>OZ018387.1:94550196-95832245 GCA_963969525.1 Ontholestes murinus
AGAGGAACTATTAAATACCGATAATTTTAGTAACAAAAAACTTGATCCAACAAATAAATATCAAAATGAACTCAAAAAAGCACTAAAACAAAGTACTAATTTAATTTCAGATAAGGACAGACTAAAACTAACAATAATGAACCCAAAAGCACCATCCTTATATGGTTTACCTAAAATCCATAAGGATGAAATACCAATGAGACCAGTAGTTTCATATTTACATGCCCCAACTTACAAATTATGCAAATTTTTAAATAATTTAATTCCGTCATTCATCAATTTCACACCCCAACATTCAATAAAAAATACAATAGAACTAGTAAATAAGTTAGAAAATGTTTCAATTCCCCCTAATTCAAAATTAATATCATTCGATGTGAAAAGCCTTTTTACATCAATTCCGATTAAAGAATTAAAACTCATTTTAAATAAAAAGATTGAAAACTCACCTAATCCAAATAATCATAAAAAAGAACTCACAAATTTAATCAATATTTGTATTAATCAGTGCTACTTTGAGTTCAATAATAAGATATATACTCAATCAGATGGACTACCAATGGGATCGCCTTTGTCACCATTACTAACAGAGATTTTTATGGACGAATTTGAAAACAATTTACTTAAACAAACAGAAAGCAAACATATATATTTTTGGACAAGATATGTGGATGACATATTTTGCATATGGACAGGATCATTTAGACAATTAGATATATTCACAAAACATTTAAATTCATTAAATAACAACATACAATTTACAGTTGAAAAAGAACAAAACAATAGCCTAAACTTTTTAGATTTAAATATTTCGAGAACCACAAACAACACATTATCATATAAAATATTCAGAAAAGAAACCTGTACCGATACAATTATTCCAGCCGATTCAAATACTGACAATCAAATTAAATTTAGTACTTTCCATTCATTTTTGCACAGATTAATTAATATTCCCCTTAGTAATATAGATTTTCAAAAAGAATTAAATACAATAAAAATTATAGCTGTCAATAATGGGTACCAAGAGCAACTCATTGATCATATGTTAAAAAAGAAAAAACGTAAATCTTTACAAAAATACTTCTATAATGGGACAAAATTAGAAAAGAATAGTTGGAATAGATTAGAATACATTAAACATCTCTCACAAAAAATAAAAAAGTCACTACAGGGAAAGAACAATAACATCATTTTGACTAACTCGGTTAATTTAGGAAAATTGTTAATAAACAACAAAATAAAATCTAGTAATAACAATAAAAAGAGCGGAGTGTACGAGTTGAAGTGTGATGGATGTGATGCAATTTATATAGGACAAACTGGTAGGTCCTTTGAAATCCGACTAAAAGAACACCGTAACGACATCTTAAATAAAAAACAAACCACGGGTTTTGCTAAACATTGCATCACATTTAATCATATCTTCAATTCAAATGATTGTAAAATATTGCATTCAGGTAATAAGGGATTATTACTTAACTACCGGGAGGGACTTGAAATTTGTAAAGCCGTAAAAGCGGGAAAAAACGTGGTTAATGACAACGACGAGATTTGGAACTCCCCGATATTAAACGCCCTAATTACCTGATGCACCGTCAATGTATTTAAATACCGGTAAAATTCTTTTGTACATCATTCTTGATAATGGCAATAAGCCGAAACTAGTCGAAAATAAAAAAATATTTGTGAAACAAACCAAGTGATTTTAATTATAAAACCTATACTTTATCAACAGAAAATATGGCTAGATAAACCTGTATACAACATAATTCTTAAGTAAGCATAGTCAAGTATTTCAGTAGATTTAAGGTAAAAGGAACAGACCTTTGCCAAAACTGTTAGGAAGTGGATGGTGAGAAGCATACATCAATTGCAAAGAATGAGTAGCGTATAAGAAAAAAAAAGATGTTAGGTTAGATGAACACTAAAAGCTAGATCGTAAACATAATGTTAAGTGCCAAAAATAATTTTAACAGAATATCGAAATATATCACAGACATACTTAAAACAAAAGAAGTAAAGTACGATTAGAAATTAGTTAATATTATTTAATTACATAAACCCTGAAACAGATATAAGCAGATCTTTGAAAAGCATAGATGGAAAATAGGGGAAGCTTAAGTGGATAAACCCATTGCAAGGAATCTTAGAAAGCCATGAATTCAATGGTCGTACATAAAATCATTTTCTTCTCCGTGTTAGATTAAGTTTGATTAAAATAAATTAGATAAGATTAAGTTCTTACACATCTTCATATTTTGACCAGGTTTTTACATGCTTTGGCCCACTGTGAGATTCTTCAATAAGGTATTAAAATTGAAAGAAATCCAATAGTGATGGTACATATAATAATTTTCACGAAAATAATACTTTCCCTATATTCTATTTAGAACAAAAAAGAAAAGAAAACAGAAGAAAAATAAAAGAAAATTATGCAGGCTTTCGGATTTTTGGTACAAAAGTATAGAGAACTAGTTGAAGAAAAACTAGGGTGGTTCGAAATATTTGGATTTTTAAATTTGGATTTGTCCGCAGGGAGGGCAGGTAGGTCCGCTGTATATAAATGCCAGTGGGCTCTTTGTAAGTCCTCCCATCTGAGTCCTCATTTTTTGCTACGGTCGAGCCAACCCAAGGCATTGGCAAACGTCAGGACCGCAGCAAGAGGGACTCTTAGGATGTCTGATGACGGTAGTCATTCCTCTCTCATTGTCGATTCACGTAAGTTAGATAAAAGAATATGTTCAGCGGTTAACACTTAACACCTGCAAAGAGTAAGAGAAGACAAAGTGAAGTAAATACAAAAATACACTACAAACATTGCAGCGAAAAATAGCCAGTAGAATCATAAGAAGCTAAAGAACTGTGTCAATAGAGGTCTTCCAAGTTGTAGCAAATTTATTTCCTATAGAATTTAAAATAGAGTAAAGAATTAAGAGCTTTAGGCAAAATAGTAACGTACAAAATAGTTATTTTTATTGATTAGAGTCTTGTTTTGTTCCATAATTGCTTTATCAGTTTCCTGACATATGTTTCGACAATTACTTGTTATTTTCAAAGGTGTACTATGATTACTGAAGGGATGAATTTTTATCTGTCAGTTTATATAAACTAAGGTAATAATATAATTTTGTTAAATAAGTCAATCGGCTTAAATGATGTTTTGGCTTGAAATGACCTCTTGTTGGTTGTTTACTGTATTTTTGCCCTCCTTAATTGCCCGCTTAATCTCTAAACCTTCTAAAATATTAAGTCTCAATCCCTTTGGGCAATAAAATAGTTATAAATGCAGAAATTTTGAAGAAATTGCAACAAAAATGGAAGAATATAGGAAAGTACGGATGGAGAAAGGTTGAAAACCGTTGAAAACTGGATAAACAGAAAACATGCCTAGATAAACCACCATACAAAATAATCCTTAAATAAGGATAGTCTGAAATCTCAATGGATTTAAGGTGAAAGGAACAGACCTTTACCAAAACTCTTAGTTATAAGTATATAAGGATATTTGGTTAGAGGTATACTAAATAAATTAGATCGTAAACACAATGCTAATTACCTAGAACAATTTGAATAGAATGTAGAAATATATCCCAGCATACTTAAAAGAATAGAAGGAAAGTATGATTAGAAACATAATTTCATACAAATCTTGCCTTATAAGCAGTGGTGGGTTTAAATAATTACTTAAACCATGAATCAGGTACAAGCAGATCTCTGGGCTGTGTGGTGGAAAACCTACCCTCTTTAAAAAATAAAAAGCCTTGAGTACAGTAGTTGAGCATAAAATCATTTTCTTCTCCATGTTATGTTACGTTTGATTGAAATAGATTAGATAATGTTAAGTGAGACCTCCATCCAAATGAGCATACTTTATTTTATTCCAGATTTATCTTTAAATGTCGGATTTTAATTCTTTATATATATACAAAATAAATTTCATCTATTTACAAAATTATAGAATTTATAGAGCATTCTTCCTCATTTCCTAGTTTTTTTTCCAGCTTTCTTTCCATTCTTTTTTGTTTTTCGTTAGTATTTTCAGTTCACGTCATTTAATTCCTTTTATTTCCGTTGCTTTCCGCACTTTTTCTCTTCAAGATTTTCTGGGTCTTCCTCTTTTACTCTTTCCTTGCTCCCTCGTTTCATATACTTTATTTAATGTTCTTTCTTGCCCCGTCCTTGTTATATGCATACTTTATCGTAGTGTAAAGAAAAGATAAACAAATTAGCAAATATGGTTTTTTACTATGTGCACAAAATATTACCATTAGAAAGATCTATATGAAACTAGAAGATGGCGCTTTCTTGTCAATCTTTTACAGGCCTATCTATAAACCATCGCAGCTATACTTTCATTACTAGATCTACTTATTATGAACAATTATTCCTCTATTGACCAACTTAGGCTTTTAGGTTGCGAGGAGCAAAACCTGCAAATATTTAACTATCATCCTTAAAGGCCTGCATTAGAACTATCTATGATAGGTCTGCTACAGATTACAGATTCTAGGGTTGATTAGATAAAATAGATGAGAGGTTGTAGTAGATTCATGGAGGAGAATCCTACAGGGCCACGAATTGAAATAGTCGTGTATAAAAGCATTTCCTCCTCCGTAAAAACTAATGTGTGGGATATCTTTACAAAGAAGCTCTCGTTACAAAAAAGCGCATCTCATAGTAATTTGATGATAAGATAAAAACAGATTAGAAAATACATTTGTTATATAAAGGGCGAAATACTACCATTATAAAGAAGATAATAAGAAAGTGAAAGATCCACTTATTATGTTAAATTTGTCTGCCTTCTATGATCAGTTTTAAGCAACCAAAATCATTAATTATTCAATCCTAGAGTATCATGTTCATGCTCAGAGGCCTGCATAATAACTAACGTCACTAGGTCTGCTACAGATCAAAATTGTGACCAGGCCTCATAAGAAGTGATAGGTTTATAGAATTTAGTTTCCCGGTCAATAATAAAACTAAAAATGGTGATGTGGCCATTATAGTACTTTCCCTATAATTTACTCAAAAACTAGGAGGTTTAAGCAAAAATGCTATTCTTAATAATTTGTGCACTTTTTTTACATAATAATATTGATGTAAACTTTTCTCAATGAATTACTTTATTATAATTATTTCTAGATAAACTCTGGCGTATGTTTTACTGGTTGGGAGGTGTAATAGTGGCCACCCACCCAACCTACATATACAAAGACATATTATCCTCTAATTGGTTTTTAAATTTTGATAAAACAAATGACGTAAATGTGCGCATGGTCCAAAAAAATTATAATCCGTTTTCGACTTCAAATTTAATGTATATTTAGGGTGGATGGTTGTCCACTATCCCACCCTCCAATCAGTAAAACATACCCGAGGGTTTCTTAAAAATATCTTCTACATAACAACGTAATTTATCGTATAAATTTTACATATTTTTGTCATAAATAATTATTCATCCATTTAACCCTCGTTTATGTTTTACTGATTGGAGGGTGGATAGAGGCCACCCACCCACCCTACATATGCAATAATACTTCACACTGAGATTGGCTTTTAAAATCCGGTAAAAAAACATCTTATCTGTTAGTTTAGTCCAAAAAAATTTAAACAGTGTTTGACGAAAAATTTAAAAGTATATATAGGATGGGTGGGTGGCCTATATCCTACCCTCCAATCAGTACAACACAAACGAGGATTGAATAGATAAATCCATTTTTTTTCAACTTTTCAAATTTTTCACAATTAATAACTTTATTATATTTTAGAGTAATAAATCTCTATGAGCATTACTGCACTAATGTTTTACATAATAATGTAAAAACTCCAGCTAACAGTTAAAACAACTACTCCCCGTACTAAAGCACCGCCAGGCATTGAATGATATAACTGTTAGCTGTCGTTACATGTCTAAAATTATATTTAGCACTATGTAACAATTTTGTGGTGTTATCGTTTCTTAACCGCGTCTCGAAAAATGTTATGTAAGACAATCTGCAGACACGTGTTTCGCTGTATCACAGCTCATCAGTGCAGCTATGTCGTAATTACGTGCGTCCTTCCAGTTGGAAGGTCGCCACGAGAATGAATCAATTCCAGTTAGAATTGAAACATTGCCGATCTTCGATTAAGAAACGATAACACCACAAAATTGTTACATAGTGCTAAATATAATTTTAGACATGTAACGACAGCTAACAGTTATATCATTCAATGCCTGGCGGTGCTTTAGTACGGGGAGTAGTTGTTTTAACTGTTAGCTGGAGTTTTTACATTATTATGTAAAACATTAGTGCAGTAATGCTTATAGAGATTTATTACTCTCAATATTAATTATTATCATTAACAACTGCACGAAATATTTTAATATTTCATTTGTATATTATTATATTTTATTTCTAGGCAAACTCTGGCGTATGTTTTACTGATTGGAGAGTGTGATAGTGGCCACCCACCCACCCTACATATACATAGGCAGTTCATCCTCTAATTGGTTCATAAATTTTAATAATACAAACGACGAATATGTGCGTAAGGTTCAACAAAATTATAAGCTGCCTTCGATTCAAAATTTAACTGTATTTGTAGGGTGGATGGGTAACCACTATTCCACCCTCCAATCAGCATAACATACTTCAAGGTTTAGTAATTTGTTACTTCATAATAAAAAAAAACAATGATACTTTATTACTAAAAATTACGTTATTACAGACATTTTTTTAATTAAGTAATTTATTGTGAAAAGTTTAGATCGATTTTGTTATGGAAAAAATATGAATTAATTTATTTAACCCTCGTTTTTGTTGTACTAATTGGAGGGTGGGATAGAGGCCACCCACCCACCCTACCTATACTTTAAAATTTTTCGTCAAACACTGTTTTAATTTTTTTGGACTAACAGATTTTAAAAGCCAATCCGAGAATGAAATATTATTGCATATGCAGGGTGGCGGGTGGCCTCTATTTCACCCTGCAATCAATAAAACATAAACGAAGGTTTGGCGAGTTAATAATTATTTATAAAATCAATCAATGTAAAACTTATACAATTAATTGCGTTATTATGCAGAAGGTATATTTAAAGAATACATCTATATTTAACTGTGTTGAGGGCGTAGAGAGGGTTTGTATAATACACCCACCCTACTTAAAACTTGATTAAAACACTAACACTTTCTTCACAATTAATTTTTGATAATGGGTCCATAGTACCCGAAATGTACATCTAGCGAAATAAAAATTAATTGTGAATAAAGTGTTGGTGTTTTAATTAAGTTTTAATCATATCTTCACGTAACTCAACAACAAATTTCTTTACACCCACCCTACTTATGTAATAATTTTTCATTCTGGAATTGGCTTCTAAATTGCGGGAAAACAAACTACTTAATGTCAAAAATGACATAATAAATCTAATTGAAGTCCTCTTCTCAAAGGAAAATATGCCAAAGTTGGCAAGATAATGGTGGAACATACTTTACCAAAGGTACCCTATGTGGCAACAGTGTTATTGAAGTAACAGTAGGCAAGAGTTCCACTCTTCATATTATTATGAACTCAAGCCATTCCATATGCGATCAAAATTTTTGTAAGAAATGTTTGTAATATACAGGGTGTCCCGTTAATGCGGGGAAATGGCTAGACCATAGATTCCTGGGGTCAAAATATGACGATTTAACGCAACTTATCTATATCCAAAAATTTACGGTTAAGCCGGAATTTGGCTTCAAAGTTTCAAATTTTTTTATTTCTTTTGTTTATAACAATTGAACGCTTTATTTGATTTGAATGAAACTTATTATTAATAAGTACCATAATATCATACATCATTTCAGTTATTGTTGGCATTAGTGATTGACAGGAAGTATAAAAAACAGTAGTACCACCACTTAAAAACTAAAATATTTTTTTATTGGTGCATCCAATAAAATCCAAAAAACTCTACTTGAAAGGGCATTAGATTTAAAAACTTTTTTGACTCTTACTAGTTTTTAATATCTTGTACGGTTTTTGCACAAAAAAATAAAATATGAATATAGTATACCCATTATGCACTCATTAATAAGTAAATAAACTAACTCTATTGAATAAAAATTAAATAATATCAATTAATAAAATAAATCAAAACAACATCTAACACTTTTCAAACAATTTTCTTTGCAAAATCCTAATACAAACAAGATATCTGTTTGTTCCAAATATGAATATTTATGAATTATAATAAAGTTAAAAATTAATTGTTAAAAGACACTAAATAATTATTATTATACATAATTTACATTTTTTAAACAAAGACGGCCACGAAAAACATCTATTTTCGATTCGATGAAAAACTAGATTTTGTTTTTACTAGATAAAAAATATATATTTTATTTTTTTGTGAGAAAACAGTAATAGATATCAAATATTATTAAGAGATGAAAAAGTTTTTAAATTAAATGGTCTTTCAAGCAGTATTTTTTTAGTTTTTATTAGATCCACCAATAAAAAATATTTTAGTTTTTAAGTTATGGTACTACTGTTTCTTATACTTCTTGTTAACCTATAATGGTCATAATAACTGAAATGGTGTATTATATTATGGTAGTTATTAAAAATAAATTTCATTCAAATCAAATAAGGCGTTCAATTGTTATAAACAAAAGAAATAAAAAAAAATTAAACTTTGAAGCCAAATTCCGGCTTAACCGTAAATTTTTGGATATAGATAAGTTGCGTTAAATCGTCATATTTTGACCTCAGGAATCTATGGTCCAGCCATTTCCCCGCATTAACGGGACACCCTGTATATTTGAATTTAATTATGTAAGTACAGTGGATAAAATAAATACTATCTATCTTAAATTTTACTATTAACCAAAAAAATTAAGCAGGGTTTGGAGTAGAATTTCAATATATATGTAGGGTGGGTGGGTGGCCTCTATCCCACCCTCTATACAGTACAATATACGTAAGGGTTTAGTGAATTGTTACTAAGTACATCATAAAAAAATCAATGTAAATTTTGTTTCGAAAAAAACTACTATAGTATATACATTAATTTAAGTAAACCCTCGAGAATGTTTCATAATTGTATGGAGGAATAGAGGCCACCCACCCACCCTACATATACATTGAGATCTCATCCACTAATTGGCTTATAAATTTTGATAAAACAAATAACGAAAATGTGCGTACGGTTAAAAAAATTAAAAGCTGTCTTTGACTTAAAGTTATAATGAATATCTATGGTGGCTACTCCAAAACTCCAATCTAAAACATATACGAGAATTCCTTTAAAAAATCATCTTCATAATAACCAACTAGTGATGTAGCCATCATTGTACTTTCCTTATATTTTACTAGAAAACTGTGATGTTTACGCAAAATAGCTATTCTTAACAATTTGTACACTTTTAAATTCTTTACAATTATTTATTATATAAGTTTCATGTTACTCGTATCGTTTATTAGTAATTTGCTAGAAACTTCAAACTTTTAAGAATTTTATGAAAAATATGTTATCACAAAACTTGTTCAGTTTCTTGTTTCCTTCAGAAAGCCAAAAATCAATTAATTACTTTTCTAAAATGCCCTAATGCTATTTATATGCGCGAAATAACGCCACTTGTAATTGTCTAAGGAAAAATATTGGAGTTCGTTTAAATATTTTTAGAGCATTGTTGAATATGATTATTTAACGCTTGATCGCATCTCTTGGAATGATTTCATGAGCACTTTGTATTTGTATTTGTATTTGTATTTACTGCTTTGTTTCTCTTACAATTAATAACAGTATTACAAATGGATAGATAAAAATTTGTATAATTTTGACGTAAGAGATCCAGGGGGAGTTCACTCGGCAGAATGTTCTTCCACTCCAGCCCAATGCTGCATTTGAAGTTCTTCGGTTGATCCTTTC
This sequence comes from Ontholestes murinus, assembly GCA_963969525.1. Lineage (NCBI taxonomy): Eukaryota > Metazoa > Arthropoda > Insecta > Coleoptera > Staphylinidae > Ontholestes > Ontholestes murinus. Next base: position 94,560,104 of record OZ018387.1, read on the forward strand.
CTCGGGTACGGCAATAAAACTTTAATAAGTAATAACTAATGTAACTTAATGATTATGTATTCAACTTTTAGATGAGAAATTTGTTAAAAATTTGTTCAAAATGGGTGTAACAATCTTGAAGACTTATTTCAGGGGGAGAATTATAAAGCAATCATGGCTTTGTTATGTTAATACTGATTGGTATAAATTTAGAATTACTAAATAGAAGCCTCGAAAATTAGCATAGGTTACCAGAAATCATTTCTAAATCTTTAAAGGAAACAACTTTTTGTAAAGCAATTTTAACATAGCGTGAAAATCTAAAAACGTTAAATCATGTTAAAAATTGTATTTTAATTGGGGGATGATTATGGCGATGCATATAATGTACCACTAAGCATTACAAAAAGAAATATAGTTACATTTTGATGTGGTAGTTATTGGCAGTGCATCATTAGAATGACAGTTGTCAATGTATTAAAATCAATCATTCCTGATATTGTCTACAAACTTCCAGATGTTAATTTATAAAATGACGATTAAGAGATGGATGATGTATACGAATAAGAAAATAGGATGGGCAAAGATGGCGTCTTTCTGATTGTAGTAAAAAAACACAGTGAGTGATGCGCAAACTGTAAAAATGTTCAATCAAATGTTGAATTGAGTTGAATAAAGATATAAATATATAAATATATTGAATTGACGAGGCGGATACATGATGAAACTAACACATTGAAATAAAACAACACAGTTGAGAGGGTTTCACATTTATTGTTGAACACTACAACAGTATTATGAAGCCATTATGTGGCGAAACATGTTCCAGAATTCAACAATAAATGTGAAACCCTCTCAACTAATTTGTTTTATTTCAGTATATTTAAATATTTTAGTGTTTTATGAACTATAATAGAAAATATTGACTAAAATTATGTTAACTAATGCAAATATTCAATAAAGTACTTATGGCACTTAAATTATACACAAATGTAGATACTTGTAAAATAATTTTGTTTTTATAACAAAAAACATTTTGATGTGCAACTCTCCTTTAATCTTTTTTTAATATCCTTGACATGTAATTAATCTTCAAATTTTGATTTTAAGCACCAGCATTACGTACAATAATAATATTCTTAAACAATAAATTAAAAGGTGTTACAGTTGGTGTATAATAACTGAAATTACACAAAAGTTAATTGAATAATTAACTGGATATTCATTGATTAATTCAGTGGTTAAGGGCTGCGGGAGGAGAATGGGTGTGTAGTTAGAAAGGATGATAAGGACGATCAAAGTACGGATAATGATGATGACTTTTATAATGACGATAATGCCGGTGGTGGGCAAAGCAAAGCAAAGCAGGCGCCGCTAATACCGCCAGAGATGGGGCGTAATTACAGTGCAGAGTCGCGCAGCCCTGACAGACACCAACCATTGCTCTTCCACCGCCAGATTAAGTAGATGTAGATAAAAGGGCCACGTATTTTTTTTTCTCTTTCTTCCTTTCGTTCTTTTTGCTTTCCGAACGGTCCCCGATGGTCGGATGACGGCGACGTACCCTCGCTGACGCATGGGAAACTCATCTATCCGCATCTGTCCGCACGTCTTCTATCTGCCGTTTTTCATCGCCGCAGGAATTCCGTGTGCATTAATTCGCCGCCGCACTGACACCTCTGGCCGTGTTCACAAATTGGCGTTGGCAGCGTGCATGGGATGACAGCACGAAAGACATTACCGAGAAAATGACATATTAATAATACACGCTTAATGATTGAGAGGGAACGCCACGAGAAAAATGTATATTCGCGGAGTTGGCTTTGATTTAGAGTATTTATAACTGATACTGTTAATAATACAGTAAATTCGAAAATGTTGATCTTTTTGGAACAAAAACATGTTTATGTGGTTTAACAATTAAGACGCTAATAAATTTTGACCAACATTTAAGTAATAACTGATTGCGCATAAACGACTCTATATTTTTTAAACAAATTGGGTTAACTACATTTATATGATTTACCAAAAGATAAATGTTGATGTTAGAATCACTTGCTTTTACTTGCTTCTTAATTCATTTCTATACGTTTATACAATTATTGAAACTACTTAGGGAAGTTGTGTAAACGTGTGTAAATAAATTCTGAAACAAGTAAACCAAATGATTCTTATAATAACTTACTTTACCCTTAAATTATATTTCATCTAGTGATGGTTGAACTAGTTTGAAAATGACATATTGTCGAAAATATAGTCTTTATAGTCCCAGTTATACAAACTAAGTTAAAATGTGTTTCATTCGTGAATAATGATGTATAACGAAGTAGAAACCTCCATCGTTAACAATTCACGTAATTATCCAAGGTGGTTTAATAAAACCTTGATTAAACGTACTACTGATAAAAACGTGGCGCATACCAAATATAATTTTTTATGCGATCCTGAAGACAATACAACGTTTAGTCGTATTCTTGAAGTATCTGTATTAAGTAAACAATTAAACACTTCTGACTATGACCGTATTCAACGCAATATCCATGGAAACCCATCTGAAGTTTGAAGTTTTATAAATGGTGTGAGAAATATGTCTTTTCTACCATCAGGCAAAGAATTGTTGCGTTTTCAAAAAAAAAGCAAAAATAAATTACGAGATTAACGAAGAGAATGGTTACGAAGAAAATGGAAATTATGTACCAGGGTTTTATCCAGGGATTGCAAAACAAGTGCGTAAAACTAAAGAAAAATGTTGAGCTTTTGGAGGATCAGTTGCAATCTATTAGGAAACGGGAAATGTGTTTATTGAGAAACTAGAGGAGATCAACGAGAAGTATAATACTTTGAAATCTCATACAGATGCTCAAGTGCAGGAACTGGAATTAAATAATTCCAAGCTCACAGCAGATCTTCAGCAGCAAAGTTCAAAATTTAGTTTGTTAAAGAGTTTATTTATAAGGCTGCTATAGAAGAAACTGATGCACACAAACTATTATTTGAAGATCTGAACAAGAATATATTTTATAGTTTTGTATGTATAGTAAGAGGATATTGTAAAGTTTCAATAAATAAATAAATAAGCTATCAGAAATTCCGAATTGGAAATTTAGTTAGCAATTAAATCACAAGCATTGCAAAAGGCCAATATGCAGATTAAAAAACTAGAATTTGTTAAGGAAAGTTATTTGAAATTTCAACAACAAGCCAAGCTTCAACAACATAAATTGTCTACTTATTCTAATCTAGAGAAGGAAAATCAGAGACTGAAAGATGAGGTACAGAACTTTAGAAATTAAATTTATAATAAGTTGGTATTAGAAGAAGAAGTTAATCATTTAAACAAATCGTTTATTGAATTACAAGGAACAAGAAAGAAAACTGAATTCTCTACAGGTTTTAACTGCACAAACAGAAATGTCATTAGAAGAATTCCGAGTTTCGGGCAGGAGTGTATGTGAAACAACAGTGTGTGATTCAGCTTCACCCTGCTTACTGAGAGAATTTGTGAAACGTCTACAACAACAAGAATTAAATTTAACATCTGAACAAATTCTGGAATCAAACTTCTCTGCAATTACACATAATGTTAAAAAATCTAAGGATGAATTAGAGAAATCAAAAAAGTATTTTGCAGATTTACAAGTGAATGTAAAGAACCAGAAGAATTTCATTTTTTTTATTTAAAAAATTTAATCTCTGTTTAGTGGAGCAAAAGACAGTTATAGAAAACAGTTGTACTTTTATAAGAAGAACCTCACTATTTGTTTAAATCCAGCAAGCTATGCTAATCCAAAAAGTGTACAGTTACAAACACAACAAGAGAGAATACACAGTTTAGAAAAGATCGTTAATATTATAGAAATTTGGTTCACAAGTTGGAACCTGAGTTGCAAAATGCAGAAACAGATATTAATCCAGATATCACACCAATTAAGGTAGATCAGATATAAAAGGCTACAAACTGAAATTGAAAAATTAAAGAACGAAAATACTAAGGTCGGAGAACGTAAGGATAATTTAGAAGTTCATTTAGAAGAGCTTCTTATAGACCAAGATAATGCTCAAGGAGGAAGAAGTATCCACAATCCTAAAAATACACTTGCTGATTGTTTGAAGCAGCATAAGGCGAAAAACAAAGATTAAAAGATGATCGTTTAATAAGAAAAAAATAATTGAAACATGGCTTAGAAGCTAGCAAGCTTGAGACAACTATTGATAACAGAAAAGTTGCGGATCTTGTAGAAAAGCTTCATACTTCTGATAGACTGGTTCAGCACCTAAAATATTACTTTAAGAGTTTTTAAACTCTTATAAATAAGGCACCCATGTGTTGAAAATCCATAATATAATATTCTGAGATTTTGTTTATTTAAAATCTACATTTGTTTCATCACTAGTAGAAGAATTTTTCTAATTTATATCTCCATGGCCAATAATCAACGTCCTAAAACGAAAGAGAGAAGACGAAACGAAAATCAGAAAATATTATACATAAAATTATATATTTGATGGTAGAGGAGTTTATTTAATGGTACATCTTGAATGATTTGTAAATAAGACACAATAACGTTGTTTTACAACTATATTCAACATAAAATTATAGTTTAAAGCTTAAAGCTTAAAGAAAATACAAAGGATAAATATTAGGAAGGTGACAAAGCTCTGAAATAAAAAAATTGTAAACTATAGGATAAGTAAATAAGACAGAAAGCAGATGATAATATATTATATAATTGGGCTTGAAGGTCCAGCATAGTTATCAGAAATAAAAGAAGACTTTAAGGTATAATATAGAATATAGAACACATAAAAGCGGAATTTATTAGACAAAAAGCATAGAGCATATTTTTTACAATTCGTCGTATCTTTGAAGAATAATCAACACGTTCTTCACTTAAAATTATCTATATCAGCAATGAATATATTTATTTCAATAGAACGTTATTTTGAAAAAAAAAACCAGAAGACTGTAGATTACAGACTGATGTTGAAGACAAAACACTTAAAACAACGGGCAGAAGAAATAATACTTTACACCGAAGCTTGATAACAGAAAATAGAGAGAAAAAGAGGAAGAGAAAGGTATAGTTTAATACTGAAGGCAAAATGGAAGACTATAGGCTAAATGCTGAAAAACAAAAGACAGAAGAATATAGATTAAAGATAGAAGACTATCGAATGAACGCTGAAGACAGAAGAAAGTAGGTAAGAAATAGAGGACTATATACTTAAGAGATAGCAGATTATAGATTAAAACTTAAAAATAAAAGCCAAAGAATAAAAAGTAAGTACTCTAAAGTGGAAAGGAATGCATTTGACAAAAAAATTGATATTTTTCTAGGGTGAATTAATAATTTATTGCAAAAGGTTAAATATAATTTAAAGTAACAAATAGTTTTAGATTACGTTAGAGTAATAAATAATTTATTGGAATAGGTCAAAAGTACTGTACTAAAGAATAATGAAGTTATTGGTGTAGATTGAATATTGAATTGATCATTTGGGTTGGTTAAAAGTAATATTATATATAATAAAAATTTATTGGAATAAGTAAACAATGTACTAAGACAATAAAAGGAGTAACAATGAATAAAATATTAGGATAGACCAAGAGTGCAGTACCAAAAGATTCATAGTTAAAAATAGAAGATAAATGATTATAAACTAAAGACACAGGAACAGAAGGCAGAGAACAGAAGATTAAAAACAAAAGTCCAAAGTCTTAGAAAGACAAAACGATGGATATGAATATCGAGAAAATAGAAGTCTAACACTTACTAATTAGGTGATTGAGTTACTTGAAGATAATAATAACTTTGATAAAAACACTTAGAAACTTTCTTTAATATTTTAAAATGTCGAAGAAAGTAAAGAGAATGGCTGCGACCGTTACTACGTGGTAATCCATACTTACACTGAATTGAAAAATTCACTATGTTTTAACCACAAATAATAAACAATTATTTGTGGTTAAAACATAGTGAATTTTTCAATTCGGTGTTGAAAAAAGATTTTTATCAAAGTGAACACCTATTAAATATGAACATAGAAATCGAAGTAAGAGTGGCACCCTTAATAAAAATAGTCCTGGAAATAAAACTCCTAAAGGTATAATATCAAAAGAGGACTTGAAGGCTAACCACAATCGAATTGATTAAGAAAAGCAAGTTGAACAAATGCCGAAGCTTGATAGTCAAAAAGCCACACTAAGAAGATCCAATAATATACAGCCCAGAATTAAATAACCTCTTAACCAAAGAATTCAAACCAAGTTATATTTATAGCACCAACTCCGGTACAACACCTATAATATTCAAGGGTCATAGTTATCCGCTAAAGCCTGTCATGAAGAAAGAGAAAAGAAGTACATCAATGTTGATCCATTTCGAAAATTATGTACAAATTCAAGAAATAACTATGGTATTTGTATAATATGTATTGAAAATTGATTAATCGTTGTTCTTTGATTAATTATAGACTCTCTCTATATATAAAAAAAAAACAGAAGGCGAAGCAGAGAGAACACTATAAAAGATATTAAAGCTTAGTGTATTTTTCAATTCAGTGTAAATATAAAAGAGGACAGAACAATATTTACTGATAGAGTAAAGATTTATCATTGAAGAAGAACACAAAAGATATAATGCTATTGACTAATGACAAAGAAAAATAGAAGATTATGGACCGCATTTTGAAGATATTATATTATATTATTATATTATTTACTTTGCAGGATCTATTATAAAACATATAATATTACATACATAAATACTAAATCACTTTAAAATTTGCAACATAGATCCTGAAGTCGAAATTCACGATTTCTCGATAGTAGACTATTAACTGAAGGTTGAAGATAAAATACTAATTTTTTTACTTAAGACAGATCTGAATACAGATTTTATTTTCGACAAATCATTATTCACACTAAAGAAATTTCCAGGAAAATAAACGAGTTTTAGTGAAGCAAGTAAATATATACGTATAAATTTACTTCCTACTCAGTAATTTCAGTGTTGGTGATAATTTGTCAAAACACTTAAAATCGGTGGTTTCAGCTTAAAGTTTATTTATTTATTTATTTATTTATTAGTGCTTTATCAGACTTTGATTTTAAATATAATTCGAAATACATAAAAAAGTAAACAAAACCATACAAATAATTTCGTCAGCAAGCTGAAAGGCGGAGTTCACTCTTGAAGAATGTTCTTCCACTTTAATCAGTCGGTCCTCTCCTTCACTGTGTCATTATAGATGAACTCAGCTTCGGATACATATATTAAAGCACTAAATGCTTATTTCTTCTAAAAAAGGGGTAAATTTAGAAAATTTTGTGTCATTGACATTGTTATGATTATGTAGGGTGGGCGGGTGGCCACTATTTTACCCTGCAATTATTTTAATATAATCGACCATTTAAAAGATACACCTTGAGAACAGAAGAATATATACGTAGAAAGTAATTTAAGGCGTAAATATTTTTTTTAAATACTGGATTGATGAGGCTGTTACTTGCTAAAACTCATCAATAATACATCATATACTTTGTCAGTATTTTATTAAATAACTATTTTTAATGTGGCTTTTTACTTGATATTTTTTTCTTGATATTAAGAAGCCACAGTGTACAGAAACAAATGTAGTATTCACTTATTGAAACCACTACTTCTCTGGCTAATACCTCAACAGATATTGAATTTTCATGTTACAAATAGTAAAACTTTAGATAGATAAAAATTATTGTAAAATACGTATCTTCAATTTATTCTTTATTTATAAAATTTACTATTTTCTTGTTACGTATTGCTCTTATTTTGATAGCCCACGCAAGTTCAAGGGTACAAGAAACATTCCACGCGGTGAATGGATTTGAATTATGCCCCTTCTTCTACTCGCGAGATAAAGGAAACAATGCGTCCGTTGGCTGTAGAACAATAGGCAGTAAAATAAATTTGGTTGCATTATTTCATATAATATTCGGCTGCACGTTGAAATTATTTTGTAACGAAGATGCCTGTGTGTGGTAATAAATTTACTATGGAGTACAAGACATAAAAATAAAATTGTTTTACAAGAGCACTTCGAATTTAATATGGCTACACTCTTTAGTTATATTTTCGTTGTTACACACAATAAATTTGGCTGTGTTCATTTTATTTAAAATCTTAAAGGCTCTTATCATTTTGAAACTAATGAAGATGATAAGCTTTATGATATGATGATACGGATGGAGCTGCAATTGCAAACTGGTTTTCTGCTATGTATATAACTAATAATACATATAATGCTAAGTTTAGAATTAAAACCAAAAAGCTTCTGTAACGGCTAATAACGATCATTTATTTATGTGTGTTAAGAAAGTTTATAATGAATTAATATAACTACAAAATAATTTCATCTGTAGTCTTAATGGGATTTTAGGGCATTTTTATTTAACTGTTCATGTTGTTCTTCATTTTTTAAACTTTAGTTATGTTAATCCAATATTTAAAAGTGGCGAATGTAAAAAAATAAAAGATTCTCTAAGTATTGCATCTCATAACTAAATTTATAGATACATTGGTTAGTAAACAGTTAGCTTGGTAATTTAATCGTGAATTTAATTCACTGTTATATTGCTAAGTAAGTATTTTTTGTTGATATCGTTGTAGATTAAGTAAAAAAGATACTTATTTTTCTAATACTAAATCACTAATCATTAATAAATAGTCAAAATTATTAACTAACCTATTTATCTTTTAATATTAGAATTTAATCGAGCGTACCACAATGTTCACACGTTGGGTTTGTTATTACTTTTTGAATAACAGAAAAACGTTTAACTTTTTTATACTAAGTTAAACGTTTTTCTGTTATACAGGAAAAATATACTACGAAGTGAGCGCCTCCAAAATTCAAGATATTACTTCTTGTCCGCAATGTTTGTTTTTGCTTAAATCATGCTGGATGTTTATTATTTGCAGATGATTATTATATCTTTCAATTGATGATATCTCTTATAGTTATGAGGTTCAATCTGATTATCTGATGAGGATAATTTAGAATACTGGTATCAATAGAATGAAAAATTATTATATTTCTTGAATCTTCTCGGCGTTCTCTTCGTGGCACATTTTCAATTTTTAAAAATTAAGAAATCTTATTACATTTTTATACCACTTTTGATGACTAGTTTCGATTACACGGTAATCATTGTCAAACAAGTGGACGTTTTTGCTTTTATAAATTTCCGTATAGCTACAGCAACAAAGATTTAGCAAGATAATATTTTAGACTTTATGATTTATTTTGTTGAATAGCTTTAATTCAGAGAACTTGTAGATTTTATACGTCACAAGTGAAAAAATGATTTAAATTTTACCTGTATTTAAATTAAATGCCAGTTTAAAAGCGCACAACTTAAATATTTAAAATTTACCCACAATTATAACCATTGGAGATTGTAATTATTAAAATTTTCAACTAATTTTTGCAGCCAAAAGAGTCTTTTTTGTTAAACTTTTTTCATTATTTTAATTTGCCACTTATTTGTAATTGATGTCACTGAGAAAAATCATTTATTCTTTATCAGTTTAAACCCAAAAACTTGTCTATATATATTCAGTTAAAATAATATACATATTTTTTATTTGATACTATTTGTAAATTTATAACATTGGTCTTGTTGTTACTATAACTTACAAGTTATCCGATTTTGAATGAAATTAAATATTTTAAGCATTTAGTTATATTATTTATTTATTACACTTTGATCAAATACTAATTTTATGATTAAAAATACGAGTACCTTCTTTAATCATATATATAATGTGATACATTATATATATATATATATATATATATATATATATATATGACTAAAAATGGTATTAGTATTTTAAGTAGAAGCCTTTACAATTACCTATTTAAAATTTTTTTTATAAATACAACACAAAATAAGTATAGTAACATTCGCTTCAGTTTTGATCGACAGAAATAGAGGCGGGAATTATTTCAAAAAATATTTTTTCATCTGAAATTAGCACGAGGGAAATTAATTAGGGGTCTAAGATTCCCTGCTTCAAGTTTAAATACAGCAAGTTCTTATTATATGTACAGTTTAAGGTGTAATTTTTAAACCGAACAAACAAAACATTGCAGTTTAACTAGTATTTTTTGCTAGGATACAAAAATCACTTAATTGAATATTAAAATAAATTTTGAAAACTACATTTATTTTTTATTTATTACCTTCTAATATAAATTATTCATTTATAGGTATTGCCCCTGCTTTTGTTAACTTAAATTACTCGACTTATGTAAATATTTTGTCTAATTAGCATAAATAAAGTATATCTGTCATTTGTCATCTGTCATCTTTCATCTGTTATCTGTCATCTGATATTTTTCTTCTGTCATATATGATTTGTTATTAGAATCTACAGGGTGAGTTTTTGCAGATGTTCTCTATGCAGATCCCGGAAAAAATGGTTAAATGGAGAAAGAAGTGTAGTTTTAAGAGACGAAAAAAATTGCATCAAGGAATTCAAAAAAGTCAAGGGTAACTAGATATTTTGAAAAAAGTAAACACAGTCAATTTTTTCAAATCAATATATATTAATATCGGATATTATGACAAATAGAAGAAAACTGTAAAAGACAAAGTTGTAGATAATTTTATGCGGATTAATAAAATATATTTAGAATTGTTTTCGTCGCCATTATATTCCGAGATATGATGCTCATTTTTTTAAATGGATATTATAGTTGACTATGGCCTAATTCGATAGATACCTGTATAAAACTAATAATTACAATATTAACTGAATAGTTGAGGCTGTTAGTTGTTGAAAGTTCATATTCTAACACTTTCAAATATTTATTTTGCCGTTCGCGACAATTGTTTCGACATACTGTGTCTTCTTCAGGCGAAGAAATGATACAAAATTTTTAGAATCCGCAATTACCCCTAGAAACTTACACGAATGATGGGATTCTTTAATATTAGAATATATATATTGCAGAATTCATAAGGAATACCTTTGCGATTATAAAAGTTTACACACATCGTTTTAGAAACAGGATTGTGGTGACGGTTACTATGTGGTATTTCATTTTCAAATATAGGATGAAATAAAACACTATTTTCTATGTTTTTTTTCCACTGTATATTAATGATTTTTACAACATTAATAAATTATCTACGACTATAGTTTCGACTCTTTCTTGATAATGACTTGAAAGAGTCAAAACTATAGTCGTAGATAATTTATGAATGTTGTAATAAAAATCATTAATATACAGTGGTAAAAAAACATAGAAAATAGTGTTTTATTTCATCCTATACACATCGTTTTATTAGAGTTCAAGATTTCACTGTTCAATTTACACCACAAACTAAATTGATCTAGAAGTAATTTATGCTGATGTTCCTCTAGACATTCTGATGCAATCATCAGCAAACATCACAATGTTATCTGGATGTAGAAAATTCGGTAACTCATTTATGAAAATAAGAAAGATTAAAGGACCCAAGACTGAACCCTGTGGTACCCATATATTTGTATTGTAGTCGATTGACTTATTATTGTTTCAATTTCAACAATTAGTTTCCGGTGCGATATATATGACTATTATTATTACAGTTTAACATAAGACCTCGAATACCAATGCTATACAATTTATCAATTATAAATTCTGAAAAAATTGTTTCAAAGGCACGACTCAAATCAAAAAGTCCAATAGTGTATTTACCTTTGTCCATACAACTGTAAATATAATCAAAAAACGATGTTGATGGTCGCCTAATAATTTATATTTTTGAATAAAATTTATAATTTTATTATAAATAATTCTTTCTATAATATGGTCTAAAGTTTTCAGTTTCAACAGAGTCATCATTTTTGTAAATGGGTATGACTGCTGAATATTAAAGACCTGATGGAAATGTTTGGCTTTTAATAGACATATCTATCAAATGAGTCATGGGTTCAAGAATATACAAACTAACATATTTCAAGAAAATTGTAGGTAGTGCATCGATACAACTTATATCTGTAAGCTGATTTATCACATGATAGACCTCATGAGATGCAACAGTGGTAAATACAATCATATGGAGTACCATATCTTGAACAGTACATGATGTTGAGATGGTTTGTTGAAAATGTTGAGTCAGTCTTTCTCTTGCAATGTTTGAAAAATTCACAAAATATGTTAGTTATTTCTTTATGATCTTTAATCATTTGCCCACGATTATTTTTAATGTTACATTTATTGTACATGGATTATCGTCCTATATTTTTGTTTGCCATATTCCAAATTTCCTTTGGTTTAGATTTCGATTTTTCAATTTTCCTTTCGGTATTATTTTTTTTGGTTTCTGATATTGCTACACAGTAACAATTGTCTCATCTACCTCATCTGGTACCTATCAACTATCATCTATCATATGTCATCTTTCATCTTTCATCTTTCATCTTTCATCTTTCATCTTTCATCTTTCATCTTTCATCTTTCATCTTTCATCTTTCATCTTTCATCTTTCATCTTTCATCTTTCATCTTTCATCTTTCATCTTTCATCTTTCATCTTTCATCTTTCATCTTTCATCTTTCATCTTTCATCTTTCATCTTTCATCTTTCATCTTTCATCTTTCATCTTTCATCTTTCATCTTTCATCTTTCATCTTTCATCTTTCATCTTTCATCTTTCATCTTTCATCTTTCATCTTTCATCTTTCATCTTTCATCTTTCATCTTTCATCTTTTATCTTTCATCTTTCATCTTTCATCTTTCATCTTTCATCTTTCATCTTTCATCTGTCAGCTGTCATTTGTCAACTGTCATGTATTATATGTCTCAATTGTCAACTGTCATCTATTATCTGTCTTATATATCATATTTCAATCTTTCAAACATTTCAACTTGAATAATCTATTTTTTTGCCTCACAAAACCACCTTCATCATTAGAATTAATATTTAAAGTCAAAATTTGTATTTCAAAAACTAAGTAATGCACCACAAGGATCATATTGAGGACTAAACGTGTTTACTAATACGTATACGACACATTTTTTGAGGCACTTAGCATATAAGCTAAATTACATTAAAATAAATATAAACGATTTAAACCAATAGTATCTATATTTGAAATTTTTGCTTCTTTGTTTTGTTCAAAAGTAAGCTTTGGCACAATCCGCAACTACAGGAAATGTGCGAGAAGATAGATAGAATTCATTGAAGAATATTGTAAACACATTCCAACACTAAATTTGTAATTCCAAGTTATTATAAAAAAAATGTAGATCTTCTTTTGAGCTTGATCAAACAATAATGCCATTAATGAATTAATAAACACTTATGAAATTAAGCTGCAGAAGCTCTACCTTTAAGGTGAGGAGACTGTATATTTAAGGTTAAGAGGAGAGATTAGGAGAAATGTTGGCGTGTCATGGACCTATGGACATTCACATTATAATTTCTAGCTGAAACTTTTGAAGTATTGTTTATGATAAAAAAATTACATGTAGTCAGGTATGTGGAATGGAAAGGATTTTAGGATGTGAACGCAAATTTCTCACAATTGTTCTAAAATTTGAATAATATTGTGAAATTTTTGTATTTATTAAAGAAAATCAGAAAAAAATGGCCAAAAAATTTACCGATAAAGAATAAAACCTTAAATTAAAAGTTCAAAATTTTTAGCGGTTTTTAAAATACAGCACTTACAGCACCTAGAAACAAGTAAAATCAAATTTATGCTGTTTTAGCTTCTACAAATTATATAAAAAAATGTTGAATTATGGTATAAAATATAAATAATTAATAATTTTGAGAAAAAACATCTATTTACACAACAAGATATTTAGCTTTTGATAAGGTCATTGGACAAGATATACTCTTTCTAGTTTGATAATAACTAACTTATAGTAGAAACTATGGTATCTGATTAAATTATAAAATATTGTGGCAAAACAATGTCACCATAGTTTTATTTATATAAAAGTGCAATGTCACCATGTTCTAAGTCCAATTTAGTCATGAGACACCACAAAGTAAACGCCTTTACCATCAAGAAATTGAATATTATTGCATTAAAACTTTTGTGGTTTTAAAAATAGGGACTGGTTGCATACCATTTTATCAGAGGTAAAGTTTTGCAGTTTAACAAACCATAATCTTTCTCCAAAAGATCTAAATAATGATCAAAGTATGATTTTCAATGATTAACAGTATCTTATCAATGAATTAAACATTAGTTCAAATTTTCAGCGTTTTTTAAAATACAGCGTTTACACATAACTAACATATTTTTAATGGCTTAAATCGAATATAGGGACCTCAACAAGAATATTTCCATTTGATAATTTTTTTGCTATCTTAATATTTCTTCCGTATTGATTATTGTTACACCAAAAGAGAACGTAAAGGTATCTCAAACCCATCAGAGAACAGGTAAGACAACATTAAACCTTCATTGATTAAGATGGCACATTAAGATTAAGCCCAAGTGCAATTAGTCAACCTATGTAAGCCAGACCACATCCAATTTCTCGTCGTGCATACCATTTTTTTTTCACAAAGCACGAATCGAAGAAAACCTTCCCGATCGGCCGGTATTGAATAAACCATGCGGCCTATTACAATTATCCATAACAGAATCAATCAATGTATTTGTAATTACCATTCCGTGTATTCTAACAGTTATCTATCAATAATGAAGACCTGTAATTACACACACTAACATATACACACGCGCGGGCAGAGAAACACGAGTATGGGTCGTATTTATTTATAGGAAAGTGCTTCATGCCAACGAGAGGAACGCCTTTTCATTCGGTATCGCTGAAATCCATCTCTGAATAAATTAAACGGTTCCATTTTAACGTAACGTAAAAACGTATTAATCGTCTAATTAATTTATTCCCGACCAGAATGGTTGGCATTTCAGCGCGCTGGCGGGATGAATTATTCAAGATTTTTGTAATGGTTATCGATCGGGACGATTTTACACAGTTAAACGTCGCCAGAAAGATATTACGAAATCGGATTAGTCATTCCGATGTTGACATCTTCGCGATTTAATTGTACGGCGGTTTAATTAAAACGTAAAGGAATATATAATGGACAATTTAATGACCATTAGCTATTATGGTATTACGTTAGACTATATTTTTCGTCTAAATATAGGTTCGGAGCGGCTTCTGAATTTTTACCAATGCTCCGAGCTATACACAACAAATAATTATTCATCAATGTCATGATCATGATAATGAATGAAACTTTTTAATCCGGCTTAATAGCGACGTATTAATCAAATATTTAAATTATATAATTGTTTAATTCGTGGTTAGGCGTCTAGGCGTATTTTTATGTTTGTGGATAAATTGAATTAGGAATTTTTATTACTAAATTTTATTAATATAGAATACGTTGACGCAACATCCTCTCATCACACATATATTATGTTTATTTGTTACATAAGATATGCAAGAGAATACATAGTATTAATGGCAATAATATTAATGTTCTAAAAATAAGAAGATTAAGGTTGATTCAGTGAGGGCAATACAATAGGTAGTCTAAACCGAATAGAGAGTAAATCAAAATAATTTCAAGAAATGTTTATATATGTATGTAATATAATTGAATAGTTTGTTATGCAATAGTTTCTTTGTTGGTAATAATTAGAAAAACACGTAAACATTTCGTAATCTACAACAATAAGTCTAAAATTATTATAGTATATGTAAACTATTTTCTCATGGTTATTATTAATTAGCGCAGTCGCTAGGATTATATTTAGATTAATATAAAATATGGCTCTGCAGAAAGATTTTGTTATATTCTGCATATTAAAATAAATTTAAAGAAAATCTTATTCCAAATCAGCGCAGTCGGTAATACTAAGATTATACTCGATTAGCCGATAATACTGGAAATGACCATATACACAGACATGTCCTAAAATTCTTCACATATCACATATATGACTACCATACACATATCTTTATAATAAACAAAACTTCACAGAAGTGTGCAAATTGAAAATTTTAATTTGTATTTTTGAGTGTGATCATGGAACGATAGCTGGATAGTAAAGTTAAGGCTTCGAAATTTTACTATCCAGCTATCGTTCCATCACCGGCTTATCTGTTATTGAAAAATGTACAAAGCTATATTGAAAATCAAATTTTTTTCTTTGATTCCTTAATCACATCACCAAATATAAATTTGGTTTTCTTTTACAATCAACCTCTCCACCACTTGCCATCCAAACTTCAAATATACAGACTATTCAACTGGAAGTTAGAGCCTCTGTAGCTGTATTACTTAATGTCCAGAAAGCTTTAAAAAAATAATTTGGTGAAGAAAAACACTTGCTATTAGTTTATATTTTAAAAATGATCTGTAATAATCAAAACACGTGCCAGGCGACTGAAAATAAAAATAATATCAAATATTCTTCACCAAATTTACATATCTGGTTCCATTAAGAGTGTAGCTCAACAAGTATCAATCACAAAGTTTATGATACAAAAATCATGTCCTAAATTTCCATCTTTCATATTTAATATTAAAAAATATTCTTTCCAGTAGATCCCTAAAAGTTAAAATTAATAGCTCTTTCTCTTATTCTTTTACTCTCGAACAAGAACTCCAAAAGGCTCCCCTCTTCCTCCTCTATTATTTAACATGTTTTGCTTTGTATTTATAGCCTCGACAGAATCAAGAGCTGTACACCATCTTTAAAGAACACCCTGAATCAGTGAAACTACAGAGACTTCAATGGACAGAACACCTGCTAAGAATACCGGAAGATAGGATGCCACGAAGAGTGCACAAACGACGAATACTCTAAAAAAGTCAAAAAAGAAAAGTGGCGATGGAGTAATAAATTTAGAGAGGCCAAGCTCCGAATTATATAGCCCCGAATTGATATGAATTGAATTTATAACGCAGAGTCCCTCTACTTTAATCCACCCAAATATCTTTAACAATTTGCAGATGTTATTGCCTTAATTACAAACGCTCCTTCATTACTTAAAGCCTTTCAAGTCAGGTAAGAGCTTATTGACTCTTCTAACGTTGGTTTCAAAATGGCACATAAAAATCCAATTCCACAAATCACAGCTTTCAATTCCTTAATATGGCACCAAACTTTTCCTTCTAATCAATTTCCTAGTCTACAATTCCTTCTCCAGTTTCCGTTAAGTACTTGTGCATAATCATAGATAAAAAAAATCAATTTTTCACCACTAAAATTAAAACTAAAATAACTTCAAGGGCAAAATATTTAACAAACCTAACGTATAAAAATGATAGCTGTTAGAATATGCCAAATGATTTGCCGCTCATAACTTGATAATGGTTTAGTCCTATATCCCCATTCCAGTAATCCAACTAACCGCAACATTCAAGTTAGAGAGCGATTTTTCCTTCATACATTAACAAACCTTCGCCATCCTCTTAATCATTTAATAAATAAAAAATGACACATGAAAGAAATTAACTAAACTTTCTCGCATTTAGAAACAAACAACATCGTATTCTCAAATCAGCGTAGTCGGTAGGATTATATGGAATTGAATAATAATATTACTTAAATGGAAGATTTTGTTATATTCTGCAAACTAAAATAAATTTTCTCGCAATTAAATAAAAACAATATCTTATTCCAAATCAGCGAAGTCGGTAAGATTATATGGAATTGAATAAAAATATTACTTAAATCGAAAAATTTGTACTTTTTATGCTAACTTAATAGTGAAATTAGATTTTACCCATGAATTTATAGTTTAATTATGTATATACATACATCTTTATTTGGATAAACATAATATATAACAATAATAACAGTCAATATGACACATATAAATGGTGTTAGTCCATCTGGGCTATAGACCTGTGGTCGTTCTACCCTTAGGTTAATTAAATTCTCTTATATAAAATATAATATTAAATTCGTTAGATCCTTTCTTCGCTCCACTCTTGATTATTAGAACACTTGTTTGGTGAAATATGAAACATAACAAGCGTTCTATATCTAAAATTACTTAATTCATCGTTATTGTTTACATTTATTATATATCTCTTTAACGTTTACCATTTTCTTTAAATAATTAAAATACTTAATTCAGGTTGCAATAAAACATTTTGAGTATTTAGTTTTAAGTTTTAGAGAATTAACATATGTGTTTAATGTATAATTGAAGGTTTGGATGGTCGAACAGCTCAAGTTTTTAACTTCAAACTGAATCCCACCTTTTATATTTCGTATTTCTAGAAATACTCTTTTTGTTAGTGCTTATAAGTGAATTTTGTATATTTTCGTTATAATGCAAATAAAGTGGTTTATTATTGTTATTATAAATATAAATATTACTTAACTTGAAGATACGATTGTATTCTGTACTTTTAATTAATGCATCTGAATTATATATACAACATCTTTATTACAAGAACTTATATTAAATAAATACAATAACAGAATAAATTAGTATATACCTGTGGTATCGACCTTAAGTATTTCTGCCAACATCTGAATTATTATACAAGAAATTACCCATCAAATACTTTTTTATAAATTAATATCAGAAAAATGTTTGCAAATTTTGTGAAATGGTAAATTCAACTAGAGCTTAAGAAATTAGAGATATGAAAATTGAATATACATTTTCTCATTCTTTATTAATTTATATATATTAATTAATTTTAAGAAAGAAAATTTAATTCTAGGAAGAAACATTTTATTGATTCTAAATATCTGAAGGTTTTTAATATCAAATACAAAACGCAAAGAATACTATAACTTATAATTACTTAACTAATAAATCCATCGACATTAATTAGAACTGATTATCAAATTTTATGTATTACTTTCTGTTAAATGTTTTTTGTAAGTTTATGTTGCCAAATATTAATATTAAACATTTTATTTCTTTCTTCTATACTTTTATGTATCCGTATAAATAAATCAAATCAATTTAAATGAAAAAAAACAAAGAATTGTTTTAATGTATATGAACTATGTTCTTGCTGTTATTCTTTATTAGCGCAGTCGCTAGAATTATTAGATAATCGCTATTATTCTTAATTGGTGCGGTCAGAATTAAAAAAAATAGCTACACAGAAAGATTGTGTTATATTCGGCACATTAAAATGAATCTACTCGCGTTAAAATGCAAACACACAAAGGTATATTAAAACAAAAAACATAGAATTGTTTTTTTTGTAGGATTATATATCGTTTAAAAATATGGTTCCACCGCAAAATTTGTTAATGTGAAGAATTGATTTTTTTTTCGCGTTTGATAAAACTTTTTATTCTTAATCGCTACAGTCGATAAAATTATATGGAATTTAACATAAATACTACGTAACTCAAAGATATTATTAAATTTTGTATTTTTTATCTATGCATGAATAATAAAACTATATTTTAGCTTTCAATTTTTAGTTTAATTAAATTTTCTTGTATAAAATATAATCAGAAAAATGTTTCTAAATTGTATCAAAAGAATGAATTCAAGGTTAATGATTTTCATATTTTTTATGAACGTTTGACACTCTTATAAAATTTTAAAACTCAAGAATCAGTTATAGATTTAGAAAAGAAATGTCCTTGGTAAACGCTATTCTAGATCTAGTTAATAAACTGTGGTCCAATTAGCTGAAGAAGCCAAAGCAAATAGGGATATGGATTGGTTTGCAAATAAAACATTATGTCACAAAAATATTTACATTAAAATAAATGCTCGAAAGTTAGAAACTTGCCTGACGTAAAACTTCTGGGCATAGTCATAGATCATGCACGACTATGTCATAAAAATGTTTATATAAAGACTAAAGTATGGTGTATGTAAGCATTGAATATATAAATCGAAACCAGTAAAGGTATTTTGAAGCACTATTGATGGTTCATATTTATGGGTTTGAGTAGAAGATCCTTCGAAAAAGTGAACTCAGCCCGTCCTCCCTTCTGCTAAAATTTTAAGTATATTTACATAATTTTTGAGATATTTTGTAAGAAAGGAGTACAAAGATGAAATAAATAAATAAATATGGGATATATGATGAGATGGCAAAGAAATTAAATAAAACTTTATACTTATTAAGAAACACAATATTTTCTGTTTTATTTCATCCTACATTTGAAAATGAAATACCACATAGTAACGGTCACCACCATCATGTTTATTAAAAAACTTTTACCATAATCTTCCAACTTATATGGTATGGTTCGAAACACGTGTCTGCAGATGGTTATAAAATTGAGTATTGAATAATTTAATTGCTTTTGCTAATTTATTTTTAATTACATCAACCTAGTTTCATTACTTATTCCAAATTTACCATAGTATAGTCACTGATAAATATGTCTCTAATAATTTGAAAAAACACGAAAATATTTTCGTAAAATCTACAACAAATGAGTCTTATTAAGACTACAAGAACAAATCACTTTTGAAACAACCACTTCTCTAGCTAATACTTCGACAGACATTGAATAATACAAAAGTAATTTGCGTGTTACAAAATAGCAAGGCTATCAAAGCAACACTAGTTTGAACGTATTTCTTTCTGTAAAATGAACTAAAAATGATTGAATGTACGTTAAAATAGTTTGAGAGTGACTATACTATGGTAATTTGGAACATGAAATGAATTTAGGTTGATGTAATTAAAAATAAATTAGCAAAAGCAATTAAATAATTCAATACTCAATTTTATAACCATCTGTAGACACGTGTTTCGATATTTCAATCTCTTCAGTACAGCATACAGCACAATAATGAAATATAATCGACTGAAGGTCTTATTTATACCTGCAAGGATTACTGAATTCTACGGAAATAATTACGTTCGGGATTAAGGAAAATACCCAATTAGAGCATAATAATAATAAAATATATAAGTCCTTTACGTTGTAGAAAATTCACTAATAAATAGAAAAAACAAGAAAATATTTTCGTAAAATCTACAACAAATGAGTCTTATTAACACTACAAGAACAAATCACTTTTGAAACAAATAAGTTTACAGTTTCTTGGATATTATTACTAGAACTACCATTAAATTTCACGGAAATGGGAATTCCATTTATTTTCCTTTTCTGTTTAATGTATGACCACAATAGTAAGGAAAATATTTTAAAACAAAGGAGTGTTAAGCACTGACGGACATTTTTACACAATATTTTAATGTTTTGAAGAAAGGGAAAAATACAAAGACTGGATATGACCATATACACATCCTCAAATCTTTTACGTACCACATACATGACTACATACTAATTACCATTTCTTTATAGAAAAAAAAACTTCCCAGAAGAGTTGAAATTGGGAATTATAATTTGTATTATTGAACGCGACCAACCCTTAATGTAACTATCCAGCTATCGTTCAGTCATACACCTATCTGTTATTGAAAAAATTTGCAAATCCTTTATTTAAAACAAAATTCATTCTCTGATTCCTTAACAACATCCCTAAATACCAACCTTACTTCAAATACACAGATTATTCATTTTGAAGGTAGCTTTAGCTTTATTTCTGAATGTCCAGAAAGCTTTTGTCTCTGTCTGGAATCAAAACTTCTCTCTACTTTAATCTTCCCAAACATCGCCTACCATTAGCAGATGATACTACCGTAATTGAAAATGCTCCTACATTACCAAAATCCTTTAAAGCAAGAGCCCATAGACTTCCTTTAACGTTGGCAATATTGGCAACGTTGGGAGAATAAATCGTTTATAAGTGGAGATTCTAAACTATTATTATTGAATTAAATGAAGTAAAATCAAAACTAGAGATCGTTAAAAACGATAACAAATTATTTCAACGTGAAATTGTTGAACTGAAAAAATGCAATGCCTCTCCTAATTCAATTGATTTCGACTTCGTAATTTATAAAAATAATTAACGTAATAGCAGAGCTAATCATATTATAGTGTATAATATGGACGAATCAGTAAAAAGCCCTATTACAAAAAAAAAGTAAAGCATGATAATATATCTGATCAAAATGTTTTATCATCAATTGGCATAGAAATTCAATACTACAGTGTTACTAGATTGGGAAGGAAATGAGACAAACCACGCCCCACTAAGCTATATAAAATAAAGTAAATATTCCTAATAGGAATAATAACTAATAATTTAAAAATTCGAAAACATTTCGTGAATCTGAAACAATGAGTCTTACTAACACTACAAAACAGATTACTTATTGAAACAACAACTTCTATGGCTAATACCTCGACAGATATTGCATGATACAAAAGAAATCTGCTTGTTACAAATAGTGCAACTGTCAAAGCAACACTAATTTGAATGAATACATTTTATTATTCGGAATAAAAATCTGTTCTGATAAATCTAAGCGAGAAAGATTACACCATAACTCGTTACATGAAGAAATTAAACTGCGTTTCAGCAAAGCGGAAAACAATTTATTAATTAAATCCTTAAATAGTTTTCCAAAGAATGTTAGAAAATCAAAAAAACGCCAGTTAAAATCTCTAGATATTATTTAAATATACTTAAAAAACATCGGTGACATTAATACCAAAATTTCAATTGACTGGATTTCATATTTTTCATCAAGATAGAAATTTCTTGAATATTATTATATTTCTATATGATTGGTGTATGAAAATATTTAAATGCAAATGTACTAAAAATTACACAAATTGACGTTGAAAGTTTCCTAAAACTGTTAGTGAATAACAAACCTTTCATTGTCTATTTACCTACGGGCAGTGCCATTGAAAAGTATATATCACATTGCGATACTTCTAATTTTCTGGATGAGAAATTCAATTACTGGTTTGGATTCTGGCCGATCAGCTGGTGTCTTTGTTGTAATTAGTCATTGTAGGCTGTTTTCATAGAGGCCGCTCTCCAACTACCAGACTAATTTTGTTTGAGTAGTATTTGCTTGAAGCTTTAGAGAATCGTAATCGTGTAGACGCTGTTTATACCAATTTCTCCAAGGCATTTGATAGAGTACCTTAACACATATTGTTACATAAATTAGACATACTGGGTTGTAACAAGGCTGTAATTCAATAAAATAGTAGTTATCTTACAAATCGTGGGCAATATGTAAAAATCCAAAGAAATTTTAGTAATTTCGTAAGTCCCCCAAGGCGCGCATATTGGCCCCATTCCCTTTAATATTTATATAAATGATATTTGACTTATAATTAAACGATCCAATATATTATTGTATGCGGATAATTTGAAGATCTTCAAAATTGCAAAACAAAACGAATAGAAAAAAATTAAGAATTATTATAATGTATATAAACTATTTTGTCCCGGTGATTCTTAATTGGCGCAGTCTCTAAGATTATATCTAATATAAATAAAAATGCCTCTACAAAAAGATTTTACTATGTTCTGCACGTCAAAGAAATTTTCTCGCGTTAACCATGTTTTTAAAACTTTCAAAAGTAAAGTTTTTGTACTAAATTAATTAATATCGATTTAAAAAAATCATAAATACATAAATTGAATAAAAGGATTTTTATTAATAATTTAATTAATTATAAATAAAATCATTTTCGAAGTACCTTGAGAGTTATTTTAAAATCAAATATATAAAAGTTAAATTTTAAAAAAAGTTTTTAGTAGTAGTGTAGTAATAGTGTTTGGATATCGACCACGTAGTCATTGTGAGCTTGTTACATTAAAGGATCGCCTCCGTCACTCTAAAGCACCATTAATTGTATTCCAATAGTGAATGGTACCGGTCACTCATCCAACTGCTGGCCCGAACCAACGTTGCTGCACGTTAGTAATTGTTATAAGGTATATAAACTATTGCCTCGCGGCTATTCTTAATTGGCGCAGTTTCTAAAATTAAATGCAATTTAAACAAAACTGTCTATTCAGATGAATGATGATGAATTCACCAATGAAAATGAAATTATTGCCGATGAAGTGAGTAATGAGGTTGAAATCAGACAGGAGGCAAATGAGACAATTGAGAACAAGACCGTAGAGACATCTTTAGATGTGAAACATTTAATTCAATTTACATGAGAATAGTCAAAAAGCCATAAATTCAATTTTAAAAAGATATAATTTATGTCATAAATGTATTAATAGTTGACTCTTTGACCATATTTTTTTAATATTAAAATTTCTCTCCCATTGATATATTGATAATTACAGAATTACTTTATGCAGTTGTTTCATTTTGGTTTATCTCTGTGAAACTAATAATTACAATATTGCTATTATTATAAACAACTGCAATTGTTTTACTTTCATCTTTTTCATGGCTACCCATCTTTTATTTATAATAAAATTTAAAATGACTATAACTCACTTATTTTTAGAAATAACTATGTCATATGTCATATTGTGTTAAAGAGAAAAAAATTACCTTTTGAATGAGGCCATAGCCAACTATGGTTTCCATTTAAAAAAATGTAAGTTTGCATCATATCTCGGAAAATAATGGCGATAAAATCTTTCTGATTATTTTTTATTAATCTACATAAAATTATCTAAAACTTTGTCATTTACAGTTTTTTTCTATCTGTTAAAATAACCGAGATATATTGATTTGAAAAAATTGACACTTTTTACTTTTTTCAAAATATCTAGTTACCCTTGACTTTTTTGAAAACTTTGAAAGTGGAATTTTATTCGTCTCGTAAATCTACACTTCTTTTCCCATTTAACCGTTTCTCTATCTCTTATAGTTTAAGAGATCCCTATAGAGAACATCGAAAAAAACTCACCCTGTATATCACAAATCCAGAAAAATCTACTTACGCGGAGAAAATATTTTACATCGAAGAAGTTGTCACTTATGTCAAACAAACTTTCAGCAAATTATCTTTCAGACTCATTATTCAAGAGTATTGACGAATCTATAGCGAAATTAAATTTAATTCAAGAACTGACTATGTTTACGTTTTAAATATATATATGCGGGCAAGGAAATGAACGTCAATGAAGGTACTCTTGTAGAAAAA
Organism: Ontholestes murinus; assembly: GCA_963969525.1. Taxonomy (NCBI): domain Eukaryota; kingdom Metazoa; phylum Arthropoda; class Insecta; order Coleoptera; family Staphylinidae; genus Ontholestes; species Ontholestes murinus. The sequence continues at coordinate 94,585,058 of OZ018387.1, forward strand.
GTAGTTACAAATTAACCATCACTATCATGTGCCCGATTGTTGCATTAATATTAAGGTTCTTCTCATCTGTCTACTTACTTGACACTATCATGTTTCCATAACATTGATGAGGAATAGCAAGAATATTCCCAAATTTTCAGTGAGCTTGAAAGAGGCGCAAGTCAGTTTCAACTCAATAAAAATGGTACAGTATTTTGCAGATGGCAGGATAAAAAAGATGTCCTGGCGATCAGTAACTGTTTCTCTGAAGAAATCAGTACGATAGAAAGAACCATGAAAGATGTCACTAAGAAAGTTTCTCGATAAATCTATGGGAGGAGTGAATCTATCAGATCAAAGTTGGATTCTATGACTTTGATAGTAGATTTTGGTTGAAAAATATAGATAAAATTTTGATTAAAATTACAATCTTGAGAAATAATAGTATCTGATATTAAATCGAAATGATTTTCTGATTTTTATTAGATTTGATGGTCAGCAAATATTTACAAACAATGATGTAATTATTTTAAGACTGTTAGAAATCTTAAATCTTCACCTTAATCTTAATATAAATATTTCATTAGTAGGCTTCGCAAATAGTCATGATCGAAGAGTGGGCGTGGCACACAAATGCTTTAATTGCGGCCCTGGCGGTCGTGATATATGGGATTCAATTAATACTCTAAATAATTATTACTAATTTCGGTCTCATAAGTCCGTGTGGAAAAATTCATGATACGTGTATTATTTTTTTCCCTCCGTCGCCGTGCTTTATGCTTCGCCCGTGAATAATATTTAATTGCCCAGTGATTAATAGCGCCTTTCCTTCCACAAAGAATACGTACGTACGCGGTGCGTAATGGACACATGATGATGGTATCATTATGGCCGCCACCACGAGTTGAATTAATGTTTTGTGGTCCCCAAACGCATGCATATGCATGTGCATACCACGATCGCCGAACGCCTATTTATTTCGATTCATAAATGGTGGAATAAATATTCTGCAATGCGATATCTCTATCGGGAAATATTGTGCTGAATGGTAATCAATTCATCGTTTGTTGTCGTAATTATATAGTTGGGATTTGTAATTTTATACAGTGCGATTTGAAATTAAATAAAATATAAATTTATGATTTAACAATAAAACTTTTATCTATTTTTAAACTTTCAACATAAATATATAGAAACTATTAAGGTGACATTTATTATGTAAAGAATCATAAATCTCGAAATAGTATCCGGATTCATTACTAATCATCACCCTTGGCCACTTAAGGTGCCAGTGTAGTCTTAACCTGCACTTCTCCAAACGGTTCTGCCGATGTTGAGCAGTTCATGTGAAAGATAGAATTGCATTCCAAAAGTTCTCATTCTTCGGTAAACCGTTTGGATGGTTAAACGATGACCTTCGCGAGCCATATATCGGCTATTGATCTGGTACTAGAGAATCCATCTCTTGTTTCCATAAGTCCAAAATGATTGTTTTGAACCTCATTTGTTCTTCTTTATCCTCCGGTTCTTCTCATGTGACTTTTTTTGGCTCTCTCTAGTCCATGCCTGATAGCAGCGCACGATGGTTGCTCAAAAATTGTGCTGCGATTTTCATGTCAGTGAGTATACCATGGAAAAAGGAAGTGTTCACACCCTAAATTTTCTGGATTTAACCAGTAGCACAAACAACTACAATATCGAGTATAACTCTAACAAAACTCCATCACCACGAATGTAACCATCCCAATCTAAATTATGTCAGGTTTTGATAAAGATATATAAACTTAATTTTTGGTTCAAAATTTTTTCCAAATGACATTTTTAAGATTTTGGTAGAATACCAAAAAAATGGTATCTGCTAAGAAATTGTGCCTTTGATATAACTTAAACTAGGTGAATGATTAGTATTATTATAAAAATATAGAAAGTATCAAAATTAGATAAAAATAAATAAATTAGATTTCACCTTATCTCGTTTTAATATGCATTTATAATGTATGAATCAACGAAAACGATAATTGAAGCAACAAATTGCGTGTGGTCGTGCTTAATACAAATTGCACATACCTCCACTACGTGATGAGATCCCGCCTTTTTGATCTCGCCGCTTATTATGAATCCTTGTTTATTTTTGCTGACATTGTTCCACCGGCGATCGATGTCGCGCGGAAATTCGAAGAGCCGAAGGAAAGAACCAAGAAGAAAAAAACAAATGAGGGCCCGAGGTGGCAGACCGCAGAGCAGACTGGTGAGCACGCGTGTCGGCAATTGGAGGCGCCGAAAAAGTGTCGTGGAAATTGCAGAGTCATCTAGGATAACGTCGTTACACGCTGGCTACAATGAAGTCTGGCTTTAATGATAGTCCTCGTAATTCAGGCAAATTGGTTTATTTTGGCTTTGTGTCGGGCGTAATTGAATTATTTAGGGAATGAGCGATTCGAAACGTCGCGACTTAATTTACTTTGTGGCCGTTGTGCCGAAATCCGAAGCGTGAAATTGATTTTTTTTTGGATGGATTGAAATATATTATTATACGTGGTTGAGTGTTTAGATAAGATCGTGTTATTTGGCTTACTAACGAAGAAAACATGGAATTGAATTAATTAATCCCCATCGCACATAATTAAATTAGAAGAAAATAATCCTCGTAATTTTGAACATTACTTTCTACATATTGATTACAACCAAAATCTAAAATGTTGAAAATCTAAAAAGTTGAATTGCAAAAATAAACAGTATAGCTTCTAGCAAGTCAATACCTTTCATTATTGTTTTAGAAATATAGTCTAATGAGGTCGATGATCCAACTCAAGTTTCAATGTTTTACCAGTATTGTTAAAAAAGTGGGGTTATAGTAGATCTGACATATTTTCTCTATTCCGATAAGCCATATTTTCTGTATTTCTATAACTAATTTCTTTATTTTATTCTAAATGCTAAAAAAATATTCAAAATATGATACATAAAATTGCCCAAAAATTTTGATTACACTAGAACTTGATGAGGTTCACTTCCTAGCGTTCTTCCATGCGCAACTGTTTTGCTTTTTGTTGCTGAATCCTTAGCCAAAAAACTGCAAGCCACTAAATTTCACTCTTTATGGCGAGTTTATTAATAGATTTTTAAGTATTTACCCAAAGTAATCAATTTCTCTATTCGCATAAATAAATGTTAATATCACAATAATCCAACTATTTACTCAAAATATTTTTTTTAGATTTGTACTGCTCCTACCCAATATTAGCTATACTACTTCCAAAGAAACGGGTTACAAATAACTATATATATTTACATTGACTAATCTTGCATTTTGAGGATCCATAAAAGATTTCAAAAATGATAAAACTTGCTGGGTTTTAATGTTAATCATACAATGTTTGATTTGTGATTAATATAACAAGAGAGATTGTAGCATAAAACCTTTTGACATAAGTTTCCAATTAAGGTTTGTCGTCCAAATAAATAAGCATTTTCATCTCGGTTTCAAATGAATGCCAAAGAATTTAGCTAGGTATTACTATAAAGAATGTATTTCATGACGTTGCTATCGAAACCTACTCAATACTAAGAATTCAGCTAAATACTAACTAATTAGATCAACTACCAAATAATTTTTCTTCTTCATTTTCCGCAACAGAGCTTGAAACTAATTTACAAATATCAACTGTAATTACATAATTGAATTAGACTATTTCTACATCCAGTAAATAGCCCGACTTATTAAATATAAAAGACAGAATAACACAAAGTTTTTAATACATTTTTCTCGAAACAAAAGAGTGTATAAAAATGTTGACTTAATGAAAGTAGTTTAATTTTTTAATATTTTTTCATCTTGTGTGAAATATTTTGTCGAATAATTTTGTCTTAAAAACTGTGAAAAAAAAATAAATAAATACCGAAATTATTCCAAAAGCTTCTTAGATCTTGCAACAAATAATTAAACCTAAAGTTTGAGCTTTAAATATGTAGCTTTTTTAGATACAGCGTTCACAGAAACACACCCAAACGAAGATACTATTTTTTTTTTCTCTAAAAATTGTTGGGACGATCGCATTACTACTAATATCAAAAATCTGAAATGATATTTACAATCTTAATCCTTGCAATAATAAAGTGTTTTCAAAATTGAAGTGTTTTACTTCAACAACCAAACAAGTGAATATGAATTTTCAACATATAACAGCCTCATCAGTTAATATATTGAAATCTTAATCCTCCCAAATCCTTTGAAACAAGTGCTTTTAATACGCTGATTAACTCAGCTTATCAGGTAGCCCTCAGTACCTAGAAATTCTCATTTACTACCTGCAAGTCTGCTTAGCTTAAAGATGAATTTTATTTTCCTGCTTAAGCATTTAATTTCTAATAGATAAATTTTAAAAAAACTTTTCTTCTTTGCTTCATAAACATGGATGCTGATATTTATAACCTTTATCCCCTTTATTTATGTCCTTCTACAGACCTGTTTTAATTTGCTAATATTTGCTCATTATGATGCTCTTATCATTCTCTTGTCTATGCAAGAGTTTATAGACTAACTTCAACAGTGCTATAATAAATATTGAAAATTATTTTCATCATTGTGCAAATTCTTTCTATTAAATCCTGTAAACTCAAAATAAATAACGCTCTCTACTTTCTTCACGTTAGAGCTGAAGCTAGCACAAGGATTTTCTATTTTAATTTTAATATTTAACATTTAAAATTTCTTATTTATTTCTAAGAAAAGGTCACTTGTAATTATTGCAGTATTTCAAACTCTACAGAGGCTTACTTATGAGGATTGTTTTAGAGAAAATTACTCGTCTATGAGTAATAAATTTATGGTCAAGTAATTTCTTTATATCAATCCTCTTAAATAAGTTTGATAATACTGCACTAAATACAAATCTACAAAAGCATTTTAACAAATTCTTTAATTTGTAATAGCCTCATCCTATTTCCAATAAACCTACTATCAATAAAGTAAATGTGAGTAGCGGCTTGTGGTCATTGTATCTAAACTCTTCCAAGTTTATTTAGGTTTTTAAATATTAACCATTTAATAATTATATATTTAATGCAAACAAACCACTTTGTAAAATTTGACAGCAAGTAAGTTTATTTCAATCTTCTTATAATTTTCTGCATATTTTTGGTAGTAAATCTTGCAAGCAAATTACTGACAAAATTATGTTTCTTATTGATATAGGTTCAGTACAATAGTATTCAATATTAAATTATATTTAGTTGTAAATTTTAATGTGTTGTGTCTTAAGTCGTACCCGTATGAGATTTCTAAATCGCACTGGTACGATTTAAGCCATAATCATGTCAAGACAGTTAAAGCTAATTTATAATGGATGGAAACAAGAAAATATAAACAAGGCGTTAATCCTTGTTTATCTTTACGTACTCCACAAGCAACATAAATGGCCAGGGCCAGGGCTTTCAATAAAAAAAGTGTTTATGGATTCTTTGATAAATGTGGATCATTCACTGGTCACAATCCATCCAAAATAATTGCCCAGAAAGGCAAACGCCACGTTGGTGGACTTACAAGTGATGAAAGGGGTTTGTTCACTACATGTATATGCTGTATGAATGCTGCAAGTGAATACATACCTCCTATGTTAATATTTAAACGCATGCGGATAAACGATTCGATAAAGAAAGAAGCACCACCGGGTACTATATTTGGATGCTCTAAAAGCGGGTGGATAAGATTAGAACTTTTTGTTCAATGGTTGAAACATTTTATCAAGTATACAAAGTTGGAGAAAAGTAACAATAAGCAAAAACTTCTTCTTTTGAATGAACACACTACCCATACAAAAAAAATATTGAAGCTATAGAACTAGTTTGCAAGTATGGCATTATACTGTTTTCATTTCCTGCTCATAAAGCCAATCGCCTTCTACCTTTGTAGAGATATTTTTTTTTAATCTCTAAGCTTCAACTTCTTGGTATCCTGGTAACACAAGTAAACAAACTACTATGTCAGAACTGTGTGGAATTGCATATTAAAAATCAGTTCGTATAAATATTGCTTTGAATCTACCAGCCACGCAACAAGCATTCATTTGATGACCGAATTTACGCTTCTAAAGTTGTGATTGAAAACTCTACGCACTATTCCATTAGAAATCAATAATCAAGAAAAAAGAATTGGTATCAAAAATTTAAAAGAAGAAAAGCCACTGGTTTTGTTTTATTTGTGTAGAAGATCGGACGGAAAACATGATTCAATGCTTGAAATGCAAATCTTGAGTATACGATGTTTGCACTGGATTGAATAAGTGAACAAAGAGATTTGTATGTAATGATTGTACTAATTAAATGCATCTGTAAACATATGAATAATAATTACATTTTAATTATTATCTTTGTTTAATTGATCTCTCAGGTACGACTTAGGATATAGGTGGTACGACTTAGACTATATGTGGTACGACTTAGACTATAGGTGGTATGACTTAAGAAACAAGTTGACTTTGTTGAACTGATGTAAGTTTTTAAAGATTTAATTTTTACGTGAAAACATATATAGATTTTCTAGTTTAATTATAACACATACTACCAATATTAACAAAGGTCTGAATAACACATTTAATTTATATTTATTTAATAAATTCTAAGTTTTATACAGCTCTTTTCTTAGGGGGTACGACTTAAGCAACCTCACCCTACATTGATATATAGGCTTAAGGATTCATCTGCTCAATAGAGAAAATTAGAGAGAAATTCGTCTAAAAGCTTAATCCAGAATATGGATAATAATAATAATATTAAAAGAGGCAAGATTGTCTAGAGGAGAAACATGAAAGTTTCTCAGTAAGGGAGTTGACGATACAGCCCTAACATCAAAAATCAATGAAATCTTTGACCTAAAGTTGGTCGTCTAATGGCTCAATACAAAATATAAATAATAATATGAGAAAGAGCGAAGTATCACTGGAGGAGATATATGGAGGTTACTCTAAGAGGGAGTTTACGATAAAACTTTAAGACTCAATGAAGTCCTTTATAAAAAAAATCATAGTGGAAATGAACTTGAACAAATTTAATTAGACGCGAGGACTCAAAAAAAAAAATAATAAAAAAAGTACAAGATAATAGATAAATTGTAAAATGTGATATATCCAAAAATAATAGATTATAATTTTTACAGAGAGCGTTTAAATTTTGAAACTAACGATATGTTAGTTTCAATATTTAAACGGGAAATAAAAGCAGCTAAAACATTTAGATTTGCCTTTAATTGATATCTAGGCTATCTACTAAACTATCTACATTTAGAATATATATTGATTTATATAAAACTATTCTCTCTAATCTTTTTTGTATTATCAGCGTTACTAAACTATGAATATTTTGAATAATACTTAGAAATTTATGTTTGCTCTACTCTCAGTTCAATCAGGGATGGCTTTAAAATTACTTTGCTTCCACCTAAAGTCCTAAAATCATCCTTAAGTGGTTAAACACACGTGGAGAACAATTACAGCCTAGATTATAGTTTATGAACAAACTATTTAACTTTTAAATGCAGTTTACAGCAATTTTTAGTTTGTTTGCTTGAGTAACAACAATCATTTCATTGCCACTGAAAGCATTTGATAATAATAATAATAATGTATTAAAGTTTTTTAGTAAGAGTAAAACATACGAAATATTTTCGTGATTTTCTAATTATTACTTTTCTAATTGTTTTCCACTGATAATGATTTTGTCACACGATAATAAACAAACTTATCTCTCTAGATTTTTCTTTGAACACCAATTTAAGAAATATAATATAGTTGATGCTTGAAGCCATTACTTTGTGATACATTTTGAACACACGGTGTGATAAAAACAAAGTGAATTTCATTTATCGTCCTAATTTTTAAGCTTAGTTTTTATAAATATCTGATCAAATTAATTATGTTAGTCTTCTTAAAGAAGATGGTGAATGATTATTATAAATATTTTTTTAGAGTGTTTTTTCAAATACTCAGTTAAAAATGTGCCACCTAATAATCGAAAGAATCCATTAATTCCTTAAATAATCACTACATAATAGACTTTCAAGTTCTGCTGCACAAATAAGACATAGTCAGAATCCGGAGAAAGCAAAGTCGTATGACAGCTTATGTCATTAAGGCTTTTAACAAAAAAACTGAAAGTTCTACAAACAGGCAAAAAGACAATAAAATAAAGAAGGGCCTCCTTGTAGGAAGTTAATGGAATTATAAAAATTCGAGGGAATATTCACATGAAGACTTAAGGAAAGTCCGAAAGTTCTGTTAATAACCTATTTTCCAGGTCTCCTAAAATAATAGTATTCGTACCTCATGACCGGACAAAGAAGGGCGTAACAAAATAACTGGCTCCTAAAATTTTAAAGAAGCTGTCAACAGTTTTAAGTTGTTAAAACGCTAGAAAATTAGGGTACCGACCTTTTACACACTACTGCAAAAAAAGATTAACATAATTGATTTGTAAACGATATGCATGTCCAGTTACATTTAAGGACCAGGATAGTATTTATTTCTAAAATGAAAGAGAAAAAGAGAAAGAAAAGAAAAGCTAAATTTTCTCAGTTAATCAGTCTCATTTAATTTTATCTGAAGGAAATAGAAAATAATATAATAAATGTTACCTTAATACGTTTAGCCCGGGATTGGATCGAACCCAGAAACTACGAGGCGAGGAAGGAAGGACTACAAATAGGAGAATTACAAGAAACAAACAATACATAATATTACTAACAAATAATATGTATAATTCTGAAAATTGCTTACATTTATAGCCTTATCAACCAATACTTTTTTCCTTCCTCTCTCGTCATTATAATTATTTTCTGAGGAGACATCTTTGCTATAATTAGATACGATACATTTGTCTATCCTTCTTGTTGTTTATTTTTTTTGCCTCGGAAGCAAGTCCATATGGTCAGCTCAGGGATTATTTATTTTAATACTCTCTTTAAATGAGTATTCAGTTTCAATTCCTTTCCTTTTATCTACATTTTCAAACAACTTAGGTTTCTTTCTTTCTTCTTCAGATAACTTACTATCACTGCGTTTTATAGAAGTGCTGGATTTTTTCTTTTGTTTATCATCTGATGTTGTAGACTTTTCTGGTGTAGGTTATTACTGCCCCTAGATAGAGATCTAGTTGATATTTTTCTGACATTGTTTACAATATCTGGTTTGTTATCTACACCTAAAATTCTCTTTGGTTTATCCATTATAGCATCATTACCGATCGACCTTTTATCTTGTTTATTTTCGTGATTAGTTTGTTTCTCTTCATCCTTCTTTACCATTTCTGTTGTTAGATTATTTTTGTTTTAACTCATTTATTCATCTAATGTGATAAGAGCACTAACATTATTCTTATCTTCTATTCTCATTGCTTTCAACAGTTTCTTCTTTCGTTTTTTTATTTACGTTACCTCTATAAATTGTTGATGAAGATAGATTGGTATCAGAAGTGTTGTCATTTGATTTATTTTTAGAAAAACCACTATTACTTTTGTTTTGAGATTTCTTACGAGACGGCTGATTATCCTTTTTGGTGGTCTCAATGGTCCAGTCTGGTTTAAGTAGTATATTTTGCAGTATATTAGCCCCATTTTTATTATTGAACAAAATAAATACAATATTTATTTATAAGCAACAATTTTCTTATCAAACCGGAAAATTAACGCTTTACATGGATTAAAAGTAAGCATTAAAGCATCTTTACAACACAAAGATGTTATTACTGATATATTCCTGAGTATTGAGAAAGATTTTGCTAATACTACTGGGGGTACATATAAATGAAGTCTTTATTCAAAATATATACCATAGTTTATATTAGTTTAGATGTTATATGGGTGACACCAGCGCCTGTTCCACCGCGAGCTTTTCAGATTTATTGTGGATCCATACTTATCTCAGATGACCAGCTCTAGCTTTGCCTCTTTGATTAGTTCTTTTAGCCATGCCAGAGTGTCCTGTCATCAGACCTACTATTGTTTTGACCACTTTTCTGTCTTGGTTCAGAAGTTCGGTTGTGAATTTTGGCGATTGTTTCTTAAGGAACTATTTCGCCTGTCTCTGTCCTGGTGAGTTTGTCCACCAGGTTTGGACCCATTTTGTTTTTGATCGTTTGACTGCGGTTTTGGAAATGCCGTAGAAGGTTTCCGGGCCAATTACTGCTTTTGAAGAACCTTGTTTGGCCAGTTCGTCTGCTTTGTCATTCCCCGGATGTCCTCCATGTCCTGGGACCCTTATGATTGCTACTTTTCGTGACTGCCAACTTTATTACAGTCCCACATTAGCTTAGATTCGGCCTGTGTGGAGCTTAGTGCTCTTAGTAGCGCCTGGCTGTAGGAGAATATAGCTATGGTCCTACTTTTGGTGTCTTGTATCGCTATTTCTCTTGTGCAGTGGTGATATACCATAGGTCTGAGCACAACAATTCCATTGATTAACAAGGCAAAGGATTCCGTGTTTCCAAAACTCCTATCGCCGCGACGAAACCAAATCTTTTACAGTGTTATTGAGTTCATCGTCCGGGTTGAAGTGCTGTTATTTCAGATGTTTTTTCAGGGAACTATTCACATGGAAACTACAAGGCGACATGTCCAGGCTGTAGTTATGATTAAGTTCGCCAGTTCTTATATGGTCCTGGAGACGTATTGATCATCGTAACCATGAAGCAGAACCTCAATGAGCAGCTGGTCTTTTCTTCTTGATGAACCTCCATAATCTTAGGAATATCTCACTCTCTACATCAGAATTATTGGTTCTTCTGTCATCTCCCCCTAAAAGGTTCAAACCCGTAGCGTCACCAGTCAAGTTGTTCGTTCCGTCTTTTTTTGAGATCCAAGGGTTCACTACTTGTTAAATTTCTTTAGCACAAAAGAACCATAACTCCAGTGCTACTGTGAGTCACTCCGAAGATTACACATGTAGATAAGTAGATTCGTACTGTGGCTACTATAACAGAAAGGTTTTTCTACCTACCAACCAGAGGAAGTAAATACCTAGACAGTAAACTGATGCAAGTCGACAACTTCAAGTTATTTTAAACGACAGGAGGAAGCAGAGTCTTTTCCACAGTCCGATTAAAAACGTTTATGTTGCCCAATTAATTTTGTCTAAGACAATAGGAAAATTGTAGATAAGAAATAATTTTATAAATGGTGAAAGGCCTTATTAAAGCAAAAATTTGCCCAACAACCTGAGAAATCAAATGTGTACGCCTTTCACGAATAAAAAATATTAAATAAAATATCAATTTATTATTAAAAGTATCATTATAACATAAATATATGTATTTACATATTTTCCCAGACTTAAATAATGCTTAAGTTAACGCTAGATTTAAATCTGCATACTATAAGAAAGAAAATCTTAATTACTGCAAGTGTAAGATGTGAGTCGTTAGTGATTCTTTCAACAGGGGAAGTTATAATATTTATCCATGCTACAGTGGAGCATAATCGATAATCTGCTATTTCAACAAGAAAAGGATGCAATCTGCCATTTTCAGTTTAAGACACTTACATGGAAAATATAAAATAAGAAATAGCAGAGATTAATACTGAATCTGAAATTTTGAGATATAAGGAAGTTATAGTCCCTAATTGCCATTAAACTAATTTTCTTTAATTAACTGTAAATTTAAAAATCAGCTCTCCACTAAAAAATTTGTTGAAAATTGATGTTAAATTTTAATAAAACAAAGCCAAAATTAGTCTTCTTGAATTGACAAAACTAAACTAAAAAAGTGTTTATATCTTACTGTAAAATTTTAGAACTATTAAGAAAAATCTAAAAATTTAGAAGAGTTGTTAGAAAAGCACGAAAAGTAAAAAGTTCTCAAAATAATAGAAACGATTCTTAACAATTAGAGAACTCTTCTCGAAGAATATTGTCAAAATTTGAAAAGACAGTGTTGAAAAATCTTTGGTTTGCTAATTGTGATACTGAAATCATCTATTAAATATATATATTTCTCTTAACGCATTCTTTAGTCGATTGCTAACTTATTTATCTCATTTGTTCTTTCTGAGACATTTTTTATAACCTCTAAGCAATAGCTCTAATAATAGCAAAAGCCGAATGACTTTCCAACTTCTCAGTCACTAGAAAAAACTAGAACTAAGACAATTATCAGGCACTACAAATCTTATCAAAAAAATATTTTTGGTTATTTATTTAGCCATTTTATTAAATTTAAGACATGATCAAAACACACGATAAACTTATATTTCAAATCCAGTTGTAGAAGGTAAGACACTAATTTTATTTATTATTTATATTTATTTTTTGCGCCAAATAAGGTGCTCTAAATTCTCAATAAAATATGCTATTTCTTGACTATATTTTTTTCTCTGAGAAAGTGCATCAATGCCTTCATTAAAGAAATATTTCTTGGCTATCATAAATTGTCTTCGCATAGAGTGTTTTGAAGCCTTTATAACCAGAGTGAGATTTTGTTAATCTCCATTGTTTGAAGTTAAGGCATATTTTTTGTACTCCTGAGGCGACAACAGAAGTCAGGATGCCTTTAAAACTTCTAAAGCATCATGAGTTTTCTTTCTGTAGAGATCTTTCTTACTATACCGCTATTTTCTTTATCTCTATTGTTGAAGAGAATGCCGGAATGAATTCCCAACTTTTTAGACTATTGAACATTTTTGGGATACGCTATTTGGGATCCTCTAGATAGCTTATCAATGTAAGTATTTCCTAGATCTCATTAATTTTCTTCCTATAAAGTGATTCAAAGCCTTTCTTATTAGACTGCTAACTTATTTAAGCTATTTTTACAACTTGTTAGACGTTAATAATAATTACAATGAATTTACAACTTCTAAGAAAATAGAGATGGCCATAACTCTGTTAATTAAGATGCTGTAGATGATTTATAAATGAATATATTTCTCTTGTAAAGAGTATCTCAAAGTCTTCCTAGACTTTCTTCTTATGTATTTATATTTTTATACATTGGCTTAATTTGCAATTTCTAAAACAATTGAAGCAGTCAAAATTACGCCATGTAAGAAGATCTGAATGGCCTACAAAAGATGCTATTTCTCGCCCAACATGATTTTTTTAAGGAGTGTCCTTAAGCTTACCTCAAGGATATATTTTCTTCGCATGGAGTGCCTTAAATATGCTGTCTTCATTAATTCGAGTGTTTTGCTTTAGGCATTTGTTTACAACTTCTGAGGTGATAGTAGAAATCAAAATCATTTTACAACTTCTAAGATATAATAATTGTTCTCATATTGAATGGTATATTTTTATTTCCCGATTTAAGCATTTTTTAAAACTTCTAAGCCAAATCAAAAGGTTCGAAATACGCCAATTGGAATCTTCTAGATGTATTAGAAGAAAAGTTATTTCTTGGCCATCATGAATTTTTTTCTTTTAAATTTTTAGAACTTTACACAATTTGTTGTGAAATCTTTTCGTCGGTTTTTTTATACTGAATTTCTTTGAAGGCTTGAGAATTTATCACCAAATGTTTAGAAAAAATTTTCCTTGAAAACTATGAAGATTTTCTTTGATGGTTCTAAGATTTTCAGCTAAAAGAAAAGATTTTTCTAGAATTTTAAAAATTTGCCAATTCTCTTGATTTTGCAAATATCGTTGTTATTATGTGGATATTTTTCCGTGTCCAGCTTTCAAGTAAAATATATTTAGATTGTGACTAATTTCGATTCTATATAATTCTCAATGAGATATGTGAAGAATATGAAATTGTTTTAACCTGACGTTACAAATCAAGTTTAAATAGTTTAAATAGATAAGCGATTTTAATTTCCACGCTTTGCTTCAATCAAATTTTTTTCAAGATATTAATAGGAAACCAATCACCACGACTAATGAATGCTTTCATAAGATCATTCAAGCTCGACGAATGCGCATTTAACATTAATATTCATCAATGCATTCGCGTTATTTATTAGAAATTAGCGATAAAATATTCATCACGATATTTTTTTCAAATTCCTAAAACAATGCATAAAAACGCAATTGAATATAACTTATCATCGCTTAGTTGTAAATCCGTGATAACTCTGCGAAGTGTTTTTAGCGTATTTAATTTGCAAAAACAGCAACATTTGCGGTGATTTAACGATCGGCGTTTCGATACGGTCATTCCGTGTCGTAATTTATAAACTACGGTGCCCCGAGGGGGGCTCTGCTCGAGTATAAATTGGCCACCGAAAGTTAACGCAGATGTTTGCAAATTTGACATATTGACAGGTAGGGGGAGAGCGCACGACACAAATATGCCCCCCTCGTTCGCGTGGTGAGTGGATTACTAAATTAAATTGTAAATACACGATGGTGGGCATTTTGGGGTAGAGATTAATTAGAGGTGTGGCCACCGGGTAGACGTATGTAAATTTGCGGCCGCATAATGCAGCAGTTATTGGGAAAAATTATTGCCCCTCGAGGCGGTTGTGCGTAAGGAGGGTGGGTCGGTGCACGAGGGAATAATTATTACTTGCATTTCGCAAACTGTGAATAAGATGTTTTACATTTGTATTGATTTCACGTCTCCATGCATTTTTTATTTTGATTGATGAAAATAAACGTTATTAAAACAAAGATTGATGTCACCGCTACTGCGTGATATAAATACTAAATTAAAACTAACATTTAGTGATAAGTGTTTATTTACTATATAAAACATACACCTTATTTAAGCTCCTAAAATTTATAAACAAATAAATAAAAGAGAGATGAACCAAGGTAACAAGAAGTAAGTTTGAGTAATGTAGGAAAATAAAGCTTGAAGGTTGTTTAAACAAAGATACAAATTAAGAATATCTCCAAAATATCTCAATGCAAGCTTAGAGGTTATTAGAACAAGGATAGCTAGTTATACAGATTTGGGACATCTCTATAATGTCTCAACGCTAGAATCAGAAGATTATTTAAGATGTCGCAAGAATATGATGAGTAATTTTAAGGCGAAGCCTAAACATTTTCTCGAACATGAGTGTTATTACAAATTTTCAGATTTTGATTTAAACACATGTATAGAGTCGGTAAGTTAATAATTTATCGTTTTATATGGTTTTAATTTGTAACAAAATAGTTGTAGAACTAATATTATTATTATGACAATATTTTATTTTACATCCGCAGCAATTTATGTATATTTATGCACTCTGTGTATGTTTTCATTGATTTTATATATTTTGTATATTGTGACATACGTGAAATAAATGATTGATTGAATTACATACGAAGTTTTGGAAAATGTTTTCCAAAATATTAGGACAGAACATAATAAGAGAATTTTCGTCAGATCTTCATTAGTTTGACGGCTAGAAGAAATAGGAAGGAATTTGTGTAAAGAAAAAGAAATGTTACAAATGAATGAGCAAACATTGAATCTGAAAGAAGATAACGTACGCTGTCAGTGTAAACTAAAAAGAGTTCAAACTTGAAACGATGCCCTGCAATGACTTTGAAGGTTTTTCAGTGTAGGAAAACCTACATGGAAATGTTTTCCAAAACATAGGAATCGAACATGATAAGATAATTTTTGTCAGGTCTTCATTACTTTGGCGACAAGAAGAAACACGCAGGAGTTTTTATAAAGAAAGAGAAATGTCGCAGTTGAAGGAACAAGAAAAGATTTTGCCTTTATCTCAGAAGAAGAAGAAGATATACAGGGTGACAAGGTAAAGAGAGGAAAATTAGAGTTTAAACTTGAAACGATGCCCTACAATAAATTTGAAGTTTTCTCTCTGTAGTAAACCTATACATAAAATATTTTTGGAAATTTTTTACACATATCAGAAAAAAATACGTCCAGCAAAGGAATCCCACCGTAAAAAACTTCTATATTAAAAGTTTTTTGGATTGTCAACAACTTGCAGAAAAAGTTTCGTAACCAAATCAATTTATTCAGAAGAGAAAAATCGTACCATAAAATATAGAACCACCCTTAGAATAAAAGAATATTGTGGATATATCATATGCATCGCCATGAAATAAAAGAAATAAATCCTATGGTCCTCAATTTGCTCATTCGAAAAAATTTACCCATCAAGAAGAAGAAATTCTTAATGGAAAAAAAAATTGCTTCTACCAAACAGAGAGTAGTCAGAGAGAAAATTCATCTAAGATAAGTCTAAGAAAATAATCTATTGTGTATATATTGCATAATTCACTGTAAAATAGAAGAAAAAAGTTTTACGCTTCTCAATTCGCGCATTCACAAAATTTATTGACTTGACGCCTTGAAGTTCAAGAAAGTCTTAAAGAGAAAAATGTTAAGAAACTTCTTCTATTAGACAGAAGCTAGTAAAAAAAAAATCTAAAATAAGTCTAAGGAAAAAAAATACATTAAGATGCCGATAGAAGTTATTGGTTAAGTTCACTCATTAGTTAACCAATAACTTCTATCGGCATCCTAATGGGTTTTTTCCTTAGACTTATTTTAGATTATTCTTTTTCTGTTTAATAGAAGAAGTTTCTTAATATTTTTTTCTTTAAAATTATTAAAAATAATTTAATGAATCTAGTTAAATTGTCATAGCATTGCAGATCAAGCTTTAATTTTGGTTCATTTATTATAAACCCCAGTAATACATATAAGTAACTCGTGTAACATGAATCATAATTTTGAATTCTATGATTCTCGAAGAGTTTTTATAACCGAAACATTCAATCCAGCTTTGCAAACTTTTGCAAGTTTACAGAAGACAGCTGTTTTTAATATAATATATCAAAAATACGAGATGCTGCATGTTTATTTAAGTATGGGCCAATTGCTATTTTATCTAATTTCGCTAGAGACTTTGAGCATGTGATCTATAATTCAATTTTTAATTTTCATATACACAAATCTCCTTACCAACATGGTCCACGATTACTAATCTAGCAATCATTATATTTGATAAATAATAACAAAACATCTGCCTCTACGTTTGCAATTAAATATTGTAATCAAATTAGTATAAATAGCATCCATTTGTAACTGTGTGTAAAATTTAATAAATTTATGTTAGAAATCGTTGACCACTTACTACTTTTACTATAAAATTACTTATACTTATCGCATCGTAATTAAAAAAAGATTAATTTTGTTTATTATCATTGGTTAAAATTTTTTATTCAATGCTCTTAAGATGTTCCTCAAGGGTCAACCATAGTATCACTGTTGTTTTTATTATTTATAGATGACCTAATAACTTCCTGTTCCTTCCTTCCCGATTTGAAAACTTTCTATATAATTAAAAGAGCCACATTTATTAAAAATCAAATTATTTATAAGTAATGTGTGTCTTGTGGCAAAATCGGACTTACAATGCCGGATGTTTTTAAATGAATATCGGGATTTAAAGAAATGAAAGAGCAAATCAAACAGTTCTGTTTGTTGATACGTGCATGCGCTAGAGGGCGTTAGTAGCAAAAATGGCGACTAGTGAACAGAAAGTTTTTTGTATTACGCAGTTTGTCAAAACCGAATGTGTAGTTACTAATCACCGGGCACTCCGAATTAAGTTCAGATGTGATATTAATATTCGTAGATGGTAGATGGTTTGAAAATAACGGCTGCTCATGCAAAGGGAAGAATACGGGACGACCAAATGTTTCTGAAGAGAGTCATATACTTGTTTCTCATTAATTACTTAGAGAAACATTATGTCAATATATAGGTTTTATAATTAATACCACTTGGTTTGTTTCACCAATATGAAGAGAGTGTTGACCGAGTGAAATAATCTATAACGCGTAGCACATTGAAATCAGTTAGGCTGATGAATTAGCAATTCCGGTGACGGTTTGGAAAGTTTTTACCTAAGACACATGATTGAGGCAGCATTTGTAACGAAAACACTAAACAAAATTTGGCCTATCGACTTGATATGCTCCGTGTGATGAAAGGTGCTCATATTAAACACTTGTAAACTTCTACGTATAACTGTTTGAGTCGCTCTTTCATTTCATGCATTAATTATGATTTTAACTTATACGTAATAAATATTACAAAGCGGCAAAAGACCGATATTCATTTAGAAACTACCGATATAGTATACGAGTTATTATCACTCATCATATGCTCAAGACATTAAAGTACTTTGTGGGATTCACTTGGCAGAAAATGGTGCTATCATTCCAATCGAAGTAACTACAGTCAAAATCAATTTTATATTGGAGGCTTTTGTGATCTTATAAAAACCTTGGTGAGTGAATTAAAACTCTCAAATCCACCACTCCGAGGAGAAGTTTAACGTCTGGAAAATGTAAATAAAAAATTCCAAGCATGTAATCATGTTTTTACTTCAAGAAAAACTTGTAACAAAAGTGAAGTTAGAATAGCATCTTCAATTAAGTATACTGCAAGAAATTTTCAAATTGGTGCTAAAAAGCTAAAATCACGCTAAAATTAGATGGTGCTACCTAAATTGTAAGAGTAGCTGGATCTGGTATTAGAATTGGGACAGTTTTTAGATGTCTTATCATTGGATATGCGAGGAACCCATTCCTAAAGCAGCAGCTGTTTTCATATGCTATACTTGGCTTTGCATTGTCAGAAGCTATGGGTTTGTTCTGATGATTGCTTTCCTTTGATCTATAAATAACACGTTTTTATCCTTTTTAATGTAATTAAGTGAAACTAAGATAATATAATAAGTAGTTCAAGAGTTCGTTAGAAAAGACTTCAAAATAAACACCCAATAATAAAGAAGTATCGTTCGAAAATTGTGTCTTCGTGGTTCCATCTAAATACGATTCATATAAAAAAATGTATAATTAAAATAACTGTTAAAAGGTTAGAAAATTATAATAACGAGCACCATTCTAAAATCATATAGAAATTAAAGAAATTTGTTAATTAAAATCAAAGGGTATTAATAAATCTTTCAAACTGAGAGCATATTATAATAACTTGTCCTGGTAAAATTAAAGTGAGTTAACTTTTCCATGCATTAAAAATTATTAAGGAAAAACTAGTTCCATTGTGGAGGCGTTTCCTTAAGATACATCTTAAATTTGATGAAGAAGGAGACTGTATAATAAAGTGGTAAAACAAAATGATCGTGTCTCATTCTTCATCATAATATAGTTCCATTACAAACAAGTCAATAATCTCTAAAATTAATAAAGTCACCTTTAAGTTATGTCTATATTTCTATTAATCAAAATATATTAGTGGTAGTTACTACTATGACTATACGATGATAAATTAATTTCTCCCTTAACGATGATGAAACATTTTTATATTAACTCGATTGTTGATTAGAACAAGTGAAACAATACCAAGTGTTATAATCAACAATCGAATAAATACTATGATTATGTTATGTAATAAATGTACTTAAAATTCAGTGTCAGATTTGTAAAAAAATCATCTGAGGATAGAAAAATAAGAGCAGCCTTATAGATTAAAATAGGGTTTTTCACAAAGTAAGTTTGTATAGATTTCTACATTAAGTATAATATTCTGGCATATGAGGTGCCTCACTAGTAGATTTAATACAATAGAGAGTAAACTGTATTTGTGTCAAATTTAAAAAAAAAACACCTAAAATAGCTTTGAATTTTAGGTCCTTTAATATTTTTAGTGTACGCAAATTATCTAATACGTATTAATATGAAGATAATACAATACTCAAAAAGTCTACTTTAATAGAAATAGGATTTCTATGTTAAGCTGTACAGTTATTTGAAGAAAGCAACGTTACAGTGAATAAATGTAAAGCTAAAGGTCTATTATTTATATTTTTGAATTCAAGTAGGTCTAGCAGTACAAATTTTCTAGATATAATTCTAGATCCAGTACTAAGTTACGAAGAACATTAAGTAAAAAAATTGCATACAAATATCAAACACAATCAAGTAAGTGGTCGGACTCTTGTCGAAAATTTTTGTCTTCTAAATCTTTCAATTGGAATATTTTGAAGCAAGCACTTTGACATTAATAATTAAAATAATATTAATTACACATACACAAATTTAGACAGCAAGATTCACGGACAGAATTCACTTATTTCCAACTCAGACCCAAATCCATCCACAGTCCAGTAAGACATGCTGACAGCTTCTGAATCCTTCATTTGGAATATATTGAAGCAAGCAATTTTATAATTAGCCTGTAGATTTTCGTTGCAAAATCTACTCATTGCAACGAACATCTTAACTAGGGTTAAATTCAAGAATTTTGTTGCAAACTTTTTACCAATCGCTATTATATTTAGATTGATTTAGGTGAATTAGTATAGCAATTTGTTAAATGGCTCATGAAGAGGTTTATTTAGATGAATTACGTTCGTTAAGGTTTGGAGTATTTATCTTTCGTCATTTTAAAAATGCTGTAGGGTGAAAGGATAATATTGGGCCCAGAAAGAATTGAGCCATAGTTTCTCAAAGACCAGTAAATAGCTCTGCAAATATTGACTGCTATTAAAGTAGAATTACATTGGCTTCTAAATTTAGTGTCCGAAAGTTTTGACTTTAGCTTTAATGAATTAGGCATTGTTTTACCATATAAGATAATTATCTTGCTGTACAAGCAAGAAAACAAAAATATTGTATGTACCATATATGAAGATGTGTTAACAGAATGCCAGTGCCAAATTTTATTTGCAAAATTTCGTATCTTAAAAATGTACTACATTCTGGAAGACCGCTTAAACGGATGAAGACACAATTTTTGCAAAAAGAACCAATAAACTTAAACTTTACCAACATGTGCGTTTGCGGATTATCTCGGTTCAGTTCCAAATTAATAAATTGCGAAAAGTTTAGTTCGGTGTACTCCTTAAGTAGAGTTACTAACGAATTACGGTTCTGTTTGAACATTTTCAACTACTCCAGTAGATTAAGCAATTATGCAAAATTTTATCCTCAATTGATATCTACATTCTAAAGAATGACTTAGAAAAGAGCATAGAGTCTTGATTAGGACGAAATGCACGAAAATGTTCGGGAAGTTGAGTTGATACTATTTGACCTACATACACGCTATTGCATGCTGAACAACGAATATCACACACACTAGATTTTTTGAAAAGATTGATTCTATCTTTTATATTCAATAGTATGTTAAATAATTTTTCAGAGGGTTTAAAAGTTTCTAGTTGATCCTGTCTTCGGTAACTATTTGCTATCTATATTCTTTCCAAAATATGTACGTAAAATTAAAGATTTATTTAAATTAGGTGTTCTCGGATATATTTGATGACGATTTTATTCATCAAATTTTGGATGAGGTTGGTGGGAAAACTATTGCCAATGGCAATTGAAATTATTTTATTTCTATGGGTCTTCTGTTTGTAGTTGGAGGATTCGAGATTGATATAGTGTGACATGCTACTAGTTTATGTAACATAGGGTTATTTTAAGAACAGAGAATTGTTAAGTTGACGTTTCTATATAAATTCATCTGAAGAAGCAATAAGTTTGCGGAATAATTTTAGTAAAAATAAACACACATTTTTGAAAATCTGAGTTGTTTACAACTTTAATATACAAATTTCTATATACATACCAAATTCGATTTTGTTGTTTTCGAGAATTAAGTTGAATTGCGAACTGGTGAGTGTGAATGTGGAGCAAGTCAAGGTAACTTTAACTATATTTTGTTCCTATGCAGTTTCTATAGTCTTCCAAGATCTACATTTATGAAAAACCTGTTTGCATTGAATAATACGCGCCCCTCTAAATACTGTGCATCTCTTATCTATTCATAACTTAAAAATTATTGACTACATTGTTAGGTTCTTTAAAAATTCAAACCTTAAAATATAACTCATATTCACCATTTGTAGCATTCTTTTTGTAATTCATTACTTTCCGTGGTTGTGTTTTGTTTTATAATGTCATTGTCACTATTGACGTGAAGAAACGTGTCCCAGTATTTCCTAACCACCCTGAGCTAGCCATATAGAAAAGTTGAATTCAAAAAAATATTTTTTTTGATTGATTGCTGAGGCGTTGAAAATCCATGTTCAATATTAAGATAGCGACAATTTCTAATTTTCAAATTTGTTTTATTTTAAACACTACATATGTTTCACTATACTGTGGCTTCTTCAGGGGATATATAAAAAGTAATGCGTTTATCTGTATATTTTCTTCACCTGAAGAAGCCACAGTGTGACGAGATATGTGTAGTGTTTAAAATAAAACTAATTTGAAATTCAGACATTGTCGTTAACTTAATATTGATAATTTTGTTGTTATTTTCTGTTTTAAAAGTGAATTTAATTTTTTGGTGAATATTGGTAATAAGATTTAAAAAGTCGTCAACATATCTGTACGAGAAATAAATATATCTTTTTAGCAAAATCTAGTGAGAAAATCTCTTATTCAATTCTTTTTTGTTTTGTTTTGATAGTATTCAATTAACTTATGGTTTTAGATATTTTATATCATTTAACTTATTAAATATGTATTAAAATTAACCATATTAACGTTTTTTAGATATAATTGTCTGTTTTTTTCTTCTGAAGACAGACAAAATGGAACGCATAATTAAAAATTCTTACAGCTGACTAATTGCTGTAATTTGTACTTCAATAGTTATTTCAGAAATTTAAATCAGCTATTTTTGTAAATATTCATCATTACTTTTAATAAATTAACAATGTTTGATGATTTTTAGTGACAATAACTTATAAATCAGATAGAAAGTGTTGAAATACATTGTATTCATTGTTAAAATCATTTCTGTAGTAAAAGTAATTTTGATTTCTATCGAATGCCTTCAAAAAATAATAATCAAGTTTGCTCCATTTATTTAGTCATTTTAAAGGCATCCGATCAAGTTAATTGATACTACTTTAATCAAGAAACTTTGATCTCTTGGCTTCATTGATTTAACAGTACGTTGGTTCTCGGTATTTCTTCATAATAGATCCCAGTTAGTAAAAATAAATAATAAGTCACGTGTATTTTTGTTAAATAAAAGTGGTAAAACAAAATCATCCTGTTTTAGCTCGGGTGCTCCATAGGGAACGCATTGTGGTCCTATATTACTTCTATTATTCATTAATAAAATTGAAGATGCCCTTAACAACAGTGAATTGTTGTTATATGCCGATGATATAAAGATTTTTAGGTTTGTTAAATCATTAACTTCATTGCAAAGTGATGTAAACAATATAAGTGATTGGTGCCATGCCAATAAATTAGTTGATGAATGCAATGCGATATCATTTTTACGTTTTTTTACGTTTATATTGAATTCTATTTCACTAAAAGTAATTTTGGATTGTTTGATGGTCAAGAGCACTCCACTATAATTAAATTTAAAATTGTTTCAGATAAAATTATTTACCTTAAGAACGTAGATAGATGAAATTTTTTGTCTTAATGAATGCCTCCTCAGTACTAATCTCGATCATGTGAATATGAATAGTAGAAACTTCCAGGATTTGTCTTAAATAGTTTTGTCTATCTAAAATAATTAAAACCATCAGTTATTATTAGCTGAGATGGCCAGGGTCAACAGGGTGAAGGCAAAACAGTGTATTTTTTACATAGCATAGTTTTAACTACAGCGATTTTTACAATTTGATCCATCGGTTGAATCAGTGGAGTAATGATGGGCAACATAAACATAACAAAAAATAAAGTATTGAGGTTTTTAACTTTTCCACTGAAGGATTACACTATTTTACTAATTAACTTTTAGAAATCTTTCACTTATAAATTTAATATCTATCATTACATTATCAGGACTAGGTGTTAATTCTAACTATTTCAGAAATATGCTTTTTCTCATGCAAGTGGATTATGAATAATTATAATCAAGGGTTCTCTTAAATTTTCTAAATTAAGTTAATTTCTTTTATAAAAGGGACAAAATATAGCGTATTTGCTGAATTAAAAAATCAAGTATGAATCGAGAAGCATGGTTGCTTCTCGATTCATCACTTGTGTGTGGGTCGAGTGGAAGATCATTGAAAATCAGTGAACTCCGCCTGTGATTCCTGCGGCCAAAATTTTGTATGTTTATATGTAGATATTTATTTAAATTTGTTGCAGGAAAAACGAACCTAATAAAGAATAAAGAAGTGTGTTGTGCCATTTTATTTAGGGTTTGCTAAAAAAGTTATGCTTTGTTTTTCGGCTCCCTAGCTGAAGCAGATTTTTTTGTGATGCATGGTATATTTAATTGAGGAACCCATATGTCATTTTCACAGGTAATGATTTCGATTTAAATATGGCTTTATTATTATTTTTTTAAATAATTTTACCTTAAACGGTTGAACTAGTTGTGATGGTGCGAATTCCATAACAATTAATATCTTAATTACTGGCTACAAAATGTTCGGTCACCTTTAGTTTCTCTTTTAATAACATAGCCCTCGCCACTAATTTGAGTATGTTTAATGATGGTCAAGATGGCCGACGACATGTCTGATACGTCTAAGCAAATAAAAGTGCAACCAAACATCAAGTGCGGTAGAAAATGTGGTCAATTTGTCTCTTCGGTCACACTGTACCTGTAAAAAGATTTTTCATCCAGCATGTTTAAAATTACATTCATGTGAACCCATTACACCGTTGGATTTTGAGGTTAGTAGATTAAGACATGAAATCGATTTACTGCGCACCCTAGTAGCGGAACTCCAAAGCAAAAATGAAGTCCTGGTGGAAAATAGAACTTTCCAAGCAGAGAAAATTATCAATCTAGAGGAAAACGTGCAACAATTGCAATCACTACTGCACCACAAGCCGTTAAATTTAAATGCAACGGAACAAAAATTAACGAAAACTCCAAGCAAAAATGATAAATTGTACGCCCAAGCGAAAAAATGCAGTGAAGGAAAAACTATAAAGAAACAACCCGCAAAAACACAGACTAATCCAAATATTTATGAATTACAAACAGCTGAGGAAGACACTACTCCGTTTAAAACGGTATTACATAAACGTCGACCCAAACAAATTATTGGTACTGGATATGACTCCATTAAATTTAAAGCAGCACCCGCATATGGTCACCTACACATTTATCGGCTAGACCCTGGAGTCAATGATGATATAATGATGGAATATCTCCGTTCAAATGGATTCAACGAAATAAAATGTGTTAAATTACAATCGAAACACGCCGATATTTACTCATCCTTTAAAATTTCTGTTCCAATGATACATCTTAGTAATGTAAAGGATCCTCAAATATGGCCTACTGGTACTTGCATCACAAGATTCTTTGAAAGAAGATCTGAAAATGTTCAAAAAAACGGATTACTAAAGACTGTACAGCACATAAAATGTTTATGGACTTCTAGTGAATGTATTTTTATGAAATTTTCATGTGCTCTATTTAATTAAAATATGTTAATCACTTTAAAAGTAAAGAAGATATGTATAAGGTACGATAGTATAGATCAAAGCACAATTAAATTCTGCATCCAAATATGTAAAAATATACAGGGTGTTCCATTTAAGAAAAACAAAATATATTGGTTTAAATTTGACCAAATGTGGTTTGAAATTTTGAACACCTTATATGTTATTTTTTCAAAAATAATTCATCATTGGATACCCTTAGGTATCGGCTATATGTAGCCAATATTACAGCCTTTCAATTTTATTTCCGTCGGAGATATGTATTTTTAAAGTAAACTTTGAAAAAGCACAACATTTAAAAAAATATATATAACTTAATTATTTTTTTTACAGAATTTTATGTAGAATCTAAATACGTATTAAAAAATATAGTATACCATTTGAAATAAGGAAGTTGGTGTTGACTTCCGGTATAACCGGAAGTCGTATAATCTTGAAAATATTTTAATTAAATAGAGCACACTTGATTACATAGACCATGAAAATTTCATAAACATACATTGACTAGAAGTCCATAAACTTTTGATGTGCGGTTTCGGTGGGACACCCTGTATAGTGGTAGAACAAAGTTATAAAGTGTCATATTTCAATTTGTTATCAAAATGTATCACCAAGTAAACGCTGACACCATAGAAGAATAAAATGGATTTTTTTTAATCGAAGAACTAGCTCTAATCCTGAAAACCCCATTTCAAGCAACTAGATTGACCTGATATACATCTCCAATATTGATATGGTGGGTTTGAGTTAAATTGAACACCTTTACATATATATTTACCATATAAATTTTACACTAGAGCATTTTTCAAAGTCTGCACATCTGGGCACCATAAAAATATGTTTTTATTTTTAATTGAAAATCATTCCCAAATTAGATAACTTCATTTATACTAATAACACCATGAATACAAACAGTAAAACTGATCCCGAAGTTCAAATACATCTCAGATTTTTATCAAGACAATTGTATGCTGACACTTGAGAAGGCTTTCCTAAATAACAAAATTGTTCCCTCCTTTGTCAAGTCACACTCAATCACAAATTGTAACAATAAGGTGGATGCTATGGCCATCGAGGGATAAATCCATAGACACTAAAAATGACCTGCCTTTAATGAAAAAATAACTCTTAAAATAAGATATATTATTAACGTGTATTTCTATTTTTGTGTAGTAAATTATTCAATTCAATTCTTTATTCACGTTATTAATCTAATTAATTTCTTATTGCTATTATTGTCAGGTGTTAAGTGGGTTGCGTTATCACTTTTTTCCTACGACTCAAATCCTCTATTCTAAAGGAATTAATTTTGCAATCCTTACTGTAAAGGCTTACCTTTTATCTTTTCAAAGACAGATCTTTTTGACAAAATACTTAATAAAAATTTAGAATCCTCAAAGGGAAACGGAGTTTTACGTTTGAGCTTTAAACACTCTTGGTATCCATAATACAAGATAATACCATTATTTTGTTAACTACTGTATAGAGGTTTATAAACTCTATAGTAACATTCCATTTCTCTGCCTTCAACTACACTGCACTAACGGAGTTCGAATAGGTCGAAATCTGTTCATAGGTGTTATTGACAGGGAAATAATATTATAATTAATACATAATATATTAGTCAATAGTTTATGGGGATTATTAAGAGCAATTATTTGGAGCAATCACAATATAATTTTAGTTGAAAGTTGGTTAAATTGTGATATATATGACAGTGAACTTTTGAATGATAATTATGTTATTTTTAGAGCTAATATATGCCCAAACACAAGTGATAAAGTGCGGGATGGAGGAGTATTGATAGCTATAAAAAACCTCTGTTTAAATCATTCAATTAAATTCAAGAGGATATTAATCGGAAGCCCAGGTCCTTTTGGAAATTTGCCAGTGATATGAAAAATACTTCAGGCATTCCGGAATCAATGACATATAATAATGTGACTTATGACAATGGGTCAGATATTGTTAATGCCTTTGCATCGTTCTTTTCTTCAGCTTATTGTCCAATCAACCATTACTACAGTGCCAGAATTCAACTACAACTCTCAAATTAATTCGTCTAAGTTATGTATTACATCAGAAGAAGTTTTTAATGAAATTGTTAATTTATCTAATAATTGTAGTTATTACCCTGGTGGTATTCCTGGTTTCTTTTTATCTAGATGTATGTTTACTATCTCGAAACCTATCCATTGGCTTTTCGATGTTCACAAATATTGAAGAAAGTCATATGTCAATTACTATTATTATTCCACAATGTTTCACCACGAGGTAAATGAGAAAATCATTCATGAAATGTCATATGTAATTCCCATTTATAAGAAAAATGGAAAAAATTTGTTGGATAATTGTCGTGGAGTTACTATCCAGTAGTAATTTCTAAGATGCTTGATAAAATGATTTTTACTTAATTGCGTTGGATAAGCCGCAGTATCATTGTGAATGATCAGGATGGTTTTATTGAAGATCGATCTACAACTTCAAATTTATTATGGTATCAAAAATTTATTATTAATAGTTTTTCTGATAGTAAACGAATCGACGCGGTATACACAGACTTTTCAAAGGCATTCGACCGGGTAGGTCACAATATATTAATTGCTAAGTTGATTGCCTACGGATTTAGTTAAAGCATAATTATTTGGATACGTTCTTTTATAGTGTACAAATGATGAAGATAAATAATCATATTTCATGCGATATTAATGTACTTTCAGGTGTACCACAGGGAACGGATGTAGGCCCTTTATTGTTCTTGTTGTTTGTTAATGACTTATATCATTCGTTTCAATATTACAAATCATTAATGTACACGAATGATTTGAAGATATTCCATGCTAATGAAATCGTAAATAACTGTAAAGAATTTCAACATGACTTGTGTAGGTCACATGATTGGTGTTTGAGGAATAACTTGTTTCTGAATATATCTAAATGTAATATAATTTCCTTTACGAGAAAATCTTCTCTAATTACTTTTAACTACAAAATCAACAACGAAGCATTAGAAAGAGTTTTTTCTGTTAAAGATCTTGAAGTGAGTTTCGGTTCTAAATTATCTTTTGCAGTACATATTAATTTAATAACAAATAAAGCATTTAAGGTACTAGGTTTCATATTCAGGAATAGTTACAACTTCAAATCTCATGCTCTTATAACCCTATTTACTAGTTTAGTAAGATTTAATGTAGAATACGCATATACAGTTTGGCCTCGTCATTAAAGTTTTTATGTGTTAGCTATAGAGCGGATTCAGCAAGAATATTTGTTAAATATATGCGTTGGAAATTTAGTGAAATCATTATTTAGATTGACGAAAACGAAGATTTTTCTTGTTGTTTTAACGTAGAATCTTTACGTAAGCGTCGAATTGAGTTTACTTCATAAATGAATATCGGGTGCAATAAATGGTCCAGAATTGACAGTTTCACTGAATTTTTCAATTAATTCCACTTATATTGATATACGTCGAGGACCTCTATTTAGGTTACCTACCTAATTATGAACTAAATAGTCCAATATAAAGACTCATGTTTTTCGCAAATGAATTAAACTTAAATTATAATTAAAATGTTAATTTATTTGTTTCTACCTTCAGTAATTTCAAAACTGAATTGAGAAAGGTAATATTGCACTTTTGATACGCATTTTTTTTAATTAAAACGTATATACTTTATTTTTATATCATTTATTGTTAGTATTTATTTGTTATATTTATGTAAAAGGAGATTCCGTTAATAAATATTATTGTTATTATTATTATTATTATTAAGAAATCATTCAATAAGATAAATACATTGAAATTTAAAAAAAAATAAAGTGTGTTCTTGATTAATGCAAAACATTTGGAAAAAAGTCTTTTCAGTTTTCCAGTTTCACGTTAATCTAATTTAACCTAACCTTAACCTTACCTAACCTAACCTGACCTAACCTTACAATAAAGATATTATTAATATTCACATATGCTGACCTCTTCAAATTTAATCTAACCTAACCTAAGCCTAACATTACTTTACCTAACCTTACAATAAAGATATTATTATTAATATTCACATATGCTGACCTTATCTAGTCTCGAAAAAAAAAAATCAAATACGTATACAGAATCAATATTATCAACAATACGATAATGTTGTTTGATGAGTTACGTAAAGATGATCTAATATAAAATAACTTGTAATCACTTTCTCCACAGTTTATTTTTATTTTGCTAAATGTTTACAACGTAAACGAAATGTATATTTAGCAGACTAAAAATAAAAGTGATTGCAAATACAATAATAACAGCTTTTTATCCCCAATTGAATGGTCCTTTTAAACGAATAAATTCTATTTGTCAATCGTTATTTATCTATAATAGTTTCTGACTATCAAAGAGACTAGGAATCAAGAGGAAATGAAAAAACAAGAACCCACTGGTACTTTATATCCCGGCTCGACAAATCTGTCATGGCAGAAATGATGGAAAATTTTCTAAATGCTTGTTATCCAGCGAAATATCAGATTGAAAAATTAACACCTAGAAGAGAGGATGCAATATACGCCTCATATAAAATAGGAGTACCATCAGAAGCTAAGGATACTATTGAAAACACAAATACGTGGAACACTTATAAATAAATTTTATTTTAGTAAAAAGAACAATCGCTCAAATTTTCCAAAGGCTTCACTCCAAAATCGCAACACGTAAAATCAAATGTGGATATGAATAACTTATTACTAACATTAAATATAAGAAGCTTGAATACAAAAATTCCTTTACTCGAAGCTTTTATTACGGATAAAAATTGTAAAATAATTTGTTTAACAGAAACTTGGTTAAATGATCATCATATTAAACAAGCAAACATAAATTCGTTTAATTTAATATCAAGTTACTCAAGATTAGCTAATAGAGGAGGTGGTTGCGGAATTTGGGCTACACCAGACCTTAAAATAAGTCCTATAGATTTAAGACATTATTGTGTTGATGGAGATATTGAAATATGTGGAGCAATTTTACACTTAGACAACAAAAAATATACTTTGATTAATATATACAGGCCTTGGGGCGATTTCAATGTCTACATGAACCAATTAGCCAATGTGTTAGATTACATAAATGCGGAACGTTTAATTCTTACCGGTGATTTTAATATAAATTGTGCGGAAACTAAAACCAAAGAATTTATAGAGTTCAATAATCTAACAGAACAATTTGGCTTAAAGAGTATTGTTACGGATATAACAAGATATAATAAAGATGGAGGAACGCGCATTGATAATGTGTTTGTTAGTAATCACGAACTATTTACAGCAAGTGTATGTGATACATTATTTTCAGACCACCGTGCAATATTTGTCAAATACTCATACGCAAAACAACAAGTAAACTCTATAATATCTCGCCCTATTACCCAGCGCGGAATTATAAATTTCTACAATTATATTGAAGGAATAGACTGGAATTTTATAATAAGTGAAAGCAATTGTGATACACTATTTTGTATGTTTATTACTCGTATAATTAATGGCTATAATATATCGTTTCCAGAAAAACTAACTAAGCGCAAACCTAGAAATATCCAATGGTTTAGTGATGAATTAAGACAAATGCGAAACAATGTACACTTACTGTATGATCTTACTGTATAAAACTGATAATTTAAAATCTGCTTATAAAACAGCATTTAGCAATTATAAGTCAGCTATTAGTCAGGCTAAACTAAAAGCAAACTGTAATTATATAAAAAATGCCGGAAATAAACAACGTGCTTATTGGGATCTAATTAAATGAAATGAACATCCTGTATGAAATGATACAGATATTAGTGCAGATGAATTTAACGATTATTTTTGTAATATACCACATGTATTATTAGGAAAACTTACATGGATGTTCGAGACTCGATAACAAATTTAAAAAGTGGAGACAGTAAAGATGTATACAATTTATCTTCGAAATTAATTAAGACTATAAAAGAGCTCATAGTTATTCCTCTAACAAAACTCATTAGTATTTGTATTAAAAAGAATTGTTTTCCTAAGTGTTTGAAGTTGTCTCGTGTGGTGCCAGTACACAAGTCAGGAGAAAAATCAGACAAAACAAATTATAGACCCATATCTCTTGCACCAATATTTGCCAAAATTTTTGAATCAGTTATTAAAAAAAAATCTTAGAACATTTTGAGAAAAACAATCTTTTTAGTAGCTCACAATATGGCTTCAGACAGGGGAAATCGACGGTATCGGCTATAATACAACTAATTGACTCAATTATAGACTCATATGAGAGTAAGAAATATCAATGCTCCATATTTTGTGACCTTAGTAAGGTATTTGACTGCATCTCACATGATATATTACTCCTAAAATTACAACACTACAATTTTAGTAAAAATAGTATAGAGTTTGTGGCATCGTATCTCTCCGATAGACAACAACTCGTGGATATCAATAGCATCAAGTCAAAAACTAAATATGTTACCGTAGGTATTCCTCAAGGGTCCATTATTGGGCCCTTACTATTTCTCATTTATGTAAATGATTTGGATAAAAGTATGGAGGGTGCTATTACTATGTTGCTGATACCACTCTATCGGCGACAGATGATGACTTGAACAATCTTAAAATAATGTCTTGTGAGATGCAGTCACAAGTTAAAGGTTTAAAATGAATCATTTAACCATGAATGAAAAAAAAACTCATACCATGTTTTTCAGTATTAAAAAGCTGGATGGTGTAAATAACCCCGAATATGTAAAATTTCTCGAAGTACATTTGGATCCAAATTTACAATGGAATCAGCACGTTGATGTCGTAACAAAAAGATTGTCATCAGTTGTTTTTTTGTTACGACAACTGAGATACGAATTGCCTGTTGAAGCACTACTCAGTGCTTATTATGCATTGTTTCACTCAATTATGTCGTATGCCATACTTGCATGGGGCCACTGTCCTGCCTCAAACCGGGTATTTTCTTTGTAAAGAAGAGCTATGCGCATTATTGCTGGACTAAAGTATAGGGACGATTGTAAGTGTATGTTCTCTAAATATGGAATCATTACTTTCCCTGGTGAATATATACTTCAATGTCTGATATGCATAAAAACTAACATGTACTTCTATAACACTCATGAAAAAATACATACTCACAACACGAGAAACAAAAATGCTATTTTAACAAGTCAACATAGACTTCATAAATCCAGGACAGGTACAAGACATTTAGGAACACAATTTTTTAATAAGATCCCAAGAAGTGTTCAAAACTTGCCGCTTAATAAATTCAAACGAAAACTAAAACATTTTCTTGTAAAAAAAACATATTATGATTCAAAAAGTTTTCTAAACGATGCTGACGTTGACAAAATAATATAATATACATTATATTTATATCTTATTTTTAAGTATTGATGTTATTTTAATATGTTTGTGTACGTATGTTTATGTTACATATATAGTTATTGACCTATTTTAAGTTTATATGAATTATTTCTTTTTAATATTACTGTATGAATTTTGCCTGACGTATGTAAGACTAGTTTGTCAAAACATGAATAATTACTTACTTACTTACTTACTTACTTACTAGGACATATCATCTGATTTTGTTTGCCTATTAAGAATTTTTCATTTCAACCATTTGACTGGAATAGAAGACGATGCTTCAATTTGTGCCCTTCTAAAGTAAAGTTCTTGAGAAATTATTAGCTTTCCTGAACATAAAATCGACATGATAAAATCCAAGAGTACCTGATTATTTTTAAACAAATCGTATAGTAGAAAATTTAAAGATTGATGTCTTCAGATAAATATTTAAAAGCATAGTAAAGCTACGAAGCTTGAGGTAAGTGTAGTTTAACAAAATATTAGCTTCTAACTAAAAAGGGATCTTTTAATATTTTGTAGCTAAAAACATATTGCTTTCAATAAAACTCTAAGAAATCGATTCTATAAGATAGCATCAAAAATAATTTAAAAATACGAAAACATTTCATAAATCTAAAACAATGAGTCATAAGACTACAAAATAAATCAATTACTAAGCATCTATTTTTTGGCTAATATATCGACAGATATTGAATTACACAAAAGTATTTTTTTCTAATCCATAGCTTCTACAGGATCAATTGGACTAGAATATAATCAGGAGGGCGTTAAAAGTATCTATAGCCAACATTAGCATGGAGATTATAGTATGCAGTTACAACATGAGTAAATTTCAGTAGGAGAAGACCAGAAACTTCTTTTTGACTGTTGAAATGTATGAAGGGGTCCTAGTGTAGATATCGCCAAGTATTGTTCGATAATACATTTCGAAAAATAGGTAATGGGATCAAAAAAGAAGCGTTTTTTAACTTATTGACGGATAATGCCGTGATCAATTATGAATTGTCCTATAATCAGGTGGATAAATTAAATGATTCATTTATGTTGGCTAATATAAAAGATCAGAATTCGTCTATAGAAAGATAATTCGACACCTCGTAAAAGTTTAGTAATTCGGCAACAGTTTGGATGTACTATATTTTCATACTATCATATTATCCAGTTCTGGCACCTTCTAATTATTAATTATTTCGTTCTTTATATATTTTTTTAAATCTGTGAAAAATTACTTTGAATGAGAAGGTCAAAATCACCTAGATCAATTTTTTTTTGGCAGCAAAGAACAAACATTTTATGTTTATTTGTAGTAATTACACATCTGCCTGATGAAAGCAAGGTGTCGTAAAACAATTGAAACAGTGTCTCTACATTATAAAGCAAAACACTTTAAACATCCGTGTTTTATTATTTTAGTTTCATACTAAATAAAATGTTGTCATTATATTGGCCAATATTAATTATTGAGCAGAATAAGTACATGATATAAAAGGAAGGGATTTTGATATAAATTACACTAACGAATCAAATTTAGGAAAACTATAAATCCTAAATCCATTTGAGCAGATCCGATAAGACTCTAAGTCTCTGAGATGAAGATCATTTTATATAGGCCAAACATGAATACTTTTACAGCCTTGTTTGCTAGAACACAGGTAATTAATTTTAAATAAACAATCTACAGATATTGCGAAAATACTGTATAAATAATAATAATGAAATAAAAGATAGATTATTTTTAAATTTAAATACTAGAGGCAGTAAAGGATTTTTAAAAAGTGTTAAACTAGTACTTTATTTCAAGCACTCAAACAATCTAATTAACTTAATGTTACTCTGGAAATAAGTCAAATTTACCTCGATAATATCATTGAAAATATTTGGTCTTCTCAATACTAAAATCTCTTATTGTATAACCATTATGTATATCTCTATTTTCTATAATGTATAGTCTTGAAAATGCTACAAAATGCAAAATATATTTATTCGGTACATCAAATCTTATTATTAACCCTTAGGTTTATTGACATGTATATCTGTAATAGGAACCAAGAAAAAGAAAAACACATTTTTATTACGAAATATAGTATTTAATTGTTTTGATTTAGATTTTTTAGTGATGTGATAATTTAATGTGAAAATAATACATTTCAAAATCTTTTATAACCACAACCCTCGACGGATAATGAAAGCCCCTCGAGGCATGAATGATCGTAACACGGTTGTGCGCCGCAAAACGATCGCCATGTGCACGTAATAACGCATTGTAATAAATACCTCTAAAAAGTCAGCTCCTGTGGCGGCCGTCGGCGACGTCGCCTGCACTTGATACGAATAAGTGCAGTTCATGTTTCCGGCACAAGAAATAATTGCATTCACACTAATCCATTAAACATTCCTCGGATGTATCAACAGAGCGGGGCACTGCGTCTTCGGCGGCGGCACGCACGGTCCGTATGTGCGGTGTGCACGTGGGGGTGCGAATCGACGATCCGCCGGAAAATTACAGTAATCGCGCTCCGGTGTCGACTAATTAACGGCGGGCCATATGAAACGGTGCGGGGCAGCAGGAGCGGAGCGCACACAAACACAGGGTATAGACGCTGTTAGTTGGGAACTGGTAGGCCGCGAGTCGTGCCGAAGTGTGGAGTGTGGGTTCCGCCCCCGCGAATCAAATTGGGTCCTTATTGGACGGCCACCTGCACACGCCCTGACTACACGGCGACTTCCACTTCGACTTCGACTTCTTCTGCTCGTGTGCGGGCGGTGGAAACGTTGATTTGTATATGTGTGATTCAGCAGGATGCTCGGTTTCGCAGCAGGAACGTAACTTTATACAACTAGTGTACGGTCTTGAATCAATCGTTTATACAGTTATAAAGGGTGATCCAAATTGGGATTTACGATTTGTTCTTTGAATAAAACAATATATTTGAAAAAATCCCAATTATATTGTTAATAGAGTAAAGTATAAACTTGGCAATTATGTATGAAATATGTCCTCTGCATGATACTATTCTATTAGCGAAGTAATTCGTAACAAGTTCCAATAAATACGGTTTAATTTAAACATAGACACTTTCTTTCAAATTGCCCCAGAGGAAAAAAAGTCTAATGGGGTTAGATTGTAAAACCTCTCTGGCTAATTAATGTAGCTCTTGTCGCTCTTTTGCGAGATAACCAGGAAGTTTGGTTTGAGGTAAAGTGACTGTTTCACGTGCTATGTGACATGTGGCTCCATCTTGTTGAAACCACATGCCATTTAAGTTGAAATCATTGGTTCAATGGAAGAAAACATTGTTGTTTAATAGCGTACACCCTTGGCTGTAACAGCACTACCGGCTTCGTCATTAAATAAGTACGGACCAATGCTTCCTTCAGCCCATATTGCAAATTTCTTCTTAAACAGCATGCGGATTTTGACTACTCCAGATGTGACAATTTTGGCAATTCATATATCCATTCAAATGAAATTGGGCCTCATCACTCTATATAATTTTCTTGTTAACGTCAGCATCCAATTCTTTGTGAAACCCAGTTTACAAATATACAGCATTTCTGGTAGTCTGCTGATTTAAGTTCTTGGGTCAGTTGAATATTATACGCCATTAATTACAACATTTTTTTATAATACCATATGAAAGATTGAATTGCTGCGAACGGATTGAAGTGCTTGGTTCTTCTTGCGCACTATTACGTATACGAGCAATATTTTCATCTAAACGATCTCTGCGTTAAAATCAACTCTTGATGTATTAATTACCATAGCATTTGTTTCAAATTTTTGCAAAAGATCACGAAGTGTATGCTCACTTGGAACATTATTACGTTGATAGCAAATGCTGTGTGCAAACTTTCAACGTTCATAGAATGAAAATGACGCGCAATTCAAATCGTAAATTCCAATCCGGATCACACTTTATATCCATTTATTACATCGATAATATACAGGCTACAAATTGGTGATATAGAAGTGCCTTTTGGTATTACGTGTAGGATAGGCAAAGTTTTATATGATTATAATTTAGTTCTTTTATAAAGGATAATAATAATATTTTATTTGCCCAACAGAATAACCAATTACAGGACAAATTAAATTACATTAAAAAAAGTATAAAAAGTAACACAAAATAAATATAAAACTACGGCTACAATTTTACAAAAATCTATAATGTAACAAAAAAACAAAAGGATGATTTCTTGGGGTGTTTATGAGGATATTCATAGAGAAGGCCAATATGCAAAATCGAAACATAATTTTGTTTATTCCAAGAAGTAAAATTAGTTTATCGTGACCTTAGATATGATTATTAGATTTATATTTTGAAGGACAGAATGTATAGGGAAAGAGTAGTTGACTTTTTGGGATTGAAGCTAAACTAACATTCAGGAAGGTGTTCATTGGATGTAGGAAGGAGTTTTTATTTAAAAGACGTTCACTTTGTGGTACATCTTGAATATAATGAGTTATAACTTGAGTTAGTTTTTTAATAGCTTTCGACCAGTAGTTTTTCAGCCTGGATTTGTCATTGTCGATGTGTTTTCTCAGTCTGTCTCTGAAGATGATGATGATGGATGATAAAGTGATGCGATGAATTCAAATGTAGTGAATTAAGGGGTTTTTAATTTTGGGACCAGGTTGGGATTTCTGCGTAAACAGTAGAGGGAAAGGATGTGTTGGTTGTAGGGATTTTTGAAGAATTTTTCGGTTAGAAATAGAAGGTGTTCATTAATGGTAATAACAGAGGTAGACTCATATATGAGTTGGTTAGAGGATTGCTGGGGTGTCGGATTTTGGTTAGAATTTTTAAGGAGGATCGCTCGCTAACTTGGATATTATGGATAGAAGGAGTGCAGGAGTTGGAAACAAAGATATTAACATAGTCAAGTAGAGGGCGGCAAATCATTTTATAGATTTTAACGGCTGTTTTCAGAAATTACACAGCCTTAAACAAAACAAAAAACATCACCATGTCCATATTATTTAGGAATCTTACTTACAAAGAAAACGGAACATACAGTTTCCTTTGTAAGTAAGAGTCCTAAATAATTTGGCCCTGGTGGAGATTTTTGATCTGTTTGATTATTGTAATGCCAATGTATTTGATAGATATAGAGGTGGAAATAGTTGTGTGTTACATGTAGGATTATTATTACGGTGATAGGGAATTAGAAGCTGGGATTTGTGGGGATTGATTTTAATTCGCCATTTAGCAAACCAGTGTTGCAGAGAGTCAATAAGCTGCTGAAGGGATTGAAGAGCTTTAGGGAGCATAGGAAATAAAGGCTGTATCATCTGTTAATTGGAGAAGATATTTAGAGGGATTAAAGTGAAGAAGATTGGGATTGTAAATGTCGAAACAGAAAATGTTGTAGAGTAGCGGAGATAGAAGGGAACCTTGGGGTAAGCCTTATACAGGAAGAAAAGGGGGGGGGGTACAGTTGTTGATTTTGACTTTAAGGGATCTATTTGAAAGGAATTGATTGATAATATATAAAATAATATTGGTAGGAATTTTAGGGAGGTAGCATTTATACAACAGACCTTGATGCCAGACAAAGTCGAATCCAGTAGTAAGACTTTCCTTCAAGGTGAGTTGGATGTTTGAGGTAAGGATGGTAAGTGGGAGCGTAGTAGATCGTTTTGGAAGGAAGCCAACTAATTGATTTGAATGATTTTTTTACTTTTACATATTAAAGTTGTAAATAACTCAGATTTTCAATCTTCCGATTTTTCGACTAAGGGAAGGACTACATTTAATTTTTTGAGGACAATATATGAAATACAAGGCGTTACAGTTATAATAACCGCGGAAATGGCACAGTTAATGACAGGGCATGGAACTTTTAATGAATTCTTAAAAAAGATAAGAAAAACAGATACAGAAAACTGCTAATGGGGAGGTAGGATAGATAGCGAGGAACACGTAATGTTTTCATGCTCACTTACAGAGGAACAACGAGACAGGGTCCATGGGGAACTAGTTATGGCTGGGTTAAAGTGGCCCGATAATTATAATGAGTTGGTAAATTTTAGAAGGGAATACGCATTTTGGAAAGTTTTCAAATCGTTCGCGGAATCAATAGATAAACTCAAACCGGGCTAAATTATGTGCTCTTGTATGGATTGCTGTACGCACGGGCTCACTTCAAATACAATTCGGCGACAAAAATGGTATTAAGGCAGCGGCAAAATAAACGCGGAAATAAACATGGCAGGTAAACCGATGGTGGATCGAGTAGCCGTTGGTGGCAATCAACCGAAGATGCAAAGAACATTGGGTGTGGACTGAGTAGCATCCGGTGGCACGAACATACGAGAAGAGTGAAGAAACCATGAAGAGGAAACCGACATGTCAACAGCAGGTAGTGCTATCGGCGACGTACGTGGAAGAAAGAAGAATGAAGAAGAAGCAAATCGACCATGCGCAAAATCGGGGGTGGACTGAGTAGCTACCGATGCATGGGCGTACCAGAAGAAAGAAGGGAGAAGAAGAAGAGAACGGATATGTAGGGTACACTAATGGTGAATTGAGTAGCTACTAGTGACGTATCCGTTACCACAAGCAAGAAGATAGAAGAGCGAAAAAGAAGAGAAGAAAGGGTAAGCTCAAGAAGCTAACGGTGGATCGAGTAGCTGTTGGTAGCTGCTCAAAAACGAAGAGGAATAATATTAAGGGGAGTAATTGTTGTGAGGGAGGAATAAAGTTTTAAAATTGCGGGTTGTTTTCTTTCCACTGTGTTTCTAAATCCTGGGAGGGTAAAAGTAGATTAGTTTAAGTTAGAATTAGTTCATATGTAAATTGCATTACTTTTGTGAAGCAATAAAGAAATTTAAAAGTTTTTCAAACTCTCTGTTTATTTTTTGCTACAATTGTTTCGTAAAGTTTACAAGTAAAAAAATTACTCTTTCTGATTGTGCATATAACTATTTGCTAAGACGCTTATTAATTTCAATATTTTTTATTGTGCGGATTTCGTTGGCAAAGACTTGTAGACTTTAAGTAATATTGAGGGCTCTATTAATTTTACAATTATTATCTATCGTTACTTCTGATAATTTCTGTGTTAATTCTATCGAAAGTTTTATAGAATGTGGACCTTTGAATTCGGTGATGGATTTGAAAATAGAATTCATTTCTAAGGCTATTGCTTTTCCTGATATATTCGTATACAAAGTAACTGTGTTTTACAATTATTTTCTAGGTTTGCAAGAAATTTAGCCTATTTTTAAACTGTACACATTTTGTAGTTATCATATGAAATTTCCATTATGAAGTTATGTAAGTTGTTGAAAATAAATATATTATTATTATTATTATTATTATATAACACGACTGGACGTATAGGTTCATTTTCTTTAAAAAAAATTACAAAACCGTAAAGTGTAGGCGATATGGGATTAATTGGGGAGAGTTTCCGTTTTTCACTGCTATTAAATAAAGAATTTGTTTCTTTCATAATGGATTTTAATTGTTTTATGAATTGAGCCGTGGGATCTTTTTAAATTTCTGTGATGTCTGATAAAAAAGTCATTGATTTTTTATATGTAATTTTTTTTTCAACCTACTATTGAGAATTAAACGAGCATGAAAAATCATTTTGTTAAAAAAATATTATTATTTTCAACGTTCGCAAACCATTTTTTACTTGAAACAAATCACTGTATCGAAAAATAGTTCTTTCGGTAATCCACTTAACGGATAAAGGACGTAAAACTAAACGGGAATTTCCCTACTTAACGACCAGGTTGACGTAATGTACACGTCTCTATTCAACTGTAGTGTTTTAGTTCAATAACCAAACAAATGTCTATTCAACTGATTTTTTATGAATATGTTAGACTCCGTAATTAAAATTCTGTAGTTTCAGACAAAATACTGATAAATTCTGCTTTAATTCTCAAGCCAAACTACTTTGGTATCTACCTAATCAAAAATGCCTTTATGAACTATTTCATAAAAAGGAAAATGAGCTTAAGTATTGTGTTGCTTAAGAACAACACAATACAGAAAAAATGGATTTGTACATAGCAAATATCACATGTATTGATTGAATAATAAATAATAATTGAATATTATACATATATTTTGTAAATCTTGTATTAGATAAAAACTAATTTGAATAAAATAATAAATCTACTCATCTTGATATGCCATGGTATAAAAAGAAATTAAATCATACCTAAATGGATTGGAAAACTAAAATCGTGACAATTCTAATGTTTTAAATAATATCCACAATGTAGTAATCAAAATTTTGTGATAATGTCTATATGTGGTTCTTCATTATTCTGAATTCAGATGAAATTGTAACTTATATTAGATGTAGCAGGTACTATATGCTCCAAATTTAAGATTTCAAAAATTACAACAAAATATTGTCTGTTATAGTTATATTCACTCATTGGTGCTCAAACCGTCATAGATCTACGACTTAATCTAATCACTTCTTAAGCAGTACTATCAAAATAACTTTCTAAAATAAAATTCGTGATACTAGCAAAGTGTTATTATTTCTTAAACCTATTTCGTTATCAAGATGTATCACAAAGTCACGGCTTCAACAATCAATCATATTCATCATTATATTTTAATACTCTTACATAAATATACTACGCTTAGTAGGTACTACATGGCCAAATAATGTGTAGAAATTTCTTTGGCTTATTTACCGCTTTAAAAAAATACAATAAAATATTTTCTGTTATCTACACTCATCTCTGCTAAAACCAGCACTTAATAGTATTGGCTAAGTAGCATTCACCATCAAATTTAAATATTTTGACATGAATATTATGTGGTACTACATGCTCCTCCAAAATAGTTTTTGTATAATTTATTGAATTTAAGATTTTAATAAATGCACAAAAATTATTTCTGTTATCTAAATGCACAATTTTAGAATTCAAATACACATCATAAATATAAAAAGACGTTTCAGTAAAGTACAACAAGATAAAAGACACTTTATTATATTAAAAATGTCTAACGGAGAAGAAAATACCTAAGGCATAGTGAAACGCATACGTGATACTAACACCCAAGAAGGAATGTTGTATCAAATTTGTATAAAAATTAAAACAAATTTATTTTTTTGATAAATTAGGCGGGCTTCCAAAAGTTCTACAAATCCTATAATCAGTTGTAGAGAAGGTAACAGAATATATTATTACCGTTGCATTTGGGGTTAGTAGATTACTACAAAGCTTTCAATAACATTGAACTTGATTATTTTGTCTGTAATGGATGAAGCCAGAATTATTTTGATATTTTCAGCATTATTAGGAACATAACATCAAAACGCTACATCTCATGAAAATGGATGATTATAAGGAAGACTTCCATAGCCAAAATCATTAAAACTGATACACTTAAAAGTGATAACTTGATTTATTATTTCCGTGGAAATAGATTGTTGATATTAATTTACTTTACTTGTAAATGGGTTTAAATCAATAAAATAAAATAAAAATAAAATAACATAGCGCTAGAAATTTATTACATAAGATTCCCTGGTGATATAGTGTTAATACATAACAAAATTTAAGAAATAAATACTCTGTTAATGGAAATAAATATAAAGTTAAGACAAGTTGACCTAAAATTTAAACTAAATAAGACAAAGATATAAAAGAATTACTTTAAATGACATCGCTATACTTGGAGTAGAATGTTAAACATGTTACAAACTAAATCTTTTTTACACACAAAATTATATTTTGCAGAAAAACACAAAACACAAACACAAAACACATCAACTAATGTAAGTCTTTTTATTAAAAAGAGATATTAAGGACACGTATTTACTTATGTACTACCTTTATTCAGCTATTTTGTTATCTGTAAGTAATGACATTTATGATAGTCGCTCACAAATTACAAAGAATTATCAATCATGGAGCATATTGTAGGTCAAAAATGGATGTGAAGTAGGGCACATCAAAAAGCAATTTACAGAAGGATGAACTTAAGAAAAAAAACATTACAATTGAAGGTGAAGGAAGACCAGAGAAACCATGAAGTGACAACCGTAGGAATTAATCCAGATGACAAAAAATAAGAAAAGATTACGAAGGGAAACAATTAAGGGACTTAGAAGTGGTATATATTTTACACTAGTTTATTGATAGATAGTAAATAAACAATAATTATTTCACACACATTTTTTGTAAATCTTTTATATAGAGATATCATCAATGTAAAATGGTTTTAGATAAAAAGTGTCAAAATATTACAATGATCGATAGCCAGAAAAGGACGAAGAAACACAATAATTATGTTAATTATATATTGTAATACTCTCTACAATAAAGATGTTTCCTCTCTATTATAATGACGAATCTACTTCAATAATATCTTCAAAACTGCCTAGCTTGATAAATCGATTGGTTAGATGACTGTTTTCAAATTACGACATTAGGGTTACAGGTTGTTCATATAGTTATTAATAAAAATAAAGATTTTTGTGTTGAAGCACACATCTTCATCCTGAAAAGTTGTTATGACAGTGGTTACAACTTTACAATAGCTAACTAACAAATTAAATTGATTTTTGTTTTTATTTGGAAAAATAGATTGCGAGGAAAGGGAATTAAGTGATTTATTAATTGAAATTTCTCTTCACGTAACTATTATTTAAGCTCTTGCATCTTAAAATGATCATTTCCTTAGTATTCTACTGTTCAATATTTAGTCTAAATGTTGTTTTAATAATTTCATTGTATCTTTTACTGCGAGTTTTTAGGGAAAATTATTTTTGTTACAGGAAAAAGTACTTGAAAAACTTATTCATAGGTTGCAGCGTAAAGAAAGAATTTAATTTTAAGTAATTACAAAATAATCCTTGTTAACATGTAAGTATTATTTAGTACATAATCAATATTCCTTTAATTTCTATGACCAATTATTTTGATAAAAATTATAAAATAATCAATGTTTGCGTTTGTATTTCATTTATTATAATTCCAGTAATGTTTCTGATAACAGTGAAATTTTATTTAAATAGAAATTGTACTTAATATTACTTCTAAAAAAATTATAAATTGTTCACGCGCGTAGAATTATTTATACTACTATTTCTACTGGTTGATACTACCAATAAAATAGAATTGCAAGAATCT
The DNA here is from genome assembly GCA_963969525.1 of Ontholestes murinus. NCBI lineage: Eukaryota > Metazoa > Arthropoda > Insecta > Coleoptera > Staphylinidae > Ontholestes > Ontholestes murinus. The sequence continues at coordinate 94,628,840 of OZ018387.1, forward strand.
TAAGGCTGTGTACCATTGCTTTTATGACTTTGTTTTCTTTATAGGAATTTAAAAATTGCCAAACTATGTTATGACTTGCATATTTTTTAGTTTATGTAGTATCGGTCCTTGGATATCAAATAATTTTTATATTTAAATGAGTACGTTCAAAAATGTTATAGTACTGTACTGCTTAATCCTTTATCCTCAATATTTAAAGTAATTTTTATTGTTATACATTAATCTAGTATATCATATAACCATTTTTCCTTTTTAACTTAATTTCTTGATGCTTTTATTTTCAGCTGCTAATTAGGTTTTTCTAACAAGTTTTGAAATTAATGAAATATTATCTGCGCATAGAGTACTGTAAACAAATGCTGCTTAGATAATGCTAATGAGGAGTATATGCATTTGTTTGGTTTGGGCAGGAATTAATGTGTATAACAGAAATAATTTTAAATTTTGAACGCATTATGCAAAATCTATTTTGAAGGAGCAAATAGTACCACAGTAAATTTATGCCAAGGTATTAAAGTATGATGGTAAATGCTACTTAGCCAATACTATTAAGATAGTGGATAGATTAAGTGATGGTGCTGGTTTTAGAAGAGATTAACGTAGATACTAGAACATATTGTATTGTATTTTTTCAAAGTTTAAATGGAATCTTTGCTGTAAGGACGAACATGTATTAACTTCTCCACACTATATTTGACCATGTAGTACTTGATAGATTAAATGGTAGATCTATGATAACTGTATTTATAAAAAAAGTCTCGTAGTTATATTAAGAGAAGAGTTAATTTGTATTTGAATTTGTATTTAATACTTTGTTTCTCTTACAATAAATAAATTTATTACAAATGAATAGGTAAAAATATGTAATTTGTAATTGTTTGATTAAATAGAACATTGGTTATTTCGACGGCTTGCGCTGTATTAATTGGTCTAAACGTAAGTTATTCTAAGTTTTATTATTTATTCACATAGCTGACTTATGTATTTATAATATGTAGTAACAATGTTGGTAGTTTAATTAGATTTAAGCTTCTTGATGTAACCTTTGAAAATGATCGGGTACGATCGAAACACGTATGAGGAAACTGAAAATTAAAGTAACAATATGGAATAAGAAGTGTGTTTCTTCACCAAAATAAAATTGTCCAAATTGGATCAAAAATGGATATCTAAGTTTGGCCAAAAGTGATTACGGCTTCAAATCCAAAACTTAGTCGTGTGGATAGCAGATATCAAGAGATGATGATGAAAAAAAAACCTATTGAAGAAAAACAAAACAAAAAGCAAAGACACAAAATCTTTACATTTTATTATTTATTCGATATGTCCACGCAAAAGTTCTTTGGTGACATCTGACCACAAAAAAAGTAGTTTATTGTCCTTTGTAGAACAATTTTATAATTGAATAAGGACCGATGCAATGTAGAAAATTATTTTACTGCTATTTCATATATCAATATATCATTTCTACACTTTATTTATCAATAAGATAAATGAGCAAATATGGCTGATACTATTGAAATATTAACGAATCGTGAAGAAGTCTCGCCCGAATCATCATATCGCATAATAATATATTATTACGTCGTGACTAATATTTAATTACTTACTGTTAAACACCAATCACGTATTCGCATGCTCCACCATTTCAATTCTTCCTTTGTATTGTTTTGTGTGATCCTTAACAATGCACACGATTTCCTGTGGGAGAGTGAACGTGTTTTTGAAAATTCGTAATATTGTAGCAGATTATTTTTTTGTCGTTGCTGTTGTATTCAGCACCCTACCGGGGGGTTTAGGAAGATCCGAAAATTCTCGAACCACCGGAAAAAGCGTCTCGTTTTCGATTATTATCCGGACATAACCCTAAAACGGCGTCCCAGTTTTTCCATTGATACAAAATGTAGGGTTGCGTATTTCGTGAACGGACACAATGAGGATGGGAGCGGTGAATGGGGATTTGGGATGCGGTAGGTGTGTCCCGGGAAATACGATCCTGGAACGGAACTGGGAGGACCGTAGCACGTGTGAGAAGAACTAAACACCTGGTTAGTACAAGATGCAGATTACACTATATCTGGTAGCGAGTGCAAGCGTGTTATTTGGGTACGGCAGAGGCGTTCTAACTTCCTCGACACTGTAATTTACTGATATCTGGAGATAACTTCAATTGAGATGGCTCGTGATCGAGGCTGCGGTCTCACCAACAAACAACGCGAAGAAAAATCCACGGCGCTGTTCGCCAATGGAATTAATTGGGAATTGGAAATTTGCTTTGTGTTCGCGAGCTGCTCGCCATCTTCTCGGAAACTCAGCCGATGAACACGTTAACGGTAATAAGGTGTTTCAGGAAAATTGGTGGTTAGTGTACAATTGTCATGGTGTATTGAAATTTCTCTCGTCGAGGCTTCATCACCTGCCACATTCTAGCGCTCTAAACTGCGTTGCGTGATGCCTGTTGGGCATACCGTTTTTAATTGATATTTCAAAATTATGAAATCTCAGTCAGTGCAGTTAACAAAAAAAAATCAATGTAAGAAATCATTCATAAACACATAAATATAAATGTTAGTTTTTATGAAAGTTGTATTAATTATGATAACGTAAAGAAATTTTATATAGGCTTAATTGGTAAAAAAAAGATTACATCAAATTATAATAAAAAATTATATATTTTCGAATAGCACAATAAAATTACTTTAAAGGTAAATAACACAAAAAATATTATCACATTAGTATCACATACTGCATCAACTGGAAAATTAATCAGATCGACGAGTTTTGAAAATCCAATTAGGGTGACTATTGTCTAAATGTTGCACAAATTTCTTTCCCAATTGTCGGTGTTTCGGCACTAAATTTAGGAAATCATTACAATGTTTAGACAATACATGTTACCTTAATGTGGTCCCTAATCGTAACGGAGAACTGGAGATTTATAAACATTCCGTTTTCCTATTGTCAACTGTGCTGCTCTGATGAGACCCAAAATTGTTAAAATGGCGTAGGTTATGAAGTTAATAAATAAACGTGCTACTCCTTGAGCATCAGAATAGAACTAACTTTATTATGTGCAACTTTATAAAAACAAACTCTCAACACTGTCAACTGCTTAAAAATAAATATATACTAACTACATCTGAGCTTAACTTTAACACTTCCACTAGCTCAGTGTACATAATTAAATTAACCTAAACCTAAATCCGCTACCAAAGTTCAATGTTTTGGTAAACCCAACGGTTTAGTCAATATATCAGCTACCATTTCTTTTGTAGGCATATATTGAAGGTTTATTTCTTTATTTGCTACAACTTCACGAACATAATGGTACCTTATATCTATATGTTTTGAGCGCTTGTGAAAGATAGGGTTCGTTGCTAATTTTTGAGCGCTCTTATTGTCGTTGAATAATGTAATGTAATTATGTTCCCCAAGCAAATCATATATAAGACTTTTTAGATATACAGCCTCTTTAGATGCCTCACAAACAGCCATATACTCAGCCTCAGTACTGCTTAAGGCTACAGTGCTTTGCTTTTTACATATCGCCCCACCAGATAATTTAAAAACGAATCCGGTATAAGATTTTCGATCTTTAACGTTGCTAGCATAATCTGCATAAACAAAACCTTGCAATTCTTTACCATCGTCTACAAATTGTAAACTTAGTGTTTTTGTTGCCAGTGAGCTATTGTGTAACAATTATTAAACTGACTTAAAAAAATTACTGCACAAGTAATGTCAGGTCTGGTTAGTGTTGATAAATACATCAAACTACCGATTAACCCCTGATATGGGATATTTTTGTCACATACATTTGACATGTTACTAAAATCCAAGTTTTTATCCAATGGTGTTGAAACTGATTTACAATCCATCATATTAAACTTTTTTAGAAATTTATTTATATATTCTTACTGGTCTAGATAAACTTTCTCTTTGCTAACACTAACACGCATGCCTAAACAATTGTTCAGTCCACCCAAATCTTTAATTTTAAATTTAGATGACATATGGTTTTTAATAAACTTCGTTTCATGAGAATCGCTTGAGAAAATAAAAAAAATCATCAACACAAAGTGCAATAACTGTCATTACATCATCAGTACGTTTGATAAATACACATGATTCATTTAGTAGTTTAACATAACCAAAACTACAAAATGCTATTTCAACTTCTTGGTACCACACTCTTGACGATTGCTTCAATCCGTATATTGCCTTGTTAACCGCAGTACACCATTGTTTGACATGTTTACACCTTCAGGAATTGACATGCACACTTCCTCTTCTAAGGTGCCATTTAAAAATGTAGTTGTAACATCTAGATGACAAATATTTAACTTTAATTTCACAGATAAGGCCATTAGTAATCTTAACATTGAAAGACGAACTACAGGTGAAAAGGTGTCAAAATAATTAATGCCGATTTTTTTGCAAACAACCTTTTACCACTAACCTAGCTCTAAGGCGCAAATTTCCTTCACTGTCAATTTTTCGTTAAACACCCATTTACGTGGCACTACCGATCCATGTTTTGGCGCAGTTGCAAAGCTCCAAGCTTTATTCTCTTCAAATGCTGAAAATTCTCCTTCCATAGCCTTTTTCCACTGCTCATTGTCAGGACATGACAAAACTTCATCGACTGTCAGGGGATCTTCTCCTAGAACATTTTAACTTTTAGTTTTCTTTCTCTACGTGGCCTTTCAACTACTTCAACTTCCACTGATTTTTCTGAAACATATTCTTCTGAAGTACTGCTATCACCATTCTCGCTCTCATGGTCTGTAGTGTTAAAATTTGTGTTTTCTTCTGAGATCGACTCAACTCCCACTGAAACAATTGTTTCTTCTATCATTTCTGATTTAAAATTGTCTCTTTCAAACACTATAATATCTCGGCTTGTACTTATAGAATTGTCTTCAGGATTATAAACTCTGTAACCCTTGATGTTGCCGCCATAATCCACAATTAATCTTCTTTGTGATTTTTTGTCCCATTTAAGACGCTTTTCCTTGGAAACATGTACCATGGCTACACTACCAAATATTCTCTGGGCAGAAGCAGTGAATACTGGTGTATATGTCAAAAATCGTTGTACGTCATTAAGTTTAGGCGACAAAACACCTTTCGAGATGTGGACGGGCAGAAAACCAGATGTAAGTCATCTAACATTTGGTTTTCTGCCCGTCCACATCTGGAAAGGTGTTTTGTCGCCTAAACATACCGTACAACGATTTTTGACATATACACCAGTATTCACTGCTTCTGTCCAGAGTTTTGTGTCCAATTTTGCATCAAAAAGCATACACCTTGCTTTTTCTACAATGCTTCGGTTTAGCCTCTCAGTCAAACCATTCTATTCCGGTGTATAGGGGTTTGTTTTTTTTGGTGGATAATACCAGAACGTTTCATTAAGGCTTCAAAGTTCCTATTCACAAATTCTCCCCCATTATCAGATCCAAAGCACATAATTTTAGTATTCGCTTGATTTTCAACTAATCTTTTAAATTTTTTGAAGCTCTCATAAACTTCATCCTTGCTCTTGATGAAATATACAAAAGACATTCTTGAGAAGTCATCAAAGAATAACAAGAAATATCTAGATCTTCCAAGTGATTTCGTCTCCATTGAGCCACAGACATCTCCATGCACAACTTCTAGTAGTTCATTTGCTCTGATGTCTCGGTGGTTGAAGGGTAGTCGAGACTGTTTTCCTTCACAGCACACCTTACAATTAAACAATCCAATTTTCTTCTGAGTTGAACTCTTTAGTCCATTCACCGAACCGTTCACCATTTTAGTAAGTCCACATGGTTTGAATGTCCAAGTCTTCGGTGCCATATTTGCCATTAAACATCCACCTGTTGAGTCCGGATACAGTCTAATTTTGCAGACTCCACCAACTAAATCAGCAATACCAATCATTTTATTACATTTATTGTAAATTTTACAGCCAGTGTCATCGAAGATTACGTTGTTACTATTTGCTATTCATTGACTCAATAATAGTAAATTTGTTGACATGCCTGGGACATAATGAGCATTTTTTATTGGTATTTCAAAATGTTTTTTACCTACTACAGTTTTACATAACGCATTCCCGACTTTATCAACTGGTAGGCTTGCACTATTAGCTACGAACACTTGCCTTGCCTCACATCTTGACATACTTGTAAAATGGTCTTCGTTAACAAGTATATGCACACTTGCACCAGAATCCAGATAAAAGTCATTTGATCCATAATTGCCTGTAAAAAACACAACACTTAATGCATTCGTTTTATTCTTGTCCTTAATTAATGGACAATTGTTTTTAAAAACAATGTTTTGAATGTTTAAAACATGTAACCACATCGAAGATGAAGATATTAAAAAGGAGTGGACCTAGATGGGATCGTTGTGGAACCCCTGACGTAACGGACATTAAAGAAGACGTATAACTACCAAGACGTACCTGTTGAGTTCCAGTACTAATATAAGATTTCAACCACATGAGCAGAATCCCTTGAATGCCAATTTTGCGAGTATTGTGATGAAGTTACCATATGTAATTAGATTGATCGCCGTTGATAGACCACGTCTAAACCCATACTCCTCGTCTGATATCAACCCATCAACCCTGGAGAAAATGTAACTGGTAATAAGATTTTGGCAAATCTTAGGGATATGAGATAAAATTGAAATGGGCCTATAGTTTTCTTCCCTATTTTTAGCACCACTTTTGTGAATTGGTGTAATAAGTGTATTTTTACAAAGCGATGGAAATATGCAACAGTTTAATGAAAGATTAAATATAATCCAGAGAGGAAGACTTAGAGAAAAGGCACACTGTTTTAGAAGTAACGCTTGTATTCCGTCTGACACGATAAACTTTCTCAGCTTGATATTAGACAGCTCCTCCAAGACAGTCGATATACTAATATCAGGCGCAGAATGCAGGTTGAGATACGAATACTCAACTTCGACTTATTTGCAAAAGGGCTAGAGTCTGTGTACACTAAGCCAAAAAAAATACACTACAAATAGGTTCACAATGCCCTTCTCGTTATTACTGATGTTACCATTGCATACAAAGGAATTTGGAATCTCATCTAGGCCCGTTTTGACTTAACGCATTTTAAAAAATTTCTAAAACAGGCGAGTATCCAATGCAATTCCATCTTCTATCGACTTCTGATGACGATCATGACAGGATTTTATCATGGACTTGCACTGGGTATTGAATATTTTTGCGATCCAACAGATTTTCTCCGTTAAATCATTCGGAACCCATTCATCAAGACGGTTTGTCATTTGTTTTCAATTAGTGTGCTGTATTCAGGTTTATTCTCACGCTACCTACTGAAAATCGGCACGAACTTTCCGGACAACCTTATATAATTTGCACTTTAAAAGTCGCCTATAAACGAGATATAAGGAAAAGAAACAGATAATAAAGTATACATACAAAGCACCTTAAAATTTATTCTCTTCTTACTTTTCTCTGTTGTCTGTTTTTTGTTCTGTCTGCAATTAAAATTCAGAGTTTAAAGTAAATAATTTTAATGATAAAGAAGAGAGAGAGAGATTATGGCGTGCAAAGTACTTCTGTTCTCTTCTGTTGCGTATTTAGGTTTTTTCTAAGTTTTGATATAATTTCATCTACTTTCAAATGAGTTAGTTCTTTTTAATATGTTTAAAACGTTTCTTTTGCCAATTACAAAAAATATTTCTTCTTTTATAAATGAATTTACGTAATTTCAAGTTTAATTAAACTGTTTTCTTAATTTTCCTGGTTTAGTTATAAATGATTACTGATTCAATTTTAAATAAATTTCAAACATATTAGTTCTCTCCTGTTTCTTCTGTTATTTTCTGCTGTCTTCTCTCTTGTTGTCTTTTGTTCTCTTCCGTTCTTTTCTGTATCCGCCTATTCCCCTTGGTTATCTTCTGTTCTCTTCTGATCCCCTTGGTTCTCTTCTATTCTCTTTTGGTCACTTCTTCTCTCGTTCGTTCTCTTCTGTTCTTTTATGTTCACTTCTATTCTCATTTATTCTCTTCCATTCTCTACCGCACGTCTCTGTTCTCTTTTCTTTATACTATCTTTGTACTATCTACAATTAAAAATCTTCTGTTCTTTTCTGTTGCCTTTTGTTTTCTTCTGTTCTCTTATATTTTTGCCTGTTATCTTCTGTTCTGTTCTCTTTTGTTTCCTTCGGTTATCTGTAGCTCTCTTCTAATCTCTTCGTTCTTTTCCGCATTTTTCTGCTCTTTCTTGTTCTCTTCTGTTCTAATATATGATATGTGTTTTTTTTGTGTCATCTACCTCTGTCATCTGTTTACTATTCTCTATTATTATAAAGTGTAGTAGAAAGAAATCAATTATTTTTTTTAATGAAATTGAAGTCTGTAATTATTATAGTAAGAATGATCCGTTTTAGGTCAAATATGCACGGTTTTATTCGATAACTTGTTGTCATTTTGAAGGTAATTTCATTAAGTCTCTCTCATAGAAGCCCTCATCCCTATTGGCAAAAATTTTATTTTTTCACAAGCCTTTCTTGAAGCGAATTTTACACCAGAAAATTTGTTCGCCATGGACAGGAACAAAAGGTAAATATTTAGTGCCAGGTCCGAACTATAAGATGGATGCGTAAGAACCTCCCAAGCAAGCTCCCGGAGTTTCTGGGAAGTCACTACTGTTGTATGTGGCCTGGCGTTATCTCGATTTAACATAATTCTCCTCCTACTGGACAAAGCTGGCCGCTTCTGGGTGATTGCTTATTTCAGATAGTCCAATTAATGAAAGTATAGTTCTGAGTTAAGAGTGTATCCGTAGAGGAGCAGCTCATACTAAATAATTCCCAGCCAATCCCACCAAATACACACCAAAACTTACCTAGTCGTTAATTCTGGTTTGGTCACCGTTTCCGCTCTATCGCTTGACGTTGTCGTAAGTGATTCACTTTTGGGTCGATTTTGCTACGATTTATCAGCAATTCGTAGATGGAATTTTTTGTTCCGTTAACTCGCGTGAGACCCATACATCTAACATTTTTTTGTATCCACTTTTATCCATATGGTTCCAAACGGTTTTTTGTGCAATCTTTAGCCCATCTTTGACGAGCGCTCAAAAAAAAAAACTGTGTCAACTAATCACAAAACTATTTTAAAAGTTTTTCAATACGAAATCTCATCTCTCTAAAGCCATCTAGTGGAATCCGATCGGACTTATAAAACGCGAAATATAGATAACTAAATATATCAAGTGGAAATATAATGGTTCCTTTTTACTGCACCTAATATATGATTTGTACTTTAAAAGTGTACAGAGAAGATATTAAAATAATAATAATATCATACAAATACAAAGTACACGCTGTACTATTTTAATTGAAGATTCGAGTTAATAATAAATAATATTAATAATAAACAAGAGAATAGAGTGTGTTATACTGTTCTCCTTTGTTCCCTACTGTTCTCTTCGATTCTCTTCTGTTCTCTTCTCTACATAGTCTAGGAATACAAAGAACGCTTAACTTTGTATTATTCTTCTCTATTCTGTGTTGTTTGTACTATCTGTAATTGAAGATTAGAGTTTAAAGCAAATAATATTAATAATTTTCAAGAGAATGCAGCATATTATACTAGTATCTTCTGTTCTGTTCTGTTCTCTTCTATTCTCTTCTGAGCTCTTCTGTTATCTTGTTTTCTCTTCTCTTATTTCCTCTTCTCTTCTCTTGTGTTCACTTCTCTTCTCTTCTATGCGTATCATAGGTTACGCATAGAAGAGATGAGAAATGAATACAAGAGAAGAAAAAACAAGGGAAGAGAACCCAAGTTAACAGAAGAGCTCAGAAGAGAATAGAAGAGAACAGAAGATACTAGTGTAATATGGTGCATTCTCTTGATAATTATTAATATTATTTGCTGTAAACTGTACAAAGTAGGCTAAACTTTGAACTCTTTGAACTGGCTCTTTGAAATAAAACAACATAGTTGGAAGGGTTTCACATTTATTGTTGAACACTGCAACATGTTTCGCCATACAGTGGCTTCATCAAGCAGATGAATAATGGCTCTTTTCTAATCCCTGTTCTTCGATTCGAGTTTACGGTAAATATGTAGTATCTATATTAATAAGCAGAAGACAGCGTAAAAATTACTGTTCTCTTCTCTCCTCTTCTATTATTATATGTTCACTTTTGTTTTATTTTGTTATCTTTTGTTCTATTCTGTTGAGTATTTAGATTTTTTTAATTTTAGCTGTTTTAGTTTTTTGCAGTTTTTCAATTGATATTTTGATATATTTCAATTTTTTTAAGGCAATTTTAGTAGAAGAAATTCAATCTTATTTCTCAATAGTTTTGATAGATTTAAACGAATTTAAATGAATTAAAAAGTAAACTTCAGAAATATTTTATAAGATTATCATATATTTTTGGTCTAATTTTAGCTACTTTAAATAATACTTTTTTTGAGAATGTTTATAACAGTTTTTGTAATGTTTTTGAACAATTTTATTGTCAATTTTTTTTACGAATAGCTTATTCCTAGAGAAATTATAACTGTTAATTTAAAAATTGAACTCTAACTACATCTAAGTAAATAATAACCATTTTTAAACTTTTTTTATCTAAAAGTTTTTTAATTAATTACATCTTTGAGAATTTCCTCAAGGTTATTATTTTAAGAAATTTTGAATATTTTTTTTTAATTCTATCTATTGACAATTTTAAACTTTTTTTATTGAACAATAGTTTATATTCTTAGGCTAAGGAGAGAAGAGAATAGAAGAGAACATAAGAGAATACAAGATAACAGAAAAGAATAGTATAGAACAAAAGATAATGTTGCTTTTTAGCTTAGGAATATATACAATTTTATAACATAATTTTTAATATTTTCTGCTTAATTTCAATTGCTCTTTTTGTACATCGGAGCGAAACAAGTTTTAATAATATATATTTTATACAAAGGTGCCATCTATTGTCTAAATATTGCACTAGATCCCTGTTTGAGTCGATAACCACCAACAAATCATAAGAACTATCAACAGAGACGCTGATGAGATCCAAAATAGATCCAAATCGGTCCGTGGGTGTTATTGACATTGAACAATAATCACATTATTATGGCTATAATTGTCGCTGTTGGCAGTTTCCACAATTTGTTTATGGTTATCCACTGGAACAGGGATTTAATGCAACGCCCAGACAATAGATTAAATGCTACAAATTTAAACTGTTTAAAGAGAATTTGAAATGTTTTTTTCAAAAAGTTTAATGGTTTTTTTATTGAAGTTTCAACTGTTGTATATTCGTAAAATTTTAGCTGCTTTTCAGCAAGTATTTAATTTTTTTGCTTTTTTGGCAAATTTTCTTATTAATTATTGATCCCTGTCAATACATATTTATGGTAAAATCTTAATCGAAATATTCTTATGCCACAAATTAAACACAATAATTACTTTGTTTTGTATAACAGTTATTTATTTGTATGGTGACCAATAATATTCTTATGTTTTTTTCTTTCTTAATACTTTGCTTCTATTTTTGATATTTCTTCTTTGTCCTTTTCATTCTGTGCTTTTTTTATTTATTTATTTTTATTGTATTTTTATTTTTTTAAATTGTCTTTGTAAAATTGCAGGTAATTTTTAATTATTTAAATTTCTTTGAGAAATTAATATATTATTATATTAAGAAATTTTCATTTTCAAGTAATTTACAAATGTTTTAGCCACCTTTCAATATAAATAAATTTCATGTACTATAATAGTATTTTTACTTTTTTTTAGAATTTGTCTTACGTTTTCCTTGAATTGTTTCTTTATTTGACAATTTTTCTCTCTATTTTTTTGGGTTTAATATTCAAAAATTGCTTTTCGTGAAATCTTAGCTACTTTTGCATAAATTTAATTCTAGTTTTCAACTGTTTTCTCTCTTTTTTGGGTAAAGTATAGCAATTCCAATTGCTAATTTACCTTTTAATTACTTTCTCTTCTTTGAGAAATTGAACACTGTATATTTTTACTTTTAACTAAGTTCAAAATGTTTTTTCCTTTCTTTAAACTGCTTTTATTTTCACAAATCTTTACTATTATTATTTTTGTAAAATAAATATTCAAATATTTTGAAGCGATTTAAAATCTGTTTCCTTTATAGAAAGTTTTCAATTATTTCATTCAAACAAATTTCAAGTTTATGAAACTTTTAACTATTTCTTCTATTTGAAAATCTTTTCCACTGTTCTTAAATATTGATTATGATTATGATTATTTATTCTTTATGATACTCAATAAATTGTAGATATTACAAAATGGATAAAAATATTGAAAACATATAATTAAAATTCTGACAGCAAGTTGAGTTCATCTTATAAAATGTTCTTCCGCTCAAACCCATTTCCATTACTGCACTGATTCATAAAACTGGAAATTAGATTCAATTGTACATTTTATACATTAAAATGCTTGTATTTTCCATTTTTTCGGGATATGTTGTTATTTGTTTTACTTTATTAACATTACTACATAATTTTCCTATGTTTACAAATAGTGTGCCATCCTTAAATAATATTATGTATATGTTCTTGAGTTTTGTGAAGATTATATTAATAATAAAAACGCGGTTAAATTCTTTTCTTCTATGTTTTTATTTAGGCACTAAATGTACATTTCGGACACTATGTGTCCATTATCAGTAGTTGATTAAATAATATTATTTTATTTTCTCTAAAAGAAGGCCATCTAATACAAGTTAAACCAACAGAAATAACGCAATTTGTTATTAATATATAGTGGAAAAGTATTGGACCTTACTTTGAACCTTGCGGTATCCCATTGTTATACCAAATAATAATTTGCAGATTGTGCAATGACAGTTAAACATGGATAATTTCAGCAACAGTAATTCATGCCTCATGCTGTCAAATACGTTGTACAATTCGAGAACTACTTCATTACTAAGAAAAGCATCCAGACATTATTCAATAAACTGCAAGGAGGCAGGAGTTCTTGAATTATCACATCTAAACCCATATTTATGTAAAAATCTTCTGCTTCAGACTTGATTATTAAATATAATTGATTAAATATAATCAAGCCTATAGTAATTAACATCGCTCCTAGAATCGGTGTTTGAAAAGGTTTATTTAATAATTTTATCACAACACTATTGCAATATTTAAAACGGTACAATTGCACTCTTCTAATCAGTAGGAAAAACGTTTCTTAATTGCCAAATTAAACAATTAATTCTTCAACAGGTTTACGCATGTCAGCTGTACATTTGTAAATATCTCTACTTCAATTATTTTTAATTGTATGATAGAATTTAATTTTTAGTTACTTGAAACCTTTCTGAATTTAAAATAAGGACTACCAAAATTTGTTGCTAGACCTGAAAGAATAATATGACTGACCTCAGCTTATTGGGATTAATAGGATTAATAATTACACAGATAAACAATGGTAACACTTTCTTTCACAAAATATATGTAACTCTCAAAACCACGTTTTTATTGAATATGGCTTCCTAGTCAACCGAGTTCAACAAGATATTCCAGAACAAAACGAAAATCCAGTTAATCAGTAAAGATATTTACTTTTTAAAACAGTGTTTATATTTTCTGATAGAAAGTGTTACCATTGTTTATCTATGTAATAATCAAATCTATCTTCACGTAACTTTCAAAACCACGTTTCTAATGGGATTAATATTGGATTGATTTGATGCTATATATGACTTCTTGAATATAATAACATTATTTAAAATAATGTGGCAAAACAAAGTAACCTTCTTCTTCATTAACGCTATCATTTATAATAATTATAATTAGTGTGATGCATTCGAATCATGAACGGAAAATATTTTAATTGCGGCCAACCATCACGAACAAAGGAAATATCGGCTAAGAAATAAATTTTGACTAAAAACGAAAGTTACGACGGACGTAATAATAATGATGAAGTGTAAGTGTACGGTCGGATGAAAAATGATCCATTTAACGTTAAAATCGTTCCGTTCGACGCGCAGCAATCCGAGATATTAATCATCGAAATTAATGATGGAAGCTGCGAGTTTCTCGGATTCAGTTATAATCGTTATCAAACAATGCAACTAACCAGTAGATAGTTGGCCGCGGGCTAGGCGCGACCTATAATTTTCAAGATAGCACTTGACAGACGGTTACATATATCTTATCCGCACTGACATGGAAATCACAAGGCATCATCTGCACCCAAAGACCATACATCAAAACATCCGTACAATCCGATGTTCACACGCTGCTCCATCCATCCCCGAACCTAATTTATATTTATATTATTTTTATATTTTCTGAAACACAATCATCTTTCTTTTCGCGACCGCATCCTCCTCCTCCTCCTCCTCCTTCTGCTCCATCTAGGGGGTGTTCTCAGCCCCGGGCCTCATCTCATAATTACAGGCCCGATCTGATCGATGCGCCATCAAAAAGGGTACACCGTCGTGGAAGGTACCCATTACGTGTACTCGTTCTCAAAGTGTGCTGACTTCTCATTTGTAATAATTATTTATAACTTAGTGGTGCCAACGTTTTGTGCTTTACGATGAGTAGCCAGTTTCCATTACTAAATTGCACTTCTCGTGCACTCGAAAACGTAAATTGCGACCATTATGCGCCATTTATTAAAAACCACACACTCGAAACTATTTAATAACACGCGTAACTTTAACAGGTTTTTTTATTTTATTTAGTTCGTAATTTCACGCCTTCTCTGAAGCAACGGATAAACATTTTTATTCACTCGACATGATTTTATATAAAAATATGGAATTATACTCTACATAATACTCCAAACCAACTTCTACATAGAATACTCTATGATTAGAAAGTCTAAATTTAGATATATCCAAGAAAATCAAATAGAAATCATGAAAAAAACTTTGGCTGAAAGTCTTTATTCAGAAAATAAAATTGTTTTTGCTTTAAAATTAAACTTTGTGCGATCCTTTAAAGTAACAAGCTCATTTACACACACAACAAAATACACAAATCACACGGCGGAAGGACCACGTGGTCGATAGCCAAACACTACTACTACCACTACTACTTAAACTTTGTTTATAGCACACAATTATTTTTTTCTGTGTAACATAATTTGACTTGCCATCATTAAACTAGAACTTATAGTTTTAGAATGTTCAACTTGTGTAGAATCAATAGTGACAAAGAAAGAAATTTTATACCCTCAATTAATAAATAATTAAATTTGTGTGCTCGATTCATTTTTATTGTTTTAATTGGACTGTGTGAATAATGAATTGTTTCGCCGTATTAAGTTTTACACCAAAAACAAACATGTGATGTGTCTAATCACAGACGGGTTTCCCCAGTCATTAAATTTCTTCGATCCATTAACACTCATCCAGATTACATCTCCTTCTGCATCATATTAGCATGCAAACCGCCGTTTATAAATGCATTACCCTCTTTATAATGAAAACAAATTCGCTCATTTCCACAATGAATTAAAAGGTGCGCCTATTTATGCAACGCATACGACCAGAAACTGAATATTTCATCATCACACAAATGACGGTGACAATTATCAGCAATACATTTTCGAGTAATTTTATAATACAATCAAAATTATTATTAATTAAGCAATTAAATATTTTTGCAAAATTTTAATTAATTATTAATATTATTTTCACATAAATCATCCAATTCACTAAACAAAATAATAGAAAATAAATGAGGTCGTATCTATATATTTAATTATGGATTCATGAGTAAAAATAAAGTAGCAATTAGATAATCACACTTAATAAATTTGTATTATCGGTATATTTTGCAATTAAAATATACCGATCCTTTATTTGGTTATATTTTGTGTTATTAAAGTAGTAAAACCTTGTGAAGTCAATGGATATACTCTTAAATACCCACTATACCGATTGAAAACTCTTGAAGGATAGGGATAACGACTAGAAGCAGTTCATACACTTTCAGAAGAATATTGGAGCATAGCCTTCAACCCAAGATAACCTAAATCTAAACCTATAAATCTCCAAGATTTAAGATCCAGCCTTACTTATATGGGAACTGGAACCTATTCTTCAATACCTGGTGAATCTGTTTAGAGCATAGCTTTTAGATATATCCTCCAAAATAGAAGAAAAGTCACGGTGATATTTATATCCAAGGCTACAGCCACGCCAAATCATTTAGATCGATAAGCCTCATATCGTTTATATCGGTATATCAGGGACCATTATCTAAAAATGAATCTCCTTCACCAAATCAACACCCTTATATACTAGAACGCTTGACCCAATCAGTATTCCACTGTATTGTTGCTAAATAAAATGTCGGCAATAATGAGTGGATAAAACAGATGCTAAGCAAAAGAACGGTCCAAATATCAATAGGAAACGAAGTCTTCAAAGCATCATCTGGTATCCAAAACCCTCTACTAACTTACAATGATGATTAAGCTGAAGCAGACTTACATAGTTTCTATTTGAGCTACTATAGACTTTAACAAATGTCAAAACTCGAGTTCTTAGATGCGCATTGAATGCTTCGTTCCACATGCCGAATGCCATATGTCGTAGGCGAATTGGAAAAACAGGCTTATTGTAAAGTGCGCCGTCGTTTTGCAATGTGCCAGGCTAATTAGAAAATCATTCACAATTTTCCAATTAGCCTGATACTTTTTAGGCTGATTGTAATTATCCAATACCCCTCTAGGCGAAGTAGAAACTCTCAATAATTTGTTTAAATCGCCTGGTTTGGTCCAGGCTTATTGCGATAAGCCTTACAGAAGCACACAATTTTACAATTCCAGTCGGTGCATAACAAATGTTATATATCTAATTGAAAACCTACGTTTCATTGTGGTTTTCTTAATAAGTGTTGATTTTTCTCTGCGAAACTTGTAATTCACACGGTGTAACAAGTCATAATGCCTGTAGGCCCTATTGTTGTGGTAAGAATTATAGCGTTTATTGAAGATGGGCGAGGAAAACGTGAAACTCCAAGGATTGTTAGCAAAAGCCTTTGTGCTATACAAAAGTGTATCAGCGTTACTTGGATGCTGGCCTGATAACCAGAAGACCAGGATCTAAATTTATGTGATATAATCATAGGTTATTTTGAAAATAAAAATCATTGTATTGGCTCATTTTTAGACTTGAGTAAAGCCTTCGATTGTGTTTCACACGATTTACTAATAAAAAAGCTGGCAAAATACAATTTCGATCAACAAAGTCTAGATTTAATGTTATCGTATCTATCCAATAGATTTCAAGCAGTTGATATTGATAATAATAGATCATCTCTGCTGCCAGTACTGCACGGGGTACCACAGGGCTCAGTTCTGGGCCCAGTGCTTTTTCTAATCTTTATAAATGACCTTCCCAGGTCTATCGATTATTCACGTGTATTATTATTTGCGGATGATACGACTGTGGTGAGCGTGGGAAGCACAGAGGAAGAAGCACGCCAAATTAACAACGATAGTCTTTGTGCTGCCGCCTCCTGGTGCTCTAATAACAAATTATTTCTTAATGAGAGTAAAACAAGAAGCATTAAATTTTCAATTTCCAGTACAATTGATACCGATGCACCAGTAAAATTTTTGGGGCTTTACATGGATTCGTCTCTTACTTGGATTAATCACGGAGACGAAGTAGCCAAAATCTTGTCCAAAAATATTTTTTGTTTAAGAAACCTAGCAAGGAAGGCCTCGTCCGATGTGATCCGTACTGCATATTTTGGGCTCATAGAAACACATATTCGTTATGGCATTCTAGTTTGGGGGCATTCCACCTGTCGCCACAGAATTTTTGCCTTGCAAAGACGTGCTTTGCGAATAATTGCAGGTATTGGATATCGGAGTGATTGCAAATTTTGGTTTACTACATTAAACATACTGACGTTTCCGTGTGTATATATCCTGGAGAGTCTTTGTCACATTAAAAAAAATCAAACTGACTATCCACTATACAATCATCACAACTATGCTACTCGCTACAAAAATGATTTAAACCAAGAAAGACTTAGGCTTACCAGATCACACACTGGGGCCAATTATTTTGGAATACATTTATTTAATAAAATATCTCTACAAACAAGAGAATTGCCACCGGAGCGCTTTAGATCTGTTGTTAAAACAATTTTACTACGTCAAGCCTTTTATAATATCGATGAATTTTTACACGGTGAATCAATTTAAATACATTTGTGGGAATCTCTATTTCTGTTTTATATTATTATACATTAGTATACACACGTAAATTAACGCGAATAGTTGTAGAATTCTAATAGATAATTTGTATTATTATATTTTTAATTACTTATCCAGTAAATTTATTATTTAAGCACTTTATGTATCATGTTCTTGACGAGTGTAAAACCTTAGTTATAACATGAATAAATTTATTATTATTATTATTATTAAGTCACCACGATCCGAGATGACCGTTTTTGGGTGTCTACAAATTTGCGGAATAGAACAGCTTCTGCAGTTTATCTACGAAATCAACTCCATGAAGTTAGAGATGTAAATGTTAGTAAATAGACCGTTAGGAGAAGGCTTCGGGCTGCTGGATTGTCTTGTAGAAAGATAGCTACAGATCCACCTTTACAACGCCAACATCGTGTTGCAAGATTGGCTTTTGCCCGAAATCACCGGGCATGGAATAATGAGGACTGGAGCAGAGTACTGTTTTCAGATGAGTCGCGGTTTTGCCTCAATACGCTTCAGTTTGTATTGATGAGCGACATCCATTTGGTGGTGGGTCGGTTATGGCTTGGACAGGAAAAAAATGACAGAATGCAGTAAATAGAATAATAGTATTATTAAAAGACCATGGACTAATGCAGCCATAGAAGAAGCGATCCGTGACATTTTAAATTCAAATAATCTAAGAACAAAAAAGACTAGTAGGCAATATAGATTAACTAAAAAATACGACACCATAGACACCAGGTGGAAAACGAAATAGGAGATGTAATGAGGATCCTGTCGTAGTAATACTTCCTATTGAACAATACTTTGACACACTCTTTTAGTATCATATAAATAAAATGCTGTTTTCATTGAAAAATAAATTTTATGTTCCTAGACCTGCACTTGAAACTTTTGTTTCACTTTGTAAAATTTTCAATACGAAAAAATCTTCAAAGTAGATTTGGTTGATTTTCAATCAACTCCCTGTGGAGATTACAAATGGTTAATGAACTACCAGGATCATTCAACGAAATATTGTCTTCTTCGCCCTTTGAAATCAAAACGTGCTGCTGAAGTTGCGTTGGAATGAAGATATTTTTAGACTCCTCACCTCACATCTTGCAGAGCGAATTTACCGCTAACATCGTCACGGAACTTATAGGTATGTGGCCCGATTGTAAATAGACCACGGCATTCTCAGTCATAGGGTAGTGTGGAACGCTGCAATCAAGATATTGAAAATATGTAAGGTAGAAGTCCGTTTACCTAATTTTTTGGAGTCGAACCCAAATTAGGACTAGGCTCTACAAATATGCCGCCAGAAATATTAGAAAATATTGGTAGAGAAGAAGATCTAGAACAGTGTATTTACAGAGAAACAAAAACTGCAAACGCAGAAGACGTTGCTAACTTGGAACAAGATGTTTGTATAATTTGTTCAAGTAGTTTTAATGACTCACCTATTATCTCATGCTATTTATGTTCATCAAAAATTCATATAACTTGTTGTCGAAATGTTGCCACAACTTCTAAAGAGAATAATACTTTATATCACTGTGAAATTTGCAAGAGACAGAAAGATATTATTTCGGAGCGCCAAAAAGCATACGAAGGCCAGAAGAGAGCGGCGGAAAAAATGGTTGAAATTTGTAAAAAAACTAAAATCGGTTGCTGTTGGAGACTTGGTTCTATTAAATATCCCGAAAGTTGTCCGTGGCCCAGTAGACTGTCCAAATTTAATTGGGAAAATTCTGAAGGAGGAAAATGATGTATACCAAATAGGTACAAAAAGTGGGATTATTAAAACGTGGTTTTCTAGAGGATATTTTCAGATTTCTGACACACAAATTAGTGGAGATATCCCAGAAAAATACATATCAATTGGTGAAGCTGTTTCGAATGAGTCAAAGTTTGGAGTTCAGGGCTTTAGTAGCTGCAAATGTTCAATATCAACATCTCAATGCCAAACACAAAGGTGCTTGTGTAAGAAGGCAAATAAAATGTGCTCATCGAAGTCCCATAAAAGTTCAACATGCGCAAATAAATAATGTGAGACTCTAATTTCCGATTAAATGTTTAATTTTTTAATAATTTGTTTATTAAAACTGTTACATGGCGATTATTCTAGAATTATTTATTTATTCCGTCCTAAACCTATCTTATCCTAATGGAATCTTAAACACACCGCTTTTGAATGCGACGTACTCAATCGGTCCACAGGGGCTATACAAAGAGATTCTTCCTTCAGTGATGATATGAACACTAGTTTTTTTTTTAACGTAACGTGTTACGTTTGCGTAGTACCAAAGTAGTGTTCGATGCTATATCGGCTCCTTATGTTTTATTATTGTAAGGCTTATCGCAATAAGCCTGGCTAAAACCAGGCTGATTGGATATTTTTCAACTAGCCTAGAGGTAAGTTGGCCTATTGCAGCAGGCTAATTGAAAATATATTTATGATTTTCTAATGCGCCTGGCACATTGCAAAATGACTAGGTTTTTTGCAAAAAGCCAGATTTTTCAATTCGCCTACGACATATACATTCATCGATACATTACAATTACCAGTGCCCTGGTGTTTATCAAAACGCTTGATCTAAACTTTTACAGCAAAATAGATTAAATTTATTTTCTACTAGTGGAGATAGTCCCTAATTTCTCAAGTAATTCGTAACCTTCATCGCACGTCTAACACTGACGACCACATGAGATAAGCTCACTGCTTGCTCTATACCCATCCCACATTAAAATTACAAATTACTGGTGCGGGTTACGATGGCTCACGTGTAGGTGCCTATAGAGTCTTAAAAACTAGTTTATCAATTATATTAAAAAAGACAACTTAATCAATAACGCAAAAACTGGGATTGAAGGAGTAAAAAAAGACCACATGGAAATACCGATCCAAAAGTGTACATTAACCAAAGAGGCTGTTCACAAGAATGAGTACTAACTTAAAGCAAGGTATGGCATTCTAGGAGTGTCGGTAAATCGTTGGAATGCCGTTGTAAGACCGACAATAAAATATGCAGCAGATGACATTAAACACAAAACTGCACCAAGTAAGCTACAGTACATTCAACGTCTACCATGTATGGGAATTATTGGCTCCATTTGTACCAAACCACTGTCGTTATTATCTCGTCCTCCCCTGTGTTTATACATACATGAGATGGCCCTAAGTGCAGTACTAAAGCTAAGAAATAACGACCTGTGGTGTCTAAAGGTCGACAGTTCTAGTAATGTGGCAATCCTTGGAAGAGCGTCTCAGAGGAACGCTTTTCTAGTGGTGAAATATCAGGACCGTGATATTCTAACCTACCAAGACAAGACACTACACTTCACAAAACTTCGAGGCTCTTAAAGCTTCTCTACACATGTTTATGGATGGAGTAAACAATAAGGAAGCAAGCGCATGCATAAATTGTGCCGAACTGAATCTGGAACTAAATTATCCTCAGAGGAACACTATAAAATCATCCAGGCGGAACAGGGATACTTGTTGGTGCCCAAAATACCTGAGGATGAAAGACAAAAACATCTGCATACACACAGACAGTAAAATCAACCTTACTACCCTAACTCATAATAAGGTTTCATTAAGACTAATAAATTAATGTATTATGGCACTGGGGACGGTATTTGTGTACAACCGAAATACTCTAGCTTAGGTCAAGGCATACTTAAACACAACAGGAAACGATGGGGTGTATGCTTCATCAAAAGAAGAAGCAAGAGGCCTGTTGTCTTATCCAATAAAAATCTCTCCAACATATTGCAACACGTGACTCTCGCAGAACATCTGATTCCAGAAACATAATTCGAACACTCAACGCTAAACTAGCCCAATATTTTGTTAATCTATCCATGGTAAAATTGAAATCCCCGCTCTGGCAACATTGAGAAAGGTCCTGCTGAGGACACCATTGCATAAACCGGCCGGCCTGGAAGGCTTTTTTGACAAAAAAATCCTCAACTTGATCAAAAGAACAGAGTAGCTGAAAAGCTAGTACCCTAATCAGTAAAAATGTATAATGGGCCGAATCAGAGGCCTGTGTACTGTGATTTCGTCGCCCTCCCTTTTATTAACATATTATTGCAACTTTATTTTAGGAAGGGCTACTCGTTAAAACAACTATTTTCGTACTAAAGCATTGGTAGGTTAAATTACATAACTTAAGGCTAATGGTATATATCTAAAACAAGAATCAACACAGTGTAACACTGTTTAGTACAAGATGGGGTAAGTCCCGCTAACATTTTGATTGCCTATAACTTTGCTCAAAGAAAAGATAAGTAAGTTTGGTTTTCATAAAAAGTTTATTTAGTCTTTACACTTTTTTTTCGTTATGATTGGAAAATTATATGGGCTAAATGATGACCGCGATTCGCGTTGCAACTTTCGGCTCTCTCTAAATTTCTTCAATCTCGTAACGGATATTGTCTTTAAAATAATATCAATTTAGACGAAAAATCTTCAATTTCACCAGACAGCCTTAGGATTGCATTACTGTACTCAACTCGTTGATCATGATCTCTCTTGGACTAATTGAATTTTGTACGAGAACATTTTCAAATCAGTTTTTAAAATTCGCCTTAAACTGCGTGCAGAAATGTGTAACTGGGAACCACGTCTCCGAATTGATGTTTCTGGAGACTCTGCAACACTTTCGCGCACCAGAGCCACATTTTCAGCGTTGCGAGACGTTCGTTGTCTTCCAAAACGAGGCCTGTCTGCTGTCGTACCGTACTGTCGAAAATTCGCATGTAAACGATTAATTGTGGTTTAGGGTGTGTGATTTTGAGCTTTATTTAATGAATAAAACATTTCCTCATGTACTACACATTTAGAAGGCTTTTACTATTAAAAAATCAACTTTACTGGCAATGTATAAACAAGAGTTTTGATCTATAACACATTGTCAATACTATATTAGAACGTTCTTACTATATAAAGGCCCTAGTAAAGATACATTGATTAAAAATCTTATCAATCAATCAAAGTGTGGCTCTGTAAAACAATCGCAAAATTAAAAAAAATACTTGATGCTCACAATGCAAAAATTATTTATAGAATAATTTCATCATTCATTTCAAATATGATACATGATGATGACAATGTTAAATTCTTTTATACAATAATTTCATCAGTAAATACGAGATTTACAATTGCAGTTCAATTAAAAATAATTAAAACAAAGAAAATTGGTCGAGGAAAAGGAAGAAGGGGTGTCGAAATCCAGAGTATCATAAAGTAAGCAATCGGGCATTTTGTTGGTCGTTAAGTTTTAAAACGTATTTTTTGTTTTAAAAGTGTTTATTGAGAGGAGTTGAACATCATCTACGTTAAAAATAACCCAAATAAACTAATGAAAAATTTATCAAATCTTACAATTAATAATATTTACTTGAGGTATAGAAATCTTGTTTTTTGTATTCTATTTGTAAGAATTAAATCTGTACGAATTATCCTGATATTTTTTTTAAATCAGCTATTATTATTTCATAAATTGTTAATTAGATACATAATTATTAGTCTTGAAGTTATTTTATAGGCAACGTGAATTTAAATATAGAAATCAAACTTTACTTTCAAAATTAAAGTAGATGCCTTGGACAAATGTCATCAGTTAAATTTCTCTAGGGCATCGGAGTGGGCTATTTAATTTTACCTCTTAAACTGGAAAATTTGGAATCGATGTCACAACTTTGTTATGGTTAAAGTCATTCTTCAACAATGATTCTCAATATTATAAAATCGATAAGTTTTTAGCATCCTTAATATTAGTTACTTAAGGGATACCACAAGGTACTTGTATTGGTCCAATTTTATTAATGATTTTGTGGACATTATAGTATTTGTAAAATGGAATAACGCTCACCTTAAAGTTGAATATCAAAAATTACCATTGAAAGGCAACAGCATACTTTAAGAAATCACAATTAAAAATATCTCAGACTTTATTCATAAAAAGCAGAAACAACAATGAACCTAGATTGGAACCTTGAGGTACATCGCTTGTGGTTACATATTCCTAGAAGACATGACATATTGACAGCGATCTCAATGACATCTACCAGATTATCATTAATATCGTATTTTCTCAGTTCTTTAATGATTACGTTATGTGGCAGGCGGTCGAAAGCTTTAGTTAAATCCGTATAAATTACGTCAGATTGAAAAAGTTGTTCCATGTTTGAATAGAGTTCCTGAGTAAAAGTAAACAGATTTGTTAGAGTTGATCTGTTCTTCATAAATCCAAGTTACCTGTCGTTAATTGTAACGCATGTTTTATTTATAAATATGGTCTGTAATAAGACTTATAAATTTTTTTCTGCAGATGCAAATTAGTGAAATTAGTCGATAGTTAATCATGTCAGATTTATTACTTTTTTGAATCGGTGTTATTTTTGCGATTTTTTCCAGATAGTCTAAAATATACCTGCACTTACAATAAGATTAAGATTAAGTTAGGGACTTTGCTAACAACTATGCGGTATCTTTGAATACAAATCTGGAAGACCATCTGGACACATAATTTTTATACCTTTTATTTTTTTGAGATACTTAAGCATCTTCAAAAATAAAATAAAAATCAATTTTTGTTTGAAATGGTGGTATATGTCTAATACCAGATATTTTATGATGTGTGAATGAATCACAAAAATGAGTTGCAAATGCATCCACAATTTTTTGCTCACATTTTAATGTGACAAGCGCCTTTCACACTTCGGCAGGGACCGATTATCCCCCGAAGAAGTGAGCATTATCACCCCCAAGATAGTTACCAGGTTCATGGTGGACGTGGGACTGCTTGTCAAGTGATTGGTTAAGGGTAGAACAATAGATCTTTTAGGTCGCAGTTCACGAGAGGCTAACACACCTCACTAAGACCCTACTTAACCTATAACCTATATAACCTATATAATGTTTCCGAGCCAGACCTCATTACTCAAGGAATTCTACTATTGTTATTTTTATTATTTATAAAGGACCGTAGTTGTTTAGGATTGTGTCGTAAGTTTAACTTAACTGTATCATTGTATTGCCTCTATATTTTATTTATATTGAATTTGGTCTTAGTCTCCAATTTTTGTAACTTAAACTTATTAGGATGTGTTTCATTTTTTCTGCTTTCATCAGATCTTCAAACCACATCCCTGTCGACTTTCTAATATTCCGGAGCCACGACGTTCTTCTACTTCCTTCTATGTTTTCCTGATTATCAGGCGTGGTAGTTTGTAGCATTTGTACTTCATTACATGGCCAAGGTAAGCTGATTTCGCTTTTCAATATTAAGTAGGAGTTACCGTTCTAAGCTAACTTTACAAATAAACCTAAAGCTTCCATAACTGTTAATTATGACAATTTAGGTGTCTTTTGAGAATGTTTCTAATTACCAAAAAATTATTTCAATTGTGGTCTGGATGGTATTCCAGGAATGGTATTCCAGGATTTTTTAAATATGTTTTATTTCTGTTTATTAGCAATGCTAAAACATACATTATTTATTTTGACGAATAAATCCATAATAACCTTCCTTCACACTTTTAATTGCCAAAAATACATTTCGGACACAAACTGATTAGCACAGTGCTAAACCATTGATAATGGTCACTTTGTGTCCGAAATGTACTTTAGCAGTGTTCTAATTCATTGATAATAGTCACTGTAATGTACTTTTGGTAAAGGAAGATTATTAGTGCTTTATTCGTCAAATTAATTTGATCTTCAAGTATCAATTAATTAATGCCTTATTTATATCATCCCTTCAAAAAGCAAAAGTCCTCGATGTGTGAAAGCTGAATTTTATTAATCTAATATTGAAAAGTGGTGATTTCAAAAATTGTTAGGTGTTCCTCTTGAGTTTATAATACCTAAAAATATAGATACATTGGTGAGTAAACAGTTAAGCTAAATTTATCTAAAGGAGAATTGCAAATGTATTACATAGGCTTATGAAAGGAAAACCAATTTTAACAAATTTGTTGAAATTTGAATATCTTTAGAGATCACTTTCAGGTAAACACAATGTACATTGATTTTTTAAAGGCATAATTCAAAAAATCAATCAATTTAACTTTACTGTTTTAATAATAAATTCAAGTCCTAACATTTTTAATATTTTAAAAATTCGTAAATATTTTGTAAATTTAGATTTTTGAAATGTTTTCGTACTTTTAAATTACTGGTTTAATAATCACATTATTTTTATTATTAAGCAATTCCTTTCAAACAGATCCCTCAAAGTCAAAATCAACAACTCCTACTCCCCTCTTTTTACACCTGTACAAGGACTACCCCAAGGATCCCCTCTATCTCCGCTACTTTACAACATTCGACATCTACAACCCTGACACTCTTCACTTTAATCCCTCACTATATCTTCTCCAATTTACAGATGGCACAGCCCTCATTTCCCATGCACACTTCGTACCTAAAGCTCTTCAATCCCTTCAGCAGCTTATTGACACCCTGGAACCCACAAATCCCAGCTTCTAATTCCCTTTTACCGTAATAACAATCTTACACATAATACCCATATCTTCCACACAATTGTTTCCTTTTCTTTGTCCATAAAATACCTAGACCTTACCATAGATTAGAAAGTAAACTTTAAAAGTTACACAGCTTCAAATAATGCAAAAATCATTACAAGGGCCAAATTATTTAGGAATCTAACCTTCAAAAAGAACCGAATATCCATAAAAACAGCCGTCAAAATTTACAAAATCATTTGCCGCCCTTTACTTGACTATAGTAATGTTCATTTCCTAAACTCCTGAAATCCCACTATCCACAATATCCAAGTTAGTGAGTGATACTCCCTAAGAGCTTTAACCAAAATCCGCCATCCTAGCAATCTCCTACATAATCCTTCTAATCAACTCCTATATGACACTACCTCTGTTATTCCCATTAATGAACGCCTTATATACCTTAGCGAAAAATTTTCCAAAAACTCATTCAACCAACACATCCTGCTTGCGCAGAAATCCTGACCTAATCCCAAAATATCCAACCCCTTCATTTACAACATTCGAATTAACCATCACATCATACATCATCATCATCACCATCAGAGACAGACTGACGAGACATATAAAGATTGACAAATCCGGACTGAAAGACTGCTGGTCGATAGCCATTTAACAGACTAATCCACTAACATTATCTGTCATACATGTATTATATATATCTTTGTTGTATATTTGTTTGTTAATAATAAACTATTAATAGTTTATTCAACAGAAATAATTTCATTCAAATTAGTGTTGCTTTGATAGTTGTACTATTCGTAACACGCAAATTAATTTTGTTTTATTCAATGTCTGTCGAGGTATTAGCCAGAGAAGTAGTTGTTTCAAATTAATTGATGTAGATTCACGAAATGCTTTCGTATTTTGAAATTTATTAATAACCATATATGTTATAACATTAATGTTTTATTGGGTGTACCACAAGGTTCACATGTTGAATTTTTTTGTTTGATGTTTAAGATTGCTTAATTATATTAAATATTTATTATTTGCAGATGATTTACAATTATATTACCAAGTTGATGATATCTCCCATCGTAATTTAGATATTAGGTGTTCCATAATGTTTTCATTTTCAGCTGCCTGACATGTATTTCGGTCTTCGCATACCATTTTCAAAGTTAAAATTGATTTGGATAATTTTGAAGATCTTTGAATATTAGCGTGATTAATTATCCATTTTTAAAACATAAGATTTTAAATAATTTATTATTTAGATATTATATAAAATAATATTTTTACGTAGTAAATGTTTATTATTTAAATATTCTGACTAATTTTTACTATTGAAATTGAAGTCGTTAAATAAAATCCTTAATATTTCACACATTTTTTATAAAATGATTAAAATGGAATTAAAAACTGAACGAGGAAAAATAAGTCGGCCGTATCTTGACAACTCGGGTCTAATGTTTATACCGTCAGTTAATCTCGAGTGTGTTTTTTCACATTTTTTTTTTCATTTGGTAGAAGATGGGAGTAGACGTTATCAAGCCGAGGCCCCCGCATACAGAAATTTACTGTCCATAATTACAGGGTTGGCGATATTTAATTACAGATGGTCTGCCCGCGCTAAGCTCAAGGCTCGGCTCCGGCCTTACCAACTTCACAGATAGATTATGAGAAATATCCCCAACGACGGGGCCCTTGCACCAGAGACCAGACCGAGACCATATGCTCCGGCCGACCCTTCCTTTTAACATTTCGTATATAAAACGGTGCGTTTAATGCCGAATTATTAAATTTTAATAGGAAACCCATTAAACGCGATTTTGATGTAATAGAATGATAAAACTGTTTCTTCCGGAATTGAGATTTTTCTATGAACAATTAATATATCATATTATTATGAAAATAGTGTTTTCCACTCAAAATGCATTTTAGTCTTTAAATTTGTCTGTAAATCAATGCTTTTAGTATTTAGTTACATAATTTATGTATATACAGGTACTGTATTTGAAAATATTATGGAATATGTAATATGGAAAAACATGAGAAGAAATATCTAAAGTGAAAAGTAATTAACTGTGATTTAAATTAAAATATACTCTGAATTTGTTAAAATTATATAAAATTAGAATATAATTATTTAATATTTACGAAATAGTTTTATTTTATTTATTATTTATCCTGTTTGTACAGTGCACCTTTATTTATTTGTTAAAATTCTGTGCTAACAAAAAACCCAAGTCATTCAAAATTAATATAAATAATATTTATACATAATTTAGACTGCACGATAATTGGGCAGAGTTTATCCTAGACGATCTTCCACTCGAAAAGAGTAAATTCTTCTTCTTCTTTAACTTTAAAGGCCTTTCAGTAGATTAATTGTCAAAAAATATGTTGATAGTTAAAATATAGGTTTTGTAATTAAATTCACTTGGTTTGTTTCACAAATATTTTTTTTTATTTTCAACTAGTGTCGGCTCAATGACATTATCAAGAAAGAAGGGAATTTAATTATAAAACCTATATATTAACATAATGTTTCACCAAGTGATTAATGCGAAACAACTATAGTTAAGAGTTAAAGACTCATTGTATCAATCAATGTATTTCAGGTTCTAAGTTATTTTTTACCTTTGCATTTTTATATTAATTTTAACTTTTTATTTAAACGGTTCTAATAGCTGATGTGTTGTCTATTTTTGAATCGATTTACTTTTATTAATTTGTAAGATTCCTTGGATTATATGTAAAATGGCATTGTTCGAAAATAAATAAATAAATAAAATAATTAATAAATGAGAGATGGCAGATGAAATTTGACAGATCATAGTTGAAAGATTATATTTGACAAGTGACAGTCCAAAAATGACAATTTGCAGACATGACAGTTGACAGATGACAATGTGCAAAGCAGATTTGATAGATAATACTTTACAAAATTTAATGATAATTAATATATAACAAGAAAATTCTTTGTTTATAATATTAAATTATTTATATTTATCTTTTGTCTTTATTAACTTAAAATGTTTGTCTCTATATGACAAAAAAATAAAATTTTCTTCTAAACATGTGATTGCATCAAATGACTATTGAATATTTTCTTCAGTTTATGTCCAATGATTAAGCTATAATTATTTGTAAGCAAAACTAAAACAAATTCAATATTCTAGCATTCGAATTAAAGAACTCCATGAACTCGTATTTAGTACTGAAAATTGTCATCTGTTATCTGTCAGCTCTCATGTAACGATTGTCACTTGTCAAACGTTATTAAGCAACTCTCATTTGCTTAATGTAATTAGGTATCTCTAATGCCATTTGTCAGCTGTCTTATGTTAGCTATCAAGTGATATTATAATTTTAGGAGAGCAAAATATTTGAGAAAATGTAAGTATTTTAGAATTACAAACAAAAAACTTTCAATGTAATGTTGATTGATGAGTTACGTGAAGATTATGCAATATAGAATAACTTGTAATCATTTTTTTGGAGCTTACTTTTATTTAAATGTACATTTAGCAAAATAAAAATAAACTGTGGAGAAAATGATGAAGTTATTTTATAAAGAACGTTCAATTGTCCGTCAATTGTCAGTTGTCAACGAAACTTTTATTAGCTTAATATCGTAGATACTACTAAATACCAAAATGCGAAAGACAGCTTACCTTGGCCATGTAATGAAAGCTACGAACTACTAGGTCTGATAATCCAGGAAAAGATAGAAGAAATGAGAGGCTTTGGAAGGAAAAAATGTCGTGGCTCCGGAACATTAACATGTCGACAGGGATGGGGTTTGAAAATCTGATGAGAGCAACAACATATAGGAAATCATTTGCTGAAATGGTCTCAAATTTACGCTAGGAAAGGCACCTACAGAAGAAGAATACCATTGGGTAGAGGAAGAATCTCTCTATTGTCATTTGTTAATTGCCGTTTGTGAACTGTCAAACCCAGATAAAAACTCTTTAATATATATTAGTTTCTATTCGTCATTTGTTATTGTCACCTCCTATCTATCAAATGTCATCTGTCAGTTGTCATTTGTCAAGGGTTACTTATCAAAACTTATCTGTCAACCGTCATATGTTTATTTCCGTGTGGTCTCCCTTTGTTAATTGTCAACTGACGTCTGCAACTATCAACTGATTTTATGCTTCTTTCAGCCCAAATTATCTTTATATATTTTGAACAAACGCATATATCCTATCATTAGAATCAAAGGATTTTTACGAATAATTTTCTAACCTATTTAAAAGTAAATAAAACAAATCATAAAAACTAAATAGAATTCTTTTAAAATTTATTCAGAAATAATTAAAGTCTAAGCACCGAATAGAATTTGCAAAAATTAATTTAATTGTTATACCAATAAAATTATAATTCCTAAAATTTGAAGAACACTTTACCACCCAAAGCGTTAAAAACAAATAAAAAAATTGATAGAAATCAATGTCAACGATGCAGGCAAGAGTGGAAAAACATTTCATTATAAACTCAAGCCTATCCATGTGCAAACAAAATTTTTGTAAAATTTTATTGTTATTTTCGATTTTATTATATAAGCACAGTGGATAAATAAATACTACTGCTACTACTACTATTCTTTCGAAGCCTCCCAAAAAACCTAAAATTTCCAAAAGGTTTTAAAATATTCAAAAAACAAACATTGATATAAATAGGATAAATTTGTACAAAATACATGTATATATATATATATAAACTGCCAAATGCTTTGCTGATTATCGATATAATCGCATTAAGACAAGACATATCTTTTGAGAAACTCATAATTGAAAAAGAGAATTGAATTGAAAATAAAATTAATAACACAAGTTTACAAATTGAGGTCAACTTTTGGACCCGAGCAGATGAGAACGATTCTTAACGTTATTTGATGCCCTGAACTTAGATCTTCAATCCGTGTGTCAAGATTGGTTCTAGTTTTCGAGTTCGCGTATGGTAGCAGCAGTGCGCTCTCTTAAATATTCTCATATAATAAATAAATCAGAAATGGCTAAAATATTGTCTAAATGAACAAAATATATTACTCGTGAGGATGTCTTCATCTTGTATTGTGGGTCTAAGTGGAAGAACACCCCGAGAACTCCGCCCGCATATCCCTTGCTCCAAATTGTTAAGTCTATATATAATTATATAAATTGTTAGAACATTTCTTTAAGTGGACATGTAAAGCAAAATAAATAAATAAATAAATAACGGCTGTCAATTGACCACGTTGCATTAAACATCATTTGGAACTTATTTTTGTGCAGAGTTTTTGCTTCGGAACGTGTGAAAATGCAAAAACAACGTTGCAAAGTTGTTAAAAAATGTTTTTGTTACGTTTGTGGATATTATATGCCCAGAAAACGTGGAAAAATCATGAAAAATGCACTCAAACATGCGTATTTTCAGTACTATGGTTTTGCTGTAGTAAAAACTGACAAGCCACGGATACCAAAATTGCTTTGTAACGCGTGCAGAATAAGGCTGTACAAGTGGTGAAAATGTATACTTCATTCATTTTATGTGCCAAATGACATGTGTTTCTCCAATGACATCGAAGAAGATTGTTCAAAGATGGTTCTAAGTACAGTTTGAAGGCAGCTTTACTCCACATTGGAAAGAAAAAAATATCCATTTCGATTGCTCACGCAGTACAAACTAAGGAGTGCTACGACATAATGCGTACAATTTTGGCCAAGATAAAATGCAATGAGCATCAATGGAAAATTTGTGGCGAACTAAAAATTTGAGAAATAAATTAATGGTACTTAATTTCAAAATATATTTCTTGATTTACATATTCATTACAGGTTATTGGTCTATTGGTTGGGATGCAATCTGGATTCACGAAATTTTGCTGTTTTTTTTGTCTGAAGGACAGCCGTGCAGTTGATCATTATTATGTGAGAAGGGTGTGGCCGAGTCTACCTATTATTAGCTAGGAAAACAAAACGTGTCCTCTGTACCACTTGGGAACCCAGAGGATGTTTTATTGTCACCTCTTCACATAAATCTTGGCCTTATTAAGAACTTTGTCAAAGCACTCAATCGTGAAGGACCGGCTTTCCAGTACTTAATTGAGTTGTTTTCAGAACTGTCTTACGAAAAATCAAAGGAGGAATATTTGTAGGATCTGATATTCAAAACTAATGGCTGTAGCAAAGTTTACAAAATGTTTAACGCCTGATTAAAAATTAAATTAAAAAGTGTTATTTACTATTTTCTCGGTAACCACAAGTCACCGGATTTTAAGCAAAGTAATAGACAATTTTTTACAGAATTACCACAAGATTGGAGATCGAATGTCTCTCAAGATACATTTTCTGCATTCACATCTTGATTTTTTTCCATAAAACTTGGGCGACATGAGCGACGAGCAAGGAGAGCAGATACATCAAGATATAGCGAAAGTCGAAAGACGTGACCAAGGATTTTGACCCGAAGTCATGATGAAGGACAAATGTTGGATCCCAATGTGTGAAACAGATCCCAAGCAGTATAAAGGACTCAGTTCAAAGTCTGTTCATTTCTGATTTATAATTTTTAATTCAATAAATGGGTTGTTAATGGTCAAAAATAGTTAAACAATGAATTTGTTGAATAGCTTTTAAAAGACTCTAAAACTTTTGTATCTTAACATTTTTCGCTAACTAGCTTACTTTAGGAGATATTCGACCGTTTCCATACATATCAGCAACCCTGTATAACAAGTAAATGTCATTAAAATACCTCCGTAGACGTAAATAAGCCAAAAATTGCCAAAATATTGCTTAAATGATAAAACTGCTTGTCTGAATGAAAATTTCATCATTTGAAGCAAAAGAAAGGGTCTGAGTCGAAAAACACATGGTGAACTCCGATTGCATATCTTAACATTTTTATATATTAAGAGGATATTGTAAACTAAAAATTAAATTAATGAATTAGATATATTTATTTAATATTTATAACAAAACCTATTTAACTATATTAAACACTATACCATTTCAACTATAAATAACCTTCTAGGTCTTATCTTAAACCATAACATTCACACAGTAGAACCGTTATTAAACAAATACCCTTTAGAAATTAAGTATCTATTATTAGTAAAATATTGAGTTTAGTGTATTTAAAAATCTTAACTTAATTTTTTACTTTTTGATACTACAGTAGCTGTCTACAGTCAGATGCTAATGAGAAAATTATCTTAGACAACAAGGTTACTTAAATAAAATTGTTTAAGTACTAAATATTTACTAATTTTTACATTCTCAATGAATATAACCTACGACATAGAGTACAAAGCTGTTTTAAAAAAATACCTTTACTTTCTCAATAAAAATATTTTTGGCGGGAGCTTAAACCTGCCAAAAATCAACTGTTGTTTTGTTCAAGAATATTAGGCGATCAGCTGGATTTTCAATGACTTAAAATCCTTGAAATTATGACAACTGTTATAGGTGAGTCACCTTATTTTGAGTGCTTGAAATCACAAACTAGTTTGCAATCTTCTATCATCAGAAGGTTTTAACTTTTACTAAGTGTTTTAAATAATAACAAACATTTTTGGATAGTTGATATAAAATGCCCTATGATAACATTTTAAGTTTGCTACCAAATGCCTTTATTGCAGGTTTCGGCATCTGTAAATTTTAGAGGGTTTGATATTTGATATTTATTTATTTATCCATAGTGAGAATACAACAATTTAAAAAAACTTACAAATAATCTATAAATGTATGCAAACATTTCAACTTCCACTCTCGCCCAATGCTGCTTTAATGGTTCTGCTGCCAGTAAAGGTCACTCTGATGGTCTTCCATCAGTTTCTTTGCTATATATGGCCTATTTGTTATCAGAATGAAACATTTTTATTAAATATTATGTCAGTTAATTAGTTGTAGCCAGATTTTTGCTTTAGTGTGTATTAAATTCTTTAAATAATGAAAATAATTTAAGAGGGCCTTAAGCAGCAGCAGAAAACTTTTCTAAATCTAAAATATTATATAACTTCTATATCTAAATTATTATATAAAACACTCTAATAACGAATTTTTGTTGGCTTGTAGAAATTTAATAACGAGAAAGAAAGGCAGAATATTTTTCAATTTGACCTCAAACATCCCAAACAATTTTTAACAATATTAACCATTAAGCTATTTTCTTAAAACGACCTTAGATAACCGTCTAGAGCAAACGTGTTACGATTTAAATTAGTATTTTTTTAAAAGGCTTAAAATTCTCTTCTTTGGTAAGCTTTTGTATCTGCAATTTCAGAGAGTTAATTACTGAATAAGTAGATGTCATAAAACTTAATTTATTCATTTTATTATACAGTAGTATTTTCTACTCAATTTGAGTTGTTTTTTTGGCTTCCAAAATAGAACAAATATCTGTCATGCTGACATTAACAGCTAAAAAGTAGAGGGGACAAAAAAGTTAATAAAAGCAATTACAAATGAAATCGCATGTCGAAGAGGATATTTGCTCCCTTAGCATCATGAAAAATGAAGGGTTTGAGTGGAAGAACATTTTGTGATTGTAAACGCCCGTACTTTAAAATATTTTTTTAAAATTTAATTTTGTTGTATATTTAATTATCAAAAACTTATATCTTTATTGTATTAAATAGCAATCTGCTTTACACTTGTCAATTACAGCTAATATCAAAAAGGAGTCCAAAGGTAAATAGATAAATAAATAAATAATGAAAAAGAAAACGTCAAAACTTTTGCCTACAAATTGTTTTCGGAATGATTAAATCCAGTCCAAAAACTTTTAAACTATATTAATAACTAAGCCATTTCATAGAATTACTGTCTAGATTATCACGGTTAATAAAAAGAAAATATGCCATGTCATTTTTTTAGTTAGTCTATTTTATCATCTGAAAAATTCAGAGAGTTAATTAAATAAAGTATGAATACAATCTTTAAACGATAAATAAATCTAAAATAAATCCAAAAGAACAACACAGCAATCTTCTACTTTCTAGATATTGCAAGCTACAACATTTTTAAGATGCCTTGATTGATGAAAACACTTGGTTTTGTTTCACTATTTTCACTAAAAATACTGAAACACAATTAAGAGTTTTAATCAATCTATATAATCCAAAAATATTTTACCACCGATTAAGTGAGAAATTAATAACCATATTTTCAACTTGATTTAAATATATTCTAGTTCCAAAAAGTTTATAATAAAAACGGAAAACGTAGAACATATCTTACATATTTTAAACATAATGACTTTTAGGCTATTTCGATAATATTATATTTTTATGAAAACACTAGAAATAATTGCCCAAATTTTCTATGACCTCAAATTATATTTAATCAGACAAAATAGCTACAAAATGTTTTATGCAAGATGAATTCCTGATCATAACTATTTTAATATTTAAATGTTAACTTTAGATAACTGTTTAGTTATTTTATAGCCTCAAACCTCTGACTTTTTAATTAAAAAACGCTTTATCTAAATAAAATTGTTCTATCACAGAAACTGGCTTCAAAGTGTTTTTTGGAAGGTGCTTACACGAGTTAATCTCAGGAAGTTAATTAAATAAATTGAAATTAAATGTTCAGCTTAGTATGTGTTAGCAGTGTTCAAATGAAAACGTACGAAACGCTATTGAGAGTATAAATGAAGTCTTTATTTAAAGTATACAACGTAGGCCTGATCACAATAATACCATTGATTAACGAGCCGTGACGAGACCAAGTCTCTCACAGTGTTCTCGAGTTCGTCGTCCAGGTTGAAGCATTGCCCTTTCTTGATAGACCTACGTAGTCTACTCTTATGTTACCTTCCCCTAAAACGTTCAAATCCGTGGCGTTGGCAGGTAATGTGTTCCTCACTGTCATTTTTGATGTCCAAGGTACTACTTGTTGAATTTCTTGAGCTCAGAAGAAACGTTAACTCCTATGGATTCTATGGGACACGCCGAAAACTCAAAGACAAAAAACATCTGAAAGGGCAGCGCTTTAACCCGGACGATGAACTCAAGAACACTGCGAGAGACTTGGTCTTGGTTTTGGAAACAGGAATTCCTAAAATAAAACTCTTTAAACCTTAAGCAAATCTCAAGAAACTCCTAAGCAACAGGAGAGAATTATTTTACTTATTGAATATTCCAATTTAGTGCCTTTTGGCTTTTAGAAATAAAAAAGAAACAGGAAAACATGTTTTAACTTGGCTACAAATTGTTTGTAATACAATAATAACCACTAAGCCATTTGAAACAATTTTAGATAACTGTCTGGATTCAAATTCGAAGAAAAACTTCATCGGATAATAACCTTATCGTAGGAAATAAAATTTCTATTAGCATTTTCCGAGTTGGCTTTAAAAGGCCTCATTTGGGGATTTTAGGTTTTCTACATCTGTTAATTTCAGAGAGTTAATTAAATAAATTGAATCTAGATTTCAATTTAGAATGAATAAAAATCTCAATTAGCAAATTTAAAGAAACTCTTTAACAGTAAAAAAAATATCTACTTCGTACACCAACGTACACGTACACCAACATTTTGATTAAAACTTTTTCAAATATATTAACCACTTTTTTGAAAGAAGTTCAAATAACTTTTAGAATTTTTTATAATTTCGATCAATTGCTTTTGAAATCGAAACAAAGACTTCTTGAAAAACAAAAAATACCGAATCATAGGTAATAAAATAGCATTATTCAAATTTGCTTGAAAATAACTTTTTAGGAGTATTCTGTAAATATTAATTAAATTGGTTTAAACCGGATTTTCAGCTTAAAATTTTTTACATCTTCGAAAATTAACAACAGAAAAATATTCTAGTTCTTTAATATTGAAACTTACGACAACGTTCTTAACTTTTTTTTGCTTCCGGAATAAAAAGGCAGAATGTTTGTCAAATTAACTAAATGACTAAATATTTTTAGCACAATTATTTGCAAACTAAATCATTTTATTTATCATTATATCATTTCCATAGAAGGACTTTAGATAACTATCTAGGTTTTATTATCTCAATCCCTTAACTTTTAAATCGAAACAAAAAATTTTGAGAACAAAAAATGCCGTACCACAAATTTTCAAATTGGCTTGACTTTTTTGCCAAAGCGTTACTTGTGTTAATTTCAGAAACAAAATTAATAAATTACAATCAGATTTTTGGCTAAGTTTGTATAAAAATCTCTAAAGAATAAATAAATAATAAATCAAAAGTAACTCATAAAAATAGAAAAAAATATCGAAAAGATATTAGAGTCTAATCCAAACAGTTTTCATTAAATATTTGGATTACAGAAATTAAACAACGAAACAGAAAAAGTCAATTTGTCTACGAATTTTTCTTTAAATAAGAATTTTAAGGCTGAACCATTTTCATTGATATTGATATTAACCACTTTATTAGTTTTTTATTCTTTATTGTCTTCGCTTTTTCTGCTTACAAAATTTAAAAATAATGATGATATAGATACATTTTATTAAAAAAAATATACAAATAATTTAGGAATAGCTGTCTAAATTTTTTATTATTAACTTTAAAATTAAAATAAACACTTTTTTAAATAATATAAAATGCCGAACCGAAGGAAATATTATTTCTAATAAAAACATTTAAATTGGTTTAAAAACATCTTTCTATGCAGGTTTTTACGTCTGTTAATTTCAGAGGGTTAATTTTAAGCCTAACTTTACTAATCTTTTAAGTTACATCGAATTTTACTTTTGATACAAGGCATGAGGTTTCTTCATATAATGGTTATATTACAAAAATTAATATTTTAATCCAAATTTCTATATATTTAATAACTAAAAAAGTTACATAATAAATCATACTTTAAAAATTGGGATTAATATTGCAAATAAACTAATAAATCAATAAAACACGTTATCTAATATATTCATTTACTATATTCAAATGCACTATTCGTTCAGATATTAATCGTACATTCTAGCCGAAGAAAAACCCAAAATAAAAATTTATACGCGCCAGTATAGGATGTTAATAAATTAACAAAACCCTATAATTAAACCAGCATCTAACGATTAACCGTTTAAAATAATGCCCGAGACATGACACGATTCTTATTTATAATTTCCTGCTAAAAAATTCGTCCACAGTTTCTAATTATGTTAACGACATGAAAATCTATTCAAATTTCTGTTCGATAAATAATCGCGATCGAAAGCGTGTCACTTGTAGGCAGTACGTAAATAATAAAAAAATGAAACGAATCAGATAAAGTCGCCGTGTGTACATAAACTGAATGTGGCGGATTAACTTAATTATAGCTTAAATTTATTAATTTGTTTACTATTTAGTTTTTTTTTGTATGTGTACGCGGTCGTATCTAAAAAGGCCATCGCGTGTAATTCGTTCTGCATATTTTCAGCGATAACATCGTTTTTTTTTTCAATATAATTTTTCAACCGGGTTTCCTATAATATTTTAGTATGGTTCATGTAATCGCTAATGTTGGTTATTTATAAACGAATTTATTATGGCATTTACCAATTACGTCCTTTTCTTTGTTGGAGACGACTTACCTGAAAAAAGAAAAATTGCAATAATTACTGAGTGTATATTAAGAGACGATTTACGTAAAGAGTAGTAAAATGTATTTATATTGATTTTGTAAATAAAAATTTATGGCAATATTTTTATTATACTCAAGATTATTTGATAATACTTTTAAGAAGAATCTTCAAATTACAACAAATATTTACTTCGTGCCTCAAATCGTATTTGCTTCTCGTGTTTTTCCACTCTAACTTCTTCTAATACTGCGTGTCCAACGTTTTCAGTGCAGAATATCAATTTAGGAATTGAAATGCCAATTTAATCTTTATCTTTCTAGAGAAAGTTTTGGAATAGAATTTTTGAGTTTTTAGTCGTAGTAATAATAGAAATTTATTTTTATTATAGACTACATACCTAATTAATTCCAAGTTTTGTAAATACAAGAAAAACTTTAAAATACTTAGTAACTCTTATATAACTGTTTATAGTTTTGGCAAATCAACTTTTATTAAATTATGATCCTTATCAAATCTGAAAGTGATTTTAAACTACATTTTACAGGAATAATAAAGTAGAAGATTCAAGTATCAACAAAATACGAGTACCTTTTTTCAACATCACACACTTTATATTAATTATTGTTATAATTTAGACAGGTAATCGTATTTCAATAACTTATAAATGTATCACAAAGTAAAAGACTCCTCAATTACTTTTAAGGTTGTCTAAACAGCTACAATAAACTGCGCTACACCAATGAGATCTAAAATATAAGGAAACTGGTTCATAGAATACATGTATATCAGTATCTAGTAATAGTTGTAATAAGGATTTTCAATAGATGATTAAAGTTATTAAGTTTCGTAAATAGATAGACACCACTCTATTAGGATACACTGATGAGATCAAAAACCACGAATCTGTGGCTGTTGTTGACAGGTAAACAAACTTAATGTTTCTATTATTTCATTTATAACAGATGTGTAATTTCAATCGCGTTTTTGGCAGTTACACATATTTATCATAACCACAATAATAAGTATAATTACCGCATCACAATTTGACTTCTTGTAGACACGGCACAGTAGCATAATAAACGCAAACGCAGAAATTGGCTCAATTTCAGCGTACACCCATCCATCCATCCGTCCCCCATCGATTCACATGGCGTTTCTATCTCTCCTACTGCCTTCCTTATCTGCATAAATATGCATTTATTTAAATGAATTTCTTTGTCTGTGATCACGATATATTGTTATAGCGCGAGGAAGATGCATGTAAATATTACAATAAGAGTATTTTACATAATGGCGCTCTTCAATGCCAATTACAGCCAACAAACGCACGCACTTCTCTTATTATTATCATTACCTTCATTACAATACCTCAATTTCGTTTTTATTTCGTTTTTCTCGTCCTGTGCTCCATTCCGAATCAATTATGCATATGGTTCGTCGTATATTTAATTTGTTAAGGAAAGCATAATTGGAAAAAAATAAATAATGGATAAACGTTAAAATCGTTTATCTTTGTTTACATTGTGGCGTAAGCAATTAACATTTTTTAATAATTAAGTATGTACATGACAACAAATACAAAAACAAGTTTTGAAGACAATAGAGTATTTAAGAAATAAATTAATGACGAATAATAAAACCTAACTCATTCAACTAATCTAATTTCAATTAAGAGTTTTTAATAATTACGTCCTTTAGATGGAGTTTTCTCATACAAAGGCATTTTTTAAATACGCTGTATACATCAGTAATCTCATTTGGTGGTACCTTGTAAATTTAATTCAGAAATATTCAGTGTTCTTAGTCGAGTCAGGAGATTTTTTGTATGGATTTCTCAAGAGTAAATAAGGTGATTCTTGAGAAAGCCATACAAGAAAAAAATCTAGTGATCTAGAAACCGGTACCAAATTTTGAGAAGAAGTTTCCACTGATTACCTTGAAGTGTGTGATGTCGCTACATCTTTTTGAAACCAGATTTATTAAATATGTCGAAAATTATTCAATTCAGTAAACCACATTCACAAAGAACGTTTATGTTCTATAAAGTACTTCTTGGTGGTCAAGTTAGTTTCTTCTTAAGGGTAGATCATGTGTCTTTAAAGTTATAAATTCAAATAGAAATTTGTTCTTGAGTTACGTGAAGATTTATTTTATACACTTAGAAAATAGAAACACTAACACTTTCTTCACAATTTAATTTTAATTTGCTAGATGTACATTTCGAGTACTATGTACTCATTATCAATAGCTTATAACTTAAATTATAAATTCAACTTTTTATCACACGTCTTGGTATAATGTACTAATTCATAAAATCGTTATAATTCCATGTGCTCGGCTTTGAAACTGTCAATGTTTTTACCAAAGTCTCGGATGTGTACTTCTTCAACATCAGAATCCCATAGTGTTACCGTGATTTTTACAACGCATTTTAACAATTTTTGTTATTCTGTGTAAATGGCAGAGGGATAACATACTACAAAACAATGAAAATGTATAATTATTGAAAGAAGAAAGTCCTATAGTTGATATCTAGGCTATTAAACCAATGTTAGAGCATATGTAACATGATTATTATAAAAAAAATTAAATTCCAGAATATTAATCTATATCTGTCAAACGTAAAGTTTTATGAATTAAATTCGAGAAGACTTTACAAAGGAATTAAAGCAGATTAATACACCGCACATTGATCCATTGTAAGAGCTTAAGTGACTTAATGTTAATTTTCTTACTTTTACAGAAAAAACTGCAATGATTTCAAAAGTTTAAGTCATTGAATCCCTTTTGAAAACTCCTACATGACTACCACATCAAATACAACGCGTTTAAGTACTTCTTCCTGCTGATTTTCCTGCACCTATTACATTCTGTCAATGGATTTTGCATACATTGCTTCAAATCCCTCAACTACTGATGCTGATTCTTTTTACCGATGAAGAAAATTTTTTTGACAAAATATAATAAGGAAATTTTATAATAAACTTGTTAGGTCTAAGGAAAATTCAGATACCTAAAAGTCGGTTTTAACATCAATTTTCATTTGTGACTGACTAATTAAATTGGTATTAATACCAGGAAGACTTACTTACTTTCTCAATCTCGATCTCCGGACTTAAACCCTATGAATTATTTTCTATCTAAAGTCATTAGTTTCTACTATTAAGCCTCCTCGTTTTTTTTTTGAAAAAAAAATTAAATTGAAAATCAATTTCAATCAAGTACATATTGATCATTATTATCTTTGACATTTTGCCATTTATCTAGTAATTTCATTATTCCATTGGTGTAGAACTCCTGTGGCGAGAAACTTGGCCAAGTGATTTTCAGCGGCGCTTTGGTCGGCCAATATCTTACCATCAAGGGAGTTTTGCAGAGATCGAAACAGATGATAGTCAGACGGTGCAAGGTCCGGGCTGTACGGTGGATGCATCAAAACTTCCCAATAAGATCGGTCAATTTGTTCCGAGTCATCAAAGATATGTGTGGCCGTGCATTGTCAAGATAAAAGACAACTCCCTTTCTGTTGGCCAATTCTGGTCTCTTTTCTTTGATTGCTTCTTTCAAACGGTCGAGTTGTGCACTGTACAGGACCGAAATGATTGTTTCGCCAGGTTGCAACGGCTCATAATAGACAATTCTCTTTCAGTCCCACCAAAAAAGAAGCTCTTTTGTCGTCACTTCAGGATTTGAAAATGTTTGCGGAGGGTTTCCAGCCTTTGACCACGATCTCTTGAGTTAGATGTTTTTGTATTTTACACATTTTTCATCACCAGTAATCAATCGTTTCAAAAATGAGTCAATTTCGTTTCGTTTCAACAACACTGATGGTAATTCGGTCAATTAAATTACTATCCGTTAATTCATGTAGATACCAAACAACGAGCTTCTTTTTGCAGCTTGCTTTCTTCAAATGATTCCAAACTGTCATTTGGTTCATGTTTAGTTTCTCCGCTATTTCGCGACAGCTTGCATGTCAGTCTTGCTCTACCAGTTGCAAAATTTCAGTTACTGGCCGGCAAGAGCGATCTTTAATATCCAAGTTTTCGGAACGGAATCTGGTAAACCACTTCTGGGTCCTTCGTTCACTAACAGCATTTTCACTTCACAATTTTTTTGGCATGTTCTTGCAGCGGTTTTGTCTTCTTTATAGAAAAAAAGCATAACATACCGTATTTCTTCAGATATTTCACTCATTTTCAAATTAATATTACTTTTTACACGAGTAAAAAATTAGAGAACTATCTTGGCAAAAATGTGAGCTATAATGTTACATTTTAAGCATATTTTGGTTCGAGATAATCGGGTGAGTGTTGCTCGAGATAAGGTATCAGAACCGGCTTGTGGCGAAAAACCGGGGAGACTTTCTATACGGCCTGTTTCTTTAATAAAGAATGTGGAAGACTTTGGATAATTGCTGAGTGTTACACAAGAAGAAATGACCCCTATATTTTTGAAAGAGTTCCGCAGTCAATGAGGAGAAAATTGGATTATTACATCCTAGCTGAAGGTAAAGGAAGTAAAGCTTAAGGAAACATGTAATTTTTGATAATAAAATCCATAAACTACAAAATAGTATAGTTGAAGGAAGAACAAGAATAAACACCCTGTATAATTGTATAATTTTTCTTGATTATTATTTAAAAAATAAAATATCTTTCTTACACATACAACATGAGTATTAATTAGAGTACTGTTAGGATTTATGGAAATCACTAGGGTCATACGCCCCACAGGGCTAATGAAAAATTGAAGTGTGATATCCAAAGATGGATTTAACAAAGCATACATTAATTCTGATTGGAGTGACTAGAAAGAATGACTAGGAAACTGTCACGGCCGTTCTAATCTTGTCTGCTTTTTCAAAAGACAATAAAAGACAGGTATTCAAGGACTACTTTATCAGTTCTATTGATAGATTATCTAATAAATTTATAAATTGCGACCTTAGAAATTTAGACTTTATGTTATCTAAATCTTTATACTTACAGCCAGGAACAGAGACAGAAATGTTTACAATATTAATACAAGTTTCCCAAGAAACATATGCAGAAAGCATGCAGTCGAATTTACTATTAAGCCACTAACAGATATAGTTAACCTTTATTTTACAGAAGGTAATTTCTCCTCAAAATTGAAAACAGACTTCACGCGGAGACACATCTTTCTACTCAGAGAGACTAGCGACCGGCTTCATTGGAAGGACAGACCCTTCACCACAATAAAATCATGAGCATTACTTTCATAACAGACCTTGTATTTTTGTAGAATTTTTAATTTGTTTTTTCGTTTTTGGTTGTTTTTTAAGAAAAGAAAAAATTACAAAAAGGTAATTATAGATTACCACGTAGTAACTATGTATTATGGAGTGAAATGCAGCTAACTTGTGAGATAGATGATGATTTAATGATGATTATTTAAGCCCTTATAATATGCCTCTTC
This sequence comes from Ontholestes murinus, assembly GCA_963969525.1. Taxonomy (NCBI): domain Eukaryota; kingdom Metazoa; phylum Arthropoda; class Insecta; order Coleoptera; family Staphylinidae; genus Ontholestes; species Ontholestes murinus. Next base: position 94,673,498 of record OZ018387.1, read on the forward strand.
TAAAAAACGCACCTTAATCCGCTCTGCACTACAATGGCGCACTTAAACATACTTAGTTAATCCTTTGTAATATATCTTCTCTTTTTTCTCTTTTCTAATTAGGGTAATATTAATAATGTTACTGCTAATGTTGTTACTTTAATTTATCATCCTCGTCAACTTTTTACATCAAATTCCTCTTTTTCAATTTATACAATTTAAAATAAGTTATTTTTGCAAAGCGTTAAAACTTTTTTAAATCCTTCGAAAATTTCTAATTGTCTATTGTTTGTTTTCGATTTTTTCTTTACCAAAAGTCAATTATTTATTTAATAATATATTTTTTTAAAGAAAATCTTATATAATTTTAAAGGAATTTTAAATTCTTCTAAGAAAACTGTTTTCTTGCAATTTTTCATTTTCCTTTAAACTTCTAACAGTTTAAGTCAATTTTGAAATTGTATTTCAAAAAGTTTTCAACTGTTTTAAATAATAATTTGTCCTCAGAAAATTTTAAATTATTTTTTCTGTTTTTGACTTATTTTTTTATTATTTATTTGATAAAATTCTTACTAATTTAAAAAACCTGTCTAGAAATTTTTCATTATTTTTTTCATCATTCGGGTTATTTCGTTATTGTTCGGCTATTTCTACATTTTCTTTTCTTTAGTATTGCAATCAAAATATTTTAAGCAGGTTTTTGTAATTTTTTATTTTATTACCTGTCTCCAACTGCGCTACGCTGATGAGATCTAAACAGATCGAAACCGGTCCGTGGCTGTTGTTGACGGGGAACAATGTTTAATGTTGCTTAATTAATATTTAATTTTTCTTAATTTTCATTTTATTCATAATAACTTTTTTATGAAATCTAATTGATTTCTTCTATTAAAATTCTAACTAATTTCTAATTGTAGGTTTTTTTTAGAAACTTGTTAAGTATTAAAGTAAAATCACTTTTTTAATTTTCAAAAACTTTTATTTGTTGGAATTACACGCAACAAATAAAAGTTTTTGAAAATTAAAAAAGTGATTTTATTTTAATACTTAACAAGTAATATGAATTTTCAACAAATAACGGCCTCATCAATTAATATGTTTTTTTAGAAAATTTGAACTTTTTTGAAATTTAAAATTCTTTATTTCAATAATTTTTAAGCAACTGTTTTGTTTGTATTTAGAAAATATTTCTTTTTGTTTTCAACTAGTTTTCTTTTATAAATATTGAATCGTTTTGATTCAATAATATTTTGATATACATATAATATAAATTTCAAGATATTTTTAAATTCTTTTCTTCAGTACTTGTTATTTTTTATTACAAAATAATAATAATAAAATTGGAAGTTTTCAAATGATTTCGGTATCTTAAGTATATTTTTAATTGTTTGTTTATAAAACGTTTCACTAATTTAAATATTCTGTTTATGAGCTTTTTTAGAAAATAAGTATTTGTTAAGTTTTCATTTATGTTTTTTAAGATATTTTTGTTAAAATAATATAATTTTAATTCACTGTTTAATAAAATTTTACAAAATATTCGTTTATTTTTTTAGAATTTATTTTTTAGTCATCTTTTTGCGACTGGTTTTTTATTTCAACTAATTTTAAATTAATTTTAAACTTTATTTAGAAAGACATTGTTTTACCAGATTTTATTTTTTTAATTCCCAATGGCTTTAGACAATTTAATTTTGCTTTGGTAGCCTTGCTATTTATAACACGCAAATTACTTTTTTATCTAATAATTAGAAAAAACACGAAAATATTTCGTAAAATCTACAACAAATGAGTCTTATTAAGACTACAAAAACAAACCACTTTTGAAACAACTACTTCTCTAGCTAATACTTCGACAGACATTGAATAATACTTTTATTACTTTTTTATCATTCAATATCAATCAAGGTATTAGCCAGAGTAATAGCTGTTTCAACAAGTAATTTAAAACTTGTTTTTTTTTGACAGTTTTCAACAGTTTTTGAGCAACTGTTTTTCCATTTTTTATTTTTCCCTGTTTTTCTTTGACAGATTTACAATCGTTTTTTTTTAGTTCTGGTTAATTTCAAAGTTACATTTTTTAGAAGTTTTTTCAAACAATTTTTAATAATTTTTAGCGAGAATCATTTTATTTGGACAAACATAAGAACATTTAGAACAATGTTGAAAATTTCCAACTCTATTTGAACACGTTGAAACTATTTTCTTATTTTAAATTAGAATATGCATATTTTTTTGAAAAAAGTAAATGTTAAACAATGGTTTTTAAGAATTTGTAAGTTTTCAAATGATTTTTAGTAAAAGTTTAGCCGTTTTAAGTTCCTTTAATTTTGAGAGAATTGTTAACTGTTTGCAGTTTTTATTTCTGAGAATTTGTTTTCTTTGTTAACAACTTTTTTTATAAAAATTTTGTTATTATTTGTTTCTTGTTACAATTGCAACTAATTAAAGACATACACTCTTTGTTTCATTTTATTTTTTCATGGTTTTCTTCATTTTCAATAGCTTTAGGCAGTTAAAAAAACATGAAAGTTAAAAACAGTTCTAATAAAGGTTCTAATAACCTTTTACACAACGCTTATCTCAGAAGGACCAAATTAAAGTAGAGGAGAAACAAGTCGAACCAAAGGTACATCAACGCTCTAACTAATGATAACCCGGGCATCACGCTCCGCTACAAAAACGGACGTGCTGGTAAAAAAAGTGAAGACCGACAAACTCTTCTCCAAATGAAGCTCAAAACCCAAGCCAACAATCAGAATCGAATTTATTTGTTTTCTGAAAAATCCTAGAATAATCCAATATCCGAATTAAAAAATATAAAACTCAAAGGAAGAGAAAACCAAAATACCTAAACCTCCAACTTGCGAAGAAGATTTTTCCGCAGAAGTTGATGTTGAAATGGACGACACCGAAGAAGTGGTTACCACTAAACGAATTATCTAAACCAAAGAATGAAAACAATAACGCGATGAACGTGTCCGTAATGGGTACACCGCAAATAGAACAGAAGGTTAGGTTAGGTTGGTGTGGCAGCACCTCTTCGTGCACCGCGAAGAGATGCACACTTAGGCCTAGATAGGCCCGTTGTGATACCAATGAGGGACATACACGAACATCCATGGATCCGGACGGAGAATTCTTCCTTAGAAAAATCCACCGCCCGGCTGGGGCGAACAGAAAATCGTTAACGAATTTACGACTACATAAGAATCCGAAACAGAAATCGAAAAAAAAAATTTAATAATTTCACAAGAGGAAATCACGAAAATTATTCGACAATATTAAGTTCGACTCTTAAAGAAAAACAAAAGAACGAGGTTTAAATAGAAATAACAATGGAAATCGATGAGATTGACTTAAACAAAATCGAAAGAAACTGCAGAGAATCAGCCACTAACTAAAGAAATTAAGAAACCTACTGAAGAAATCAACAAAAATCCAATTTTATCTAAGACTGAGAATTTATTGAGACTAAAAAATCTAATATTGAACCTATCGCGGAAATAGTCAATAGTTCAACCCAGGTGATCAAAATCCCCAAAATTGTTCAAAATCAATCCCATAATACAGAAACGTATATCATTAAACCATTAAATCAAGATTATACCATTCTTTCCAATCAAGAATTTAATACTAGATTTTCAAATCAAGAACATGTTACTAAATGTCTGAATGATGCGATTATTAGATCTGAAGTCAAAAAACCGTTTAATTCCAGAATCAAAGCTGTGCACGACCTCAGAAACAGCAAATAATACAATCTCAAAATTGAGAATCAATTACATATTCAAAACCGGAAACAGTTAAATCCCATCCGCAAATGGTACAATCTTGGGGTCAAGAAACTTAAAAACCTTAATTTCTGTACATTGACTATGGAGGCTTCTACTTCGTTATACATTTTAATCACAAATTAAACACAATAATTACTTTGTTTTGTATAACAGTTATTTATTTAAACGGTGACCAATGGTTTCAATACATTCACGTATCATTTTCTTTCACTTTCGGTTTGAAAATGATACGTGAATGTATTGAAACCATTGGTCACAGTTTAAATAAATAACTGTTATACAAAACAAAGTAATTATTGTGTTTAATTTATAATTTCTGTAGTTAATCAAGAAGTAGGCAGACCTTTGAATCAGTATATGATGAAGTTTGATGACAGTTCAACAAGCAGATAAATCTACAAATAAAATATTAAGTCTAGAAGGAATAAAACATTGAGTTCCGAAAACTGGTAAGACTTAAAGCCAGAATACTGTTAGGTATCATGATCCAGAGATAATAAAGCTTTTAATGCGGGAGAAAAAACCCACCTTTCAAGTAGGAAGAATCAAGAAAGTGTTAAAGATTAGGGGTTAAGAATGTATAGTCTGTTAATCGAGAAAGAGTTTAAGCAGATAATGAAGAACCTCATAAAGAGATTAATAAAGCAGTGAATTAAAATCTTAAAAGTTTACAACTAAAACCTGTTAAATCGATGAATCATGAAATACTAAAACACTAATGACTAATCTGCTTGACAAGTTCTGGATTTATACCTTTAATCTATTTATAGGATTCTAGTGCAACAAATTTTACAGCAACAACGACTACAGCAGCAGCAAGAAATTCAAAGAAAAGAAACTAAATTAATAAATGCAATTTTTTGTTTTGTATTTAATTTTTTTGTAGAGCTTTATTTAATTTTGCCATAGTAATTAAAACATACAGGTGTCTAATAATGTCAAATTAAAATATAAATCAACGAGAGTAAAAGTACGGATGTAGAGATTACGTATTTATGCGAGAGTGCCGTGTAATTTCATGCATGTGGAAATATTGAAAAGCAGAATTAATTAAACGCCAACCCAAATATACCCCCGGGGAATGATTATTAGATATTAGCAAATTCAGTGAACCGCCGTAACGAAGTAAACCAATGAATACGTAATGAAAGAGTAATCAGTGCAGCCGTGTCGGAGAGCGTGGGATCATCAAAATGGGCCTCCCTTTAAAATTCACCCCAACCCTGCGGATTTAATCAAATGTAACAGATTTACTGTAATAACAAAATTGTCCCTCGTATCATGAAGCGGCCCTTCAGCTCTCCCTCTCTCTCTCTCTTTCACTCAGCAACTCCCTATAGAAGGACGGTCGCGGTGCTAACATTTGAGTTTGCCTTCGGGCTATCGTATGCTAGTTTAATCAGCACTTTGATTAAATCTTTTCACAATCATTGCCAAACGATGCGAGTTTTATGTCGGTGGAAAAGATTACTCAATTCGAGTATTGAACCGCTTTAGGTATTAGACATAATTTTCGTGGGACCGGATTGAGTGATTTTATTGCCCGAAATTAGGCACGATGAATATTATCACTGCGGCATTCCGATGAAAATACAATCCGTCTGTAATTCGAAATGCCCAAACCGTGATTACAGAAGACGAGAGCTGTTCTAGAAGGAATGTAATTTATGTAAATTCGTCTGGTTGTGTAGTACGTGCGAGTCATACCCACGGCCGCATTATAAAATTGTCACCGACAATTTCGAGTGGAAACTTATAATTAGAACCTCCTTTATTAAAAAATTTTTGCTTAAGCTTAATAAATTATTCAGCCGGCTCGAATTGCACATGACGCCGCGGTCATGCATTTTAATGTTTTTAATGGCCGACGGATCTCTGTATAAGGCGTCCGCGGGCCTTTCAGAAAAATCTATTAAAAATTAATTTAATTATCGGCGCGTCAAAATGTTTTTTAAGTTAATCTGATGGCGGTGAATTATCTCTCAGATATTAAAATATTCCACGGTGATTAATTGTCGCTGCATGCGATGCTATCGCCTCTTGGCGTTATTAATTCGACGTTTGGTCGCTTTGGTTATATGCAATTTCAACGTATAATCTAAAAGGTATGGAACTGTTTTTTTTTCGTAACATTTTCGTTCCTCATAGTTCATTAATATTCAAATGGTAAAGCCTAGTTATTTGCATTACATACATCTGCAATAAATAATAGATCATCATATTAAGCCAAACTGTTCGCAAAAAACCTGTAATTTTTTAATTTATTTTATCATCTACCATAAATTTTTGTTAAAATCATGAGATGTTCAAATAAATAATAAAAATGGCAAAGTCAAGTCATTTTGAAGAAAGGTTTTTAATAATAATAGCAATAATTATGATCCCTCTTATGTGGTTCTGTCCACAAGTAGCCTGTAGCGTACATGTTACCCTAACATAGTTTCTCCGCTTGTCATTGGTATAACATACAAGAGATATTCCCATATCTGCAGAACATCCCGGATTTATAGTAGTAAACCTCAACTATAAATCCGTAATCCAAGATATCAATCGTGCCCAAAGACGGATGGTCACGCGTGAGTTTGTCTCGAACAGTGCCCTCCGGATATCTAGCGACCTTCGTTTGTATCTAGGCTTTCTACGATACGGGAGCTCTGTTACAGACAATCGTTATTTCTGCCCTACTCGTTTGAATCTCATGGGACCGTCTAACAAAAATCTTTAGAGGAGTCAACCTCACAAAAAAATAAATGACACGTCTTTTCAGGGACATAAGTCCCCAAAATGTTAATATGGAAGCATCAGCACTACTGACAAAGTGAATTCGTTCGCAATATCCAAATTCATTCAACAGATTAGTGGAAAGCCAGAATTGGTAAAGAAAATTTGAAACAGACTGGTGGTAGAGGTCCTAACCAAGAAGTAATCAGTAGAATGCTGAAAGAAATGAATGCCCATTTATCCTTGACTTACTCCAAGGGAATTATTTACTGTAGAGATCTTGTATCTTGCAATTATGAGAAGATTTTGGAAAATTTAAAATTGCAAAAGGTTAGAAATTTGCAGAATAAAACCGAAACTCAACGGACAATTGGTTAATACATCATCCATTGTATCATCGTTTAATTAAAATGTTGCCTAAAAGAATAAATGGAGCTTTCTAGCAGACGGAAGTTAAACAATATATTCCTAGTACTCTACGTTGATTTAGATGCCAGAAGATAGAACACACGTTCGAGATGCGACAGTGCAGCAAAACCAGCAACATGCATATGTAGCAAATCCGTCAATGATGGATCTGAATGTGTAGAACCATTTATATGTGTAAATTATCCCTCCGCTTGATATATGAACTGTTCGTCTTTGATGTTAGAAATACAACCTAAATTGCCTATAAAAAAATTATCATAAACACATGCCACATTACAGCAATCCACGCAATTTTAATCCAACTTGAAAATTAAACGATTAAAAAAGCTTTAACTGCGTAATGGGGATAAAGCCGCGCAAATGAAAGAAACCCAAGTTGTTGCGATTCTGCAAGTAACAACACAACAGCTTCTGGTGTTTCACCTCTCTTTTCCCAACTAAAGAAGAAAGATGTCTCAGCACCCAGTAACATAGATGCTTCAAGAATGATTTGAGAAAAATGTCGAAAACCAGCCGGCTAAATTCACTCTCTGAATCATAAATAAAACATCAGATAAAAGGATGACCTAAAGGGAAAGCCTGGAAACCAAAGGGGAAAGCTCCAATTCCGAGTATTATCACCGAAAGGAGTCTTTAAGATCCTTGTTACTAGTTTTTAAATTTTGTGCTTGTTTAATCATGTCCACACTTAATTTAACATTTATTAAAAGCTGGAACAAATATTTCAATTGATCTGCAATGGTTCCATGTAGCATCTTGATTAAAGATCATCCTTGAGAAATACAGTCTCTTCGGCATACAATAAGTTGTGTGAGTGCTGAATTTAATTATATTTTATTGCCGATACGGTACTGAATAAACTCAGCACTGCAACCAAACAGGTTAGTGTTTCCGAAGACTATGAGGAAACTGAAGACATTTCTTCGGAAAATTTGAAGAAAACTTTCCTAAGGTGTTTACAAAGTGAGGCCTTTTTGGAGGATATGAAGTCATGCATTTCAAACTCTATTAAGGAAGTACTGGATGCTTTGAAAAAGGAGGTTAGTGAATATATATATAGTGAATATCATTAAGTCTCAATGTAACGTTATTAATCAGCTTGAAGCCAAAATATGTAATGAAAACAATCAGTTAATTAATGAAAAGGTTCACTGTAATATTTCTACAGCCACTAAAATGGCAGAAAACTGTAATGAATATATCATTGCTACACCTGTTATTAATGTTGCAGATAACTGTAATTTTCGGAGTACAAACCTAGCTCCGCAAAATTTAAAAAGTAGAAATCTAAAACGCCATGGCAACAAACATGAAAATGGATATAATAAACATAAAAATAATTCCGGAAATACGATTAGAACGCAGAAAAAGGTACCGGGGATGGAACTAAGTCGCGAGGACGACACAAATTCCAAATTGCGCTATCAGTGCATCGGAAAAACCTGCATGGCTCTACGTAAAGAACACAACTGAAGAAAACATCATTTCATATTTAAATGAATCTCATCCTAATCGCAACTTTATTGTAAATAAAATATAGTACCACGAACATGCCAATGTATCATTTAAAATAGGATTTGAATTTGAACTTCTGAATCATCTAAATAGCTGCGAATTCTGGCCAAAAAGATTTCGCTTTTTTGAAGGAGCGCCCCACAAAACCCAATAAATTTAATGACTCATTTACTCTAATTCATATCAATATTCAATCTATAAGAAATAAACTTAGTTTACTCGAAATATTTCTCAAAAAGTACGATAAAATTGATTTTTTCTGGGTTAACGAACATTTTATAAATAAATACGATGAAATTAATCATGTAAAATTAGATAATATGGTAATTTAAACATGTATCTTCAATTTTTTTATGTGAAGCATTAGATATCATGTTCAATTATTAATGATCTAATAATTATAAGTGTTTTTAATGTTTCTTTTAATAAATGCGATCAAAACGCACTAAATTTAATGAATGTATTTTCCTCTTATGGTTTATATCCGGTAGTACGGTAGAATCGTGCTTGAAGGAACGAACTCAAATTGTATCATATAATAGTGTAATATCTCAACAAAAAAATATTATATGGTGTTCCTTAAGGATCTGTTCTAGGCCCGCTTATATTCCGCATCTACATAAATGACATTTCAAATTGTTTACCAAATAATACATTCGTTCTATTTGCAGATGATACTACTATAATTAATACCAAAAAAAAAAAAAAGATGTTCAAAAGTGAGCAAACAGATTTTATTCTTACAATCGTTATCACAAAAAGTCTGCATGTCATCGGTACATACACTCTGTATTGTCTTATGCAATAATTATTTAGGGTCATGCAAGTTCAGCTTCAAACGTTTTTGCTCTTCAATGTCGAGTTATAGCGGGTATAGGCTATAGAGAGGAATGTAAACCCTATTTTAAAACATTAAAAATTTTAACGTTAGCCTCAATTTTTATTCTAGAATGTTAGCTTTATATTAAGAATAACATACATAAATTTAAAACATTTGTTGATTCCCACACTGATTTTACTCGAAACAGAGAAAATGTTCGGCCAGACTTCCACAGGATACACAAATCCAAATATGCTTGTAACTATTACTGCATTGCGGCGTCCTTTAATAAATTACCCCATAATGTAAGAAATATACCAATTAATGTTTTTAAAAATAGATTGAAAACTTTTTTTGTTAAAACACGCCTTTTATGATTTTAAAGAGTTTTTAACAAATGAACTTGAAATGAAATTTATTGTATATATGTTTTAACTATAATATATTTTAATATACAACTTTTCTTAGTTTTTATATAAATACATACTTTTATGACCTGTGTAAGTACTTTATAGTTTAGCACAAATAAATATTATTATATTATTATAAAGGGTGCGGCAAAATAGACAGTGTAGTTTTGAAGGGCTATTAAAAAAACGGCGCAATTTAAAGAAATGGGGTTTATTTTATCTTAATCGGTACATCATGCCGTTTTATGCATTAAGTCCTGAAGATGACATCAGAAAGATGATGACCCCCAGCAGCGATATATTGATGAAGGCGATTACTAAAATTTTCGGCCGCATTTTCTCGATGGGTATAGCCGCGATTTCCTCCCGAATTCAATCCCTGAGTTCTTCCAAGGTGCGAGGTTGATGTCTAAAAATGTTTTCCTTCAGGTAGCCTCACAGGAAGAAGCCGCAAATGCTCAGATCAGGGGAGCGTACGGGCCACTCCACATCACCTCTCAGAGAAATAAGGCGCCCAGGGAACACCTGTCACAGTTTCGTCATTGAAACTTGAGCAGTATGGGCCGTAGCCCCGTCCTGCTGAAACCAGATATCTCCCAGTTCTGCTTACTCCATCAGTTCTTCGAATCGAGGTTGAAAAAAAATTTTCAACATGAAAGCATAAAGTTGAGCAATGAGAGTTACGGTTCGTCCGTCCTCTTCAAAAAAATAAGGCCCAATCACCCCAAGTTTGGAAATCGCACACCACACGGTGACTTTTGGGGAGTGAAGTGGTCTCTCGTGAAGTTGCCTTGGGTTATTTACAGCCCAGTATCGAAAATGTATTATTATCATATTATATTATATTATATTAAACGTTTTGTTAACTTCGACTTCCAACGTGAATTTAATAATAGGTTATGTTATGAGTTGAATTTTTTATTGGCATCATTTGATGTAACAAGCCTATTTATGAGCGTACCCCCCTGGAGGTAATCGGAATCGTGGAAGACCTTTTTTACATCAAGGGGTTTCAAGAGACCCATTTCTATCCTCAATAATCTATTAGACTTTAAGGCTATAATATCCTCAGAAGACATGTTATACCACGGCAACACAGTAGAGGCGGAGTAGGCACATTTCTAAAAGAAAGGATAATTTTCGAAAAGATACCATTAAAGATTGATCTTCAAACCGTGACATGTAAAGTAACATCTCCACTCACTGCCAATAACCATATGCAACGTGTATCTCCCGAAAGAAAACAGGGAGATTAGCGAAATTCTAGAACTAGTTCAGCAGTTACCTAGGCCATATGTATTGTTGGGATATTTTAACGCACACAATCCATTGCAGGGCTCGTCGGCGGTAAATATAGGGAGGACCTATTGGCCATCATATGAGACGTACTTGTAACATAAAAGCCGGACAGCCGACTCATTTTAATGCCTTTAATGGATCTCTCTCAGCAATGGATTTAGCAATATCATCATCTACTCTCACCACCCGTCTTCAGTGACAGAGGACGTTGATGACCTTTATGGTAGTCTTTTCCTAATATTCCGAGAATCATACTACATACATATACTGGGGCTAAAATGTATGCAAACATCTCTATAGTTTCAAATATCACTACTATCGCCTTTCTTATGAATTGGTGTTACAAAACTCTTTTTCCAACAGTAAGAAACATCGCGCTCGATAATAGACTTTCATGTAACAGGATATGTAAGAGTGTAAATACAGTTATTTAAAAATACATTAGATAATCCATCAGGGCCGCAGGACAACGTGGGACCTAATTCTTAAATTGATTTAAGCGAAGCAAAATCAACATTGAAAGTAAAGAAATAATCGACCTGAGATTTAAAGTTTGTGCATATTGTTATTACAATAGACCGTGGAAAAGTGGTCCGTAAAGAGATAAACATATTGCTGTACGTCAAAACTGGCATTGTTATTTAAGGGCAATTCTGTTGAAAACCAATTTTTTTCTTTTAAAACATTAGCAAATTTCCAAAATTCTTTAGGCTTATGCTTTAATTCCAGTCTACTTGTATATTGCTTATACAAACTATTACTAAGTCGTTTACATCTGACCCGAAGTTCTTGAAAGTAAATATAAAGTGCCTGTTTGTTAGATTGCTTATAAAGTTTGTGCGCTTATTTCTTTTGGTTCATAAGGTTAAGTAGTTGAGCATTGAACCTTTTTGGATATTTGTCTTCGTGTACGATTTTGTTTAGAACATAAGAATCCACAGTGACCTGAATTATATACTAGTAAAAGGAAGCGAACAAATTATTAATAGCATTGTTGAAGTCATAGCGCATAATTTTTGCTCTTAGATTATCAAAGAAATTATTACATAAAAGCCTGATGGAATAAGCGACATGATGATGTGAGTTTTTATCCAGCAGATCTTCAGCTATGGTGACCTGTGTATACTCCTTGTGTCCAAACACCAAGTGCAAATAAATTCCTTGCCTATTAGGACAACAAACTAGTTGAGATATATTTAAGAAAATAGCCGTATTTGTCACAATTTTAGACTTTTCACTTGAGTATCCCAATGTAGTCACCACAAATTCATGAGATGAGATTCGTACTTCTCTACCGGACTTCCGGGAGGTAAGTAAACGCCACCCATATGATGAACAAAACCAATATTCTCCATTACCAGCATCAAGAGAGCTATTGATTTGATCCTCCGGTATTTGAATACATGACGTTAACAACAAATTACACATTTGAGTGATGCCATTCTTGGGCTAATTATTTTATTAGATGATTTCAACCAAATTGACCTGATTCGGTTATCTATTTGTAGATTTTTAATAATAAAATAATAAAATAAGATAAAATTATTATTATATATAGATAAATTTAAGATCATATAAACATGCAAACTAAAGAGATCAGCCGAGGCCGCTTAGTGACTCTTCACAACATAGAATGAACCATCGATATTACATACAAGTAATACACAGAAAAGAAATTAATTTTAAAACTATTATTTATCCAGTCCTTCTTGTTGTCCAGTAGTTTTGAGTATGTGTACGAGATTCTCTCATCTCTCTCCACGTACAAGAGAACGGTATACCACTGAGCTCTAAAAATAGTGTAACCATTTTCTCTATTGCTGTAAATGTTATTGCAACTTCCTTAATACATACCTGTATATATTTGTAAACAATTGCAAAGGAGCATCGATAAAATTCTTCAAGATGCTGCCTCGTGTAGTTTTCGATTTTCCGAGATAAAGATGGTATGGGTCCATTTTTGTCGCCTGAGAAGGCCACAAAGGGAACCTAATCTACGAATTAATGATACTGTTATTGAATGCATCAACTCTTATCGATTTCTAGAACTAATATTTGAGCAGAGAAGTTTTGCTGTGGTTATATCAGATGCTGGTTTTATTCAGGCTTGACTACGGGTGTGTGGAGCTGAAGATTGTATTCCAAAGCACTGTAAGGCAGATAAAACTGTTAACTGGGCACAAAAATGTTAATCCAAAGTGGTTTGTTTGTGGCGATGACTTATCTCAATTCGATGACTACGATGAAGAATACGATCAATGCGGTGAATCAATTAGCAGTAGAGGGGTTCGATATTCTCACAGTACTTAAGAAAAAGTAAACTCATATTCAGAAATATTTATTGCACAAGCTTACAACAAAATTGTATTTTGTAATTATGTGTGTATAATAAATAGCATTGATTATTGTTTAATAGCATCTGCTGTGATAACGGATTGTCACCGTTAGGCGTCTTCGATGCGCTCAAAAACAAATTTCTATATGAAATAGCCAGAATATTGATCCCTTGCTATAGAGAATCCTATCCTTTCTGTACCATCTGTAACTTTGTGATAAACATGTTATCTTCGTATGGGTATTATCACATGTCAGTAATGAAGGTAACTGGTTTGCAGACAGGCGGATCTCGCAATACGATTGATCACGTCATGTGGCGGCTAGACATCGTCAAGGTTGTTGTTACGGCGTTGGTCAGTAAAATATGATAAAGAGACTGGAAGAGCCATGAGTGTAAGCTTAAAGCTGAAAAACTCTCAGTTACACTTAATATGCTCTGACCTCTCTTCGAATGGGTCACACTAACTTGACCCGGTGACGAAGCATCCACATGAGACACTACAGTCCTCCAACAGCGAGGCATATAATTGAGGAATGTAGAAATGGTCAACGAGTAATGTATAATTTAGGTAATTCTGTTTTGTCGGTAGAATCTGTCGTTGCTTTTCAGCAATCGAAGCAGAATTTAAGAGTACTGTAAGGACTAGTTAACTGAGCTTAGTTTTTAATTGTACATCTTATATGTTTACTTAATTGTATAAACATCTGTCTGACCTAGATGGCCTTTTGCACCAACTAGATCAAGGTTTAATTTTAATCTTTGTTTGTTTTGTTTTGATGTTGTCGGGCCTTCTATACCCGACAACGATTTTATTTCTACAAATCGTTGTTGTTATCTTATTTGTTACTTTATTTTGTGTATTCCCTACCCGCCTTGTTAGCCATTTAAACTAACTAGAACGAGTAATTATTTAGTCTAATGTTGGGCACACTACACTCAACAACTGTCTTTCAAAAGTACAACTTATCTTATAATCTTTTTCAATATATTCTTCACAGCGCACGTTTTTCATGCCCCCTTATCAGTCGTCACTACTCTAATCCACACAGATTTATTTCATAACTGACTTCAAACCTCATTAACTCACATTATTTTCTTGAAACACTAAGTATCCAAGAATCAACTTTTTAACCTTGGGCATGTGCTTCAGGAACATCAACTGCTCTTTCTCCCCCTATGCATTCATACAATCTCGAAGTAACATTTCGCTTCTATAGGATTTTTAAGTTCGCGGAATAGTGGGTTTGGAGAGTAGTGGGGGCGTTCTCGCAGGTCCTAACGTATTTAGCGACTTATTATTAGTATACATACCGAACATTATCATAACGAGGTCAGTAGTCTTTGAACAATCGTCTAACAAGCAACTCAATCCGGAAGAAATTCTGAAGTATGAAGAAAATAGAGTTCCGCGCTGTTATAAAGCTCCTTACCAAGCAAGAAAAAAGTGCTCAAACCATTTTAGAAGTGATGTCATCTGTTTACGGTACCGCTTGTCCAGGAAAATATTGGTATACAAGTGGTATAACCTCTTTAAGAAAGGCAGGGAATCAATTGAAAACGATCGGGAATCTGAGCGATCTCTTGAGGTCACTACTCATCGAAAAAAATTGATAAATGAGTATTGGAGGATGTACGTTTGAAGAAAAAACAACTCGCAGAAATGGTTTAAGTATCTGAAGCAGCCATTTCAAAGGTCCACTATTACCATCTCG
The DNA here is from genome assembly GCA_963969525.1 of Ontholestes murinus. Classification (NCBI taxonomy): domain Eukaryota; kingdom Metazoa; phylum Arthropoda; class Insecta; order Coleoptera; family Staphylinidae; genus Ontholestes; species Ontholestes murinus. The sequence continues at coordinate 94,688,518 of OZ018387.1, forward strand.
GTATGTTAAAAGTCAGAATAAGATGAGTGCCTAGATTTTTCATACCGCCACTGATGTTTTTCAAGTTCACATGCGTGTTTGAACCAGGGTAATGAATCATCTACCTGATGATGCCACAGTGTGGCGAAACAATTGTCGTAGTACAATAAATTAATTTTTGAAACCTCACGCTATACCAGAGTTTTATTAAGTGATCAGGGTAATGAAGATAAGGATGTTTTTATTTTTCAAAGAATTGTTACTTGGAATAAAAGTGGGTTCATCACTCTGAACCTGAGTCTTAGCAAGATTCCATGCAATGGCATAAAAATGATACAGAAAGAAATTCAAGGTATCGCAATCGGCGGGAAAGCGACAGTTTTTTAGGACACAGAAAGAATTTTTTTGATTGATTATAAGGAAAAAGATGTTTTTATTACTAAAGAATACTATGCTTCAATTTTAAAGCAGTTAAAACAGGCTGTAAGAAAGAAAAGGAGAGGAAAATTAAATTAAGTCTAACTTATATAATTGCAAAACCTTCATGCAGTAAATAACCTATACCTTTAGTTGATACATCAGTGAAGGAAGCAGTGGTCATATTAAGCTTATCGGACTCAAATGCAAAGTTAAATATACTGATAGATGATAGACTAATTATTTTACTAGTTGCGTTTTCAAAAGAAGGAAAAATCATGTGTAATAAAAAAATCCATAGCTACATTTCATTCACAAATTGATGGTTTAGAAGAGCGATTGGATAAATAATCTTAAAAACTCAATTTGAATAAGCAGCGATCTCAAAAACTTAAAATATTTCCTTACTTTTTTTCTACTAATACTACTGAATACTTTTAATATCCTTTATTGTCTTTGCTTCTCCTGCTCACAAAATTACAAAAAATATTATATGATATACATACATTTAATAGAAAATATATTAATAATTTGGGACACAAATATGTTCCCTTCAGAATGAGCAACGGTCGAAACTAGTCGGAGAGAAAACAAAACAAAAAACCAATCAATTATCATAATCCAAAAATGTTTCCCCACCGGTTAAGTGAGAAATTAATCAACCATGCAATAAAATACTTCTTCACCCACTAATTTTTAGCTTGTGGATTTTTTTACAAAAAAATTTGCCATTGGTCTTCAAAACAACAAAAACGAATTGATGAATGTAAGAAATCATCTTAGCCCTTTTGCTTCTCAAAAAAGTTACTTACAAGATTTACCTATGTTTACATAACAAGAGATTTCACTTAGATGTATTTACAACCTTCATATGATGGCTAATTAAAAGTTTTAAATCGATTTAGGGTATATTTTTATTGACCAATTTAAGTTGTGTTATGAATCACAGTTTTCATCATCCATTTACCAATTCTAATCAGTATATTCATAAGTGTTTTAAAGCAGTTATTAATTAATCTTCATACTCTAAAAGAGCATATTTTCTTTTCTTCTTCCCCTTAACAATTTCTAAGGAAGAGGTAATGTGATAAACTATACTATATTCAATCCCACTTTGTACCATACTACCTCTTCTTAAGAAAAAAAGGGATTAGCTTAAAGTACTACTTAAAGAAATAATATTCCCGTTATGCAATCAGCTCATTTACCTGCATAAATGCAATTTCCATTATATTTTTGTAATTCTATAGTTGATAGACACCAATAAAAATATTAAATAAATGTGTTTTAAGGTTTTTGCTTATGGTAAATAAACGTGGAACAATTCTCAACACTGAATTATGGCATAATGAGGTGAAACACCTGCGTTATTTGTTCCGTCATGAGAGGAGATCATTTATAACACACTTATCGAGCAATTTGCTCAACAACGATTCTATCTCGACCAATTTTTCCTCGTTTATCGTTCACATTTTATTATTTCTTCCTTGAATGGGCCGTTAATTTTATGCGTAACAACTTTATACCGGCCCCCGGGGCACGTCGGCTCAAGATAAAAAGTCAACGTGGAAAAATTACTTTTCCCTACATTTATATATATATATATACATAAAGTTTTTTTTTATGGTTTCGTCGCTAGCTGAAAAATTGCTTTCGCCGGTAGAAAAAAGTCGTGCTTTGGGAAAAATTTGATATTCAATCGGTGAGGCACGAATGCGTGCGTGTTTGGAATGATAATCAGAGGAGGTTTTAATGCAGAGCTTTAATGCCTACTGGAGATGCGTGCATGTTTTCCCGTAATTAATTAGCCCGGATTAAATGGAATAGAAGTAGATGGTAATGTTTACGTCTCGATACATAAAAGCGTGTAATTAAACTGGATCCTCCTTTAGCTGCGCGACTCGGATTAGGTAGCTAATAAGATCTCAATACACTTTCACATCCCCACCAGTAAGTTGCATGAAAGAAGATAATATGGGTTTTACAAGTTACGCCTATATGATTCATTATCTGATTATGCATTTAAGTAACTTTATGAAAAAGCTTAATTTATGAAAACAAAATTGATCACTTGAAAATTTGTATTTGTATTTAATACTTTGTTCATCTTACAATGAAAAAAATATTAAAAATTATATAGATAAACATATGTACCTATAGTCTGTTCGTTGGATCTTTGGTCGTACGTCACAAATTATCGCCTGGAGAAACGACGCAAAAACATTCAGTCTGATAAAGTAAACCAAATGCGTTAGAAAGAGAACGCACTGTAAAACTTTCGTCGTTTTTTGAAGCGATAGTTTGTGACGTACGACCAAAGATCCAACGAACAGACTATATAATTTTGACTAAGAAATCCAGGGAGAGTTCACTGGGTAGAATGTTTTTCTACTACAGCCCAGTGCTGCATTTTAAGATCTTCAGTTGATCATACTTGCAGATTACTAGTTGTCATTTTGCTTCAAAAAGCATTATTTAGCTACTGAATTGCGCTCATTATATTTTTACTCTGATGTCAAACTTATTGCTAGATTCAGTACAGCTATACCTGCAGATACCTGTTTTTTTCCTTGTCCGGTTTTTTGCACTATCTGTGAATATCTATAAATTCGCTTTAGGAGCTTCAGGATCTTGTAGAATGTAGTGTCTTCAAAAGAGGTAGATAGAATTAACACAGGCTTGCAATCATCTTAGAAGAGCTTTTCTTTCGAATCAACCCTCCCAAAATTACCCAATGCTATGTCCAATCTTTCAATTATCTTAGGGCACCAAGTCCTTTCAATAAATGTTACTTCAAAGTCGAGGTCATGCCCATAGTTTAACTAATTTACCAATAAACCGCAGGGTCTTTCAGGGATCTGTTCTGGGTCCACTGTTTTTCATAATTTATATAAATGATATAGATCAACAAATAGACTCAACGAACCTGATATTATCTGCCGGCGATACAACAGCTCTAACAAATTCAAAACATCTAGACAATCTACTGCAAATAACAAATGCCAAACAAAATGAAATGAAACACTGGTTCAGTGCACACAAATTAATTCTAAATGAGAAAAAAACACAAACAATTATCCTTGGAACTCGCAACGTAGGAAAAGATGATAAAGACAAAAGAGGAAAACTCCTTGGGATATATTTCGAACCATCTCTCACATGTTTTGAACATTGTAACAAACTCGCGAAACAAGTAGCTTCACTCTTATATTTATTCAGAAATGTCAACGCTTCCAAAAGCGTCTCAATCCAGGCCTACCATGCGCTAGTCAACTCAAAAATGAGCTACGGATTAAGAATATGGGGATACTCTGCATCCGCTAAAAGAATATTTGGCCTTCAAAGAAAATTAGTAAGAATAATTGATGGAGCTAATTACCACGATGACACAAAGCCAATTTTTGAAAAATTCCAAATTTTAACACTTCCGTGACAATATATTCTACAAACACTTATTTACATTAAGCAAAACATGGAAAAATATTACCTTGTAAGCGAAATGCATCAGCACTCCACAAGAACAATGAGCAATATGTACATTCCATATTCTAGAATTAAGCGAACTCGATGCAGTGCCAATTAAATTAGGAGCCTAAATTTGGAAAAATTCAAAATGTACGATACATAAAACAACTTCTTATAACAGAATGTCCTTGCAGCAATAATGAATTTCTAAACTATAATTTTATCTAACTAAATGAATAAATAATGTATAGTTTTCTTGGACGAGTGTAAACATTGTATTGAAATGTATTAACTCAATAAATATTATTATTATTATTAATTCTAATACAAGATGGGTTCAAATAAAAAGATACAAAACGACAAGGTAAAAAATTATGTCTTTAAACAAAGTCTGATCACAACTATTCCATTAATTAACGTCCTGAAGGACTCCTGTGGCTGTGACGAGACTCAGTTCTTCACATCGTGCTCGAGTGGAAGAAGTTGAAGCGCTGCTCTTTCATATGTTTTCTAGGGGACCAGATAATTAAAAATCCTGTTCTGAAGAGTGGATGGTCAAGCTGTTTTTACTTAAACTTGGCCAATTATGCATGTTTAACTCTGGAGACGACGGAGACACTAAACACCTCGAGTGATGGGAGAATTAACTCTCTAGCCACCCCAGCCCTTTGATAAAGTTGATGATTTTTCTAGGAAACAAGCCCCCGAGGCCGACCCGTTTTGGCCATGATGTCCCCAGCAGGATCTTCCTTAAAGTTGCCAGAGTGGGACTGTAGCACAGGATATACTATGACGACTCCATTTCCTCATTGCACCCTGCGTAATTGGAATATTAAGAGACTTTAGGTGTTTTTTAACTGGAAGTGTCCAGATAGGATATCACTAAAAACTTTTATGTTTGAACTCGATAGATTAACACAATGAGCACAAATGTTCATCTACCTTACTTTGTGTGCTGCTAGAGTCATGTCTTGCAGCATATTTAAGAGATTGTTTCTATATAGGAGCATAAGCCTATTGTCAGTTTTCAAAGATGCTCCCTCTTTTACTAGAGCATGAACGGGCAATTCTGTTATCTTTAGTGCTACAACACATTTATTTGACCTTAGAATGTGTTAAGATAGCAAGACTGGTTTTACTGCCTGTGTTAATGCATATGTTTTCTTTTGCTCTGTGAGCAGCCCCGTATTTTTTCTTGATGGGCATGCGCAGTCTTCGAAGTATCTTATAGTGTACATGATACCTATAGGCTCGAAGAATTCAAAGAGTATTCAGCAACGCTTAGACTTGATCAACGAACTCGAGGATGCTGTGAAGGATTGGATCTTGTCACGCCCACAGGAATTCTTGGATCATAGAATACGTTCCCTTAATTCTTTATTCTGCTTTTGTTTTCCTTCAATAGGCGGTTTAATTCTTTATTTTTATTTTGACATTCATCGAACATAATGCTCATTAAATGAACCGACTTTTGTAGTTCTGTTAACATTTTATATGTCTTTATTCGTTTAACTGCATTGTTTCATGCGCAGTGTGGCAGGTTGCACCATCTTGTTGAAAGAATATGTCTTCCATAAAAAGTTGACGAACATCATTGACAGTAACCGCAGCAGTACGGCCCAATCACTCCTCCAACCCAAAATCCGCACCAAACAGTGACTCGTGGTGGATGCATGGGAAGCTTGGATCACTTGAGGATTTTCGTTCTCCAAATATGACAGTTTTTTTTTATTCACGTGGCCAGTAAGTTGAAAATGCGCCTAATCGCTGAAGATGATTTTTTTCGAAAAATCACCATCGATTTGTTGATGCTCTCCTATCCAATTGGTGAATGTATGGCGTTGCGCATGGTCTGCATGGTCTGGTTTTGTGTCAATTGGATCTTATAGGCATGCAAATGCAGATCTTTAATCAAAATCCGCTGCACAGAGCTTCTTGAAACGTCTAATTGCTGAGCACGGTGGCGAATCGAGGTGGAAGGACATTCGTCAATACTCGCACTCATTACGGCTTGTCAAAAATATAATTTGTTTGGTTAAAGTAAAAAACACTTAAATTTTCAAAAACACTTTATTATTGCTCTTTCAGAACGCAACAATTGTTTCGCCACACTATGGCTTCTTCAGGCGAAGAAATGTAAATGTAATATAGAAATATAACATCAACTGCCAAAAATATAACCAATCAACAGTCAAATGGTATATCACATTCAATTGAAGAACGATTCAAAAATTTCAATTGAGACGTCCCAAAAAGTTTACATTATATATTTTTAACAGGTTTTATTTTAGAATTTTTAGTAATGATGTTTTTCGAGCAGCGATTTAATTAAGGAAAAATTATTTACTATCTGTTGAAAGGAAAACTTCTAGAGCAAATGGCCAAAGATGTCCCAAGCGCCCTAGCCAAAGATAATTCAAAGTCATATAAAGGTGATTCAAGATCACCCAACCTTTAATTTAAAGTCATCTAACAATTATTGAAGAGTATTCATAAAATAAATAAACTTTGTGAAGAAAGAAGACCTTATGATGAATGATGATCATTCAATTTTATTGCAGCAATCATTAAAGATCATCATCGGTCAATAAGGATCCCTTAAGGATTAAAGTTATTAGAGGTCATTCGACAATTTTTAAGGTCACATGACAATAAAAAGTGGTCATTCATTGTTAATCAAGATTATCTAACAAATTCAAAATTAACCAACAGTTATTCAGGATGCCTTAAGGTCATGCAACCATCATTCAACGTTATTCGAGGTCGCCCGATAATTTTTCAAAGTCACGCAATAATAAATACCGGTCATTCAAGGTTTACCAAAGTCCGTTAAAAGTTATTTGAGGTCATCTAATGATGAACTATGGTCATTTAGAATTTGATCTAATGACGAACTATGGTCATTTAGAATTTGAGATCATTTGACAATTTATTAGGTCACATAACAATATATAATTGTCGCTCAATTAAGATTATCGAACATTAATTGAAAATCAATTAAAAGTTATTCAGGATCTCCAAGTTAAAAGTTTTTTGAGGTCGTCCGACGATTATTCAAGGTCACACAACGATAAATTCTGGCTATTATTAAAGTTCGTATTGTTATTTGATGTCATATGACGATCCTTTAGGTTATTGATGATGAAATATGAAAAAGAAAGAATTATTGTTTGAAAGTTCTAAAAATTCGGAACAGAAAGTAGTGAATAATCCTGATAAAGTGACATGAAGGAATGTATTATTACTTGCAGTATTATCAAAACAAATCGATTGTTTACACTGAAAGCTCCCATTAAAAATTCTAAAATAAAAGTGCTATGAAATTTTAGAAAGTTTGAAGAGTTTTTCTGAATGCTTTTTTTATAATTTTACGTTTTGTTTTACAGCAGAAGCACGAAATGGTAAAAAATTGTGAATGATGTTCAATGTTATTTGCGGTCATCTGACGATCCTTCGGGTCATTTAATGATGAATTTTACTCATTCAGAATTATTTAATGCCATAAGACTATGGATTTTCAAATTCTAGCGACATTTTTCTAGGAGCAATTTAATTGAAAAAAAAAGATTTGCTAACTGTTGGAGAGAAAACTTCTCGAGCAAATGACCAAAAATATCTCAAGCGCCCTAGCTAAAGATAATTCAAAGTCATTTAAAGGTCATTTAAGATCATACAACCTTTTATTTAAAGTCAATGATTCAAGAGCATCCAGAAAATAAATAAATTTTGTGAAGAAATAAGACTCAATGATGAGTGATAGTGATTCAATACAATTGAAGATATTGCAGCGGTCATTAAAGATTATCATCAGTCATTAAGGATCCCTTAAGTTATTAAAGGTCATTGACCAATTTTTAAGGTCACACAACAATAATTAGTGGTTATTCATGGTTGATTATGGTTATCTAACAAATTCAAAATCAACCAACGGTTATTCAGGATGCCTTAAGGTCATCCAACAATCATCAACGTTATTAGAGGTCGCCCGAAATTTATTCAAGGTCACGCAATGATAAATACTGGTCATTCAAGGTTTACCAAAAACTGTTATAATTTATTTGAGCTCATCTGTTACTTCAGGTCATTTAGAATTTGAGATCATTTGACAATTCATATGGTCACATAACAATATATAATGGACGTTCATTTAAGATTATCTAACAATAATCAACTAACAGTTATGCAGGACCTCCAAGTTCAAAGATTTTTGAGGTTGTCTGACGATTATTCAAGGTCAAACAACAATAAATGCTGGTTATTACAAAAGTTCGTTCAATGTTATTTTAGGTCGTCTGACGATCCCTTAGGTCATTTAACCAGTTAACTGTGCTTGACTTATATATCCGTCATCGAGCGATTTTCATGACTCACAGAAATGTTTGTCTAATTAACTGTGTCCCTCCGTTTTAAAAGTGTAAATTTCTGTACTTCTGCGTGCGTAATTCGCATTTCAAAACGGAGCGACACAGTTAACTGGTTAATGATGAATTTTGGTCATTCAGAATTATTTAAGGAAACGATAATCTAAAGTTATTCGAGGACTTTAGACAATTATTAAGGTCACATGACAATAAGTGGTGGTCATTCATGGTTAATTAAGGTTATCTAACAAATTCAAAATCAACGAACAGTTATTCAAGATGCCTTTAGGTCATTCAACTATCATTCAACGTTATTAGAGGTCGCCCGATAATTTTTCTAAGGCCACGATAATTTAAAGTTAATCGAGAGCTTTCGACAATTGTTAAGGATATGTAACAAATTCAAAATCAACCAACAGTTATTCAAGATGCCTTAAGGTCATTCAACGTTATTTGAGGTCGCCCGACGATTTTTCAGGGTCACATAATAATAAATACTGGTCAGTCAAGGTTTACCAAAGACCGTTCAAAGTTATTTGAGGTCATATGATCCTCCTGGTCATTCAATAATAAACTATGGCCATTTAGAATTTGAAATCATTTGACAATTTATGTGTCCACATAACAATATATAATCTCCCAGGATCTCCAAGTTCAAAGTTTCTTGAGATCGTTCGGCGATTATTCAAGGCCACACAACGATAAATGCTGGTTATTACAAAAGTTCGTTCAATGTTTTTTGAGGTCATCCTTCAGGTTATTTAATAATGAATTTTGGTCATTCAGAATAATCTAAGGCCACACAACGATAATTCAAAGTTGTTAGAGGACTTTCAACAATTATTAAGGTCACATAACAATAAATAGTGGTAATTCATGGTTAATTAAAGGTATGCAACAAATTCGAAATCAACCAACAGTTATTCAAGATGCCTTAAAATCATTCAACGTTATTTGAGGTTGCCCGACAATTTTTCAAGGTCGTAGAATGATAAAAAGTGGTCAGTCAAGGTTTACCAAAGACCGTTCAAAGTTATTTGAGGTCATATGATCCTCCAGGTCATTCAATGATAAACTATGGCCATTTAGAATTTGAGATCATTTAACAATTTATACGTTCACATAACAGTATATAATCTTACAGGATCTCCAAGTTCAAAGTTTCTTGAGATCATCCGACGATTACTCAAGGTCACACAGCGATAAATGCTGGTTATTACAAAACTTGGTTCAATGTTATTTGAGGTCATCCTTCAGGTCATTTAATTATGAATTTTGGTCATTTAGAATAATCTAAGGCCATACAACGATAATTTAACGAGATTCGAGGACTTTGAAAAATTATTAAGGTCACATAGCAATAAATGGTGGCTGTTAAAGGTTAATTAAGATTATCTAACAATAGTTGAAAATTAACCAGGATCTCCAAGGTCATCAAGAGGACATTCAAAGTTATTTGATTATCCTTTAGGTCACTAAAATTATGGTTATTAAAGATTAATTGAATGAGCTTATCATAATTCAAGATTGTTGTATTGTCATTTAAAATTATTCAATGTTATACAACGGTCATAAGTCATTTAATGTTATGATAATTCTAGGTCATTCGATCAATTGATGCATTTCTCTTTACTACTTAGTTATACGTATTTATAAATATTTTTAGATATGACAATTGTTTTCCTACTTTATTGTAAATACATTAAGACTATGGATTTTCAAATTCTAGCGACAAAAAAAATGAAAAAAGATAATAAAAACATTAATGGTTTAATGATGAAATTACGTTTTAATGCCATACAACAGTAATCGTGGTCTTTAAACGGTCATTAAAATTCAAGGTCACCCAACTCCAGAATTCTTCTTGCGTTATTTTCTTGATGATAATATATTTTAATATTTGGTGAGAACAAAACTTTTGTTTTATTATTACTTAAACTAAAAATAATCATGTTTCAATCTATCAGGATCTTATGTTCAAAATCATTTGAGGTCTTTCAACGATTCTTTAAGGTGACGATGACTGATGATCATTCAAGGTTAAATAAAGTCATTAGATGTTTATTAAAGGTCATTCAATAGTTACTTACGGTTACTTATAGTCATATAACGATCAGTTAATGTTATCTGTTTAGTATTTCAGGATTTTATGTTCAAAATCATTCAAGGTCTTTCGACGATTCTTTAAGGTCACATAACGACGAATGATGATCATTTAAGGTTAAATAAAGTCATTCGATGTTTATTATAAGCCATTCAATAGTTATTTAAGGTAACTTATAGTCATACAACGATCAGTTTTTATCTGTTTCAGTCTTTCAGGATCTTATGTTCAAAATTATTCGAGGTCATTCGACTATTCTTCAAGGTTATATAACGATGAATGATGATAATTCAAGGTTAAATAAAGTGATACGATGTTTAGTAAAGGCCATTCAATAGTTTAGTTATTTATGGTGACTAATGCTCATACAACGATCAGTTAATGTTATCTAAAATCATTTAACAATTATTCAGGTCACTAAATTATGTATTATGGTCAATCAATGTTATTTAAGGTGTTTCAGCGATCACTTCAGATCATCAACAGTCATTCAGGATTCCTTGAGGTCATACAACGATCATTTAAAGTTATTCGAGGTCATTCGACAAATTTTTAAGGTCACATCTAATTAATTGTTTAGTGGTATAAACAGAGAAAGTGTTTTAGTTAGGTATATATAATAAATTACCAGGTAGTAACGACTGGCATCCATCATTGTGTGACATTCAATAATCGTTCGAAGACCTCAAACAACTTTGAACTGGGAGATCCTAAATAACTGTTCGTTGATTTTAAATTATTGTTAGATAATATTTATTGAACGACCATTATATATTCTTATGTGACCATATAAATTGTCAATTGTGTCAAATTCTAAGTGACCATAGTTTATCATTAAATGACCTGAAGAATCAGATGACCTCAAATAACTTTAAAACAGTCTTTAATCAACCTCTAATGGCCAGTATTTATCATTGTGTGACCTTGAATAATCAACTAATAGATATTTAGGATCCCGTAAGGTCATCCAAAGATTATTTAAAGTTATTCAAGGTCGTCTGACGTTTATTCAAGGTTACACATCAGTTAATGCTGGTTATTCAAGTTTCGCCAAGTAACAGCCTCATAAATCTCATATATAATTGAAATTACTTCTTTCCTATAATTTTGGAGCATTACAACAATGGAGAGGTTTCTGTAGACCAGATTGTGGTGGGTGATGAGACAAAGGAGTAACGTGTTTTAAGTGGTGTCGTGCTCACAGTTCAACAAAACCAAAACATTCAAGCAGGCAGTTTTCACTTTGAAAACCACAACAGTTTTTTGGGACACAAAATGCGCATTGTTCTTAGGTTTAGAAAAAATAAATGCTGATTGGTATTGTGGGGGTAAAGCTAATTTTTCTCAAACCAAAAATGTCGAAGTGCCTTATAAAACATTAAGAATTTATTTGCCAAAAATCTGCAAAAAATGATATTAACAGTTTAACAAAACCAAAAAATTCAAGCCAGCAGTTTACACTTTAAAGGTTACGGCAACAGCCTTTTGGGACAGAGAAGGTGTTTTGTTTATGGGGATTACATCTCTTAAAGAACGAAACTAATACTGATTGGTACTGTGGCAGTAAAACTTATCTCTCGTTTGGAAAAATTGGAATTACATCGAATAGCAAAAATATTATTGTGTAAAAAAATTGTATTGGTTGTATCTATTCTTGAAGCAAAATGGTTATTACTTTAAAATAACCCTCATAATTTTTTTTATGTTATAATCAATTATGTTGGAAACATTAATAAAATTCAAAGTAAAAGGAAACTTCGGAAACTATAGAGACATTTAATTATAATTAACTAGAACTTTAAGATGCGCAAAGAATCAATGTTGTATGTATAAACTAACGTAATTTTCTTAGTTACAGTGGATGGATGGTTAATATATTTAGATCCTTTAACAGAATTAGTAAGACTTTTTTGCTCTTTGAGGGCTAAATCTACAAAGAAAATACTGTCAATCAAAGAAGGCCACAAATCTTTCTTAAATGAATGCTAATAATATTTTTTGATTGAACAAAACAGTATTTTAATCAAGGAAATAATAACTATACATCAACAAGCTATTAATTTTCTAACCATTTCGACTAATTTAAATCTTGATTCAAATTTTCTTTAACAAACTTCTTCATATTAAAAAAATAAGAATGATTTATTGTATTTTATTTATTATTTACATAGATAATAAATTTAAAAATTAAAATTATTTAATTTTCTACAACGAACTAAAGGATTTTAATACATTTTATTTACATAGATGTTTACAACTAAACTCATTGCCTTTTACTAAAATCACTCACCCATAAGATCTAAATTGTACGTTTCATTCAATCGTATTAAGATACACCTCTTGAACAAACACCTTAATCTGTTAAGCCGATATAAGACTCTATTATTAAATGCGATGATTAATTAATTTACGAACGGAATATTTTCTAGTTGTGCTGTGCAAATTGTACGCGTGTATGTGTGTGTTTAAATAATTACGGCACTAATTGTAATGCATAGCTAGAGGTGATGTGTGGTTAGTGTACAGTTAAATCCGTTTCCATTTTCTGCTGATATGCGGTTAATGATGTAGTGGAAAATGCCTGCAGCTTAATGCTGCTTATTCTGCCGTGTGTGACATATTTCTTAGATAATTCGAATGGTTTTAAATATATTCATATTTAAATTGTAAATATTGATATTAGATTGTAGCAGATATTATGATTATCGTTAAATCACAATATAATTAATCAGAAGGTATGATTGAAACTTATTATACTGTAACAAATTAGTTCAGTTAGCTGCCACATGATAAACTTATTATTTATGGAAAAAAGTTCTTAACCGAGATATTTGTCAGGCCTCAAGTTTCAATTATGTGACCCCTAATATTTATAATTTACATTTCAGCGGAAAGTCTTCAAGTGAGACCTTTGTTATACAATTGGTACCTCAAGGTTCAATTCTGGGACGCTTGCTAATTAAAATTTAAAAGTTGTACGAAATTCTAAAACTTTGGATTTTGAAAAAGTTTAATGTAGTTACTTGAGTACACAGTTATATTCCTTTCTTCACTTTTTATTTTTTCACAGCTAAATGTACATTTCAGTCACTATGTACCCATTATCAATAGCTAACCTTTTAGCTGTGAAAAAATAAAAAATAAAGAAAGGAATATAACTGTGTTTTCAATTTGAAAAAAATGTCGAAATCCAAATTTTTTGAATTTCCTAGCACTTTTTTTTAAATAAAGCACAAAATATTGTAGTGAAATCCAAGTTCAAAAAGCATAAAATAGCGAAAAAATTGCTAATGAAAGTTGATACACTGGAAAACAGAATATAAATTGAGGAAACATTTAAGAACCCTTAAAAAATTCTAAAAATCTTAAAGTAAAAAATGCTGAATAATATTAGAAATCTGCAAGTGGGTTTTTTCAACTCTCTAAGCCTCTAAGAACATTTTAGAAACTAAAACGATTAATGCTAAAACTTGGGTAAGTCTATAAAACTATAATCTAAAAATTTGCTTTATAAATTTGAAAATCTGAATTTATAGAACCCACGAAGAAAAAATAAAAAAAATAAATCTAGAAAACAAAATCCTGTAAATTCCTTAAAAAGTCGGAAAGAAACAAATTGTAGAAATCTGAAAAAACTCAACCAAACCAAAATATAAACGTCTATAAATCTAAAAGAAGATGTAGAGTCCCTGAAGAATATTTTATAAATACGAAAAAAAAAGAATATATGTAGAAAAGTTCGAAAAACAAAAAGTAGCGAATAGTCCAGATAAATAGTCATAATCGAATATACTATTACTTGTAGTATTATCAAAACAAATCGATTTATTAGACTGAAAACTCTCGTTAAAAACTCTTAAGTTCTAAAATAAAAGTGCTAAAAAATTTCTGGATGCATTAGTTACAATTTTACGTTTGTTTTTAAAGTACAAGCTTGAAATAGTAAAAAATTGTTAATGAAACTTGAAATACTGGAAAGCTCTAAAAATATAGAACGTAAATAAGTCTCAAAAAATACAAAGCATTTCTAAAAACCACTTTAGGAAACCTTTTAGAAAGTAACAATGCGGGATAATTTTGGAAATCGAAAAGAGTTTTTAGAACCCTTGAAGAAAAATTGAGGAATCAAATGAGAGATAGAACTCTTGGAAATCTATAAAAAAGTTAAAATAGTAGAAAACTCAGAAATATAGAAGCGAAAAGTTTTAGAAGAAATACTTCTAGAAAATACCGATAAAGATTGAAGTAATACAAAAAAAATGAGTAAAAATTTTAGAATCGAAAAATATGAATAATTTTTTTTTTAAGAGAATATTAAGGACTCTCCAAAAACAATTGCCGCAAAAAAGAATTTTTGGAAATCTAGAAGAAAAACAAGGGTAAAGCTGGAATAATTTGACATTCTCGAAAAAATTCAGACAAAATGCTGGTTTAAAAATCTAGAAAATAATTTGTTGAAAAATTGTAGATTTCCCGAATAAAATGATATAACAATGAAAAAAAATAAATAAATAAATGCATGCTTAAAAGTTTTAAAAACTTGGTCCAGACAGTAGTAAAACGACCTGATAAAGTGTAATTATCTTAGATTGTAGCATTGCCAAAACAAATCGTTTCTTTAGACTTTAAAGTCCCGTTGTAAATTCTACAAACCTAAAAAATATAGTCATAGGATATTCTAGAAATCTGGAAGAGAATTTTCTCGCTTTTTTCATTATTTTTTGTTTTGTCTTACAGTAGAAATTGAAATACTGGAAAACTAAAAATATAATACTTTTAAATATATTGAATTGACTGTGTTGTTTTATTTCAACATAAAAATATATAACAGAAATTAGCCTCGAAATATTAAAAAAAAAACTGACAGACATTTCTAACAAAATATGGATTAGATAAAGCAACAGAATAAAAATTTTAAAAAAAGAAAAAATCTAAGGAATAGAAAGTACATTTTGAAAATCTAAAAGATAAGTTTCACAATCCTTGAAGAACACTTGAACAAAAAATTAAAGATAAAAATTTTGGAAATCTAATAAAAACATGTAAAGAATTTAAAAAGGGAAATTCTAGAAACCTCAAAATATAAGTGCTTAATAGTTTTAAAAATCTGGCAGAGAATTTGCAGAACCCTTGAAGAAAACTTAAAAAACAAAAAAAAACTAATGCTACTACAACTTAAAAATTCGAAAGAAAAATTATGATAAGATGAAATTGGAAATGCTAAGAAAATTTGACAGAAGCATTTCTAAAAAATATCGATCAGATAAAGCAACAGAATAAAAATTGAAAAAACATTCCAGAATTCTTTAAGAAGGAATCTAAGAAATTGAAACTACATTTTGGGAATCTGGAAGAGAAGTTTCAGATTTTTTTAAAACTCCAAAAGAAAAGTGCTAGAGCATTCTAGAAGTCTGGAAAATATTTGTTCAATAATTTATGTCTTATTATAAAAGCATAAAATGGTGACAAAAAATAGTAAATGAAAGTTGAATTTCTGGAAGCTTATCGAAATATATATCAGAAATTAATCTCGAAGAAAAGTTTGGACAAAACATTTTCGGAAATTACCTATAAGATAAAGCAATAGAATAGAAACTCAGGAAACATTTTAGAACCCTTAAAAAATCTTAAAATCTAAAAGTAATAATGCTGGATAATTAAAAAAAAATACATATACCCTAACCCTAATTCCGGTGCTTGGAAAACTGTTTGAATCTCTCCTCAAAAGCAAAATCATGTCCTGCGTTTCTAGTCCCATCCCCCAATATCAGTTTGTCTTTCTAGAACACAGATATTCATCTTTTTCAGTAGCCACTCTATCTTCAAACTGCCAAACAGCAGCCCCGAAGGAAATAAATCTGCGCTCGCCTTCCTAGATGTCAAAAAACCTTTGATTCCGTTTCACATCGAAATCATATGTTTAATTGCAGTACCCTCAAACTTCTAATTAAAATCTAAAATCTCCTGGATTTAATCACACAATCACTGCCTTGAGATCAAACTTTGAAGCTTTCTTTCCAACTCTTTCCCGAGCAAAATCCATCTCAAGGTTCTCCCCTATAGAATCTCCTGTTACATGACATCTACCATCCCAATCCAAAATATTTCAATAAATACGCCTATCCATTTCTTTACACCCTAATTACCTACGCTTTTACACCTCCTAGAGCCCTAAGCACTCTACAGAGCATGAAAGACGCCATACAAACCTGGTGGGCGAAATCGCGAATTTCCATAAATCATAATTAATCTAAACTCCTTAATAATAATAGTATTCTTTATTTTAAAGTGTCATTACAATAATTACAGAATGAAATTGTGTCAGTGCCTAATCTAAAACATACAAGCTACTTAATTGGTCATTTATCGACTTACAGAACCACTCTTCTCAATTCTCCAAACTAAGGAAACCAACTAAAAAAAAAACAATTCACTTTCCTTATAATAGAAGACAAGAAATAGGCCTCATATTTCAAACCTACAAAAAGCAAGGTATATATTTACAAACCAGCACTCATAATCAGTTAACCTCTTCTAAACCCTTATCACATTACGTAATTTTCAAATTGCAGAAAAAACAGACCTTATGGAGCTATCATCAAAATACTGTCCATAATCTACAAATTTATTCCTGTACTATTTCACAAAGGTAATCTCAATTCAAAAGAAACTATCCTTGCAAAAAAATCACCCGCGTCAAAATCCTAAATTTACTATTTTTGCCGTAACAAAAACAAAAGGTAAATTTCTTTCTATTTCGTAATATCAACGCTTTAATTACTAACTAATTTAAAACAAGGACTTCATAAAAATTGTTAGTAATTAGACCACCTAAACAATGACAAGGACTTAATGCCTAATAAAAAAAGAAACAGGCTGAAAGACATATGGTCGATAGCCGATTGACAAATCTTAGATTAATTTATAATTGTACAGTAAATATTGTTCTTTTGTTGTATATTTTATGCTTTTGTCAATAAAGATGCTTGAATATACAAAAAGGATTTAGAAGCCAACAGTTTTGGAAATCTAATCTAAAATTAGTATCTTAAAAAATCCAAAAATCTGATAATAAAAATGCTTCGCAAGTTTAGAAATCATAGAAATCTTGAAAGGACTTTTGTAAGCCCTTGAAAAAAAACTAAAAATAAAGTTGCTAAAACTTTTGGAAATCTAGAAAAATAAAATTCTAAAAATATTAGAGCAAAAATTCTAGCATTTTTTCACATTAGAACTTTGAAAGATAATTAAATAGGAAATGCAAAAACTTTTAGTAATTTATTTGAGAAATTCTAAAAATCTGAATGTAAAATTGCTGCATAATTTTGGAAGTCTGGCACGGAATTTTTAAAATTTCAGACCCTCCAAGAAAAAGTTAGAAAAATGATAAATGATGAAACTTTTGATATTCTAGAGGAAACATTTTAGAACACTTATTCTTAAAAAGAATAAAGTAAAAATGCTGGATAATTTTAAAACCCTAGAAGAGAGTTTTTTGGACCTACAAAAAAAATTGGTCACAAAAAAATGCTAAAACATTTGGAGATCGAGAAAAAAATTATAAGCTTTGCAAAAATCAAAAAGATATGAAAGTAAAAATGCTGGAGAAACTTCAAATTTGGAAGAGATATTCCGAATATTTGAAGAAAGGTTTAGAATTTGAAAAAAGTAATGTTAAATCTAATGAATAATAATAATAATTTAAACCTTAAACATCTAGAAGTAAACATTCTGAATAACTTTAGAAATGTTTTGAAATGGAAAAGATTTTTCAGGCTTCTTGAAATAATTTAGATTACATTTTTTTTAATTTGAATAAAAGTGGTAATGTGAATTAGTAAGAAAATAGTGAATGAAAGTTAAAATAATAAAAAAAAACTGAATAATATATAAAAGAAATTAGTCTGAAGTCTGAAGGAAACATTTCTGGAAAATACTAATAAGATAAAGCAAGAGAATGAAAATTGAAGAAAAATTTTAGAATCCATAAAAAATCTAAAGATCTAAAAGCAAAAATGCTAGATTGTTTTAAAAATCTGAAAGAGAATTTTCAGAAACCTAGCCACAAAAATAAAATGTAAAAACTTTTAAAAATCTAGAAAAAAATAGAAACTTTAATAAAATTCTAAAAATCTAAGGACAATGCTGGATAATCTTAGAAAAAGAATTTGTTGAAACTGTAAAGTAAAAACGCTACATAATTTCAGAAATCTCAAAGAGAACTTTACAAATCCTTTAAGATAAATTTAGAAACAAAATATATTAATACAAAAACATTTGAAAATCTAATTTTTAAAAAGTAAAAAATTTTGAAAGAAAAATTGTGTTTATTTTAGTAATCTCTGAGAAAATTTTTAAGATCTTCGAATAAAAGTTTAGCCACTAGAAAAAATAAGAAACAGGAAACTTTTGTACATATTTTTATCTATCCTTTTGTAATCAATTTATTTATTGTAAAAGAAACAAAGCATTAAATACAAATACAAATATAAATCTAGAAAAAAAGAAAACTTTGAGAAATAACTTTTCTTTATATTCCAACAGGACATTTTCCTGAGTAGATAGTACTGATAATTTTTGGAAAAAAAATTCATGCAATTCGTTGCTGTCGCTGATCAGAGATAAAAGTTTCTGCAGAGAAACAAGCGAATTGAGCCTAGAAACTATTCCTTTGATGTATCCAATTATGTTGTCATTTATTTATTTATTGTACATCAAAGGTTGAAGCAAGCAAACTAAACCATAAATAATAGTTATTTAAGGTACAAGTGTAAAAAGTGATGCTTTATTGGACGAACTGGCGTTTAAAAACACGAGCGAGGAACGTAATAAAAAATTAAGTTTTTCGTCGAAAATTTTTGCTATAATATATTCATCTGTCAAATTTGACATTTCTGTGCAATAAAAACAGTTTGACATTACCGTGCAATAAAAACGTAAAAAAGCCACTTTTACAATGAAAAATGATGCAAACAGCGTCTACTTTCTGTACGATCGTAGATAAAAAAATTAAAAGTGGTATAAAAAAGTTATAAGTTTTCTTTATTTAAAAAAATTGAAAATGTACTACGAAGTTAACGCCGACAAGATTCAAGAATTAAACCATAAATATTTAAATTATATTGTCATAAGGGTAATTTTTCATTGTACATCAAATGTTGGAGCAAGCAAACTTGCCCATAAATATTTAATAAATGTAAAGTTACAAAATTTCATCTTAAATAATCAAAATTAATCATCATACTAATGGTATGAGTATAGATTCTGACAGTGACGGCTATGGTTGAATATCATGTTGTTAAGATATTATCTAAAATATATTTGGATACATACATAAGGTTCAAAATGATCTAAGTAATAAAATGTATTAAAATCCTTTAGTTCGTTGTAGAAAATTTAATAATAATTTAAAAATACGAAAACATTTCGTGAATCTACAACAATGAGTCTTACTTGTTGTTGCTTTGATTCGTAACACGCAAATTAATTTTGTTTTATTCAATGTCTGTCGAGGTTTTAGCCAGAGAAGTAGTTGTTTCAAAATTAATTTGTTTTGTAGGCTTAGTAAGACTCATTGTTGTAGATTCACGAAATGTTTTCGTATTTTTAAATTATTATGATCTAAGTAGTTTTCAAAAAGCTCAGTGAAGTAAATAATATATTCACCAATATCAATAAAAATATTTTAATCTTTGAGTCCTTGCAAATTCCATTTAAAAATTAATATTAGTTTGATATTTCAGGAAATCTAACTAGTTTATAGTTAATGCTTGTTGTGCTACATTCTTGATGGAACTGAACAAATAAATTTGTAGAAGAAAACCACTTCTTATGTTCCATATTTCCAGATCAATATCAAAGGTATTATTAACGTGTCAGGAAACTGAAAATAAAAATATAGAGCATAATAAGTGCTTTTCTTCATAAAATCTAACTTACTTACATTATCTAATATGATAAAATCATGTTTTTAGATTATTTAGCGTTTAGAAATTTGTTGTTGAGTTACGTGAAGATATGATTACAACTTGATTAAAACACTTAATTGTTAAGAAAGTGTTAGTGTTTTAATAAAGTTATTTAACGTTGTTGACTAAATTCAAGGTTTTAGTAAAGAAATTTAGGATCAATCAAATTTTGACCCACAAGTAAATTACACCGAGAGCTAAAGCTGATTATTACAATCATTACGATTTGTACAACACTTTCTTGGGCTATACATGTAATACACGAATCTGCCAAAGAAACAGAAATATTTATATTTCTTAAAAATCAAAGATGTACAAAATCTTGTATTACTTAAATAATTTTATTCTAAATTAAAGATTTGAGTTACAATAGCATTATCATCCCCCATTGAACTATTAATAAACAAAAGAAACTACTGTATTCATACTATATACTTATGGCCAGCTCATTATAAATAATCACAGTGAAAAGCTTATTAACCCTCAATGATGTGATGTTTATCAGTAAAGTACTTTGCACATATTTTGGTTAATTACATTAATAATAATAAAAATAATCGCGAATAAACAAATAAGGCAGCCTTATAATTATTTTAATTCGAGCGATTTTATTTGATGTAGCATGCATAAAATAAATAACATTTCACACCGACTTAATCCGCCGACGTGAAATACAGGATGTGAATATTTATATGTTAATGCCAAAATCAAAATTATGCAGATTAACATATTTCCTCCTAGTGTAATCGTTCCTTTCCTCGAGCAAACGACTTCGCACAATTCGTTACTGGCCGCATTAGTTACAGTTTTTTTCCAGTGAAGCAATTACATTCGTATACGTACGTTTGTTGTCCGTAATTGTTTTCACGATTCCGCAATTAGATTTATGCATTCGTTTCTTTTTTATTTTGGAATTGAAGACACGTACCGAGGACAGTGCAGGCGGTGCAATACCAAGAAAGGTCAAGGATGCTTGGCTGTCTTAATACGAAATTAATTTGTGCAAGGTGTGAAATCTTTCGTGATAAGGGACAATTATAATTTTGTTATAATTGTTGCTCGTTTGTTGTTTGGCGAGAATTCATTTGTTGCGCTGAATTGCAACGTTTACACGTTCTGCAAAAGAATCAACAAACAGACACATTTACGACCAATTTATAAGGATAAACGTTCTGTTTTATTAGCACACTCCGGCGTATTCTAGCATGCAACTCTAATTATTTTACACGAAACGTGAGTTGGTTGTTATTGTATAACTTAAAATAATTGTTGTATAAATGAGTCGACTGATTGGCAGGAATTTATTGTCTTGTTATTTCTATAATACCTAATTATTTGCATTAATAATTTGTAAGTAACTTAAAGAATCTAATGAATAAGGAGACATGATGGCTTTGTTTTACCACTTTATTTAAAATTACACTATAGTTTCGACCACCCTTCAACTGGTAGAATGTATGTAAGAATATACAAATGAAATATTAAAATATCTAGTGCAGTGTTAATGATAATAATAACACCACAAAATTGTTACATAGTGCTAGATATAATTTTAGACATGTAACGACAGCTAACAGTTATATGATTCAATGCCTGGCGGTGCTTTAGTACGGGGAGTAGTTGTTTTAACTGTTAGCTGGAGTTTTTACATTATTATGTAAAACATTAGTGCAGTAATGCTCATAGAGATTTATTACTCTCAATATTAATTATTATCGTATGTAAGAATGTTTGTAGAAACTTTTATTATCAATAAGTCATCCTATCAATTTTATAACCTAATCCACACTCTTCAATCTTTAGAGGAGATTCAAGATAAAAAAAACGACCATGTTAAGATTCCACAAGAATTATAGTTGATTATTGAGAAGCAAAACTTAAGGTTGAATAACTTTTATGACGATATAAACAAATAATTGATGTAATATGTTTGTTGGATATTGGTATTGCGAGAAGTACAGTATTTATTCAGGAGGTTGTAATTTTGATGTTTCGTGGAAAATTTTTAATCAATAACTAACATACGCTGAGGAATCGGGTGTGATTTGGGTTTTTTCGTCCTTTTGTGCGCATCTGAATGTTTTACTCCCTGTGTACTCCTATAGCTTCTATGAAGTCGAGGAGTTTCTGCTGGCGGATGCTCTTGAGCATAGGTTTCCTGATTAGAAACGCCTTACTAATTTTACTTTAGAGATCTGAGCTAATTTAGAGCCTAAATGATGTACGTATTTTGACTTTGGGTGTGATGATGAAATTATTCTGTAGAACGTGATAAGAAGTTTGGACTTTGTAGGATTGATTTCGATACGCCACTTGGAAAGGGATGCAGATTCTTGGGTAGTAATACAGTAATTATTAATAAAATTACTAAAGCACGATCATAAAAGAGAGGGGTTCTTCTAAGGCGTAATATGTTTAATGCTTGAAGCCATCACTTTGTGCTACATCTTGAATTAGAAACTTTAAATAAAAATATACTTCGTTGAAAATCCACACAGGATTTATAAATCCTATGCAATTTTATACATGAGGTCCAAGTTCATTATGCACTAATCCGGCATATTAGAACTTTGTTCTGATTGGCAATTTAGCATATCTGTGTTTGGTAGGAGGAATGTCTTGAAGTCATTCAATTGACGAGAATAAAAAAAACTAATATCTAGTATTTACAGGATTGAGGAGGTGTTAGTATGTGGTCATTTATTGTTATTGTGTATTGAGAATTGTAAGGGAGGTAAGGAGTTGAGATTTATTTGGATTAGTCGATATTCTCCATTTAATGAACCACAATTGTATGGTATCAATCAGCCCTTGCAATGTGGAAAGGGCTTTATTTAGGGTAGGTGTGTGGGATATGAGCGCTGTATCTTCTGTGTAAAGCAGTGGATAGGCGTATGGGTTGCGATAGAGGGGGTCAGGATTATAAAGGTCGTGTACATAAATATTATAGAGGAGTGGGGATAGGGGATAACCTTGGGGGACACCTTGTTGGGAAACAAAACAATTGGATAAGGTATTTTTGACTTTTACTTGAAGGAGTCTAAACAAGAGGAAGTTGTCAATTAAATTAAGGAGATGGGGTGGAGTTTTTAGGGACTGGCATTTAAACAGCAAACCTCGATGCCAAACAGAGTCTAACGCCTTGGGAATGTCTAGAAAGACTATGGCGGACTTTTGGTTTTCGAGGTGTGCTCTTTGACAGTTTGAAGTCAAGACTGTTAATGGTAAGGCAGTGGAGCGGTGTTTAAGAAAGCCAAATTGGTATATAGAAATGTAGTGTAGAGGTGGGGCATAAGTTTAGTTTTTAGTATGGATTCGAATAGTTTCTTCAGGACCGGAAGCAAGGTGATGGGGCGATAGCTTGATACTTCTAATGCGTCGTGTCCAGATTTTAATATGCAAGTTATTATACCTCGCTTCCATTCTTGGGGAATAATTTGGGACTGGTAAATGTGGTTGAATATTTGTATAATGTATACATGGATATTGTCAGTAAGGGATTTCAGGATACTTCTAGGAATGTTGTCATAACCGGGTGCTGTGTTTTTGCGTTTGTGAAGGTTAGTGTAGTACTCTTCCTCAGTTATAGCATTAGGGGTAGGGATATTTTTGAAGGATTTATACCAGGAGTTTACTTGTGTGAAAAAGTCATTGTCATATTTATTATTAACTGTCAGAGTAAAATTGTCTTCAAAATATCTAGCAAATATGTCGGCTATTTTTTGTACGTGGGTGATTGGGGGTTTTGTCATGGGATCTTTTATGTATTGGAGGAAGTCCGTTTTCCGATATATAGCTAGTTTTTTTATTTCAGCCCAATACTGTCTGTCCTGTTTTTCGTTAATGTCATTGCAAGTTTTAACCCAAACGTCCGTCTTATATTCTTTAACTAGTCTTTGAATAGTCTTGTTCAGTGCATTCAATTTTTGTTTAAAGTCCGTGTCCTCTGTTAATCGTATGTCTCGGTAGAGCTGTCTTTTGTATTTAATTAGTCTAAGAATAAAATTTGGGAGGGGATATTTGAACTGTCTTTTGGTATACGTTGGCGTGTGTTTCTTAATTGAGTCAGGGAGTATGTTTAGAAAAAGGGATATCGTGTTTGAATTAATTATTGGATGTGCGTTAATAAAGTCTGTAATGTCTGATATTACTTTGTCCAAGTCGCAGTCTTTATGTCGAAATATTATTCTAGGTGGGATGGAGGGCTCTTATAGGATTGAAAAACGTATTGACAGGTGGTCTGAACATTAATCGGGGACTAGGGAAACATTGTGTAGAAGATGCTGGATATTGGATGTGCACAACAGGATATCGGGAGTAGTGGATTGGTTGTGGAACATAATAAATGTGGGGGTAGTAATCAATTTATGCTATAATTGTAAAAAGCTTCTATAAATAAATCCTAGAAATTGGTGTTAGTAGGGAATAATATCAAAAATTAGTTAAAATAAAGCCTGAAACATTAAATAAAAATACAAATCTAAGAGCTTAGAGTATGGAAGGAAAATAAGTCATCTAAAACATTTAATTACTATAGGTAAAGCAATATTTATTACAGCAGAGGTAAAATAAATTCGTGTATCTACATCTATACCAATTATAAATATAAGGTTAGTTCAAACAATAAGTCCTAATAAGCCAATTGGAGGCAGCTTCAGGAGGCGGTAGAGGGCATACCCGCAGAGGATGGAGGAGCTCCCTGATCCCTGGATGTTTACACCTACGGAGGAGTATTTTTGCGTTGGTTGGTGGTAGGATCAGGAGGAAACCCGAGCAAAGCCTTTAAGGTCACGCGGTACGACGAGCCTGGTACATTCACCAGAGTTTCAAATCAGTTCCTCCTATATGGAGTCGTACTGGCCACGTTCTAAAAGGCGAGGCTGGTTATTATACCTAAGAAGGGCAAAAATAAAAGGGAATCCGGCTGAATGTTTGACGCCGAAGGGAAGATGCCCTGTCCCCGCATCAAGGACGCGCTACAGCGAGTGAAGTCTCTCGCAAACGAGGCTAACGAAATAAAGAAGACGGATAGATGGAAGGAGGGAAGGATAGAACTGCATTGGCCGTCGAAATGGGCAGCAAGATGAAATACCTGGGAGTGATGATTGACTCAAATTCCAGTGTACCCTAAATGTTAAGGTAAATGTTTAGAAAGCAGCGGCGGGAACGACAAGAGCAACGAGAGCACTTGAGAGGCAGGAAATTCCTCGAAACTTCTCATGGGTGACTCCTTGACTCAACTGGAACAAATTGGAACAGTTATCTCACCTAAGAGCTGACTCAGACACTAAACGAAAAGCCAAGAAACAATTCGAAAAATTCAGAAGATTAACTCACAGAGATAAACAAAATTCACAAAAGAACAGGCCCACACTAGTTCACAATATATTTGACAAAACGCTCGACAAAATCATCGAAAAGGCGCTAGAAAAAGGGTGCAATTTTGCAATCGCGCCAACCCACGTACCAACGGAAAAAAATCTGCAGTGTTGAAGCCTCATTTCGACACCTTGACACGAATAACTCAGACATCACCAAACAAGAGGTAGCGTCAATATTCAGTAAGACATGTAAAACTAATAAACTAAACTAATAGGTTTGTTTGGATTAATGCACTTGTTGTGTTCCATGTTTTTATTTACAGTTTCCTGACATATGTTTCGAATTTCACAATTCATTTTCAAAGGAGTGTAAGTTGTTGAATTGTGAAATTCGAAACCAATGTCAGGAAACTGTAAATAAAAACATGGAACACAACAAGTGCATTAATCCAAACAAACCTATTAAATTTTTGTTCCATCAAGAATGTAGCTTGGAAAGTATTAAATTTTTAAACTAAACTAAACTAAACTATGAAAAGCAAAACCACTAAAGCCAAACATCAGGAAAATTAAACAAGACCAGCGGATAAAGGGAATTCTGCAATGGTAATGAACCGTTATTTATCAATCATTGTCCTTGATTCATAAGTGTAAAAAAACGATGACAGATCCAACCCCATATTTGGAAAAATTAAATAAAACCAAAAAACCCAACCGCATATTTGGAAAAATTAAATAAAACCAAAATAAAAAATTCAAATTTAACCTAGGATATCAAAAAATTAATTACACTGAGGGAAAAGTCATCGATTTGTCCCAAGGTATATGACCTGTCAAATAAACACAAAAAAGGCATCAGGCCCATCGTAAGTGATGGTGTTGATCAAAAACATCCAGCTAGAACCCACAGCCATACATTATATTAATCAGTTTTGACGTAAAGTTCTTATTCACTCAAAGACCAACCTAGGAAGTACTAAACATAATCAACGAGAAATACAAACCATTTTCGGACATTATGGCCCTTGCCAAATACTACCTATCAAAAACCTACCTCTCCTTCAAGGGACAATAATATAAACAAACAGAAGGAGATTCAATGGGGTCCCCTCTATCCGCAATAGTAGTGAACTTTTTCAATGACGATTTTGAAATTAACGCACTACATCACACACTTTAAAACCCAAACTATGACACTGATATATAGACGACACCTACGTGATATGGCCCCAGGAAGAGATACAATAGACGATTTTCTAAACCTTGTCTTAAGCACCCAAAAATTCAATTGACAATGGATATAGAAAACGAAGGAAAACTCCTATTTCTAGTCTTATTATTAACAAAAAGAGAAAATGGCCAATTGGGATACATAATTTACAGAAACCGAAGTAGCAAACACCATAATCATCTGTTCGCTAAAACTAACAGACAAAGAAAACACAAAAAATTAACTAAACACCCTTCACACCGCACTCAAACAAAACAACAATTAAAGACTCTATCAAAAAGAAAATAATCAACTAAATAGAAAATACCAACAACGATCAAATAGAAAACTTAAACAAACACCACACTAAAGAAAAAGTATACAAATAGCACGCTACCCTACACTAAATAAAAGGAACTACAGACAAAATCGGAAACATCCTAAGAAGATTTGTTATAAGGTCCGTATTTAAACCAGATACAACCATAAAAAATCTCCTCCGAACTCCTAAAGACTTATTCCCACTAGAAAACCAAGGAGTATACAAAGTATATTGCAAACAAAAATTTGTGTTGGACAAACGAACCGAAATATCAGTACCCGAAGGGATGAACACATGCTGGCCCTTAAGAAACACGATCAAAATTCGTCAATTCGTCAAACATGTAACGGAACACAGAATAGATTTTGTCAACACCACGATAATCGCGCCAATTATTATTACAGCGAAAGGATTATCCGAGGCGCAATCGAAATAGAAAAAAATCTTCTTAACATAAACAAGTTTCTAAGGTGATTCCCATTTACTGAATTCAATTTTTATTAATTTTAGCAGTGCATTTATTTGTAATTTTAGAAAATAGAACAGCACTTTCTCATTCTGCTCCACTTAAATCCCTATTAGCGTTGATTGACTTTCAGTTGCATCAGAGGACAACACGAACATTTGCTATAAATGGACTAGTGGAACCAAATTTATACTAGTGCGCTCCCATTACCAAAAGGGATGTCCGAAAGTAGAACGCCAAAATATATGCTGACATATATGATCAGGTGTTTTAACTATTTTTTTCCATAACATCTGTTCTATGCCACATGTGAGCGCTACTTGCTACAATTTGAAGCTCGTGATAATTAGTTCAAAGATTTGGATCACTTAAGGATCCTTTTCTACTTGGTCCAAAGTTACTTAGACTTAGACAACTTTCTTTACAGCACTTTAAATCTTCTGATTTAAAGTGCTGTAAAGATACTTAGTCTCAATACGCTACGACAATTACCACCCAATGTTATTCTATTATCATGAAATGATTCAATTATTTTATAACACGTGATGATGATGATGGAAATGAATGCAGATTAAGTTGCCGTAAAAGTCTTAAAAAAAGCTCCTTAATGCATGTGATTTGTTATTATTTATTTGATGAACGTTCTAAAATTGGTAATATTTAACGATATTCAATAATTCCAAATATATTATAATTATTAAACACATGCAATTAATCAAAATGTATGAATATATCTTAATTATATATATTCTTAATAATTGTTAAATGTAAATAATATATACTTCTACTACGTATTTAGTCAGTTTTAATAACAATTGATAATTAGTAGATTGTACTTAAGACTTAAAACACGATCGGCATGAATGAAAATTATAAATGAACTACAATAGTAATTTAAATCGCTACCGCCAAATTTGCACCACGTACAACCTGTGTTTAAAAAACTTAATTACCGCGGAACGTCTACCGCTAATTAATATTATTAACCATTTTGCGATCATCGATTTATAAAATAATAAAATATGTAAACGACGAGAAAATTGCAAAGCAACTGGACAACGCGTATTATGTTAAACATAATTATCCCTCATTAATACGATTACAAGAGTGCAGTGCATCTTCCACCGGCTTAATTGCTCTAATTAATTTTATATGAAGTTATAAATTTCATTTTAATTTATCGCCCAATTATTATTATGTTTTACCCATTCTAATTACCCTACGTGCATGCAGAAATAACGAACTATGTAATGTCTATTGTCTGCCAATATTTTCATAATTGCCGCAAATTAGATTGTAATTAACCGTAATTATTTGTCGTGCGAAATTAATCAGTTCCTACTCGTTATATATATTTTTTTCTGTAAAAAAAAAAATATAATAAAAAAACAAATTTAACAGCATGCGTGCTAGATAATTATTAATGATTGATTTTAAACACGGAACGTTTCACGTGTGCATCTTTAGAATTTCGTAATCAATGTAGAAAAAAATATAAATTAGTCAGATTTTCCTTTAAACATAGAATAAGTAACAAATGCCTTTTTAAATTTTTTTTCGATGTAATAAAATTAATGATTTTGTAGGTATCGCAATGTTATTCATTTAATTGCATTTATTCAAACAATGAACTACGAAGTCAAAATCTAGTAATTTTTGATTGCTTTTGTAGCTTGTAATTATTACATTTTTTTTTTAAAATGTCATACTCTGACTTGGTTGTGACGTGAACAATCACAAAAAACTCAGGATATCTAAGAAATATTCACATAAAAACTAAGTTTACATTCAATTAAACTTTTGTTATTTCCTATTAAAGATATTTACTTACTTACTTAAAGGAATATTCTAGTAAATATCTATTTGAAAAAACTTGCTTTTTCAAATCTTCATTAAATGGTGGAGTAATCTGTAGTACTCTTAAAATACTTTATAATTTATATCATCTCTAAACAAATGGTATAAACATGTTGAGAAATACAGTGCAAACGCTGTAAACAATCTTCGCTTGTAGACCAGCAGTGTTAATTAACAAATAAAAGCAAAACTAATACGAATTCAACTGAGCATCACGTGTATTAGTACAAAAGATGGGGAGTAATTACGCACTGCCTTTAATTAAGCAAAAAGCATAATGTAGCGCCGGGATTTACATAATTCCGTCATAAAAGTAGAGTATCCGTATTACTGATGTGTACATTAATTAAAAATTATTGCAGATCGCATTAAGTTAAGGCATTACGATGCGATCTTATCACCGCACCGAACTAAATGTGATTTTTATGCACGGCGTCGTAATCAGGTTGAAAAAAACGAGATGGCCAATTGCACGATCACATCGTAAAAATCGAAAACGCAACATACAAACTGCAGGTAGACTCAAAAAGACTCGCATTTTTATTTTTCGAAAGGTATCTTATTATCTGATTATTATTACTAGAAGATATGATTCTTAGATTTTTCTATCTAAAGTTTAAACCCGATCCCAAAAATGTAACAATTCAACAAATTATCATTGTTCCACTTTTTACAATATAGTACAAAAAACTAGCTTTAAGGGCAGAAAAGTTTTTCAAAAGCTTTTCACTTAGATTTACCATAAAATGCATCTTCTATAATATTCCTTTTTATTGTGCAGTTAAGGAAAATCTTGAAACAACAGTGACGATCTGTCACTGCTTTCCACTTGACGATTTGATATCTTCCCTGGTATTGTCAAACAGCATTTCACCAGAAAAGTTAATCAGATGTGAGTTCCTCCTTATATTTTACCCTTCTCTTTCACTATTCTTATGGTATTATTTTTTAGATACAGTAATTATATATTTGGACCCAGTGATGTTCTCTTTTAAATATCTTCTTCTTTTTCAACCTGCGTTCTTCGTCTATTAAATATAGGTCTTTCCTATCCAGTTTTATGTCTCTATGTTCTGTGTTATATTTAATCATCGTTGTTTTTGAGATACTATTTATATCTATAGATTTGTTTCATTATTTCTGATAAGAAATTTCTGAAATTAAATTTGATCTACGTTTATCTACGTCTTACTTACCAATTCTTCATATTTTGTAAGGCGCTTCAACATCTTTAGTCGTTTGCTCGAGAGAAATTAGTTTTACCGCCACAATACCATTCAGAATTTATTTTTTCTCATTGAGATATTAACCTTATTTTGTCCCAGAAAACTGTTGTCATGATTTACAAAGTGAAAACTGCCTGCTTGAATTTTTTGGTTTTGTTGAACTGTGAGCATGCCACCACTTAAAGACCTTCGCTTACACTTTTATTTGTAATCAAAAACTCCTTTGTCTCATCACCTACCACAATCTAGTGTAGAGAAGCATAGCTGTTGTTGTAACGCTCTAAAAATGTAGGGAAGAAGTCAGATATATACAGGACTGATGAGGCTGTTACTTGGCGAAACTTGAATGACCAACATTAATCGATGTGTAACCTTGAATAATCGTCGGATGACCTCGAATAACTTTATGTGATCATTGGATGTACATAGGGGTCCTAAATAACTGTTGGTTGATTTTGAATTATTTTTAATAATCATAAGACGCAATTATTTTTATGATTATTTAACAATCATTCAAAATCAACCAACAGTTATTCATGATTCTTTAAGGTTATACAATGATCATTTATAGTTAGTCTTCCGGTGATTTCAAATGATTTCAGATAACATTAACTGATCGTTGTATGACCATAAGTAACCGTAAATAATGAAACTATCGAATGGCCTTTAATAAACATCGAATTACTTTGCTGATCATCATTCATCGTTATGTGACCTTGAAAATCTTCGAATGACCTCGAATTATTTTAAGTATAAGATCCTAAAAAATTATGAAGTCTCTAAAGACTTATTTATACCATTGGCCTGACCACAACGATTCCATTGATTAACGAGACAAAGTATTCTATGATCTAAGAATTCCTGTGGCCGTGTCAAGACTCAATCCTTCACAGCATCCTTGAGCTCGTTGATTAATTTTAAGCATAGCACAATATTTTTTGAATTCTGACGAATAAGCAGGCCTACGGAACAAAAGAACACATCTGCATAAATACAGGCAGTAAACCCAGTCTTTCTATCTAAGGTTCCATCCCAATTGGCAAATAAATATGTAATAGCACTGAAGATAACAGAATTTAGTTAAAAAGGGAGCAATTTTGAAAACCGATAAGAGGCTATGCTCCTATCCAAAAGTCTCTCTTAAACATACTGCAAGATGACTCTAGCAGCACATAAAGTAAGGTGGTTGAACGTCTCCGCTTGTGCTCATTCCAGAAACATATTACACCCAACGCTAAAATTGCTGAATTATTTGTTAATCTATTCAGCTCGAACCTAAAATCTGCACACCGTCAATCAAAAAAACTCCTAAAGGCGTTAAAGATTCCAATTATAGAGGGTGTAACGAAGAAACAGAATCGGTGGATTATATCTTGTGCTACTCTCCCGATCTGCCAACATTAAGGAAGATCCTGCTTGAAACATCATGCCAAAACCGGTCGTCCTGGGAGGCTTGTTTCTAAGAAAGTCATCAACAATTATTTGGGATGGCTGGAGAGCTACTTCTCCTATCACTAGTGTATAGTGGGCCCACTAAGGGATCTGCATACCATGCCTTCGTCGTCTACAGGGTCAAACATGTCGAACTGGTCAAGTTCAAGTAAAAGCAGCTTTACCATACACTCTTCAGTACGGGATTTCCACGTATCTGGTCCCCAAGATATAAAACATATAAAAGTGCAGCGCCTTAACTTAAACGATAAACTCGAGAACAAGGTGAAGCACTGAGTCTTGTCACGGCCACAGGAGTTCTGAGAATGTGGAATCCTTCAGCTCGTTAAATAATGGCATAACCATTACTCAAAAATATTGTGTACGTTTTGTATAAAGATGTTATTTTTAATATTAAAATTTTAAAATTGTATTCTTTACTTACTTGAGCATTCTCACAGAAAGAAACATTATTTTTACCTACATTTTCGTTTTGTATCTTTTCATTGGAACACACTTTATATTAAAATTAGTCATAGCATGAGTATGACCTCAACCTTAAAGTAATTTATGTATAGAAAGGGTTGATTCTAAGAAAAGCTCTTCTAGAATGACAGCAAGTCTGTGTTAATCGTGTCTACCTTCTTAGAAGACCCTACATTCTATAAGCAGCTCCTGAAGCGAATATATAGGTATTCATAGACAAGACAGGTATCTACAGGTATTGATATACTGAATCTAGCAACTTCCAAGTCATCAATTTCAATTTTATAAATTAAGCTCTTTCATAAAATTACTCAAATGCGCCATCAGACAATGTAAAATTTGTAAAACCTATATTATCTTCTTTCATGCAAGAATTCTTTCTACTTCTTTTATTTATTTATTTTTGCTCTACTTTCTCATCTACCCATGTTCACTTATTCTCCCGTGGTTAATTTTGGGTATGCAATTTCTTCCAGTCATTACTTCTTTCTTCTCTATTATTTCGTACTAATTACAGTCTCACTTTCTTTGCATTACATTTTCCTATCTATATATCTACTTCCTCTTGTTTGCTCCTTCTTTCTTTATCTTTTCTTAACTATTAGTTATCACTTTTTCTGTGTATTTGTCTCTGTACTCTTTTCTTTATGCATCCATCTTTTCTCATACGTTTTCTCTTTTTCTCTAAACTAATTATTTTTATATATCTTTGCTTAATTACCTATGAAATTTCTGTCTTTCGTTTTGTCTTTTTTATTTAATAACAGAAAAATGTTTAACTTTTTATACTACTTTTTATTTTTATACAACACTTTGATAATGATTACTGTGTAATTCGAAATTAGTCACGAAGTGTTGTATAAAAATAAAAAGTAGTATAAAAAAGTTAAACGTGTTTCTGTTATTCATTAAAAATGTACTATGAAGTGAACGCCTCCAAAATTCAAGATATCTTTTTTAATTAATCCTTCTTCTCTCTTAACCATCTGTGTTCTTTCTCTAATCTATTCATCGTCTTAGGTTCTTTCTCCATTCTATCTTCTATTATATCTCTTTCTCTCATTTCTTTCGTTTTCTGTCTTTCGTTTTTTCTTTTCTCATTTATTCGTCCTTCTTCTTCTCTTATCTATGCATCATCCTAGTTTTTTCCTTTCTTTTCTCATATCTCTTGTTCTTCCATTTCATTTCTTCTTTCTCTCGTATCAATTTTGCTGTTAAAACATTTATGGCTTAAAGTATAATTATAATTTTGTAACCTAAATACTTCTCAAGATTCAATTCAGTTTCTTTCTGTCCAAAATTATGAATGCAGATCTAAAAAATCATATTGTCTATCATATGGAGCGATATAACCTATTTTATATTCACCAGTATGGGTTCAGAAAAGGATTTTCAACGTCCGATGCTATTTATAATTTATGTTCCAAAATTGTAGAGTGTTTTGAAGGAAGCGACTACATTCAAGGGATATTTTTTCGAAAGCCTCATCCATTATTCGAAACTACAAGAGTACAGACTCGATAAATCGATAATAATCATAATAAAATCATACTTAGGAAACAGAACCCAAGTTGTTTATCACGGTAGAATATATTCTAACAAAAATTCAATAAATATCTGTGTTCCTTATGGATCTATTCTTGGACATATCCTCTTGATTATATACATAAACGAATATATTCCAGTAGTGCACACAATTTTATATGGTGACTACACAACCTTATTTTGCTCGAATGCAAATTTGGTTGTTCTGGGCATGAGAGCTGATACATCTCTACATATACTAACCTTATGGTGTACAGGAAATGGCTTGTCCTTAAATGAAAACAAAACTAAAAAAATGATTATCTCAAATAAAAATAATTTTCCGATTTTCCATCAGATCGTAACCACAGCATTCAATGTTTTGGGGTGCAGATTGATCAGAAATTAAATTAGAAAACTCTTGTGACAAACTTGCAAATAAATAGACAATATTTGTTTTTTTTCTAGATTATCTCCTTCGTATTTGTATTTTTCTATTTTTTCTATTATTAATTCTATTTTTCGAGTTATGCATTTTCTTTTCTCTGTTCTATTCTTTTCTTAGCTTCTTGTGTATCATTAAGTTTTCCATATGTGTTATCTTCTTTATTTATTTTTTCAGATCTCAACTTTCTATTTATAATCTAAATTCTCTTCTCGCTTTCTTTGCTTACATTTCTATTTTCATTTCTGTTCTATTCTCTCTATTTTTCAGCTCTGCATTTTGTAATCTCTTTTTTTTTTCCTTTTTTCAAATCTGTATGTCTCTTTTTCTCGTCTCAAGTCTATTATTGATATATTCAATACTTCTTACACTACTTTCTTGATATAAACAAATTTTCAAATTGGGTAATGTAAAACACTTGTTATGTTCCATGTGACTGAAATCAAATTATGGAATACAACAAGTGTTTTAATTTATCCAATTCTCCTATTTACCATCAAAGCTCTCTTCTCACTTCTCTCTCTTTTGTTCTTTACTCAGTTTTCCATTTTCTATATTTTATCTCAATCTTCTTTCTTATTCTTCCCAATTTTTGTCATTCTCATCTGAAGCTTTAGATTTCTTGATTTCTTTCGACAATTATACTGAAACCATATTTGAATCAATTCCGTAGATATTGTCTAAACACCAAGTTAATTTTATTACCTTTAAAGAAATAACTTTTGTTACCTTTATCATGTATGAAAAAACCTTTTAACATTGGTCTTTTTTTTTAAAGAATTTTCTCCTAGCTTCAGATAAAATTTTAAAATTTCATCATAGAACCGTCGACTTACATCTCAACATTAAACTAAATAAAGACAAAGATTCTAGGTTATAATATAAGCGTTTTTTAAACATTATTCGAAGATACTCTTAAAGTTATTAAAAATTATATTAGTTCTCAAGCTATTTTTGAAGAAACTTTTATCTGAAGCAAGAAAGTAATTTCCCTAGAGACTCGAAAATTGAGGCCTTAATTTTGTTTTGATCCTCCAAGTTTCTAAGGGAATTATTTTTTTGATCAGGTTTTTCCAAATTTCTTCAAAAAATAAGTTAAATATTTAATTTTAAAATAATTTAATTTTATAACATTTTAGGATTATCTTAGAATAATGTCTGAAGAACATTTATAGTATAACCTAGAGTCTTGGTCAGACTTTGTTTTATTTGTCCAGGCCTCCACATTGTTATTTCAGGTGCCCATCTATTTTGATCAAGCCACATATCCAACCTATTCTCGGTTTATCTTAACTACTCCCTAAATTATTAAGTGTTTATTTGCAAATGTTTGTGTTAGACTGGTTGTTTCCAGTCTTCATGTTTGTACAGACAAAGTTCTGGTGTTAAGTTATATACTTTTTGTTTCAGATTTGTAAATATTGTATTGTTTTTTAAGACGTGTCGAATTTACCAAAAGCTCTCCATATAAATATTGCAGATGTTAGATTTAGTGAATTTAATATTTCTTCTAATTCTGTGACCTATTAAAACTATATTATCTGCAAATCTGAGGTGGTTCAGTTTGGTACCATCTATGTAAATACTTTTAATCTACAATTAAATTTTTTCAGATACTTCTTTTAGAACTAGTGTGAACAGTTAGACAATAGTGAGATGGTATCTTTCTATCTCACATATTTTTCTCTCTCTCTCTCCAATTTGGTTATTCACATTTGTGTCGATTATTATGATATGCATTGCAAATAATTTCAATGATTTTAATGTACTTTGGTTCTGTTCTTCCATTTTGTAGAGTAATTAAGATTGATCATTTATTAGTGGAGCCAAAAGACTTTATAGTTTTTATAGATCTTATTTAGATATATTGATCTCTTTTAAATCTGTTAAAAATAAAATTTAAGATTTATGTGTAGTTATCTTTAATTCCTTGGATTTAATTTATGCTTTAGTTTTTGTAATGTGGTTTCTACCACTTCCTCAACATTTTTCTTGCTTCAATTCGTGACTACTGCAGCTGTGCCATCTATCAAACACACTATTGTTGCTGCCTCATTTATGTCCACGTCCAGAATATTATTATAATAAAAACTTTAATAGTATCAGGCCAAAATTCAGAACACTATGTAGGATCTGTACAAGCTTTCATTATCTCCAATTTCTAATCATGTACTCTCTGGTTTTTGGTTATGTGCTTGGTATCCTTTATAAATACTGAAATATATCCATTTTCGCCAAAGTCTTTCTCATCTTCGTAATATGTCTATTTCCATCGGAATAGAGAAATTTATACATTTATAAACTTCACTATTGTTGTCTACATCTACATTTTCTAGGTTAGTTTAGTTTCATTTAGTTTATTTACTTTACAAGATCTAAAAAATACATAAAATACATACATAAATATACTAAATCACATTTAAAATTGGAGAAGAGGTCTTGAAGGCGGAGTTCATGACTTCTTATTTTCTTCCACTCGATAATAACGGGTGTCCAACAATAATTGCTGTCCCGGGTGGCGTTGGAATCAAAAACGTAGGTCTATTCTTTCATGTGCCAAATAAATGAACTGACATTTTAATTGTCAAACATAACTTAAATGTACATTAAAAATGTCAGTTCATTTATTTGCAACATGTAAGAATCGACCTACGTTTTTTATTCCCGTTACTAATAGGACGAAAGTGACCTTGAGGCAATATTTAAGCCATTTCTGGCGTATTCGGGTCCAATTTTTAGAGACATTATTAAATATGCTATGTCAAAGTAGTTTTCTCATTCAAGAAGCTTAATTTATTAATTAGTTTTTTTGCCATTTGATTTTTATCATATGAAGCTTTTATCCATAATTTACACGTTTACGAATAAACAAGCTCTAAACTTTTAGCTTTTTCACCTACTGGCATTATTGAAGTGCAATTCACTCTACTTCATTTCCATATAAATTGCACAACGTACAATCCCCCCGCAGAGAGAGGTATTTATAAAAACGTGTGTACATTGTACTTGTTGTCCCGCAGATATATTCCCTTTCACCGGTGTGCAGAAATAACATCATCTATCGATCAGGATCGATCACCGTCAAATTGGTGTCAGTAAAGGATTTCATGCGAATTGTCCCACCCCGTGAAACGGGTTGAAGCAGTGTCCCCGTTCCATTGAAATGTGTGTGCGACGATATCGATTGCACATCGCCGATCAATCATTTTTAACAATGTGGTGACAACGGCAAGTGTCTGCCGTATCCTGGCGTGGAGAGAGCGAGACCCCTTTTAACATTTCCCAGCCACCCCTGAGGACCCTTCTTCCAGATAGGGATATATATGTCCCTATAAAATGGGCACAGCACGAGGCTATTGTGCACACAAATCGTTAAGTATCCCTATTACGTAATGCCATTTATACAAATTGTATTTACTTACGATTCACATCGAATGAAATGTTAATGTTTACACTACATAAACCATATAAAATTTTTGTTTATATAAATTTCACTAATACACTTATTTAAATATTTGAATTCAAATTTTTTAAAATATACAATTTTTTTTTTTTTAGAACTAAGATGTTTGATCCCAATATGAGATAGTCAATATTGGGGTTCCACAAGTATCTATTATAACACAAAATGCATTGTGTTAAAAAAAAAAACGAAACCGTTCACACTAATTCCGTTGGCGTGTGTAAGTCGAGCACTAGAAGTTGAAAAATAACGAAAAGGAGTTGCGCTTAATTGTTTTTTTTTGTATTTTTTTCCTGCTCCTCATCGCGGCGGCGTTCGCATTATTTGGGAACGATTAAAGGGATTCGTGCCGTCGCTCTTTTTTCAACATTTCTCACAATTACCGCGAGAGCTGATCGTAATTAGGAATTATTTATAATTGGGATCAGTTATGGTCGGTAATCAAACGACAACTTAATGCCGACGAATCTGCGCCCATTTTCTAGTCAGTCTGATGAAAAAATTATCTTTACCTTTTTTTTGCCGTGCGTTTATGGTCGTAATTTAATTTGTTGCCAGGAATTGCTTCCAGTAATTTCACCAAGACACGATAACGAAGCGTTTTTTGTAATAGGTTTAATTCTTGACTTATTTACCTAAAATATTATATATAAAAGAAAATTAATATTAATGTCATAAAAAATTAGAGAAATCTTTATTAAAAACTTAAATTGAATTTTGTTTTGGATAGCAACTATAAGGTTCCAACAATTGAGGTAATTGCTTTGAATATTAGTTATCAACATTTTTTAATATGTCCTCAGCCTACAATAAAAGTCTGCAATTACAAATACATAGTAATATCGTGGATAAAAAAAAGATATCTCTTCTTCATCTTCTGTTATCTAGTAACTACATTTATAAAATATTTTGTTAAACGACAAAAACCAACAATGTCTAACGCCTCATAGTTGATACAAGTGCTATCATCAACATGTAAAGAAAACAATAGGCCATACCTGATAGATGTAGTGAATAAGCATGCTACAATATACTTATAATCCTAAAATCCTAAGGTGTTGCAATGAAAATGAAGTCAATTTTAGCAAAATAACTTTTTATGTATTGAAACATTCAACAAAATTAATTTTAATTACCTCAGTTAAAATAATTCTACAGAACTTTATTGTAAAGCCACCGTAATTTTCGTAAATTACAACTTTCCAGCAATTTAAATAACAATCCCAAACAAAGGGGATACGATCCACTTTTTTTCATTCATTTTTCCGCAATTACATGGTTTGTCGTTTTTAATTATTTGTCGTGTCGTACCTGTCTGCGGACGTTCGCAACATTATTAAGTGTTTCCCTTTTTTTTAATAAAACGTTTACATCCAACACTTATTAAACGGCATTTACAATTTAGAATAAATTTTAAAATGCCGCCGTTCGAGAGGCTTAATTATATTGTCACAGCTTTTACACCGGCGGCGAATTATGGCGACAGGTTAAATTGGGCAATTATAAAGTTTCCACATTCCCGACTAGATCGGCGCGAATGTATTAGGTGAATTTTGATTAATATGCATATCAACTCGAAACGGAGTTGAGTAATGATGAATTCGTTTTTCGCATATTTTACGATCCTCGCCTTTGCGCTCGAGGGAGGGAGATGATAATGGAGTGCGAGATGGTGGGTGCGAGAGCCGCCGATAAGAAAGGACAAGTCTGTAATTATAAGGATTAGAAGGAAGGTTTTCTTTTTCTTTGGCCATTTACCTATCCACGCTGTGATGACTGCGCGTAATTCGGCGTCCGTTTAAAAGCTGGGCGTGTTGCACTCTTCACTAACAATGTGTTATCAAATTTTACTCTACTATTTTTTACTCTCTTTAATTATTGTAATTGCGATGAGCTGGTGAATCTTTGATGTTATTTATTTTATACTCTTTAGAAAGCGATATTTATAACTTACACAAATGCCAGAAAATTATGTTTACTGCTCTTGTCCTTAAAATAACAAATTAACACTTCAATGCAAATACTGAGACTGGCTAAAGTAACCTAAAGTAACCTAGTTAGAGTAGTCAAAAAAGACTCTATCAAGGAAAATAGAAGAACACTTCAATAACAATCGGATTAGGCACTTTAGCACAGGTCCTATTAATTTTTTGTCACTATTTAAATATTGCTTTATACTCGCCCGAATGGCGAAAGAGTTTTTGCATTTGTTTTGAATATTACGTCAATGATTAATTCCTGATAAAAAATATTTGGCTGATTGTACTATTTGGAAAATGTTTCGATAAACAATATATAAAAATATCCGTCACAACTTGTTACAAACCAAATCTGCAGTCTCTAGATAATAATGAATTTCTTTGAAATCGTATATAAGCTTTTTGAAGATGATTTAGGTCTTTTTTGGCCTAAACTTAATGATTTTGAGCTTTTAAAAAGATACAGCTGAATGATTGAGGTACAGATTTAAAGAACAAAACTTGCGGCCCTTGTAACTTATTTTTGTAAGACCAAGAATCACGAGAAAAAGAAACTAGCTTATAACTTTTTGCAAATAGAATTTACGCTTTCTGAAGTATAAGTGTATCAGTCATAAGCGTGTTAAATCCTCAACTCCAAAATACATACATTATATGTTATACACATAATTTACTATGCATGTACAATTCATTCTACCACTCAGAATTTAATATTACTAGTAATTTCTCAATTAGAGGTTGGTGTTGTTTCACAATGTTAAGTAAGAATTGAATACATCTTGTAGTAATTTCTCCATTTTTGCCTAATTTGATTATATTTCTTTGACACTAAAATAGTTTTTTTTTTATTTATATAAGACTAACCTGTTTTATATAAGACCATTATCTAACCTACAATCCAATCTGTGGAACCTAAATAAGAGTTTCTACAAAATTAGTTTTGTTTAATTAACATAACCAACGAGTTTTTGAAAATTATTTTCGTATGGAGAAGAATGATCAACAATCGTGGAGTATATATTATATAGATTATAAGATTGAAGTGTGGGATAGTCGGCACCCACCCACCCTACATTAAAAATTTTACTAAA
Organism: Ontholestes murinus; assembly: GCA_963969525.1. NCBI lineage: Eukaryota > Metazoa > Arthropoda > Insecta > Coleoptera > Staphylinidae > Ontholestes > Ontholestes murinus. The sequence goes on from OZ018387.1 coordinate 94,729,633, forward strand.
ATTAGAATCACTGTTTATGTAAATGTATCAACAATACACAACTCTGTTTTTATTGTTAATTTTTTTAATTATAACTGAAGTAAACAATTATTTAAGGTAAGTTGGTGGTGTATTTATTATTATTGAAGATGTAAACAGAAAATCTAAAAGAGAAGTAAAGAGTAGAATGTTAAGGGAATACTTCAATCCTATAAGGCTTACTTCAAAAAAATAATCGTCTTAGAAAAAACTTTTTAGAAAACAGAAAAACGTTTAACTTTTTTATACTACTTTTTATTTTTATACAACACTTTGTGACTAGTTTCGAATTACACAGTAATCATTATCAAACTAAGTTAATAACTGAATGTTTCAAACTATATAAACAACGTGCAATAAACTGTTCTAATTCTTTTGAGAATAATCTTTAATATTTATTATTAGTTAATTATTTAATCTTGCAATGCAACAAATCCAAGGAGCGCAGGGAGGATGAGAATGAATAATCTAACTTTTGGAAATTTAGTTGCTATGTAACTTTTTTGGGAAACGGATCGTCCGTTGTCCGTGCAAGAGTTTTACAAAAAAAAAATGATTCAGTGACTGCAGCGCGTAGTAGATTCTTTGAAGGTTTTCGCAACTTAAATGAGGCGTCGAGAATACATCCCATTCAAAAATAGATGAAAAAATTTAAATAGATCAAAAAACCAAAATCAGGTCAACCAAGATTATCAAGATGGACAGAGAACGTGGATCGTGTTGACCAATCTTTTGGTGAAGATTTGAATTTTTTAATTTGAAAGCGCACAATCGCTTAAATATGCCACCGTATTATGTACAGAGACCTAAAGCTGTGCCTCTAGGAAATATAATTGGTACAAGAATTAAAGCCCCATAATGCCGGTTAAAGTGACATTTTCCCTGACAAATTGATCTCGAGAAGAGGTGACATAGTTTGGCTTCAAAAAGTCCTGATTTAACTCCTATAGATTTGTTTTCTGAGGGATTATCTTAAGTCTAAAGTTTACCCCAATTGATAAACTTCTATGGCCAATTTAAAAGAAAATATCCACTATAAAGTCTCCATGCCGAGCCGTCATAAGACATTTAAGTGTTCGAATAAATGAGTGCAGCATCCGCGAAGGTTTATATTTGAACGATATTATTTGTAAACTATAAATTCCCGAATTGTATTAGTTAATTAATTATAAACACATTTTCGGTAGATGGACTACTTTTTTTTTAATTAATGCACTAAATATAAAGTTTTCTTTGATATACCCTGTATAATAAGATACATATTGGCAGTGTTGTTAATCCTTGAGGAACTTCTGGTATCTATAACAGAAGTTCCTGTTATAGACACCAGAAATAATTGTTATCGCTTTTTATAGTATGTCGATTAAAAAAAAAAACATGTCAACATTATTAGTTACTTATCATTATATAAAAGACAGATCTTTCGGTCTAACGTCGATCCTTGTGACACACCAATAATAGCTGATGTTTACAACAAACTGAATGTATTTTTAGATATAATAAAACTTATAGTTTATATTTTAATAGTAAAATAGTAAATTAAATATTGTTTTCCAAATTATCAATAGAATGCATAGTTAGCACTAATATAGATTCTTATATCAGTAATACTTTAAATGATTTTGTAAAAATAAAAAAAGTGTTTTCAATTATTCAAATATGATCGACACATTTCTTTTAATTTTTTTTTTTGTATGTCTCGTTTTGTTTTTATTTGCATATGATCAAAATGTTTGTTTCTTATAACATTATGTTTTCTATTTCCTATTATGTATTGCATTTTCTGCACTTTCGTTCACTAAATATTGAAAATTTTCATATATTTAATTATTAAAAAAATGTGAGACATTTTTTAACTATTATGGTTTAAAAATCATTTAGTTTGTTCTTGAATTTTGGAGACGTTCACTTCGTAGCACCTTTTCGATTTTTTTTTAAATAATGAAAACGCTTAACTTTTTTATACCACTAATATTTTACTTTTCTGTGATTAGTTTCAATTACACGGTAATCATTATCAAACTAAGTAAAAAAGATTATCATGTAATTGAAAGTAGTCAGAGAAAAGTAACATATGGTATAAGTGGTATAAAAAAATGTGTTTTCTTCATTTGGCTTGTTTTACCTATATTATATTTTTTCATTATTATCGATAATAAATGATATATAGGTTCTTAGGGGTGTATATTGATTCCAAGTTAATTTGGAACAGGCATGGTGATACCCTTGCTGCAAAACTCTGCAAAAATATTCATTTACTAAAACGATTTAGCAATTCTCTTCCGCAGGCGACGTATTTTGCCTTATGTCAGTCGCATATTTCCTACTGTTTATTAGCGTGGGGCCATTCCAGTATCAGTAAAAGAATATTTGGACTTCAAAGGAGAGCAGTTAGAGCTATTTGTAATTTGCCTTATAGAGAAAATTGTAAACCTAGCTTCACTTCTTTAAAACTCTTGACATTTCCGTGTATGTTTGCTCTAGAATGTTTACTGCTCATTAAAAGAAACATGAGTAGTTACCAAAGTCATGCACAAATGCATGTTCACTATACAAGGCAAAGTTCAAATATTTATCTAAGTTGCCCTAGACTCTAAAAGATGTAAAACTCAAAATGCCATCAACTACTATAATCCAAAATTATTTAATACTCTTCCTGAACACAATAAAATTCTAGATCTAAAACAATTTAAATTTACCATAAAAATATATTTTATAAATAAGGCATTTTATAGTATAAATGAATGTTTATCAAGTAATTTTCAAGATACATATTAATCTATTTTAGTAAAAAAAGTGTTTTAGTGTGTAGTTCAAATATTTGATTGTAGAGGCTTTCACTTTGCGATACATATTTTATAACTTTAAATAAAATAAAAATAAACTTTGTATATATCAATTTAGCTGGTCATTATCAAACTATTATTATTATTTATTATTCATTTTAATTTATTAACTTACAATTGTTATAATTTTTACACTACTAGGATAACATTTTATATTATATTCGATTAGTTTTAATTCTTTAAATAATTTAGCATCTTTATTTTTATGTACATCATGTAGTTATAATTTGATACTTTTATTGCTTAAACATATGTTCGTTTTTTTTAAATATTTGTTTCTATTAACCTTATAAGTCTAAATATTTCCTAATATTATATTAATGCAATTATATTACTTATTTTGTATACTCTCTGACTTGTGTTAACTATTATTGTACTTGCACCAATAAAAATATTATTATTATAAAAATTAGAGTTCATTAAAGTACTTTTATCTACGATCGTACAGAAAGTAGACGCTTTTTGCATCATTCTTCATTGTAAAAGTGGCTCTTTAAACACTAGTGCTTTTTTACGTTTTTATTGCACGGTAATGTCAAACTGTTTTTATTGCACAGAATTGTCAAATTTCACAGATGAATATATTTCGACGAAAAACTAAATTTTTTATTAATTGATACAAATAACTAATAAACTATAAATAAAATATATAATACAAACGAAATGGCAGATTTAAGAACTCTGAAGATTCCATTTAATGCAAGTCGAAGCGATTACAATAAAGCGAACATTTTTTCCAGAAATAATAATGGCGGTCGACATTTGTGCAACTTGTTTACTGGTTGCTAAGTAATGCTTTCATTAGTGCACTGCGGGTAAAATATGTTTTCATTAATTGAATTATTGAAATGACATTAAAATATTACTCATAAGAATATATTCTTTGAAATTCTTTACGATTGAAGATAAAATTTTGTAAGGCACACGTGTAAAAAGTTTCTTTATTGCACTCCTGGCTTTAAAAAAACTCGGTCGTTCCTCGCTCGTGTTTTTAAACGCCAGTTCGTGCAATAAAGCATCACTTTTTACACTTGTACCTTAAATAACTATTAATTTTATTCATTGAATAATTGAAATGACATTAAAATATTACTCATATGAACATATACTTTAAAAATTGCTGCACGATTGAAGATAAAATTTTGTAAGGCACACGTGTAAAAAGTTTCATTATTGCACTCTTGGCTTTAAAAACACAAAACGTTACTTAGCAACCATTAAATAATTTGCACAAATGTCAGACGCCATTATTGTTTGTGTAAAAAAGTTTCGCTCTATTGCAATCGCGTCTATTTAAATTAAATTATATCTTCAGAGTTCCTAAATCTGCCATTTCGTTTATATTATACAGTTTCAAAGTTATTTGGATAAATTAATAAAAATTTAAGTTTTTCATTGAAATTTTGTGCTATAATATATTCATCTGTCAAATTTGTCATTTATGTGCCTTAAAAATAATTTGACATTTCCATAAATAAAAATGTGAAAAAGCACTTTTATTTTTTATTTATTTATTTTTTGTATACATACATTTGTTAATTTTATTATGTTATATTAAATACAACATAAAATCTAAATCTTTCACCCTGTAAACTATTTAAACAAGATACTATTACTAGGCTAAAAGAATTTTCGAAAATCGTTTATAAAACAATTTCAATATATTTTTATTTTTATAGGATATTCAGGTGACTTGAAGGCAATTTTATACTTTACTTTGAATATTTTTCGTAACTCAGTTTAGCATACGACAATCGAATACTCTTATTTACTCTATAATATGTACATCATACAGCAAAAAACAATTTTCGCTTAGTATCTCAGTTTTAAAACATAGATTATGTGTTAGAGGGGCTCGTTTTTTTATTTCTGATTAATATTGTTCAATTATAAGAACTTCAATAATATTCTTACATTCGCTTCTGTGTTTGAAGTTGATGTTCGTTTATTTATATTATTTACAAAATTAAACTCATCATGTTTAAAATCACCATCGCTTGCATCTAATGTTCATATTATCATTTAATTACTGTTTTTAATGCAAGCATAGTTTAAAGTTATATATATTTATGTTATCAATAATAAGAAAATTCAAACATGTGGTTATAAGCACTTACATTTCTTTGTCAGATATCAGTTTTGAAGTATGTCATTTTGACAAATATCTATAAGTTTATCTTTTTTTGGGCCATAACATATATATATACATATAAGTTACCTGCCGTCCACAATAATGCTCCTTTTGATTACGAACAATGAGTGTAGTGTTATATAAACAATCCTTTGTTTTATTTAATATGAATATTATTATTTTATTACGCATTAATTATATTTATGCTTAGCTTGTAAGAATTATATTATAAATAGCCCGTATTTCTTTATTAGATTTAATTGTATAGTTAGAACTCGTACTCTGTACATGTCCGTCGTAATAATAAATTGTTTTTAAAAAAACTCTGAAGTAAGTCCACGAACGTTAACTGGCGCAGTCGGTAGGATTGGTTGAAGTGCCTTGAGCGAACATCATTGGTCACTTTTCGTCTACGAATTTGTCAACCGAAAATCCACAACTTGGACCTCGAAGACACTGAAAATTGGCTCTTCAAACATCAAGAAACCAAACCCAGGGTCGTGTCCAATTCGTCCACTCCACGAGACAATCGCAATCTCCATGGGCTGGATTTTTCTTATGTAAGTGCATTTATTATTCAGAGTCGGTAAACATTTTATGCATCGTACTAAAAGGTCGAGTAACCTAGCTATTCAATTCACCGCTGCATCGCGCAGAAATTTAAGACACTTAGAAATAGATAATTTGCGTTTAAACTCACAAAAAATGGCTCAACAATTGAAACCGGAATACTTAGCCATGATTCCTGATTTTTACGGGAATCCCGAAATTCTTTCCAGATTCATTGAAATTTGTGAAAAATTAGTCACACGCTTTTATAATCGCGATGACCCAAATGATTTTCAAAATGAATATTTAACGTCTACTATATTGTCAAAAATTAAAGGTGACGCCGCGAAAAATATTTCATCTTCAGTAATTCATACGTGGGACGATTTAAAAACCGCGTTACGTAATACGTATGCAGACAAACGCGATCATCTTAGTCTTAACGCAGAAATTACCAATTTAAAACAGTTGATCACCGAATCTCCTTTCGATTTCTATAATAGATTAAATCATTTGTTAAATTTACAAATTTCTTATGCTACTAATCATATTGAACATAATCTAAAAAGATTTCATTTAATTGAATTTTTCAATGATAATGCGTTGCGTGTTTTCTTAAAAGGTTTAAAAGAACCTTACGGTAGTCAAATGAGGGTCAAGAACCCTACAGACCTTCACATTGCTCTCAACATGCTGACAAATGATTTTCAGCACGAGTTTTCTCCGCAGCAGTCGCACAAAACCGATAAAATTCCGCGTCGCGTTCATCAAAATAATACTCCGCGAATTCCTCCGCGTACTTATCAGCCACCCACACATAAGCCGTCTTATAACTATAATTATAACAATTATCAGGCGAAAAATAAATTCGCTCCTAAACAAAATTATAATTCAAACTTTAATCGGAGACAGGAAACCCCGATGTCAACCTCGACTATTAATCCAAATAATAATCGAAAATTAAATTATACGTCACAAGAATTATATAACGTTGAGCAAAATAATTCTTTTTTAGGCGAAAACGCCTCGGAAAACCCAGAGAACAACTGGAATTCTTAGGTATTAAAAATAATGAAAGCTATCTTCCCCATATAATAGAAACTAAAAATAAACTCAAAATATTAATTGATACTGGGAGCACACGCTCTTTCGTAAATCCGGGAATAGCTAATAAGTTCTTTAAAAATCAAATTTTTAAATGTCCATTTAATGTGACTACTATTAACGGTTCAACCCAAGGTAACTATAGTACAAAAATTAATCTAAGTCATTTATTTAGAACCGAATCCTCAAAAAATTTAATATTCCATATTCTGAATTTCCACACGGAATTCGATATGTTATTAGGCATCGATAATTTAAAACTTTTAAATGCCCATATTGATTTAAATAAAGATCAATTAATCGCACCGGGATGCGAAATAAATATTAATTATTTAAACAAGTTCAATGAACTCCAGTATACGAAGTGTATAGTAGTAGCTGGTAGGTCTGAAACAGTTGTACAAGTAGATATTAAAAATGTCAAAAATGGTGACATTATAATTCCATACATTAATTATGGTTCGAATATTGAGACACCACAGTGTGCCTCCAAATGTAAAAACAGCAAGGCTGTATGTACAATTATTAACCCCAATAATAACCCTTTTAAGGTATTCTTAGAACCATTGGTTGTCGATAAGATCAACGAATATGATCTTAATCAATCACCCAATTTAAATTTAATTGATACAAATAAAATAAAATTTGACTTGTCTCTCATTCGTTCAGCGCATATGAATAATGAAGAAAGACAGCAAATTACTAATTTAATTAAGGAATATTCAGATATTTTCCATATAAATAATAGAGGGTTAACTTTTACAAATGAAATTAAACATCGTATACTCACAAACGATGAAATTCCGGTGTACACTAAATCGTATAGGTACCCGCAAATCCATAAACAAGAAGTTGATAAACAAAAGGGGGATCAACACATTAAAAATATAAATAATAATAAGTTTAATAAGAAATATACAAACAAAAATAATTCCAACGTGCGAAATAATAATAAATATCAGAAAGTTGATAAACAAAAGGGGGATCAACACATTAAAAATATAAATAATAATAAGTTTAATAAGAAATATACAAACAAAAATAATTCCAACGTGCGAAATAATAATAAATATCAGAAACGTAATAGTAATAAAACTGTTAGTAGAAATAAATTATCTGATTCAAATAATAGTAAAGTACAACAAACTAATGTGCTCAATAAAAAGAAAATTGGTAGGAATATTAATAATAGCTATAATAGTAATAATCAAAATAGGTTTAGATTATATAAATCTGATCAGTTTTTAAACCAGCGATCACATATAAATGCAATGAATAAAAATGCTGATGCTCTATCAAGAGTTGAACTTAATCACATAACAGACCATAATGACAAATATTATGTAGATAATTTTGACGAATCACTTCTTGATAATAATAATGTAATTGAAGATGATAATCAATCAATAATTGCCGAAGTTGGTGATCAAGATAACATAGATGACTTTTTAGATGAATTAATAAATGATAATGATGGTGAAACGGTTCACTCAAATCTTGAAAACCCTATTACCACCATCCCAATTTTAGAAAAGCCTGTAAATATTGGCGATAATCAAATTATAATTAGTGAAGTAAATTATTCACCCGCAAAACCAAAACGTGAGGTCTTATATAATAATAAAAAGTTACGTATTCATGTTCAATTTTCCAAAAATAACTTTGAGAAAGATGTAATAGATTTTATTAAAGAATATATTGCTCCAAAGGTAAAATATCACTTATATTTTGATAGCGATGTATATGAAAAATTTTGTGTTGTAATTCAAACTTATTTCAAAAACTCACAACTAAATTTGGTAAAATGTACAGAAAAATTATTAGATATTGAAAATGAAGATGAGACTATTAACACTGTCAAATTGTACCACGATAGTAAATTAAATCATAGAGGTATTGACGAAACATATGCCGAAATTAAAAGATATTTTTATTGGCCTAATATGAAAAATACAGTCCAAAATTTCATAAATAATTGTGAAATATGCTTGTCAAGTAAATATGATAGAAATCCGTTAAAATTAAAATTTAATATAACACCTACACCGGTGAAACCATTTGAAATCATTCATATCGACTGTATCGCGATCGAGGGATCTAAATTTTTAACTATTGTAGATGCTTTCTCTAAATACGCGCAAATGTATCAATTAGAATCTTATCAAGCTGTCGAAATTGCAAACAAACTAATTCGTTTCTTTTCACATCATGGTATACCAGCACAAATTGTAGCTGATAATCATCTAGAGTTCAAAAATTCATTAATAAAAGAATTATTAGAATTACATAAAATTAAACTACATTTTATAAGTAGCCAACATCCAGAATCAAATGGATTAATTGAAAGAGTTCATTCAACAATAATTGAACACGTTCGAGTCCTAAATGCTCAAAAATCATTAAAATCAGAATCAGCAGAAACAAAAATATTATACGCTGTTTTAGGATATAATAACTCAATTCATTCAGTCACACGGTTAAAACCCATTGAAATTATTTCAGGTCACTTAGAAAACAATTCCCCATTTGATATTGATATAAAAAACAAAATTTTAAACAGCTACGTTACAAATCACAAAGAAAAGGTAAGATTAATGTATACTTCAATTAATGAAAAGCTTGTTGAAAATAAGGAAAAAACAATAAATAAACAAAATGAAAAAAGAGAAGATCTACCAAATATTAATGATAAAGTATTTATAAAAAATCGGCAAAAACAATCGAAAACAAAAATTAAGTATAAACCGGAAATAATTGAATCAAAAAATGAAGAATTAAAAACCGCGAAAATTAAAAGGTCTCATCATAATCAAGTAGAAAAAGTACATCTTTCGAACATTAAAAGACCCCGTAAATTAAATGATGATAAGAAAAAATAAAATTGAGGACAGTATCGAACTATCCTACATAAATTTTATGAATAATTATAAAAATGATAATAATATAGCTAACAATATAACTGAGATTCAAGATAATCTATTTACAGCACCAAAAGATTTTTCCCTTGCACATTGTGTTAGTGCTGATTTACATATGAATTCGGGTATAGCACATGATTTTAAAATTAGGTTTGGACAAATAGATAAATTAAAGGCACAAAGGCCTAAAGTCCACTCTTTATGTTTCTTAAAAAACGAAAATCGGCATATAATATATTTAATTACTAAAAACAAATATTTTAATAAACCAACACACAAAGATTTATTTCAAACTTTGGTAACATTAAAAGATTTCTGTAACAAAAGAAATATTAAAAATCTCGCAATTCCAAAAATAGGTTGCGGATTAGATAAACTTAATTACGATAAAGTAAAAGCCATGTTAAATTACATTTTTGGCAATTCTGATATAAAAATAAATATCTATTTAGGCGAAATTAAAATTGATGATTCCGTTCCAGGTCCATCATGGTCGCAGTAACGCGAGCCATAGAAGTTAAAAATATTACAAGTAATCTAGGCATATTACCAATAAATTTAGGGCCGGCAAAATTAGAAAAAAGTTAGCACACATTTATCCATTATTATAACATCAGTACAATGTATGATGAATTTAAGAAACTAAATGGGCAATATAATCAATTGCAACTAACAATTAGAAACATATCGACATTTCAGAGGGATTTTCAGAATTATGAAAATATATTGAATTATTTAAAAGAGGATTTGAATGATAAATTCCAACAATTTAAAGTTACAAAAAGAAGCCGAAATAAAAGAGGACTTATCAACGGGTTAGGCACCGTAATAAAAACCATTACCGGAAATTTAGATTCCAATGACGGTACAAAATTTGAAAATATGTTAAACCACCTTAAAAATAATCAAAATCAAATCGAAAATCAAATAAAATTTGGGTATAGTGTTAACAATGAAATTGTTAGTAAGTTTAACAAAACATTAAAAAGTATTGAACATAATGAAAATTTATTGAAATCGAGAATTATGCAATTGCATGCTATTTTAAAAGGAGAAATCGATCATCAACATGTACTTTTTATAAAAGACATCTTTAATCAATTGATAATATCGTATACGACAATCCAAAATATATTTCAAACAATAGAAAATTCGATTATGTTTTGTAAATTACACGCGATTCACCCTAGTATTATAAAGTCATCCGAATTTCTAAGTATTCTGCAAACTATCTCGGGATTCTACGGAAACCAATTACCTTTTGACGTAAGGCTAGATAACATATTAAATTTTGAATCTATATCCAAAGTAAATTGTTTAATTAAAGAAATGGTAATTCAGTATTTTATATCAATTCCAATTAATTATGAAATAAATTTTGAACTATATTATCTAAATTCAATTCCTACTAAAATTGAATCAGATTACTTGACCATTGTACCAAACACAAATTACGTTTTAAAATCTGAAAATAAGATTATACCTCTGAATAATGGATGTACAAAAACAAAATTGTACTACCAATGCCCATCTCACTTGCCGCTGTCAACTTCGATTAAATGCGAAGAAAATATTATCAAATCTGGAAAAGTGGACGATTGCCAATTCACAAAACTGGAGATTTTTGGTAATCACCTGGAGCACCTGCCTCACACTCAACAGTTCCTGCTAGTGTTTCCACATAAAGACCAAATAAAAATTAAGTGTCAAAAACAAACTGAAATTAGGGAACTAAGTGGTGTTTATTTAATAAAACCAAACAAGTGCCTAATAATCTATAAAAACAATGAACTGCATATACAAGACTCAAGTTCGGGAGGCCCTGTGTTAATTAATAATGTTAAAATAAAAATTAATAATCAAAATCTAACTGACTTCAGGATAAAGCTTCGCCGATTAACCCTTCAAGATACACCCGCAGTTCAACCCCTACCAACGATCCAAAATGATTGGGATTTCGTCAGGCCCAGTATGTGGACCATAGTCATCTACATCATCATATGTGGAGGAGCGTTGTTCCTGTTCTATAAATGGAAACGAAGACAAGGAACAACTCCCGAAGTAGACCAACCCCAGGCCTACGAACTTCATCTTCCAGGGGGAGCAAAAGTCTAAGGGTGGAGGAGTTACCTGCCGTCCACAATAATGCTCCTTTTGATTACGAACAATGAGTGTAGTGTTATATAAACAATCCTTTGTTTTATTTAATATGAATATTATTATTTTATTACGCATTAATTATATTTATGCTTAGCTTGTAAGAATTATATTATAAATAGCCCGTATTTCTTTATTAGATTTAATTGTATAGTTAGAACTCGTACTCTGTACATGTCCGTCGTAATAATAAATTGTTTTTAAAAACTCTGAAGTAAGTCCACGAACGTTAACTTATATATATATATATACAGGGTGACTGACGAAAAACCTTTGGTGCTGTATCTCGCTTATTTTTGATCCGATTTGAATAAATAAAACATCAAATTAAATGATTTTTAAAAGACTTTAATATGAACTGTACTGATATTTTTTCTTGCATCCAGTTTTTGACAAAAGACGATTAACTTTTTTTTTAAATTGTACTGTATATATATATTGTACTGATCCGCAAGGAGATTTTTTTCTGAATCTAAATTTGTAAACAATTCTATCCATTCATCAAACCAAAGTCGAGAAATTGAGGATTAAAAAAAAAATTAAAAATCAAATACCCATAGTAAACAATATACAGAGCCTATTCCAAATGTCAAAAGTGACAGTGTCAGTCATTTTTACAATACTGCAATGATTTTTAATAATTTCATAATAAAAATGTTGCAAGATTTCAAAAACTGAAAAACGATTTCTGTAGAAGCACAAAATTCTAGTACAGTGTTTGAAATATTGCAACATTTTAATTATGAAATAATTAAAAATCGTTGCAGTATTGTATCAATGGCTGTCACTGTCACTTTTGACATTTAAAATAGGGTCTGTATATTGTTTTCAATGAATACTTGACTTTTTATTTATTTTTTTAATCCTCAATTTCTCGACTTAAGTTTGATGTATGGATAAATTTGTCTACAATTTTATATTCAGAAAAAAAATCTCCTTGCGAATCAATAAAAATAGTCACCCTGTATATATATATATATATATATATATATATATATATATAACGGGTGTCCAATAATTATTGCAGTCACGGGTGGCGTTGGAATCAAAAACGTAGGTCAATTCTTTCATGTGCCAAATAAATGAACTGACATGTTAATTGTCAAACATAACCTAAATGTGCATTAAAAATGTCAGTTCATTTATTTGCAACATGTAAGAATCGACCTACGTTTTTTATTCCAACGCCACCCGGGACTGCAATAATTGTTGGACACCCGTTATATATATAACGTAGGTCGATTCTTACATGTTGCAAATAAATAAACTGACATTTTTAATGCATATTTAGGTTATGTTTGACAATTAACATGAAAGAATTGACCTACGTTTTTGATTCCAACGCCACCCGGGACTGCAATAATTGTTGGACACCCGTTATATATATATATAAACATTATTGTGGCAAATAAATAAAAACTGTTGGAAATCTAATGCCTTGCCGGACAAAAGAAGAAAACAAGGGCATCGGTGTATCATTTTGCAAGTGAATTCTATTCTATGCTAATATAAAATATATTTCTTTAAATCAACTTGGTATATTTTGTAAGTGCATTGAATGAAATAAAGTGTGGAATAATTAATTGATACTTTTTTATTTAGGAATTAGAACATATACAAATATTTTAAAAGTACATTACAATAAGTTATTTAAAATATATATACTTCTTAGCGTTTAAATGAAACTCTACATTAAACTAAATTTTATCTACGATCGTACAGAAAGTAGATGCTTTTTGCATAATTTTTCATTGTAAAAGTGGCTTTTTAAAGCACTAGTGCTTTTTTACGTTTTTATTGCACGGTAATGTCAAACTTTTTTTATTGCACAGAAATGTCAAATTTGACAGATGAATATATTATAGCACAAATTTTCGTTGAAAAACTTAATTTTTTATTGATTGATACAAATAACTAATACATAAAATATATAATACAACCCAAATCGCAGATTTAAGAACTCTGAAGATTTCATTTAATGCAAGTCGAAGCGATTACAATGAAGCGAAAATTTTTTCCATAAATAATAATGGTGGCCGTCATTTGTGCAACTTGTTTACTGGTTGCTAAGTAACGCTTTCATTAGTGCACTGCTGGTAAAATATGTTTTCATTAATTGAATTAATCAAATGACATTAAAATATTACTCATAAGAATATATTCTTTGAAATCCTTTACGATCGAAGATAAAATTTTGTAAGGCACACGTGTAAAAAGTTTCTTTATTGCACTCCTGGCTTTAAAAAAACTCGCTCGTTCCTCGCTCGTGTTTTTAAACGCCAGTTCGTGCAATAAAGCATCCCTTTTTACACTTGTACCTTAAATAACTATTAAAAGTAGTCAGTCGAAAATGACAACATGTACAGATATATCTGACATTAATTTACGAATTCCAAGAAGAAAAAAATGCTTCAAAAGCTTGCGGATCGATCTTGGCGAAAATATTGCATCGTATGATATGTGTGCATTTTGGTTTTTATTTAAACGACAAAAAACGCTTTGAAGGCCCTAGAAAGTGCGAAAACGATGAGTTGTAGAATATGCTCGCTGAAAAATCGGCACAAATACAGAAGAGCTTGCAGAACAAATGGATGACAACCCGAAACACAAAAATCCACGGATAAATACTATAACAAACCCAAACGCTTCGGAAATAAGATTCTTTTATGCTTTTAATTTGGTTGATTGAGTTACTTGAAGATAATAATAACTTTGATTAAAACACTTAGAACCGTTTTGATTAAAACACTTAGAACCTTGCTTCAATATTGAAGAAAGGTTCTAAGTGTTTTAATCAAAATTCTTTTCTGCATTGGGTAGGAAACAGTTACTGCAGACTGATACTAACGTAAATTAATCTGCTTGAGTTTAAAATAAACCTTTGATGTAGCTGAATAATTGGATTATTTATCTGTACACCTAATAACTTAACAAAAAGAAAACTGCATTGATTTAGTGCAATCGATAATAATTGTCCGCTCTGGTGAAATATGGTTTAAGAATAAAGTTACGGGTGTGAAAGAATGGTTAAATATAATGCGCGCACAGACATTGGCCAAGCCGCAAACCGAACATCGGAACATGGGAGCGCAAGTGATGAGAAAATTACTGTGATCAAGCCTTAGCTCCTCAGCGCCGTCAATCCATCAATCATTCGACTAATCATTTTTTGATATAAACAGTCGTAAAGTGCATACAAATCCTTGTTGATTATTGTTATTATATCCTTTATTAGATGCAACCCATGAATTTGGCGCTCATTAAATTCCACCGTCGCGATTGATTTGTTTCTGCACTCGTTGGACCGTCAATGCTCGAATGATTACAATAATTACCATCTGTGAATAAATATTAATTAAGCGCGATAATTGACTGTAAATCAATTTTAAATGCGGGACGGCGGCCATAAATATCGGCCGGGCGACAAAAACAATAAACCGTCGGCGTTCCGGGAATCTGGAAAGTCGTCGAGGGAAGTCATCGAGGTGTGACTAACGACCATTCGATCGAGTGCCATTGATGCCAGAAGTAGGATATTGTTCGGTCGCACACGTGCTTCAGGAATCTCAACTCGTGCCAGAGATTACAGAAAACTTTCGGTTAGACACTTTACACCATTTGTTGGACGGATTCCTTCTTCTCAATGTCCGGAACTTCCTACCTCAATTAATTTAGAAACGACGGACTTAACACCATATTTCACGGAATTCATTTGAATATATCTTTCCAGCACACGTGCTTAACGGATGGCTGACGTTGCGTATAATTAATTTTTGAGTCGATAAATCAATTGCTAATGGTACTGAAAATCTATTGATTGTCAGTCATTTAACAGTAATAATATATATCAATGAAATAACTTTTCTTATAAAACCAGTAAAGTTATTAAAACGATGAAGTTAGATAAAATGAAAGAAACATTAATGATAAATTACTATTTAATGATATAATCAATAATAAGGTTAGACTTTTGAAAATTTTGTAGAAAGTGAAACTGCTCTAGAATCAAATATGTGTAATCGGTGAAACAAACAAGTTTTATTTAAATTTTTACCATATTATTTCATAACGGTTTATTAAGAGATATATGGGGAAGTTAGTCAAGAAATATGGTATTCAAAATCTAAACAAGGCTCTAAATATTATTATATTTGGCAAAAATTTGTGTTGTCTTTGACTAGAATTGGCATAAGAGTTTTCAAGGAAAAAATATAGTCCGAACTACCACCGAATCACGGTGGTTATCCACTCATTTAGGGAAATCCAGTCCAAAGCTTTCGACAATAATCGTCACTTTAATGTTTTTTCGTATAACATGATGTCTTTCTACACAGCTTTTTGCTTATATATAATTATTTTAACTCCTTGATTGTTTAAATCTCTAAAAATATTTTTGGCCAAATTTTCGAATCATCTTGCGAATCGATTACGTTGTTAACTATATTCGTGCAGATTACACATAAAACCCAGCGCAGACCGGTATAATTTCATTTCATAAATGAAGGACGTATAATTTCGTATGCGTGATTATTTGCTCTTAACTGAGATCCACTATCGAAAAAAATAAAGAACGAAGCCAATAAAATCCTTCGCAGTGACCCAGAGCCCGAAAAACAACTTCCCAAATGCATATCTGAAATTAAATCAGCGAACCGAATGGCTCCTCGGCAGGGAAAAAAAATAACAGAGATGATTTATTCAGTCCATAATATCCCGTAATTTCCACCGAAAATGTGTGAAAAACTAGCATCTATTTATGAATTTCGGTAATTCCCTTCCTGTTACGAGGCACTTAAGCACGAATTGGATCAGTGATTTAGTAGATAATTGCAGTAGGTTATCGGGGCCTTTTTCCTTATCCGCACACTGATCAAATTATGCGTGGCACGCACGTGTATTTTTTTTCTGATATTAAATGTGGAAAAGGGAAAAAATTAAATGGCCACCCCCTGAAGAACAGTTGGCCGGCGCAGCTGCGCGGAAAGATTTCTCCTCGTTCCGTTTTCCCTTTGGGCCGTTGCGAGCCGTTGGGCGCCAATTAGTAAATGTCTGGTTACGGATCTCGTAATTCCTTAATGTAATTTCGCCATTGGGTGTTGTTATTTCCATATCACGCGGTATTAAGACGTTGTCGCCACTCAACGCTTCCCATGTGATATCTGCGAGCTACGGTTCGAATAAAAACTATATTTGTATGTGGGGCAAACGCCCTAAGTATTGTTATACGTCCGCATCTGTTAAACGGCGTAATTTAGTATACGTATGCATAAGTAGTCCACGATTGGGTCAAATAAATATCGCCTAAAAGCTTTTGCCATCTTGTCAACGAGCGAATGGTACAAAATTAAGTCTTGGAGGGAGTTACTTACTAAGAGTCATTTATGGTGAAGATGTTTGTTATCCAACCATGAAATATTATTGTTATTAATTGCTTTAAATAATTTTGGTCTTATAAGTAACTAGGCATATTAATTTCAATTAAAGAAGAGGAGTTGAAAATTAGCAAAAAATTGGCCTAGACAATTTTAAATACTTTACAATATTGTATACAAGCAAGAAGAAATGCCACTTATTGTAAATAATACGATGAGTTAAATTTTTAGTAATATTTAAAAAAAACCTTTAAATTACTGCTTGAAACTTTGATGTGACTATTAAGATTAAAAGTTTGTAATTCTGAGTTTGACGAGTATACTCATTATCATTCATTCATGCTTTCAAATCGGAGCAACTCAATTTACTGATCAAAACAATAACAAAATACCCCCCCCACTTAAAAAAATATTATATTAACCAGTTAACTGTGCGAATTTTGAAAGTGCGAATTTCTTTGTGTCACGAAAATCCATCGATAATGAGTATACTCGTCAAACTTAGTTAACTGGTTAATATCTGAGATGAGTGATAGTCGAAAAATTATAATAGTTAGCCAGGTTTTGAAACTCTCATTTAGAACAAGGAGGATTAGGAAGCAAAACTATTTAAGGAGAGTTCTTATTATCCTTCAAAATAACAATAACCCATTGACATTGATCATTCCAATTTACACAACATTAACAGATAACACTATTAAATCTTAAAAGAAGAAACTAGAGTGGTTGGTCAAATGATACAAAAAACAGAACTGGTTTAAGATAGTTGTTATTATTTTATCTTGATGATACCTTAACGAAGTTTCTCAGTCTTCAACTATAAGTTGCCATTCACGATTCCAGTGATGATATATATTGGAACAGTGTGTTTATCAAGTCCTTTCCTTCCAGTTTCCTTTGGTAAATCATAGTTAGATTAATTTCGTTTGAACTGTTTGGGGTTTTAGGTTTCTCATAGTTTTACCATATCATTATACAATGCTATCATTGATAATTCAATTTTACATTATGTGCAATTATTCAGAAGAGGTCATGAATCGACCTAAATTATGACTTTCTGACTGATTATTTTTTCTAGAAAAAAATGCCCGTCGTAATTGACAGAGTACACGAGATCCACACATTCATATTTAAATTCTCTATAATCATAAATTGCATACACAAGTTCACATATATACAAATTGAAGAGTGAGAATCTCATGTCGCCCTTACCGATAATAAGATCGTAAGCAGACCTTGAAACAGCTGTCAATAAGTTTTCATCTGATATGGTTGTAGCTCTTAAAAAGTTATCGACCATCCGAATTTTCTCAGATCAAATCTCTGTTTATTAAGTTATTTAAGACAAAAAACGCCCTAAATTGAAAAGCACTCGAGAACCGTTCTTCTATATAGAATTTTATAATCGAGTTCTCAAATGCAATTAATTTCACCAACTTGTATAAATACAAAATAAAGGTAGAAAATGCCATCTCCCTTCTATCAATAATCAGATAGAGTAGATCTTGAAGTAGCCATTTGCAAACTCAGTAATGCTTGTTGATATTATTAAGGTGCGCAGCTAACAGAATTACCTCTCACAATATTGTTGATACTTAAGGCTTCTACTTTGTTATACAAACTAAGCATTTTATTGTGTAAGTAAATCCAGTTACATATTTCCAGCTGATTTTCTGTCTGTTGTAGATCGTAGATTATTCGAAATTCGTTCTTTTATGTTTTAATTTTATAATTTATAACTTATACTTAAATTGTGCAATTAAGTCCATCAACTGAAAGGAATACAAAATTAAGGTAAATAACTCTAGCATACCTTTACGTGAATTAGTTTTCGCCAGGAAATGGATTTAACTCAACAGGTCTCTTTGATTTGATCACACATTTATTACGTTTAGGAGCTCCTATCTCTGTGTTTGAAGTTTCTCAATAATACTACTGCACTTTGTCTTAGATCTGTAATTGTTGCCTGCCCACCTTGTACATTTCATTTGCGGATATTGTTTATAAAATATAGAACGTGTCCCATTACGCACACAGTTTTCTCGTAGGAAGAGCATTCAGGAATCGTAGCAGCATCAGATGTAATTGCGATATGGTTGCATTTTACTTCAGGCACATATTTAGGAGGTGAGTGAACTAGAAATGACGGTCCTGTCAACCATAGGTTGCCCTCCTTGAGGTCGATCGGAAAAGGTCCATGAGCGAGATGTCGGCGGGATTCTACTTGATTAGGGTATTAATTTCTCCTACTTTTTTGCAATAAATGTCTTGAAGCATCTAAAATCGGATTTTATCGTTGAAGGTAAAATCTAATAAAATTGAATTTACAAAGCATTTAGCCCACTCGTCAACTTCTGCCAATTTGCCCCACATAATTCCAACTGTAAAGGGAGTGCCATCTGGAATCGCTGTTTCTTCGAAGTAATTTTCTCATCTTATATCAACGGGTGCAAGTGACTCGTTCTTGTAATTTTTTAGATCCTAGAATCTAGAAACCGATTCATGAATGCCTATCAATCCTATTACAGTGCTGTCTTGTTAAAATTTCGAGATTGTTGACAACTCTCCTTCCACAATCGAGTTGAAGTGAGTGTTAAATCAGCGGTTTATTATAATATCTCCTTCAAGCAGGATGGCTCTGGGCATTTTCTATGATGTGGTCCACTTTTTGTGGCCCCAAAAATTCGAGATTAGAATTAGACTTGTATACCCTCGATGACAAGTGCACTTATGTTTATGGTAAAATCAAAGTAGCGAGATCTTATTTTTGTAGAAATTCCTTTACTAATGTCACTACTGAGATCGGTATGTTCATATTAAGGGCAAGGCGATTCACACACAACTCTCATATCACGTTGGCCTGAGAACCAGTATCAAGAATTGTTTGTAGTTCGAAGATAAGAACTTAATAATGTCATTGTAAGTTGGCACATGTTGTTCAATTTTTCTGCGATCAATTCCTTCCTAGTGGAATTGACCACAATGTTGGATGTTTTAAAACAGAAAACTTATCACAGAAGGTGACAGTCGGTCTTCCATTTTGAATTTTATAATTTAGTTCTCAAAATTTAAATTGTGCCACTAATTACGATAACTGACATATATATAACATGAGTGTAGGTAATCCTATCTTGTTTCTGCCTATAATCAAATCGACCACTAGGTTCAGATTTGTGGTTATTGTTTTCTAAATGAAGTTTGTGATTAAAGGCAATGAGCATTGCGTAGCACTCGAAATGGATTATTTACTTTCTGCATCATTTATTTCTTAATAAGAGAACTACGTAAATTATTCACTTATGCTTGCAATCGAGTATAAACACAAAGTAAAGCTATGCAATTTTATTTCGCCTCCATCCATAGTAACATCGAAAGCAGACATTCAAGAAGCTGTCGATACAGTCTCCAGCTTTTCTCATCCATATTTGCAGCGGCCTCAAAATTATCTCATAAAGATCAGATTTACGGCCTGGGGCAGAGCTTTAATCTCTTATCTCACTGTAGGTGGTAGAGCACTAGAAATCTGTTTTATATAGAATTATTTATTTCTAAAAGTCAGAGATGAATCACGTACACTATACAATAATTTCATCAACTCGCATAAATACAAAATGTAGATAGAAAATCTCCCCCTTATCGATAATCAGATTAAAGAAGACCTCAAGCACATGTTGACGACCTTTACTAAGTCAAAATTGAAGACAAAATTAATCCGCCGTTGGTGGCAGAACTCTCGATATTTGTTCTGTATAAAATTTCATAATTTACACATCGATGGTGGCGCATTCGGTTACGGCACCGAACTGACGTGCAGCAACCTTGGTTCGGGTCAGTAGTTGGATGGGTGAGCCGTACCATTCACCATTAGGATACAATTAATGGTGCACACACAAATACACAAATCACACGGCGGAAGGACCACGTGGTTGATAGCCAAACACTACTACTACTATAATCTCGTCCTTACCGATAATCAAATTAAAAGAAAACCTCAAGCAAATATTGACGACCTTTCGTAAGTCATGCTTCCATATATCGATATTCCCGTCATTCAATTTAAGGGACAGTTTCTGATTAAAGACGAGCCCCCTTTAACGGCAGAGCTCTTGAAATCATCTTCTTCTATATAGAATTTTATAATTTAGCTAACTATTTCATATTTCCGTAACATAAAAAATAATTGAAAACATTTGAAATGCTCATACATTTGTTAACCTACTCTTCTATAAAAAGGAATCAATCAGAAGATGAAGACGAAGATGAAGACTGTATAACAAATAAAAACTCGTTCTTAAATTCCTTAGTAGCTCGAGTTATAAAAATGAAGCTATTAGATCTAAAACTCTGTCTACATTGTATACCTTTTAATCGCAATATTGCTCTCCTCTGCAATTTTATAATTTCGTTTATCATTCAGTTATTCTAGAAAGTGCTATCGATAAATAAAGATCCTTAAAAGAGGTTGAAATCACCAATTGGTGTAAATATAAAGTAACAAAAGGGAATCATCCCATCATGCCTTTATTGATAAACAGATGAGAGACCCAGTAGCAGCTAATGAGTTTATGACCGGAAAAATGTTCTCTTTAGGTTGATAATCTAATATTTGTATCAAAGCCTCGTTTTCTGATTAAAGGCAAAAAAAGATACGCCCTTCATAGGCTGGAACAGCAATCGAGATCTATTCATTCATATTTTAATTCTTACAAATCATAAACGAATTAAGTAGAGTATGCAATTAAATGAATATATTTGGTGAAGGAAACCAGTCGTTATGTTCCGTAGATTGGTCTTTATTAACCGTTATCTAAAACCTGTTTCGATCGTTAACGATCATTTTAAAAGTATAAGTACGTTTATATGTTAATGATATTTACTGACTTAAACAATTGTTAGATAACTATAACAAATTGACCAAAGTATGGAACATAACAAGTGATTGTCTTCACCAAATTTGTATGTCTGTTTCCATCATCTTATGTTGCTTTTACCAATAATTATATCGAAAGCAGATCTTTAAGCAGCTATCAATTAATTTTCTATTGGTGTGTTTGTAGCTCTTATAGAGGTTTTGTTCGTCCAAATCTTCTTAAGTGAAATCTCTGGTTAAATTGTAGAGCCATCGAAAACTGTTCTTCTATATAGAATTTTATAATTGGATTATTAAAATATAAGATAAATTGGGTACATTAGGCAATTAGTTTCTCCAACTTATATAAATACAATAGTAGAAAATCTCATCTCTCTTCTAACAATAATCTGAGTTTATCTAATTATTGGTAGAAGCTAGATGGGATGCTTTTTGCAATTATTAAGGTTCACAGCCAGCAGAATTACTTTTAAGAATAATATTGATACTTGAGGCTTCTACTTCGTTACATACTTTAAATAACCAAATTAAACAGTTATTTTGTTTCTATAACTGTTAACAAAGATACTAAGTGTTTCTTGGAATGAAAATCGAATTACATGTTTGCAGCTGAAGTTTCTGACTAAAGACGATAAATAAACGCCTGTTGTAGATCACAGATAACTCGTAATTACTTCTATCAGGTAAAGAACTTCATATCGCCTCTACCGATAATCGGATTGAAAAAAGTCCTTTAAGCAGCTGTGGACAAGCTTTACTCACTTCTGGTTGTAGCTCTTAATAAGTTCACCACCAGTAAAATTTTCTCTAAAAAGAAATTTTAGGCCATAATTTTCACTCTAAATTCTGTGTTTTAAAACAGAAAACCTATCATAGACGGTGACAGTAAAATTTATAATAATAATACACATTTTTATTGACAAACTTTACACATGTTTACGTTTAAATAATAAATAATGAATGGTGTGTTAGTGAATTAGTTCGTCAAAAGGCTATCGACCAGAGGTCTTTCTGCCTTGTGCTGTCCAGTCATATGGCGTCAGTCGTTAATGCGTAAAAGGATGAAATGATGAAATGAAATCAAATATGGTTGATAAAATTTATAATTTTTAAGTTAGTGTTGAAAAGGCAAAGATGAATTGATTAAATTGTGCATCAGCCGACATAAATACAAAATGAAGATGGAGAATCCAAGATCGTCTCTACCAATAATAAAATTGAAGCAGACCTAGTTATGCTTGTAGCTCTGAAAGAGTTCATGACAAGCAGGATTTCAGGTCGAATCTCTGGTCATTCTTTCTGAGCTAAGGCCTATTATTTAATGAC
The DNA here is from genome assembly GCA_963969525.1 of Ontholestes murinus. NCBI lineage: Eukaryota > Metazoa > Arthropoda > Insecta > Coleoptera > Staphylinidae > Ontholestes > Ontholestes murinus. Next base: position 94,752,924 of record OZ018387.1, read on the forward strand.
AAATAAACGCTCCGTAAATTATGCAATTAGGCTTGCTACCTGGAATAATCATAAAGTGGAGCTATGTAATTTCATCTTGCTTCTACATACAATAAAATCGAAAGCAGATATTTAAGCAGCTATTGCTAAGTTCTTCAGCTTTTCTCAGACATGCCTGCAGATCTTATTAAAATTAGCGGCCAGCAACATTATTACTCAGGTTCAAATTAACGTCCCAAATCGAGCTTTAATTTCCGGTTAAAGACAGATAGAGCATTCGAAATCTGTTTTATAGAATTATTTATTTCTTAAAGTCAGAGATGAATCGCATACATTATACAATTCATTTCATCAACTTGCATAAATATAAACTAAAGATAGATAATCTAATCTCATCCTTACCGATAATCAGATTAAAAGAAGACCTTCAAGCAAATGATGACAATCTTACCAAGTCATACTTATGATCAACGGTATTCCCTCTAAGGTCAATATTCCGGTCATTTAATTCGAGGGTTAGGTGCTGATTAAAAACACCCACCGTTGGTAGCAGAGGTCTTGAGATCTGTTCTTTTCAGAATGAGTAATGAATTTCGTAAATTGAACAATAATCAATGAGAACGCTGTTTTGAATCAATAAATGAATATAATAGGTGTAGTAAAAAGAAATCCATTATTTTTCCAATAGATGGCTTTAGTGATCTTATCTGCATCTCGCGTTGTATAAGTCCGATCGGATTTAACTAGATGGCGTTAGAAAGATGATATTTCGTACTATGAAAACTTTTCTGAAAGTTTTGTAATTAGTTGACTCAGTTTTATTTGAGCGCACGTTAAAAATCGACACTAGCAATATTTTACAGTTTTTCTTAGATAAAGGCGAAAAGATAAACTAGGCGACTGAAAATGTGAATAGTATTTATGAACCTGATACTGTAACAGTCAATCATGTGAAATTTTGGTTTGGTCGATTCCGTTCCGGTAATTTCGATGTCAAAGATGCATCACGCGTCCTAATTCTAAGGAGTCCGTTATTGATGAAGTCAAAGAGCATAGATTAAGGAAGAACAATCGTATTGTATAAAATGTACCTGAATCATGACCTGCTGTAATTAATAATCAAATTTTGTAAGACAAATTAATAAGATTTTTCATTCCTTAAATATATCAATACGACCTAGAAAAGTTTTTAGAGTTTATGTGAAAAGATCTAGTTAAACATTTTTTTGATGAGTTGAAGGTTGGTAACGATGTCTTAATAGCTAATTCTAGCAATAAGAATTCACCAAATCGCTTTTGGAGGGATAGAATTTTCAATCAACGTCAATGTTTTAAAAAAAATAAAGGGGAATTAAATTTGAGAGTGGAAAATGGGAAGTTGGACTTTACAATTCGGTATCCAAATGACACTTCCTATTTTTCAAAGGAAAAATATTCAAATTATTCGACAAAAAACTATTAATTTTTTTTCAAAATGTTGGAGGTTTTGGCACAAAAATATCAGATATTATGTTACCAATAAACAGTAATGACTTTGATGTACTTATTTTGGTTGAAACATGGTTACACTCAAATATTTCCAATTCAATGTTACGCTTTGATAATTACATAATATATAGAAGTGATAGGTATGATATGACACTGGCAGCACTCGTGGTGGAGTCTTGATTGCTGTAAAGAAATATGTTTCGTCAAGTTTAATATTATGTAATAATTCAATTTAACATGTATTTACTTCAGTAAGAATTGGTACAACTAAATATATGTTTGGTGCTGTCTACATTTTTCCTGGATCTGTATCGCTAGTTTATGTTGATTATTGTTGTGCTTTGGAAATTTTAGTGTACGATAACGATGACCACAAATACTTCATTTGTGGCAATTACAATATTCCTAACCTAAAATGGGACACTAATTTGTACAACTCTCTTAAGGAATCTGAATACTGCAGTAGATGCATTACTGTAATCGTATTTCTTTCTTAATATTAATCAAGTAAATTACATCCCAAATACTTGTAATGTATTTTTAGATTTAGTTTTCAGTAATATTAATGGTATCACCGTATCATGCGTCTTTCTGTAAGTAAATTGATCATAATTTTTCCTATGATATTATAATAAACTGTGGACATTTTCATCACTTAAAGACGTACAGGAAGACATTTTTATTCCATCTGGCAGATTTTGCAAATCTAAATCTCTATTTTGATACTAATGACTGAAATCTCCTGAATGATCTAGACTTAAACGCTGCTGCGGCCCTCTTTTATAATTTATACTGGCATAAAAAATCACGTTTTCTTTTTGTATTATTCAATATTTTGTTTAACCAGGGTCTACTATAAACAAATACGTACCATTTGTCTAATACTTTGAATTACGTGGAAGCTTCAGGGATGAATTTTTTAAGGCACAGACCAAAAACTTCTTTATCAACATCGACTCAAGCACAACTTTATTACTTTTTATTTATTAAATTGTGTTATACAAACAAAGTTACAAAGTGTTTATTATTTATACTCAACATGTATAACGAAGTAGAAGCCGCAAAAATCAATAATACAACTTTATTATTTAAAAGTACGGCGAAATAGAACTGCCTTAAAGTAAGATTGCAGTTACTAATTGCCAAAGTACTTGGAGTAGAAGTCGAAGAAATAAAACTTAGCAGCAAGCTTTAAACGTCAGCTATAATTCTACTTAATCAGTAGTGTTTGAAAATTTTGTACTAAATATGTTTAGAATAGTGATTTAACATTGTCAACTCTAATAAGATTAATTGAAAGTTTTGGGTAGATTAGATCAATTATTAATGCTAAATATTCCTGAAACATCAATTCAGTGTCGTAGATAAATGTTGCAAATTTCAAGAAGCTCTCTAGAGCTTGTACTCATTGAACATCCGCATATTAATGGTTATAAAGCTTGATTAACACAATAATTGAAGGCTAATGATTATGTACAGTAAAGAGAGTTGATTGGTTTATTGAACATCAACAAGTGAATGCCTTTTTCTCAAATATAATCATTTTTAGAATTGAAGCTGGTATTCACATTAATAGCTTTATTAATCATCCAAATTTTCGCATATAAGAAAAAACACACTTGTGAAAGTAGGATTACAAATTCCTCCTTAATGCGTCACTGTTTGATGCGTATTTTTAACTAGAGATCATTATTGATGTTCATGTAGTGATGATGTTCGATATCTCGATATGATGACATTTGGATGATATTTATGTGGACGGTATGTGATTTCAACAAGACTGTGCCACATGACACATGGGAAAATATGTACTCGCTATTAAATCTATTTAAATAAGCACTAAAGAAAGAGTCAAATTCCTTTCAGATATGTAAATATTTATAGAAATCACTTAAATAAAGTAAAGTACACGCTTGACATATGTCTATTTAAATGTCATATATTAAGCCGAACCCGTAAAAGCCGGTAAATATGTTCGGGGGAAGTGTGCATGAAAAATGAAAGCGACCGTCCGCTCAAAGTAATTGATGCCTTTTTAAATATGCCAGATAAAATGGCATTTATTTACGAGTAATCAGGACACGAAGTGTTTGTGTGTATGCGCGCTTATGTATGTGTATGTGTGTGTGTAAAATATTCAGAGCAGCAGTAAATCAGATACCTGTCAGGGGATATTTTATTCATGGCGCGTTTTATTGGTATTTTTATGGCGGCCAAATTACCACAGCTATGAGATGTTATAGGGACAGATCGTATAAATCTTGTCGCACGCTCAATTAAACATAATATATCGGATAAATTGAGCATAAGCCATCGACGACCTTTATTTATACGATCTAATACACCCAAAAAGACCAACCGAACGCGCTCGATTCCATTCCCCATTAACATCTCGCGGAAATTTATTATCGCTTTATTTATCGGAGTCGAACGCAGAAAAATAAACGTAAATTTCAGCGGGTGGTTTTTATTTTCCTTTTTACGCAAAATAGTCGACGTCGATAAGCACCTGACGACACTTCCGCCGCTGTCATTTTGATTGATAACGCTGCGACGGTCTATTAACCATTTGCATAAATAATTAATTAATTAATGGTTGCGCATATCGGGCAATTTGCTAAATGTAATTTTCTGCTAATTAAAGGCCGCCTGGTCGTTTGATGTTTCGTTAAAATAAAATATCACTAATTTGCAATATTATATTTTAATAGTACACTATAAATTTTATAAAGGTCTCACCAATTGAAATATAAATTTGGTAAAATTTTAAACTATTTAATTTTTAAAAAATCAGTTAAAACCTTACAGAGTGTACAATTAATTTGAGGAAAAAGCTGGATAACAGATTTCTGGAGCGAAAATTTGAGATTATGATTAGTCTTCAAATTTCAAAAAATATTATTTCTATTGCCCATCAAAGGAGTGTCACTTTTTATATTATCTACATTAGCAGTAACTGATCAATTTTAAATGAAGCATAATGTCAAATATAAAACTATTTACTTCAACTTAAAGAAGAAGATGAAGAAGAGAAGGAGATTCCTAACTTAAACTAAAAACTAATATATCAGGTAGATTGAGGTATGAAAATATAATAATGGCAGGAAAATAAACGATGGAAGTTAAGGAAGTTAGATAAAAGTATGAAGGAAAACAACGAATACTTAGTCAAGTAAGAGGGAAAAGATTCAAGAGATATGTCTTTTTATGGGAAGAAAAGTTACAATTCCTAAATTTCAGAAAAAGTGCAAAATCTTTAAAACAAGATCCGAGACACATTTTTAGCGTACCGTTTCGAAAATCCGCTTCTACAGCGCTGCGATCTCCAGTCATTTATCCTTTACCTGTTGAGAAGCCACAGGTGTTATTATGGCAACAATCGATCCTGTTTTCATTGTTTTGTACGTATTTAGATTTTCAGACCTGTAAAGTTAATGAGTAATAAAATAGTAAGGAAGTAGGTTAGAGCTTTAAAAGATGACTGAAACAATGTTCTTGGCGAGGAACGGACTGGGATGTAAAAAGGTGAAACAGAACAGGCACTTCGCGATATCTTTGTTATTTCAAAAATTTTCAGTTTCAAGAAATGTTGTGTTTGAAGTTGTGAGCGAGTGTTTACATTATCGGAAACTGTGCTCAAGATAGACCAAAAATGTAAACGGAGGAGCATAAAATCAAAGGTTTAAACGACGCTTTAATTTTTTAAACAAAATTGTCACAGGCAACGAAAGAAAGCAACAATTCATGGCATGGCGGCATTTAATATCACCCAAAAATATTTAATAGTAGAGGCGTTTATTTCGTAGTACATCTTGAGTTGTAACTAAAACACCCAAGAAAGTGAAACTCGTGGTAAAACAATACATTTTGGAAATTACTGTGAGACATTAAGAATACTGCGTTGAGCAGTAGAGGAAATCTATTTGCTTCACGACAATGCTCATAGCGTTATCGCATCATTTGGCTGATATAACTTGATCATCCACCATACAACCCAGATCTGGCGCCCAGTACTACCACCTGTTTCTCAATTTAAAGAAACGTCTCTGAGGTAAGTGCCACAATGACGACGAAAGCCATAAAATGATCTTGAATCAGTGGCCATCTAATAAGGTGCCAGACTTTTATAACAACAGATACAGAAGCTTGTATTTCGATATGTTAAATGCCTCAACAATGGAAATTATTTGAAAACGTAAATTATTACTCTCTATCAGTGCTGATTTCAAGTGAAGAGTTGTGGCGAAATACTTTCATTTTCAAAACCATTATTGTATCCAAATACTTCGAAAAAGATAACGCTGATATTACACCTATGGATAACAAGATCTTCCTCAGATCTAAAATAATTACAATCTTAATGAACATGATGTGGAAGCCTTTCATGAAGGATTAATAAAATACTTTAATCTTTTTCCTTTTATAAATATGTAAATTCTCAAATATTGCTCCTTTGTACAACAATTCCCCTCCCTGCACATAGTTCTAATAGTATATAAGCTTTAACCTGTAATAACTGTGTGGAGGAACATGTTGTTCAACAATAAATGTGAAACCCTCCCAACTGTGTTGTTTTATTTCAATTTGTTATGGAGCTTCATCATGTATCTGCCTCGTCAATTCAATATTTTATACCACTATTTATAGTAAGACGTATATATCGAGGATGCATCAGGGCTTTCTGGGAACATAATCTTGAATGTTTATAAACACATATAAACAAAGCAGGTTGGTAGACTATTTCAGAGGGGAAAGATAAAGTGAAGATAACATATCTGATAAATGCTTTTTGCGTGCGGAGTTGAATGTTGGAGGTGTGGTCGAGTAACATAGAGTTTAGCGTGGCAACGAGGCAATGCCTCGAGTATACTTTCTTGCGAGTAGAATTAATGGTGACCGATAGATTGTGATGGTGCTGGAATGTAATGCCAACATAGGATATTTAGTTCTGTGAGAGGAGAGATAGATTGTTGACTTTGAGAAACGGGGACAGAGAGGTAAGTGTTGAGTAAGATGGTGTATTGGGCTCAGCATCTTCTTCAAGAAGGACGCCTTCTTCTGAGCAACGCCTTTCTTCCTTTCCGTCATGGTGCGCTTTGCCTGGTACCATCTCTTCTTCTTTACAGGTGGCGTCTTCTCTCCCTTCTTAGTCGGCGATGGATCGGCACAGATCGCCGCATGTGTATACTTATACATATTCTGACTCAAACTGACGTTTGAACGACTCTGGATCCTCTTCCCCCAGATTCCTCATGTAATCGACAACGTGAGTTTCCATGGTGTAGGCACGGTGCACCTCTACGTTCAGCGACTTCGCCTCTTGGTCGCAACCAAGAAACCTCTTGAACGAGTGAGGAATGTTATGGCGAACACTCCAGCTAAAGTGGTGGTACGTTGAAGACCACAGCCCAAATAACACCTGAATGTACCTGGTCCAACTTCAACACATTATACTTACCACTTGCCATGTCGATGGTACCCTGGTGCAGGCTGTCTAAGCCGAGCTGCTTGAGGAAACGACGAGCCAAGAGTAAACCGGTCGCGTAAGCGGCGGCCTAATTGGCCAATCCGAATTTTATGCCGTATTTTGGTAGCTCGTGAGAACAGCCACTCTGCATAGAAGAAATTTGTGCTTCAATTACAGTGCGGTTCTGTGTAAAAAATGTATTACAGAACGAGGTATTAATTTGTCTGCCTTCTTAACAATATAACAAATGACTAATGGACCTTACCAATGATATAAACGATCGCGGTTTCCTTTCCTATTTCCAAATGAAGAATGTTTCTACGTAGAAACCTATAGTCAGAATATAATGTAACTTTTTTTCAGTGTCTCCCATTTACCTTTTTGTTTTCATTTTCGCGATTCTTATACATTTTAAAGTAATGAAGCAAAACAACATAAAAACAGGGTTCCCCAAAAGAAAGTTTTTATTTAGTGAACCAATTTTAAAAGATTGTGATGTGGCCATCATAGTACTTTCCTTGTAATTTTTCTCAAAAACCACGAGGTTTGTGCAAAACGCCTATTCTTAATAATTTGCTCTTTTTCGAATTCTTTACAATTATTTGTTATATAAATTTCATGTAACTTCCATAAATTAATAATAGCTTAAAAATATTAAAAAGTTTTTGTTTTCTGGCAAAACAAGAACTTTATGAAAAATATGTATTAGTAAAACTTCTTCATATATCTTGTATTTGGTTCTCATTTTTCACTTGGTGAAACATTATGTAAATAATAGGTTGTTAAAAAAATTCATACAAACCAAGTGAATTTTTTCAACAACCTATTAAAAACTTCTTTAGTTTCTTTATATACAGAAAGTAAAAAGAAAGCCATCTATCGAAAATGTGTTTATTACATTTATTGAATTATAAAATTTGGCTGGTGAACTCTTTGATGGCTGCCATTTCGTAATGAATATTTTTTTTCAAATAGGTTAGACTATTAGCTTAAACTTTTTTGATATATGAAGAAGTAAATCAGGGCAACTTGGAGGCCAATTTCAGTCCCTTTTCCTGGACATGACTTTTCCACAGAAAATTTTACTTTGGCCGGCATCCTAGAGTTTTAAATTTTGTACCAATTGAATTTTATAGGGATGCAACTTTGGGCCTTTTGCATAAGACGATGTATTTATGGTACATTTAAAGCGTTTGCGTACATCCGAATTGTTAGAAGAGCCAAACACTATCCACTTTCTTTGCCGTTCTTGGTGGTCTTGAAGAATCTTCTTTGCGCTGCAGTCGCCGAATCAAAAATTTTGAATAAATCTCTGAAGAATACAATATAGTGACATCATTCCCAAAAGCCATAATCGAAACTCGAGTCACTTTTTATTAAATAGTGTGATATCAACAAAGTGAGTTTTACTTTAATTAAATATTCAAGATGTATCACGAAGTGAACGCCTCAATCATTAATAAATTAGAAGAAGTTGTATATAGATAGTTTGCTGAAAGTAATCGAATCTAAAAACAAAGAGACGAGTGATATAGTCATTACCTTACCACAGATAAAAGACCTAATTCTAAAATGAAATTAAATAACAGATAATTACATTAAAGAGTTTAAACCTTACTTTATTATTATCTTTGGAAATGCAAATAATCTAGTATATTTAATTGTTTACTGGTGAAACATTTTTGAATGATTGATTAATACTAAAAAACCCTAGTTCTAATCAAGATAGTGCAAATAATCTAGTATATCATTTATTTATAAGAATGGTAAACCATTATTTTCAGTAAGAAATTATAATATAATAAAACAGCCAAAAAGCCTCTCCTAAAAGGGGACAAAGAACAAAATAAAAGCATATATTGAAGTTTCTGGATATCGAATGTCATGGTAAAGAAAGGGTTTGAGTGGAAGAACATAATTTGTGACTGTGAACTCCTCCCAAAATTGAATTGTTTTTTTTTTAATTAATTTGTTATATATCTAATTGCTAAGAAAGTATAACAAAGATAATAAGATATACCACAACAAGCTATTTGCAACCTATAGAATAGAAAAACAAATCATATTCAGTGATAACTATTGTCTCGTCGTCTTATTTTCTTTTGAATATACTGAATTATAAAATTGATGCTGTAAATACTACTACCCAAACAAATTTTGGCATGTCAATTAAATGAAACATAGTTATATATTCGATAAGACTACTCTAAAATTCTGCAGTTGATGTATCATAGTATAGCGAATGCTCGAAGCTGAAGTGTAAATGTAAATGACAAACCGTGGAAATTAATTAACCCACGTAAAGGGTACTGCGCAATAGTTGTAAATAAATAGCATATATGTTTTTGTATACAAATAAACACTATAAATTAAATAATCACATAATTTGGCATAAAATCAAATTCACAAAAAACGTGAAAATAGAGAATATCATTCATTATATCATTGCTAAATATCATTTTACCGCTGTATTCTCTAGTATGGGGAAAGTTTTTTATTCCTTCATTTACTTTCATAGATATACTAGAAAGTGATAATAAATAATTTAAAAAATTGTACCTATATTATTATAATTAGGTTTATAAGTTTAAAAGTAAAAATATTTCTTTTAAAGCAATGTAACAACTGCTTAGAGAACCACGCTAAAAAATTAATATTAAACAAGGATATTAGAAAAAGAATTGCTCAACACATATTATATCATATTGTTTCACCAAGAGTTATATAGGAAAGTTATTCAAGAAATATAATAAAAAGAATGTCTCAAATTTCCTCTTCTTCTTTCATGTGCCTTGTCTGGTCCCCCTGACGTTGGCTATCACCATGGAAAGTATATCAACATCTTGTGCTATGTGCATCAGTTCACCTGCAGGTCTTAGTTCCTCAACCACAAGTGCTGCTTCCTGCCAGGTTCTTTGCGTCCTTCAATATTACCCATCATTATTCTTTAGAGTAGGCAATTTTCACCCTTTAGTACTTGTGCTTTCAGTTTTGGCTCTTCGAAGCACTTCAGTGTTTGTTACCTGGAATATCCATGGTATACGTAGCATCCTTCTATATTCACTGTTAGGTGTTGTAACTTCAGGCCTGAAGAAGCCACAGTGTGGCGAAACAATTGTTGCGAAAAATAAAAGCATACTCTTTGAAAGTTTGTGTTTTAGTTACACCTAACAGTGAATTTAAAATGAACTTTCAACAATTAAAAGCCAATACAATAAAATTATCCTTCTATAGCTAAACACTTGCAACGTAAATTACTCCATACTGTATAAGTGTTGACCAAATATAGCCCTTAACTAAACTTTGTCGTAACTTTAGATTTAATTTATCATTATAGTGAGATGACCTAATTTCATTTGGTTTAAATATTTGTTGGCATTAGATGTATCAATCAAATGTATCACTTGAAAGCAGAAAGCAGAAATTTGTAACTAGTCAACTTTATACAGGGTGACTGACGAAAAACCTTTGGTGCTGTATCTCGCTTATTTCTTATCCGATTTTAATAAATGAAACATCAAATTGAATCATATTTAAAAGACCTAAATATGAACTGAACTGATATTTTTTCTTATATTCAGTTTTTGACAAGTCAGTCACCCTGTATAAGCATTTTATCAGAAGAAATTCTGAGATAACATATTGAGAAATGCCTTATTAATTATGCAGAAAGGAGTTTTAAATGAAACTTATTCATACTAGAAGGTAAAGGTTCAAGTTTGATTATTTGATGTTGTTGTAGATAAGATTTCTTTTGGCATTAACAAATCTATTGTACCAGTCATAATATAAAGCTACCCGAAATAAATTTATTAAAATAAATTATAATATCTATTATGGACCTTATGAGAATAGCACTGCTGAAGTTTGAAATGAAATCGGATTTGGATATCTCCGTATTTCGAAAACGTAAATTTTATTCCAATTTGTCTGCGTACTTGAAATATTTGTTTGCAGTAACAATCCATTTAGAGGTCTAAATAATCCTACAAAAAGCGAATAGCTTTTCTAAATCGAAGCATCTCATAATTTATTCTTTGATCTAGAAAAGGTTCATGCTACTGCAAAATAATACTTTTAATATTATAAAAATATATAATCTTTATGATAAGGACAGGTGATAAGTCTTAAGCACATTACACCAAAGAAAATAGTATCTTACTTTTATATTACACTGATTTAAAGCCTTATGGGTATTATTAGGGCCATACCGTTTGGGGAATATTAAAAAACTACTATAATTAACAAATATTAAAGTTATATTTGTAAAGAACTACTTTTCTAAATAGTGACTTAACAAATTCAAGCATTTGCCGTAACGTGTAACGAGTTTTTGTAACACAGCTTCATATTACTCCTCCATCAAGGTACTGTGATACATAATCGTTCTTTCCTGCTAAAAAGTTCTCAAGTTTTGTAAACAGATGGTAATCTCAGGGAGCTATGTCTTGTGGATGATTGAAATACAACTGAACATTTTAAAACACATCTGGTAGCTACTCTATTCGCCAGCGCTCCGCACGGTGCATTACTATACCTCTTAAATAAATCGATTTTAAAGTCGCATTATGCCATCTCTTATAATTTGAAAATAAAATATTAACCAATACAGTATGCAGGAAGTTTAATCTTATTCATTGTAATGAAAACAGTGTTTATTTTCCCTAACACGCGTTGGGAATACACCGCATCATGGCAGATACTGAGCCCCTGAAAGAGAAGAAGAAGAAGTCGAAGAAGTCCCTCGGGGAGTTGCAGAAGGAACGTGTCCTGGACACGTCAAAATGGCCGTTGTTGCTCAAGAACTTTGATTAAATGTGTGCACCAATCATTACACACCGTTGCCGTTCGGATCGTCGCCTTTACGACGTTCAATAGACGAGTACATCAAGTCGGCCTTTATCAATCTCGATAAGCCGAGCAACCCCAGCAATTATGAGGTCGTCGCCTGGATAAAGCGCATCTTAAAGGTGGAGAAAACCATTCGGGCACACTAGATCCTAAAGTCACAGGTTGTTTGATCGTCGATTGACAGAACAACAAGATTGGTTAAATCACAACAGTCTGCTGGTAAAGAATACGTAGCAGTGGAGGGAAAAGAGTTAAAAGTTTTTCAGGGATCGGAGAAGCTTAAGGGGGCGCTGTTCCAACGTCCACCGCTAATATCTGCCGTCAAGAGACAACTACGCGTGCGCACAGTTTACAACAGTAAATTGTTTGATTATGACGCTAGCCGAAATATGGGTGTATTTTGGGTTAATTGTGAGGCCCGTTCCTACATACGTACTATGTGCATGCATTTAGGTCTAGTATTAGGTCTAGGTGGTCAAATGTTGGAGTTGCGTAGGGTGACGTCCGGCATCCAGTCTGAAGAAGACGATGTCGCCTCCATGCACGACGTCCTCGACACCAAGTGGCTGTACGGGAACCACAAGGACGAAAGTTACCTGCGCCGCGTGATAAGACACCTCGAAGGTCTCCTGGTCAAACAAAAACGTATGATCATGAAAGACAGTTCGGTGAATGCTAAGATTAAGCGCATCATCATGGAGAGGGACACGTACCCAAGAAAGTGGGGATTGGGACAGCGTTCTTCAAAGAAGAAGTTGCTTATAGCTCAGGGAATGCTCGATAAGCACGGTAAATCGAATGAGAGGACACCACCAGAGTGGTTGAATAGTTATGTTGATTATTCAGTTACCAAAATTAAAAAAGAAGAACCTGCCGGTGATGAGGACGAGGAAACTCAAAAGAAACGCAGAGCTAGCATATGTAGTACAAGTGAAACATCGATGGAAGTTGATACACCAGTGAAAGAAAAACAAAAGAAGAAAAAGAGGAAGAAGACCGATGACGAGAAGTCACAATCTACAGCACCTAAATCTGCTGATACAGCTTATACGGCTGATACTGCAGATGCAGCAGACCCAGAATCAGATGGAACTGAGATTAAAACAGAGAAGAAGAAGAAGAAAACGAAGGACAAATTAAAGGATCGAGAGAATGAGGATAATTAAGGACGTAACTATATTTTACAATCAACTACATAAATGGATATGTAACATTTGAATTAATTTTTTGTTTAACATTCTTTTTTTGTCAGGCAAATGTCAAAGATTTACAGAATGTTCGAGAATAAATATTTATATATATATGAAGGAACCGGTTTTCAATATATGATAAGTAAAACGTATTTTCAATATATGATAAGAAAACAAACAGAAGATCAAACTTTAATTGTACGACAAATACAATGAATATCTTATAAAATAAGCAGTTGAGAGAACGAATGTTTAATAGGTTTGTTAATTATTACTAATGAAGGTTTAAATTAAATTACACTTGGTTTGTTTTACAATTTTTCTCTATATACTTGCCTAATATTATCAAGAGTGAGTTACAAAAAAAACTGACAAGCTTATATATAATTAGGTAATAAGAGATTTTTTGTGGAGTAAATATAGAATAATTGTGAAAGACACCAAGTGTAATTTAATTTAAACCTCCATCAGTAATAGTTTAAAATGTTTTACCAAGTGATAAATGAATAAGTCATCCAAGAAATAGATTTGTTAATGTAAATGCACTTGTTAATTTAAAATCTTACATAATGAGCCTCCCACCGTTGAGATTTTGTAATTATTAACAATGGACTTTTGGTCCTTTTCCTGGAAATGGAGTTGCTTAATGTTCCCTTATTAATGATTTAATGTAATGTACTATTCTACACTTCCAGTATTAGGTAAATTGTTTACTATAGAATGTCGGTGTTCTTTTATCCTTGAAGAGATATTTTACCAGTTTGTCTAATTTTTGTGAAATCGTAGTTCTGACATTTCAATTATTACACATATTTTGGCATTAAATCTGGTTTATGAAATTAGATATGTACTAGTAATCGCCCTAAATTAATTCTATTGATCTAAATTGCTGAATTATGTTTATTTAGTTGATTATTTTGATGTCTGATTGATGGCTGAGTGATGGTTTTATTCTGAAGAAGTTTATTTTCTTTTGTATAACTGTTTTGCTGTTTAAAAGCTTTTTAAATTAAAAGTTCAGTTGACTAAATTTTCTAGACTTTGATTATGTTTAATTTTCTTCCATTATCCTCTTAATTTAGTGGAATCTATATATAAGTTCAAATCTGCTTGTTTTGTCTAATTAGCTTTTTTATATATTTTGTAAATCTAATTTGATTAATCTATAACTGGTAATACTATATAAAAAGTTTAATACTTGGTTCCTCGATTTCTGTTTTGAATCCATTATTGGTTTTGATTTCATTCAGTTTGTTTAAAAACAATTAGTCTTCTTATAGCAGTCTACATACCTTGGCTAAAAATACACGTTTGATAAAAGTTTGTTCTTTGTGGTAGACTTTTGGAAGTAATTGAGGTAAGAGTGAACTCATAGCAAGGCTAGGATACTATTCGTTGTTAAAAGTAAAATTATTTTGATAAAGACGTGCGTAATAAAGATAATAATCAAATGATACTGAGAAGTTTCCATGTGATATATAATATTATCTTATGTTTTGTTTACAAAATCGCTTAAGTTTTTGATTGAAATTGTAAATGCATATTGAAATAGAATTGGTAAGCAATAATTCGCATGTGATTTCATAAGTAGTTACTATATGAATGAGATTTTGAAAACTATACTAGACCGAAGTCGGGAGATTCGTAATCTTGTAACCAAATCGTTGATTTAGAAGACTAACATCAGGAGAGTTCTTCATGGCTTGCATCACTTGTTTTTAATATTTACTAGTAAGGTGAGATGTTCAGTTGGGAAAGTATTGTTATCCACAAATTCTCCTACTATGAATACCTAAACATTTTCATCCATCAGGGCGATTGTACATCTCTTATCTGCCTTTAAAATAATTAAATTATTAGACCTACATTTTGTTTTTAAAGGTAATAAAATATTCCAATCTTTGGAATTTTGTTTCTGGTTATGCTAAAGATAATAAGAATGTTCATCTTTAATTAATTATTGTTCCCTGTTAAAAACAGCCAGAAACCGGTTTCTATCTATTTTGGAACTCATCTGCGTAGCGCAGATGGATACATGGAAATGGAGTTTTACTTTAGAGTATATAGCTCTCCAGTTAAATCATCTTTGATCAAGGTTATAGAATTATTCATTTTTTTATTCAATTTTATATTCTTGTTTTGGACTTTAAGTGTGTCGAATATTTAAGTTCTTCCTATATTAAAACGTACTCTTCTGTGGTAAATTTGGTAAAAGATAGATTCTTGGATTTGTTAATTCTTGATTAGTCTAGTAGTTTTATTCTCTTGGTTTATGTTGTGTTCATTTTAAAAAAAGAAGTAACTTAAGATAATATTATTACAGCATTTTAATAATTTTATATATTTAACCTTGAGGTGCTGTCTTAAATTCTATACCATTTATGGTATTATAGTTGGAGAAAATATACTGTTGCCTTCGGGCCAGACTTTCTAGCCTCTATTCATTTATTCTCAGTGAAAATCTTAATATATTTTGGGGTTAGTTCATTTTGGATACATTATGTGCAGTTAACTTTTTTCTCTGTATATCCATAACGAAATCACGTATCATAACAAATTTACATCTTGATCAAAACAATAATCAAACTTGTCCCATCTTGTCAGATGTACAAATATCTATTTAATTACTTCTCAATGTAATGTATTAAGCCATAATGTGTTTTATTTACATTTATTATTAAGCTAGTAATCCAATTAATAACAAACGAAACACGGTGTCTATTTACATTGAGCACACTCACGTCTATCAACATGTCATCTTGTCGGATTAACAAGTGTTATGACACGCGCCCATCAAAATTAATGAACGCGACACGTGAGGCGAGCGCCTTTGTTGCGGAGTTTCTGTGGAAAAACGGTGGAAATTCTTGCGTAAGGGTGACCCTCCGAGCGTCACACCCCCGCACACGCCCGTCGTCATGGAGACGGGTGGGCGTGTCCGGCACCTGGCTGTCAAAGTGTCATTTCTCGGCGTATAGATGAGCCTACATGTGTACACTAACTAACTAACCACCTTTTTTTCCGGCAGATATGGGTATTTTTAAAACGCATTCATTAATCCGCCACCCTCGCGCCTCGTTTTTCTTCCGTTTCATTAAAAAAAATAAAACTTCGCCTCGTTAAATACAATAAAAAATAGTATAGGTAAAAAACTCTTTAATTGGTATTTAAATTTATTTTTATAGTTTAATATCCGTTGTGATTTTCTTTGTTTTAAGTTAAAAAAAATGTTTCCAGAGTCTCAATGGCTCTAAAATATTAAACATGAAACCTTTACTGGAAAAATATAAGAATTTTATAATAATACAATACTTTGTTTACTGCACTATTGATGAAATTATAAAAAAATATGAAAAGTAACAAGTGTTCTAATTTCAAATTACCTTATGTGAAAATTTTAATTTATCCAATGGTGGACATAATGATATAGAATATAATTTGAAAATCAATTTGTGTATAGAAGACGAAATGCATTCTAATATTCGTTAAATATCTTCTAAGCACGTCTACCTGTTTGTTTTACATATGTATTGTTAATTCCTGATTTTTTTAATTTTTTTATCTTTAGCATTAAATATTACAGTAAAAAGTTGCTGGTCTTAGAGTAATTTGGTGATTTAGTTTTTGGATAATATTCAAAATTTTATTCTCATTATTTGCTCAAAATATGTGAAGGTATTTGTTTAATTTATAACCTTAGGATAAAAAGCCTCTAGTTGATTTATAGCTTTTTGTTGATTAAATTTTGAACAAAACTATTTGGAAAACTTTTCTCCTCAGAGATTAAAATGGTTTTATTTTGTTTGATAGCTCTAACTGCCTATGATAATAGAATTGTAAAAACGATTTGTATTGTGGAAATTAAGGTCGTTAATTTATGAGATAAAGGATAATTTTAATGTATTAGTGTACATTAAAATAATCCTTTATCTCATTACTACATTCAGCTCTATGAAACAATCAATGTTATTCAGACAAGTAGTGACAACTAACAATTATATAATTCAATACCTGGCGGTGCTTTTATACGAGGTTATAGTGGTCGCCCTCCCACCCTACATATTTATTTAAACCTCAGTCACAAACAGTGTTTTAAGTTTTTGTAGAAATTTAAAATCCAAAAAGTGCAAATAATTTTTGAAAATAATTTAAAAAACAGTGTTTCAGTTAAAGTTTAAATATATATGTAGGATGGGTAGGTGGCCACTATCTCACCCTCCAATTATAAGACTATCAACAAGAGAGTTTTATTGTAAATATACAAAAAATAGACAAGATTTTATAATTAAATTTTTTTAAATTATTACCTTTAGTTAAAAATTATTTAATCGTAGCGTAATTTTGACCTACTACAATAATCAATCCGTTCAAATAGAAAATTTTTGGTTAATAATTTCTGCATAAGTATATTATTTAAATATTAAATTTTATATTAAATCGTACTTCTAAATATGCAATAATTTGTAAGTTCGTGGAATTAATATTACAATAAAATTTAGCGCTTTTGATAAAGAAATTTTAGGGTGTGTTAGTGACCACCCACCCACTCTACATATTTATTTCAACTCCAATCACAAACAGTGTTTTAAGTTTGTAGAAATTGAATATCTGAAAAGTTGGAATAATTTTTGAAAATAATTTAAAAGCAGTGTTTCAGTTAAGGTTTAAATATATATGAAGGGTGGGTGGGCGGCCACTATCTCACCCTCTAATTACAAGACTATCAACAAGAGAGCGGTGTTGTAAATATCCAAAAAAATCGCAAGATTTTATAATTAAATTTTTCATTTAATTAAATTATTTAGATAAAATTTATTTAATTGTAGCGTAATTTTGACCTATTACAATAATCAGTACGTTTGAGTAGCAACTTATTGGTTAATAATTTATGCAATAATTATTATTTTCTTTTATTAAAATTAAATTAAATCGCACTACTAAATATGCAAGATATTTTATAATAATCTATAAGTTCGTGCATTTAATATTACAATAAAAATTAGCGCTAATATTGAAGAAATTGGAGGGTATGATAGTGGCCGCCCACCCACCCTACATATTTATGTAAACGTCAGTCACAAACAGTATTTTAAGTTTGTGGAAATTTAAAATCCAAAAAGTGCCAATAATTTTTGAAAATAATTTAAAAAACAGTGTTTCGGTTAAAGTTTAAATATGTATGTAGGATGGGTGGGTGGCCACTATCCCACCCTTCAATTACAAGACTATTAACAAGAGAGTGCTATTGTAAATATCAAAAAAATACACTAGATTTTATAATTAAATTTTTAATTTAATTAAATTCTTTAGATATAAATTATTTAATCGTAGCGTAATTAATGACCCACTACAATAATCAATACGTTTGAATAGCAAATTGTTGGTGAATAATTTATTCATAATTATAAATTTTAATTATTAAAATTTATGAAAATATATTCAAATTATTTTATTATATTTTTTTTAACTTTTCATAATTTATCTGTAGTAATCCAAGTTTTTATAACAATGAAATTAGAGGGTGGGTAAGGGAACACCCACCCACCCTACATATTTATTTTAATTTAAGCTACAAACAGTGTTTATATAAATTTACAAAAATTAAACCAAAAACGAGATTGTAAATAAACCTTAATCATTAAAACCAGGGTTGTAACTGAAGTTAAATCAAATATGTAAGATGGGTGGGTAGCCACTATGCTACCCTACAATCCCTTAAACACTAACAAAAAAAATTACTATAAGTTATTAAGATACATTCAAGTTTTTTCATTTCACTATTATGAAAAATTATAAATTATCTTTCAAAACATTCTAGTTTTAATAATAATAAAATTGAAAAAATATTAACTTGATTTTTTTTTTTGAAAAAATGCCATGATGTAAATGTTTTTAAAAACAAAAAGCCTGTAAAATATAAATAGGTATTCAATGAATACAGTATTAAGCAAGACTGATTGCCACTTTAGAAATAAGGTTTAGTTTAAAAATAGGGTCTGCAAACTGGATTAAGCTATATACTAAAGAAATTTTTGATAAAAAATATTTTGATTAACAAATTTTAAGTGTGCTCTTAAATATTCCAAAGCAAACATAAAATAATTTAATAAATAATTTTAAGTTGTTGATATAGATTATGTAATGATGTTTTTGGATCAATAAAAATCATAATTCAGAGATTTAATTATTAATATAATAGTAATTTACTACTTATAGGATGTCTTGGTTAATATTAAACAATCCAAGTTAAAAACTACTTAAAATTTTTATCTTAAAAACTAAATTCTTATTTTCAAACAAATTTTCTCTCTGTGTAATTTTTAATTACTAAAAATTAATACCAATATTCTGTCGCTGTGCATAGACCTTTTTTTATAATATCATCTCCATGTTGCTCTAATCCATATTTTGTTTCAAATTCTTCCAGATTTCTTACAGCGGTTTTTAAGCTATGATAGAAACACCTTAAAGTTTGTTTAGTCATTAGAAAATTATTTTCCAAAACTAAAATATTTTTAAAATAGAGGATTAATTAATCCATAAAAAAATTCACCACGGATTAAATAAGAATTTAATTCATCTTATAATATTTTTGTTACATATTTCTTTTATATTTTATATTTTTTAGTTTTTTCCAGGAATTTTTCTTCTAAATAACGAGAATAATTTTCAAGAGTTCTCGAACAGTCCAATAACTTTTCTTTCAAATTTGCAGAATCTAACTCGTTTTTTTGTCTTGTTTCATTTTATCAATTTTTCCGGCAATAGGTTTCTAGATATTTTCATATATTTTCTCTTGAGGATATCTACATTTTTTCATGCGTTTAAGAGTTTGCTATAATTCTTTTCATATTAGTTTCAAGAACTATCCATTAGTTTTAAGATTAAGTATCTTATCGCACGTTTTCATTAAATTTTCTTACAGATTTTTAAATTTCTTAGCATTTATTTTCTTCAAAATTGAGAGATTTTTTTTCTTTCTTCTTGGCGTTCCTTTTCATATCTCGCCTCAAATTCCTTTAAAATTTCATCAGATTTTTGCAGCTACTCAAGCTTTTTCTCTTAATTTAGATTCTAAAATATTAGAAAATGTTAGAATCTCTTGCTTAAATTTGTCGTTTCTTTCTGTTTCTGTTATTATTATTTTAACAATTTTTGATATAGAAAGAGATAAACATCTTCATTGAAGATAGTATTACAATAATAATATGACATAACAATTATTAAGCTGCTTCTCTTCTTCTTCTTCATTGCCAATCGACCGATGGTCTTTCAACATTTCACTTGTTAAGTATTAAAGTAAAATCACTTTTTTAATTTTCAAAAACTTTTATTTGTTGGAATTACACGCAACAATTGTTTCGCCACACTGTGGCTTCTTCAGGCGAAGAAATGAAGAAGCCACAGTGTGGCGAAACAATTGTTGCGTGTAATTCCAACAAATAAAAGTTTTTGAAAATTAAAAAAGTGATTTTACTTTAATACTTAACAAGTGATATGAATTTTCAACAAATAACGGCCTCATCAATTAATATCTTTCAACATTTGTGTTTTATTTTATTCGAATTTTCCAAATAACAAAAATTCTAAAATATCCAAAATCTATCGTTCGAATTTTGTTAAAATTTCAAACACATCTAGTTATATTATTATTATCATTTATTTTATTAAATTTTTAAGCAAATTTTCTTTTAGATTTCTAAATATTTTCCTGTATTTCTTCTACCCGATTCATATAATCTTTTCAGTATTTTAGAATTTGCAGCAGTATTTCTTTTTTTTTTGCTTTTTTACATTTCCTAGCTTTATCATATCGGAAATGTTTATCAATTTTTCTTTAAGTTTTTACAATTTTCCAGCAATTTTATTGTCCATCCGTAATAAATAACTGAGATTATGAATTTCTTTTTCAATTGCATAAATTCTCTGTGCGAATATTGTAGCAATCTTCATTTTTTGGCTCGATCTTATCAAAATCTTTGAACAATTTATTTCCAGATAGTACAGGAAGTATTTTAATAAGATGAATAATAATAATAAGTCTGACACCTACAAAGTTATTTATTTTATTGAAATTATTCAAAAAAAATTATTACGAACTTGGTGATTCTAAAGCAATTTTTCTTCTAAATTGCGAAAAGTTTCTTCCAGGGTTCTAGAATTGTACGTTAATCTATCCTTCATTTTCCTTGGAGATTTTTTACAATTTCTTTATTTATCTTATTAAAATTTACCAGCAACTGAATGGTTTATGAATTTTTTCAACATATTTCTAGAAATTTCCTGGATGATTGATACTTCTTGTTTGCCAACCATAATGCATGTGGATCGTGGACTTAAATTCATCTGTATATATACTTTTATTGTCAATCTTATCGACAGCTTGCTCTATATATGTTTTTAAAATGTCAAACTTATGTTATGCATCACTTTCAGACTCTTTGATTTTTTGGAATTTTAAAGAAAGTTCGAAACTTCATTTTCTAAAATTTCAATTTTTTTTTAAATCAGAATTTTCCTTTTCTAATATTTTGTGTTTTACAAATTACTATATCCTCTATTTAGCGTAATAGATACAGATTGTAAAACATTTTAATAGAAAATTGTAATCAAGGAACAGTTAATCATGTTCAAAAATAATATTTTGTGAAATTTTAATAAGTTAGCAAGATGAGGTTTTTAATTTCTTGTAATGAGATATATATGAGATCTAATATGACTGCAGTGGTAGATTTCCCTTTTCTGAAATTGGTGCTCAGGGAGAAAATTATTTATATCTATGAGAGGATTCAAATGGATAATTATACTTTTATTCTTAACATTATAAAATTTTGGAGGAAGACTTACCTTGTCTGTATCCATCAGAGGACGTGGTACGTCAAATGACAATCAAATATCATAAAAATAGCTCCATATAAAATGCATATAAATACGCCAGCAATGGCCAAAAAGTAGGGGGAACTAGCCGATTCTAGAACCTCCTCTGACCTTGAGAGTCAGAGGAGGTTCTAGAATCGGCTAGTTCGAGGTCAAAGGATGCGCTTGACCTTGAACTTGATTGACCTTCACGTGACCTTGACCTGTAAGTGACATTCTAGTGACCTTGACCTTCAAATGACATTGACATTCAAATGAATGACCTTGACATTCAAATGACCTTGACATTCAAATGACCTTGACATTCAAACGACCTTGACATTTAAATGACCTTCAAGTGACCTTGACCTTTAAGTAACCTAGACATTTAAAATACCTGTTATGCTTTGTAATTAGGGGAGAGGGAACGCTAAAATTAAATAAATTGAATTGTAATAGATATTCGAAATTAGTTTTGTAAAGTGTGTTATCCCTGTGTTATTTACAATTTGCAAAAAAAAAAAATGAATCCAGTGGCGGTGCGAAGAGTAGGTAGAAGAGAACCTCTCAGCCTGCTGTACATAACTTTAAAAGTTATATGTCTGCAGATTTTGGAAAATAGATTCCAAATTGAGGAATTACTAGTAAAGGGTCAGATCCCGAAGTCATTGGGATCCATCATGAAATATTGGTGGAAACACGTGAACTGGGTGTATTGTGACGAGGGACCTCAAAAATTTATGGAGAACACCATCATCGGCTACCATTTAGCTGTGGTGTTAGATTGAGTAGGTGTGTAGCAGTCGCCCTATTTGCCGAGAATTTTGCAGCAGTCATGAATATTTGTTGGAGTCGGGGATATATTGTAGTGGTGAAGAAAAAATTCTGGGTGGATAAAAATGGGGAGAGGTATTGCGTGCATTGTAGGGGGCTCGGTTACCGTCAGCCAAAACGTATTAAGTTTTTTAGAACTAGGTACTCTAAAACTGTTCTAATGAGTGGTGCTGACTTAGTACAATTCATTAGGCAGGAAAAAAGATACTGTGATTTCTGTTTTGCCATGCCACTGTTTGAGCTTGACGGCCGAGATTTATTTCCGAATATGTCTGGCTCGGATTTATCAGACATTGAAGATGTGCCGGTTTACTATGAGTTGTCAAGTATTTCTGAGTCAGATACAGACATGGAGGATACTGACGAAGATTAAAATGTTTTTCTTAAAGTTTACTTGCAATGAAGGTTAACCTTGAGTGGAGTGATGTCACTCAAGGTATTGCTAATACAGCAAAAATATTTCGCTGACTGACAATTCCGTCATCTGAAGCAGAAGAAGGGGCCAGAGTGGAAGAACACATTGTGAAATCCATCCACAAGTCCTGTGACCTAACCTTTTAATAATTATTCATATATAATTTATAATTTTTATATATAATATAGTCAGGATTTTATGAAAAAAAAATCATTAGATTTTTGTAACAAATTTAGATTTTTTCAATATATATACTGATTAAATGATTGGTGAATTTTGTAAAAGGCTATATTACACATTTAATTAAGTTGATAAATAAGCTAAATATGTATGTACTTAAACTATACTTCATACTAATGATTATATCTCTAACCATAACTTGCGATGTTGGTTGATAAAAAAAATTGAAGAATATCTTGTGATATACAAGAAGTTTGTCGTAAATAAAGAGAAACGTGATGCTGTACATCGTGTATTTATTGTACTAGGTCACCTGAGAGTAACTAGTGTAGTCTCTGCCAGTTCTCTGGGCCTGCAGTACGAGAAAATAGTTTCATTTTTTGCTACAAAATTATGTTTTTTAGTCGGTAAGAACGCAGCGGAAACTGTTGTAATGATGCAAATAACAATGAAGAACATACTTTGAGTAAAATGCTTCTCTTGAGAGAAATAACCATTGTTGTTCATGCCCGTTTCAGTCGTCCTTCAACTGCTCGAAGCGAGGACAATATCAGCAAACTCTTTAATCTAAAAAACAAAGATCGACGTAGCACAATTGACCTACTAGATGACATATCAGGATTATCCTGGATCTCAATTAATCGAATTTTGATCGTTAATTTGAAGATGCAAAGAGTAGCAGCAAAGTTCGTGCTTTAGTTTTAACTTCTTACCCATTATCAAAGTTCACGTTCAAGCCTCTCATGAAATGATTCATTCAAAGATGATTTAATTTATTTCAACTAAATCATTACAGGCGGCCAGGATTGGTGCAATGGAAGTCAGCTGACTCTTCTCGTCCATAAAAATCGACAGGTGAAATCAAATGTAAAGGAATTTGTCATTCAAAACCAACAATTCTATTTTAATTTATGAAAGAAGTTCGCTTGCCTAAATTAAAAAGGCTCTAAGTACTTGCCTCCATAAGGACTTGGACTTCTTCCTGTGTAAGTATTATGCTAATGCCGACGTAAAAAAACAATATCACGAAGGTGCCAGCAGTTATAAAAGAAGAAGAATTTAATAGTATTTATATTGAAATAAGCGTTTGAACAAGTACATTAACAGAAAACAACAGAACACTGCTGCTGTACGCTGCACCAGCATTTGCGAAATGTGTCGAGGCACGAGAGGAACAGGGACAGACTATGCGGAGCGTTAAGAGCTGGCGCCATCCGAGTGGTCAGAGGGTACCGCATAATTTCCACTGAGGCTGCTCTCGGGCTTCGGACTTGAAGATCATGGCGAGAGTAAAGGTGGTAGTGTAGACGAGGAGCTTAACGGTGAAGAGCGCTGCAAAATACAACGCCCAGCGAAGGTTGATGGACCAGTGGTACGAGCGTTGGAACGCCAAACAGGAGAAAAGTGTCTGGACGAAGGAGCTCATCCCAGCATTGGAGTCTTGGACGATCAGGAGGCACGGCGAGTTGTTGTACCACCGGATCCAAATTTTTGTCAGGACACGTGTGCTTCGGCCAGTACCTCTACAAAATCGTTAAAGCCCCCAGGAAGAAGTGCCCTTGGTGCAACGACATGGTGGACGACGCGCGAACAGTTTCTTTGAGTATCCACGGTGGGGACTGGAACGAGAAGAGCTAAGTAGAGAAATGGACGGACCCGTCGAACCAGGAAGCCTCATTATGCACATGCTGGAGAGTAAAGAGTAAAGAGAAATGGGCCGTGGTAGACTGGGTGGCTAGAGAAATTCTGGAAGAGAAGAAAGCCGTTCTCTCTGAGGTAGCTGGGGCGGTTTGGACAGCTGGGGCAGGCGGAGATACTAAAGAGTTTCTTTAGTCATTTATTATATTATCTCATGTGCTTGATATGCATTTAATGCTTGAGCGAAGCTGCAGAGTCATGGACATTTAAAGTTAAGCAAACAACTAGGTACAAATTAGTACCAACTACCACCAATGTGGAGTTTATTACTCCAGATTTTACAATCTGCCAATATGGCTACTGCGAAATAAAGAGAAAAGTTTCATCTAAAAGCCTATACTCTCATCAATTAACAATAGGGGAAGACATATCTACCCTTATTACTCAAAGCTTACTTACACAACTTCTTCCAAACATATATCTAAATCTTCCATAAATCAACTTTAGTTTAGAAATGAGTTAATTTAAATAATCTTAATTAAGTAATACCCAAATTTAAAAAAGAATTCTTACGCAATGGCATAAAACCGCATATTTTTTTCCTGCCTAATGTTAATACTGTTGTCTAAGTCTCTTTATTGTGCCTGAGGTTAAATAGAAATTACTGTATAAATTAGGATCAAACGAGAACAAATATTTATACTACTTGAAGCTTCCGGACACAACTTTATCAAAACATATGCCTAAATCTTGAAGAACTCAAGAACTCAAGTTGGAAACATTACCTATTTTAAGGGACTTGACTAAATAGGGATTATGTGAAGGAAATAAAAATTTATTTCATTAAATCGTTGCTTTATTGTCAAACTAAAGATTTTTCTACAGATTTAGTCTTTTTAATAAAACTTTCATTATATTATGGATTAATCTTCAACATACCTCAAAAAGTACTTATGGATTATATATTTGGTAGATATTTCTTCAACTTTGGGGGTCCTTAACATAAGTATCTGAACATATTATACGAGTTTGATAATATAACTTTTTTGGATTCATATTCAACACTTCAAAATAGAAGAAGAGATAATTAATAGGAGGATTTTGTTTCACAACAGTGTCGCTAAGCATACAGTAAAAATTTACCAACATTTGAGATCTACTTATCTGAAGATAAATATCAGAATTTATTCTTTATTTACCTTGTGGCTGAAATATATATCTCTAATAGGTAATGAATTTATCAACACTTCGTATGCTTCACTTAATCAGTTGATAAATTCTTTACCTAATATGTCACATTGTTTCACCAAGAGTTAAGTGAAAAAATTATTCAAGAAATACATATCTCTATTTAGATAAAAGTAGAAAGAAAAATTCTTATTCCTATTTTTTAAATAAAAAATAACTGTTAATGACAATAAGTTTTAACTTAATATAATTGTAATTAATAAACACGTCACCTTCTTTACACTCCATCATGAGGTAATATTATTATAATTGAAGTCTAATTAATCCATTAAACTAATCGTACTTTAATACGTTGACATATTGATAGATAACATTTTCTACTTATTTTATTCCAAAAAAAATCGATTATCATCAATCATGAATCGAACGACCCTTGGTTGTACCGAGAAGAGCTTGTAAACGGCCTCTTATGCGATGATATTCCTAGAATAAAATTGAGAAAGGTCGCCGAGAAAATAGAACGAGATCTTATCTCTTAGATTATCTTGTGATCACATGAAAGCAATAGCCACGGCTATGAAATTTATCGGCAACTACTTCACGTCGCCGTGGCCTGTAATTATAAGATTTCTGATTTACAATTATTGCTCGTGGCCGTTTTTATCGCGCCGATTAAACGTTATTCCGGTTCTCGGTTGACAACGCCGTCATAAATTATAAAATCTATTAAGACCACGAAATATTGCGCAATTTCTGATTGCGAATAGTCGAGGTGCGTGGGCGTATCGAACGGGTTTTATATTGAAACGGGCGGCTTCGGTGTTCTTGCATAATTGTGATATGTGTTTCCGTAGAAATATTAAAGTTCTGAGAATCTCATAGATTATTTAACGGAAACTGCAACGATTCAATTAATTTAATTAATTAGAAAGATTAAAATAAAATTAAAATTAGTATAATTAATGTGTGATGTCGTCGGAGTTTTCTTAGGCCTCTTTAAATTGTTACTATACCGCATATACATATAAGATGTTTTAAATGACCTGATAATTTTCGTCAAATTATAGTTAAAAAGAAAGATGCACACTTGAAGGATTTTAATTTCGGTTTAGGGACACCTCAAAGAAGTGTGCTTAGTCCTCTCATAATTTTATAACTGATTTGCCTGATTTCATAAGTAAAAGCAGTAGTGGTGTTTAGGTATGCTGATGACCCGACAATCATGTGTCACTCTAACGATGATAATTGAACGAAGTCAATTATGAACAACACCCAAAAAAAGTTTCAAAATACTCACCTCATTTTCTAAAAAAATAAGACTATTGGATATTGTTGAAACGGAGCCAATAGAAACTGGGTAACTTACCTAGAACAAAAAGTATATCATTAATTATTTGTATACAAAATACATGTTTTCTATATATACAGCATCTTTATTACAGACACTAACATTATTCAATAATACATTGTAATTTTAAATTGCAACAGATGAGGTTAGTATGTACCTGTCTGGGCTATCGACCTTAGGTCTTTCTGCCACATGTATTCGATTGATTTAACTAATTAAAATTATTAATAATGATTATCAAAGACAATTGAAAAATTAGTGCTGTTATTACGACCAATCATAAATAATCCACATCAAACTTATTGATTTGACGAATAAAGCACTAATAACCTTTCTTCACAATTTTATTTGATTTACCAAATGTACATTTCGGACACAAAGTGACCATTATCAATGGATTAGCAACACATCAGTGCTAATTCATTGAAAATTTGTCCGAAATGTACATTTGGTAAATCGAATAAAATTGTGAAGAAAGGTTATTAATGCTTTATTCGTCAAATTAATTTGATCTTCACGTAACTCAATCAATCAATTCAAACTTATTGCTTTAATAAACTTTAATTTATCTGAAGATGCAATAAATTTTGGAAACAATTTTTATGCTAATAAACACACTATTATGAAACTCAAATGTTATTCAGAATTTATAGAAAATAATCGCTTTCTTTGATTGCATTGTTGCTTACATTGATTGTAGTGTTTCTAACACTTTCAGAAAATTTTCTCGTGTGGATGTTTTGGAAAAATTAATTCTTCTTACTTACTTATCATCTCAGGTAAAATATCGTCTGGCATTAATGCATTTAGATTACTAAATCAGCTCTAAACGATTTATGAAGACCTTTAGTTTGTAACTAGCAAAAACCGCCTAAATTGAAATCGCTTAAAATAAGAAACAACTCATGTGGATTATTTATTATAAGAGCACTTAAAATGTCTAGTATCATTATTAGAAATAAAGTATACACAGCATATTCGATTATTAGTATTAGTCCGAATAGATATCCACAGTTCCTCATTTAAGGTTTCCCAGTGAGGTCGAAAGTAAAATTCCACATTTCCTGTATCCACCTTCTGTTCTTAAATGTCGTATATTGCTCACGATCATCTAAAAACCGAACATATTTTGTTATCGAAAAGTTCAGCATTACAGAAATCCGAAGTATTCGTTCAGAGTTATTAAATCATACATATTACAAAACAAATTATCATCTTTATGTAAAGACCATTAATGTTTTCTTATAGTATCAACTTAGCTCCATGAATGTCTCAATTATTTACTACAAAATAATAATTCAGTTCAAAACTTGTAGATTTGTTTTCTTGAATATACGTTTAACTTTGGCATTATTACATCTTTACGAAATAAAATGATGCCATTGTTTTCCTAGCAGAATTTGATATTTTTAGTCTCACAATATTTAGGGAATCTTTATTTAGCACATTATTCGTATCGTATTACAATATATAATTCAATTCTATACACTGCTAATTCTGTTTTCATCATCCCTTCTCCTCCCCCATTCTCGCCCCAGACTCGTCAGCACCTTTACGTTGGCAAGTCTTCTTTCATCCAATATCTCACTGTTCTACATAAATCCACCCAATCCTCTTATACTCCTTTACATTCCTCTGTTAGATAACTCCATGTATCCTTCCCGTTCAACATTCTCCGTATCCCTCGCCCACCGCATCTTGCCCTTGTCAAGGTCACTCTCTCCTCTCTTCTCACAGACTTACAAAATATATGAGTTATCATAAATTTTGTTTATCAAGGTCAGGCGTTCATATATATCCAAGCATATCTAGAAGGAGCCATCCTTATACCATTGTGCAAAGCAATTAATATATTTTGAGTAGTTCTCTTCTTCTTTTTGTATTTTATTATGATCTTTTTACCTTCTTGGTCAATTAGAAATTCTGAATTGATTTCCACGGTGGGTGTTTTAAGTTCAATGCTGATCGGAACAGTTTTAATATTACCGATATTTTTATTACGATCAGCTAAAATTTTGAGTGTTTGGTCGCTTTATTTCGTTGATGTATTAACATATAGCTAAAATATGCGTAGTTTAATCTGATAACTTTTGTACATTTTGACGAACAAAGCACTAATGACCTTTCATCATACTTTTATTTGAATAACCAAATGTACATTTCGGACACAAAATGACCATTATCAATTATTTTGATCTTCACGTAACTCAATCAGTTTTTAACTTTTGTCCATGTCAAAGAAGACAATTTCCTAATTTCACGATTGAAGAAGTCCTGATTTGTATTGGCTACAATTTCGACATCCTTGAGATCGTCATCCGAGTTGAAGCGCTGGCCTTTCAGATGATTTTTCAGGGGACCAGATATCATGTAGGGTGGATGTTCAAGCTGCTTAAATTTTAATTTGGCCAAATTCGCGTTTTAGACCCTGAAGACGTGTGGAATGTGCATTCAACACGAAGCAAAACCACACTCTCCTTGAGTGTCTCCAATTTTTTGATCTTGATGCAAAACCACACTCTCCTTGAGTGTCTCCAATTTTTTGTTCTTGGTGGATGTGTAGTCTTTGCAGCGTCTCACAGTACACATCGGAGTTAATGGTTCTTCTGTGCTCAATCGATCAAAAAGTAGTGGGCAGGGCTTCAATTCGGACGACGAACTCAAAAACCAAAACGATGAATTAAATTTTCACTTAAACCGTGGTGTAACATGTTTATGTTAATTAGAAGGTAAATTAACATCAAAAACGTTGTGAAGAAGTTCTGATATAACAAAATTCTTCGGAGCGTTAATCAATGGAATCATTTTACTCAGACCTATAGCGTTTACTTTGAATGAATAATTTATTTATACCCTCAATGCAGTTTCGTACCTTTCCATTTGAACATCCCTAGTATTTTTTGTGCAAATAACTAATATAAGCTCTCTCGGCATCATGGAAAATGAAGGGTTAGATTGGAAGAACACTTTGTTATTGTGAACTCCGCCCGTGTCTCTTTCGCCCAAAATTTGAAGTACGTTTTTTTAAATTGATTTATTGTATATATAAGTTTTTTAGGAATGAAGTCCAAAGATGAATGAATAAATAAATAAATTTCAAAGTTTTCGTTTTAAGTAAGGTAGTTAATTTCTATTGGTCTAATTTCAACAATCATTCATGGTCTTAGAAATATTTTGTAAATGCTTGCAATGATAGGTGTGATAGAACGTGACATCGAAGTTTTAATAGCTTCTTGTGCGTTGTTAATCATATATTCGAGCTAGAGATGTTTTGATGGAGGTAATTCTTGGCATTTTAATCGCCTGTTTCAAACCTTTAAATTCAAGAAAAGTTACTGAAAAAAATTAATAAAATTAAACAAGAGGTGCTGAAAAGTTCTAGAAATCAAGAAACAAATTTCTTGCTATTTCTTGTCTTATTTCAACAACATTCCATGATCTAAATTTTTTTTGCAAATGCTTGTAATAGTGGGTGTGATAGAACCTGACATTGAAGTTCTAATAGCTTTTGGTATCTTGGCATTGTCTGAAAGGACCACAACAATCTTTTTATTGACTAATTTTTAGCGTATTTTTGAAGTATTCGTTCAGAGTTATTAAATCACATATATTACAAAAGAAATTATCATCTTTATCTGAAGACCAAGAATGTTTTTTGTAGTAACAACTTAGCTCCATTAATGTCTCAATTAATTACTACAAAATTAAAATTTAGCTCAAAACTTGTAGGTTTGTGTCCTTGAATATACGTTTAACTTAGGCATTATTTCATCTTTACGAATTAAAATGATGCCATTTTTTTATCTAGCAGTATTTGATATTTTTAGTCTTACAATATATATATACAAAACCATTATTTTATAATCTGCTAATTTTGTTTTCTTCATCCCTCCTCCTTTCCCGGCCCAGGCCCACCAACAAAGTTACTTGGCCCTTCTTCACATCTAATCTCTCACCCTTCTACATCTAT
Source organism: Ontholestes murinus (assembly GCA_963969525.1). Lineage (NCBI taxonomy): Eukaryota > Metazoa > Arthropoda > Insecta > Coleoptera > Staphylinidae > Ontholestes > Ontholestes murinus. The sequence continues at coordinate 94,784,328 of OZ018387.1, forward strand.
TCACCAAATCCTCTTCTACCCCCTTACATTCCTCTATCAGAAGACTTCATGTATCCTTCCCGTCCGCCATTCTCCTTATCCCTCGCCTATCCATGTCTTTATCCCTCTCTCCTCCGTCCTGCATCATGCCCTTGCCAAGGTCACCCTCTCCTCTCTTCTCACAGTGTTACAAAATGTTTGAGTTTTCATTAAGTTTGTTTGTCGATGTCAGGTGTTCATACAAAAGAAATTATCATCTTTATCTGAAGACCAAGAATGTTTTTTGTAGTAACAACTTAGCTATATTAATGTCTCAATTATTTACTACAAAATTACAATTTAGTTCAAAACTTGTAGGTTTGTGTCCTTGAATATACGTTCAGGCATTATTTTATCTTTACGAACTAAAATGATGCCATTGTTTATCTAGCAGTATTTGATATTTTTAGTCTTACAATATATATACAAAATCATTATTTTATAATCTGCTAATTCTGTTTCCTTCATCCCTTCTTCTCCTCCTTTTCCGGCCCAGCCTCATCAACAAAGTTACCTAGCCCTTCTTCACATCTAATCTCTCACCCTTCTACATCTATTCACCAAATCCTCTTCTACCCCCTTACATTACTCTATCAGAAGACTTCATGTATCCTTCCCGTCCGCCATTCTCCTTATCCCTCGCCTATCCATGTCTTCATCCCTCTCTCCTCCGTCCTGCATCATGCCCTTGCCAAGGTCACCCTCTCCTCTCTTCCCACAGTGTTACAAAATGTATGAGATTTCATTAATTTGTTTATCGATGTCAGGTGTTCAGATATATAACCAAGATATCTAGAAGGAGTCATCCTTATACCATTGTGCAAACCAATTAATGTATTTTGAAGAGTAATGTTCTTCTTTTCGTATTTTACCAGGATCCATTTAATTTCTTGATTAATTAGAAATTCTGAATTGATTTCCATGGTGCGTGTATTATATTCAAAGTAGATCGGAACAGCTTCTTGCCATTTTTTTATATAGCAGCTTCTTTGCTTTATTTAGACGATGAAATTAACATAATTAGGATGATTATGCGATTTGGCTAAAATATGCGAAATTTTATTTGATGACCTTTATCAATTTCGAAGGCAATAATAATTCCGCCATTAATGAAGTCCTGATCTCTATTAGTAAAATACTTGACAAACTTAATTTTCCCATCCTCTTTTGAAGCTAGATTAAGCATCGCTGAATTTTCAACGCTATTTGGTAGCAAAGGAAATAATAATTCATTTATTAATTAAATCGAAGATATGTACAAGGGGTGTTCAAATGAAAGGGCACGAAACGACACTTTAGCTATAAATGAAGTCTTTGGTCAAATTATACGCCTTATAGAGCACAAAGGCCGAAGAATCCATGTTCCTAGAACTCTTGTGCCAGAGTCAAACAAGTCTTGAGTCGAGCTAGTTGTCTCACCGAAACCCCAGAGAATAATTTCTCCCTCATCCTACCGATATCACCAAACCATATCAACTAACATCGACGTCCTTGAATTCTTCATCCGAGTAGAAACGCTGCCCTTTCAGATGATTTTTCAGGGGACCAGACACATGAACAAGCAGGGCAACATGAATGGTTAATCAGCAAAACCACACTATCCGTGAGTATCTCAAATTTTTTGTTCTTGATGGACCTGCGTACTCTTTGTAGTGCCTCATAGTACACAGCGGAGTTAATGTTTTTTCTGTACTCGAAGAATCAAAAAGTAGTCGGCAGTGCTTAAACTCGGACGACGGATTCAGAAACGCTCAGAAAAAGTTCTGGTATAACGGAATTCTTTGGAGCATCAATCAATGGAATCGTTGTACTCAGACAAGTAGTATTTACTTTGAATAAATATCCTCAATGTAGTTTCATACCTTTTCACTTGAACACCCTTAGTATTTTCTGTACAAATAATTAATATTAAACTTTTCGTTTTAGGTAAAGTGGTTAATTTTTATTAGAAACTTTTCAAAAATATTCTATGGCTTTAGAAAAATTTTGCAAATACTTGCAATGGTAGGTGTGATATAATTTGACATCGAAGTTTTTATAGCTTCTTGTGTGTTGTTAGTATTTACTTATATTGTTTACTTTACAGGATCTATTACAAAACATATAAAAATAAATATATAAACACTAAATTACTTTAAAATTTGAAACTGAGTTCACGATTTCTTGTGTTCTTCCACTCGACCCAATACATTTTGCAGATGGTGACTATGCTCAACAGGCGAGTGTGGCCATTGAGGCAACATTTTTGCCATTTCTGACGTATTTCTGTCCCATTTTTTTGGAGACATGTCTTATTTCATTTGCTTATGTTATGTGTGCGACCTAGCGTTGTCTTGGTGGAGCTAATTCTTGGCACTTTGACTGCCTGTTTCAAACCTTTAAAACCAATAATTCAAGAAAAGTTACTGAACAAATCCTATAAAATTAAACAAACAATACTGAAAAGTTCTAGAACTTAGGAAATGAAATTGCTTGCTATTGGTCTTATTGCCACAATATTCCATGATCTTAGAAACATTTTGCTAATGCTTGCAATGGTAGGTGTGATAGAACTTGACATCGAAGTTCTTATAGCTTCTTGTGCGTTGTTAATCATGTGTGCATTGACAATCATTGGTGGAGCTAATTCTAGGCGCCTTGATCACCTATTTCATACCTTTAAAACCTATATAGAACTATCCAATAATTCAAGAAAAGTTACTGTAAATTAAACAAGAAATTCTGAAAAGTTCTAGAAATCAGGAAAAGAAATTGCTTGTTATTGGTCTTATTTCAACAATATTCCATGGTCTTAAAATATTTTGTAAATACTTGCAATGGGTGTGATAGAATCTGACATCAAAGTTCTTATAGCTTCTGGTGTCCTGGTATTGTCTGCCATTAATTGCCAAAAGTTTTTTTCTAAAAATGGATAAAAAGGATATTAGGGAAAATATAAAAGCTTCCGGATGTGAATGAAAATTGCTGCTATCCCAACATCATGGTGCAAGAAGTGTTTGAGTGAAAGAACGTAATTGGTTATTGTGAACTCCGCCCGTGCTTACGTATGTATTATAATTGATTTTTATATGTAGTGTTTTAAGAAAGAAGACCAAAGATGTATATAAAGAAATAAAGGAGCACAACAATCTTCCTGTTGACCAATTCTTAGCGCATTCATCGTCTGCTTCAATATGGTCAATTACAGTAGAGGTTTAAATTAAATATTTGGCCTGACGGGAGAATACTGGATAATTCCTTTTCAATCTCATCAAACATAAAACAAAATCCTCTTGGTCGTTGATTTAGGCTTGGCGATTGTTTGGGCTGGCTAACTGCGATTGGACCATGTTCTCTTTCGGCTGTTGTTCTCGTATGTGATCCGATTTTTATCACCAGTAAACATTCAATTTAAAATTAGATCGGTTTCATTTCACTTCAATTTGATTCAGGTTCTCTTGTGTTGCTTCGTGTAGCACACATTCAAATGGTTACAAATATATTTTTCTGACTTATCTTCATATCTTGGGTGCCAGTCTAACTCGAAGATATCCATGATTTTTTTAAAAGTTCGATGGTTGGCTTACAACAGCTCAACGTACATATTACCAGAACAGGATCTTTGCTATTGCATTCCATACTGTACTAGGTACAGTTTTTTTGCCGCTACTACGTCTTTTTATCTTAGTCTTTGTAACGTATAAAATTTTCTCTTTTTTACCTCTTTATTTCGGACGCTGAAATACGCAATTGTCTTGATCAAACATAAAACAGTTAAATTGAAATTTAACACTTCAGAAGTTAATGCCGCTTTTTTGCTAAATTAAATGGCTTCGGCTACTTGGCCATCTGCCACTAACGCCGAAAACCTTCAAGGTGTGACCCTATTTTTAAGGAACACTTTCCCTTAGTAAATTAGAACGGAGATATGTTTTGCACCTCCATGATGGGCCAAACGCCTGATTGTCGACTTCGTGATACTCTGAATGTTATCATGCAAAACTACCATGACGATTAGCGCCTCCCTTTCCCAGATCCTCCTCTCCTTTTCCGCGAACAGTCACTTTTGTTTGCTTGTTTTTTTTTGTTGAACTGCAACTGTAAAATTGTGAAGTGAAATCCAAAAAAGCAAAAAAACCACAAATATCCACTGACACTGAACGACCCCCCATAAAATCCGATGATGATTTTACTCTGTTGAAATAAAAAAATAATAATATAAAAGTGTGTCGTCAGAAACAGGAGGCCACAAAAAACCTAATAACCGGTCCCATTAAGCCCACCAAGACAATATCGACCTTCCAAGTCGATAATAAAAGGACAGACGGATGCAAAAATAATGTATCCACCAGCTTTGTCAGTCCTGCACAATCCAAAACAGGCAAAACCTCCAATCTATATAAACATCCAAAAAATCTCATAAATTGGGTAGCCAAAAATCAAATCATTCATCTAAAACGGCGAAAACAATCAACAAGTGAAAAATGTCGATAAAATGGAGGAAGTAGAAAATTTCACTCACAGACCTTCGCCACTTACAATTGAAAACCCATACAAATGGACTATCGCTATCAAAAGAGCTAGTCAGCAAAAAGGTTGTCATCCTAAAGGTCAAAACTCAGGACAATAACATACAAATCTAATTGCAGTCAGCCTAAGATTATAGTGAAACAATACATTTTCTTAATTAAAAAAAATATTTTTGTTTATGCATGGTCTTATTGAGGTGAAAGAATACAAAGTGATCGTTAGGGAGATTAACCAAAAAATCACCGACCAAGAGATTATTGAGGATTTACTCAAACTACTCTACACAGTAACTTTTTATGCCCAAAAACATCAATAAATGGTTGATGTCTGCCTAAAAAAAAACGAAAAGGCGAGAGAAATTCTCTACCTAACAAAACTATGCCTCCTAAATGGCATCACAGCTTCAATGTCATCGTTGCCAAAGATTTGGGCATGGTGCTGAATGCTGTAATTTATCCCCTCGCGGTGTAAAATGTTCAGGAGCTCATCAATAATATATTGCCAAAATGGCGCCGACAATAACAGTCTCCGAAGACAGTAATGTTAAATCAGTGAAATGTAATAAGTGTAAACAACAAGTGGCTAGGGTATGTGAAGGATGCCAATCTTCATATCATCCATCATGTTTGGATTTGCGCGGACCTTTATGCAGCTCAGGCTGTAAGAAAATAAACAGTGTGAGTGAGGTTAACGTTGTCAACAACGCAACTCTATCAATGGATGATGATGAAACTATTGATGTAAATGCCCTAAAAAGGGACAACGAACTAATACATAAGCTGATTAATGACATGGAAGAAAAATCACAACTTATTAAGGAGATTTATAATTTAAAAATAAAAATTAACAAATTAGAATCACAAAAAAGTAAATCATAGTAAACTGTAAATGCCAACATGATGGAAAATGTTGAGTCTAAGACACCATCTGAAATTACTAATAATCATCATCAAAATCAAGCAACAGAAAATTGTAAAAATCGACGAAATGCAGTTTCCAATTTTGAATCAGAAATGTCCTATGTAAATAATAAATCATCGGGTTTATTGACATTCGATCAAAAGCGCAGCCAAGGAGAATTCCGAATAAAAGCAATAACAATGATGTTACATGTTACTACAGACGTGCTTATTAATAACAAATTTACTCCAGTGTCCGAAAAGCAAACAAAAATGATACATCTATTCAACTGATCGATGTCAATTCGCCTAGCACCAAAAAGTTGAAAATAATATTCTTCTCACTGGAACAGGAAAAACAACAAACAAAAATCTAGCAGCATCTGAAAAAAGGATGTTTTTTTTATTGCTGGACTAAAACGACAGTGTACAAAGGATATATCTAATCATTTGTGTTTAATTGTTAATCACAAAAATTATGTTTGTGAAAAAATTGCTTTAAATAAAAATGATTGCGATCTAGTTCTACAACCTGATCTTTGGCCTGAAGGCATTGTAATTACAGTAATTAAACAACTCATTTTTCGTGTTAACTGTAATTCAACTAACAAAAATTTTTCAATGGCAAATATAACGGAAGTAATAACCTAATTAAGAATACTCAATCAAACGCTAAAGAAATGAGGATCTTTTTATTTATGATCTAAACATACAAAGTCTAAGAAATAAAATGTAAGAGCTCGATCTAGAACTAAATAAGACTCGAACGAATAAGAACACAGTTGTATGTTTAAGTGAGACTTGGATATGCAACGATGAATGCCATGTGTTAACGTTTCCCGATTATAAAATTGCTCTTTCTTTCTTAGAATCAATAAAAAACTGACTGACAGTGACAGCCAACTACAAGGAATGCCAAAAATTCCCGAAAGTCAGTCTATGTTTGAAAATTAAATGCACTCCACTGCCTCTCAATTCCAACCATCATCTAGTGTGAATGACGCTAATCTTATGAGTCCCCTCGAGATGCTCGCAAAACCTGAATTTCGTGCCCTACTACAAAGGGTAGAAGGAATTAAGCCCGTCCTCGATTTCCTACCATCCGTTACACCTACTAAGCATTAAAGAACTAAACGAAACAGTAGTAATCAAAACCAATGAGTGCAGAATTTGCACTTGGAAGCCAAGCGGTCTAAATGATAAAACGTCGGAACTAGAGCAGTTCATGCGTACCTTAGAGGTACACTTAATGCTAACAAGCGAATCTCGAGCATCGTAACGACCCAGTTTATATATAAATGGCTACAATCTTAACATTACCCCACGGCCAAATCGCGGGGCAGGTGGTGGCACTGCGATTTACGTAAAGCATGGGTTGCAACTGACCTTGAAAGCCCAGATACACATAATCTGAGAGCAACTTCCAAAATCATCGATTATCAATCATCATCAAACCCAAATATCTCCGCAGAATATGATAAAACCAAAGATTGTTCGATTACATCGTTCACCACAGACTGCCCTTTTAGACGATAAGTCAAAATTCTCCCATCTTTTTTCACAGATAAGGGCCCAGTACCGAAATTAGTCGAATGAAAAAAAATTAAGTGAATTTTTTCAACAACCTATTATTAACATAATGTTTCACCAAATGAAAAATGAGAAACAAATACAAGATATGTTTTCACAATATTGGAAACGGCCTCGTCTACTTTACGGAAGATAAAGCCAGAGCCTTTGGGGATAGCAATTCTCGCCAAACGACAACACCATGAGTGATGAGCTCCTGGATGAAATCAAAGAGGCGTTTTATCGTTTTAAACGAGTACCAAACTTTGATTCACAAAGTTTAGAGAAGCCACGGACTGACCGCATTTGATACACCATTACCAAAAGAATATTTTCCTCACGTAATGAATGTGCTATATCCGAACCGAGAGAAATTACTGCCAGGATCGGTGGTCTCTAACACCTTGTACAGCATATATGTACACGACATTCCAGTCCTTGAAAACATACTAATGACCCAGTATGCGGATGACACCGCATACCTGTATCGTGGTAAATATATCCCGCACATGATGCGTAAAATTCAAACAAACTCAAGGAATGGACCCTCGAATGGCAAATATCAATTAACCCAGAGAAAATCCAAGGCCGTTCGATTTCCATAGAAAACCTTACTTTGGAATAAACAAGTCTAAATGACCATTCCCAAACAGTGGCGTATTCAGGGGGGGGGGGGGTTGGTAATTGGATAATTACCCCCCCCTAAGAATTATTTATTCGCTTATTTTGTTTATTCTTAAAAATTACTAATATTTCAAACAAACAAGTTAACTGTTGGTAATTCTAGTCAGCGATCTATGACAGTGCATTTTTCCATGTACACAAATTAAAATTATCTGCGCAAGCACCGTTAGAAAAGTGATGACTTCCTTTGCACGGGGGGTTCCCCTTTCTAATAATACCCGACATATATTGATACTATTCGCCTCTTTGGTATCGTAAATCGTTACATTGTTTTACATTAAAAGAGCGCGATTCACATTTCTTAGTTTAATTTATAATATTTCTTGTCGTACTTGGTTTAAATGTAAAAGATAGAAACCGAAACTGTTTACACGTCGCATGTAAATCCTAAATTTTTAGTGATTGCTGATAAATTACCAATTTATTATAATTTGATCAATTATACATAAGGTATTTTTTTGATTTTAGGAATAATATATGCATTCTTTTAAATTAATTTATTCCTGATTTTTGTTGTAATTAAATTAGTAAATGAAAATTGATAATCTACGTTGGATTCATTTGTTCAGAAAATTAAAAAAACACGATTTTTCAACAAATAAAGATCGATCTATGTCAACAGTCAATTTAAATCATCCATCTACAACTTCATTGACATTTAGCAGTAGAAATCTTCACTAGGTTGTTCCCATCATGAGAAAAAGAAGCATACAACATGTACATATAGTAATGTTGAAATTTACATTCATATAGTTAAATTTAGTAATGTTAATGAAATTGAGAAATTTCGAATTTTAAATTGTAAAAGATACTTTTGTTTTACCGTATTCTGTACATAAAAAGGAGGAAGGATATTAAATATTACTTGTCTGGAAAACATTTTAGACAATTTAATTGGTTAATCTTTTCTAATCATTTAAACAGATTCTTTTGCAAATATTGCTTCTTTTTTACAAAATTTGGTGGGTTGCACCAACAAGTGCCATTGCAAAAATAAGTATCTCAGACAGTATCTCAATATTCTAAATTATCAGGTAAAAATGTTGTGTTATAAAAATATTACCATAAAAATTCAATTGTTTATGCGAAATTGTTTTATAAAATCACGAGATATAAGAAATAAATTAAATATGGAAAGACTTCGACAAATTGAAGAAAATAGACATAGATTAAAACCAATAATCAAAAGTATCATATTTAGGGGAAACAAAATATTCCCTTACGAGATCATCGTGCTGCTGGTTCTCTCTGAAATACAAAATCTATTACAAACGAGGGCAATTTTTGTGAAATTCTACATTTCGAATTGCATCTATTGACAACTTTAAAAAATCATTTGGAAAACCATTAAACATATTTCACAAATGTCTCTTGAAATACAGTGACTTTGAGTAAATAGAATAAATAAAATGAATCTTGCTCTAATAACTTTATAAATAACACTATTGATGTTTTATCCAACAAGGGGAAAAATACTGCCACATCTTTTAAACAATTTATATTGATGCAGTCAATATTTTAAACGAATTACAAATTTAAATGACAAAACCGCGAATTACCAAATGCCAGAGGAATAGACCAAACCTGGATAAACCTATTATAGCAGATTATTTTTATTTATCTTTTTCCCTTTTATCCATTATGGGTGTCAGACTTATTTTCTACAATATGTCTCAGTTAATTTCTTTTACACTTCTTTACCACTGTTGCGTAGCTTGTGCTATATTCTTCTTTCTTTCCATTCTATTCCTTTTCTTTCCGCTGCTTGATGCTTGATGTACTTGCTCGTTCCAACCCTTGGTCTTCCTAATTCCCTCTATCTTTCTTAGGTATCTCATTTCCATTGCATTGGTTTTTTTGTTATTACTCTCTGTGGTTACTCACGATTCACTACTATAGTCCACCCGTTGGATCTTCCGTCCTACGTCACAAACTATCGCTTCAAAAAACGAAAGTTTTACAGTGCGTTCTTTTTCTAACGCATTTGGTTTACTTTATCAGACTGAATGTTTTTGTGTCGTTTCTCGAAGCGATATTTTGTGACGTAGGACGGAACATCCAACGGATGGACTATATATAGCAGTTAATGTCTTTTATATACTTCTGTTTTTATTGTTTTTGCAATCTCTTTTTTCTTTAAGAATGTTTTCTTTATTGTGTTGTAGATCATTCCTGCTTTACCTAGTTTTTCATCTTTTTCTGATTCTATCTTCCCTGTTTCCTCTATTGTTGATCCCAGGTATTTAATCCTATTTTGTGATTGCTCTCTTTTGATGATATTATATTTATCTTTTCCAGCTCTTTTTTGAATATTTCCAGGTTTTCTTCTGAATCTGCTATTAATATGTCGTCGGCAAACATTAATACATATTTGCATTTTTAATAGTTTTTAATATTTCTATACCCTATCTTTGTGCTTTCGGCTCTTTGTTTGCTATTTCTTATTGCTTCGTCATTAAGTGATGCAAATAGTAACGGGGTTAATATACATCATTGTCTCAGTGCTGTTCTGGTCTTGAACTCCTCTGATTATTTATTTCCTATTCTTACTTTATTTTTGTTATTTCTTTATTATATTTATAATGCTTTTTATCCTTCTTGTCTCGAGTATATGCCATATGTCCTCTCTTCTTACCCTGTAATACGCTTTTTTAGGTTGATGAAGCATATGTGTAAATCTTTTCCCTTTTTAATCATCTTTTCTGTTAATTGTCTCATTATGTATATTAAATCTTGTTTGCTTCTATTTTTCTGAATCCGTGTTGTTCTTCTCTCAGCTGTTGATCTAATTTTCCTCTTATTCTTGCTTCTATTAATCTAGTAAAAATTTTCCCTGGTTTGATTGTGAGTGTAATACCTCTGTAGTTATCATATATTTTGTGTCTCCTTTTTGTGTATGGATATTATAATTCCCTTGTTCCATTCCTCGGGTATCTTGTGATTTTTGATAATGTCATTTACTATTTCCAAGAATTCTTCCTTCCCCTTTCCCCATATATTTCATTATTTCGGCTGTGATGTCATCTATACCTGGAGATTTTCCTAGTTTTATTTTTTTGATTGCTGCCTCCAGTTCTTCGATTCTTATTTCGTTGATTCCTCCATTTGTTTCACCTTCTATATCTCCGTGCTGGTCTGTTTTGGTTATTTCATTAAAGAATTCTTTCCATCTTTCTAATATCTTCTTTTCTTCTGTTATTATATTTACGTTTTTGTCTTTTATACTTGGCTGGGTTAATGTATTTTAATTGCTCATTTGTTTAATAGTGCTGTTAAACATCTTTTTGTTTTCTGTGAACGTTTCTTTCAGTTTCTTAACGAACTGCTCCCAGGATTGCTTTTTTGCTATCTTGAATTTTTGTTCCACATTTTTATTTGCTATTATATATCTTCTATAATCTTATTCTTTCCTTGTTTCCTTGTTTAAGTTTTCCAATTCTCTTCTTTTGTTTTTACAAGTTGTTTTACCTCTTCTGACTATCACCTGTTCTTCCTTCCTCTGTTTGTTTGATATAGTGATTGTTTCACATCTTTCTTGGGCTGCTTCACTTATGATTTCTTTGATCTTTTTCTTTTCTCCTTCTATTTTGTCTTTTTCTCTATTTTTGATTGGTATTAATTCCTAGTTTCTTTCTTTTCAATTTTTGGCTTTATGTGTTTTTTTATTATTGTTTTCGACTTCGTATACTTCAAGTTTTCAGCTTCTGTGTTAATTTATATTTTTACCAAGTAGTGGTCGCTCCCTATTTCAGCTTGTCTTTCATCTTTTCCATTCTTCTGCGTCTATTAAGGAGTAGTCTTTTATTTCTCTTTTCTTGGTCTAACTTCTCTGGTGTGTTTATGTATGTATTTGAATTTTGTGTTTGTCACGATGAGGTTGTTTGCTATACATAATTCTATAATTGTTTTTCCATTTTCGTTTCTGTTCTCATCTCCATACTTTCCCCTGTATATTTTTTGCTCTCTCTCTTCGTTTAGTTCTTTGTCATTTCTCTCATGGAGTCTTTAAATATGCTCTTTAATTCCTCCATTATCACATCGTTCTTAGATATATTTAGATTTTCCTTCTCCGTGAGTTTTTTTTTCTGTTTTCATCTTCCTTTGTTTTATTTTTGTATCCTGTTGTTATGACAACGTTTTGTTTCACTGCTTCGTTTTTCTATCTTTTTCTATTCTCCATTGCTCATTTGGAATCCTTGGAATCCATAATTAGGGCTATCGATATCTCTTTCTCTTTTTGTACTCATTTGTTTCTTTATTTCCCACTTCCTTTTAGTTTTATATATTTTAACACTACTTATTTACTTTTTTATAGACTTTTGTTCATATTGTTCATTGTTTTAAGTTCCTCTGAACTGAACAGAGGATTATTATCGAATTAATATATATATTTACCTCTCCTGAATAATATTATTACAGATCTGCAGTACAGATTTAATAAAGACACGATGAATTTGTTCAAATTTAACACAACAATACCTAGTGTTTTATTGATAACAAACTGGCGAAGATTTAGATGTCACTTCAAAATCTGTTGCAACATATTTAAATAAAATTTTACCTGAAAACGTAACATGTGCAATAGCAATTAAGTCTGAATTGGCATTTTGGAAATTACAATGGCAAAAGAAAAAGAAAATCAAAGAACAATTACTCTTCCTGTTAGCGTTGCTTCTGCAGAAAGAAGTTTTTCTGCACTGAAAAGATTCAAATGGTGGCTGCGAGCCACTATGTCTCAAAAAAGTCTAACCGAGTTAGCTGTATTACATATTCATTGATATATGGATATTAATATTGACAATATTATTAAAAAGCAAAGAAAATCGTTTTTTTAATAAATTTAGTTACAAAAATCTGTTTCAAATTTTACAAATATATTATTATGATTTTATATGTGCTATATTTATTTCGGGTGTGATATTATTTTATTTACATTTAAAAATAATAAAATTATATTTTATTTATTTATGGAATAAAAAAATATTTTCATTTTTTCAAATTACCCCCCCTAAGCCAGTTGACTGGAAACGCCCTTGTTCCCAAAGCCAAATATACGTTCGCACAGCTTAAACCATTAAGTCAGATTTTCCTCTCCAATAAAGTCCACCTGTGCAAAGTCAAATGGTTCCCTACATGGATTACCCTCTACAAGGCGCAGATAATTAAACTAGAGGTCAAACAGAGCGTGGTGATCAGAAGAATTGTCAATGCGCCATGGTACGTAACGATCAGCTGCGCTCGGAAATGAACATCCCTAGAATCCAAGACTTTATCCTCGGCCATTCTACTAAATTCAATCTCAGCCTTATTATTATGGGTTTGAAATTTTTTATTTAATACGGTTGAATTATTAAAACCGATCAATTCATACTCCACACAATCAAACAATTAAGTTGTCAAACCACATCCAATATTATTTTTCATTCGCAACCAACTCACCATTAAAATTATTATAACCGGTATGATTTCATCCATAAGTACACCAATCCAAAATGTTCTTGAAAACCGAATGCACGTCTTGCATGAAAACGTATTAAGCAATTAAGTGGTTTCGCGTGCGTTTACGTGCCACCTTGCATTATTAACTCATTTCGTCCCAGAAAACACAACAATGAGTATAAAAAATTATTATTATAATTACACACTCGTATCTGCCTTAATATCCGAAAAATACTACTCGCATCTGGCTATTAAATGCAAACGGTTAATGACGTTAATAAGGAAGTACGAAAAGTAATGCAAAAAGCGAAAATATGTATAGAATAGATTTCCTGTATATTTTAATAACACCATACACTTTCATGAATATATTAAAAATTGTAATCCACTTTGGTTTTTTTTGTCTATTTACAGTTATAAACACCCATCATAAATTTTTAATGTATTCATATAATGTAATACGTGATAAATGGTATTAATTACTAGAAATTTACGTACAGTTATGATGGAAATAATAATTCCAACAAACAGGAATTAATGATGGGATCGTTTAATTTTTAATTTTTAATTAAGCCCGCTGGATTGTACACAGCACACGTACGTCGTATAGCTGAAATATCCATTAGATCGATAAGACTGCATCGAACGTGGATTATATATATAAAAAAAAATGTAACCAATTAGCTGCGTTAGCTGATGGGAACCAAAATTATAAATAGCTTAAGAATAAAAAAAAAAGGACGAGGCGAGATCGTACGTGCCGCCATGTCGTTTTCTCTTGGGCTAAAAAAAAATGTATACTTGGAAATAACAAAGTCTCTCTCTCGCTCCGCTTCATCTCGTTCTTCACCGGGTACCATCAGATGTAGATATATCTTCGATTTATCAATGTTGGTGGACGGTTTGTGGTTGGCCAGAGTGGCCGGCTAACGCAGCGTGCAGCTATTTTTTAATTGGTCTTCGTCTGGACAGTGTGGGAGGCCGAGCGTACCTCATAAAACACAAGAAAGAGAAGAGGACGAAGAAGAGAAAAAAAAAAAATGAGGAACACGTCCAAGAAGTAAAATATTGCGTTCACGAAAAGGTGAGCTCTCCACGAAAACTCCGTGAATAGACACAAATTGAAAAATGGCTCTTGTAATTATCACTGTTAGGGCAATTAGGCTCGGGTACTAATTAACTGTAAAGCGTTTAATCATACTTAAATTACAGATTAAGATTTGTGTTCAGCGGGTATTTCTAAAATAACTTTAGATTACTAAAATATATTTTTTAATGCAAATGATTATTACTTAACTCTAAAATTAGAGAAATAAATAATTTGTGCTAATTATTGGTAAGTTTGGATCAAAATATGAGTAATGAGACTGTTTACAAACCGGCAAAATTAGCTATGGAAAAAGTAAATAATAAAATTTGCATTCAGGCATACATAGCTAATAAAATGTAATGTCAAGAAAGTAATTGGGAATAAATGCGCCAGTAATGGCAAAAATATTTTCTGAATTGCAAATATGTGCATTGGATGTCAATTTTCGTCATCTAAAATTATTGGGACAGTTGGAGAACACATAGCTGTGAAATATGAACTCCGCCTGCAAGTCTTGTGAGCATAATTTCTGTGATTACTTTGTATAATTATAATATGATTATACATATGTATAGAACTAATAGGACATTGTAAGGTTTAAAAATTAAATAATGTACCTATCAACAAATGAGTGCGATTGTTGAACAGGTCACGACGGTTTAAATAAAAATTTATTTGACAGAAATAAATACATTGAAATTATTATTAGTTTAACAGTTAAAAATTGGGCGAAAGAAAACACATGTAATGTTCCATGTTTATATTTGCAGTTATTTGACATGGAAATCTAACGAGTGTTTCCATTCAGCTAATTTATATATTCGATTCCAATGCACCACAATAAGCGTCAACTATTTCAATAGTTAACCTTTAATCTTTACCTTTTTTAGGCTTCTATCTATAATTTTTCAATAAAGAACTCTGTGGAACTAAATTTTTTGAACTTTTCCACCCCAAAATCCCTTTCGTCTTCACACTATTTCCTTGCAATTTTATAATTGTTCTTTCCATTTTCCTCCATCATCCCTTTCATAAATGTACTTATTTTGACCCGGTCTTCCTGCTTTCTTGTTATAAGATTAATATTATTTTTTTCTTTACCTATTGATATATCTTCCAATTTTTATCTTATTTCCTTCAATTTCACGCATTTGAAGAAAGTGAGTTTCGCATATTGTCTTTTCTATTAGCATTATTTTTGCCATTTTTCAGACCTCGGTTTATAATACCGATTGTCTTCTCTGCTATTTCCTTGATGTTTTTCTATTATTTATTATCTCTGCTGTCTGTATTGTTCTATACCTTTAATCTCTAGTCTGAGTTAAAATTTTAGCTTGTTTTTTCTATTATTTTCTACCCCAGTTATTACATATCTTGTATTACCTTCTGTTATTTTATTATGTTCTGTGTATGAATTCTTAATTAGCTTTTTTGTGTACTTATTTCACTGGAGTTCATATCCTTCGTGGTTTTCTTTATTCTAAAATTTTTTTTCGATGTATCTTGTTCTTTCTATGTCTGCTTCCGATTCCTGATTTTCTCTTTGATTTTACTTTTCCTTTTTATAGTCTATTATTCTTTATTCTTTATTTTACAGATGTTTGTTCACTACTCTTTGTGGTTTTCTTAATTCTAAAAATTGTTCATTATGATTTAAATGATTTTTCTCTATGTTTTCGTCTACGCTAATTATTTTAGCATGTTCTAATACAAAATAAAGAGTTTAAGAGAAACAAAATCATCTTTTTAATTTTTCTGGACATTAATGTTCGTAAGCGCTGTATCTTAAAATTCGTTGAAGATTTTAAACTCAAAGTTTAAATTTAAGTTTTTTCCTCGTCAGAGCTCTTCAGATTTTTCGATAAAGAAAAAACCGCTCAAAAATTTTAGCAATTTTTTTAAGTAGGTTTAAAAGTTGCTGTTGTTGTTTAATAATTTTGATTCATAAATAATTTGGTTTTTGAGAAACAAGTAAAAATTTTTGGACAGACAATTAATGTACTATAAAGAGACTGTAGTTGTACTAAATATAGATATCTCACATATAACAGAAGTTGCCATGGAGTCAAAAAGTCACAGAAGTCAGAGTTTATAGATAGAAAACAAACAGATTGTAGACAAATGATAAAAATGCGACTTGTAGACTCTAAATCGTCTAAAGATAGATATCAGAGAGATGACAGATGAAGCAGATTTAGCAGATCGATCGACGGAGAGTCTCTCGCTTACAGACTATAAACAAACAACAGTCAAACAATAGAGAGATCATAATTAAACCAGAAATATACTTCAGATATATAAATACTAATATGATAATGGACGGTCTATCGACGACAGGCTAACACTACGAATAGACAGATAACAGTAAAACTACAAACAGGCTACAGACAAATAGCAGAAATATTTTATACAGAAAGCAGAAAGTCAACAAGCAGTTGACTAATGAATTCTAGGTAGATGAAAAGAATACTATATACAGAAAGCAGATAACATGCAGTCAGATAACAGAAGTAATATAGACACATTACTTTTGTATCATTCAATATCTTTCGAAGTTTTAGCCAGAGAAGTAGTTGTTTCAGCAAGTAATCTGTTTTGTAGTCTTTGTAACACTCTTTGTTGTATTTTAGATTCACGAAATGTTTTTGTATTTTTAAATTATTAAAAAATAGAGCTATGCTATATCTACATATAAACTAAAGTCTAGTTGCGATACAGGCAGACAACAGGAAATCAACAGGTCTATATCAGGCAGCTGATAGGTAAAGAACAATCACATAAGTTTCAGTCCTTGCGTCGATGACAAACTGATAATATACTTATAATGAATAAAGGAAATAGAGATGACGTATAGTCAATTTGCAAATAATAGGCAGTGGATAGTTAACAGGCACACTAGAAAGAGATACAGATACATGACTCAGACATGTAGCAGTCAGACTAGATACCAAATACAGATAGATAAGAGAAGAAATGCAAAAAATGTAGAAGAAACAGTAAACGGTCAAATAAAACCAATTGTCCAGGCAGCTATATTAACAAATTTAAGTAAACATTTTTAGGCAGATAATTGTTATACTAGAAACAGATTATAGTTATACTAAAACTAGACAGCAAATATATCACAGACAGTTACCAAGTAAACAAAAGGCATATGTATGTACAGTGTATAGAGAGATAACACACAGATAATAGGAATATAATAAATATGCGACTCTCAGACTAAACCTACTAAAGACAGATAACAGAGACATGACAGCTAAAGTTAATGACAGATCATTCAAAAAACAGTCTATCGATGTCAAAATATAGGCAAAATATTATCAAACAATAGACAGATAACAACAAAACCAACAAACACTACATACACATAACAGATAGATGACAAAGAGCGATTACAGATCGATGATGGATAGTCTATCGAAGACAGACTAGAGACTCAAAAAAGACAGATAAAAGTAAAACTAAAAATAGACTAGAGAAAATAACAGAAAGCAAATAATCAACCGACAGTCGACTGTTAGGTTAAAAACAGATGATTAAAATTTTATATATTCACAGCAGACAGTCGACAGATAGTCTTCTGATAGACTCTAGGCAGGTGAAAAGAATATTATACAATATCGAGATATAATTGACTCTAATTGTGCTACAAGTAGGCACAGACAATTAACTGCTATATATCAGGCAGTTGATAGGTAAAAAAACAATCATGCAAGCCCTTAATACTCGATTGTCTTCTCTTCTTCTCGATATTTCTACGCATAAACGACTTAACCTTTAAATTTTTTGCTCAAGCTATTATATACGACTGTTTCACCCTTCAAACGACGGAATAGTTTTCACCTTAATCAACTTGGAATACAATACTAATACTTTTACAGTAAAGTGGTAAAACAAACTAATCATGTCTCCGTCTTCATTACTAACACATTCTATACAAATTATTATTTTTGAGATAGATATACACTTCCGACACAAAGTGACCGTTATTAATAGCTCACTTTCACCTTGTTCAGATCCATATTGTGATGTTCTAATTGTTCTCTTCATTTTCTTCATTACCTATTTGGTATATGCAACTATGTTGACCCAGTCCTATTTTTTTGACACGAGATTAACAATGTGTATTATTTACCTCGTATTCTATCTTATTTTCCAATTCGAATGTGAACTCCTTGCAATTCACACACTTGAAGAAAGTGTGTTTCGCATTTTCTTTTCCTTTTCATCAACATTAGCTTTGATTTTTTTCAGACCTCGTTTACGGTTTTTTTTTTTATTAAACCGAATAATTTCTCCGATATTTCCTTGATAGTAACTTTTATTTTTTTTAATTCTTGCCTTATTTACTTTTTATTTCTTTAATTTCCATTCTGGTTTAAAATTTTAACTTTGTATTTGTATTTGTATTTAATGCTTTGTTTCTCTTACAATAAATAAATTGATTACTAGAGAGCGGATTTCTAGCATTATGCTTATCCATAATATTAATAGCATCGAAAAAATTTCTTAATATCTATACGAATCTTGAAGAATGTGATTACTTAGCGCTAAGTTTTTTTGGGCTTTTTTGCTTATTTTGACTTTTTGTGCTTATTTTGACTTTTTAGGCTTATTTTCATGCTTTTTTTAGATTTTGATGCTTATTTGGAGCATTTTCTTAAACATTTAAAAAACATTTAATAATAATTTCACGCTGATATTAAATTAATGTGCTAATATAGAGAATTTTCGTAAAAATCTGTATCCCATCATTTATAGATTATATTTGTATTACATATTTTCTTCGTGTCTTTTGACAACATAATTGTTAAAAATCTTCATAATATGATACAATAATTATAATGAATTTTATTATTAATAAATATTAGTATAAATTACCAATTTACAATGGATTCGTTTATAAATAAGTAGATATAATAGACCGTCTCATTATTCAGATAATACAGACGAACGCTTCATAGGAATCACACCTATGATATTCCGGATGTAAACGTCGTTAAAAAATAAATAGGGGCCCCAGTAAGTATTAAATGTAAACAAATTTAAGTGATAGCTAATAATCAGGTGTTCTGCAACCGTATCAATTTTCTTCTCTCGGCAAAAGTACCGATGGGACGACTGGCGCATATTTACCGTTTTCGTTAATTTTCATATTCAAACTCGCATTCATAAACTATTGAATTGACATTCCAAAAACTTTGCTTATTTATCAAAAATTACTATATGCGTGAATCGTATTAACCTGGGGAATCACAGATAAATTATATTATATAATTCACATGTATATTTAACCCATAATGCAAAAGGTGAAAACCACAATACAAGAATTAATTAGAGGCTATCCAGAATTAATAAGTGAAAATTATACATTATTTTGTAAGGCATGTTTAAAAATAGTAAGTTTTATTTTAGTTCCCAACTGCATCCTAACTAGTCAAGACTTGTATGTAAAACATGTTATAACAACACTACGTCAAGAACGTTTGAAAAAGTTCAAAGCTGAACTAACAAAACAGCACAATTTCACAATCTTTAGCATCATCTTCAATTAAATTCACATTTGTGCAAAATACTTTTACATTCTAATATCCCTTTAAGAAAATTACAAAATAATGCATTTAAATCTTTCTTGGGAAAATATTGTAAAATACGCATTCCCGAGAAAAAATTATGTAGCTCTTAGATACTATGAAACACAACATTCCCGAAACGACAAGCAAATCAGTTAAAGACTGTTAAACAGTTCTTAAGAAACAAGAGCTTCCTTCAAAACAATTGAGTTACATAAAATCGAGTTTAAATTTTGTGAGCAACACAATCAAATCTTTATAAAAGCAGATTCATTTTAGAAAATGCCTGCATGCATTGGCGAAGAAATCAAAATAATATCGAAAGAAGTATTCGTTGAAAATGAAGGATTTTTAATATTAAATAAATTAAACTTGATTTTGAATGGCAATTTTCAAATGGATCCAACTATAATTTAAAATAAAGAGAAGCTTTTCTACTAAAATTTATTGAGCGTCAGAAGTAATAATTTTTACAATTAAACCCTTAGAACAACATTTAATGATCTACTGTTTTTATGAATAGATTTTAGTTATTTTGAAACGTATACAAAATTACAATTTAATTTTTAAATACTTACATGATATTATATATTGCGTAAAGAAAGTATGTTTATTTTAGTTTTAAGCCAAATTTCTTTGTAAAATATGTTGATAAACGTGTAACATATCAAGAAAATATAGTTTTCTTTAGTGATTTTTTCGTGTTTTTATGCTTTTTTAATGCTTTTTTTCTCTAAATTTTGTGCCTTTTAATGCTTTTTTCGTGCTTTTTTCGTGTTTTTATGCTTTTTTCCTGTTTTTATGCTTTTTTAATGCTTTTTTTCTCTAAATTTTGTGCCTTTTTAAGTGCTTTTTTTCACATTTTTTAAGCTTTTTTATCCGCTCTCTATTGATTACAAAAGGATAGATAGAAATATGTACTTATAATTTTGACGTAAAATATCCTGGGGGAATTCACTCGGCAGAATGTTCTTCCACTCCAGCCCAATGCTGCGTTATCAGTTCTTAACTTGTTTTCAAGCCTTCACAAATCTTGTTTTTCTTCGCCGCAAAGTTGTTTTAGCATTATTTCTTAGCTTCACATGATTTTATTTACCTGTCTTATATTTCTCTTTCTGATTTGTTTTCGCTTCTCTAATCATGTGCTATGATTAATGCATTCATGTTTTGCCTTTATGTATTGATTTTACAGGTGTTCGAATTCATGTTCGTTCTCTTTGTAGCTTTTATTTTTCTGAAAATTCTTGAATTTAATTTAAATCATTTTAGTTGTCCTTCTCTTCTACATTTCCGCTTTTAATTCCTGGTTCTTCTCATTATTGTTATTCCTCTTCCGTTTCTTTTTCTTTCTTGACTCTCCCTTGCACCTTATCCTTTATTTTTCGGAAGATAATATTTCTACAACCACGTAAAGGAATATAAATAACACAGCTGTATCATTGTATTTGGATTTGGATTTGTCCGATAGAAGGGTAGAGAATTCCGCTGCAAGTAAGCCCCACTGACCCTTTGAATGTGCTCCCACCTGAATCCTCATTCCTTGCTACGGTCTAACCAACCTAAAGCATAAGCAAACTTCATGATCGGAGCAAGAGAGACTCCTAGGATATCTGTTGACTGTACACATCCTCTTCCATTGTTGTTTCACTAAGTTTGATAGAACCGGGCAGTCCAGAAATACATGCTAGGCGGTTTCCTCTTCCTCTTTATACCCTCTACAGGTAGGACTAGAGTGTAGTCCCAGTCTGTTCAGGTGCGACCTTTAATTGCAGTGTTCTCTTAGAAGCCCTTTCTCTGGACAGTTGCTTACAGTATTTCACCTTTGTCGTCGCTATGAAGATTTTTGAGACTCTACAGCCAGGTGTGTAATCCCATCGCTCTTTGTGGCATCTAATTGATGTATTTTTCAGTAGAGTAGTCAAGTCTTGGAAGGAGGGTGGCAGAGGGGTGGCGCCCGGCCCGTATATCTTTCGTTTGGATGCCTTTCTCGCCAAACCATTGGCTTTTTTGTTACCTTTGCTGTTGTTGTTTTCTTTCACACAGCATAGGGTCTTCCAAGGCTTCGTAACATTCCAGCGTGAATGCTGAGGTAATTTTACAGCTAGCATTGGACGAAACTGCCGCTTTGCTGTCCGTTATGATGTGTATGTTTTTTCCCTTGTTCTTCTTGTCAGAGATTACATTTGCTGCGAATAGTACACCCACGAGTTTCACCATTGGTGGTGTGCTCATTATCTTACCTAGTGCAGTACTTTTTTAAAAAGACAGGTTTTTGCAATGAATTCCTACCCTTGACCCATTAGTGGTTTAAGTGGTTCCATATATTCGTTTGGCTTTGAAGGCTGAAATAAAACAAGTTTTTTTCATACAAATGATGAATTTTAATCAATGATATATTGTTCATTTTTGTTGATGACCTATTGTCATATTTCCAACAATTTCATCATTCCACTCTCATAGAAGGTCTAAGGCTTTGAGGTATGTCTTCCCAGCTATATGATTAGCCAACGATTTTCCGTTAAGGGAGTTTTGCAGGGACGGGAGCAAGTGGTAGTCAGATGGTGTAAGGTTCGGAGAATACGGTGGGTAGGGTAAAACACTAATTTTCCCTAAGTGATTATTTCATCAGTCGAATCAACCTTGGTGGGTCGACCGCTGCGGGATCCATCTTCGTGACTCGTATCTCTGGAAAGAAATTTGTCAAACCATTTCTGAGTTATACGTCCTATTAAGGCATCGTCCCCATATACGTTGCATATCTTTCGGTGAACCTTCGCAGCCTTTCTTGAAATAATAAAGCATATGCCGAGAACGCATCTTATTCTCCGACATGTACAACATACAAATCGAATGTCAATGAAAAGTAAAGAAAATAAAATAAAAGAGCGGACTGTAAGTCTTTGTGTTTGCTTCCTACTCCTGAGTATTCATATCTTAGGTCTATTTTAAGCTTTCTGGTGAATAAATATTTTCTAGGATTGTTGTATCATTTCTTAATACTCTAATTATTTTACTTTTTACGAAACCCAAAATCAAACAGCACGCTTTTATACGCGACCCTTTAATACAGGACTCTGTAGAACCCTCCGCCATCAGTATACCCACCATAATGTAGCTACTTCTTAGCTCACATATTCCTGAAGTCGCTTTCCTCTTCTTGAAGTCTTCGGTGTATCGTTTTATTTGTTCAAATGAATTTTTCTTCATCACCTCTTCGACTCATGGATCTGTGTTGATCCACTATTTGTCTGTTTTTGTTATGAGATTAATGATGTTTGTTTCCTTTACCTTTTATAATCTATCTAATTTTACATTTCTAATCGTATCTTCTTCCTATTCACACACCTGAGGAAAGTGTTTTTCACATTTCGTATATTTAAATAAAACACTTAATTTGTTTATATCACTCTATATTTTTAAAAAGATTCGTGTTGATCAAAAACTTAAACTATTGCTTCTTGTCAACAACAGTCACTGATGTGAACCAAAATGACATGAAACGTCAGAAAATAGTCTCATAAATAAAATAATATTGCTGGTGAGATTGCCATCATTCATCAATATGGGCTTGAGTTAAAGAACATTTCATGAACTCCACCCGCATTGTTAAGTAATTTATAAATCAATAAATCAATAGAAAGTTTGAAAATAATTGGCTATTAATGGAATCGCGTAGTCACTTTAAAAAGTAGTCTAATAATAATGCAGAATGTGTTTTATTTTAATAATCGAAATATATATCACGATGTGAACGTTTTAATCATTAATTTTTCTTTGTATGTTGTGCAGGTATCCTCTTCTCTTAGCGTAAATCTCTTGACGTAACTCTTGAATTCGTCATGTCTGTATAGTAGTTTGGACAGATGGTAGACTATCTGTCTGGGGAAACTCATTTCTAAATTAGTTGTTTCATTCAACTTGCTTTTTCAGTATCCTTCATCAATATCTCTTGCCAAAATGAGAAACAAACACAAGATATATCTCTTGCCACTTCTTCTGTATTTCTTCTTATATGTCCTATTTTCTTTCTTCTGTCTTCAGAAATTCTTTGTTAGTTTCCGCAAAAATTAGGTTTAGAAGTGTGATTCCTTATAAGATATATAGAATATCTATAGGTAATGCATTCTTTATTGGTAATATTCATTAACATGTCCTTGTCTTTTTCTACATTTGATCGCTTTTTGCCATATTCTACATTCATATAAAATTATGGAATGTGGGACACTATCCTCCTAAGGCCTTTATAAACTTTTTTCTTGTTCTTCGTCTTTTATATGAGTAGTCAATCGCAGATTTTGTAAAATTAATACTTCTTGATGAAATGCGCAGGAGTAGATTCATTAAAGACTTGTTTGGTTTTATAATTAATTTATCAATTTCCTGACAGGAAAGGATTAACAGTTCCACCGCGGATTTTGTTCTAATCAATCTTAAATAAAAATAGAATTAAATTGATATTTTATAAGTCCTCTATTCTTCCTTCTGTGTTCTGAAATGTTTTGTTGTTTCACCGATATTAGACCTTGTGGTATGGTTTCTTATATATGACATATAGAACTTTTGTAGGTATTACAATCTTTATTGGTAATCTTTTCTAACATGTCTTTGTATTCTTCTACATTTTTGCCATCTTCTACATTCATATAGACAATTCTCCTAATGCCTTTATATATTTTTCTCTAGTATATTGTCTTTTATATGAGTAGTCAATTGCAGGTTACTGTCTATTAAAATTTAAAAAGTAGAGTTAAATATAGGAGATCAGAATTTGAAAATTGATGTAACCTTTGATTTTGATTTTCTCGTTTCTTACATTGCCTTCATTTCCTAAATTCTCTAGTGTTAACCTTAGACCTTATTCTATATTTCTTTCATTTATCGATAATTTTCAATCATATGTTCAGTTGTTCAGTAGTTTAACTTTCAGTGATATAATTCTAAAAATGTTTTTTCTAGATTTCTAGAATGTCTTTATTGCAAGAAGTTATATTTTTTTATTTAATTTTTTGAAATTTTTCTGATGTGCTCGTTTTTCAGTTGTTTAAGCATTTCTCCTTTTAATTAATAAAAAAGATTTTGAAGTTAGTATTCAACTTTATCCATTTCCCTCTTTCAACCTCTTTTAAAACCTTTTGAAATTTCTAAAAGTTCGATTTAGGCTTGAAAGCTTGGAGTTCCATACTCCAAAGTAAAATTCCATTTTTCTACCTCCAACTGCGCTACGATTATGACATTAAAAAAATACGAGGAACAAAGATGAATTAAGCAATTTATAATTTTACAAATTTCAAGACATCTAAAATTTGTTAGTAATTTAATCTTAAATGAAATTAAAATTTTCCATAATTTTTTGTCTTGTTTTATTGGAATTTCCAGATCATTTTATTTCAAGAAATCTCCTGCACTTCTTACTTTATTAGATTAGAGATTTCCGGAAAATTGTCTCCTATTTATCGAGAATTTCGTACCACTTCTTGCTTGCTAATTTTCCAGGAATTTCTTTTTTCGATTTACGAGAAAATTCTAGAACATTCTTACATAATTTTCAGATATCTTGAGTTTTCCATAGAACAGGGATCCATTTATAGAATAAACACCTATTTCGTTTAATTTAATCTCTCCAACCTTTCTTTAAATTTCGTCTAGATCAAAGGACCGAAACATATATTAAAAAGAGCGTAGACTTATATAATAGCGTTTTTAATATATTAAAATTTCCTAATTGTGTAATTTAATTTGTTTTAATCATATTTATTCTCTCTCTTTGCATTTTTTTTTTTGAATTTCACGGGAGTTTTTAAATTTTCAAACTTTCAAGCAACTTATCAACTTTTTCAAATTTTCTTATCAATTTTATTTTAAATTTTGTATAAATATTTTAACTTTTTTTCTTAGTCTTGATGGAATTAACAACCATCACCACACATGACAACATTTCTTCTGTAAATTTTCTGATAATATTCTTTTATACGACTTTCCTTCCTAACTGCCAACGACTTTGAATTTTACTTAAAGATTTCTAGAATTTTTGACATAAAGAGGTACTACTAAATTTTATTCATTTATTTTCTCTCTTATCTTTAAGAAGCTTTTCCAGCAATCTTTCTTTCTCTTCCAAATTGCGAAAGAATTTACAATTTTCCTTTCAGTTTTTATAATTTTCTATTCAATTTTATTCATTCTTTTTATCTATTGAATTTTTAAGAAACTTCCTTCAGATTTTTAGAATTTTCCAGAAATTGCTCTTCCAAATTTTTATAAATTCTTTTGAAAAGCTACTCTTTTAAATTTCGAGTTTCACATTTTTTTTAAATTTTATCTGTTATTTTTTGTAAATAATATTTGTACAGCTTCCTAGCAATTATTATTTTATTATTTAGGAAGTATATTTATTATTTAGAATTTAACTATTTAATTTTATTCATTTTCTTTCTTATTCTCGTATTTGATAGAAACTTTTTCGAATTTTTTTGATTTTTTCAGCAATCATTTTTTCTCTTCTAAATTACGAAAGATTTTTAGATATTTTTTGCAATTTTTCTTGCAGAATTTTCTTCAAGGAAGTTACTATTAAATTTTATTTATTCTCTTTCTCTCTCTCGTATCTCCTAGAGACTTTCTCGATTTTTTTTTAATTTTCTCTTACAAATCGCGAAAGAATTTTAGAATGATTTTTCCAACTTTTTTCTATAATTTATTCTTCGTAATATTTATAATATTTTCGATTTTTTTTTTTTATTTCGAATATTTCCATTTTTATGTAATTTTATGTATTATTTTATTTAAATAAGTATTTTCTTTGTTTTATTGGAATTTATTATCATTTTTGTTTGTACAGTTTTATAGCAATTCTTATTTCATTATATTTACACACAATTTTCTGATTGCGAAAGAATTTAAAAAAATTCTTGCATTTTTTCTGATTTCTAGAATTCTACTATTCAATTTCATTCATTTTCTTTTTCTCTCTCATAGTTTCTAAAAAGTTTTTGTATTTTCAGTAATCTTTCTTTCTTTTACAAATTGCAAAAGATTTTTAGAAAAAAAATATTTATTAGCATTAGCTTTAAATTTTTCCAGACATTGGCTAGATTTCTGTTTACAATATCTATAATTCTTTGATTATGTTCTTCTTTCCTTTTATGAGTTGTTCACGTTTTACAACCTATTTGTGTTCTTCTTTTATTAAAAGTTTTGTTTATCATGGTTTATTATATTATTGTCTGCGCTTTTCTTCTTATTCTTCTTGTCTAAATTTTTGATTTTTCTCTTTTATCTTTTTTTCTTTTCCGAACGCTCAGTCATTGCAGTCTCCTTTTAGTCCACGCTCAGTTCTCTTTTTCCTTGCATTCTCTAGATATAACATAAAATACTCCAATTAGCACGTTTCTGTTGCAATGCATTTTTCTTTATAATAAACAAGTTGATACAAAATCTGACAGATAAAATTATTCACATGTGATCGAGCCAAATAAAAAAATACCTTGCGGTAGATACTTTATTCAATGCACTCTCGATGAAACGAAATTATAACACAATGTAATTTTAAACTAAAGCATTGAAACATAACAAGTGATCTAATTTAAAATTACCCAATTTAAAATAAGCTTGATCAAATTGCTTGAGTAAATCCAATACTATTTTGATTATAAATTATTTTTAAAATAAAATTATTTTACTTTCGATATCAACAAATAGTAAGAAGATATCGAAGAAAAACAAATATTATTCTTACTTTTGAAATATATAAAAAAACTTAGTCTATGAATAATTTATTTAGATTATTATGAATAGTTAGCTTTTAAGGACTAATAAATCAACGTTAGAACTTTATCAATACAACTTACTTAATCCAATAAAATTCACAAAAATAATTATGACACAAATTTTTAAAGTCATATATCTAAAGACTACCTCTATAAGTAATTGAAGATTCTAAATATAATAACAGAAAAACGTTTAACTTTTTTATACTACTTTTTATAATAAGTTACTTTTTATAAAAAGTTTTTATAAAATGTAGTTTAAAAAAGTTAAACGTTTTTCTGTTATTCATTAAATTCTATGAAGTGAACGCCTCCAAAATTCAAGATTCTAAATATTTTATTAAGATTACAAATTACGTAATATTATTTTTAGGGCAAATTAAGTTTTTCTTAATATTTCAGCATAGTTAACTTAAATTAAATCCCGAAGGATTTGACATAGACTATACCAAAATAGTTCCAGGACTAGTGCACGCACAAGTAATCAATAATCAGATCCAACGCCCAGCTATCAATAACTCTCTTCCTCTCTCGCTCTCTCCGTCTATGTGTGTGTGTGTGTGTGTGTGTGTATTCCGCCCACGAGGCTTTCATTTGTCTTCTGATATCAAGCACTCCATTGTGTTTCTGTTTATTAAAAAAAAAAGTGTTCCCCTCGATTTAAGGATTGCGTGTTTTATCTGCTTAAAAGAATGGGATTCATTCCTGCTGCTCCTGCCCGCAGACATCGACATCGGGGCATTCTTCATTGTTGAAGTTGCCGACGACCATCAAATTGATGGATCGCGCAAATTGCTCGCATTGTTGGCGCGCATTTTTTTATTCGTGTCGCATTGTTTGGCGCCCAACGTAAGCCTCTTGTCTTCCCTCTCTCGTTCCTTCTTCTTCACCGGCGCGCGTTTCTTTTTTCCTTTTTCTTTTTGCGTTATTATTTATCTCCCATCGTCGAGCGCGCGTAATGAATGGAAACCGTCGCTTATTTACATGTGTAATTGAATTTGTACAAGTTCTCCGGGCTCAATTACACTCGGCATTTAAAATTATGTTTAATTATTCCGTTGTTATTACGGTGTTCTTTGTTTGCGATTGTATTAACGGTATAATACAATTTAGGCACATGGAGGACAAAGTGGTTAAAAGTGAAGGTCACGTTTAGAATGAACGGGGAGTTTAATTTTATAAAATCCTGCAAAAAGTTTTGTATTTGTTTCTCATTTATCAATTGTTGAAACATTATGCTAATAATGTATAAAGTGTTTTTAAATAAAAGAAAATATACTATAGTATAAAATACA
Organism: Ontholestes murinus; assembly: GCA_963969525.1. NCBI lineage: Eukaryota > Metazoa > Arthropoda > Insecta > Coleoptera > Staphylinidae > Ontholestes > Ontholestes murinus. The sequence continues at coordinate 94,813,173 of OZ018387.1, forward strand.
CACGAATAAAACTGCTGACGATTTTATGAAAATTATAGATATTGAAGCATAATAAGCCCAATCGTTGCAAATTATTGTACACATCAATTTACAACGATATGTGTCATTATGCTTCATTATCTACGATTTTCATGAAATCATCATCGCCATTTTGTATTAGAATGAGATTTTTGGTATTAACAAACTCAAATTCTTTTCCTTCCAAAATGTTTTAAAAATATTTGATAGTTAAGCTAAAACTAAAGTTTAAAACTATTATGGTTGAGAATTTACACGGTTTGTAATGTGGCTTCGTCAGGCAGATGACAAGACAATAATAGAATTTCATCAATCCGACTTTTAGTTGCAATTAAACAAAAAAAACATTTAGCCTGTTTATCATCACTGACTTGCTTTAAATATTGAAGTAGCAGCCTTGTTAATTCAATATTAGAAGCAAGCCAGTTTTAGTTGCAATTTTGTTAGATTTAGAAACAAATTAAACATTTTTTTTGAAATAAACTTCTCAATCATTTTAAAACTACGCCATAATGGTATGGTCATAATATTATCAGGAGACTTTGGTCATATCTATAATTAAACCGTCCAATAGGAAGTGTTTGTTCGCCTGGTATCGCGCATATGTAATGTGTGGGCGTCAGCAGTGGTAGAAAAGCGTCCATATTTCTAAAAAAAACGTCGGACACACCTGTTTTTTCCATATATACGCGACCGGTTGTGTGTGAAAAGCGTATTTTTTACGCACGTAAGATTAGAGCTAATTTGCATCGGAATATGTCCGCGTGCGACCATATTAGAAATGGAAAACATTAATTTCGAGATACGCATCGGCGTTACGAAAGTTCCTTTTGTTTGTTACACTACACGGTAATACATAGGTGTATGCTAATTTTGATACGTTTTCCACATGAATTATTCAGCGGGCGGAATGGGTGCTGGAGGAATCATTCAAAATCCAAAATAATATGTATAACACATTATTAATTGATGGTGAGAAAAATAAATTTTCTGTATGAGCATTTCTGCACTTATGTTTTACATTTTACTGTAAAAACTCCAGCTAACAGTTAAAACAACTAAAAACAACTACTCCCCGTACTAAAGCACCGAGAGGCATTGAATGACATAACTGTTAGCTGTCGTTACATGTCTGAAATAATATTCAGCACGATGTAACAATTTTTGTGGTGTTATCATTTTTTAACCACTCCTCAAAAAGTGTTATGCAATGACAATCTGCAGACACGTGTTTCGCTGTATCACAGCTCATCAGTGCAGCTATGTCGTAACTACGCGCGTCCTTTCTGGTGAAAGGCCGTCGCGAGAATGAATCAATTCCAAACAGAATTGATCCATTGCCGATGTTCTATTTTCGAGGCGCGTTTAAAAAACGATCACCACAGAAAAAAGCCCGCTCTCGGCATTTAAATATACAAATTAAATATTGAAATATTAGTGCAGTTTTAATAATATTAATTGATAGTGAGAAAATTAAATTTTCTGTATGAGTATTTCTGCACTTATGTTTTACATTTTACTGTAAAAACTCCAGTCATTCAATGCCTGGCGGTGCTTTAGTACGAGGAGTAGTTGTTTTAACTGTTAGCTGGAGTTTTTACAGTAAAATGTAAAACATAAGTGCAGAAATGCTCATACAGAAAATTTAATTTTCTCACTATCAATTAATATTATTAAAACTGCACTAATATTTCAATATTTAATTTGTATATAACACATTACTTCAACGACACAGAAGAAATGAAATTGCAAATGAAATTGCTAAATATCAACAAAATATACATAAAACATAATATGTAAGATAATAAAAAAGTCATTAGGTGATAAAAAATAGTAATTAAACTTTGCTTAACGTAAAATACCAAAAAACAATGAAATCAATTATTTGTTTGAAATCCACGATATGTTGCAAAATTTATGTCATTGCCAAAATATTCAATTTAATAGTTTCGTCTAAAATATTCCAAAATATTATACAATATTGTAACTAATCTAACAAATATAAAGTGTCTCTCATAATGAAATTAGCTCTGAAAAAGTATTAAAGAATTGGTTGAATCTTTGATGTATTTAATAAACTTATGTTTATCTATTGGTACCTTCACTAGAAAATTAAAAATTATTGCCGCGGTGGAAGAATATTAGTAAAAGCGTTATAAATAATTTTGAAAATTATCGTTATATTATTTTGTCGAGTGTATTTTAAAAAAATTGATAAGAATTGGTTGCGGTCTTTTCCATTCAAAGAAAAATGATTTTATATTAGGAAATAAAATCAATGCTACATTATTTCAAATTACTTTTTTCTTAAATGACAGAGAAGTTCCTACAGCAAACGATCTAAATCTAATTAAAGCCCATTTAATTTAATAAAATTGTATAGGTATGGTATGAGAGGTATGGATATGATCTAATCAAATCGCCACCAAAAAGTAAATATTGCATCATTTAATTCATAACTCTTCAAATTAAACACTGAAGAAATACGTTAGGAAAATATTTTGGGTCTGTTTTTAGTTATTTAATTATTTATTATTATTTAAGTCTTGTGAATATCTTCCTTTTCTAAATACCTATTGGGTGTGTTCTATTGTTTTTTTGCTCTCAAATCCTTATTTTTTTCTAGCATCGTTCATGTAATTTTTCTGGTACACTAGTCAGTGTTATCTACTGCTAATTATTACACTCTTTTGACTTCTTCAGTTTTGGTAGGATTACCGTAGTATTCCATGCTCTTGTTAATTTCTAGTATGTTACTTAGCACTTTTATAAATTCAAAATGGGTGGAGTAAAACACTTTTTTTGTTCCATGATTTTATTATCAGTTTCCTGACACGTTTTTCGATCCGATACGATCATTTTCAAAGTTAAACCCATTTTGAATATATGGTTCCATCAAGAAAGTAGCAGAAGAAGTATTGAATATATTTCATAAATTGTTTTAATCATTATTATTCCTGATCCTCTTTTGAATATCAATATCACTTTCTTCCTATTCTTTTTCTATGAACACTTCAAAGTACTGTCTTCATCTTTTCAGATATTGGCGTCTCACCTTAATTCGCAAGATGTTATTGTAATTAATGTTTACCGATCCCCAACTTGTGATTTTAACGTGTTTTTAAATGTTTTAGGAAACTCAACTCTGTGAATATTAATTAAACAATAATCCTGGGTGGTAATTTTAACGTTCACTTCCTCAACGATTATAGTGCTGCTAATGTAACCAATATCTTCTTATGGACCTCGAGAGCTGGTTACTTTTAACACTAAATTTGGTTGCTGTCTGGTCAACGTTTTTACAAATGTACTAATGGAAGAAACAAATACATCGCCAATAGACTTTTGCTTGAAAAGTTTTGTAATATTTTTTCATATTAAAAGAAAGATCGGAAAAATCAAAAACTGCCTCGAGTAAACATCCACTTCCGGTTTTTTAATGTTCACCAAAAGCTTTTCAGTTCCAGTTTTTAATGATAAAACCTTAAGTTGAAGTTTCATCTCAATTGGATCATTCGACAGACACACAGCCACATCGACACACAGGCACATTTTTTTTTCCAGAAATCATTGGAATGGCCTCAGGGGACCTCAAAACGGATATTTCCGCAAAAAAACCAAAATTAAATCATGAAAACAATATTTATTTTTATTTATCTATTTAGGTGTAATTCGATTCTTTTTTAGAATATTACATGGTTAATATTAACATAAAACATATAATAGATTTAAAAAATATTAAAATTAAAATTAAGAATACGTACATACAATTTTTGCCATTATAGTCAACAATTAATATTATAAAAATTCATTTAAGGAGTAATACGGATTTGACAGGAAGATCTTTTTTACATTAATATTAAATTGTTTTTTTTTTTGTACTTGCATTTAACCTTGTCCCTAGTGTTGCTAACTTATTAATCACCTTTATACCTATATACGTAGCGCTCTTTTCATATGCGGCCGTGCGATGTTTCGGTATACTCAATGCTGACCCATTCCGAGTAGATTTTGTACCAATTGAGTCATTTGTTTCACATTCTTGAATATTTTCGAACATATGCATTGCTACCTTATATAAATATAAAGAAGTGATTGTCATAATACTCAGTTTTATGAAATATGGTTTGCAGTGTTCTTGCCATGATAGGCTGGCTATTAATCTAATTATTTTTTTCTGAATTTTCAGAAGTCTGTGTGTATGCACAGTGCTTCCCCATATTACAATTCCGTATTCCAGGTGGGATTTAATATGTGCATTATAAAATGTAACAAGTGCCCTATCATTAACACATATTTTTAGATTTAGTAGCGCAAAATGTCCTTTATTGATTTTGTTTATAATATGATCAACATGACTTCCCCAAGTAAGTTTATTGTCTATAAGTAATCCTAAGTATTTTGTTACATTAGTTACCGGGATTGAACTCTCTGATGTCTTTACTAGTATGCTAGCTGGGTTTGCAGTATTATTAGATGAAGTGAATGTCATTACTACCGATTTTGGAGAATTTAGATAGAGATTATTTTGTTGACACCACTGCTCAATTTTGTTTGTGGCCATGTTACAATGATTAACTGTTTGCTGTTCATTTTCACCTTGTATAATTATAAAGGTATCATCTGCATACTGTTCTAATTTCATATGTGTATTTATAATCACTGTTTGTGATAAATCGTTACTGTATATTAAAAAGAGCAGTGGTGACAATATTCCTCCTTGAGGTAAACCGATGTTTGTTTTCGATCATGTAAAGTGTAAGGCACAAATACTTCATTCGGGGTACTTCCCATAATTTGAACATATTGTACTCTATTATGCAAATAACTTTCCAACCATGATATAGTTGTTTCACACAGACCATACATTTTTAGTTTGCTAAGTAGTAGTTTATGTTCTACTGTATCGAACGCCTTTGTGAAATCATAAAAAATACTTGAGATCTTCCTACTGTTATCTAAATTATCAGCTATATATTGGATTACTTCGTACAATGCTATTTGTGTGCTTTTTCCTTGCACAAATCCATGATGCGTAGTCGATAGTAGTTGATTAATTTGGAAGTATTCTGTTAATTTGTTAGCCATACCTTTGTCAAATATTTTGGCGAAGAATTTGCTATGGCTCTGTAATTTTTGTAATCCTTCCTATCTCATTTTTTGTGTACAGGGGTTATCTTAGCTATTTTCAGTTTTTCTGGATATTTTCCCGTCCTAAATGAATAATTAATAATATTTGTTAAAGGATACGCTATAAGGTCTGCCACGTCATGCAATATATTACAAGGAATATCATCTGGTCCTATTGATTTTTTATTAGAAACTGTTTTTATAATTTTTATTATATCATTTTCATTCAATATTGGAAAATTAAATTTTGTATCTGTCAATTTTTCATAATAATTGTCTCTATTTGTTTGTTGTTTTTGTATTTTAACAGAATCTACGAAGTAATCAATTAATATATCTGCAATAGAATTTGGATCATTTACCTCATTATTAATATTGCTTTTAATTAAATCCCACGCTGCTTTTGTAATATTGTGATATTTTGTAATATGTTCTGCATAGAATTGTTTTTTAGTGGTTTGTATTAGTGTGTTATATGTTTTTTTTAGTTGATCATAATTTCTTTTAAGATTTGGATCTTTTGTGAGTTTCCATATCCAGTGCATACTTTTTTTCTCTTTTCCCATATTTATTATTTCAGGTGTTATCCATTTATTTACTAACGTTTTTTTATTCTGTTTATATACCATTACTGGAAATGTTAAGTGGTGATAATATGTAAATATATTTATAAATAAATTAAATTCATCATTAAGATTATCAGAATTAATAATCTCAGACCAATTTTCGTTGAGAAGATATTGATAAAATTGAATGTAATTTTCTTTAGAATAAAAACGCTTCTTTATTATCTTTTTGGGAGAATATGTAGATTGAGAGGTAATTATTTTAAGATTTATTACATCATGATCCGAAATATGGTTTGAAATACTATTGCATATCACCCTCTGATGGTTAGTGAATATATTGTCTAATAGTGATGTTCCTCGGGTAGTTTCATACACTGTTTGTTTCATACCGTATGAATGAAAGGTACCTATGAAATTTTTCACTTTCTGTGTTTTTTCCTGTAAATTTATGTTAAAGTCCCCACAAACGAAAATATTTGTGTACTTGTGTACATTTGATTTAGAATATTGTCTAATTTACTTACAAACAATTCATACTTTCCCTATAGGGAAAGTAATAAATTATTCTTTCATTGATATTTGTCAAGGTGCAAATATGGCTTTTCAATCATTTATCGAACTATTAGAGCACAAAATCTTATTTTTTTCATAAAAAACAAAATAGTTTGATAATAACGTAGCATGGTTCATTTTTGAGTTGAAACAAATGCGTGAAACTTTATTTTTATTGAAACGTGCTTTTATGAAATCACCAGCTTTTAGGCAAGTTTTTAAGTATAATCAATTGTATAAATGTGCTATACGTAATGCAAAACACCGTTCTTATACAAATTACTTTGACACATCAGTCATTAATAAATCGAAACAGAGCAAATAACATTAATATTAATAATTTTAATATTGAACCTAAAGCTTTCAACGAGTTTTTTTAGTTCAGTTGCTTAATTCTTTCTAATATGCAAAAGTCCGATATTAATCCACTATCACTGATGATAACAACTAGTAGCACAAAGTAATTTTCTTTTAGAGACGTTATTGAAGCCCAAGTACGCAAAGCAATCGAGTCTGTAAAAAACTCAAATGCTCGGGACGTGTACAGAATGACTAGTGAGTTAATAAAATCTATCAAAGATATCATAATTACTAAGCTAATGTTTGCATTCGTAGTAACATAACAAGGCTTAATTGAAGTCATTAATAACTATCGCCCAATTTCCTTATTGCCACTTATTCCAAAAATTTATGAAGTATTGTTTTTTGAACAAATGTTATTGTTTTTAAATGAAAGCCAAATTTTAAACGACAACCAATTCGGTTTTCGAAGAGGACGCAGTTCAGTTTTATATCTGAAATTATCACTAACTTTGCTAGCTGGTCTATGTTGGTCAGTATGCAGTAACATACTTTTTTGTCCTCAGTGCGTTCCTCATGATATCTTGCTTCGTTAATAAATCCCTACCTCCATAATAGGATTCAGTGCGTTCTTCTTAAAAATCGGTTATTTGATTTCTGATATATATCGTGCGGTGTCGCACAAGTTTCTATTTTAGGGCCACTACTATTCTTCATTTATGTGAATGATTTACTTGCTTATATTAATCACGGTACTATAATTTTGTATGCAAATGATACAACGTCTATCACTACATCTAATAATCCTGGGGCCGCGCAGCCCCAAAACGAAACCATAAACAATGATGTGCATAAATGGTTTACATCAAAAAAACATTCTCTAATTGTATCTAAATCTCACCATTACTTTAAATCATGGCAACGAAGAAATTGGGCCATGCAAGTTTTTGGGTCTTAGAATCGACCCTAAGTTTATCTGGAAAGAACATGAAAGAGAACTAAGTTTGAAGCTTAGTCGAGCTATCTATTTACTAAGAAATTTGAGCAATTATTTGCCCTTACCTAGGAAACTAGGAAAAACACTTTAAAACCTTAAACATTTTAACATGTCTGATTTCTAAAACGATTAAACTTGGCAATTTATGGCTAAATTATCATATTATTGCCCCAAGAATCTGTTGGTCCAGCCATTTTCCCAGATTAATTATATTTAAGTAAATAAAAGTAAAATTAGATAATTCATTTTTACACATATTTAAGTACTCCCACCCAAATCTTACATTTTAAGATTAATCAAATTTTAAGATAACTATACAGAGACTGCTAACCTTGACCTAAAACAATAATTTTATAGCTTATAATAAAACATTTGAGTTTAATTAGGGAGTATAAGACATTTATGAAAAAAACGAGATATTTGATAGAAATTACAAAACTTTCCAAAAATCGGAAACAGATTACTTAAACTGAAAGACCTACAATCGATAGCCATTAAAAAGAAGAAGGCGAAGAATCACAATAATTGTTGTTATAATTATATACTGTAATTACTACCTTCAATAAAGCTGTTTTTCTCTCTCAGATTACTTGACCCGACAACAAATACAGAAGATAAAGCTATGACAGAAGTTTTAACGAACTCCTTTTAGTTAGGACAGTTTTACATGACAACAACTTTTTCAAACTGTTAATTTTTGGTATAGGGAACCGCGGTGGTCTAAATGGGAAAAGTGCCTGCTCACATGCCACTAGTTTGTGGGTTCGAATCCCATCTGGGCGGTGGATTAGGAAGAATTCACTGTACGAATCCATGTATGTGCTTGTCGTGACTGAAAGGATTAAGTCGAAGTCAAATTCTGCTTATAATCCCATTTAACACTCTTAATTAAAAAAAAATATGTCTCCTTCAAAAGCAAACCCATACTCATCCTGCCGACGATATAATTTTCGGACTTTATCAAATGATAAATAAAACTTACTTTGTTAATATCACACACGGAGTTTATTTCGTAATTATAGTTTCAACCTTACAAGGCCATTATCAAACGTACAGCCATGACCTTGTAAAACTGAACTTATAGTTACAAAATAAACTCCGTGTGTGATATTAACAAAGTAAGTTTTATTTATCATTTGACAAAGTTCCTGATTCAAGATCTATCACAAAGTTACGGCTTCAAGCATCCAACATGATATAATTTTGCTTCATTGCTTCGTCGATATTTTCTTCTACTGTTATTGCTATAAAAGAAAGGTATTTAATTTCTATATTGTAAAGAAATTTTAAAGTAAAAGCTTTGATCTTTAAAAAAAATCTATATCAATTAAATATTTGCAATAATCAAACTTGAGAATCCGACCACAAGTACTTTGGAGTGTACTCATTGATACACTTATAATATGTTCAAGTTTCTGTGGTCGGATTCCCTGTTACAGAGAAATTCTCTGGTTTTGATTATTTTTAACAAGTCGTTCGTTACTTACCTCAAACCTAATTGTATTAGTAAAGCGAAGTCTATTTTAATGTTTTTACTAGTTAGATTATCTTGAGTTGCTAATGCCGAGGCTTGAAAAATATGCAACAACTAAAGGCTGGTCTATTCTAAGAATTTATCCTCTGATGATTTGTGAAACCCACTTTGTTTCGAAGAAAATTTTCGACACCTTATTAGAAAAAACTACATGGTAAGTTTATTATCTACAAAAACTGTTGAAAACTAAAAACTACCTCTAGCTAGGATGCAATTATTTAACCCCATGTCTTCCTCATTGACTGCAGAACTCTCTTAAAAACTTCAGGGTCGTTATATCCAGAAATTATCCGATTACGCAAGTCTTCCACATTTTCCGCTGGAGTAGTCTAAAGTAATCACAATGGGAAATAATCCAGGGGGTTTAAATCTGGGGATTGAACAGGCCATCAGTGAGATCCACCTCGACCAATCCAGCAATTGAGTTTCTGTTAAGCGAGCAACCACACTAAAATGTGTTACGTGCGTAAATTACAATGCAATTGGCAATTTTACATCCTCCAAAAATTCAGCTAGCGTTTGTTCTAAATTGTTCCTGGTAGAAGTATCAGTCCAATTAGCCAGACATTTACAATTCCAACCCCAGCATTCAAGGAGAATTGACATTGAAAACGATGTTCAGGTATCCCACATATGGTTGTGAAAATTCCTTATTGCATTTCATGAAAAAATCGCATCATCAGCAAAAATAATCGGTTTTAGTTGCTAAGGAATTGGAAGCAATTTTTGTAAAAGCCTTTAACAGAATGAAATACGTGGAGTAAAATAAGTAGGACGCGTTATATATGATGTGTAAGAATTTTATAAACAATGCAACTACTTACATTCAAAGTGCTTACCAATTTTTGAGTAGGTCTTCCTCTATCATGTGTAGCATGTTATCGATCACATCTACCGTTCTTACTGTCATTTGGCCTTCCTAGTCTTCCACTTCGTTTCAATGTGCCTGTTTCATTAAGACGTTGATGAATACTTTGGAAGGTTTTCTGATCAGGAACGTTACGGTCAGGAAATCGTTTAATTGTCAACCGTCTAGCTTGTAATTGTCGTCAGCAAGTCCATAAATTAAATTCATGTCAATTATCTCGGCGTTTGAATAGCAATTCATTAACAAAAGTTTAACTATTAAAGACAGAAAATAAGCGTCAAATCTTACTCAGTCTCAACAAATTCGACAGATAAAAAATGATCAATCACGAGACGCATTCAAATGAAATCGACGTTTAAACTGTATTTCTTTTCGGTATCTGCTGAATTTTTTAAAATCATCAAGGGACAAAATATATTTTCCATTTCCAATATTCCCGCAAATAACCTCTTAAATGTTTGCCGTATGTTTAATAAATCCATGTATATTATAAGCTTTAAAGAATAATTTTTGTAGAACGTTTCCGTTTGATAAGGTGTTGAAAACTTCAGTCTAGGTACTCTTAATATTGAAGCAAAAACAAAGCATTCATATTAATAAGATAATTGCAGTAGCAAAATATTTCTTAATATCATTAAATCAGTTATAAAAGCAGTGATATTTTCTTTTCTTTTATATTGACCATGTGGAAGATAGTAGTTTTGTCTATTAGTTACGCTTATTGAGTGTTTTCTTTCGTTTCCATCACCTCAACAGCTCAACGCTGATAAGAGCCAAAGATTAAAACCGGTCTGTGGGTGTGGAAATGGCAAAGCAATAACTCATGATTATTATGTTTCAAATAAGCTTAATTTAACCACAAATTATTAATATTGTTTTTAATATATGAGGTTAAAGCATGGTATTTATTTCAATTCAGTTAAGTATTGATTACCACTTACTAATTATGTTACTATGTCCAGTTTTTATTCTTATAAATGTATTTTAACTGCTATGCAACAAATTTTTTATTCAGATTCATAAAATAATAAAAATACAGAATTTGCGGACTATCCACTGAACTTTTAAAATTAACTTCTGCAAGAGTTTTAAGCTAATAGCTATAATAATATGGCATTAACCTACACAACAGATGAAAGCTGAAGAAGCCACAGTATAGCCAAATTATTGTAAAAAATAAAAAGGCAACCAAAATGTTGAGTTTATAAAACTTTATATTTTTTAGATATCTATGTGCAAAGAATTAAAAGTTACAAAATAGCTGTTAAACGTAATAGGACTTAACTGTTAAAACAATTATTATTATAACTGTTCAAATACCAGCTATTAAAATAAAGTTATAGTAATATGCACTTTTTATTGTCAAAGAAGAAACCATTAAAATAAACATGTATTAAGCAACACAGAGTAATAATTCTTTCCATTCCACTACTTTAATTTATATATGTAGTTAAATTTAATGCTTTTCAGCGGATATTTCAGAACTTGAAGTTCGAAGGTTTGAATGATCAAAAAGCAATTTAAAAAGCCAAGATGAACAAGTCGAGTAAGTGAGAATGTACTCTATACTCAAAACTGTTGTAAATTGAGATATAACTTTTAGAAAATCACTGCTATTATTAGATGTAGAAGAAAACTATTTAAAAATACATGTAGACAATTTGTCTGATCATAGAATAACATAACGTAAATATTCTAAAACAGAGGAGAATGTTTCCTATGTTTTCGATATTCAATAAAAGAAGACCCAAAGAAAAGACGATTAAAATATTATTATTTTCTGGCTAAAGCAATTAATATTTGTTACATTGAATTAATCGTATTATTTCACTTTGTATAATTTTATAAATGACATCTTGAAAATATAAAGATACTTACTTACTTATTAAAAAGAAGTATGTTTAATATAAGTTAATTTTGATATACATTTACAGGAGAATAATGATTATATTTAATAGGACACACTTGAAGTCAGAAAGAAGATTAAAATATTACCATTATCTACTTAACTCATTTATTATTTGTTCCCTTTGAATTAATATTATTATTAAGAAGTAGTACGCTTAATAGGAGGGATCGTTTTTTATATCTTTACAGGAGAATAATTGTGAAGTAAAAATCTGCTAGTATAAAGAGCTGAGATTCCTGCGAGCACATCAAAAACACAATGCAACGTGTGTCGGCGTTGTGGGGATGATTTTTATTCATTCGCCTTTTGGCGAGGGTCAAAAGGCGCGCAGGAGAGGAGCCGGAGAGAGTGCACTCTCGTGGCTCGTGATTTATTGCTAGACACACCCATCTTCCATCCACCCCCAACAAATGGGGAAAAAGCGCCAGAGCGCACCCTCCGCATTCTACGCATAAAACGCTCCACGCAATTTCGGCCTGCCTTTTACACCGACTTTAATGATCACACACATGAAATTCGTATATATATATATATATATATATATATATATATATATATATATATATATATACGCATGAGGATAAATGCGTTATTTCCCCCGACATGTCGAAATAAATTAGTCGCCACAGAAGAAAGTTATTCAAGAGCGCGATTAAAAATTCAAACAGGTAAAAGCATTAAACGTCTTCCCTCGTTACCATAAAATATTGAAACGGCAAAATAGACCTCACGGGGAAAATTGTTTATTACATCATGCAACGTAAGATAGTTTCCTCGTGAATAATAGAGCGGCCGTCGGCGGTTTCGATCACGAGACGGCGATTGTCGGGAAACTTGTTGACAGTTTCTTGTAATTTAGGGCACGTGCTGTATTCCCATCGTTTTAACGAAACGATATATACCAGAGCGGAAAAAAACGGAATAAAAATGTAAATAATAAAAGGGCCTTTACATTTTTCATAGGCGCATGCAATATGCAAATAAACGTCTATAAATATATATTAGCGTTCCGACAAAGGAGCGCAATTTAATAAATTCGGACATGTCAAAAGGAAAGGATTAAAAGGGGCCGTACGGGGTGGAACGGGTGGGGGGAAAATTGGCCGTGATGGATTCGAAAATTCCATGCTGGGAGAGTTTGATACGATGATGATGTGGAAATAATGCATCATAATATTCACCGGTGTGGGAGTGGTGTGTAATTGGACCATTTTGAATTAATTGGATGTTGTCGATCGCAATTTTTTAAGAGTTAAAACAATAGGTGTTCTATATGGTTTTGGCATTGACCTCATATCTATTTATGTTAGGTGTTACTATAACATGTTTGGTTTAACATTTTCCCACGTGCGATTTTGTATTTTTACACTTGGTGTAACGGTATATTAAAATAATTAGGTTTTCATAGTAGTTTTTATTTAAATGTAAATAATAAATTATAGTGAAAAGTAATTGTAAACGGAATTAGTAAGCATTTAAAATATTATATCATGAATGAGACGTATACAGAATGGTAAGTATTTGTATTGAATCTATGGTATAAATAAGTTTAATTATATCATATGGTGGCGAGCTATAGACTCTTTAAGATTTTAGAATAAGCTTTTTCGCTTAAGGCAATATCTTTCTGACTCTTATATGTATTTTTTCCAAAATCAATGAAATTATAATATTTTCCGTAGGTTAGAAACATTTTCAATATTTGTTTCAATGAATATTAATTTGAAAGCTGTTTGTTTCGAAGATATAGGGCGAACAAAATTTTTGACAATAACAAAATTCTATTACCAAAAAATCCAGGTTTCTTCATCAACAAGAACTGTTGAAAATAACTACCTCCAACTAGCTTGCAATAATTCCATTTTCTCCTTATTGACTTAAGAACTCTTTAAAAATAAACCAAAGTCGTTTCTTATTGTGTTACACCTATAAGTTATCCGATTTCGCACGTTTTCCACATTTTGACTGGTGTAGTGTAAATTAATGACTTTAATTGATTTATTTATATCCGGAGATCGAGCAGGACATGAGTAAGGTAACCTAGACAAATACAGCGTTATGTTACGTATGTTACTATCAAAAACTCATGAGCAACCACACTAAAATATGCTAAGGCACCATTATGTATAAATTATATAGCATTGTTGCTGATACTACATCCTAAAGAAACTGTGGTAGAGTTTGTTATAAAAAGTTGAAATACACCTCGTCAGTAAGTCTTGCTAGTAAAAATATCTATCCAATTACCCACAATTCCTAACCAAAAGTTCAATTTTCAAGTATATCATTTGGATTTTTGGATTTGCAGTCCCTACATAGTTATTATGAATATTTCTTATTGTAATCTTTGAAAAAATCGCTTCATTGGTAATAAATAGTCTCGAAGAATTTTTCAGAGTCCCATTAGTTAAATTGAAAATATTTGCAATTTTTTCAGTAGAAGTGGATAGCATGTATTTTTCTCCAGATTTGCGTAACTCCATGTTACTTTTCATTGAGTTTACGTAGTTCTTTTATGTGTCGTTTCTGAACTCTAAAATCTTACGGCAGGTGACGGCACGCTTTTATTTAAATCTGATCAGATTTGCTTGCGCAGAATTCCTTTTATAGATATTGAATGTTCGTTTCTTCTCTGCGATAAGTCGACCTATCTCTAGGTTCCACCACAGAATAGGGTTTTTTAGTCGAGTCAGAGGTGCTTGGTATAGACTTGTTTACTGTTGAAGTCATGCGCTTGGGTCTGCGTTGTATGACCCACTGATGACAAGATGATCGGAAGGTGATCATTTCCGTGTAGATATTCGAGGGCCTGCTACTGAAGACCAGTGGTGAGAGTGTCTAAATTTATTGCTAAGAATGCACAATTAGAAGTGTTTAAATGCGTTGGTAGTTCACTAGGTATGAGTATTCTTCTCGTGATATCAAGAACTTCCTTGATATAAAGGACTGTGTTTGTTAAAATCTTCCAGCAAAAGATATGGTCCAAGTAATTGCCTTATCAGATCGACTACTCTTCCAATTGCCTACTGGGAGGCAAACATACTTATATATCATACATGCTACAGCCTGAGATCAGTTTTTAATTGCAAGTTTGTATAAATACATCCTTCATGTATATTTATACCTAATCGACACCGTGGTCGACAGCGTGGGGCTATATCTTCCTTAAGAGATCTCTTGATCAAAGTTAAAGTGGGTTTCCTATAGGCATTCGCAGAAAGAATTGTATTTTCGAAAAATGAACTTCAATTCACCGATGTGATATGCAACCATGGCAATTTTTCTTAAATATTTATTTCAACCCTTTAAATTGAAATAAAAAATAAAATATAGGCCAAAATAAGGATATATAAAGTTTTAAAAAAATCAAAGATCGCATGGATTTCATAGGTAGGATTAAACAGACATTTTACCGGAACAAGTCTTTTTTTGACCGATATTAGGCCCAAAATTCGCGACTTATTTTTTGGTTTCTTCTTTTGGCCATCCATCCATCTTTATGCCTGCTGAACTGTATATTATGATCCACTAACTGATTGCTACCTCTTGCATCCCTTCATCTAAGGGGGTTTGTAAGTGGTTTCCAGCATCCGAAATAACGGCCGCTAGGATGATATTGCTCTTCTCCGCTTGGGAAAAGAGGGTTGTAGCTTCAGATGGTGAAGATATACTACAAACGGAGGGAGTTTATCCGTCAACACTCAAAATGGGAAAAATAGTTCCAATTCCCAAAAAGGATACTCATTTATTATCCGAATTTAGACCTATATTTATTTTGCCGATAAGTACCTCGATCTTCATCCCTTTCACTTCTATCGTTCTTACTGTTATTGGCCTTCCTAGTCCACCGCTTTGTTTTAAGGTGCCTTCAAAGCTTCATGAACACGTTTATGCAAAATTAGACCGTACAGTGTGAAGAGTGCCCATGTGTTTCTTTTTCTAATTCTTAATCATTTGCGATAAATCCCCTGCGATCGCATTTAATAACTAAAATCTCCTCAATTGTCCATTCGAATCATCACGGTTTATTTTAATTTTAAACCCCCGCTTTTCGACCAGTTAATTATGTCAAACAATTTTGACAACAGATGACAATCATTATTTCGCGGTAGATGTAAGTAACCAATGTCGAATCTTAATCTACAAAGGTCTTCCAGCCCAACATGTAATAGTCAGGCTGACTCATTTAAGAAACTCACAAATACTGTAAAATTATTACAACCATCCATAAATAATTTAACCGATCAATTTGAAAAATATCTGTGGACAATACCAACCTCAGAAACTTGGTTTCGGAAGTACGATTTACGAAAAGAAAGTCTGAAAGCTTCAATCAACGAGTTGCTAAACTTGATAGCTCCATCAACTAGTCTCGGTACTTCTATTCAACACAATTCGGTGAATGGACATCTTTACGAAGAAACGGAGGAACGCAATTAAACTCTGTTCAGGAAACCATACATTTCTTCGCGAACTATTTCGCAACCGTCTACTCTACTAGCTCTACTCACTGTTAAACAGAGTTCAATAGTTTTAGATCGATCTTTTCCAATAATAAATTTTCGATTTTACCAATATCGGTGTTCTACGCTATCAAAAGCTAAACTTTATCCCATCCTACTTAATTCTTATTTAATCGTTCCGTTGAATACAAAACGTCTCGACATTATGGGAACGTAGTTTAATTCTTCCTATTTTTAAACCTGAATATCGTCTTGATATTGCCAACTATCCAGATATTTGCATTCACTCATGCATTTCCAAAATGCTTGACAGTATATTGGATAAGCAACTTTTCAAAGGCATTCGATTAAAAAACTGGATCTTTACAGTTTAAGGATTTGGTCGGGGTGAGTATGTGATGTGTAAAATCGAAACTGCATCTCCACACATGAAAATGCAAAGTTTTCCCTTTTTGTAATATTAAGAATATAATTACATTTTATGTTATTATTATGTACTTATATGTAAAATGGGGTTTCCCGTAAATAAACATTATTATTATCATTATTATTATTACATACCATTACAAGTTGAATCAGGCGAAAATTAAAAAAAAGATCTGGGAGCTGCTTTCGGTACATCTCTCACTTTCAAGAGTCACATTTTAACTATTACTCTAAATGCCTCTAAATTATTATGACATATTAATAGAAACTCCAAAGAGCTGATTGTTCTTACATAAAACTCTTTACTGCTCTCTGGTCAGTACGAGTTTAGAATACTCTTCCCAAATCTGGTGACCACATCAAACTTGAGTCGGTTGAAAGACTTTTTTTAAGAAAAGTCTGGCCTTGTCAATCGTACCTCTCAAGATCTTGCAGCTTTAAGATGCTCCTTTAGTATGGGTTACTTAGGTACATGTTAGAAGTTGTTGATTCAGCTTATGCCTACTGTAGCCCCCTTTCAAAATGTATGCGCTTTGCTAATCAATTACTAAATTTTCCAGATTTTAATCTCTTTGCGTCAAACATTTTCTAGAATAAGGCTCTATTGTGTTCCTTCAACTTGTAGCACTTTTACATCATTTCTCAACTTGATTAATTGTTGTTTGTTTGTAGTATATTTGTTTTTTTTTTAAATTGTGTTTCTACAAATTTTATATTTAAGAAAGTTTAAGATAGATAAGATTAGGTTTAAGTTTTTATACCTTGTTTATAGATGTTCCGTATTTCTGAAACAGCTTTCTGATTGGTTTTTCGCAGTTGTGGATGAAAATGACGATTTTTGGTTTCAACAAGATGGTGTGACATGCCACAAATCCTATAAAACGATTGCTCTGCTGATTGAACAGTCTCCCCAAAAAAATTTTCTTATACGTCATCAAAATCTTCAATGAACGCATTGTCTTCCGTGATTATATGGAGGATATAATTTTTCATACCTAAATGGGAGTTATTACTTAATATGTTTATTAAAAAAAATTACAGTTTCAATAAATTTTGAATCTTCTGTAGGACTTAACTATTTGTCCCTACTTTCAGGACACACTATATAAGACGACTCAAAGGAACCCTATTATTGTGACTGAGGAGTTTCTTTCTTATAAGGCCAAATTATTCAGGATGTGTAATTATTTTTACATAGGTCTCCAAGTAACCTTTCCACTCATACATCCAATATCTTACATCTATCTAACGTTTTCCGCCTCTCTCTATCTTCTGCCCTACAATTAGCTATCACCAATGTGACCTTTCTCTTCATTACTATTTAAATATTTATCCCAGCCTTTCATGAATTTTCACTACTTTATCTCTCTCTTTCACCAACGCTGCACATTCCCTTCACTTTCTAACCACTAATTAACTTTAAACTTTTACTAACCCACCTGTTCCCACATTTACATATTATTTTCATATTTCTTTCACTAGTCTTTCCTTATCAAATCGACATACCTTATTCTAATAACTCTTTACTATCTCCACTACCTTGGGATTTCTTTCTGTACTAGTACGTACACAGGAGTCTATTTTTCTAACTGAAGCATGTGATTCAGGTACCATATCTACTTTTTCTCCATCTTTATATGTGTTGTTTTACTACTAAAGCCAATAATAATAGTCAAAATGAAAACATTCGGACAATCAACCTTCGACATTGAATACCCATCTTCTGTCCAAGTTCTCCTGACCTCTTTCTAGGAGGTCAATTAGAATCTGATTTTTTATGATCAACCAGAAACTGAGGGATCGAATAAGAAGGAAAATTCTAGAACCAGTCATACGTGCAGTATGCTTTACAAGGCAGGCCATCTAGTATCACATTTTAATGGATTTCAAGGTAGAAATTAAGTACTCTAACTTGTCTGAAGAGATTATTCAAAAATATGCATTACAAATTGGTTATTACGTAAGCAGTTACACTAAAAATCACAAACAACTTAAAGAAGTTATGCCATCACTTTCGTGACATATGATCATAATCATAATTTTTTGTAATCAATAAACACCAGAGGACATTCTATAGTATTTCTTCAATTTGTTCACATTTAATATCATTTGATAAGAACTATACTTTGCAAAAAAAAAAAAAATTCAAATTCAATAACTTGAGAGTCTAATAAGTCTCCTTGATTTCTTTAAATTTCCTTAAATTCAAAAACAATGTATTTAATTTAAACGTATACATATCAACTAATATAGAATATATTTAGAAGATGCAAAAGTTTTGTAAAATATTAATAATTATTGAAATTAAATTTTACTAAAAAGATGAGAAAGATGACAACTTATATAAGAATTATCTTTACTGGAAGATATTTAGAAGGTTCCTTTAATTTTTTCGTTTTCATTTTTATTTTATACTCAGTCCCTTCATTAAATCGACAGGAAATGTAAATACAGATTCCTACATTACCGTGAACTTGGTTAATATATAAGCATGGATCACAAACAGCTTATACCTCTTACGCCACTATCTTTCTGATTTTCAATAAAAATAATAATTTTATTCTAGTCAATAAACGCCAGATGACATTCTATAGTAACTTTTTAGGAATTTCTTCAATATATAGTTTACTGAGGAAAATTCGCTTTTAATGCCAGTTGATGACTCTAGGACATATTTTCTCTCCAGCGCTTTTAATTCAACCGGCTTAGAATACGTTCAGAAGAATAGTTTTTCTTTCTCCCTGATTTTGGGCAAACACAACTTAAAATTAGAGCCCTTAAACTTGCAGATTTCCCTACAGTCCGAAATCCAGGCGAAGCGGACAATCAGTGAATATCTGCGACCGAAAAGAGGACAGAAAGACTTACGTGATTATAACCAGCGGAATTATGCATGTAAATGTAAAACTGATTAAGGATGGTAATCAACATTTAGAGTGTTCTGCTGTAGCAGAATATCGTTCTTACCCATTATTTTTACTAATCTCTGCATTTTCTTTCTACTCAATTTCTTCATTAACTCGACAAGAAATGTAAGTATAGTCTGTTCGTTGGATCTTTCTTCGTACGTCACAAATTATCGCTTCGAGAAACGACACAAAAACATTCAGTCTGATAAAGTAAACCAAATGCGTTAGAAAAAGAACGCACTCTAAAACTTTCGTCGTTTTTTGAAGCGATAGTTTGTGACGTACGACGAAAGATCCAACGAACAGACTATATAATTTTAATAAATGATATTCTACAGTAAACAGTTTAGGAAACTTCAGCAACGGCTTGATTCCGGTGAAGGATTACTAGAGAGACCTTCGTCGCAAATGAGCTATTTGAGCCAGTTTTTGAAGGAGATGAACTCAATTCAGCACCTGTACCAGGGCACGTCTATCGAGTCCCAGGAGGGCCACATTGAGCATGCACGAGCAACCTTCTCTAATGAAGCACAATTCAAAACAGTTCTTGATCCGGACGTTTTAAAGTTTAACCAGACATTACAAAACGACCATTTCAAATTAACTTTAAAACATATTCTCACAGTTCTAGTGGAAAAGGATTTTTAAAGTATTGTATTCACTATATAATATTCATTCAATAAATAAATAAAACTAATTGTAAGGTGGGTTACTGACTATTTACTAACAATATGTATGTATAATTTTATGGTGTCAAAAGTGAAACTTTTCTGCTGTCTCAAATCAAACATTTTTTTCTGTCAGAAATATGAATTTCCGTCATCTAAAGTTAATAGGCACCTACAGAAGAGGAAACATATTGGGTCTGAGTGGAAGAACACATAGCTGTGAAATGTGAACTCCGCCTGCAAGTCCTGTGAGCAAAATTGTTGTGATTTAGTTTTAATATAGTTCATAGTTTTATATGTATAGTAACAGGATATTTTAAAGTTTCAATAAATAAATAAATAAATTAATAAATAAATATTATTTTTTACTTCCAAAAAATAGTCTGCTGTCAAAAATCAAAACTTCTGATGTGAAAAATTTTTTTTTTATCTACATTTGTGACTGGCCAGAAAATGCAGATCGTGAGCAATGCAAAAAATAATTTAATAGGAACATTATCCTATAGACTACTACTATAATTAATAAATAATTTATATCCCATACAACTGAGTTATTATTTATTTGATCCTAAATGCTGAATTATGTTACCTTGTTGGCAATTTATTTATATTTTAATATAATCTTAATATTATCCCTATTATAATAAAAATTAGTTTTGTGCTGCAAAACCTAGAAATATAATACAAGAGACACTTTTATTATAATTTACATTATTTCATAAAGTTTCCTTTTCCAAAAGTAGTTAATAATAATTGGTTATTTTTATTTATTTATTTATTTTTATTTATTTATCTGTCTTTGGTCTTCTTTTTAAAATAATACATATTAACAAATTAACATAAATTAAAAAAACATACATAAAATTTTGGTCAGAAGAAGCACGGGCGGAGTTCACAATTAAATATGTTCTTCCACTCAAACCCTTTCTTGATCATGATGATGAGGGAGCTAGTATCCTCTTCAACATCCACAATCTTCTATACTTGCTTTGGTTCAGCTTTTAGTCCCCTTTTTTAGAGAGAATTTTTGGCTGTTTATGTCAGCATGACAGATATATATATATATATATATATTTTAAATCTTTTATTTAAATGTTTAATATTTCTACAAGGCAATAAGTTCTCAACTTGATCCAAATAATAAATTCAAACAATATAAGTAACTCAAAATGTTTAAATACCTAAAATAAATTTAAGTAAGAAAAATATGGACACATTGCTTAATTGGATTTTATATTTATCAACTGATTGAGGTTGTAGGCACTTACTTCGTGATACATTTTATTTTATTTATAATTATTATTTATAATTTATAAGTGAACTTGCATAGTACCAGATGCACATCAACGTTTTCTGTTTTATCTGTCGCCAAAATCTTATTAAATTTTTGTTAAATATTAATTACTGTGTCTATATCAATTTTACATCCTTTTAAGGTTCCTTATAATCATTTATTTATATATTTATCTCAGATAGCAAAACGAATGTACTGTGTTTATCAAAACCACCAAATATACAATTTTTATTTTTACTTGCACAAAAACTTAACATCTCTTCTCAATGTATTTTCTCCTTTAAATGCTGTCATTTTATAACCTAAAACATATTCAACCTTTTAACTAATATTATTATAAGGCTATTAAATTCAATATCAATTTATAATATTTAAATATTAAAATAAATCATCTAATGTCAAGTTAATAAAAGTAACAATACAATATTATAATGTATTAAAAATTTATTTATACAAATGTGTCATAGGTTATTTTCTTAACATCTAAACTGACTGATAGAGAACACATCTGTAATTTGTTTAACAACTATATTAACACATAAATAAAAAACTATTAACTATAAACAATAATAAACTTATTAAATACTGGGATACATTAAGCTTAGACAACTCTGTTTTTATAAAAAGTCATTACATAGTGTGTGATGTTGAAACCCCAAACAATGCTGATAACATAAAACAAAAAGGCCAATGGAAGTGGTGAAAGAAGGAAGTGTGTCCTGTGTAGAATTTGCAATGAACTATAACCCAAAAATGTAATATAAATGTAATAACAAAACGCTACCAGCCAAAATGTATTTCCTAGAAACCTCGATATGAACCATTCATGGCTAATCAATCCTAAAAAAAGTAATCATTAGTGTTAGGTAATAAAATCCTTTAAAAATCTTTTCAACAAGTCGTGACATATATTGAATTAATACATTAATGGCGGCCAAGCAAAAAGGTATGTTTTAGGGTTTATAACCTTCGTTTAATTAAATTACTCAAAATTTGGCTATTTTATTTAATTAGTACCATATGTAAGTAATAATATTACTATTAATCATAAACATTACAAACTGAAGTAAGAAATAGTATCATTTACATGATCATGTTTTGAAAACTAATAGAATGATAAAAAAGATTTATTTTAATATGCATTAGAATTATTATTAAACAATGTTGTTTGGAAATTATCTTCTTTTTAATAACCAATTATACATTTGATTTACAACAAGTATTTCAAATAAACTACATTTAAAAAAAAAACAACTGACTGCATATATAGTCGCTGATAAAAATATACAAAGAATTGCACGTTTTTTTTGCAAACAAAGAAATCATCTTTCAGTTAATGTAAGTGGAAAACCTTGTACGGACGAAATTAATTTTTCCACCGACATTGACTTTTAGAAAAATTTTCTTTAACTTCTATGGTGTCAAGAAGATTCTGTGGCAAGCGGCCCAATTTGATTTTGCTACAAAATCAAGGTTGTGGTGACCCAAAACCTGACCCATATTGCTCAAGTTTGCTATAAATACAAGCTGATCAACAATCATGGGGGAAGATAGATATTATTGACATATTTTTGTTAACTATTGATACTGTTTCAAAGTACAAATTTTCAGTTTTTTAGTTCAGCCCTTTTAAGGTGTTGTATCTTATTTGCTACATAGTTTATAACATTCTGGTAATCTCAAACACAGATCAAGGTTGTTGTTGTTCTGTCTTTATCTTAAAAATAGAGAACTTTTTAAAATTATTTTGCTTTAACAAATAGGCAATGACATCTTTTTTTCAGCTGAAAAGTATTTCTTGTAAAATTATTGTTTCTATTAAATAAAGTTTAATCTTTGGGCAGAACCATTTAAAAATGTAAAATGATTCTTTTGATAAACAATTGTTTTTTATAATAAAATCTTCAGCTTTGTAGGTACAATTAAATCAGAGAATAGTAGGGTCGCCAAATTTGTTTACCCTCAAATCAAGACCTTTAAATATAAATAAAATATCAGTGTCCCAAAAATAGTTAATAACAGCAGAGCACATACCATTATAAAAAAAGAGCTGACAAAAATGGAGAAGGATCAGAGGTGGAAAAAATGCATTCAAATGTATATCGAAGGCGTAGCCCCATTCCACATCTTGGTCATGAATGTTTACACGAAAATATCTATTGAGCACGTACCTGTAAATTAAATATAATTCATTGGAAGGTCACAGTTAAATATAGATATTTTTATATACCAATAGAATGTTCCAACTATGATTCCTGAACCTATACAGTCAACAAAAACTTGATATAGTAAAAAATTGACACATTGGAACGTACCATGAGGGATAGCTTAAGATACCGAAAACTGGTGGCGTTACAAAAGGCTGGGTTCGTCAATTTGTGGTTGTGTGTGATTTCTAACTTTTCCTTTGCGATATATCAGCTGATAGGAATATCTTGCTAAGTGTACAAGTTGCTCAAGTTTTAGAGTTTTAGATATGCGAGACCAGCAGTACAGTCGGTAATGTAGAAGATTCTGTTGTTATTCATGCGAACAAATTTACCAAATTTGTAAGAAACCTCTTTTTTGTAGCAAAAAAAGAGTTTCAAAGGTGGTATCTCCCAGTATAAAGCCGTTTATTAATGATAATAACTTGCCTATCTCTTACGATTAATTTTTTCTTTAAGAATTTTAAGGACTTTTGGATTTTTTAGACAACAATTATTTCGAAAATTGATTGCTGCTTCAGGTAAATAAAAGTTTACAGTGCTATTAGAAATCCTTGACTCTATTGACGTTATAGTAGGTAGGGTTGACATTTTTATTGGTGGGAAGTTTGATAATTGCGATTGTTCCATCCTTCTAGGTTTTTTCGAATCTGTTCATTTCCAAGTTTTTCAATGATTTTAATTCCTATACTTTTTTCTCTGCACGCAGGATCGGGAATTTCTGATTGTAGCTGATGTTTTCGAAGAACAGGTGATTCGCACACGTTGAGGAGTTTAGGTTCTTCAATACATTCTTCAAACGAACATTTAGAAATTTAGACAATTAGAAAACATCAAAAGATTATTACACCGAATAGAGGATAGTTGATTAATAGATCAAGATTCTTCCAAATACATATTGTGAATTGTGCAAGATGGACCAAGTCGGGGCCGTAAGTTGCGGCAGTGCGGCCGCATTAAATTGTGCTGGGTGGAATCAAATTTATGGGACCGGTCTAACAGAATCGAAGTTGTTTAATTATTTTTGTGTGGGACCGCGAGCTTGATATATCTATACTTGTACCGAATCGGACGTGGCCATCTTTTCGTTTCTCTCACTCTCCGGAATGGATGATACATGCACACACACACACACACATAAATAATAATTGTGTGCGCGCCCGAATGAAAATATTCCCATAGATTTGATTATCGAATCGGTTCCCCGAAATAAATTCCGTTCGACACAATAAATTCGTCATTAATTACACGCCGTGCGCACGTAGGTGGATGAAATATTATTTAGAATAAATTTACAGTAAATCTTATGACTAATAAATATATCTAAATAAATTTGAATTAAATTTAGGAATGGCAGGAAGGCCGTTTTTCTAATTGTTATCTTTTTCAATTTCAACCGTTGTTTTACAATCCATTACGTGTAGGGGGTGTTTAATAAGCGGTTATACAAATAAGCTCTTATGGCAGGTGTGGAAATATAATCATTAATTAAAAATACTATTCATTTGATTATTATTAAAATATATAAAATCTTAAAATAAGAAAACTATGATTAAGAAACTAGTTTCGGCCATTATAAAAAATGATGTGCATAACCTATAAATTGTCATTTTGTATATACATCACTCTTAATAATGGCTGAAACTAGTTGAAAATGTAAGTGAAACAAATCAAGTGAATCGTAAAATAAAATAAGACAGTTCCGCCTCGTCAATTCAATATTCTTAATTATAAACCTTTAATCTAGTTCCTAATATGATCCTTGTGGTATATACATTACATTTAAAATTTTATGATCATATGGAAATTTTATTTCACTCCGACGTTCAATTAAGAGTTTATTCATAATGAATAGCGGATATGATCCACCCCTTAAATATAACGTCGCCCTAATCCAACGTGTAAAGTACACAATATTATACAAATTAGCGAATTAGCATGTGAGCCTGGGCGAGATCAAAGTGCATACGGAATAATCAGTACGAGGGGTAATTGACATCGTATCAAAGGTGCGCCAGCCGCCCTCTATCAAATTATAGGCCCGCTTTGGGGGGTGTAATTATAGCCTGCCCAAAGAAAATTGCTCCAAAAATATGTTGCCTGTCGCTCTCCTTCTCGCTCCCGCCGCCCCGACTCACAACTTACCTCTTGCCTCTCGCTCTTTACGCTGTGAACTTCTTCCTTTTGTTTTTCTCGCGAAGGTCTCGTCTGACTTCGTCCTTCTCTACTTTAACACGACGCTCTTTCGTTTCCTCGCACGTACTTTAATAACAATATTTATGCCCTGAATATCAGTTAAATAGAGACATAAATATTATTTAATATAAGTGCAATTATTCTTATTTTTATCACATCTTGACTTATTTTTGATTACAAATCTCTAGAGCAGTATTAATACGTTAAAAAAGTACTCAAGAATTACTTTTAGTAGTGAACATCACTTGATCTATGATAAGTTTTAATTCATAAAGCTTAACGGTCAATTTCCAGTTTTGAAAGTTTAATTTCACATTCGAATCTAGAAATCTGATATAAAATTTAAAAAGCTTTGATGAAAATTCTCATAGGATAAAACAAGCAATGCTAAAAGTCTCGAAAATAGATGAGATGAAAAATTAATAATAAAAAGGATTCTTTTATTTTCTTTGAAAACTCTAGAATATCTTAATTTTTCACTAACATCTCTTATCAACAATTTTCAGGAAATATTATTATTATTATTTAAATGTTTTTAAAATGTTGAGCTATTTTCTACAAAATTTCTAGACTTTCAAATAATGTCTTTTTTAGTTTCCTAGATTTTTCTTTACAAGTTCTAAAATTTTTTAAAAATTTTCAGCTCATACAAATTGCAAGAATTTATGCCCTATAGAATTTTCCATCAATTTCCGTTCCAATTTCCAAAAATTTTTACCATTTCTAGTTTTACCTTATATGGATATCTCAGGAACTCCCCAGCTTTCTTTCATTTTTATTTTCTTTCAATTTTGACATTTTTCAATTTTTTCTGTTCTTTCAAATTACGCTTTACATTCAAAATTCTTATAATTTCTTTGAGAATTTTTTTTCTTTATTATTCAAATATATCTCAGAATTTTAATTTTTTTCAGATTTTAAGTAATATTTTCAAATGATCTAGACTTTTAGTGAAATGTTCTTCTAGATTTTTCAAATTGTAAGAATTATTAAATCAATATCTTTTTAGCAATTATTGTTTTATTTTTTCAAATGTTTGTTTAAGTAATTTTTCCTCCAAATTTTGTGATTTTCTTCAAAAGTTGTTAATTTTATCCATCAGAATTCTCTAGTACCGTTAGAACTAGATACCAGAAATTTTCAGCATTTTATAAATTTATCAAAATTTTCTTCTATATTGCTTCAAATTTGCAACTCTTTCAAATTGCTAGATCTGTGATCTAGAATTTTAGAGAAATTTTCTTCTAGATTTTTCAAATTTTAAGAATCAATATCTTTTTAGCAATTCTTGTTTTATTTTTTGGTATGTTGTAAGTAATTTTTCCTCCAAATTTTGTGCATTTTCTTCAAATGTTGTTAATTTTATCTACCAGAATTCTACAAATTTTAATAGCTTTAGAACTAGATTTTTTCATGGATACCAGAAATTTTTGGCATTTTCTAAAATTATCCAAATTTTCTTCTATATTTCTTCAAATTTGAAACTCTTTCAAATTTCTAGATCTATGATCTAGAATTTAAGAGAAATGTTCTTCTAGATTTTTCATATTGTAAGAATCATTAAATCAATATCTTTTCAGCAATTCTTGTTTTTATTCTTTTTGAAAGTTTATGTAATTTTCCTCCAAATTTTGTGAATTTTCTTTAAAGGTTATTCATTTTATCTACCAGAATACTACAAATTCTAGTAACTTTAGAAACTAGATCATTTCATGAATACTAGACATTTTCAGCATTTTCTAAACTTATCCAAGTTTTCTTCTCTATTGCTTCAAATTTGAAACTCTTTCAAATTGCTAGAATTTTCTTTGATAAATATAATTTCTCTTCTAAGTTGCGAGAATTTACTTTTAGAGATCTTTTTTTTTCAAGAAATATTTGTAATAATTTTTATTTTTTCCTAGATTATCCAGATATTGATCTACAGTGCTGAAAATATTCCAGCATATATTCTTCCAGATTCTGTTATTATTTTTGTAATTTCTGTTTCAGACTGAGCAAAAATTTGAAAAATCTAGAAGAACATGTATTCAAATATTTATAAGAAAAATCTGGAAATCTATGAAATGAAATACCCACAAAGCAAATTCGTGCAATCTAGAACTAAATGCTAATGCTAAAAAACTAGAAATGTACTAGTAAAATGCTGAAAAATTCAAAAATGTTCAAAGAAATACTCGCCATTTAGAAGATGAACTCCAAAATAAAATCAATAACACAAAAATGTTTCTTGAAACAGAAACAGATGGTGATGAAACATTCTAGAAAATTCTAAAATTCTATGTATTTGGAATACAAGTTTTTTAATATAATCTTACAATCTGAAAAAATGGTTATTGGAAAAATCTAAAATCTAGTAGAAAATAAGCTAAAAATTTTCAAGAACTCGTGCAATTTGAAACTTAGATGATTTGAAAAATCTAGAAGAAAATCTGGATAATGTAGGAATTCGGTAAAAATCTGAAATCTGAAATTTAAAACAATCATAACTATTTAATTCATATCCCGTATTATTGCTTTAAAATCTTAAAACAACACTAGATTTGGAAGTTGTTTATATCTGTTTCACATGAAATCACTCTTTTGTTTTGTTTTGTTTCAATTAACCTCTGTTAGGCGTAATAAGATGTAAGAAAACAACTTACTTTAATTAAAAAATATATATGAAGGTAGTTTTTGGTACATAACTAGAAAAAGAGTGATTATTAAGACCTCAATACTCTTGTTTTGAAGAAGATATTTGTTTGTCACTAAGTAAATTCTTATCCTCTTCCTAAGGCGAGGGTAGCTCGAAAGGTAGCGTTTCAAGTTGATGGAAGCGCGGGTGGTCGTAGTAGCTTCGAACTGTTTTAAACATCGCGTAAGGTCGCTACGTTGTTGCTAGATGATAACTGCAGGGCTGTTAATCTTTTCTCGTATGCTGTGATATCCTCCTAGAAATAGGGTGAACAGATTGCGTGGGCTTACTTAAGGGACGGTCTGATATAAATTGTGAAGATATCTCAGATGAGCTGAGAGGTCCTTGAAGGCCTATACCTCCATGTAGAGCAAATTTGAAATTTTTTACTATCTTACTAGGTAAGATCATTCTGAGGTACACACCGGTGTCGACTCGAGGTTTTTTTTATAAAAAGTAAAGCGGCCTATGTGGGCACGCTACATTTGGACGGGTTCACCATCAGGAGACAATTTGCTGACCACATTTGAAGATGGTGGAGGTCGGCCTGGACATCCTCCATTAATGGGTTCCCCTAGTATTAGGCATCGTCTGCAAACCAGCTGTTGGTGGAGTGCATAAGAAGGTCAGTAATGTACAAAAAAACAGCAGGGGAATGGAACCTTTTGGAACGTCGCAAGTTGTGTTGACTAGTCCTGACCTTGAAGGTACGATTTTTCAGGAAGGCCGTAATTCAGCACAGCAGTTTGCCTCTGACTCCAATTTAGGTTTGGTTAGGAATCTACTGTGCAGAATTCAATCAAAGTCTTTCTTAAAGTCAGCACGATGTAACAATTTTTGTGGTAATTTATGACATAGCTGCACTGATGAGCTGTAATACAGCGAAACACGTGTCTGCAGATAGTCATTGCGTAAAAGCGGTTAAAAAATGATGACACCACAAAAATTGTTACATCGTGCTGAATATCAATTCAGACATGTAACGACAGTTAACAGTTATATCATTCAATGCCTGGCGGTGCTGTAGTACGGGGAGTAGTTGTTTTAACTGTTAACTGGAGTTTTTACATTTATTGTAAAACACAAGTACAGAAACGCTCATGGACATCATATTTGTCTCATTATTAATTTTCATTCGTCTTTCTATTTTGTTTGTAGGTATATTAAAGATACTAACTATAGTTCTTCCGATTTAGCCCTTCTTCATTTTCGGCAATCAATGACTCTCTGACCATTGGATCATTGTCTGGTCCATCCGTGGTCTTCAGAATGAACTCGGCTCTGTGGGTGTCAGCCATCTTGCACATTGGTGTAGTCTCTGCTATTGGTAAACTGCAGCTGGTTTCCGGCCACATTAGTCTTGATGGAGCCGAGGGTAGTTTTGAGGCTTTTGTATCTGGCCGAATCGTGATTCAATTTCTTGATAGAGGTTTTTGCCGACGCAGTGCTGAAAATGCTGTTGTCAGTTGCTTCATAATCGAGCATAGCTAAGAAATCTTCTTGAGGGAGGTTTTGCATACCGGACAGAAAAAGACCAGGGTTTTGTCATTGAATTGGAAGTCATCCGAATCGGATTTGCACTGGTATCAGGAAACCATTAAAAATCAGCCTTATTCTAATGTAATTTTGTTTGATGAATTACGTGAATAAGATGCAATATAAAATAACTTGTAATCACTTTCTCCACAGTTTATTTTTATTTTGCTAAATGTACATTTCGTTTGCGGCATATTTGTATTTGGCGGTAAGGCCCAAATAAACTGTAGAGAATGTGATTACAAGTATTCTAATGTGATGAGTTTTGCGGGGTTAGTGGTGGGTTCGAGTTGCTTGACGTTTGTCCGCCTAGAGTTGGAAGTTTTGTTATTCTTATTCAATTGTGATTACTGATTTCGAAGCCAACGACCGTTTGGTGATTTAAGTATATTTGAGCTAACGTCCTAATACCATCAACCGTAATTATGGTGGCTCAAGACACATCAAAAAATTGAAAAGGTCAGACATAATCGATCTGAAGATCATGCGCCCACACGTCCTTCTTTAGGATTTGGTGGAGAACCGTCAGGAGTCAATTTGCCAATCAGAAGTTCTCGTTACATTTGACATGGTGGGCAAACCTGCTGTCTTTGAAGTGCATGAGAAGGCAGAGGTCATCAATGAACAAAAAAAAAACGCTGATCGGACTAAGAAGTTGACTTGACCAGTCCTGCCTCTGAAGGTACGATTCCTTGGAAAAGCTGCAATCCAGAACAGTAGTTTGCCTGTGATTCCAGTATACTCAAGTCGAGCAGTCCAATTATCTACACATATTAGCATGTTTTTGGTGACCGACCTGTCCAGCATAAACCTATATTGGTTAAACGGAATAAATAATAATAATAATATTTGCTCACAAAATTTGGCGAAGTTTAACCCTTGAGGCTACTCTGCCACTTAAGCCAAAGTTGCACAAACAAAAATTACTGAGTTGGTCAGCTATAATTATCTCCATGCTTGTCAAATTGAGAATTGCCAATAATTCTGGAGAAGTATTCGGTTTTTCTTTTTATATATAGTTATGACGTTTGCCTCGTTACACTCGGAAGGAAGGATGCCTTTATCTAGAGAAGATCGCATAAGTTAGGTCATGTAAGGGGCCAGTGTGTTGCTACGGTTCTTTAGGATAAGTGGGTGAAAACAATCAGGTCCCATTGAGGTGCTCTTCCTCTTTCCTTCAGGGTAGTCAGTTCCGCTCGCTTACATAATGTCACTCACCGTCTCTAGGAAAATAGGGAAAGTGGAGACCTCTGGTTAGTCACCCTCGAGTTCAGTCATGTATACGCTGATGAATACTTCGAAAATTGGTTTGGAGGATAAATTCTGGCTCATATTCTAGATAAACTCGTTGACGATGGAGGCTTATACTTCGTTATACATACTTAATCACAAATTAAACAAAGTAAACAAAAGTAATCAGAGTTACATCTGGATCCCGGCCGCACTAGCCTTGATGGAGTCGAGGATAGTCATCAGGTCGCCATATCTGGGCGAATCGAGTATCAATTCCTTGATGGAGTTTTCGATGTCCAGCAGGAAGTTTTTGTCTGTTGCGGACTTTTCATGATCTGTGTACAACGCTGAAAAACCGGTTTTCAGTTGCTTCATGTTTGAACATATCGCCGGAATCTTTAGTGGGAGGCCTTGTACTCTTTTATATTAGTTAAATCACATTTTGAAAAAATACATTTCAAACAAATACATTTTGACAAGACTTATCAAATATTTATTTTACTTCTAGCAAATTATCGTACTCACTTATTTAATATAACTCTAATGGAAGCGTTTAGAAAACTTCAATGGAAAGTCTAAAAAATGTCTTAGATATACAACCTGTTTTTGTAAACATAATTTTAATCTATTAAAATCACCAGCACTGAATTTAGAGAACCAGCGGTGGCATTGACGCTCTTGTAGAGCATCGTCCCTGTAAACATTACGCAACTTTTCACAGGCTTGTCGCGCGTTCTTCCCTTTACGGAAGTATTAGAATAAAATATGGCGAAAATGCACAGTTTTGTCTTCCATCTTTAACTTTTTGTAAAATATACAAAACTAAAAAAAAACACTTAAGTTTTTTTGTAATGAAGCTACATAACCAAAACATAGATGCAATTTACTATACTAGTTCAAAAAATATGCTAGCTAGCAATAATGCGTCACGACTTTTCCGACAACCTTGTAGTTATTTGATACATATTCAAGAAACTTTTATGAAGAATTTCAGTCAAACATTTGTTGGCCAAATATTCACTTAGGTTATGTTCTTCACAGTCTCTTCGTTTGTTGTTAGTACACTGGTCATCTCCATTTATGTTTTTGGATATCAACATTCTTTACAAAAGACTAAATGTACTTGTTTGGTTGTTGAAGTAAAAACACTTAAATTTTCAAAACACTTTATTATTGCTTATTTTAAAAACACAACAATTGTTTCGCCACTCTGTGGCTTCTTCAGGCGAATAAATGGTAAAAATTTAAAGTTTGCGGGAGGTTTATATAATAATTACTATGGGGGTAAGGGGGTTGGCGTATTATATTATTATTATTCTTTTAGAGATTGATATTTAGTAGTTGTGACCGATTATTGTCCGTTTGGTCATTTAGCAGAAAGCATGTGTTTTTTTCTTTTATTAATTTCTAAGTTTTCTAGTAAGTCTTGTTTCTTGCTTTTTCTTTCTTGGTGTAATATTTTAAATTCTTCATTAAAAGAATGTCTTTCGTCTAGCAGGTGGTTGGCATATGTGGATGTCCTTTTATTGTTGACTTTTTTCAAGCAAAATTAAATCAAGCTATTCAAATAATCTTTGAGAAAACCTAATATTTGAATTAAAATTTAAACGAATAAATCAAATGCCCTTCGTAAAAATTAATTTGAAGTATTTCCTTTAAAAATTTACTATAATATGTCATCTCTCCATTTCAAAAAACCCCTATGAAAATAATTCAGATTACTTTCGAAGAAAGCGTAATTTGAAGCAAAAATTTTGATATCTCTTTAGATTTTTTTCGGTAGGATTAGAAGATTTAACACATTTTAAATTATTTTTAACAAAATTTTATAAAAACATCAAAAAACAAACTGGTAATTGGGAAAATTTCAAGTAAATTAAAATATATTTTCTGGTGTATTTCTAGATTACCATCTTTTGCGGGTTTGACATTTGGAGAAAATATCAAGTAATTTCAAGCAAAATTTTTGATTCGTTTTAGAAGATTGTTAGATAGGATTAGATGGTTTAATACATTTTAAATTATTTTTAGCAAAATTTTTAAAAACGAAAATTCTGTTGGGGCGGTTTCAACCAAACGGACAGAAAAATACCAGGGTGCGGTTCTCAAGTTGGAGGTATCTGATTTCCGTCGATTTTGCGCCGCACAAGTTGCAGGTATTTAATTAGCAGGGAGCTATTGGAAATCAGCCTTACCCTAGTTTAATAAGCTCTGGTATTGGTAGTAGGGACGTGTTGCTGACGTTTACCAACTGCAGGGCTCGCAGCACAAGGACGTAATTTTGTTGGAAGGTCACGGCTTCGGTTGGGACCTGGTGAGGTGACGTCTGTGCTGAAACGCTGGCTGCATGGTGCCTGGGTGGTTGAGCTGTAGTACCCATCGCTCTCCTGGTCAGATAGTATGGACTCGACGAGGTTTGAGTAATATCATTGGTATAACTCATATGATTATTCTGATTGATAGTATAAGCTGATAACTATGTTGATAGTTACAGATATTAATCATTGTATCTAACAAATTTTATTTTCTTAATCTTGCTTCTCTGTTTTTTGGTATTATGGGTTTCGCTTTTCCTTTCACTACCACACAATAATTATTTGATATACCATTGACACTTTTTCTCCGTAGCATCCATAATTATTCTACAGTAATTTATAAAAATGGTGATGTGGCCATCATAATACGTTCTCTATATTTGAATTTTGGCCACAAACCCACCATCCAATTAGTAAAATATAAACGAGGGTTTTAATTAAAAGTTGTAAAACATAAATAGACATAACATTATTACAAAATTTAATAGATTTATTCTAACAAATTTATCATATAATTTTTAATGATGTTTTACTGATTGGAGGGTGGGATAGAGGACACCCACCCACCCTACATATACATATAAACTTTAATTCCTTAACGTCTCGCTGTATCCAATAAAATTAATTACAAAACTTTTAGAATAAAAAAGAAATTAAAAAGGTAAAATTTTTGAGTAAGTAAATTGGTAAAAGTTTCTTGCAAGATGGGTGGGCAGACATTAAATCAAAATTAGATAAGATTAGCTATAGAAAGTCATTTATATTTAAATTTAAATTTTGATTTTGTTTTATTTTTTAATACATAAAGGGTTTGATTGTTTTTAAAAGCAAAATCATCAACGATTAGTAATTAAAGTTATCATGTATATATAATAATAATAATAATAATAATATTTATTGGTGCTAATAACATATACAGTCTTGCACAAGTCAAGAGAAAAGCGAATCATAAATAACAGATATCGCAAATGGTTAATTAAACTCGCTAAGGCTAATAACTCAATAATAGAATTAAATAAATAAGCGCAGTGTACGAAATAAATAAATAATAATACATTAAAACAAAGAAAATAAAAAGAGTTACAAATGTACATAAAACATTTATACTGATTAAAATGTAGTGTATACGTAAAAAAAAACTTAAAATTAATCATCACATCTGATTATACAAAATTTAATACATTTTTTGTTTATTAAAAATAGTACAATTTCATGTAAATAAATAATGTTTATTACTATTAGAACGAAACAGGTCTACAAAAGTCTGATATAAAATGAAGTATATACAATCTAAAATGAGTACATTCAATTACACCGAAAAAACAGACAATTTAAAATATCCGCGTCAATTTATTTAAAATCCTGTATAATACAGTCAAGAAATTCTTGCACGCTATAAAATGCCCCTTTTATCAAAATACCTTTAATTTTAGCTTTAAAGATTTTGAGACTATTATTTGTAATGTTTACTGGCAACTTATTATATAATATTGGTGCTAGATAATTGATCGCATTTTTACTTTTTTCTAATCTAACGAATTTTGGTTGCAAGTTATCTTTGTGTCTAGTGTTATATAAATGCACTTCACTATGTGTAGCATACAAATGTGTATGTGTTTTAGCAAATACCAAACATTCATATATAAATATACTAGGTACAGTCATGCATCCTAAGTTAGAAAAATATTTTTTACAGTCAGCTTGGTAGGATAGACCTGCTATTATCCTTATTATGCGGCGCTGGATATTAAATATCCTTTTCAAGTGTGGTGTATGTCCCCACACCAAAATGGTGTATTTACATACTGACTGAAACAGTGCATAATAAATTGTTTTTAGTACCGGTATATCCATTTTTTTCTTTAGATTACGTACTAGGTACACAACTTTTGATAATTTGCAACACACCTGATCTACGTGTTTTTCCCATGATAGGATTTGATCAATGTTGACTCCTAATAATTTTACACCATTTTTATTTACAAAACGCTCGTCTATTTGTTTCATACTAAATACTATTTGTTCAGTCTTACTTTTATTTAAATGTAATTTATTAGAAGTAAACCATTCCTCAACCCTTGACTGCATATCGCTCATCCCTTGTAACAATACCTGAATATTGTTGCTGGTTACCGAGACAGATGTATCATCAGCAAATAAAGTAAAATGTGACATCTTATCACACAAAGGCAAGTCGTTTATATAAATTATGAATAAAATAGGTCCCAGTACTGACCCTTGAGGAATCCCATATTTAATCGGAGCCATTTCTGATAATTCACCTCTGTATGATACCTTTTGTTGTCTGTCTGCAAGATATGATTTGAGCAACAAGGCACTGTCATGTTGTATTCCATAATATTTTAATTTTGCCAATAAAATGTCGTGCGATACACAGTCAAAAGCTTTGGTTAAGTCACAGAATAAGCTTCCAACCATTTCATGCTTCTCAAAAGCATCTACAATATTTTGTAATATTTGACTTAGTGCCTTACTGGTATTTTTGTTTGCTCTGAAACCGAATTGTGATTCTGTGAACAATTTATTATTTTCAAAATAGGCAACCAATTGATTTTTTAAAATAGTCTCCAAAATTTTACTCATAATTGGAATCAATGAAATTGGTCTGTAGTTTGACATGTCCGATGAGTCTCCCTTTTTAAGAATTGGAATGACTTTTGAGACTTTCAGGCATGTGGGATATATGTTATTTTTTATGCAATCATTGAATAATTTTGTTAAGGGTACTACTAAAATATTTAAAACATATTTTATTAATACCATGCTAATTTCATAGATATCCCTACTGCTTTTACTTTTTATGTTTACTATTGTTTCACGAACTTTATTGAAAGAAATTGAATTAAATTTGAAATTATTTCTAACATACGTGTTATCAAGAAACTCCATTGGATTTTTATTATTTGCAGGGATGCTTTTAACAATATCCTCTCCGATTTGAAAGAAAAAATCATTGAAGGTTTGTGCATTTAATATTACTTCTTCTTGTTCCCTTCTATTACCCAGCCGATCGTTATTAATTAAATCCCAAACTTTTTTAGGATGGTAATTATTCTTTTTTAGATATTTTGTATATGCTTCTTGTTTCGTGGCTTGCAGAGTCCGTTTATAATCAGCATTATATTTTTTAAATATCTCAATATTTTGCGTTGATGGGTATTGATTGCAGATATCTTTTAATAGATGCAATTTCTCTCTCATCGTATAAAGTGTATCGTTAAAATAGGGAACATCTGCAGAAGCAGTTTTTTTAATAAATTTGAGGGGGAATGAAGTGTCAATACATTCTTGGAATTTCTTAATAAATATTTCAAATTTTTGGTTCACATTTAAGGCCTCAGAGTCAATGAAATCCCAGTTAATATTGTATACACTCTCAAAAAAAATTATTTTTCCCCATTCCGTTATGGGGCGAACTTTTATGCTTTGAACTTGTCTTTCGAAATTATTTATAATAAAATTGCATGTAATCGCTTTGTGATCTGACAAACAAGTTTCTTTCACCTTAGTTTCAATGTTATTAATATTAGTTATTATATTATCCAGACAGTTATTAAGTCGCGTACTTTCGCTAATCATTACTTTAAGCCCAAATGAATTTATCAGATCAATAAAAGCTAATTTACTAGGATTATTCGAATTAAAATGTATATTAAAATCTCCCAGTATGACAATTTTGTAGAAATTAAAATTTAATTTTTCTAGTAATTCTGAACAAATATTCAAAAACTCTTCAAAATTCCCATTTGGAGAACGGTATATTGTTATTATTATATATGGTATATTGATTAGTTCGACCGCAGCAATTTCACAGTGAAGTTCTTGTGCCAAATTCATTAAATCGAGCCTGGGCTTTACCTTTAAGTCATTCTTAATAAGTATAACACAGCCTCCATTCTTTTTATGTTGTCTACAAAATGCCGACATAATTGTGTAGTTTGGAATTTTAAAATAATCAATTTCTTGGTTGGATAGCCATGTTTCACTTAAACATACAATATCATAATATATATTGTCAACGTTGGTTGTTATGTATGCTTCAATTTCTGTTAATTTGTTCCGTAGCGATTGTATATTTAAGTGAAATATGTTTAATTCGTGCGTTTTTAAATTACCGTTAGTGCGCCTTTTCCCGCCTATTGCCTTAGTGTTGGGTGCGCACGCGAACATAATACATATAGGGTGGGTGGGTGGCCTCTATCCCACCCTCCAATTAGTAAAACATAATCGAGGGTTTTAGTTAAAAGTTGTAAACAAATACAAAATCGCGGTCAGAGACATTCTCATTCAGGAAAATAATACTTTCCCTATATATTCGATATGGGGAAAGTAATTAATATACTTGGTTCTCCGATCCCTCGTGTTTCTGTATACAGATTTATTTTTATATACAATCAATTTATTATATTTATTTATTTTAAGTACTTTATCAAACTTGCTTTACAAATAGAATTCATAAAAGATTAAACAAACATATATTTATAATGTCGTTAACCGATTTTCCCTTATTTGAGTTTGAATCATTTTTTTTTCTTGGTCTAACATTCTAATTTATTTATGTGGTGACCATTTACTGACTTCTAAATCCTTTAATTTTTTGAGTTCATCCTACGCATTTGTTGTGTCTTTTTTTGTTAAAATTAGAGATTAAATCGTTATGAAACCAACAAATTACTCCCTTTGTCTTCTGCCACGTACCACGAACCAGCAAGCTTCAATCCCCTATTCACTTGGTGAATCTAGACCACTCTAAGGATTCCTAATCTCTATGGATTTTGAATCAAATTGGGGAAGTCAATAACTGTCTTGCAATCTAGACTAAACTCTAGGAATTGAACCAGCATTGAATTGGGGAAACCAATCTGGTGATCTGGACCAGCTAGGAATTGTAAATCACTGGCTCGCAATCATTCTGATGATTCCATACTAGTTAAGGATTCTATTCCAAAGGTTAAAAATATTTTTAGAATTTCTAGATTACCTAAACTCTACGTCCAAAACCTTGAAAAATATCTACTTACCTCAACTATGTACTAAAAACAAACAGAAAAGTGGTCATAACAACTTCTGAATGAACAGCAAAATTGAAGTCTTTGAAATATTATTTAACTACGATTCTTTCGAAAAATCGGAAGCACCTATGGAACCAATTGTTAAAAATCGGTTAATACTGATCAAACTTTAAAAAAGAATTATCTAATTCCTACTTTGTAAAATCCATCACTGGAAAGAAGAAAAGATTTCAGAGGAAGTTAAAACTCCACCAAATTAGAGTCTAAAAAGGAGGAATCTAGCTAAGCGAAGGAAAGTTGTGAAGAGTTAGAGCTAAAACTTTTATTAAACATGTTATTCAGAAAACAGTTCTAAAGAGGATAAGCTGAAATTACTGAATAATATTTCATACATAAACTGTAGAATATACTTTTTCTATAGTATGTGTTAAAATATAAATAAATAATTGTCAGCTAGGAAACATTCCCATAAAGAATATAGAAGAATCAATATTACGATCGATGGATGCATCAATAATAATTATATATTATTACCAAGACACAAACTGCTTCGGCCCTCCCTCATCACCATAACTTACGTTATTTCCTAGACGCTCCGAATATATTAAATTAGTTTGGTGGTGTGATGTTAAATGATGAATCATTAACGTCCCCTAGGTCCCGGTGCCCATTTTCTAGTATTTGTAAATTGCCCGGGCCCCGAAAACATTATGTTGGTTTAAGTATATTTGGGTTAACGTCCTAATATCATCAACCGTAATTACGGCGGCTCAAGACCCGTCAAAAGAATCGAAAAGGTCAGTCATAATCGGTCTTCGGTCTGAACTGACCGAAGCTGCGGAGAGGCGCCACGACCCCACCCAACTTCTTTCGGGCGATTCATGAAAAATTGTCGTTAATAATCCTTCCCCGGATCGCATAAACTACATTAAAAAAAATATACGAGCTCGGCCTGAAAGAGGAGAGTTGCAATTTTTTTACGCGTTAAATGACACCCTGGCGCCAGGCGTGAAATTGGCCAACTGTAGGTGCTCTCGGTGGATAGAAGGCATTAATATCGTATTTACTGGCAATAAGTTACTTTAATGGTCGGATAAATGGGCCATAGAAAATTAAATACAAAGGCGGCACTTTGTTAGTTTAGAGGGGGCGGCTTTCGAAAAAAAAAGGCACGGACCGTTTGGTTCCGGCGGTAGGTAACTCGAAAAACGGACTAATTAATATTCGCCAATATATATATGGAGTAAAGTTGTAGCTCGGAATGGACAAAGTGTGAAATCGATTTGGGTGCAGGTAAATCGGAAGCCGAGAGGCGCCACGCCGCCGGCTAAATGTTTCAGTCCTGCCCTTAATTAGAAATGAGGGCATTAATGTAATACATTTAAATAACCGATACTTTGTTTTAACCGACCTTTATTATTGGTAGGTGGGGCCCGTTCCCTAACTTGTGGGAAAATATTAATTAGATATGTGTTTTTTTTCCTCCTTTCTCCTCTCTGGATATAAATTTCAGCTTGTTTTGATACTTACATGCCTTTTTATTGGATTTTATAGCTGTCCCAACATAATAAGACACTCCTTTTTCATAATTAAGGTTTATTTCCGATAGAGTAGCCCAGATATATAAGGTTTCACACAAAGAAATCAAAACATAACATGGAAAAACTATATATTAACGTTATGAGTTATTTTGAATGTGTGAAATTGTTTTAGAATTTATTTTATGTATTATACTGCAACCAGAGAAACAATACAGGATATAAAAAAAACAGAAGGTGTGAGGATATTAATAGTTTATCTGTGATCCAAATTAAATACATAACTTAATCATTACTCCCCTCACAATATTAATGAATGAAAAACTAGTCACTGGGATTCTCCCAGATGCTCTTAAATTGGCTAAGATAATACCAATTTTTAAATACGGAGACGAGCGTGACTTGAATAATTGTAGACCAATTTCAATTATGCCAATTCTATCGAAGGTAATTGAAAATATTATGAAAATTCTGAACTATTTTATAATTTCTCTTCCAAATTGCAAACATTAGTATCAATTTTCTAATCAACAATGTTTTTTCCAAATTTCGGTTTGTAGGCATATTTTCCCCAAATTACAAGACTTTTTCATCTCTTTTACTAGAGGTTTTCAGGAAGGTTTTTATTTTTTGAGGACTAACATTCCCAAGCCTTCCTAGAAATTCTCTCCTAAATTTCTAGAAAATTTGTAGCATTCTAGAATATTTATGGTTGAAATTTTCGAGTATTATTATTTTCTAAATTTCCAGAAATTTGCTCTCGAAATTCCTAAACAAATTTCGAGGATTGTAAAAATTTTAAGGAACTAATTTTCTAATTTCTAAAGTTTACCTTCAAGGATTTTAGAATTTCTAGTAATTTCTTCTCCAAATTTTTCACCTATTTTACTAGATATTTTTAGGAAGTTTTTTGGAGATCATAATTTTCATGCCTTTATAGAATTTATTCCCTAAATTCCTAGAATATTTTTCAGGATTCTTAAATATTTATGAAATTTATTCTACTAACTTTGTCCTTCTTTATAATCAGTGTTTTTAGAAATTTCCCTTTTAAATTGCAAACATTGTCATCCATTATTAACAATAATTCAAATTTTTAAAATCACAATAGCTTTTATTTATTTTCTGAAGATTTCACTTCTAAATTCCTACAAACTTTTCGAGGGTTGTGAAATTTTTAAGGAATTAATTTTATAATTTTTAAAAATTATCTTCGAGGATTTTAAAATGTATAAAGAATTTATGCTACCGATCTGGTACAATTTTATCAATGTTTTCTAGGGATGCCTTCTACAAATTGGAAGATTTTTCCATATATTTTAGTAGTTTTCAGGATGCGATAAAAAATTCTTTCTAGAATTTCTCTCCTAAATTTCTAAATATTTTTGAGAATTTTTAAACATTAATGGAATTTGATTGATTGTTGAGGCATTTAAGTGTTGAAAATCCATATTCATTATTTAAGTAACAAAACTGTTTGATTTTCAAATTGGTTTTATTGTAAACACTACATATGTTTTGTTACCTAAATAATTAATGGAATTTGTTTTACAGATACTAACTTTCCTTACAATCAAATTTTTTTAGGAATTTCTCTTTATAATTGCAAACATTGTCATCAATTTCATATTAGCATGAGATTGGATAATAAACTATAGTTTCTTTCTAAATTTTTAGAATCTCAATGGCTCTTCTTTATCATTGGAGAATTTTCATCAAAATTTTGGGAACTTTTACCTGGTTTGTGGAATTTTCCAGCATTATTATTATCATCTATAATTCCAAAATTTGCTGCTTAACATTTCTGGAAAAATTTCTAGGGGTGTAGAATTTTTTAAGAATTAATTTTCTTATTTTTAAATATTATCTTTAAGAATTTTAAGATATTTAAGATATCCCATCTATTTTGTTAGACGCTTTTAGGAAAGTTTTTTATGACTAGAATTTGTAAGCCTTTCTAGAAATCCTCTTTTAAATATCTAAAAACTTTTTCAGGTGTCTTACAACCAAAGTTTGTTCTAGTTTTTTCTCCAAATTGCAAGATTTGCCCGTCTTCTTTACTAGAAGCTGTTTATGACTAGAATTTGTAAGCCTTTCAAGAACTTCTTGTCTGAAATTTCTAAAATATAATTCAAGAGTCTTACAATAAAAGTTTTCTAGGATTTTCTTCTTCAAATTGCAAGATTTTCCCATCTATTTTACTAAAAGCTCTTAGGAAGTTTTTGATAAATATTTGTAAGCCTTTCTAAAACTCCTTTTCTAAATATCTAAAATATTTTTCAGGAGTCTTACAATCAAAGTTTTCTTGGAATTTCTTTTCCAAATTGCAAGATGTTTACATCTATTTTTTTTGGGAATTTTTTTTTGATGACTAGAATTTGTAAGACTTTCTAGAATTCCTCTTCCAAATTTCTAAAGTATTTTTCAGGAGTCTTACAATCAAAGTTTTCTTGGAATTTCTTTTCCAAATTTCAAGATTTTTCCATTAGGAAATATTTTTTTTTTGGTAACTAGAAATTGTCTTTTGACAACTCCTCTTCTAAATTTCTAATATAGTTTTTTAGGAATTTCTTCTCCAAATTACAAGATTTGTCCACCTATTTTACTAAAAGTTTTCTGGAAGGTATTTTCATTTAATTATTATTTAGCGTTTTTCAATAATTATTTATAAGTACCAAAAAAACACCAGTATCAACATAAACCATTAAAGGTAATGTGACAATCGTGTAAAATTATCTATAGATCATTTTTTAAGTACTTTAATGTCACCAACGTTCTAACAATCATTCAAATCATAAAAGAATAAATACAATATTATTCAACTAATAATTGAAAATTATTCTAGGTCATTTGAAAAT
Source organism: Ontholestes murinus (assembly GCA_963969525.1). Lineage (NCBI taxonomy): Eukaryota > Metazoa > Arthropoda > Insecta > Coleoptera > Staphylinidae > Ontholestes > Ontholestes murinus. The sequence continues at coordinate 94,856,403 of OZ018387.1, forward strand.
ATTTTAAAGTCATCCAGTAATTTAGGATCGTACTGAAAATTATTCTAGGTCATTTGACCATATTTCAAGGTCACCCAGTAATCTAGGATCATTAATGGTCACTTAACTTAGGGACGTTAACTAACGATCATCAGGCGATTATTATTTAAGGTTATTCAATGGCTATTCAATAATATTAAAGATCATTAAAGGTCAATTGACAGATATTAAAGATTCTGTAATTGTAGATTATTAAATAATCATTCAAATTTATCTAGTAAATATACAAAATCATTACAGGTAATCTGACAATCATGACTCTAACAGTCATTGAAATCCTAAAAGATTAAATACAATACAATCCAACTAATATTAAAAATTATTGTCATCTGATAATGTTTCAAGGTCACCCAGTAATTTATAATCGTATTGAAAATGATTTAGGTGATCTGACAATATTTCAAGATCATCCAGTAATTTACGATCGTATAGAAAATTATCAAGAATCTTCTAAGAAAATGATTTAAAGGTCTATATTAGGAAAAATTAGCAGAAAAAAAAATTTAATCGTAAAATTTGGAAAAGAAATCCTGACAAGATAAAATGGAAATAATGGACAATTTTTAAAATAGAATAGAAAAGTAATGCTGTTTGAAACAGAGATTGCAAAAAAACTAGAAAGAAGTTTCTCGTAATTTTGATTAAATAAATTAAGAAATTCCTTGAATTTCTCGATAACTTGAAGAAAAGTTGATATAAAAATCTGAAAAATTCCTCCAACCTTCAAGAGAAATTGGTAGAGAGAAAATGATGAAAAATTTTAGTAATGTGGAGCAAAGAAATTGTAGAAAATTACAGTGTAATTGAAATTTTGTAGAGGAATAGTTACATTTTTTTAATTAGAAGAAAATAGCTTACAAAAAATGACTGCAAAATATAGCAACATTTAAGAAAATGTTCGCAATTTAGAAGAGAATTTTCGATCAAATAAAATAAGAAATTGGCAGAAATTTCGAGAAGGTTAAGAAAAGTTGATGTAAAATTAAGAACATCTGGAAATATTTGGAAAAATTCTCGGAAATTATTGACACGATAACAAAATCTACATACCTGAAAATAACTTTATAAAATTTAAGAAATGAAAGCAAATGTTGCTAAAATATTTCGAAAAGTTAACGAACGAATGTAGAAACTTCAATAAAAAATTTATGGAAAAACTCTAGAACCTATCTAAACAAAGAATAGAGGAAAATTCTTAAATATAGAAGACAACAATTGAAAAGTCTTTGTATTTGTAAATTGAGAAATAAATCCAAACTAGAATAAGAAATAAGGGAAAAATCTTGAAAATAAATCGAGAAGAATCGAAATAAATAATCAATTAACTTCGTTGGTATCACAGAAGAATCGTCTAACAAAATGATGTAAAGGTCTAGAAATCTAGATGAAATTTACAGATAAATTTTTTGACCTTTGAAATTTGAAAAATAAGATAAATCAAGAAATATTGTATAAAACTAAAATCGAAAAGTAATGCTTACAAAGAAAAAATGCAGAAGTTTGAAGCAGAGATTACAAAAGAAGCTAAACATTTTTTTTTCGTAATTGATATGAAAATAATATCAAGAAATTCTCTGAATTTTTTGAAAACTTGAAGAAAAGATGATGTAAAATTAAGAAAATCTGTAAAAAAAAATTGGAAAAATTCTAATAACATAAATAATGATATAAACAACTGTTCGGAAAGTTAGAAATTTCTAGGAAACTGAAAAAACATTCACAAAAAATTCTCTAATCCCTCGAGAAATATGTTTAATTTAAAAAGGAAAGTTGAAGAGAAGGAAGCAAAGCTCAAAGAATGAATGTAAAAGCTTCAATAAAAAAATTAATGCAAAAATAAAGAATTAGAGGAAAATTCCTAAATATAGAAAATATAAATTGCCGGAAAGAAAATAATACAGGAAAAATTGGTACAAAAATTAAGATCCCTTGAAATTTTATTGGAAAAATCTTTAAAAATTCGAAGAAAAAATATTTACAAAACAAATTTAAAGTCTGAAATAGAAGTTGATAAATACTTGTTTGATTTTTTGTGAGTTACGTGAAGATTAATTTGATTAAATTAATAAGCAGTAAAAACCTTCCTTCACAAATTTTATTTACATTACAGATATATATATATATATATATATATATATATATATATATTACTTTGTGTCCGAAATATTTATCTGTAATTTAAATAAAATTTGTGAAGAAAGGTTTTTACTGCTTATTAATTAAATTGATAAATACTCTTGAACCTTTGATGATTTTTTTGTAATTTAGATGAGAAATTTCAATAAATTAAACAATAAATTGCCAGAAATTCTAAAAAAAAATAAGCAAAGCTGATGAAGTAATAATTTAAAAATACGAAAACATTTCGTGAATCTACAAATTATTCGAAGCTGATGATGTATCTAAAAATCTGTAATAATTTTAATAAATTCTAATCAGATTATATAAAGATGTCAAAAATTTCAACCATAAAAAATATTTATGGTTGAAATTTTAGAGTATTATTATTTTCTAAATTTCCAGAAATGTGCTCTCGAAATTCCAAAACAAATTTCGAGGATTGTAGAATTTTTAAGGAACTAATTTTCTAATTTCCAAAGTTTACCTTCAAGGATTTTAGAATGTGTAAATAATTTATGATACAGGTGTGACATTTTGAATTTTCTAGGAATTTCTTCTCCAAATTTTTCACCTATTTTACCAAATATGTTTAGGTAATTTTTTGCAGATCATAATTTTCATGCCTTTATAGATTTTATTCCCTAAATTCCTAGAATATTTTTGAGGATTCTTTACAACATTTATGAAATGTATTCTACTAACTTTGTCCTTCTTTACAATCAGTGTTTTTAGAAATTTCTCTTTTAAATTGCAAACATTGTCATCCATAATTAACAATAATTCAAATTTTTTAAATCACAATATTATTTATTTCCTGAAGATTTCACTTCTAAATTCCTAGAAACTTTTCGAGGGTTGTGAAATTTTTAAGGAATTAATTTTATAATTTTTAAAAATTATCTTCGAGGATTTTAGAACGTATAAAGAATTTATGCTAGCGGATTGCTACAATTTTATCAATGTTTTCTAGGGATGCCTTCTCCAAATTGCAAGATTTTTCCATATATTTTAGTAGTTTTCAGCATGTGATAAAAATTTCTTTCTAGAATTTCTCTCCTAAATTTCTAAATATTTTTGAGAATTTTTAAACATTAATGGAATTTGATTGATTGTTGAGGCATTCAAGTGTTGAAAATCCATATTCATTATTTAGGTAACAAAACTGTTTGATTTTCAAATTGGTTTTATTGTAAACACTACATATGTTTTGTTACCTAAATAATTAATGGAATTTAGATACTAACTTTCCTTACAATCAAATTTTTTTAGGAATTTCTCTTTATAATTGCAAACATTGTCATCAATTTCATATTAGCATGAGCTTGGATAATAAACTATAGTTTCTTTCTAAATTTTTAGAATCTCAATGGCTCTTCTTTATCATTGGAGATTTGTCATCAAAATTTTGGGAACTTTTACCTGGTTTGTGGAATTTTCCAGCATTATTATTATTATTATCTATAATTCCAAAATTTGCTCCTTTACATTTCTGGAAAATTTTCTAGGGGTGTAGAATTTTTTAAGAATTAATTTTCTTATTTTTAAAAATTATCTTCAAGAATTTTAAGATATGCAAGATTTTTCCATCTATTTTACTAGAAGCTTTTAGGAAATTTTTTGATGACTAGAATTTGTAAGCCTTTCTAGAAATACTCTTTTAAATATCTAAAAACTTTTTCAGGTGTCTTCCAACCAAAGTTTGTTCTAGTAATTTTTTCTCCAAATTGCAAGATTTTCCCGTCTTCTTTACTAGAAGCTTTTAGGAAGTTGTTTATGACTAGAATTTGTAAGCCTTTCAAGAACTCCTTTTCTTAAATTTTTAAAATATAATTCAGGAATCTGACAATAAAAGTTTTCTAGGATTTTCTTCTCCTAATTGCAAGATTTTCCCATCTATTTTACTAAAAGCTCTTAGGAAGTTTTTGATAACAAATATTTGTACGCCTCTCTAAAACTCTCCTTCTATATATCTAAAATATTTTTCAGGAGTCTTACAATCAAAGTTTTCTTGAAATTTCTTTTCCAAATTGCAAAAAAATCTATTTTTTTTATGACTAAAATTTGTAAGATTTTCTAAAAATTCCTCTTCTAAATTTCTAAAGTATTTTTCAGGAGTTTTACAATCAAAGTTTTCTAAGAATTCTTTCTCCAAATTGCAAGATTTTTCCACTTACATTAATAGAAGCTTTTAGGAATTATTATTTTTTGATAACTAGAAATTTTAAGGCTTTTTACAACTTCTCTTCTAAATTTATAAAATAGTTTTTTAGGAATTTCTTCTCCAAATTACAAGATTTGTCCACCTATTTTTCTAAAAGTTTTCTGGAAGGTATTTTTTTGATGACTGGAATTTTCAAGTCGTTCTAGAATTTCTCTCCTAAATTTCTAGGATATTTATGGAATTTATTGTACAAATATACTAACCTTATCATTATTTGCAATTAAAGGTTTCTCTTCTAAATTTCAAACATTGTCATTAATTTCTTAATTGCATGGGAATAATCCTATTGTTGATTATTCCCATTCTTTCATATTTTCATAATCTCAATAGGTCTTCTTTATTTTTTTGGTGATTTCTCTTCCAAATTCTTTAAACTTTTTTTAGGTTTTTGGAATTAGTATTATTGTTTTCTATATTTTCAGAAATTGCTCCCAAAATTCCTTGAAAATTTTCGAGGGTTATAGAAATTTTTAAGAATAATTTTTTAAATTTCCAAAAATTTTCTTCGAGGCCTTTAGAATGTCTGTAGAATTTATTCGACATGTCTATTAACAAACATGTCATTTTGAACTTAATTTAATCAAAGTTTTCTAAAATGTTCTTTTCCAAATTACAATATTTTTCGAAATTTTAGTCAAGAGCTTATAATCATCATCATAACTTTAATTACAACATTTGAATCACCATTATGGCATAATGGTAATAATTATTGTTCTTATTCGTTGGTAAAAAGATGTAGAATACACCAACAATTAGTAATTACAGTTATCATTTATATGTAGGGTGGGTGGGTGGCCTCTATCCCACTCTCCAATTAGTAAATCCTAAGCGAGGGATTTAATTAAACATCGAAAATGGTAATGTGGCCATCATAGTAATTCCCTTACATTTTTCTCGAAAACTATGAGGTTTATGCAAAAAAGCTATTTATAACAATTTGCTGAAAATATAAAAATTATTAAATTTTTCTTTTTTTTTCTTGCAAGTTTAGAACTTCATGAAAAAATGTTTTAATAAAACTTGTTCCGTATCTTATTTTCTTTAACTTTCGTTTGAAGAGTTATTTAATATTTTTCATATTTAGGAAAATATCGTGTGAAAACAAACAACGCCTCCAGTAAACATCCACTTTCGGTTTATGGATGTTCACGAAAAGCTTTTCAGTTCCAGTTTTTAACGATAAAACCTTAATTTTGAAATTTCATATCAATATAATCATTTGTTTTTGAGATACTGCACCCACCGGTATTTTCCCTATGTATTTCTATATAGGGAAAGTAAAAATATCTCAGTAGTTTCGTTCATTGATCTGAGCGAAGCTTTTGATTGTGTCTCGCATGGCTTACTTATACAAACATTGAAAGCGTACAACTTCACAGTGACTAGTGTTAATCTTATTGAATCTTATCCGAGTAATAGATACCAATGTATTCACTTCAATGAAGTACTTTCGAAATCTGAAAAGATAAAATATGAGGTTCCGCAAGGTTCCATTCTGGGGCCTCTACTGTTTTTAATTTTTATAAATGACCTTCCTTTACAAGCCAATATTGCAAACACTGTCTTATCTGCTGATGGTTCCATTCCATTATTATAAGTGATGGTAGAAACATTCAAGACACAGAAATAAGGAATGAGTTAGCAATGAATCTGATTAAAACATGCTGTCAAAAATAAACTTGTCTTAAACAAACCAAAAAAAAATGTGTTTAGTTTTAAAAACAGATGATGAGTCATTGTTTCCTAGGTGTACACATTGATGTTGGGAAAAGCAAGGAACGTCCCTTGCTGCATCGCTTGCTAAAAATCTTTTTGTATACGCAATCTTGTCGATAATGTACCAGCTAATATAATTAAAATTGCTTAACATAGTCCAATCGAACCACGTATAAGATATGGAATTTTGGCTAGGGGACATGCTTCATGTAGGCATCGAATATTTAGACTACAACGAAATGAAGTACGCATGCTAGGAGAAACTAAATATCGAGACGATTGAAAGCCAATTTTTAAACGTTTAGATATTTTAACCTTGACATCTCTCTATATACTAAATTGTGTGTAACACGTTTACAAAAACTCTTAGTACTCTAATTTAGAACATTTTCATGCAACCCGACATAAAGGAAACTTTCAAATAAACAAAATAAGACTTACAAAATCTTGTAACAGTGCTAACTATTGGGCTATAAAATTATTTATATTATATTATAACAAATTACCAAGCGCTTGGAAAATCTAACCAATGAAATAGTTCAGGCAATTGGTATTGCAATTATTAGCGGAGAACTGTTTCTATTCATTTGATGAATTTCTAAAATGTACAATTTCCATTACAGAATCATAATATTTTGTGTTGTAATTTTATAATTGTTGAATCTTTCTAACTTCTTCATATTTTTTTATATTTTAACTATCAGATATTTTAAATAGTTTTATTACTCTTTGGATAGAGGCCAGATTTTAATTAAATGTTGTAAAAAAATAAATAAACACAAAATAATTGCAATTTTTAGAGATTTGTTTATAATAATTTTTCAAATAATTTTTGATGATGTTCTACTGTATGGAGAGTGGGATAGAGGCCACCCACCCACCCTACATATACACATAAATTTTAATTACTGGCAGCCTTGTGGTTTGGAATAAAAATATTTACAAAACTTTTTATTTATTTTTAAATTAAATGTAGTAAAAAATAAATAAACACAAAATAATTGCAATTTTTAGAGATTTATATATAGAAAATTTTCAAATAATATTTGATGATGTTCTACTAGTTAGAGGGTGGGATAGAGGCCACCCACCCACCCTACATATACATATAAATTTCAAATACTGATAGTCTTGCGGTTTGAAATAAATATAATTACAAAACTTTTTGAATAAAAATGAAATTCAAAAGGTAAAGTGAGAATATTAATAAAATTGTTATACACAATGGGTGGGCAGAATCTAAATCTAAATTAGATAAGATTAGTTATAGAAAGTCATTTATATTTAAACTTAAATTTTGATTTTGTTTTTATTTTTTAAATAAATAAAGGGTGTGATTGTTTTTAGCAGGAAAATCATCAACGATTAGCAATTAAATTATCATGTATATGTAGGGTGGGTGGGTGGCCTCTATCCCACCCTCTAATCAGTAAAACATAATCGAGGGTTTTAGTTAGAAGTTGTAAAATATAAACAAACACAAAATAATTGCAATTTTTAATTGGATTCATACAAATATTTTAAATAATTTTTGATGATGTTTTACTGTTTGGAGGGTGGGATAGAGCCCATCCACCCACCATACATATACATATAAATTTTACGTTCTGATGATCTCGCGGTTTGTATGTAATAAAAAATAAAACAATCCAAATTTAAGTTTAAATAAAAATGATCTTCTATATCCTATTTAAACTTGATTAAAAGCCTTTGCTCGTAGCTTGTCTATAAATTTGTATTTGTAATTCTACTTTGTCAATTTTCCATTATTCCAATTTTGTAATTAAAGTAATTGCAAACTGTCAGGCGAAACAGTAAAATATAATCGAGAGTTTTAGCTAGAAGTTTGTTACCATGTTTTAACAAATTAATTGGCGTTTTATTGAATTGACGAACAACGTAGATACTCAATGGGAACAAATAACGAACGAAATAAGTAGGGTAATTTACAAAACTAAAAAAAATTGTACAAGATCTCACCACCTTCAGTTGTATACTGCCTAACTCAACAAATGAGCGAATGTATGAAGCTGATTCAAAGCGATTACGATTTAATCCCACTCAAAAAACAAAGGAACTAAGGTACAGTTACAATAACAATAGTATTAAAATGAACAAACAGTGCTATTGAACATTTTTTATAAAACAAAGTAGTAATAATACGGTAAATACTTTGCTCACTGCACTCTTGATGAAACGAAAATAGAATATGATCTGATTTTGAAATAAGAAACTTGTTTGTTTTCATATTGGCATATTCAGTTTCCTGACACGTGTTTCGGTTAAAGACAATCATCCTCAAAGGAATTACAAAATTAACTAAATACGGAAGGTAGTGTTAAATTATTTATATTATTGTGTTAACTGCAGGAAAGTCCAGAGATTAAGAGATTCGAACTTGATTCGAACTTGAAAGTAATTCATTATCATTGACCGAAACACGTGTTAGGAAACTGAATATAACAATATGAAACCAAACAAGTGTCTTATTTCAAAATCAGATAATATTCTATTTTAGTTTCATGAAGAGTGCAGTGAGCAAAGTATTTACCGTATTAAAAACGCGAGTGACGCGAAACTAGCTGCAATGTACAAAAAGACAAAATTAAGGAAGAAGAAGTGTTCAAATCACATATGGTTTAATACCCAATGTCTAAAACACAAATTTACTCCATCCTATATGAAAATCAGATGCAGCCACAAATTCATTGAAGCAACAAGAACCATAAAAAAAGCAACAACTTACTGGCTCCAGTTAGAAAATAGACACACAGAAGATTCAACTTAGGAGAACACCAAAAAAACATACATATGGAACTAATTAAGCGTTTGGATAATATTATATATCATTAGACATCTACCTATCAGAAGCCGATGAAGACGTCAATATTAAAACACACGTACATTATATCAACCAATACAAAAAATTCAATAAACTTAAACAAAGTCAAAAATCCGATGTACAACAACGAGCAGACAAAACATCACATTCGATACATAGTTTTTATCCAAGGGTATAAAACCTATCTAAGATCAATTTTGATCATACCGAAATGGAACTCCTGAATAAAGGACTTAAATATTCTCCGGCCTATAAAAATCCGAAACAAAATATGGAAAACCTTACGCTAGAAACTGAACTAACGCTGAACCGTATAAGTATAACATCAGACGTGGAAATTATCTGTTAGAAACTCAGATATCCAACTAATAGTTACATTATTAAATCCGAGCGAGATCAATTTATTTAATAATAATTTGTGGTTAACTCTGTCGAATGCTTTTGAAAAATCCAAATAAATGCAATCCATTTGACTCTTTTTCTCCAAAACATTCACCAGATGTTGATCAAAGGACAACAGGTTAGTCAGTGTTGACCGTCCTGAGACAAATCCATGCTGATTCTTAGATAAAACATTTTTACACATCCAGTACAACTGTTTAGCCACTATCTTATCCAATAATTTAGGTATGCAAGACTGTAGGCATACTCCTCTATAATTTGAGATGCATTCACGCCTATCTGTTTTAAAGATAGGATGTATATAACTTAGTTTCCAAGCCGAAGGGAATATACCCTTCATCAAGGAAGTAGAAAACAGGTCAAAAATTGGACTGCATAAAGAATAAACGCAATTTATTATGACATAAGGAGATATTCCATCAGGGCCAGAACTTTTATTCGGTTTAAGTGAAATGATTGCATTAAAAATATCCTTCTTAGAAACAAGTAATTTAGAATCATTGATAGTTTTAGGTTTATTTAAAGAATTGACAAAAGATGAACCATTATCCGTGGTATAAACCGAAGCAAAAAAGTCAGAGAACAAATCAACTATTTGATCACCATTAATTGCTGTTTTCGATTCAAATTCTAAAGCATCTGGTATGGTTTCATTATGTTTCAAATTTTGTATATACTTCCAAAAATAATTGGGATTATTATTTATTCTTGATTCCACATCACTTAAAAAATTTGAATAAAAAATTTTCGACAACTCCTTACATTGAGAACGTAATGATCTGAATAATAATAATAGTTTCCGGATTGTTTATATTTGATATGAGAGTGTTTTTTCCTACTTATAAGTTGTTTTAGCTCATCTGACATCCATCTGGGATAATAATTCATCTTATTATTAACATATCTATATGGAATAAAATTATTTATACCTTCATTAAGAATATTGTAGAACAAATCGACTAATGTATTTATATCGCCCTCAGTAACAGCCGATTTCCACTTGGATGAACAGAACCAGACATTCCTGATTAATTTGAATAATTTTAGACCCATTTTCCTTTCTTGTAAACATTATCCCATCTTTAGCCCATACATAATTCTAACCACAATCCTCAACTTTTGATTTTGTCAACCTCATTTTTTTTTTGCTGAAAGCAGACATAATAATTTGCTTAGTTCGTATCAAAAATATCACTGTTTATTATTTTAAATGATTTTTCTTTTCTTTATTATTTCCTCCTTCATATCATGATTATTTAATTTGATTGTTAACGGTCCATTTTTAATACCGTCTATTGATTTGGCTTGACGAATTACCATGATATCTTGTTGCACAGTATTAATGTTTAGTTTTTTTAAATTGTATGGGCTGTTAACTCTCGATTAATTTAATTAATTTCGAGATCTTCGACTTCAATATTATTTGATAACTCTTTCTGCTCAATTTCATGAATCCTTCTAAGCATGTTTTCTATTTTAATATCTTTTTGATTATTGGAAACTGATAATTCTTTCATTTGCGACAAAACGATTTTATGGTTAGTGTATAATTCATCATATTTTTCAGATTTTATGCTATCTTTAAGCTCATGTAGATTTTTGATCTCCATTTGCATTTCTACCATCATTTGTTTGATATCCCTAATTTCGTTAAGTACGCACTCATTTTCATTTGCAGGGTCGTCATTTGTTTGGCTTACTTTACAGTGTTCACATTTCCATTCCTTTCTTTTTGATCTACTCATACCTCTATATGTATGAAAAGACAATGTTGTATAAGTACAATTTTTCCACAGTGATGGAATAAAACAAAGGAGAGATTCCCTTCCAGTAGATCTTGATAGCATTTATTTATAAAATTTGAATAAAAGAAAATTGACATATTTAATTTTTCAGTGTATAAATTAATAAAAATTTTATACATGATACGTGGAAAGATTAGATTTTTATTACATACATCAACGATTAGTATTAAAAGTTCAATCAGTAATTCATAAGCAAAGGTTTTAATTTAAAGTTGTAAAATGTAAAAAAAAAACATAAAAAGATATCGCTATCTTTTTATGTTTTTTTTTCACATCGCGATGTGACCATTATAGTAATTTCCTTACATTTTTGTCGAAAACTATGAGGTTTACGCAAAAAGGCTATTCGTAAAAATTTGCTCAATTTTGGATTCTTTACAATTATTTGTTATATAAATTTCACGTAACTCCTATACTTTATTAGCAGTAGGTAAAAAAAATCAAAATTATTAATTCTTAATTTTTTACTTTCACGTCTATGAAAGACATGTTTTAAACAAAATTTGTTCCATTTTTCATGCTATTTAACTTTTGTTTGAATATTTTTCATATTTAGAAACATTCATAAACTTCCGGTTTATGAGTGTTTACGAAAAGCTTTTCAGTTCCAGTTTTTAAAGATAAAACCCTCAAACGAATCATTCGTTTTTGAGATACAGCGCCCACAAACATTATCATGCAGGAAAATAATACTTTCTCTATATATTCTTATAAGAAATGTAGAATATTGATACACTAAAGAACCGACTCGTGGGACCTTACTTTTTACAAGACAATTTAAACAGAAAGAGGTATTCACAACTTTTGGTTGTTCCAGCGCTGGAGGTAAGTAGATAATTCCCAAATGTCTGGTTTCAACAGCATGGGGCACCATCTAATTTCACTCGAATGATTGGAGATCGTTTTAGGAGGACATTTCATCACAGTTGATAAAGAAAATAGGGCATTTTTCTTCGATAATTAACTCACTTTCAAACAACACATTAATTCTATATGTACATCAAATTCTAAAATATATGTACCGAGCGAAATAATCAAACATTTATTACTCTAACGGCAAGATGCATCACTCTGGAAAAATTTGAATGTTAAACTTAAGCCCTTTTAATAAAACTCCCACGTAGGCGTGTGTAGAATTCCATGAACCCGCTTAATTTCAGGAAGCGCCTAATGAACACTTAATATCTACACCGCCATAAAATACGAGCCACCTTTATGACCACTTCCACACTTTGAGTATTATTTCTGCATCTGCTGATGGTGAGTGCGTCGTCCGTACGCAGGTGCCAAAAATTGCGTACCGAATCTGGGCGAATCGCGTTACCGGCAATAATTTTTACGTTTCGAAATGTTCTGTAATTACACGTTTGGGCCCCGACGTTCGGAGGAAGTCCATTTTCGAATTGGCGTTCGTGTGCTATAAATTAACGGTGCAGCGTGGTGCTGATTAATTTCAGGACGATAAGATGGAATTGCGTTACGAGATAATGTTTTATAGTTGGAGGAAATGGTAACGAAATTATTTATTAATGATTGCCATACGATGTTTATTGCATTAATTAAGTTTTATTTCTTTTAATATATATTTAATCTAGGTAGTTGTTGGTCAATGATCTAGGTTAAACAGAGCTAAGAAGAATAATCGTCCATTATATAAATAAAAACCTTTCCTATAAGTTACCATTAATGATGGCGTTTGACTACAAAAATGTGTTTGCGCTTTTAGAACGTAAAGAAGGAAGAAATTGCTCAAAAAATGCTCGCCTCGATTGGTTGAAAAAAATGGTAAAAGAAATACTAAAGAAAGGTTTCAAAACATGTCTATGCATAACAGGTGACGAATGATGAATATATGAGCCCAAAAGTCGGCTGTATGGATATGTTGGATGCTTGAAGCCATAACTTTGTGATACATCTTGAATCAGGAACTTTATCAAATGATAAATAAAACTTACTTTGTTAACATTGCACACGGAATTTATTTCGTAACTATAGTTTCAACCTTACAAGGCCATACGGACGTTTGATAATGGCCTTGTAAGGTTGAAACTATAGTTATGAAATAAATTCCGTGTGCAATGTTAACAAAGTAAGTTTTATTTATCATTTGATAAAGTTCCTGACTGTATGGATCTTTCAAGATGCGCCAAATCCTACAGAAATTGTTCATGCTGCTAACACTTCGAACCAATTGGTCGCCTGTTTTATCGAAAAAAAACGGGCATGTGACAACTGTACCATTAGTATAATATCGGACAGTCAACTCTGAATGGTACACAACACATGGTGTTATTTCTAAAGTACTTCTTCTAAGCTTCTTCTAAGCTTACAATCTCTTGTTTTTTAATGTTCTTAACTTCAAAATTCAAATCTCTACTATCTTTCAAGCTTTAGAGTAAGTAAAAGACCTTCAAAATATTGCCTTAAGTTAAATATATAATTGATACCTCTCTTGATGGAATCAATTTTTAAATTAAGAAAAGCAAAACTCTTGTTATGTTCCATTTCAATTGACTGGCACGTGTTTTGGTGCTTATAACTTTAATAATGATCCGTAAGGACTGAAACACGTGTCAGTTACCCGAGAATATAAAAATGGAACATAACAAGAGTTTTACTTCTCCCAATTTAACTCAAATGTTTAATATTATACATTAATATTATAGTAACAAAATTTACAAATAAAATATTTACATATTGCAGTTACGCTTTACACAATCACAACAATTCCGCAGAAATCTATAAATACTCGCCACTCTGTTTTACCATCGTGTAACATAATTAATTAACGATTAAATTTGATTGGAATAATTGCGGGTAAATGCATAATAATATAAAATTGTCAGCACGGTTCGCCTTGAATGATCACTATCTATTTCGCGCTTCGCATATAAAGATGTTGCGCGAATAATTACGCAAGAATAACGAATACATATGTATGAAGCGGAAAATATTATTGTTACCATAGCAGAATAATAAATCAGAGCGGTACAATAATGCGCCGGCCTTTAATTAAAATCTTCATCCGATAAATCATCAAAGTGTAAAAATTTAATTCGCCGATAACGAACACGTCATTGTGTTAATTACCATTGCTAATATAGCTTAATTGGGTTGATTATGTTGCGATGGGTGAGGAGTTTTCGGTGTGAACATATTTGATTCATTTGTTTTTTTTTTGTTGTTCTATTATGTGGATATTACACGGATGTATAAAATAACAGACAGATGTAAATTAAATGCTCGCAGTCTAAATTTTAAAAAAATGTATAAGATATATTTAATTATAAAGAGATTAATTCCATATTTTTGTTTTCGCACAGTGAGTAGTAGTTTTAATTAACATTAGAGTGTAGATGCGTTTAATTTATTATTACATCCACATTTCTTGCAGGGACAGAATTATTTCTAATAACAATCTTCCTTTTGGCTTTAATTTTAAATTAAATTTGAAATACTAAATACACTATTATTCTACTATTATTTATATATTCTTTTATATATTTGAAAAGTTTAAATCAAGCTCAAACCTTTATTGATTATATCCCATTCGGCAAATTTTAACTATTAATTATCAACTCTCATCTCTTATCTATCATTTAGCATCTACCTTCTGCAATGAGTCTTCCGTCATCTACCACCATCTATCATCTGTCATTTGCCATCTCTTATTCATCATCTATCATCTATTTATCATAAAAATAAAAAAATTCCAAACAATTTGTGAAAAGAAGAAAAACATATGTTTTATTATCTATTTATCATTTGTAAGTGTAAATTATCACAAGCTTCCTGTTATATATTATATGTCAACTGATTTTTTTAAATGTCTACCATTAAAAAAAGTAATGAAGATAATGCACAAAATTTTTGTTGGTTTTTTATTTGTTGATTTTTCCTATCTGTCATCTTTTGTTGCCTCTCACTTAACATTTGCCATCAATCTTCTGTTAACCACTATCTATCATCATCCATTTGTCGCCTTTTATTTATTACCTACCTATCAACAAATCAAAAAGTGACTTTAAAAAATCTGCTATCCGTCACCTATGATTTGCTGTCCACTTTTGGTTATCTGTTATCCATGTATTTTGTCATCTGTCATCTATCATTAGCCATTATACATTTTATCATTGCCATCTGTTATTTAGAATCTTTTATCAGTCACCTGTTATGTGACATACCAAATATCAAGCAAAACACAAACATTAATATTTGACTTGTGTAATCTACAATCTATCATTTTCCTCCTCCTATTTAACATCTGTTATCTATCAAATACAAAATGTAACAATTCAGAAAAATAGTTAACGAAAATAATCAAAATTTATAATCTATAACCTATCATATATTATCTATTTGCCATTTGTATCTGATACGTGGGTGTTATACTGCAGAGGTAGCACCTTTTCCCATCAAGCGCCATAAGCGGGAGATGGTCAGCAAAACTGGTGCTTGCAGGGTGAAACAAGGGTAGTCAGACATGGCGAAGGAAGAAGAGCGTCTGTTTCCTGAAGGGCGTACATTAGACAACGTCTATTTTTCCTGTTAGGAGCGGCTCAGTTACAATTAAAAAAGGCATGGGTAACCATGCTAGTAATTTTAACTAACTATGAACAGGAATCTAAATATAGCACCGAGCCGCCCTTCAATGAGCAAGGGGTGCAAAGAATCTCTAGGCTCATTGTAGTAAACTAGGAACGTGGAACGTGATGACACTTTTAGCAAATGGTAAACTAGAGAACTAGATTACATTAGAAGCGACAAGGCTGAAGGTAAACATTATGGGCATCAGCAAAATTGTGGTGGCTAGGATGTGGACTTAGCAAGTATAATAAAAGCACACTATACTACTCAGGCAGCAAGGAAAATGATAGGCACCACAGAAATGATATCAAAAGAATACACTAAATATGTATGTAATTTTGTGCTGATATTGGATAGAATCATGCTCTTCCAACTAAATAGCAACCACTTTAAAATAAATAACTTTCAAATTTATGGGCCTACGATGGAAAAAAGTACGAGCAGAAGATAAAAGTGTTCTATAATGAACTAGGCAACTTAGTGGAAAAACTAAAGAGAAACGACTTCAACCCCAAGTAAGGCCAGGGAATACGCGGAGAGGTAATAGGTGAATATGGTCTTTAACTGAGCAACGAGATCTATCTCCTATTATATCAATTCTGCTAAGATTACGATATGGTTGCTACTAATACTTGGTACAAACTACCAAAACGTCGCTTACATATTTAGATCGCAATTAGGAACAAAATTGATTTCATATTAACAAACAAGCGCTTCAGAAAATTAACGAAAAAGGCCACTACATACTCAAAAGCGCATATCTCGTCCGGCCATGTTCTTTTTGTAGCTACCGTAAAAGTACAATTAAAAACCATTAAGGTACAGACATCTGGGGAAAACATAACCTCAGGAATAATTAAACTACTGCAAAATCCAAATACCAAGGAAACGTTGGTTGTGTCATTAAATAAGCATATAGCTGAAATTCAATAACCAGATCAAGATACAGTATCAATATGGAGGAGGTTCAACGAAAAAATAACGGGGGTATTAAGTAAACATACTAGAGGTAAACAAATATAAAGAAACAGAGCTGGATAACAGATAATATTCTGAACCTCACGAAGCAAAGAAGGCTTCGTAAAAATGTTTTGGGCATGTATAAGGAATTACAGAAAAAGGTCAGAGCAACCATACGCACTGCAAAGAACTATTTGATGAGAGAAAAATATATTGAAATGAAATACTTACATTCCAGGCGCGATATATTTTTATGCACAAAAAACTAAAAGAATTTTCAGCCTGTATGGGAAGAGAGTGCACACTATAATGACTGACGACTCAGATGCACCGATAATAGACGAGCATGATCTCATAGAAATTTGGGAAAACGATAGGGCAGTGAAAATGGCCAAATATCAAAACTACGGAGAATGATCGAAAATATTAAAACTCAAAGTAATATATGCTGTAAAAACAGCTAAGAATAGGAAATGTCCCGAACTGGACGATATACCAATAGAAGTATTGAAACTGATAGATGAGGACAACATTTAAATATTTGTAAAACTTTTTAACTCTATATATAACACCGGTATAATTCCAGAAGATTGAGTAAAGTCGGTATTTATACTGCTCCCTAAAAAACAGCAAGCGAAAAAACTATAGCGACCATAGGCTAATAAGCTTAATGAAGCTAGGGTAGTATGGCCGAGATGGTAGAAGATACGAAAAACAAGAACAATGACGAGAGTGATAAACTTTATAACATAAAGCATAACTTTTATTTAAAAAAAATGAGAGAATACAGTAAAAAGAAGGATAGTATTATTAAGAAGCGATCCGTGACATTTTAGATTTAAATAATCTAAAAACAAAGAAGACTAGAAGGCAAGGTAGGTGGAAAACGAATGTTAATTAAAAAAAGGAGATGTAATGAAGATCCTGTCGTAGTAATACTTCCTATTGAACAATACTTTGACACATTTCTTCAGTATCATCGCGCCCCTGGGCATGGCGGAAGAGATAAAATGCTGTTTTCGTTGAAAAATAAATTTTATGTTTCTACACCTGCAGTTGAAACTTTATGACCACTCACTAATAGAGATTTTAATTTTCGAAGCCAAGTAGATTTGGTTGATTTTCAATCAACTCCCTGTGAAGATTACCAATGGTTAATGAACTACCAGGATCATTCAACGAAATATAATCTTCTTCGCTCTTTGTAAACGAAACGTGCTGCTGAAGTTGCATTGGAATTGCTAAAGATATTTTTAGAATTCGGTGCACCTCACATCTTGCAGAAGCGACAACGGACGTGAATTTACCGCTAATGTCGTCACGGAACTTACAGGTATGTGTCCCGATTGTAGAATAGTACATGGAAGACCACGGTATCCTCAGTCACAGAGTAGTTTGGAACGCTGCTATCAAGATATCGAAAATATGTTACGTGCTTGGATGGACGACAATGAAAGTACAGATTGGGGAATAGGCTGCCGTTTTGTTCAGTAGCAAAAAACAGTTCAAAACACAGAATTGTAGGTAGAATTTAGTTTACCGCACTTTTTGGAGTCGAACCCAAATTAGGGCTAGGCTCTACAAATATTCCGCCAGGAATATTAGAAAAATATTGACAGAGTAGAAGATCTAGAACAGTGTATTTACAAGGAAAGAAAAACTGCAAACGCACAAGACGTTCCTAACTTGGAACAAGATGTATGTATAATTTGTTCAAGTAGTTTTAATGACTCACCTATTATATTATGCTATTTATGTTAATCAGAAATTTATATAACTTGTTGTCGAAATGTTGCCACAACCTCTAAAGAGAATAATACTTTATATCACAGTGAAATTTGCAACGGACAGTGTCCAATTCAACAAATTGAACAGAAAATGAAGTTCAAATACTAGGATTTCCACGCCAAAAGGTCCACAATACAGTCTTTGGAGTAGGAAACATTACAGGCCAAATTTCCAGTTCAATTATAGAGGCAGTCCTACATCTATACAAAAGCAATGAGTTTAAGCTAGTAACACAATTATACGTTTTACCACGAATCACTAGCCAGCAACCAGCATATCCAATCGCATACACCGTTAAGGACCAGTTTAAAGAAATTGATCTGGCCGACGACATATTCAACTGCCCAGGACAAGTTGACATCTTACTCGGAACACGCCACTACAGCCAAATACTTGTGGAGGGTATGAAAAAATATAATGGATTCCTTCTCTAGAACACCGAGTTCGGATGGATAATATCAAGCGGAGATACCAAAACAAATCCGGAAATAGTATGTTTATCTACACAATCTGTTGATGATCAAGATCTCTCACGATTCTGGGAAATGGAAGAGGTAGCAGTCCCAACAGAAATGATTGAAACTTGTAAAAAAAAAACTAAAATCGGTTGCTGTTGGAGACTTTGTTCTATTAAATAATGGCCCATTAGACTGTCCAAATTAATTGATAAAATGATAAAATAAAATTCTGAAAGAGGAAAATGATGTATACCAAAAGTGGAATTATTAAAACGTGGTTTTCTAGAGGAGATTTTCAGATTTTTGGCACACAAATCCATGGAGATGGAGATATCCAAGAAAAATACATATCAATGCGTGAAGTTTCGAATGAAGTTTCGAATGAGTCAAAGTTTGGAGGTCAGGGCTTTAGTAGCTGCAAATGTTCAATATCAACATCTCAATGCGAAACAAAAAAGTGCTTGTGTAAGAAGGCAAATAAAATGTGCTCATCGAAGTGCCATAAAAGTTTAACATGTGCAAATAAATAATGCGAGTATAATTACCGATTAAATGATTTTCTAATGCGCCTGGCACATTGCAAAATTGACCCTACAAATATCGACATATTGAATCGTTTAGAATCGTATTAAAATGTGAATTCGTGGATACAAATGCCAAAGCGTAGAGCAAATGTCGATCGAAAGCTCATAACAAACCTTAAATGTAAAAAAATCTCATATCTTGGACACATCTTACGGGGCAGCCGTTACCGCATTCTACAACTAATTATGGAAGAAAAGAAGAAAAGTTAAAGGTAGTCGAGGCATTGGTAGGAAACAAGCATCCTGGTTGAAGAATATCACAGAGTGGATGGGTTTTCGAACTGCAGAAAACTATTCCGATTGGCGAAGGATTGAAATAGACTCGCGGAAGTGATTGCCAACGTTACTGGGACAAGACAGAGCACATAGAAGATCTGATACATCTATCATCTATGTCTTCAGCCATATTTCGTGTGTTATAGATATTATGTCATTTTTTAAAATCTATCATTAAAACAAAAGAATTGAAGACATTTCACAAAACATTTTTTTTGATTTATTGTTTATCTATAAACTATCAACTGCTACATGTTATCTGTAATTCAGAATCTACTATCAGTCTTGTCATTTATCATCTATCATTTGTCACTTATTATTATTATTGATTATCTGTCATCTATTAACCACAACAAATGATAAGTAATTTGGAAGAAAAATCTATATACAATTATTTATCAGATATCTGTAACTATTGTTTATTATTCGTCATCTGTTAATCATGTGTAACCAGTTTTTTTTAAATATATATATATATATATATATATATATATATATCATTAAAAAAGAGATGTAAAGGCAATATACAACAAACTATATTGTTTACATTTGTTTTTTTTCTCATCTTCTATTTTTTTAACTATAAACTGTGAACTTCAATCTGTTATGTCATGTCATTTAACATCTGTCATCGACCATCTGCCATTATTCTGTTGTAATACACCATCCATCATCTATCTGATATAAAAATTATAAAATAAACTATTAAGAAAACAAAAATTTAACGAAAATTAAAGAAATTATTAAACAAAAACGTTTACTTTGTTAATATCACACTTTATAATATTTATAAAGTGTGTAATTAACAAAGTAAACGTTTTTGTTTAATTTTCCAAAATGTATCACGAAGTTAACGCCTCAACCATTAATCAATTAAAGAAATTATTGTCTATTTTCATATGTAATTGTTATTAATTATATTTCATCTATTATATTTATTCTGCTGCCGGTCGTTATTTATCAGTTGTATCGCCTTCTTTCTTAAAAATATCTATCAGAAAAAAAAGAAGAAAAGAGGACAATGCACGAAGAGTTTGTTGTTTTTTATTTAGTTATTTTTCTACCTTTCATCTTTTAACTAAGAACTGTAGTTTCGCTTCTGTTATATTCCATTTGGCGCCTTTTAACCTCAGTTTTCAGTCACCCAGCATACATCATATATCATATGTCATCTCTTATGTATCATTTTATCATTATCATCATTACAACCAATGAAAAACAATTCAGAAAACTAAATATTTAAAGAAGAGAAAACTCTCATCAATTATCTATGTGCTATCTGTTATTTTTATCTGTTCTTAATCATGAGTCTTCTGCCATCTACTATAGGTTATTAGTAATATTTTACCTGTTTTTTTTCTAATCTACCATTAAAGAAAAAATCAAGAAACTTTAAAAATAATCTTCTGTCAATCATCTATCATTTGTTATTTATCATCTATCATCTATCATTTCTCACCTCCTATTCAAAAAAATAAATATTTGACAAAATGAAGAAAAATGTATCATCTATTATGTATTTGCCATCTGTAACTGTTGTTTATTATCTATTATCTGCCACATGGCATCTATCATATATTATCAGTCTTATGTGACCTATTTTTTTCATAATATCTCCAATTAAAATAAAAGATTTAAAGAGGACAATACATAAACATTATATTGTCCACTTAACTAACGCACTTACTATGTTTTAACCACTAAAAATTATGTAATATATATACATATATTACAAAAACGCACGACTTAAGTTTCGACGGTTTAATGTCATTATCAAGTCGTGCGTTTTTGTAATATATGTATATATATTACATAATTTTTAGTGGTTAAAACATAGTAAGTGCGTTAGTTAAGTGTTTATCATGAATTACCACGTAGTAACGGTCACCACAATCATTATGATTATATTGTCAGGCAGAAGATGGTAGCTCTAAAATAAAAGTTTTAAAGGCCTGAACCACTTTACGCAGTTGATTTTCAATTACTGGGAACAAGAAAAATTCGATATTTTGTGTGCCCAAATAATCTTTGGTTGGGCTTCAAGCAAAAAATGTTCGTATCTCAAGCTAAATTAACAGTCCCTTGACTGGTTTTTGTGAAGAAAAACGCCACAATTTACTTCGTACCGCTTCGAAAACGAACAACTTTTGTTGGCTTTGCTTATATTGAAATACTTAAACTATCGATTGGCCTTTTCTTTCACCAATCGACACGAGCATATTTTGGATCATCTATCAACATATGTGGAATTCAACGCATACATAACTTCTATACACCTAAAAGTTCGTGCAAAATCTTATGTATAGTGGCCATACTAAAGCTTGAACATCTTTAGATTTGGTGATATTTTACATGGTGGTTTTCTTCAATAAGTTTTCGCCAGCATTGATATTTTTCGTCACAACTACCGATTTTGGACGACCTTCATCCGTAAGCGAACTACATCCACTTTTTAATTTACTGTACCAGCGATATGCAGTTGCTGTGGATGGCGCTTCATCGCCAAAAGTTGAATTCAGTTGATTGATGCACCCTTCTTAAGTTTGACATCCGTCGAATGTCACAATAAATCATAGCTCGAAAATTTTCGCGAGTTAATCTTTTGGCCGAGATTAAATTTTCAGCTTACTGTAAACAACGCAAATACGCATGTCAAAACCTTCTGAGTACGTATAACGACAAAAATGTCAAACCTTACGATGATAATGTCAGATTTCATCTATCAGTGTTGTCAGTTCTTCATACATAAATAGTAACCCTCGTAGGCTATCAAATTCTAACAGTTATTTGTTGTCTATCAGTTATCTATTATTTTTTATAAATGATCGGTCATGTACCATCTAAATACTGTGTCATATGTCATTGGCCATTAATCGTGTATACGGGTTAATTGTCATCTGTCCTTTAGAAATTGTCTTTGGTTACCTGTAATATCTCATGTCATATATTAAGCAAAAGATAAAAAATAATATTTAACATTTAAAATAATTTGTTTTATCATCCGTCATTTGTTATATGTCATCTATATGTTATATCATCTGCCATCTGTTATTGTTTATGTTATCTGTCATCTAGTAAACAAAAGAAAGGAAAAGTTATACACAAAAATAAGTACTTAGAATTCGAAATAAACAATACATCATTTATCAACCATTATTAGTTACTACCTTTCATCTGTCATTGATTCTCTATCATCTGTCACGTGTTATTTGCTATTGGTTATCTGTCATCTGTTAAAAAGTCATCCATCTGTATTTCGATATATCACAACAGAGGAAAAAATAGCTTATCATAAGAAATGAAAAACAATTAGAAATATAAGAAAAATCTATCATCTATTTGCCATCTGTAACGGTTATTTATTATCATCTGGCCTGCTATCTATTATGTGTTATTGGTTATACGCCATCTGCTGTTTTAAAAATATTTAAAAAAAAATAAGGAAAGAAGAGAAAGCATAAAAATGTTATAATTCTCACTTGTTGATATTTTCATCTGACACCTTTTAACTATCAACTGTCATCAACTCTCATCTATTATCTGCCATTTAGTATCTGTTTTTAGTCTTCTGAAATTCACCATCTATCATCTGCCATTTGTCATCTCTTATTAATTATCTACAATTTATTAAACACAACAAATGAAAAACAATTTAGAAAACTAAATATTAGATAAAAAAGAATCTATTATAACTTTTCCATCTGTAATTGTTTTTTTTTAATATCTATCATTGACCAAAAGTAGTAAAAAAAATTCATGAAAATTTTGTTATTTTTTATTTTCATGATTATTTCATCTGCTATCTATTAAATATCATTTACCATCAACTTGTGTTATCTGACATTTAGCATCTGGTTTATGGCATTCCTCTTCTGTCTCCTACCATCTATCATCTAAAATTTGTCACCTCGTATTTATCTATCTATCATTTATCAAAGATAAATATTTGAAGAAAATCTTATATTACCTATGTATTTATTTATTGTAAGAGAAACAAAACATTAAATACAAATACTAAATGCAATGCTTTAGTTGAGAATTTACCCAAATTTTAATGTCGAAATACTGCGACAATTGTTTTGCCACACATTGGGAATATGACAAGTGGTTTTATAGCCTACAATTTTCCAATTTTCGCTTATATACAAAATAGTTATGGAGGGCATTTACAACCAAAAACAATAACAGGTAACAACAATCAATTTAATTTTCCCTTCAAATACAATGATGCGTATTTAAATTCACAGAATGGCGGGGGTGCTCGCGAAGGTCTTAACGTGTTCAGTGTCTAATCATTAGTATATATAACGAGTATTATTACTAAGAGATCAGTAGTCTTTGCACAATCATCGATCAAGCAACTCAATCCCCAAGAAATTATGAAGTATGGAGAAAATAGAGTTCTGCACCGTTATAAAATTCCTTACCAATCAAGAAACCATATTGGAAGATCTGTTTACGGGGACTTCTGTCCAGGAAAAGTCATGGTATTCAAGTGGCACAACTTCTTTGATGCCTAGCTCATGGGATGGGAGCAATTGAAGACGATTCCCGACCTGAGCGGTCTGTTGAGGTCACTACTTCAGATTTTATAAAAAAATCGAAAAAGTAATTTTGGATGATGCACGTTTGAAGAAAAACAACTCGCAGAAATGGTTGGAGTATCTGAAATAACCATATTTAAGATCCTCTATAACCATCTCGACATGTCATAAAGTCAGTCCAAGATTGGTGCCACAAAAACAGCAACGCGTTGAGTTTTCGCGTGCGTTTTTGAACCAGTGTGATGAAGATAAGGATGTTTTTTTGGAAAGAATTGTTACTGGGGATGAAACTTGGGTTCACCACTATGAACCTGAGATTCCATGTAGTTGCATAAAAAGGGTACACCAATACACCTAAGATAATCAACCTGTCGCAATTGGTGGGAAAGCTCTGAAGACGATTTTTTGGGGCACATAAGGAATTTTGTTGATTGGTAATAAGGAAAAGGTTTATCTATAAACATATGATATTACGTTTCAATTTTAATTAACAAAAGGTGTCCTTCTCTTGCAGCACGACAATGTTCTTGTTCACATGAGTCGAATTACGTTGGATACTTTGCATAAGATGGGCTTTGATATCTTTTGATAAATAAAGCACTAATAACCTGTCTTCATAATTTTATTTGATTAACCAAATATACATTTCGGACACAAAGTGATCATTATAAAAAATAAAATTGTGAAGAAAGGTTATTAGTGCTATATTTATCAAATTAATTTGATCTTCACGTAACTCAAGCAACCAATTTATTACGATGGCTTTGATAACATTGATCACCCACGTCGTTTGACTCTCAAAGACCATTATCTCTTTTTAAATTATAAAAAAGCTTCCAGAAATTTTTTTTCTACCGATGACGAAGTAAAGGATGCAGTTTCAACGCATTTTTCTGAGAAGTATAAATCATTTTTTTATGAAGGTATAAACAAGTTAATTCATAGATCTGAGAAATATGCTAAGGTTGCAGGTGAATATATGGAAAAAGAATAATACTTTTGTAATATTATTTCATATTCTTCTATTCATTCCGCGAACTTTAAATGCACCCTCGTAAAAACAACAAATGAGAAACAAATTATTGTTTACTAACTTATATCGGTTCTCAGTAACAATCAAACACGAATAAAAATCAAACAATATTTCCGTAGCTTCTAAGACAAATTCTCATTACATAAATGTATTAATGTTGCTGGAGATAAAATTGATAAAAACAAAAATCAGAAATGTATTTATTAGAGAGCGATGATTGCCATATGATGTACGTCAGACAAACAAGCTGCAGCTTTGAAGAACGGCTTACAGAACACCATAAAAGCTAGAATAGCCATTCTTCAGATGCTATCATTTTTTCTAATGGCATTAACACAGATTTCTAGAAGAAAGTGAAATTCTAAAAAATTGACACTTATAGAAGAGTCAGGGCTTAGATGAGCACAATCAAAAGCGGTTTAAAGTCTGAAGCGGAAAATTCCTAAAAATTTTATCCACTCCATCTGGAAATTTTAAAAAAATGACAATCGATTCATTTTCTGATTAAGCTAGAATCAATAGTCGAATTAAACAAGACTAATAGGAGCAAATTTTACATATACTTCTTTAAATTTTAATTTCACTTAGTGTTAGAAAAATAAACTATTTATTTTAAGCGTACTTTACAGAGCATTCAATTTACAATAGACTTTTTAAAAATATAAACCGATTTTTTTCAAGTATTTCCTTAATAATGAATTATTTAATGCATTTATTTTAATTTTGAGTTGTCATTTTTTTTCTGAATGTATTATGCTACAAACAAAATGCAATATCACGGCCTCAGCTTTATTATGCAGTTAATAAAGTAATATACACACTTGCAAAAAAATGAAAATTGCACCAGCATTAATAATACACCTAAAAATCTCAACCCTTGTACACTTAAAACGTGAGCTAATAAAAATTTAAATACATTATTAATAACGCCGTCACTTATGCATAATAAGTGAAAATTTATATATTTTTTTAAGGCCGCCGTTCCTGTCATACGGCAAGGACAAAGAGGGGGGTTGGGAGGGGTGTACTGATTAAATGCGCCTTATCTGAAACTAGAATCTCGGTAATTGCGGTCCGTACGCTCCTCGGGAGGGCGGGAGTGACGGAGAGGAAAGAAAAAAAAGGCTGATTAACTATAACAAGTTTTAATAAAATCCCTTGTAATGTTATTACCATTTTCCACGCATTAGCGCTAATAAATCTTTATCGAAAATTGATCAACTGTATGAATTTTAATGCAGGGCAGTAATAACAGTAATTTGGAGTTTGTTTGCACATGACCGTCTGCTGGGGTAACACGTCGTTTCGAATTTTGCCGGTTTTGCATAATTAAGACGGTTGTTTAAATACGAACAAGTTCATAGGTAATTACTTTCGTTGCGCTTTAACGTGTGCACTAAATTAAAATTAACTTGATTTATTGATTGATGAACACAATTTTTACTTAAAGCTTTTTAGATCCTCTCCCCAAAGAATATATGCTTATGATTACAAATATTGGATTGAAAAGGCTGTTACTTGGCGAAACTCCATTATGAACTTATATGAAAAACACGATTGTTTTAAGTTTAGCTTTATTTTGTAGATACTGCTACAATTGTTTCACTACACAGTGGCTTCATCAGGAAGATGAATCAGTATCTACAAAATAAAGCTAAACTCAAATCGATCATGATCATGATTTTTCATTATAAGCTTATGATTACAGTTTCAGTTTAAAATCTTATCGATTCAGAGCCTCCGAATAGTTACATATACACAGAAACAATTGTTTTTTTTCTAAACATTTGAATATTATATTAACCATCTCTAGAACTTAATACCATACTAACCATCTAAAAAGGAATATTTTCGCTGAAGAAATACCTTCTACAAGGAAAGTAAAAACACATGAGTTAATTATTGACTTAATATTCTATACACATTAGCAATTTGTAATTAATTACTGCATTATGCAAGAAATCGTGGATAATACCAGACCTTATCTGCGCTTGATAATTACACGAAATCGTATTATATTTATAATTTCATTTTATTGCTCCGGTAATTAGCCAGCTACGTAATATTGAGGTGTACCCATTTATCAATAATGAGATTATAACTGGGCTTCTATTATATAAAATATTTAATCAGTATCATTAACCGTATCATAGGTAATTACTATTCAGATCAAGTTAATAGATAGTGGACTGTAATTATTGTGATATAGAGGAGTCGACGTTCGACTCTTTGATTTTAATAGAACGAAATGAGTAAAGGTGTGAACAAGCGGTGCACTCAATGAAATAATAAGTAATGGCACGTTTATGAGATCGTGTAGTAAATTAAGAATGAAAAACAAAAACAATAAAACGTAATGTGCACGTCATTGGACGCCTGCAGTGAATAGAGTTAAGGGTGTCTGTACTGTTCGCAAGTGTTGTCCCGTTTTAATCTCATCGAAACGTCTCGGAGCCGCCGGATTCGTCCCCATAATGCGATTTAATGTCTTGGGAATGGAGAGATCTCGCGAAATGTGCTGACTTGTCTGAGGGTTTTCCGGTTTCCGGTTTCTCTCCGTGATTGTCGAGTGTTCGTTCCGGGCCATTGCTTAGTGGATCGTGCTGACCCGGAAACGGTCACCGGAATACTAAAAAGCTCACCCCATCACTGAATTATGTATATTTACGTGTTGTTCGAATAAAAATCGGATTTACACATCGAATAACAGAAAAATACAAGCAAGGTTTTAATTTGATCAGTATTATAGTTCATCATAAGAAATCATTTTTATTTTGTTTTTTTGCCTTACTTGTATGATGTATTATGATCGTTCAAATCTATTTTAATGAAAATATCCATTTTGAGATACCATTTTAATAATTTTTAGAATAAAAATGTGCCTCTATGTATCTTTTTATGGGCGCTGTATCTTGAGAACTATAAAAGATATTGAAACTGAAATTTTAAACTTAAAGATTATTTTACTCATCGAAGTTATTATATTGACTTTTGGCAGTTGTTACATGGCACTTAATAACTGACAGTTATGAATTGAATGTTGACAAATTTATTTGACACTTTAAGTCTTTGAGAATTTAAAATTGCCAATCAAAAGCGGAGAGATTTAAATTTGTCCCTTGACAGTTAATTTAATGTTTACGTTTTTCATTTGTAACTTTTAAGGCTTTAACAATTAAAAGTGTACAGTCGACAATAACACTTGAAACTTGACATTTGACAGTTATTACTAGGTTGTTATTAGTTCAAAGGTGACATCAGTTAAAAGTAGAAAGTTTTGTATTTAATAGATTGACAGTTATCAGTTGAAAATTTGATAGTTTGACATTTGAAAATTACTACTAGATTGTTGTAAGTTCATAGATGATACAGGTTGAGAGTTTAAAATTAGTAGTTGACAATCGACAGTCACATTTAATAGTTATTACTAGTTTGTTCTTAGTTGATATTTAATATATTGACAGTTAATAGTTAAAAATATGACAGTATGATATTTGACAGTTATTACTAGTTTGTAACTAGTTGATATTTAATTGATTGACAGTTATACATATGACAGTATGACATTTGACAATTTTAACTAGTTTGTTATTAGATGATATGTAATTGATTGACAGTTAAAAATATGAGAGTATGACATTTGCCAGTTAATAATACTACGTTGTTGTATGTTGTAGGTTGATAATTGAAACATTTACATTTCACATTTAATCGAATTTCAGTTAACACTTGGTTATATTTACTTTTTACAGTTGTTTAATGGTATTTCCTAACTGACAGTTATCAATTAAAAGTTAATCAATTAAACTGATTCTTGGAACTTTAATTAAGTCTTTGAGAATTAAAATTTGTCAGTCGATATTTATATTTAACATTTGTAACTTTTAAGCTCCAATAATTAAAAATGTGGAGAGTAGACAGTTAACAGTTGAATGTCTGACAGTTGACAATTTGACAAATGGCAGTTACTATAAGGTTGTTAACTTAATATATTGATATGAAAATTAAACACTGAAATTTCTAGTGCAGTATTAATAATGATAATTATTAATAAGAGAAATAACTATCTAATCTAGTTTTTACATTATTATGTAAAAAATTAGTGCAGAAGCTCATAGAGATTTATTTCTCTCGTTATTAATTAATATATTGAGTTTTGATAGTTGTCACGTGGCACTTGATAACTGGTAGACATGTTTTCACATTTGGAACTTTAAATCTTTTTTCAATTCAAAGTTTGTAACTTTAAATCTGCTAAATTACATTTGACTATTCCACTCCTATTGCATGTAGCCAATGACAAGGAGGTGTGAATAAACCAAACTTAAGGTTTTCAACTGAGAAAAATTAAGTTGACTATTTCCTGACAAATTGAATTAGACTTGATAAAAAAGCTTTAACAATTAAAATTGGACAGTCAACAATTTTTTTTATCAGTTAACAGTTAAAAAATTGACAGTGACAGTGAAATTTAAAAGTTACATCAGTTGACAGTTTAATAGATTGAGAGTTAAGACAAGTTCTATTAACTTTTGACAGTTATTACATGACACAATTATCAATTGTTGTCAGTCATTTAACAGTTGTTTTGATAAATGTTATAAATTAAAAATGTACACTTGATATTTATCAGTTGATAATTTGAGTATTACTAAAGGTGATATCAGATGACAGTTAAAATTTTTATATCTAATATATTGACAGATAACAGTTGAAAACACAGACCAACGAATGAGTTTAAAAAATATAACTTTTTACAGTTGTTTAATGGCATTTGCTAACTGACAGTTATGAATTAAAAGTTATTAAATTGAACTGATGTTTGGAACTTTAATTAATTCCTTGAGAATTAAAAGTTGCCAGTCGATGTTTATATTTGACATTTGTAACTTTTAAGCTTGAACTGGACAGTTACCAGTTGAAAGTTTGACAGTTGACAGTTTGACAGTTGCCAGTTATTATAAGGTTGTTATTAGTTTAACTTAATATATTGAGTTTTGATAGTTTGGAACTTTAAATCTTTTTCAATTCAAAATTTGTAACTTTAAAGCTTTAACAATTAAAAATGGACAGTCAAAAGTTAACAGTTAAAAATTTGACAGTAAAATCAGTTGACAGTTGAAATTTTGATATTTAATAGATTGCCAGTTGAAACAAGTTGTATTGACGTTTGACAGTTGTCAAACTGAAAATTATCAATTGTTGTCAGTCGTTTAACATTTGTTATAATAAATGTTAAATATTTAAAAATGTACAGTCGATACTTATTAGTTGATAATTTGACTTTTGACAGTTATTAGTAAGTATTACTAAAGGTGGCATTGTATGACAGTTGAAACTTTTATATTCAATTGATTGACAGATAACAGTTGAAAACACAGACCAACGACAGTTGGAATTATTAAGAATAAGTTTTAACAAATGTAACTTATTACAGTTGTTAACTGGAATATTCTAACTGATAGTTATCAATTAAAAGTTAAAAAAATTAACTGATGTTTGGAATTTTAATTAATTCCTTGAGAATTAGTCAAACGATGTTTATATTTGACATTTGTAACTTTTGAGCTCCAAAAATTAAAAATGTAGACAGTTAACAGTTGAAAGTTTGGCAGTTGGCAGTTATTATAAGGTTGTTATTACTTTAACTTAATATATTGAGTTTTGATAACTATCAATGTGATAACTATCACATGGCACTTGATAACTGGTTCGTCATCAATTAAATGTTTTAACATTTGTAACTTTAAATCTTTGCCAATTCAAAGTTGGCGGGTTATAGATAACAGTTAACATTTACATTTGTAACTTTAAGCTTTAAGAATTAAAAATGGGCAGTAAACAGTTAACACTTAAAAATTTAGCAGTTGACAGTGACAGTAAAATTTGACAGTGGCATCAGTTTGATATTTACTAGATTGGCAGTTAAGACAGGTTATATTGACCTTTGACAGTTGTTAACTGACAATTATCAATTGTTGTCAGACGTTTAACATTTGTTTAAATAAATGTTAATAATTAAAAATGTACAGTCGATATTTATCAGTTGATAACTTGAATTTTGACAGTTCTTAGTAAGTATTACTAAAGGTGACATCAGATGACAGTTGAAACTTTTATATTCAATTGATTGACAGATAACCGTTGAAAATACAGACCAACGATAATTGGAATTATTAAGAACAATTGTTTAATGATATTTTCTAACTGACAGTTATCAATTGAAGTTAATAAATTTAACTGATGTTTGGAACTTTAATTATTTTTTTGAGAATTAAAAGTTGTCAGTCGATATTTATATTTGACAACAATTTTTTGTGGAGTCGAGAGTTGCCATTAGAAAGTTTGATAGTTGACAATTTGACAGTTGCCAGTTATTATAAGGTTGTTATTAGTTTAACTTAATATATTGAGTTTTGATAGTTTGGAACTGTAAATCTTTTTCAATTCAAAATTTGTAACATTAAAGTTTTAACAATTAAAATGGACAGTGAAGAGTTAACAGTTAAAAATTGAATAGATTGACAGTTAAAACAAGTTATATTGACTTTTGACAGTTGTTTCATGGCACTTAAGAACTGGTAATTATCAATTGTTGACAGTCATTTAACATTTGTTTTAATAAATGTTAATAATTAAAAATGTACAGTCGATATTTATCAGTTGATAATTTGACTTTTGACAGTTATTAGTAAGTATTACTAAAGGTGACATCAGATGACAGTTGAAATTTTTATATTTAATAGATTGACAGATAACAGCTGAAAACACAGATCAACGATAGTTGGAATTATTAAGAATAAGTTTTAGAAAATTTAACTTTTTACAGTTGTTTAATGACATTTCCTAACTGACAGTTATCAATTAAAAGTTAAACTGATGTTTGTAATTTAAATTAACTCTTTGAGAATTAAAAGTTGTCAGTCGATGTTTACATTTGACATTTTGAGCACCAACAACTAAAAATGTAGAGAGTCGACAGTTGACAGTTGAAAGTTTGATAGTTGACACTTTCACAGTTGGCAGTTATTAAAAGGTTGTATTAGTTTAACTTAATATATTGAGTTTTGCTAGTTGTTACATGGCACTTGATAACTGGTAGCCATCAATTAAATATTTTAACATTTGGAACTTTAAATCTTTGTCAATTCAAAGTTGGCGGCTAATAGCTAACAGTTAAAAAATGATATTTCTAACTTTAAAGCTTTAACAATTAAAAGTGGGCAATCAACAGTTAACACTTAAAAATTTGACAGTAAACAGTGACAGTAAAATTTGACAGTGACATCATTTGACATTTAATTTGGTTGATTGAGTTACTTGAAGATAATAATAACTTTGATTAAAACACTTAGAACCTTTCTTCAATATTTTAAATATTTAAATATTGAAGAAAGGTTCTAAGTGTTTTAATCAAAGTTATCATTTGACAGTTGAAAGTTTGATATTTAATAGACTGACAGTTAAGACAGGTTATATCAACTTTTGACAATAGTTACATCGCACTTGAGAACTGACAGATATCAATTGTTGTTAGTAGTTTAACACTTGTTCTAATAAATGTTAATAATTAAAAATATACAGTCGACTTTTATCAGTTGAAAATTTGATAGTTGATAATTTAAGTAAATACTACTTAAGGTGACATCAGATGAAAGTTGAAAATGAAAGAAAATATTTAATAGATTGACGATTAACAGTTGAAAACAGTCAAACGATAGTTGGAATTATTAAAAATAGGTTTTAAAAAATGTAACTCGATTGTACATCTCTAAAAATATTTGAAAATATAGTCAAAAACTATAAACATCAGTTATGCAGACAATTAAAAATATCATAACAGTTTATGAGGTAAAATCAAATAAAGGTATAGAAATAACAAAATCAGCTATAAGATACATAAATTACAAAATCTGCTAAAATTACAATTGACTATTCCCCTCCTATTGCATGTAACTAATGATAAGGAGGTGTTATTTTTTAGCCAATCGCGTCAATTATTAAGTGAATAAACCGAACTTTCAACTGAGAAAACCGTAGTTAACTATTTCCCGACAAACAAATTGAATTAGCCTAAAAAAGAAAGCAAAAGTTTATACTTACGTCGGTTGTAACTAAATTATAAAATGAAAAGGTTTGGTACTGCTTCATCATCTATAATAAATTAGGAAGCAATTTAAAGAATTCTGCACCGATAGAAACTACCAGTTGTTAGCAACTCTTGTCGCGAATTTGGAAGACTGGTTATACTCGTGGAATGAATAGTATGTCCAAATACCATTCGTGATGGCAATTAACTCGGAATAAATTTTGTTTTTTGTACATTCAAGTTTGTTGCTTATTCGCGATTTTAATTCGAGCAAATGGCAGAAAAAATCACGAGCCACCAGGCTTATCTTTGACTTATCCGAGATCCATCTCAATTAATTATAATTTATTTTGAGATTAATTGTTGAAATTTTGTATATGTCTATAATTGTTGTATCCATTACACCAAGGATTTTAGAACATTGTCTTATTTTGTTATTGAATGGCCAAAAGTGAAGGTTCACTGATTCACTCTCAGACTTTGTGATGAACATAGAGTATGCATTTCTGGACACATGTCTAATCTGTGTTTTCAGTTCGGTTAGTCGCAACTTGTTGAAAAAATGGGAAATCGTTTATATCGAGATATTGACATTGTTTCACCTTTAAAAGCCTTATTAACTAGGCATTAAACCAATATGGATAATATTTTCTAGGTGTTTAATACTTAGGAACTTATTTTTCAATGAGAAGATATGATAAATTATAAAAGTAATCACAAATTTCGTCTATTGAAGCGTTCGGTTTAAATACTGAGTTACAATTAACCTTACAAATTTCATTAGCGAAGCCTGGTTTCACCACTAAAACCATTGGAATCTCTGTTATTAGAAGAGATAGAGTAATGGTAAAATGGGGAATGTTTTGCAAGAATTAGTGCTCATAACAAATCCCATTTCAAACTCACCTTTACATGTTTCAATTTTAAGATATTTTGATAAAACTAAAATTTGACAATTTTAATTTTCCTCAATAACTCGATAACGCCTAACGCGACCGATATTAAACCTTTTACACTACCCTAAAATCATTCTCTTTTTTCCAAATCTACTATTTAACGTAGATTTAACCATGTTTAGTTTATTTCACAGAAGTAAATACGTTCAAACCAGTTTTGCTTTGATAGTCTTCCTATTTTATAACACGCAAATTACATTTAATGTCTGTTGAGGTATTAGCCAGAGAAGTAGTTATTTCAACAAGTAATTGAGTATAGAATGAAAATTAAAATCGATGGATATTTATATGTTTTAAACGCTTATATCAAAAAACTTCCTTCGATGAATTGAAACACATGAGACAAAACAAAGCGTTTTAATTGACAATCTCTACACTATGGTATTTTAAATAAATTTACTTATTCTATAAACAATTATTATAAATTATCATTGCATTTTATAAATTCAAAAATCTAATTTAGTTTAGTTATTACTGTCAAAGCAAGCTCCGTGAAGTTTAAATTATTACATTCAATAAATTAATTGAATGGAACTATCGTTAATGTGTGCAATGGATCAACGGGTTTACATAAATAACTATGTGCACGCATGGATGAATACACTTCTTATTTTGGTTTTTAGTCTAAAGAGTGCAAATAATGGCGATTAATGAAGTGTAAAGTTAATACTAGACATAATGGTCCAGTACAAAAACTTCTCTAATTCTATGAAATATAGTTATAACATATGTTTAATTAATTTAATAATCATTATATATAGAACTGTTTCAATAAAATTTACTAAAAAAATAATTTATGAAAATGAATTAGACATACTGAAGAAATTTTGAAAAGAAAATCTTTTCAGATGGATAATTCTATGCTTTGGAAATGATAAATGCCACTGAGTTAAGTTAATTTTGTTTACAAAAACCTTACATGTTTTGGTAATATATGTATATATTTCTTACGTTATTCTTTTTCTTTTTTAAAGTAATGATTGTAGTTTTTTAATAACGGAACCTATGTTAAATTATATATCTTTTTTAGAATGACTGAATGCTACAAAGCAAATTACAAGCAGGTGTTAAAACATATTTTTTGAGTAATTGATTTCTGAACTCAATTCATTTAAAAATTTGAATATCCTTACTTTCATTGGCTTACTGAGAAACACGTTGTAACCTTTAGAAGATGCAAACTGATTTAGGGATGATAAATGTCCCGAATTATTTAATTGTACTCTTGTAGTGTCGTAGCTCTATTTACATGAAATAGTTTTTAAAACACTTTAAACCTAGAGAAAGTCTTCAAAAGAGTTTCTGATGAGTATATTTTACAACTAAATTCATTAATCAAGTTCTTTGGGTATTTGTTAATACAAACTCGGCGAAAACATTTCCTATATTCATCTTACATCCAATGTTTGTAAACTTCTTTTACTGAAAATTTTCGTAAGTAATTTGCCTAAATCAGATGGTTTAATAGATTTAAGAACCTACTTATAAATAGTTATTTATGATAATCGTAATAAGTTTTTGAAGTACACATTGTTTTTATCTGTAGCGTCAATAGTGCAATTCTGTACAGTCTTGCCATTTACTTGGTTAAATTAAATGCTACAACCTGAAAATGATTAAAGTGTATGTGACATAAACCTTATTTCTTTAAAAAAGCAACTAGTTTAATTTGTAGTATATCTGATTTTTGCTACAAATAGGAAACCAAGGAATTTGATTCCATAGTAACAAAAACAATGATTTGAGGAATTTGCATGTAAAAATAATTTAAAAATTTTATAAGTATCTCATGTAGAAATTAAAGTTATTTTAAACCTTACCTTATTTTGATGGTTAATCATTATTATAAGACCAATGAACTTACCTAAAACAAAAGAAAAATTATTAGTATATTTAATTAAGTACATAAATCATAAATTTAAAAAAATCATTTTATGAGAATCAACTTCATTATATACATATTTATTTATTTTGATCGATACCTCACACCCAATGAAAATATTTGATTTTTTTAAATTTAATTTTCTTCTTGTGAAAGGGTTAGTTGAGTTCATTAAGTTTCTTATAAAAAATTGTATAGATAATATGTATAAAATTAAAATAAACAGTTAAAAACTTAGGCATGATAATGATGACAAACATATTATATAAAGTTGTATGTATAATCTAGAAATGAAGAAAAATTTGAAAACAGAATGCAGAACCAGATTGCAGATGACAAGTACAGATGACTGATAAAAGCGACTGATGACAGATGAGAGAGAAGAGTTTTCACAATAAATTGTATTTTTGACATTAATTATGAAGTATATTTATATCATACAAATAGGCACCTTGGCATTGTTAATAAATCATAACTATTAAAAGAGATTTTTAAAAAGATTTTCTACTAGCTCAACTTACAAACTAACATTTGAACTATTCTTTCGAATACAATAAATTATAAGCTTTTCTGATTAATAAATAAAACATGTTGACATTTATTTATGGAATATATTGTAATTCAAATAGTCACCTTAGCAGTGCTATTATGTCATAACCA
This sequence comes from Ontholestes murinus, assembly GCA_963969525.1. NCBI lineage: Eukaryota > Metazoa > Arthropoda > Insecta > Coleoptera > Staphylinidae > Ontholestes > Ontholestes murinus. The sequence continues at coordinate 94,893,366 of OZ018387.1, forward strand.
ATTTCATTAATTTCCAAACAGTTGGATAAATTACTTAAATTCCTTCTTGGATCTCGGTTTCCAGTTTGTAGTGTGTGTGGATTATTAGTATTGAACTTGGACTTACTTAAACTTTATAGAAAGTTATCAATTAGCATCAAGTTGTAAAATCAGAGATGACAATGTAGACCAGCATTTTTAGAAAATGTACGATAAGGAAAATACTATCTTCAGAAATTGATTATTTATTATAATATATTGCAAATGTCACTATCCTATTGAACCCAGATTTTTTGTAAATTTCGTCCAATTGAATATTTAATTTTAAATGTCGAAAATTTTAATATACATTTTTTAAAACATTGCCGAAATTAATTTCCGAACTAACGCGTTGTATCTCTGTTTACCTTTCGGAAATTATTAGTGGTTTATTAGTATAGACCTTTGACTTCACAAATATTTATATGAAGCAGTCGATTAGATTCAACTTATAAGATCTAAATTTGCAATTTAGATCAGCATTTTTTTTAGATTACAAAACCAGAAATATGTTTTTTTTTTTTTAATTTTCTATTAACATGTTTGTTCTATTAACATGTTTTGTCAAAGTATAGAGTTTTAAATTTTGAAAATTAACAGTTAGAAGAAAATGATAAGTATAACATAAAAGGTCTACTACTGTAGGAATGTCTTGCTGTTTGCATTCAAGTTCTTAAAACCATCACTTAAAGGTATTTAATAGCCAAATAAAAATATATACTTTCATTTAGTTAATATCACACTGCTTATTTATTAGTGACTGCGTTTTCGATCGCAAAGTGATCATTATCAAACTATAAGTAACTGCAGTCACTAATAAATAAACAGTGTGATATTAACTAAATGAAATTATTTAAAGTCATATAATGGTGTCCTTCAGAAACGCCTAACAGTAATTCAAGATCTCGTTTGGTCATCCAATGATCATGCTTTTTAAAAATCACCTCAGAACCTTTCAAGGTAAAACAAGACTATGTAAATTCTAGTTGTTATAACGAGCAATCAAAAATTTTTGACCTAAACAAATATTTATTATTCAAGGTCATCCATCTGTCAATCGTACAAAGACATTTAAGATCATTTAAGTATATCCAAGATTCACCCAAGACTTTGATATTAAGATCATTTAAGTTAATTAAGGTTAAGCAGCATATGTTCAACATTATTCAACGTGATAATTCAAATTATCACGATTATTTAATATTCTAAAATTACCAGCCAGTCATCTAATAGTAACTTAATCTCATTTAAAGCTACGGAACTATGATTCAAATTTGTTGTTATTAAGAGTAAAAATATAACGAGGGCAATGAGGTCATAAAATAATGCTTTTTGAAGCAATTAGCAATTTAGAGTGATCATCAGTTGAGAACTTAAATTGCAGCATTCGGCTGGAGTGGAAGAATATTTTACAGAGTCAACTTTATCTATTTAATTTGTAATAAATTTATTTATTGTAAGAGGATAAAAGTATTAAATACAAATACAAATTCAAGGTAATCCAACAGGGATTTAAGGTCATATAATTCATTGTCATAGAAATTCTCCGACGATACTAAAAATTATGTAAGGTCAAGTAAGACCGTATTTCTAGTTAATATAATTGTCAATCGAAGTCACTTTTTGACTTCTTGGCCAATACTACTGAAATTACTCAATATCGTTTGACATAACGACTATTTAACATCTCCTAAGGCCATATAACGACAATTCAAAGCCATTTAAGGACACTAAACGGCTATTCTTATTTATTCAATGATTAATTAATATTATTAAATGGACATTTAAGGTCAGCCAGCATTGATTTAAAGTCTGTTAAGTTTAAAGAAATCATCAGTTTAATTTTCTAGGTCATTTAAATCTATGATAAGGTTTCAAATTCTTAATCAGTACACATAATTAAATTATTTTCAAGGTTATTTATCAGCCATTAAATGTCATTGATTGACGACTGACAGTCGTATTCATTCAACCTAATATGCAAAAACATTCAGCTAGGGCGTCAGAATGTATTTGCATATTAGGTTGTATGAATTCGACTGTTAATCGTCAATCAATAACATTTAATGATTGATAGTCGACATTAAATAATAATTAAATTATGTGTATTGATTAAGAATCAGTCTTTATAAGCCAGTATCTTAACATTTCTTCTCTGAAGTGCAGATAATTTCTGGAATGTAATAGACATAATATTTTGGAGGTTCGATCCACATAATTACCATCTAATGAACTTAAATGACCTTGTACGATCGCTGGATGTGCTTCAATGGGGTCTGGTAAGTCGAAGCTTATTCAATGATCCAAGAACATTTAAGGTAATTCAAAAATAATTCTAGTTACTAAAATGATGACATTTTATTTAAAGATTTCTAGGGCAAAACACCTAGAATTACTTTTCAATAAAGTTAAAGATCATAAGATTATCATTCAAGGTCATTTAGCAAATATTTAGTAATTCAGCTTCATTGGATTGCAGATTTATGTGAATATTCATAAATTTTTAGATCAACTCATTCCGGCGTTGCTTAGTTCCGCAATGTACAAAGGAATCCTGATTAAATTTATCAAACTATGAAAAAATAATTAAGTGTTATTTAAGGTAGCTCAAGTAGTTCTAGCAAAAAATTACGTTTATTAAAACAGCATTTAAGGTAACCTAGCAGTGATTTAAAGTGCCTGTAGTTCAAGATCATCCGATTATCTTTCAGGGGTATATAAAATCATGTAGTCCAAAAACGTTTAAACTAATCCAAAAATTATTCTACATAAATCACCGATCAATCAAGGTCATCTACAAGTTAATTACCGATTTTCTTGTAACACCATTCAAGGATAATTCAAGGCCATTCAAGGTCACTTGACGTACATTCTAGTTTATTTTAATTTAAGGTCATCTAGTAGTAATTTAAAGTCATTTAAGTTCTAAAAGATCATCAGATTATCTTTCAAGGTCTATACTATGTATGTAATCCAAAAACATTTTAAATAGTCCAATAATTATTCTAGGTAATTCAAAGGTTAATGAAAATCTGATTTTTATTTACAAATTTTACTGGAATTACTTGTCAATACAATATAAATTGTTATTAAAGATCGTTTAACGCCCATTTAAGACCATCCAACGATCATTAAACATCAATATATCACTGGATGGTCATTCATGTTTATACAATGATCTAAGGTCATCCAAAGATCATTTGAAGTTATTTAAGGCTATTCAACAATCGTTGAAAGTCAACCAACTATCCAACGATTATTCAATCGTCTAATGGCAATTTAATATCATGTATCAAATAATATTTATGATCATTCAAGGTCACTCACGTTTATCCAATCAATACTTCATGTTATTAAAGGTAGCAGTAAGCAGTCATTAAGGATCATTCAAATTTCTATAATGTCAGCTAAAAACCATTTAAGGTAATTTAACAGATTTTTAAGATACAGATTTCTTTATCAGTTATTTAAGACTACTCAATAATTTTTCAAGAAAAATTTTCTCACTTATTTCTTAATGAAACATTATTAAATAATAGGTAAAGAATTGATAAACAATTGGTTTGTTTCAATCAGTAAAACAAACCAAATGTTTGTCAATTCTATACCTGTTACTCCTTAATTATTCAATGGTAATCAATCAAGGTCATGTTGACTTCGTAGGTTATTTAACACTTTCTATGTAGGATTTCCTCTCTTTTTATCAAAAAAATCGACTGTATATTTACAAAACCTGACCAGTAATATTCAAAGTTGTAGATATTAACCGGCCGGATCGAAAGTAAATTTGTTTTGTAAATAATTAATAACCTGTTTTTACATATTAACCATCGGTGGGTCTTCTCTGAGTGTTGTTTTTGGACGCATTTGTTCACGCGTGCAATAATGTATCGCGCCAGGCTAAGCAACGTGATAAGTTAGTACCAATTATTTTCCAAATATTCATATATTTAATAAATGCAAAATGAAACATAGAGTACAATGTTGCATAGGTAATAATTGGTATTCCTTTGCGACTCTGCTTACTTGAATTCTCCACCATAACTCTTTGCCACCATGGGGTGATCCAGATATAAAATGTTGATATTGTTTTTTTTGTAGAGGATGGCATTTCTCCTATGCAGTTTTATAAAAATATAAAATAGGTCGCGAAGGTAGAAAAGCACATGCCACAATTAGTTCAATCCCTGATTGTGGAAGTATTGGCCTCCTCAGGTGGTTCTACTCCCAGTATGCCAAAACGCGGCAGACCTTCAACATCTAGCCCCCTACAAATAATCCCAAGAAGAAGCGTCTAAATCCACAATCACTTCATATGGCTGATATGACATTCGATGGCCTTAACCATTGGCCAACCTATATAAATAGGCATGAGCCACGCTGCAAATTAGTGACGTGTGGAGGTGGTACCCGCAAGTGTCAAGTAAGTCAAAAGTTTTCACATGACATTAAAACCTTTGACTATTTAACAATAATTTTCGGTAATATAACGGCCAAAGTCATTTATGTCATTTATTTCTTGCCTAATACAGCTGTAATTACTGTTCAGCAATGACAAAGACGATAAAATTATCTAAGTAATTGTGGAGGATTCACTTCGTGATACATTTTGATAATGACAATCTGAAGTTGTCGAAACTACAGTTACAAGTGCAAATAAAAAGTGATACCAACAAAGTTAATTGTTTTATTTTGAATGATAAAATTATCATTTAAGGTCATCTGATGACGATATCATGTAATACCATTTAAGGATAATTCAATGTCATTTAAGATTACTCGGTGTACATTCAAGTTTATCCAACGATTACGAAAAAGACATTCAAGGTCATCTAGCAGTAATGAAAAAAAGAAGTTTTCACATGAATTCACAATAGCTGTGTAATAAATACAGATGACTTTCGAAACATTAGTGTCTCGAAATTAATGTCATCTTCGTCCAGTGGGGGCAATTGCTACCAATCCCTAGTTTATCCACGTGTGTAGCAAATTGAACAAAATTTTGTATAGAGATGTCTGAGATAGTAACAAATAATAAACAGTACAAAAACATTTCTGGACATCCGAAAAAATCCAGGGCTGAAAGGGTTAAAGTAAACAAAAACGCTAACTTTGTTGATATAACACTTTTATTTTTAAGTGACTCAAGTTTTCATCATTAACTGATCATTTTACAACCTAAAGTAGTTACGTAACTAGGTAACTTAGGGTTATCCAGCGATTATTCAATCCTCTATCAGCTATTTAATACCATATATCTAATAATTATTCATGGTCATTTAAGGTCACTAAAGTTTTTAATGGTCATCCACCGATCATTTAGTGTCATACAACAAGTTTATCCTACGTTCATTTAAGATCATCGAACGATCCTTGAAGATCATCTAACATCCTATAAAGCCATATAGGAATCATTCTATGTAACCCAACGGATAATAAAAAATACTTGAGATACAGATTTCTTTAGCAGCTAATTAAAGCTATTCGGTTAGATAGGATCATCCAACAGGCTTAACCTACAAGCATTTAAGTTTTTAGAGATCACCGAATAATCCTCGAAGATCATTAAGATTCTGTAAGGTCATCCAAGAAAAAATTAAGAAATTCAACAATAATTCTAGGCAATTCAACGGACAATCAAAGTCATTAAGTTAGAGATCTTTTACCAATTATTTAAGAATATTCAACAATTATTCAATGATTATTAATAAACATAATGATTATTTGATGTCATTTTAGGTCATCCATTAATTATTCAAGGTCATTAAAAATCATTCAAAATGATCTAACAATTTAAGATTATTTAATGTATTTATTTGATGCCATTTTAGGTCATCCATTTATAATTCAAGGTCATTAAAAATCATTCAAAATCATCTAAAAATTTTAAGGTCATCCAATAATTCAAGATAACAGTCATTCAAGATTATACAACGATTATTTATAGATCAATAAACGTTATTTGAAGCCATAAAATATTGCTTATCATAATTTGGGGAAGATGATAATCATTCCTACACTCACTATCTGTGGTTTAAATTAAATTAAATATGTAGGGTGGGTGGGTGGCCACTATCCCACCCTACAGTTCTTTTCACATCAGCAAACGTTTGAATGAAAATATTTTGCGTTCAAACAAAATTTTCATAATTTAAAAACTGTTTTTATTAATCAATTATTATTTTAGTAATCCTTGCTTATGTTTTACGGTTTGGATTGGGAAATAGTGGCCACCTACCCACCCTACATATACATTGTAATTTAAACTATAAACCTCCGTTTGAATTTTTGACAAATAAATCAGAAAAGTTAGTTAATTTTGTTAGATAAATATCAGCATACACAATTTTTTGTTTTAAGTTGTAACAACTAGACTCACTATCTGTGGTTTAAATTAAATTAAATATGTAGGGTGGGTGGGTGGCCACTATCCCACCCTTCAGTTCTTTTCACATCAGCAAACGTTTGAATGAAAATATTTTGCGTTAAAACAAAATTTTGATAGTTTAAAAACTGTTTTTATTAATCAATTATTATTTTACTAAACTTTGCTTATGTTTTACGGTTTGGATTGTGGAATAGTGGCCACCCACCCACCCTACATATACATTGGAATTTAAACTATAAACCTCCGTTTAAATTTTTGACAAATAAATCAGAAAAGTTAGTTAATTTTGTTAGATAAATATCACCATACACAATTTTCTTTTTTAAGTTGTAACAACTAAATTCACTATATGTGGTTTCAATTAAATTAAATATGTAGGGTGGGTGGGTGGCCACTATCCCACCCTCCAGTTCTTCTTATATCAGCAAACGTTTGAATGAAAATATTTTGCGTTAAAACAAAAGTTTCATAATTTGAAAACTGTTTTTATTCATGAATTATTATTTTACTAACCTTTGCTTATGTTTTACGGTTTGGATTGTGGAATAGTGGCCACCCACCCTCCCTACATAAATATTGGAATTTAAACTGCAAACCTCCGTTTGAATTTTTGACAAATAAATCAGAAAAGTTAGTTAATTTTGTTAGATAAGTATCAGCATACACAATTTTTTGTTTTAAGTTGTAACAATTAGACTTACTATCTGTGGTTTAAATTAAATTAAATATGTAGGGTGGGTGGGTAGCCACTATCCCACCTCCAGTTCTTTTCACATCAGCGAACGTTTGAATGAAAATATTTTGCGCTAAAACAAAATTTTTATAATTTAAAAACTGTTTTTATTAATCAATTATTATTTTACTAACCTCTGCTTATGTTTTACGGTTTTGATTGTGAAATAGTGGACACCCACCCACCCTACATATACATTGGAATTTAAACTACAAACCTCCGTTTGGCTTTTTGACAAATAAATCAGAAAAGTTAGTTAATTTTGTTAGATAAATATCAGCATACACAATTTTCTGTTTTAAGTTGTAACAATTAGACTCACTATCTGTGGTTTAAATTAAATTAAATATGTAGGGTGGGTGGGTGGCCACTATCCCACCCTCCAGTTCTTTTCACATCAGCAAAAGTTTGAATGAAAATATTTTGCGTTAAAATAAAATTTTCATTTTTTATTAATGAATTATTATTTTACTAACCTTTGCTTATGTTTTACGGTTTGGATTGTGGAAGAGTAGCCACCCACCCACCCTACATATACATTGGAATTTAAACTACAAACCTCCGTTTGAATTTTTGACAAATAAATCAGAAAAGTTAGTTAATTTTGTTAGATAAATATCAGCATACACAATTTTTTGTTTTAAGTTGTAACAACCAGACTCATTATCTGTGGTTTAAATTAATTTAAATATGTAGGGTCGGTGGGTGGCCACTATCCCACCCTTCAGTTCTTTTCACATCAGCAAACGTTTGAATGAAAATATTTTGCGTTAAAACAAAAGTTTCATAATTTGAAAACTGTTTTTATTAATCAATTATTATTTTACTAACCTTTGCTTATGTTTTACGGTTTGGATTGTGGAATAGTGGCCACCCACCCACCCTACATATACATTGAAATTTAAACTACAACCTTTGTTTGAATTTTTGACAGATAAATCAGAAAAGTTAGTTAATTTTCTTAGATAAATATCATCATACACAATTTTCTGTTTTAAGTTGTAACAAGTAGACTCACTATCTGTGGTTTAAATTAAATTAAATATGTAGGGTGGGTGGGTGGCCAGTAACCCACCCTCCAGTTATTTTCACATCAGCAAAGGTTTGAATGAAAATATTTTGCGTTAAAATAAAATTTTCATAATTTAAAAACTGTTTTTATTAATCAATTATTATTTTACTAACCTTTGCTTATGTTTTACGGTTTGGATTGTGGAATAGTGGACACCCACCCACCCTACATATACATTGGTATTTAAACTACAAACCTCCGTTTGACTTTTTGACAAATAAATCAGAAAAGTTAGTTAATTTTGTTAGATAAATATCAGCATACACAATTTTCTGTTTTAAGTTGTAACAACTAGACTCACTATCTGTGGTTTAAATTAAATTAAATATGTATTGTGGGTGGGTGGCCACTATCCTACCCTCCAGTTTTTTTCACACCAGCAAACATTTGAATGAAAGTATTTTGCGTTAAAACAAAATTTTTATAATTTAAAAACTGTTTTTATTAATGAATTATTATTTTACTAACCTTTGCTTATGTTTTACGGTTTTGATTGTGGAATAATATAAACTCTAACCTGAAAAGATTATCATATAATTTTGATTTGTATTAAAAGTTTTCGGGTAAATTATTACTGTATTTATAAAATAATTTATTTTATAACCGTATAAAAATTAGGTTGCTTAAAAGGAACAAAATGACTGGTAAATTATTTGTTTGTGTTAAATTTACTACAAATGGCTAAAATTATAACTTGACCGACCAAAAATAACTTGTTCAGTATCGCTAAACGGCAATTACGGCGTCTTTATGTAAATATATAGACGATTAATTTCTAACTAATAGGTAAAAAATGTTAATGCCCCGTGGCGAAATGTTTAAAACATTCCGGGCATATCTCACCGGGGACGCCAAGGGGTAGCAAATCGCCCATGACGTCACAGGCCATAACCTCCGAATGCGAAACCCCTAATTAAAAGCAATTTAAATTCCTTCGCGAGGGTTGGCGGGGGGCGCAAGAAGGTGCGGACCTCGTGCGCTGCTCGCATTCCACGATTCGATTTATTTATTGGTGGCAGTCGCACTTCATGAGGGCTGCATTTAACATCTCAAGAAAGGGGATTAATTATATATTATTTGAGCGCAGCCTGTGATTTTAAGAGATATGTTGGCAGATGATTGAGGATCAAGAGGAGCTGGCGAGCAAGCAGCCGAAGCCGTTCCATTCCTAAGGCTATTACATCTCTCCTATACATTACAAGGAGCTTTGTTTCTCTTAATTTCCTTTTAAATACGGGGTACCTCTCCTTCCTCACAGGAGGGATGGATGCCTTTGAATTATGGATTTATTCCACTGCTTTTATTTATGTATCTGCTGCTCGCATCAGCACGTCGTACCAAGAGTGTTTTAAGCGTTCTCGCATTGTGTGCCGATTTTAATTGGAGGCGGATGGTGCAAGTCGTAAACTTATTTGCAAAATTGGGTACTATAAATTTCATTCAACTTGCAACTAGTAATTTTCAAATATCTTTCAAAATATTAATACAATATTAGATTAAAGCAACAACCTCATTCACAGATACACATACAAAAACAGTTGAAGTATTTCATGATTAATAACTAATCAAATGCTAACATCATAGGTTCATTAATCAACTAATTAATATTAATTATTGTTCCCTGTCAATAACACCTAAGGACCGGTTTCTATTTATTTTGGATCTCATCAGAGTAGCGTAGTCGGTGGCTATCCACTCTAAGGCACTAGTGCAACAACAGATGGCACCCTAATGGTAATATCCTAATGAATTAATAGATAGAGTTAATACCGTACTTAAAATAAATATTTTTCAGACAGATATCCAACCTATAACCCATACAGACAACACACGTATCATTCAAATCTACTTATTTTTAATCATGATGATGGTACCTACACTTATATTTAATAATAAAAAACAGTATCCAATAAAGTAAACTCTGTTTGTTTGTTTTTTCTTCTTCAAACCTCAATTAAACCCAAAATTAAAAAATAAAACAATTACTGTAAAAAATCCTCGTTACCGTCCACGACCAGCGACTCCAGCTGCGAGAAATTCTGCCTCAATTTATACATTATAATTGCCTTTTTTTCCCCCTTTCGGTCGGACTCGAAATGATTATCCCGTCAAAAGTTGGGGTCCTTAGATTGAGTAGAGTTATTTTTTGTCAGGTAAAATTAAGGCCAATCATGCAATTTAGTACTTTAAATTCAAAACGAAGCCATTGTTTGTGATTACAATGATAAAAAGGTGTTCCAAGAAAGCCATTGTGCACTGGCGATTCATTGTTTTGATTCACGGAAATCACAATAATAATTTTCGTTCGCTTCTACCCCCGGCGAGCCGGGGAGTACGAATGAATGGCGACGGTGTAAAAAGGGCAATTAATTTCTGGGCGCAAGTGTTAAAAAAAAAACGGTTTCGGGGAATGACAGATACAGGAGATTTCTGGTCGAGTTAAGGCCGGTTGAGTGAGTGAGTGAGTGACTAGTCTGACGTGCTCTGCGGTGGAACAGGAAGAGACGGGTTATTAGCCTGTCCGTCATTCCTCTAGCGCCACAGTTTTTCCCTATTTACGTGAAGATGAAAGGGTGGGCGACTTCTTTTCACGAATTTTTAGCCGGATTAATGCGGCGTGAACGGAACGATCAAGTTTTAATTTTACAGCCAATTTATCGCTAATATCCAACCGATGTAGATTCCCGCCAAGGGTAATTCATCATTTATTATGTAAAAATTGCAAACGTGAGAAGAACGAGTTAATAATTGTATGTTGTTCAATTATTAAAAACATTATCATGTCTAATGAATCAAATCTACTCCAACTTCATAAAATAAACTCTAACATATGACCATTCATTACAGACAACACATTGAAAACAAATGTACTTAATAAAATGTCATATCAATACCATATTCAAGTAGATTCTACATAGATACATAGGAATTTCGTTGATTTAGAAAAAGTATCATCATGTTTTCAATAGCAAGAAAGTGTTGATAAATAACTTATTGCTAGAACAAACCATACTGATACAGTAGTTTCTCGGTAATGTTTAAACCTATAATTTAGAGATATTATTAATAATTGAATCATCAGCAAATGAGACATGATAAAAATAATTTGGAACTTAAATCGAACCTTGCGGAACACCATACTTATTAAAAAAGTAAATTGATTATATTCCTTTGATATTACAGTTAAAATTACTTTGTTGCAATTTGTATGCAAGAAACCTATTTTCGACATCAACTAAAGAAGAATGTGCCAATGGCGTCGTTGCAACTTTAATCCAAGCCACTGAAATCGAACTATTAAGCAACCCTATATCTTAAATGTAACTTGAAAAAACATTTCGCTTGTTTCTCTAAATATTAAATTGATGAAGTGAATACATGATGAATACAATATTCATCCGCCTGTTGAAGCCACTAAACTGAATTGTTCAACAATAAAAATGAAACCCCTCCTAACTGTGTTGTTTCATTTCACTGTATTATGGAGGTTCATCATTTAATATTGAATTAATGAGGCGGTTAAGCAACAACCCAATTACTCTATATTCAATATAAATCCTGAACATCTTTTAGATAAGTTACAAAGGTAGTATTATTAATAGGCTTTGATCACATACCCTAGAGGCACAATTCTTAAGCAGCTACTTTTAAGAAACGAAAGCATATTAATGCCGGAATCCCTGGTGTTATATAATATGATATTATTCTTACGGGCCCCCAAGCAATTGTTAATAACCGAGCATAAATATTAGATATTTTTTTAGGTCCTGCAAAAATATAATGAACACGTCCAGACTAGAACGAATTACGTTAAAGTTCACAGATCGAATTTTATTTTTAATAGCTGGCAAAGACTACGCAGAATCATCATGTTATTGACTTCATGAAATGAAACGCGACCCAGATGGTCTGGTCCGCCCTCTATTATCAGGAATCAACTACTCCTACTAAGTAACTCTCTGTTTGAGACTGAACCGAAGAGCTCCCTCTGTTACATCAGGTGGACAATGCAGCTGGACTGTCGTAAAGCCAGTCGGACACTACGATGGCTAAATAATAGGGTCCCTTTCATCAACTGTCACGAACGAAGATTCTGCCTCATATCCTAGGGCATCTGGTTAAGACGCTACCCTTACCCTGTAGCTTAGGGACCATGCATGTGGTTGTACAAACCTCTTCCCCTCCAGAGTCCAACACCTAACGTGGGCAGAAGCAACAAAATCAGGCAACTGCTCGGGCTCGAAATTCGCCCACTCATGGATACTATTTTAAAATCTGGTAGATTTTGTACGCCTCGAATGGGATTAGTATCCGAACGAGTCGGATTCCAGCGGACACCACATGGAGGATGAGGTTGCATTTGACTGATCAGTCAGCCCTTTAAGCTTCTAAGCTAGTAACTGAACCCATAAATTATTGCCAAGCAGAGAGGGGCATGCAAAGCTAAACTGGCAGAGCATCTCTGCAGTCGTCAGCTGCAGCACAAAACTGACAGTAGTAGCCAGGTCGGTACGAACTCGTGAACAGACTCCAGCCCCTCGTGCGTTTTTGAAAGAGAGTCGTAGTTACTCCCGCCTCTAGGTTATAAATTACAAGCTTGCATAGTTTCTGAAATCTTTTAAGAAACGCATAGCGTGGTTTTTAAAGAAATTGTTCTAGAGAGTCTGGTAGGGATGAATGATGTTTTTGGAATGCGTATAACTCAGCGCATGATGAGCCTAACATTTTCGGAATTGTTGATATTTGATCACTCGACCTTCCTTTTGCTAGATGTAGTCTTTATGAAATAGTGGATGCCAGAACAATGCGTATTTCTTTAAGACAGTGGGTCTTCTGTGGTTGCTACACAACACACATTACGAACACAATTCAAAGTTGGAAGGAATGGTCGTGTTGCTACGCGAAACACCATCCTCAAGTTGATGCAGAACCTCCGTACTAGAGGAACGTTGAAGCTTGGAGTCCCTTGAGGTTAAGAAAGAAGTTTCAGAACCCTTGAAAATGTGACTCAAGTTAGTGCAGCTATGAAAGATTTTTTCTTTCTAGAGTTGTGAAGGTGTGATATTAAAATTGAATAAGTCTTTTTCAGCGATACGGAGCAACTTGTCACACCTCTAGGGAGTTTATGGCATTTTGAGAAACCATTTTCTAGGACGTAAATAAAAAACTTTTTTAACTTTGTTTGTATAACACTGACGTTATTTAGTGACTATAGTTTCGACAATTTTAACTTGTCATTATCAAACTAGAAGATAATGACAAGTTAAAATTGTCGAAACTATAGTCACTAAATAAAGTCAGTGTTATACAAACAAAGTTAAAAAAGTTTTTTATTTGTGAAGAATAATGTATAACGAAGTAGAAGACTCCACCATTAACAATTTTCTAGGGCGACTCATTTCGTTACGAGGGCACAACCAATGACCACCACAATCGCCTGATCTTACGCCTTGTAATATTTTTCTATAGAGGTACCTAAAGTACCTAAAGTATTTATTCAGAAACCACGGATCCTTGATTAGCTGTCTACGCTATCACCCGAGAAATTCAATCGATTCCGGCAAACATGTGGAAAAAACGGCCATCACATAGATGACATTATTTTTTGTACATGAATGTTTTTTTAACCTTTTGTTTGATATGAAAACGAAATGGAAAATCCACAGCTACCTATTAAAAAAATAAAACTTTCTCCGAGTTATGATTTTCTCAAAAACGTCATTATATTTTTGGAATCTGTTGTCTAAAACGCATCCATTAAGAAGCTATAAGTGATGGCATTATTCTTCGATATTGAAAAGGCTTACGATACCACATAGCGTTTCGGAATTCTCTAATTCGTTTTCAAAATTCATTTATACGAGAAAAGACTAACTAAATATCTGCGAATTTGTTTATTTGTTTTACTTATTACACTGCAAATATATACACTTTTTAAAATTTATATGTATTCGTTCATTTTAATCACTTTTATTGTTCTTTAAACATCTGTAAATGATTTAGTGACCTACATGTAAGGAGAAACTTAAAAGAAGCTAAAATATTTGAAGTTTTATTTAAAAGCGGAATTTAGTTTAAAGATTTAAAGATACAAATCTACTATATATACAGCAGCGTCATTATTCCTCAACTTGGTTTGAAGGCCTATAATATTAATTTATAATGGTCGCTTCTATTATCTGTTAATTAAAGTTTTGTTTGAAAATTTTGTATTTTTTGTGTTGTATAATAAATAATAAGATAATAATAATACGAGTAGCGGAAATATTAATAAGAGTCCAATAAAATAATATAAATAATCATAAGCAAATGAGATACATTGACAAATGTTAGTTTTATAGCATAGTATTATACAATAAAAATAATAATGGAGTCATGGGCAACACCATATTTATTTCAAAGGTATAATAGATTCTACACCATCATGTAATATAAAATAACACACAGTCTTAAATTATAACATTTTTTATTAAATTAATATTAGAACAGGTTACTTATTTCTTTAAATTCTTGTGTCAGATGTGTCATTAGAATCTCCATTATTTTGATACCATTAAAAGGGCAGATGTACATCAGTAAATTTATTTAGATTAGGATTTGATAACACACAATTGAAGTTTGCTTTTGATCGCCACGGTTTCTCTAAACTTGAATCTTCACCATGGCTGTTGGTATAATTGAAATCAATAGTCCAGTGGTGTTAAAGCTTCCCCCAAATATTTAAGTGTTAAAAGCGATAATTGGACGTATAGACAATTTGTTTTGTTAATATAGAGGATTTACGATTTAGGGCTGTTTAGATATGATTAAAGGCTCTGTGCCTCTCTAGTTTTTCGAAATCCGCTTTATGATTACCCAAAAATATTTCAAATCGGCTTAGGTGAGAGTATTGAAAAAGGATAATAAGTATTTGAGTTGCGAATTTAAAACTCCATGGAAGTAACTGCTAAAAACAAATATATTTACTGATACATAACCTCTGCTTTCGGTGATATAACACTAATAACCCAAAACATTTTTTCATTGCGTTAACGTGACATTTCTTGAATGGTTTTCTCATTTATCACTTTTTTTAACTATTACTGATCAAGGTGTAAATAAAATTACACTAGGTTTGTTTCACAATTTTTCTCTATTAACTCGACTAGTTTCCCAATAAACCAAGTGTAATTTAATTTAAACCTTCATTGGTAAAAGTTAACATGTCATAATATATTTAATAACACAGTTTTCATTCTGGATACAAATAAGCCATATATGAAAGTTCACCAAAGTATCCTTTACTGATAGCAGAGACACCAAAACAGGATTGGGCGAGAGTTGAAAATCATGTGGACGTAAACTTGAGCCTTTCCATGTGAAGTTGAATTTTTTTTATACATTTTTTTATACATTTCTTGAATTATTTGTAAGTTTTTCGAATAGTTATGTACACACATTGGATCATAAATATTAATAATTGTTCCTTCTGCTTCAAAATTACAACCAAACTCCTGAATAGTCCAATTAAGTCACCCAAAACCCAAAGAGTGAGTGACGAAGTCCTTGTTAGTGTCATAGAGAACGAATTCGTACATCAGGACAAGTCCGAGTGTAGAGGTGTGCCTGGAAATGGAGCCTGGATCCAAAGAAGAGGAAAATCTGTGAATTCTTAATAGTCCTCAATGGACAGCCAATGTGCAAGCTTATACCCCTTTTGGCAAACAAGCGCAGAAAGAGAAGAGATAATAATTATAATGCGATTTACGTAGATAACGTACTCGAGGAATAGCCCAAGACAATGCCGGTTAAGGAAGGAAATCCAACGAGGTAGCTTATGCGATTTGTCTGTTGTTTCCCTTCGTTATCCGCAGTTGCCAATAGTAGCACGAAGAAGATGAAGATGAAGTCCGTAACGAGATGCATTGTTGATACTATGAGGTAGGCGTACTCATTCTTTAAATGATATTTTACCGTTTCCTAAAGATTGTTGTTGAAGGAATTCACAAATGTATCTACTAACGGCGCCATAATTTTAACTGATGTTTTCTTTCAGACAATAAAATAACGTAAACCTGTATTTGTCATTTTTTAATACATTATACTTTAAGTTTGATAATGATCAGTTAATGATCGAAACTCGAGTCACTTAAAGATAAAGTATGATATCAACAAAGTAAACGTTTTTGTTTAACATTATATTATGCTACACATTAAATTCTGCCCACATTCTAAAATAAACCCCTTTTCCCATTTTCAGCTGACCTCAACCCAGCTACCTCTCTGTCCTCCACCACACCAACCACTTGCACACCTCTATTCCACTGCCGCTTTTACTTAGACATATCCTAGTAACCCTCTCTTTCCCCCTTCTGTCTATCTTCTTCCTCGCTTCTTTACACTCATTCATCCAATGTTATCACTCATCTATTCCTTCTCCACAAAAGTTACATATATTCCTCTCCCATCCATATCTTCCTGCCCTTTTCTTCATATGCACATCTAAATCTTGCCGACAACCGGACTTCTTCTGACTTTAACTTTTTGAAGTAGAACAAAGGCCTTGCGAACACCTGCAGTTCTTGGTAGTACAGGTTGAAGCTACTTTTCTGTATTTTTGATTGCCTCTCCTGCAACTCAATCTCTCGTAACCTTTCCGCCACCTCGCTATCTATCTTCTCCCCCCATATCAATTTCTCCGCAAAAACAACTGCTGACACACCCTCTCAGACACTCACCCCATTCCTCTCTCACTACCTTTTCGAGAGGAAAATTTAGGAGTTAGGTGAGCTCTTAAATTTTACAATTTTATCACTCTTCTATCCATCTCCTACTCTACCGATATTTTCTGGCACTCCTGCAGCGCAGCACTACATGTGGACCTCTCCAGCCCTATTATCGTCTCAAATACTGCATTTGTACCCTTTCCAATTCCACATGTCTACTCACTCCCTAAATATCTCCTGCACACGATACCATCGAGCTTATACATGCATCCCACCAGGTCATTTGATTACTTACATACCTATCTAGCATCCTATTCTATATATCCCGTATATACTCCATTGCTGCTCTCACATTCTTGCAAATACACCAATATGACGTACTTTCGTACCAGTTTTCCTGAATATATATACCCAAGATATTTAAATTCTTTCACTCGCTTAATCTGTCCTCCCAACTACATCAAATCTTCATTCTTTACTCTCCTCCCTACAATTTTACATGTTATTCATTTGGTCTTCCAATTTCCTATTCACCTTTCTCATTTCTCAACCGTTTTCGCCAAAAATACAGGTTGAACAACAATTGACTCAACCCTCTCATCTTCTCTCCTTATAAATTGAAACAATGATCCCTTCCCTCCATTGACTTGGAAATTTCCTTCTCCATAAATTGTTCAGAATCATCAGCGTTTTCTCTTTTCCTTCTGTTCTGCACCACTTCCATGCTTCTGCCTGTATCTTATCAAGTCCCGCCGCCTTCCCACCCTTTATGTACCGAAGTGCTCTCACTAACTTTTCCATACTAAAATATTCTTTCCCACCAAAGACTCTTCTCTCTCTGCAACCACCTTCCCTCCAGTTACTCCCTACAGCTCTTAAAAGTGGGCATTCTATGTATGAATGTTTATACCCTTTCCTTCTACTTTTATGACCGGCCCCCTTTCCTTCAAGTAGCTCCATAATTATTTACACTATCTTCATCTCTTCTCCTACCCACTTGTCCTTCTTAATATTGCACTACACTCTAAAGTTGATTATAGCCAGTTTCATCTCTTTCACCTACTTTCATATAAATGTAAAAACATACACCCAAAGAAAAGAAGAAAATTTGGCAGTTGATATTATTCTAAACATTCCAGTAGCAAAATTAGCCCTATTTTGTTCACCTCAGTACGTCAAACTGTTCCTGTCTATAGCGAGCAATTTTGCTGGTGAAAAATTCGCTTCAAGAGAAGCTTGTGAAAATTGTCTGTCTCAATTTTTTGCAATTAGGGACGACGGCTTGCATGAGAAAGGTATAATGAAATTACCTTTAAAATAGAAAGAAGCTACCAAATAAAACCGCACATGTTTGACCTTAATCGGATTATTTTAACTATGGAAAATGAAGTTTGCAATTTCATGCAAAAATAATGGATTTCTTTAATTTTTTTAAATTATTATTGAAAAACGATTAAGATTTATCATCTATAATTGCTTATCTCATTTAGATTTGATATGAAATTCCCTACTGAATTATATAAACAGGTATTTCTGCAAGAGTATTTTCTACTTTTTCAATATCTCCTGTAATATTAATGGATTTTAATTAAACGTTTATCTCATAACTGCACCAAAAAGAAAACCCATCATGCGATATTTTACATATCAGACATCCACAAACTAGTACCAACAGACGCCAAATTAATTAGTAAATCATATACATCTATTCCTAATGCATGATTACCAATTACGTTCTATCACAATAATTAATTAAAACAGCGGTAATTATGGACATTAATTAGCCGGCCGCCATGCAAAATCCCATTCGAACGTCATTTCGTGAATATTTACACGACGCAGGCGGCCTTTAATAAAATTTAATTAAAACCATTCATTAGCTGATAAAATGTAAAATTTCAAGAGAAGAGCGTAGCACATGGATATCATAGAGTGGGGTTTAAGATTACGTACTGGGTCTTGCCTTGTAGATATATTGTCGAATTAGGTGTTGTTTTTGATTCAATAGGTTAAAATATCCGGCTATTTTAAGACGATATAAATTTGATTTTGAATTACTAAGGATGGTAAATCTATGAAATAAATAACGGACTAATTTTATTTTTTTCTAATTTCGAAACTACTAGGGTCAAACGGAAAGTACTACTTTTTAGGAATATACAGTCCAGGTATATAAGAATAAAAAAATAGTATATGTTAATAAATGTTAGTGTTTTATTTGAAAATTCTTTGTATATAACGTCTGTTTGATTACTTTTCCCAAAAGCTAATAATATGGATGCTTCAAACTCAAGTAGACTGTTAACAGTAGATCTTTCCTGGTAAAACCCGTGTTGCATATCTTCGATATTTCCTTTAGTCTGTCAGAATAATTGTTTTGAAATTGGCTTGTCAATGATTTTTGGAATAAACGACTTATATGCTACTCTTTTCTAATTTTGGACTATTCTTTCCAAGATTTATGTATGGAGATCAAAAAAAAATCCGAGTGTTTCTTCAAAGAGTGAATATGAAAATAAAATATGTAAAGCTTCGGTAAATACTAAATCTAAAAATTTCTCATTAGATTTGGGTAAAGAATTAATTTGGTTTAAATTAATGAGGTTGCATGTACAAACAAGTAGTTCAGAATAACTTGATACATATTATGGAGAGCAGGGAAATAACTATTATTGTAGGTATTATGCTGAATTTAATCGCTGTTGTACAAACACAAAAAAATGGCAGGAAAACATAAAAATTGTCTACAAATTGGTTTTAAATGACCGTAAAATGAAGTTACGGGAGATAGCTGACACCTTGAAGATATCAGAAGGTAGTGTCTGTACAATTTTGTAAGAAGATTTGGGCATGCGCAAGTTGCAAGTAGGTGCCGCGTTTGCTCATACTGGACGAGAATCAACAATGTATCAACGATTCCGAGTTGTTCAAGCAAAATAAAAAAGGTTTCTTTCATCGATATGTAATAATGGATGAAACATGGATCCAACACTACATGCCTAAATTAAAAAAAATCGTCAGCTGAGTGGCTAGCAGCCGTCTAAAGCGATCAAAGCTGCCAAGATTATGACATCCGTGTTTTGGAAAGAGCATGAAATGGCATTATTAGATCAATTGACTGCAGAAATCTAGAAAAACCGACCTCACGTGCAAACAACTATTTTCAGTGTTGAATAGTTGAATTGGATAAATTACGCTTTGAATAGTTTCCCCATCCACCATACTCTCCAAGTTTGCCACTTAGCGACTACTGGCTTTGGGAGACATGAAAAAGTTGCTCCAGGGAAAGAATCTTTGTTTAAAGAAGAAATGATGGCCGAATCTGAGGCTTATTTTAAGATCAATGACAAACCGTTTTACATAAAGAGCATCGAAAAGTTAGTGGATCGTTTGAATGAATGTATTACTCTTGAAGGAGTATGTTGATGAATAAAATTAAATTTTTGAAAAAAAAAATTGTTTTTCTTAGTTGAGTGATGTGTTAGAATAGCAGTAGCTTGGATAAGTTTTATCAACATTCATATTCATACTCTTAATTTTTAACAACTACTAAATATACTTTTGAAATAGGCATTAAATAAATAAATTATGTGCCTATGTTATGGGTAACTACGTGATGATACACTTTAAAGATTATTCTGTCTTAAAGAGACAAGAGAAAGTACTATACGACTAATTAAGGTTAATCAACATTTATTATATATCGAAACTTATCTTCTGAAAGACAACAATTGTCAATGAAGTACCTCTGAATGATTCTATCTGAAACATTTCCCTTTTTGAAAGTAGCTAGCTACAAATTAGATCTCTAGAACTGTATTTTCCTTAACGCTATCTGTTAATTGTAGAAAATTGCTGATGAAAATATTCAACGTATGCATCAGTAATACACTCAAGATATTCCAGGAATACAAGAAAAAGAAGTGTTGCAGTTCAAGGAAATATTATATATTCAATCCTATAACTTTAAAATATTATTGTGCAAAAAACAGCTACTATGAAACGATAGTTTTAAACGCATATTTTAACATTTCTCACTTAACCCGTAGTATATAAAAAAATATTTTATATTTTTTATTAAAACATATGTGTCGAACGCATTGACTATCCCCCTCCCCCCTCTCTTTTTAAGTCTGCATTATATTTATATCTCTCACTTTGTTTCTTTATACCATTTATTTTTTTTTGTTGGTATCCTTCTCTCTCTCCGTATTTATCTTACTATATTTTGATTTCTCGCTCATGTATGTATGTATTATGTTTTGAGTCAGTGGAATTCCTCAAGGCGAAAGTACTTTAACTATTATTGTTTAAAATTAAAGCTTTTCTTGATTTTTTAACATTTTTTCGTACATAACGGACCAGGTCATATTTTTTTTGACTTTAAGTATTTATTTCTCTGTCACTGATTTTTTAATTAGTAATTTGATCATTTTAATGACTGATTTGCTGCGTCACGCTTACACTTTTTTTCTAACGGTAAATGTGTTTCGTATCTCGCACATAAACTAACGACTAAAAAACAGATGTCGCGAAATTATGATTGATTGACACTTCGCTGGAATATTTCTAGGAGTTGTGTGTTCGGCGCAGCTGTCATTTAATTGCACCTAATTATCTGCACGGCTAATGATTTTGTAATAAAGGCAATTTGTACGAAAGTGGCCGCGTTATTAATGCAAAAACTATCTAAAATTAACCAATCTTGTGCAATGCTGCACTTTATTAGACCAGCAGAAAATTCTCAGATTCAAATGATCCAATAGATAATTACGTAAAGATTTTATTACAATTTACTACACTGGTCTTCAGTTTCGCTACGTTGATGAGATATAATTAGGTCGAAACTAGTCCGTGGATTCGGTTGTTGGTAGGGAAGCAATCTATTAATATTTAACATTTCAATATGAAACATAACAAGTGTACTAATTTAAAATTACTTAATTTTATAATTTCGTTTCATCATCGTATCTATCTACAACAAATATTAGAGAAGATCCAAAGAAACATAAAAAACATTTTTGAGTTATTTGCCACTTATATTTTATCATCTATTAAGATAAAAAAATTAATAATGTAATCATTGTTATTACGCTTTCGCTACAAATGATAAATAGGCATCAAATAAAGAATAAAAATAGATTAGACGAATCGGATAGTGAATAGACTAACCATTATGGACCAAATTGAATTACATAGCGTACACATATACTTTATAAATGTCACAGTTGGACATTGATTTACGCGATACTCTCCACAAATCGATAGAATTCAGCACAAATACACCAGCAATTCATTTAGCGATGCTTCGCTGCACATCGAACGCTAAAGCGTTGCAATAGAATCAAACAAGAGCGCTAAGGGGATGACTTAAACCATTTGTAAGTATGCTAGCTTGTTTAAGATCAAGATCAGCTGGATAGAGATATGGGAAAACGCGGTGGGCGTTTGTTCGCTCGTGTGTTTTTCCACATTCGAATGAAATAATTTAGTCGTTTTGCCAGCGGTAGTCGGAATGAAGGGTAAATTGATAAACGTTCCACTTCCTCCCCCCAAAGCCGCAATAATCAGACGAGAACACGCAAATTTGCGGCCTCAGCCACGAACCGACGACGACGCCCGCTTACGTCGGCTTCAGCTCCAGACTTGGCTTTAGCGTATGCCGTGCGAATAATTGTTTACAGTGCACTTAAACTAGTTGTCAGATAAAATAGAGTGCACGTCATAATGAGCTCTATTCACGCCGGCGACGATTATGCCATTAAATGTGGTTTATTGAAAGAAAATTCACTTAATGTCTTCTATTTTCATAGTACACTAAAAAATGTTTAAAATAGTTTATACAATTTTTATAAGTACCTTAAGTAGTCTAAAATACCCTAAACTTTCTTAATCTATCGTTATATATTAGATTAAATAAAAAGTTCTGAACGTTTCCCATTATTTCGACGATAAAATTATCATATCGTATCTTTTTGTTTGATACCTTTTTTTCTATTAATGGCAGTCCTCATCTGTATTGATAAAAACTTGATCAATTCTTTTTCGTAAGCATCTCTGAAGACTATTTTTGTATCATGAAGAAACTTTTGCATGGTGCTAGTGCCTATGAAAAGTTGCGAAAAACAGCTGAGGATGAGCTGCTGAAAAGCAACGAAGAACAGTTTATCAGTGGCTTGTGGTGTCACTCGTAAGAGGATAAAATTCCTCATCAAGAGTGGCACGAAGTCTGGGGAAACTCTGGTAAAAGCATGTAAAGCTTGAAAAAGTGATAATCGCATGGAACTACATATCAGGTTTGATATAACCTCACATTTAAACTCTTGCAGCTTCTGGCGCGTCGATAATAATGTGTGAGGCCTGCCGTTGTCTTGATAGAATACAAACCATTATTGTTGACTAATTCTAACCGCTTCTGATGGACTGCTTGCTTTAATCTGGTCAGTTGTTAACAGTAGAGATCCTAATTGAGTGTTTGGTCCGAAGCGAGCAACACGTAATGACTAATTCCTTTCCAATCATACTAAACACACTGCAAAACTTTTTGGCCGTTAATCCGGCTTGGCGATTGTTTGAGATATAATCCATTTCAGCTATCGTTTTCTTATGCCAGCCATTTTTCATCACCAATCACCATCCGATTAAAAAATGTATGCATTTGTTTACTTTTCAGCAAAGAATCGCAGGCATCAATTCTGCTCAAAAGGTTATTTTGCATCAATTCATGTAGCACTAATACATCGAGATTCTACTGGAGACCATATTTATACAAAATGTCCAAATTATTTTCTGGCTACTCTTTAATACTTGGGTAATGGAAAAAGTGCTATATGCTGATTCTCGCCGTTTTTCATTAGTTTATCGATATTTTCGACAATTGGAGGATCCACATTACCAGAACGGAATCGTTAGAACCACCGTTCTGCTATTGCATTACAGTATACAATGGGTCCATCAACAGCACAATTTCTCAATCTATACACCCATCTCTCCTTAATCGTAGCGATATAGACAAATATATCGAATTTTCTCTATTGTACCTATAGTTTAGAGGATACATCCTGATATACATTCATGTTATTAAGTGTTTTTATTGTATAATACAAAGTGTATAACGATGTAGATTCCTCAGGAATCAACGATAAAACTATACTTATAATTATCACGCCATTTGATAATGGCCATATAAAGGTTGAAACCATGTCACTGAATAAATTCCGTGTTTGATATTAACAAAGTATAGTTTTATTTATCGTCTGATAAAGTTCCTATTATGTTTTCGAATATTTCATGGAAATAAATGTGCGCGGATTTACGAAAACTATTCCCTTACAAAGGAATGCACCAAGACAAGTACTCAATAGCTCAATATCCTACCACGGATAAACCATTAGGATAACTCCAACAGAATTAAATGGTTATTTCCTTCATTCACTTTTATGTTTATATATCAGATGTACATTTCGAGTACCATGTACTCATTGTCAATGCTAATTACTAATGCTTAAAACTATTTTTACACTTATATATACCGGCAGGGATTATGGGGAAAAACGTTAATTATCAGCGGGAGGGATGGATTGATTTTCGGAATGAGATGTAGAAGAGGATTATCTAAAGCGCTCAGGTCAACATTTAACAATCTGTTTTTGTATTTATACATTTCAATTGCTTGTCATGACTAATTTATTTTTGGCTATTTTTGGAAATTTTACATTTTTGAGGGGAAATTAATGTCCAGATTTTTGAATAACCCTAATAGGGTATAAACCACTTTGGAATAATCCTGGGGTGAGAAAATGGTCTACTGCTAAGAGATTCTGAGACCCAATACAATCTGCAGTAGCGGTTCCTTCTTAAATATGATCCCTATTTGCTCCGTCTGTGATCTGTCGACATCCCTTGGGCAAACTATTTTCCCTAACTTGGCCTAAGTCGGCTTCCGAGTCTATTAGATTTTGAGACACAGCGGGCGACAAACCTGTTAAACGATATAAGGTCTGTTTGGGTTTAATACCCATCGGGCCTGACATTATATAGCTGTCAGCAATCATGCCTACAGTGTGACAAGCCTAGAGGATCTTTGTTAAAGCATCCGAGTCAATGCAGAAAGGAAACCACAAAAAAACAAATACCTTAATCGAAGGTGGAACAGCATATGGTCGATGGATGCATGGCTAAAGAGATGCTTAGTCTAATCTATGCGGACTCTTGGCTAAAAGACCATCGGCCCATCTCAAGCTCTTAAAGGGAGCCAAGATAAGGATACTGTAAGAGATAGGATTTGATGAGGTGTCATTAAAATTTTTTGAGTCCTATTTTGATAGTCGTTGTCAATCTGTCAAAATAAATGGAAGGACATCTAAGGCAGGTGTTATTACATCAGGTGTCCCACAAGGGTCAATTTTAGGCCCATTGTTGTTTACTATTTATACAATGGATATAAACACAACCCTTAATTATTGTTCCATTTTTTGCTATGCGGATGATATTCAACTGATTCTTAGTTTTAACGAAGGGGAAGGCTTTAACGCTGTGGAAAATATTAATAAATACTTACGCCAAATTTCAAAATATGCCATTAATCATAATTTAAAACTGAACGCTAAAAAGTCGGTAGCAATACTTTTTTGTAATAAAAAATCTTCACAATCAATCGTAGATATACTTAAATTAACTTTAAATGACCAAATGATTCCAGTTGTTGAACATGCAAAAAACCTCGGCTTAATGATAGATAATAAATTAAAATTCACAATCCATTTAAATAAACTTTTGCAAGCATCCTACATCAAACTTAAACTTTTATATGCGAATAGACAGCTACTTAACTTCAAAACTAGGAAGAAATTGTGTGAAGTCATAGTATTACCAACATTTCATTACTGTTGGTTTATTTACTACCCATTTTTAAACGCCATTGATAAAAATCGTATTAAATTGGTTCAGAATTCTTGTTGTAGGTTTATTTACGGCTTAAGAAAGTATGACCACGTAAGTCACAAATTACGAGAGCTTGGATGGTTAACGGTAAGTGATCAGTGGAAATTTCAATTTCTTGTGTTCATCCAGAGATTGCTTGTCAACCAATCACCAGTATATTTATTAAACAAGTTAATTAGGCGTAAAGAATGCCACTCCGTAAATATTAGAAACAGTAACTATTTTCATATATCGCAGCACCGTACCACTTTATTTGAAAATTGTTTCAGCTACGTCGCAGTGAACTTATACAACAAATTAAATAGGGCAACAACGTTACTACCGGTATACTCTTTTAAAAAACAGCTACGTGCAAATCTGGCTAGATCTACCTTATCTTCTGTAATTAAATAGTTTTTATTTTATTATTATTTGCAAATTGTTTAGTTTAGCATAGTTATTTTTTTGTTCTTTTTTGTGAAATTGTTATGTTTTATGGGTTAAGTGGTAGAGTAGCCTTAATGGCTAAACTTCGCCCATTTTTTTCTGAATAAAGACGTTTATTATTATTATTATTATTATTATACTTCACTCTAAAATCCTGATTGGCTACTACCAAAGCGAGAATTACACCAATATGAAAATAATCTAACCCAGAAGAACCTGAAGACCTTCAACTGGAAAGTACTAATAAAAGTCGAAGAGACCCAAGTTGGAGGTCACAATGTCGATGGATATAATCCATTAACAGGGTGGATTATTATTGAATCCGAGGGTATTAGGGAGCAAAGCGGCGTTGGTCTACCAATAGAGCCTCTTCCAGGTCCACCCAAGGAAAAGGAAGAAAAAATTCTCCATCATCAACGACGATAAAGGACACAAATGGCTGTAGTCGATCGATGGGGACGGATAGAAGGCAAACACTAAAGACAAAAATCTCCGAAACAGAAAATTTAAGGGCTCCATAACTCTAAAGCGACATCAAGTGCCCTTTATTGTAGATTAAAAAAAGCTAAATTTCTTTCTTCCTGCAGGAGCTTCAGATCAATAAAGGTTAAGTTAGGGCCCTACCCCAAAATTGTAATCTGATATATGTATATCATATACTTGTTTCTCATTAATCACTTGGTGAAATATTATGTTAATATTTAGGTTTTATAATTAAAATCACTTGGTTTGTTTCACAAATATTTTTTTATTTTTAACTAGTTTCGGCTTATTGCCATTATCAAGAATGATAAATACTGATCTATGTAGTCTGATCTATAAAACGAACTTCATCACTACCAAGGTTAAGAAAGATATTAATTATACATTCACCACAGAGGACCTAGCTACAGCCCTAGTAGAAGTTCCCACAAAGAAAGGCAAGAGGCAAGTTATCATGGCCTTACATAAGTGAATAACTTCTATCTTACCCACTATCTTTCAAATCAGAGGGAATTAGAACAATTTCAATCTCTATTGCTTTACAAAAATCGTTAAGAAACGTCTCAAACGGTAGCTCCAGTAAATGACATTTAGAGTATGCCTGCAAATTCGTACTTAGAAATATCATAAATCCAGATGCAAATTTTTATGCACTTAGCATCTGGATTCGTGGAATTTCTGACTACGAATTTGCAAACATACACTGAATGTCATGTACTGGAGCCTCTGTATATTGTCCGTTTTTTTTGCTTACCTAACACAGCATGGACTATGAAATAAGGTAAGGAAAACCAATTTAAATACTCTTGCAAAACAAGAAAAAACCTTAACGCAGCAATTACTGGTGTTACATAAAGATGCGAAGAGTTTTCGTTCTCGGCACCTTTCCACGACAAATTCATTGCTAAAGAATATTGGAATCAAGTCGTATTAAAGGACGAAAAATGCATTGAGATCAATGCTATTCAATGCCTCTACGAAGGATAAGGGTATTTTCAAAAAAAACTACAATGTATTCAAGGTATTACAACCTAAGAAAAGTCCAAGTTCTTACTAATTAAGCTACCAATTTTAATATACCTAAATCATGAGATAACTAAATCAAATTAATGAGGATTAAATAGTAATTATAAACTTCTATCTTAAACTCATAGAAAAAGAATAA
Source organism: Ontholestes murinus (assembly GCA_963969525.1). Classification (NCBI taxonomy): domain Eukaryota; kingdom Metazoa; phylum Arthropoda; class Insecta; order Coleoptera; family Staphylinidae; genus Ontholestes; species Ontholestes murinus. Next base: position 94,921,299 of record OZ018387.1, read on the forward strand.
CTAATGACCCAGGATGCACTTGTCTAGAATAACAAAACCAACGAACACTTTGCGGAACTGATGGTTTTTAGGACGTAGAACCAACGGGTAGTTCTTTTGAAAAGTGATTAAAAGAACAGCACACAGACATATTGAATAATAAACATACTACTGGATTTGTAAAACATTGTATAACTTATAATCATTATTTTTCATTATTGTACTATAGGTAATAAAAGAAAAATTCTCCACTATCGGTAAGGTCTAGAGATTAGTAAAGCCCGAGCATCAGGCGAAACGTGGTCAACGATAATGAAGAGCTCTAGGTTTCCCCGATTATTCTTGATAATGGCCAAAACTAGTAGGATAATGAAATAACAAATAAAGTGACTTTTTAATCAATTACTTATTATATTTTCCTTAGTTAAAATTAGCATACCCGCGCTAACAGATAGCCATGCTATCACTGGTTCTTTCTATGCTCCTTCTACTTCTCTGGCTATGAATGCAAAGTCAAACCAGTTTCCCTCTAGTACCGCAGCATCTGTGTACATTTTCTGCCGTATATTTCTCTTGCCTGCTCGATCCATTCGCTCCTCTTTCGGATGAATGCACGTTCCCTTTGTCCCCGGCGTACTCTTGTAATGCCGTCGCTGTATTTTCTTCCTGACACCTTCCTGCCTCGTCGTTAAGTGGAATCAGTCGCATTCTAGTGTAGGTGCCGCCCTGCATACTCTCGTTGCTTTTAGTAGAAATGGCCTTTGTACCGTGCTCAAGTGTTTCTTCACTCTAGTGTCATTGCTTCTCTCAACCAATATTTCCGCCCCGTATAGGATCATCGGTATATCGTTTTTTGCATCTTAGAGGATATACTCAATGTCTGTTTAGCGAAGAGTTTGTTGGCTACTTCGGCCACCCTTCCACTTATTCTTTTAATGTGATCGATCCGCATTAGACCTTCATCGATTGTGATTACCAGTTACTTGATGTTCTTCTCGATTTGTATTCGTATATTACCCATACTAATATTCGGCTTATATATTGGTTTCTTCAATTTTACGACCATTGCCTTGGTCTTTTCAACACTATATTTATCCGGTCTGTTATGATTAATTGATTGATTTATTGTTTGAATAACAATTAATATAAATTTACAAACTACTTAACAATTTAAACAGAGAACATGCGGGCGAAGTTCACTTAGTGTCCTTCCACTCAGATCCATATTTCTGTATTATGGTATACTCACCAGCAGTATATTTTAGTAATTTTAAGGCAATATTTTGGCTTATTTTTGCTTATTTTGTATGAGTCTATTTTCTTTGCTCATTCCCTGCATGTCATTCAGGTTCTCTCTTATTTCTTTTCTATCTTCTTCAAAGAGGCAGCTGAGATAACTATGATTTGATCATCTTCGTATACTTGAGCGTACCAACCAGCCACAATGGTTCAAGGTACGTAATTGCTTAAGCTTGTGTCCCTTGCTTTTTCCGTCAGCTGTTAACATTCACTTCCTTCACGTTCCGTCCTTACTTTAGCTGTCTTTGCCTCATTACACTAGTTCTACATCGTCGTCCTCCTTAAGCCCCTGACTTCGTAAGCTCTTAGTCTCTTAGTCTCTGTGTCAATATCCTCTTTGCTGCATAGAGTCTTTTCACTTGTCTGCCATTGCCAGCGCTGCCCCGAACTTTTTCCAGCATACTTTCCCTCTGTCACGAATGGTTTTTATCCCTCCTGTGTGTGGACTGTTCGGGTTTCTCCTCTTGAAAGGTATCCTCCAGGTACACATGATTTCTTAACGTATTTTCCTATCACCTATGGGATATTATTAGGTCGTTCCACTTTTCCTCATTGCTGCTCTTGTATGAAGCGGGCTCCTCGACTCCGTTAACAATCTCTATACCCATGGATACTGTAAACTCCATTTATATCTGTGTTTTCTCATCTGTTAATGTTTTGCATTAAATCGACTTATATTACTACAGGCCACCTCCATTGTGACAGCAGTGCCTCCAAAAAGATCATTGTTGCTCCTGGTTTAGCATATATGCTGACATAAATAGCACAGTAAAATCAAGAGAGACGTAACTTTGCACACTGATAGCTAAAGTAAAACTGAACATGTTAGCACACATCCGGTGGCTACTCTATTCGCCCTACTCTGCAAACTAGTACTACTTTCCTACAATCCCTCGTATGATTATATTCCATATTCTACAACCGCTACAAGGAACGAAATTAATTTACCTTTCGCACAATTTTTCGTAATTTTCAGCCTCTCGTAGCAACAGTATGGGAATTTCATTTTTTTCAATTTTTTTTCTCTTCACAATATCGCTGCTTTCGGTAAATTGGCAATTTAGACGGACCGACCGAAAAGTCCATAAGCAATCTGTCGATTACGGCACGGCAATTTGGTCCCTCGGCCGCCTTGCGGTTCGGTTCGGTAACGTCTTCTTTCGGTCGGATAAGGATGGCATGACAATGATGGCCCGGAGCACGTGCGTTCTCCACCCACGTCCGAGATATCTGTCTGATCTCTGGAATTTTTTAATGTCGCTATTATGTCTTGTAGACAATGCACGCTTCCACACTCTCATTGTTTTATTGCATTTTTGAAGACAAAAATAAATACCAACATATATTAATCGTGGGCAGGATTAAATGCAATAATGGGGAGTTTATAGTTAATGGATTGATTCATTCTGTACCATACTAAATAATAAATATGTAGTAACAAATTTTGCTTGATATATTAGTTATATAATAATAACTAATAAATTTTTATTAGGAAAACATAAATGGTAACATAAAATAAATCGATTAGTTACTTTGTATAACATTGTATATTTCTTGCTGAATGGTAAATATTTTTAGTATTAAAGTAGTAAAGAAAATCAATATTATCTTAACATTTTATAAGAAAAAGCTATTTTTGCTATATCTTATATTTGTTTTCCATTTATCACTTAATGAAACATTGTGTAAATAATAAATAGTTGATTTTTGATATTAAAGTAGAATAGAAAGCCAGTATAGTAACCAAATTTCGAGTTGAGTAGCATCACCAAAAAGAATAAAGTTTTTACTCCAATTTATGATAAACAATTAATATTACTCAAACCTAATTTTGATGACTTACTGTTTTTTACCAAAATTTGTAATCATTTATTCTTTCGTAATACCAGAAATTGGACTTTATGTCAAATAATTAACTTTAAATCTTCTATAATTATATTATTTTAGTAGACCAATATAAGTTAAACGTTTTAAAGAAAAACCTTCATTTATTATCGTATCAACATCATCGATCAATTATCAAACTATGAATTAATTAATTCATATTAGATATAAATTGTTACACATTTTTTTATTTAGATCACATAGGGGATCATAAATTAACGGCCGTTGAGTATGTATGAAATTTAAAAAACATGTATGTTATCCATTGGGTAAACATGATCGATTAATCATTTGTAATTAAGTGCGGGTAATTGCAGAATATCGACGGTACGTTAAGGAAGAAAGTGATGTGATTGATATGGGCTGAAATTATGGAGATAATTACTGTAATTTATTAGCTGCTATTATTACATTTGCCGAATTAATAAGTACTTTTTATGCAGACGGATAGTAATAAGAAAATTAATATTCAAGCTGTGATTAATTGCTCTAGACATATTTAACACATTTCATACATAAAAATACAATTCTTTAATTGAGTTAATATTAATATTTATTTTTGTACTTGACAAATCAACTTCGTAATGGCAAATAGTAACAGTTTTTTAACGCCTAACATAATATAGAAAGTAAATGAAACATAAGTAACTTTAATCTTCACTGGTTTTTTTAAATATATTCAATACTTTTTGCGCTACTTTTTTGATGGAATGAAATTTTAAAATTGGGGGACTGAATTAATTAAAGATTTTCGTGATTTTCCAATTGACTGATATTTTAGATTTGTCAACGTTCTCCATAGTTTTTTAATGTACCAATATACATTTTGTAATTATAAAACTCTATTTTAAATTTGAATGTCATTTCTAAGTGATTTATACTAGTTCAACGTTTTTTGTTCGTTCATGCCTAATTAGCGTATCATTTAAAAATTTGTTTTTGAGATACGTGAAGGTATGATTAAAACTTGATTAAAACACTTTCTTTACAAGTTTTATTTATTTCACCAGATGTACTTTTTAGATATTATAACAGTTGTAAGCTATTGATAATGGGTGAAATGTACATCTGGCGAAATAAAAATTAATTGTGAAGAAAATGTTAATGTTTTAATTAAGTTATAAAATATTATTTCGATCACTATTTTCTATCGTAGAACGGACTTTTAAAATTATTTAAGGTCATTCAACGACCAAACAATTTCATTTAGGTAATGCTATTATCATTAGAAGTCATCAATTTTTAAAGTTATTTGAAATCATGCCAATTTGAGTTTATTAAGGATTATTTAAGTTTACTCGACAATCATTATAGGTCATAAAATATACATTCATGGTAATTTAGAACAATGCAGTGATAATTCTAAATAATTCAACAATCCACCAAGGTCATTTGAATTACGGATTTTAAATAGTTTTCGAGCTCATAAAGTTTTTAGTCCTTTAATCAGATTATAAAATTTAATAATTCGTCTAATAATTATGCAACACAGTTTATTCTTATTAGATGTCATCTAACAATATTTTATTTCATCAAAAGTCAATCTGTAATTATTCTAGTATAGTATTTAAAATAACATTTAAGGGCATAAATCTGCCTACAAGATACTAGAACGATCATTAAAAGTTATTCAACAAATCTAAAAATCATTCAAGAAAAAAATTATTTACATTTAAGTATATTCAAGGTCATTCGAGATTACCGGACAATCAATCAATGTTATGTAACATTCATTCAAAATAATTTGCGTTGATCCAACTCTGATTTATGATCAATTAGGATTATCTAGTAATTATTCTATGTAGTCCAATGATTAATATAGGTTATTTGAATTATTTAAGGTCATCACATTATTATTCGGTCATCCAGTATATATTCAAGAAATCTAAAACATAAAAATTATGTTTATTTAAGAATATTCAAGGTCATTTAAAGTTACCGGGCGATCAATCACTGTTTATGTTTATTTAAGAATATTCAAGGTCATTTACGGTTACCGGACGATCAATCAAGGTCATCTAACATTAATTCAAAATCATCATCGATAATATTATTCAGTCGCCCAATATATATTTAAGAAATCTAAAAGTCATTTAACAAAAAAATTTGGTTTATTTAAGAATATTCGTGGTCATTTAAGGTAACATTAATTTGCATTAATTCGACGCTCATTGTTAATAAGATTTATCCAATGATTATTCTATGCAATGATATTGCTAGATGACCGTGATTTATCTTCCGGTAACCTTAAATGACCTTGAATATTCTTCAATATATATTGGGTGGCTGAATATTATTATAATGACTTTGAATAATTCAAAAACTCTTTATTAATCATTGTATTACACATAATAATTACTAGTTAATCCCAATTAATTACCGTTGGATTAACGGACATGATTTTAAAATAATGTTAGATGACCTTGATTGATAGTCCGGTAACCTTAAATGACCCGAATATTCTTGGATTATAATAAAATTTTTATTGAATGATTTTTAGATTTCGAGAATATATATATATATATATATATATATATATATATATATATATATATATATATATATATATATATATATATATTGGGTGACTGAATAATATGATTGATGACCTTAAAATAATTGAAATAACCTTGATTAACCATTCTATTGCACAGAATAATTACTAGATATCCCTAATTAATTATGAGTGGCGATAAATGAGCGTTGAATTAACAAATGATTTTGAAATAAAGTTAGATGACCTTGATTGAGCGTCCGATAACCTTAAATGACCTTGAATTAACATGAAACTTTTATTGAAAAATTCAAATAACCTTGATTAACCATTGATTTACATAGAATATTACTAGATAATCCCAATTTGTCATGGGTGACCATAAATGAGAATTGGATTAATGCAAATGATTTTGAAATAATTTTAGATGACCTTGATTGATCGTCCGGTAACTTTAAATGACCTTGATTTTTTTTAAATAAACATATTTTTTGTTTTATGATTTTTACATTTATTGTAAATAATGACCTTGATTAATTCTAATCACCTTGATTGACCATAAGAATACCTAGAATAATCCTTGGATAAGCCCATTAACCATGAATGGCCATAAATTAGCGTTAGATTAACACAAATGATTTTAAGTTAAAGTTAGTGTGACCTTGATTGATCGTCCTGAAACCTTAAATGAATATTTTTGAATTAACATAAAATATTTGTTGAATAATATAGTTGATGCTTGAAACCATTACTTTGTGATACATTTTGAAAATTAGGACGATAAATAAAATTCACTTTGTTGTTATCACGCACGGTTTTTATTATTAGTGACCGGTTTCAACCATTACATGGTCATTTTCAAACTACAATTGTTTACAATACATACATACAATACATACAATAATTGTAGTTTGAAAATGACTATGTAATGGTTGAATCCGGTCACTAATAATAAAATCCGTGTGTGATAACAACAAAGTGAATTTTATTTATCGTCCTAATTTGTTAAATGATTTTTAGATTTCTTAAATATATATTGGGTGACTGCATAATAATCTGATGACCTTGAATAGTTCAAACAACCTTTATATTAACCATTAGATTATTCAGTCAACCAATAATTATTCATGAAATCTAAAAATACTTAAACAACAAATGTATCTTAATTTAAGAATATTATAGGTCAATTAAGGTTACCGAATCATGAAACAAGATCGCGAAAAATTAATTCAGTCATTTGCATTAATCTAATGCACTCTCGTGTTCACCTAAGATCAATAGAGATATTGGAACATTACAAATACCTTTATACTCGATGTATGTTCTAATTATGAGAAAACACAGCTAAAATTACTTCAATTAAAATCATAATACAATCAATTAAAGACATTTAGGATCATCATTAGAATAGTCATTTATGGTTCTTTAAGATCATATTGTTAATTACAAATATTAATAATCAAACTAGGTCATCGCTTGAAACTACTTTGATTACTCTTGATAATGCTGTAACAAACAAAATTATTTGAGTAAATATACAAAATCAGTGTAAGAAACTTAGTTTCTTTCAACTTTCAAGAAAATTATCCAAAAACCATTTCTGTTCATCCTACGATTATTGCAAAATTATAATTTAAATTTTTTGAATATCGTCCGAAGATTTTTAAGGTCGTCAGACGGTCATTAAAAGTTATTTAAGATTAATCCACTGTTATTCAAGTTCGTTAAGGGTCATGATGGGATCATCTTGCAACTGTTCTTGATGATTATTCAAGCTTCTTCAGTGGTCACGATTATACAAAATTATTTAAGGGTCATTGGAATTAATAAAGATCATCTCACGATAATTCAAACTCATCGGATGGTCATTAAAAGCTATTTAAGATCAAATAACAGTTATTCAATACAATAATAATTTAAGACGTACAAAAGTCCTTTAAGGACCATTCAAACAGTTATTCAAAACCATTAACGGTCATTTCCAATGGTTATTCGTTGTAATTTGAGGTCATCCCATTATGATTCAAGACAATACGAAAGTCTAATTAAGGCCCGTTAAGTTATCAGAGGATTATTTAAAATCCTTCAAGTTATACGATCCTTGCAAATTTACATAATTACTTAAACGTATTTAATATCATTTGGTAATAATTCAAGGTGTTTGGGTGGTCATTTAAAATTATTATCAATTAGCAATTATTTAAGACCATTCAATTTTACCTAACCATTTTACTGGGCTATCCAATGGTCATTCAAAGTTATGTAATGTCATCTCATGATATTACTGATGAAGGTTTAAATTAAATTACACTTTACAACAACTAAAAAAAAGAAACTTTATTAACACACTCTTGATAATATCTTAAAAAGCCAAACTAGTCGAGTAAATAGAAACAAACCAAGTGTAATTTAATTTAAACCTTCATCAGTATTAGTTAAAAAATATTGACCAACTGATAAATGAGAAAGTCATTCAAGAAATTCAAGATTAGCCAATAGTATAAAAATGTTTCCTAAACTAATTAAAGTACCATTTAAAGCATGTTTTTAGTGCTATGCTCACAGATATGTATAGTTTTTGGTGACAGTTGGTGTCTGAGCGTTACACTAAAATATGTTCCATATTTGGTATATTTAATTTTGGGATATAGCATTAGATTACTTCTCAAACTCATGAATTTTCTTTCTTCATTTAGGAAAATTAGTTTATTATAGCAATATTACAAGTACAGATATAGTATCTATTTTTGTATATTAAATGTTGTTGCTGCAGAAAGTTCCTTCCTTCAGTCCTCACAACGTGATTCTCAGTTATTGGACCTGATCTCTAACTGCCGGTATTGCAGGATGTATGTGTTGTCGTATTCTGCAATTCAATTTACCTTTACTTAGAATTGTGTACAGGTTAAGTGGAAGGTCAACTTACGTTGACAGCCAACTGAACTTCGCCTCTTGCTAATATGTATATTATTTTTTTTTGTAATTTTTTGATAAAATAAAGAGAATTTATTATTATTATTGTGTCATCTATAAATGATATAGCATTTTCACATCTAAACAGTGACCCAAGAAAATAAATTAAAAAAAGAATCAACCATAACATGAAGATAAAGGGAATTAAAGAAAGTAATGAAAAAAAACAAGTCGGATTTAAATTTAAATTGTGTCTTGAATTCTCCAGATGAATGAAAGTTTACAATAAAATTAAAAATCTTAGAAATATGTATCTATAACTATGTATCTATATAATATAATATGGTGGGGTGAATATTTTAAGTAGTACGCAGTTTAATGTTCAGTTTGTTTATTTAAATCTGTTGATTTTTTCCAGGTTTTCCAGCAGATTCAATTTAAGTCTTTATTTCTCTATATGCAGGATCTGAAATTTTTGGTTGAATGTGTTTTCAGACAATAGCTGATTCACAAAAGTTTTCTTTTCCCATGCACTTTTATGTTCTGAAATTCTTTCTTCAAACGATAGTCTTCTTTGTCTGATATACATTTTTGAGTATTCATTACATTTGAGCACACACACTACACAACTATTGAATTTGTTTACTTTATCTTTGTTATTTTTAGGAGAACTTATTCGAAATTATGATCGGTTTAAGCTCAATTTGTTATATTAATAAAATTAAAACGACCTGAGATTAGGGATTAGAAATATTGCTTTTTTTAACAATGACCAAAAGATATCCTCTTCTTTTCTTGCGATAGACCTTGCTAGATAATAAATTAAGATTTGCCGTTCAAGTATGTATAGAAAAAAACAATTTCAAGAGAAGCGTTGGCTTAGTGTTAAGAAGTTTGTCCCAAAGCAGAATAAATCGGAACTATAGGGTGGCCAGGAAGTAAGAACGAATTTAAATTGGTCGCCATTTTGTCATGTGACGTTTGGCAATCGTGGATGTTTCATGTTTATTATTTGCTATCCTTCCCATTAGCAGCCTGATAGTTTTTGTGTGGTAAGCATTATAGTTTGATGTTTATTTTCATCATGGCAACGTATCCAAGTGAGAAAAATGAAAAGTGAAAGTTCCATGACAGCCGTTTTTTAATTGCATGTGACACTAGGACGTAAAGCTGCTGCAACCGAATCCTCAGTTCGGAAGTTGATCCAGAAGATTGAGAAGATTGTAATAAGTGTAGACATATGCATAGCTTAAATAGAATTAATACCTGACACTATTTCAATTTGTATGTAATGTTTTATGACACCTTGAAATAAAGAATATTTTGATTTGATTTGATTTGATTTGAGACCACGGGTTCTGTTGCAAATCCCCAGAAAAAAGTCAGAAGCCGTAAGATCGCAGGCCAATCCTGGTTGTAATTGATAATTTTTGGAGGAAACTTTTCATTCAGCAGATTAATCATTTCATGGGATGTGACATGTTGCACCATCTTGTTATAACTAAAAATCGTAATTATCATCCACAACTGAGCATGTTACTGTAACGGTCGCCGTTCACAGTGATAGCAGCTCGTGATGATAGGGTCGACCTGTTACCTTAACATTTGTAACAGAACCCGTTGTCTCAAACTTCTGGATCAACTTCCGAACTGAGGATTCGATTGCAGGAGCTTTACGTCCGAGTGTCACATGCAATTAGCAAACGGTTGTCGTGGGACTTTCACTGTTTTTGTAATTTTTCTCATTTGGATACGTTGCTTAGTTGTCATCTGCTCTATGATGGAAATAAACATCAAACACAAAAACTATCATATCACACTGCTAATGGGAAGGATGGTAAATAACAAACATGAAACATGCATCACTGACAAACGTCATATGACAAAATGGCGTCAAATTTAAAATCTTCCTTACTTCCTGGACACCCTATAGTTAGAAGTATTGAGAAGCAAATTACTACAGTAAAGATAGATTTACCATTAAAGTGAAATCTATTATCTTAATCGTTGCACTGAATTTACATTACATTACTAACAAGTTTAGAAAAATATAAGTAACAATAACAATAGCACTAAGAATAACAATTAGAGCAACGATAATTGCATCTTTAAAAAACTGGACGATAAGTGAAATTCACTTTGTTGTTATCACACACGGTTTTTATTATTGTAGTTTGAAATTACCATATAATGATTATAACCAGTCACTAATAATAAAAAACGTGTGTGATAACAAAATTAATTTCATTTATCGCTTAAGGGTTGTTTTTAGAATTCATCACGTGATAAACGAGAACCAAATTCAACAAATATTCATTTATCGCCTTGAATTTCAAAATTCATCATAAAGTAATGCCTTCAAGCATCAACTATAATCGTATCTTTTTTAACAACAATCAAAAATTAACTTCTATCTATTTTAGATATTATCTGCGTAACGCAGTTGAAGACAGGAAAACGGAAATTGACTAGGGAGTCTCATCACTCCAGGAATTTATAACCCTTATGATGTTACCTATTGTCTAAGGCGTTAATTTATCAACAAAAAAGCAATAATTTCAATTTTTTACGAACATATAAAGTGATAAAATCTTATGGTAAAGTTTTGTTTCTCTATCTCAAACCGCGCTACGCTGATCAAAACTGGTTCATGACAAGAACAATAATTTTCTACAATAAAGTTCCACAATGTGGAATAACTCAAGCTTAAGTGGCATCCCTAAAATTGGGATTTTACGATTAGTAAAATTAATGCAAAGTTTTTCAAGAGTGAAGAAGAAAAAAACTATGAAATAACCCATGAAATATAGTGATCCTCTATCAAAATTGTGAGTTGAAGAGAAATTACGTCAAAATTCATGGATATGTCCAATCCAAATATGCCAATAATCTACTTGTTTTCGAAAATATACCAAAATCTAAAAATACTTTTTGTTCGCTTAGAATGACGTCTAAATTGATGGATATATTTTGGTTCAAATATCGAAAAGGAAAAGAAAACAGTGTGTTTTCGAAAAGTTAATTCCAAAATTTATCCATATTATGAACTAAACTAGTACAAAATTTTGTTGTAGATTCACGAAATGTTTTCGTATTTTTAAATTTATTAGTACAAAATTATTAATAAATAATAAATCATCGCTAAATTTACTATCGAAATGTCATGTAAAAGAAGATGCCCAAAATGAAGCTTTAAGTGTGCAATGGCTTATGGTTATTGAAGCCCAGGCAGAAGCAGTCAAGTTAATCACATCTAGTTGTGATGCTATAGACATTTTCGTATAAAAAATTTTAAACGTCTTATTAATATTCGGAATTACATTAAAAGAAAACTAGCTGCTGATATGTGTCAAATATAATGCCACACTGTGCCAAATATTTACTTCCTTTCAGGACAAGAATTTGGTAAATCATTAGATGAATAATCATTTAAAGAGTATTCATGAAGCATTTTGTGAATTCAAAATGTTTGTAGTAAATATTAATGTATAATATTAGTATAATTTGGTTAGCATGTATAAAAACATGGAGAAGGCTCTGTGAGGGGGTTACTGATACGACCCCAACGTCCAGGCTTAAGTCATGTCCTAATATCACAGTCAAGTAGAACCTTTATGAAATCGCTTCGCTCGCCTTTACATTTGTGCAGAAAGGCGTAACATTTCCACACTTGTAGTCCAAATAAATATTTTTAGATTGATGTAAAACAGTATAGCAAAAATTTGCGTATCAGTTACTTTAATTTTCATTTATTAAATTTAGAACGACGAATTATAAAACATAGAGATATTAAAATAAATGTAGAAAAATACTTTAATTGACATAATAATGAAAAATCGAAATTGCGAAAATATGTCAGAAATCCAGCAAAAATACTTTAATTTTGACATTATTCGCAAATAAACTTTTCATAATTATTAACATAGATATATTTAAAATTGAAAGGCAGAAACTTTTTATTAGTAATTCAAGCTTGTCCTTCTTAAATATTTCGTATAAATGTTATTGACATTACAAGGGATGTTCAAATTGAAAGGTACGAAACGACACTGTAGGTATAAATAAAGTCTTTATTCAAATTAAACATCATAGGTCTGAGCATAACAATTTCATTGATTAATGAGCCGAAAGAGCGCACGTTCCCAGAACTCGTGGCGAAACCCAGTCCTCCATCGCGTCCTTGAGTTTGTCGTCCAAGTTGAAACGTTGCCTTTTCAGATGTTTTTTTTTTCAGGAGTCAAAACACATAGAGATTGCAGGGAGACATATCTGGGCTCTACGGTAGATGGTCAAGTTGTTCCCAGTTGAACTTGGTCAGTTTCGTGTGTGTGTGTGTGTGACCTTGGAGATATAAGTACGCCCGTTATCATGGAGCAGAACCACATCCTCCGTATGCAGCCCCGATCTTTGGTTTTTGATAGACACAATACATCTTAATCAATGTTTTTCTATGTTCGACGAATTCAACAAGTAGTAAACCTTGAACGTCAAAAACACAGGGTGAGCAACACCATTCCAGTTAACGCCGAGGCCTATTTAGAAAGAGGTCGTAGTGACCGTAGTGAAGGCACCAGCTCTCATCATCTGTGACCATCCCATCAGGAAAGCGGTGTCTTCATGATACCGAAACAGTTGTTGAAGTACGATCCCATACCCATTTCCTTTTACTAGTTGGTGGGCTGCTGCTTCGGAACTCACTGTTATCTTTCGATAAAGTAACTTGTGAATAATTGTCCACACTGTTCAATCGTCATTCTACTGCAATTTCCATGTGTTTGGTCCCCTAAAAAGAACATCTTTTAGGGCAGCACATTAACTCGGATGACGAACTTAAGAACTCTGTGAATGACTGGGTCTCATCACGACCACAAGAATTCTGGGGACACCGAATCTTTTAGCTCGTTAATCAATAGAATCGTGCTCAGGTCTATGATGTATACTTTGATAATAAATACACACATTGCTTTCATAACTGTGCTATTTGTAACACGTAAATTACTTTTGTATAATTCAATATTTGTCGAGGCATTATCCAGAGTAGTAGTTTTTTCAATAAGCGAGTCTTAGTAAGAGTCATTCTTGTAAATTTACGAAATGTGACTGTCGTTTCGTACCCTTTCAGTACATACCTTTAAAATTGTACCTTATTCATTTCTGAATTGACCAATATTCATCTTTTCACCAATAAACATATAAAAATTGGAAAGATAATACATTTATGTCCTCCTATCCTTGCATTCCCATCACGATTGTAATGAACTGTCGTTTTCCCGAGTTGACGCGAAAATATACCAATTCCTACATGGAGGCAACATTAAAATGTAATTAAGGTTACTTCGCATGCAAATTGCGGCCGTCTAATTGGCCGATATTAAAATATTTACCTCGCAATTAAAATTCAGTATGGTAATTGTGAAATATTATCACAAGACATGGAAAATTATGATAAATACTCGCGCCGTAATTTATTATTTGTTGGTGCGCGTGGGGGTCAAAACAAACCGCGCACTTATGAAAACCCATTTTTCATCATTACACACGTCCTAATCGCGTGAAAGGCTCGCATTTTTCACGGTCCTTCAAAATCCATTATCTCACTCCTGTTTGGACAGTACGATTGAATACCTTTCTAGATGGTAAGTAACCTACTTTAGCAAAAAATTTAAAAGTTTGAATTATAAATTTGTTTCAAATGAAATTCAAAAAATTTTTGGTGTATTTTTCATAAATGTTTCTGAATGTATTGTTTATTATAATACTGTCCTCTAATGTAAAGCCAAGTTGATTACATATAAAGGGTCTTCCAATAGCAAACTTTGACAGTTAATAGCGGTCATATTGTAGAAGATAATCTGTCGAATCAGTTTGTTTTTCCAAATCGACGTCATCGGTTCATATATTTTTGAGAACGACTTTGGCCAAATGTTGGCGAGCGGTCGGTGATTAATAACCTACGTTTGCCTTCATTGGTGCCCATCGACAGGTGGTTCCAACAGGACGGCGCTACATGCCACACAGCTCATGCCACATTGGACATTCTCCACAAGCATTTGAGGGCATGGTTTTTTCACGTGGAGCTGATGTGAACAGCCAACCCAATTGCTATATTTAATTTGTTTATTATTAAATATGCCCGTCATAATTATTTAGATATGTGGCACTAAAACATATTTGTGGATTGTTATTAATTTTATGCCTACAAGGGCGGATAATTAGGACAATATTTTTTTTTGGAGAGTCGCGATTGTATACTGTGTGTGAATGTATGTGTGTATAGATTGAGAATAATTAAATGCAGACATAGAATTGCCGCAAATTGGCAACTTCCTGCATTTAATTCTGTAATGGGCTTCATAAAAGTTATTGATTGATATGTAACGGCACATGGCCGCCTTAAATGGTCTGCAGATAATATTTAATTATAAGGCGATTAGACGGCGGAGGCGAAATACCTGTTGGTCTAGCGTGCTTTGATTTAAATCGAACGACATTATATTTTTCACTGCTTAATCTGCGTTTGCAATTTTATCAACACGTTTTAATGACATAATTATTGATTATGTGAAATATGGGGTGAGTAAAAAATATGTAACTTATTTTTTTTAAATTATGGTTTCAAGAACATTAAAAGAAACAGCAGATTGTTGTTGTTGTTACAAATATGATTTAGTTATGGTTAATTTATTCTTTGTGGGTTGGTTGATATCAAGCTCAGTGTTTTAAAGTTTCTGAATCGAAGATGTATCAAAAATGAATGACTTCCACCATCAATTAAAATTATGGAAGTGTATTTATTATTAGTAATAATGTATAATATAATTTATTTAGGTCTTCATATTGTAGATAAATTGCTAAATGAAATAGGAACTACTTAATTATAATTACAGCACTGTTTTACCACTATATTTTTTAAAAGTACACATTAATAGTCGAAACTATAGTCACTGTGTAATTTTCGTGTTCTGATTACAACTAATTCAGGATTGACCACGAAGTAAACGTCTTTACCATCAAATATTTAGGAACTACTTATTCTAAAAGTTGGACATAATTTTAATGAATTTTACTCATCCGTCGAAAGAATCAGAAATATGAAGATGTGATAAATGCTTTTTTTCCATGGCAACATTGCATATTCAACCTGTAGAACTCGTTAGTTTTTATTTTATCAAACTTCAACTTCTGTTCTTTTCAATCTCTTTACTCTTGTTTATTGTGTCTTTTTCTTTCTTCTTCACTCAGAACGCTCTCAAAAGAAATTATTTAAAAAACTGACGAAGAAAAGTTCAATGTGATAAAATAACTAAAGGATATTTCAAAAGATGTGTTTTAGTTAGATATGTGCACCAAGAAAGATAACATTTTGAGGTAGAATTTTTTGTGTTTATTTTTTGTAGTTGAAAATTCTTGTTTTTCAGATTTTTGAATATTTAATTTCTTCAAAAAGCCGAAGAAGCCACAATACAGTAAAATATTTGTAACATATGAAAAAAGTAATAATAATAAATTTTCAAATTTATCCCTTAGTCGGTCTATATCTTAAAAAAAGGTACATGGCTTCGCATGAAGAGTGCTTTGATGCTACACATCGATTAAAGCAGAACATCATCTCTTCAAAATGTTCAACAAAATCATCATTCTTTTCATTGCCAAAGGAATTTGAAATAACTCTAACATACAAATTATATTGAATTTCTAACGTTAAAGTACCAAATCAAAATCCTTCAATATATTGAAATATAAATGTATGTGTGAACTTGGTGAATGCTGTACTAAAACGAAAAACAAGTGCTAGAGAGGACTTGAATAAGTATATTTATTGATGATGTTGTTATTTGTTAAAATAACTTCCAAAAACTTTTACTGCTTAAACTTCTTCACCTAAGGAAACCTCAGTATCAGCAATAAAGGTGGTTTTAAAAGTTATTTTTTATTTGATTGGCTTATAGGGTGGGTGTCCACCTTTCCACGTGAAACGGGTTTATCAAGAAACCAGTTGTTTTCAAATCAAAGTTTAAACATAAAATCAAACATTGTATTAATTTTAATTTAACCTCAAGGTCTTAATTGTGGGATAGAGGACCCCCCATAAGAACTTTTGCATCTACAACAGTTTCTATACAATTTTCTCAAAATTGAAACAGTCTTAGTGGTGATCGTGTTGCAAAATTTTAAGTCAGTGTTTCAGCTTAAGTTTTTTTTTAATGTAGCGTGAATGGGTGTCCACTATTCTACAGTCCAACCTATAACACTCAAACAAGTATTTATCAAGAAATAAATTGCTTTGAAATCAAAATTTAAATACGACAAGTCCCTCATCAATGTTGATATATACCATCCGCCGTTGGAGATAGTCATTAATTGAGTTTGCAATAAATTGCCTAACTTCGTCCCTCCGGAAAACAACTTCAAATATAATTTCCGTAATGCTGATCTTCGATTACTTTGCAAAGACCTTTGCGACATTAATTGGGATAAATTGTATAAAATAAATAGAACTGAAGAAGCTTGTAAGATTTTATATGATTAAATTTATGAGGCCATAGATAGAAGTATTACAAAAATAAAGTTCAGAAAACAAAAGCGATATCCAGTTTACTTCAATAAGGATATCATAAGGACAATTCGTCTCAAGAATAGACGTTTGAAGATATACCGTCGTTTAAAGTGTCAGCGATCAAAAACTAGACTTAAAGAAGCCGAGATTAATGTAACCAGAAAAATTGATCATGCCTATAATAAGTTCATCGAATCATCAGAACAGAACATAGCTTCTGACTCTACTCAATTCTGGAATGTTTTCAATAGTAGGAGAAAACAAGGCCAAATACCATCAGTGATGACGTGGCATGGAAAATCCCTCGATCGAGATCCTCAAATAGGTCAAGCTTTTGCTGACCATTTTATTGCTAATTACAACATGTCATCAAATCGATCGGATTACGGCACCTTGAAAATAAGCATGTATTTAATATTATATTACGGACTGGTGTATTTTCTTCATATTGGAAAATAGTTAAGGTAGTCCCAGTTTTTAAAAAGAGGTGATAAATCCGACATTAATAACTACAGACCTGTATCATTATTATGCAATTTTTCTAAGGTTTTTGAACGTATACTCGCCACTTATATCTATGCGTCAGTAAAATGCTAAATATCAAACAAACAACACGGATTTGTACCAAAACGATCTACTTTAACGTATTTAATATGCAGTACTCAACATATATTTTCCAGTATGAACGAAGGATACCAATCAGATGTAATTTATGTTGACCTATCTAAGGCTTTCGACCGCATGTCACATGATATTTAAATCAGTAAACTTCAGTCATTTGACCTACCACATAATATAATTAAGGTTATTAGATCATATTTAACAGATCGTCCACAGGGTGTTGTTGTTAGTGGCCATACATCAAATAGTTATATTGTGAAAAGTGGTGTACCGCAAGGGTCAAATCTGGTCCCTTTGTTATTTGTACTATTCATCAATAACGTGGTTGATGTAGTTGGTTGCAACAATTACTATATGCAGATGATATAAAAATCTACAAAACTATTCAGTGCGAAGACTATTGCAATGTTCTGCAAGTTGACCTAATCAAGTTGAGTCAATGTTGTACAAATATTGAACTTTCTCTTAATTCAGATAAATGTTATGTGGTATCCAGGTGAGAAACATCTCACCTGTAACGTTAGATTATGCAGTTAATGATAGGTTTCTTTGTCCAACAAGTAGTATCACTGATTTAGGTGTTTTCTTTTACCAAAAAATTAACATTTAATTTACATGTTATGAACACAGCTACTAAATGTAATAAACAACTTGGATTTATGATAAGAATGGCGAGAGATTTTAAACACCGAAAAACATTAATAGTGCTGTTTAAATCATTGGTACTAAGTAAACTTCTTTACTGTCCTACTGTATGGAGTCCTCACTTAACATTGTATAAAATATATCGAGTCTGTACAAAAAGGATTTTTAAAATATTTATATTTTAGAGATCATGGTGTATATCCTTATCAAGGTTATCCATATAATGATTTACTTATGGTATATAGTATGCTTTCAGTAGTAAATCAACACCACGTATTAAATGTAACTACCCTATATAAATTAGTGCATAATTTTTTTGGCTATCTTATCACTTCAATTGTCCCATCGTGCGCCAATATATAATAATAGATATTCATTAACATTTTTATAAGGGACACCACGTTCAAATTACCATGCAAATTCACCTATTGTAAGAATGATTCGTGATTATCATCAAATCCAATATACTGTTGATATCTATGCATCATTTAAAGAATTTAAGTCTAAAGCCTTGGAATGTATAATTACTCTAAGATAGGATGTAATTAGTTTTTATTTACATTTTGTTTTCTATATTAATTGATTTTTTACAGTTAAATTTCTTACTTTTCTCTCACTCAAAGATATATTTCGTTTTATATTTTCTATGAATATTCCTGTTGTAAGACTTATGTAATGTAGCAGATACTTAATGATGGAGTAGTTTCTTAGGCTTATTGAACAATAGAGTTTAGAGTGGTAATTAAATTTAATCCACGCGGTCGTTGGCGTATTTTTGTTTTGTTTCATGGGGTTTGAGGAGATGGAGGTTCAGAAAGAGGATGGGCTGTATCCATTTAGAGAGACCAGGCAGGACAGCAGTCTACGGTTATCTAATATCGGGATAACGAGTAAAATAGTAGAATTAAAAGAGTAGGAAATGTAAAAATGTTGGTAGATTAGGCTGATTTTGTGGGAATAAATGTATATTATTTTTAATTAAACTTTTGGGAATGTGTTTTAGAGAGAAGGGTCGCATAGAGGACACCCACCTACCCTGCATACATTTTTTTATATTCCACAACCGTTACAATACAATTTTCTCAAAATTAAAACAGTGTTTAGTTTAGTTTATTAATTTTACAAGATCTATTAAAAAATTAATACAAAAATACATACATAAATATAATTAATTACTTTAAAATTTCGAGCATAGATCTTGAAGGCGGAGTTCACAGTTTTTTGTGTTCTTCCACTCGACCCATTACACTGCTGGTGCTGATAATCCTTATGTAGCCATTAATGCAATATTTTGGCCATTTCTGGCACATTTAAGTCTAATTTTTAAAGACCTCTATAATTTCACGGACTTGTGTCAGTGTGACATTTATTAATTATTTTTTTTAGTGTTAGTAGCGATAGTGTCGCGAAATTTTAAGTCAGTATTTCAGCTTAAGTATTTTTTATTGTAGCGTGAACGGGTGTCCACTATTCCACCATCCAACATGTAATAGTCAAACAAGTGTTTATCAAGAAATTAATTGCTTTGAAATCAAAACTTAAATATCAAATTTGGCATTTAATCAATTTGATTAAACTTTTGCGAGTATGTTTAGGCGAGGAGAGTGGGACAGGGGCTACCCACCCACCCTACATATATTCTTTTAGATCCATAACCGTCAAAATATAATTTTCGCAAAATCATAACACTGTTAGCAATGATGATTTTGCGAAATTTTAAGTCAGTGTTTCAGCTTAAGCTTTAACGTCTTATGTAGGGTGGGTGGGTGGCCTCTAATCCATCATCCAACCTGTAACACATAAATAAGTGTTGATCAAGAAATTAATTACTTTGAAATCAAAATTTAAACATAAAATTTTATATTTGATAAGTTTTAATTAGTATAATTAAACTTTTGGGAGTTTGCTTAGGACAAAAGGGTGGGACAGAAGCCACCAGCCCACCCTACATATATACTTTTAGATCCATAACAGTCACAATATAAATTTCTTAATAATTATTTAAGGTACAGGTGTAAAAAGTGATGCTTTATTGCACGAACTGGAGTTTAAAAACACGAGCGAGGAACGAGCCAGAAGTGCAATAAAGAAACTTTTTACACGTGTGCCTTACAAAATTTTATCTTCGATCGTAAAGGACTTCAAAGAATATATTCTTATGAGTAATATTTTAATGTCATTTATAATTCAATATAATTCAATCAATGAAAGCATATTTTACCCGCAGTGCACTAATGAAAGCGTTACTTAGCAACCAGTAAACAAGTTGCACAAATGTCGGCCGCCATTATTATTTATGGAAAAAATGTTCGCTTTATTGTAATCACTTCGACTTGCATTAAATGAAATCTTCAGAGTTCTTAAATCTGCCATTTGGTTTGTATTATATATTTTATTTATAGTTTATTAGTTATTTGTATCAATTAATAAAAAATTACGTTTTTCGTCGAAATCTATTCATCTGTCAAATTTAACAATTCTGTGCAATAAAAACAGTTTGACATTACCGTGCAATAAAAACGTAAAAAAGCACTAGTGCTTTAATAGTTATTTAAGGTACAAGTGTAAAAAGTGATGCTTTATTGCACGAACTGACGTTTAAAAACACGAGCGAGGAACGAGCGAGTTTTTTTAAAGCCAGGAGTGCAATAAAGAAACTTTTTACACGTGTGCCTTACAAAATTTTATCTTCGATCGTAAAGGATTTCAAAGAATATATTCTTATGAGTAAATTTCAATAATTCAATTAATGAAAACATATTTTACCCGAAGTGCACTAATGAAAGCGTTACCTAGCAACCAGTAAACAAGTTGCACAAATATCGGCCGCCATTACTATTTATGGAAAAAAATGTTCGCTTTATTGTAATCGCTTCAACTTGCATTAAATGAAATCTTCAGAGTTCTTAAATCTGCCATTTCGTTTGTATGATATATTTTATTTATAGTTTATTAATTATTTGTATCAATTAATAAAAAATTAAGTTTTTCGTCGAAAATTTGTGCTATTCATTCATCTGTCAAATTTGAAATTTCTGTGCAATAAAAACAGTTTGACATTACCGTGCAATAAAAACGTAAAAAAGCACTAGTGCTTTAAAAAGCTACTTTTACAATGAAAAATGATGCAAAAAGCGTCTACTTTCTGTACGATCGTAGATAAAAAGCCACTTTTACAATGAAAAATGATGCAAAAAGCGTCTACTTTCTGTACGATCGTAGATAAAATAACTAAAAGATGTGTTTTAGTTAGATATGTGCACCAAGAAAGATGACGTTTTTACGTAGAATTTTTTGTGTTTATTTTTAGTAGTCAAAAAATCTTGTTTTTTGCATTTTTGAAGATTTAATTTCTTCAAAAAGCTGAAGAAGCCACAATGCAGTAAAATATTTGTAACATATGAAAAAAGTAATAAAAATTTGAAAATCCCTAAGTCGGTCTATATCTTAAAAAAAACGTACACGGCTTCGCAAGAAGAGTGCTTTGATGCTACACATCGATTAAAGTAGAACATCATCTCTTCAAAATGTTAAGCAAAATCATCATTATTTTCATTGCCCAAGGAATTTAAAATAACTCGAGCATACAAATTCTATTTAATTTCTAACATTAAAATACCGATTCAAAATAGATGACTATATTGGAATATGACTGTACGTGTGACCTTGATGATTGCTGCACTAAAACATAAGGTTGTCAACAAGTGCTAAACTTATTGGAACGTCTTGATTAAGTATATTTATTGAAGAGGCGGTTATTTGTTAAAAAAAATTGATCTTCACTGTTTAACGTTAAAGCAAAAACATTTTCAAAAACTTTTACTGCTTAAACTTCTTCTCTTGAAGAAGCCACAATATCGTGAGACATTGCGAGTCTAAGGAATAACAATTATTTTAAAGGTATTTTTATTTTAATGGCATATGTTGGGTGGGTGGATATCCACCATTTTACGTAAATAAGAGTTTCTCAAGAAACATTTTATGAGTTTGAATTTAACTTAAGGGTGGGATAGAGGCCCTTTAATTTAACTTTTGGAAGTGTGTAAAGGAGAATAAGCTGGGATAGGGGCAACCCACTCACCCTACATATATACTTATGTAACTACAATGAACACATATAATTTTCTCAAAATCATAACAGTGTTAGTGCCGAAATTTCAAGTCAGTTTTTCATTTTAAGTTTTAAATGTTTTGTACATATAAATAAGTGTTTATTTGCTTTGAAATCAAAATTTAAATATAAAATTTAACATTTGATTTAATTAAAGTTTTGGAAGTGTATTTAAGGCAGGAGGGTGGGACCGAGGAGACCCGCCCACCCTACATATATACTTTTAGATCCACAACCGTCACAATATATCACAATATAATTTCCTCAAAATCATAACAGTGTTAGTAAGGACGGTGTTGCGAAATTTAAGTTAGTACTTTAGCTTAAGCTTTAACATTTTATTTAGGGTGGGTGGGTGGACACTTCCCAATTTAACTTTTGATAAGTTTTAATTCATTTAATTAAACTTCTGGGAGTTTGTTTAGGACCGGAAGGTGGAATAGAGGCCACCCACCCACCCTAAATATATTCTTCTAGATCCACATCGTCTCAATACACTTTTCTCAAAATCATGACAGTCTTAGTAAGGATGGTGTTGCGAAATTTTAAGTCACTGTTCACCTTATGTTTTAATTTTTTGTGTAGGGTGGGTAAGTGGTCACCATCCAAACTCCAACCGTTAACATATAAATAACAGTTTATAAAGGAATTATCAAACCAAAACTTTAAAAATGGTGATGTGGCCATCATAGTACTTTCCCTATATTTTTCTCGAAAACTATGAAGTTTACGCAAAAATGTTATTCTTAATCATTTGTTCACTTTTTAATTCTCTACAATTATTTGTTATATAAATTAATTAATTATTATTATTATTATTATTATTATTATTATTATTATTTACCAAAAGCTTTTCAGCTCCAGTTTTTAACGATGAAACCTTAAGTTTAAAGTTTCATCTCCATCGGCTTATTAGTTTTTGAGATACATTTCTTAATATGAAAAATATGACAAAATTTTTCAAACAAAAGTTAAAGGAAATTAGAAACTGAACAAATTTTATTTAAACATATTTTTTATAAAATTATTAACTTTCGAGAAAAAAATTAAAAATTGAAAATTTTGAGGTTTTTAGCCAATAACTGATAAACTATACGGGTTACGTGAAACTTGTATAGTAAATAATTGTAGAGAATTTAAAAGTGAACAAAATATTAGGAATAGTCTTTTTGCATAAACGTCATAGTTTTCGAGAAAAATGTAAGGAAAGTACTATCACTTCAAAATTTTACCTTTTGAATTTCTTTTGTATTTAAAAAGTTGATATTGAATTTTAAGTATTTTTTACAAATTTCTAAAATAAGAAATTTTATTGAAGGTTTTACAACTTTAATAAAATATTTCTTCTAGATTTCTAATTATAATAATTTACCTCAAGGATTATAAAATTCTCTTTATTTTTTCCACATATTCTCTTCTGGTTTTTAAATATATCTTTCATTCTAAAATTTTTAAGCAATTGGTATTTTTAATATTTAGAGTTACTAGGTTTACTAATTTTCAAGTAATTTTTATTTTTCTCAATTTAATTTAAATTGCAGACATTATCTTTGAAGGTTCTAAAATATTCTAGTGGTAATTTTCTTCAGTATTTTCTGTCTTATAATTATCTCTATTTAATTTCAAGAATTTTAACTGAGGCTTCAAGATTTTTTTAAATGTCATCTTATCGGAATTTTCAAAAATTTTCTTTTGCGAAATATTTTTCCAAGATTTCTAAAATTTACTAATGATAGTGCTCTCTCTTTTGCAGCAATTTCTCTTTTATATTTCAAGAAAAAAATATGATGATTATAGAACTTTCAGCAATTTTTCTTACAGTTATCTAAACTGTTTTTTTTTCTAATTGCAAGAACTTTCTTTGATTTTTTTATGAAAGTTTTCTCCCAGATTTCTAAAATTTTCTGAAATATTTCTTCGTATTCCATCTTATCGAAAGTCTCAGAAACTTCTCTTATACGTGTTGCAATAATTTTCCTCAAGGGTTCTAAAATAGTTTTTCCAAAATTTCTTTCCTTTTAATTTTTTTTTCATTCTAGAGTTTTTCACCAAATTTGTAGATTTTCAAATCGTTTATAAATTTTTACTTAACACCAAAATTGCAAAACTTAACCAGCGAGTTATTTTCAGCCTTTTTTTCCTATGTTTTTCTCATTCTAGAGTTTTTATGAAATTGTTATTTTATCGAAATTTTTCAGAAGTATTTCTGACGAAATCTTCCTCCACAGATTCTAAAAACGTTTATAGAATTTTGATCGATTTTCCTTACAAATTTAAAATATTTTTTCTTTTTTATTGCAAGAATTTTCATTGAAGGTTTCACAATTTTTATAAAAGTTGTCTCCCAGATTTCTAAAATTTTATAACAATATTCCTTCTGATTCGATCTTTTTGAAAGTTACAGAAACTTCTTTTCTAAGTTGCAATAATTTGCTTCGAGGGTTCTAACATTTTCCAGTGGTAAGTTTCCCATTGTTTTTCAAACATTTTATCTTCTAGTTTTTTAAATTATTTTCCATTCTAGAATTTTTCAGCAATTCCAATTTTAGATTTCTGGAATTACTAGGTTCCCAAACTTTAAAGCAATTTTTATCCAAGGTTTAAATTGCAAAAGTTATCTCCGAAAGTTTAAACACTTTTTAGTTTTGGTATTCTCTCTGTTTTTTTCAGCATTTTCTGTTCTATGTTTTTCTCTATCTAAATGCAACATTTTTTAATAAAGGTTGTAGTGTTTTTAATAAAAAAATATTATCGGAAGTTCTTTTGCGAAATTCCACGGATTCTAAAAATTCCTTATGGTGGTTTTGTCTCTCTCTTCCAGCAATTTCTTCTCTATATTTTACTAAGAATAAAAATTACATGATTATAATTTAGCAAGTTTTCTTACAGATTTCTAGAAATTCCTTTCTTTAATTTCTGAAATTGTCATTAAAGGTTTTACAATTTTTATGAAATATTTCTCCAAGATTTCTGTAATTTATCAACAATGCTTCTCTTTCTTTTATCTTATCGAAATATTCCAGGAATTTATTTTCCTGGTTACAACATTTTTTTCAAAGGTTTTGAAACATTCTAGTGCTAGTGTATTCGCTGCTATTTAGCATTTTCTTTTCTAGTTTTATCATTTTCTTCCATTCTAGAATTTTTCAGCAAATTCTATTAAACATTTCAGATTTTTAGGATTTCAAATTTTTAAGCAATATTTAGCCAAAGATTTAAATTGGAAAAAATCCAGCAATTTCTCTTCTAAATTATACAAAAAATTAGATGATTATATTAGCATAGATTTCTAAAATATTTCAATGCTTCTTATCGTAATTTAGAAGAAATTTCTCTTTCCAGTTGAAATACCTTTTTCCAAGGATTCTAAAATTTTCCGGTGGTAATTTTCTCGCTATTTTTCCAGCATTTTCGTTTCAAGTTTCTAAATGTTCTTCATTTCTAGAATTTTTCAAATTTTGAAGTCATTTTTATCAATAATGCAATAATTTTCTGCAAGGATTCTAAAATTTCTCATAATTTTCTTGCTGTTTTCTAACCTTTCATACCTTTCTAGAATTTTTATCAATTTCTATTGCAGATTTTCTAGAATTTCTATACTTTAGATATTTTAGTAATTATAGATTGAAATGGCAAAAAATATCTCCGTAGGTACAGACATTTTCCATTGGTAGTTTTCTTGCTGTTTTCTTGTCTCTATTCCACCCTCCAATTAGTAAAACATCAAAAGTTATTTGAATAAATTTTTATAAATAAATCTCTAAAAATTGTAATTATTTTTTGTTTATTTATATTTTACAACTTTTAATTAAAACCCTGGTTTATTATTTACTGATTGGAGGATGGGACAGAGGCCACCCACCCACCCTACATATACATGATAACTTTAATTGCTAATGGTTGATGATTTTGCTGCTAAAAACAGTCAAACCCTTTATGTAATAAAAACTAAATAAAACACAATTTAAGTTTAAATTTAAATGAATTTCTATACTTAATACTATCTAATTTATATTTAAAGTCTGTCCACCCATCGTGCATCAAATTTTTACTAATTCACTCAATCAAAAATTTTACCTTTATAATTCCTTTTTTATTCAAAGAATTTTGTAATTAATTTCATTGGATACAGCGAGACGAAAATGAGTTAAAGTTTATATGTATATGTAGGGTGGGTGGGTGGCGTCTATCCCACCCTCCAATCAGTAAAACATCATCAAAAATAATAGGGAAAGTATTATGATGGCCACATCACCATTTGTTTTTTTATATATTTATTTTAACTTTTAGGAGTGTTTTAAAGACAGGACTACATATACACTTTTAGATCTACAACCTCTAAAATACAATTCTCTCAAAATCATAACTGTGTTAGTAGAGATGGTGTTGCGAAGTTTTAAATCAGTGTTTAAGCTTAAGTTTTAATGTGTCAGGTAGGATGGGTGGGTGGCCACTATCCTACTCCCCAACCTGTAACAAATAAATTAATGTTTATAAAGGAATGATTTGATCCGAAATCAAAATTTAAATATGAAATTTTACATTTGATAAGTTTTAATTCATTTAATTAAACTTTTGGGAGTGTTTTTAGGACACGAGGGTGGGATAGAGGCCACCCACCCACCCTACATATACAGGGTTATTCACGCTATACGGCACGGAATATTGTGGCCAAAATACGTGACTTTCAAAAAGTTTCACTTTGGGGATATATGGGGGTCTATTAGGGCTACTTTTTAAAATTATTTTCATAATATACAGGGTGTCCCAAAAACCCTAAAAGTATCAAAGTTGTGTTTTTTTTAATGAAACACCCTGTATTTTATTGCATTTTTGGATCCGTCTATAAAAATAAGTATGTGTTTGAATAAGGTTTTTATTACATAAACCTTAAGGTTTTTGAATTAATTTGAATTTTGTAAAAATGTAACCTAATTTTCATGTTTCAAATATTTAAAAAATAATTAAGTTATGCATACCAAATTTACACTGAAGTGTAACAATAGATCATATTTTATTTTCCAAGTATAATAAACTTGACATCTTATGCCGGGTGTAAAAAAATTGGAATTAAACAAATGAAAACTTCAAATGACTATAACTTCATTTATTTAAATGGAACGGTATATTTATTAATTTATCAGCAAATGCACGTTTTAATAACCTATCGAATGGTATTTAAATCTTAAGTGTTAAGTCTTCTCGTTTTTACAGAAAACGCCAAAATATTGTTTATTGCACCGTTTTAGTACTTCTAAAGTAAAAATATTAATGTATCTAGTTTTCTATCGTATTTAAAAACGTCAGATAATTAATTTAGTCTGTCACTTTAGTTCAAAAAGGATGTCTTTTGTTATAGTTGGGTTATTTTGCGTTTTTGTGTTAGATCGTTAGTACTCGTTATAACATGGTTGTTGTATGTCATAGTAAAAAATGAAAATTTACACAGATTTTCTTATACTGAGGTTTTTATAACTGACACTTCCAATTTCTTTAAACTGCTTTAATAGTCTCTCAAAAATGGCTGGCTTAGGGTGATTTCTTTCGGGAAACCTTTAAGTATAAACTCGACAAGCCAATAAACAATTTTGATGACATTCTCCAAGCATAAAAATAATGCCAATAACCCCTTATTTTGAGTAAATCTTAATTTTTTACCAAAAAATACAACAGCGATGTTCAAACATTAACGATTCTTAACGATCTAACACAAAAATGCAAAATAATACAACTATAACAAAAGACAGGCTTTTTAAACTAAAATGACAGACTAAATTAATTATCTGACGTTTTTAAATACCATAGAAAAGTAGATACATAAAAATGTTTACTTAAAAAGTACTAAAACGGTACAATAAACAATATTTTGGCGTTTTCTGTAAAAACGAGAAGACTTAACATTTAAGATTTAAATACCATTCGAAAGGTAATTAAAACGTGCATTTGCTGATAAATTAATAAATATAGCGTTCCATTTAAATAAATGAAGTTATAGCCATTTAAAGTTCTCATTTGTTTAATTCCAATTTTTTTACACCCGGCATAAGATGTCAAGTTTATTATACTTGGAAAATAAAATATGATCTATTGTTACATTTCAGTGTAAATTTGGTATTCATTACTTAATTATTTTTTAAGTATTTGAAACATGAAAATTAGGTTGGATTTTTACAAAATTCAAATTATTTCAAAAACCTTAAGGTTTAGGTAATAAAAACCTTATTAAAACACACACTTATTTTGATCGAAGGATCCAAAAATGCAATAAAATACAGGGTGTTTCATTAAAAAAAACACAACTTTGATACTTTTAGGGTTTTTGGGACACCCTGTATATTATGAAAGTAATTTTAAAAAGTAGCCCTAATAGACCCCCATATATCCCCAAAGTGAAACTTTTTGAAAGTCACGTATTTTGGCCACAGTATTCCGTGCCGTATAGCGTGAATAACCCTGTATACTTTTAGATCCATTATCGTCATAATATAATTTTCTCAAAATCATAACAGTTGTAGTAGTAATGATGATGCGAAATTTTATGTCACTGTTTCAGCTGAATTTTAAATATTAAGTATGTAGGGTGGGTGGCTACTATCCCACTCTCCAACCTGTAACACTTAATTAAGTATTTATCAAGAAGTTAACTGATTTTAAATCAAAATTTAAATATAAAATTTAACATTAGCTAAGATTTAATTCATTTAATTAAACTTTTGGAAGTGTGCTAATGACAGGATGGAATAGAGGCCACCCACCCACCCTACATATATACTTTTAGATCTACAACGGTCATAATTACAATTTTCTCAAAATCATAACAGTGTTAGTAGGGATTGTGTTGCGAAATTTTAAGTCAGTGTTTCAGCTTAAGTTTTAATGTCTTATGTAGGATGGGTGGGTGGCCACTATCGCACCCTCCAACCTATAACACATAAATAAGTGTTTATATAAAGAAATAATTTGCTTCAAAATCAAAATGTATATATGAAATTTAGGCACCCACCCACCCTACATATACATATTAACTTTAATTACTGATCGCCTCGCGGTTTGCAATAACTTTAATTACAAAATTTGAATAAAAGAAAATTGTCAGAAGTAAAATTTTTGATAACGAAAATGGTTGCGACCGTTACTACGTGGTAATTCATACAAATTATTAAAATTCCAATAAAATCTTCACAATTTAGAAAGCGGGTTAAATAAAAAATCTTGAAACCTAGAGAAGAAATTAGTGAAAATTTATTGAATTCTTAAAAAAGTAAATCTAGATTTTAGAAAAAAAAAATTCTAAAAAATCTAGGACCTCAAGAAAAACCCAGATTTCTACAAACAAATTTTCTAAAAAGTTCTAGAGCCTCCAAGAAAATCTGTGCAATTTTTAAGATAAGAAGATGACCTTGAAATCTGGAGGAGAAATTTCTGGAAATTTTCTGAACCCTTGGAAAAACGTCTAGACTTCTAAAAGAGAATTTTCTAAAAAATTCTAGAGCCTCCTAGAAATTTAGAAGACCAGTTAAAATATAAATTGAAATCGGGAAGAGAAATTACGGTAAATTCCTTAAACTTTCTCGAAAATAAGAAAATATTTATAGGGGAAAATTTTCTAAAACATTCTAGACCCTCCAAGAAAAAATCCGCAATTTAGAACTTTCTAAATAATTTTATAGTTGAAACAAAATGTTGAATTCTAGAGAAGTAATTACTGAAATTCACCTGAATTCTCAAAAAAAAAGGAAAGAAAATCTTCGCAATTTATAAGAAAAGTTGAAAAAAATTTAATTTGGGGAAGAAGTTATTGGCCATTTCCTAAACTCTAAACTTTAAAAAAAAAATCTAGAATGCCTCAAGGAAAATCTTTGCAATTTAAAAGACGACTTCAAAAAAATCTTGAACTCTGGAGAATAAATTGCTAGAAATTTCCTGAACCCTCGAGAAAATAATCCGATTTCTAGAAGTAAATTCTAAAAATTCTAAAGTCTCAAAGAAAATCTTTGCGATTTAAAAGACAAGTTAAAAAAATCTTGAAATGTGGAGAAGAAATTACTAGAAATTTTCTGAGTCTAGATTTTTAAAAACAAATTTTCTAAAAAAAGTCCTCATTTAAATCTTCAATTTACTGAAAATTTCCTAAATTTTACAAATTCAAATTGATACAATAAAAATCAAAAATTCGTTATTATTTTTTTTAATATTTTAGCTATAATTCTTTAAATAATAATGAAATTACGAAAATTCTTTCACTAATAAATTACCAGCAACGAAGAGAAGTAAAAATGCTGAAAAATTAGACATTCGATTTTCAATTGTTTTTCAGTATTTTTAAAATATAAAATACAAATTGATGGACTAAAAATCTTGATTTTTTGCGCAATTTAGATAAGAAATTCCTAAAGCATTCTAAAACACAACTCTCGAAAAATTGCTTTGCGATATCCAAAACAAATTGCTCAAAAATACTAGAATTTACAGACCTTTTTGAGAAAAAAAAAACATAAGGAAATAAATCTAAATAATTATTCTAAAATCATTAATGAAATGCTTCAACCTAAATATACAACAAATAATAACATTTAAGAAATAGACTCCTTGGAGAAATTTCTAGAACTCTACAAAAGAAATTGTTGGAAATTTCTAGGAACAAATTTTCTAGAAAAATCTATAGCCTCCAAATTTGAATATGAGTTATTGGAAATTTCTGAACTCTCGAAAAAAAAGTGTTGAATTCTGGTAAAGATTTTTTTTAAAGTTTTGAGCCGTAAAGAAAATCTTTGCAAATTATAAGACAATATTAAAATCTAGATTAGAAATTACTGAAAACAGCATCAAAGAAAATTCTAAAAATATTAAAACTAACTTTATAAAACATCTAGAACTCCCGAATAAGACCTTTGCTAGAAATTCTGGAAATATGAATAAGAAATTACTGTTAACTTCCAGAATCCTCCAAATAAGTTCTAGAAATCTACAAGGGAAACTTGTGAAAAATTTTAGAATCCTTGATCAAAATTTTTTGGAAAGGAAGATGCAAAAAAAAACTTTTAGAAGACTCTAAGTAAGTTCTAGAAAATTAGAAGAAAATTTCCTAATAAACTGTAAAACTGTTGAATACAATATTTGCTAAAAATTCTGTAAATATCTATTTATTTATTATATAAGAAAAAGAAATTACCGTACTCTTTTAGAATCTCAAAAAAAGTTTTATAAATCTAAAATGAAATTCTAATAGAAAAAATTGAACAAAATCTTGTATAGAAACCACGAAAATATTTTTATAAATAAATATAAATAATGACTTTTTGAAACTCTTGAAAAAAATCTTTGCTAAATCTGTAAAAATTTCTAGAATTCTCGATGAAAATTCTTTGGAAAGAAAGTTGCAATAAAAACTAAAAGTATGGAGGACAAATTACTGAAATTTCAAGAATCTAAAGAAAAATCTAAAAAAATTTCTGAAATATATTAAAGTTAAATATTTTTCTCACAAATTAAGAACTTTACGAAAAACATGTATTTATAAAACTTGTTTAGTTTCTCATTCCCTTTAACTTTTGTTTGAAAATGTATGTAATATTTTTTTAATTTAGATTTTAAATATTGAGAAAAAACAAAAAAACGCCTCGAGTAAACATCCACTTCCGGTATATGAATGTTCATCAAAAGCTTTTCAGTTCCAGTTTTTAACAATAAAACATAAACAGTCCACAGACATTCTCATTCACGAAACAATACTGATGTAGCCATCATAGTAATTTCCCTATATTTTACTCGAAAATTATGAGGTTTTCGGAAAAAGCAATTCTTACTAATTTGTTCAGTTTTGGATTTTCTACAATTATTTGTTATGTAAATTTTATGTGACTCCAATAGTTTATTAGCAATTAACAAAAAATATCAAAATTTTCAATTTTTATTTTTTTTCTCGAAAGTTAAGAATTTTATGAAAAATATATTCAATCCCTTTAACTTTTGTTTGAAAGGTTTTGTAATATATTTCAATTTTAAAAAAATATTGGAAAAAAACAAAACATGGCCTCGAGTAAACATCCATTTCCGGTTTCTGAATGTTTACCAAAAGCTTTTCAGTTCGAGTTTTTAATGACAAAACCTTAAGTTTAAAGTTTTCTCTCAATCGGATCATGTGTTTTTGAGATACAGCGCCCACAGACATTTTCACGCACGAAAACAATACTTCCCCTATATATACTATATAGGGAAAGTAAAAATTAAATATTTAAGCGCATTGAAGAGATTAGAGGGCGAGAATAATACAAGCAAGAAATTTACAAATAACCAGTCGGAAGATTATAGATATTGTTACAAAAACACATTTTGATTAATGGCTTTATATGACTGTGTACCTCTAGGTTTTAAAAGAAGTTAGTTTTACACTTCTTTTAAAACCTAGAGGTACACAGTCATATAAAGCCATTAATCAAAATGTGTTTTTGTAACAATATCTATATCACAGTCTAAACAAAACTAAACGAAAAAGCTTTAATAAACAAGTGTTCACAGTGGCGGTTTTTGGATATATGAAACGTTACTTTTTATTTACTGATCCTCTTATCGCAATAAGCTAAAGATTTAACCGTTTAAAAAAAATTCTAGAAATTTTATCAAGACGAATAATATACTAAGTAACATAGGAATCCAAACACCAGTATAAATCATTTATTTAAAAAAATATATATATTTAGGCTCGTCTTGATGAAAAAAAAGAATTAAAAATTAATCTGTCTCAGATAAAGTTTTCGCTTTTTATTATTAACATTTTTGTCGTAGTAACGATTTTAATTTTACTGAGTGCGTTTCTAAGCTTTTGCTGTTATCTTTTACTTTCTGAGTTTGATAGAGGACGGATAGTTTCCGAGAAATTAGGGACTGGGTGCAGAAGTTTAGATACTGTAGTAAGCTGTTGTTGGGCAAGAGATCAAGATTGTCGAATACGAAGAGCTAGAAGTATAGCACCACGTCGAAGAACCACAGAGCGTGTACATCAGCGTATGAGACTGTTCGCTTTAAGAGATCATTTCTACACCACCAGATCCATTGCAAGCCAGTAGTATCAATAATGGAATGATGTAGTGTTTACTGACGAATCAAGATTCTGTTTAGAAATGCATGATGGCCGGGCCAGATTCAGAATACGACGTGATGAAAGAAGAAATCCATAACTTTTTGTCGAAAGGAACGTTCATCGCACTGTTGGGATTATGATATGGGGTGCCATTGCTTATGCTTCTAGGTCACCTCCAATCTTTGTTAGAGGCAACATGACCGCACAGCGTTACATCGAAGAAATTCTGGAACCTCATCTCCTACCCTATCTTCAGACATTGCCCACACATTGCAAGAGCCATAATGAACTTCTTTGAGCACGCTGAAATCAATTTATTGCCCAAACCACCGAGGTAACCGGATTGATCTTCAATTGGGCACGTATGGGATATCATGAGCCGAAGACTCCTACATTTGCAGCATCCCCTCAAACTCTAGAAGCACTTCGAAACGCGTTAGTAATTGCTTGGAATAAGATACCACAGGAGGATATCAATTACCCAATTAGAAGCGAAACTAGGCGCCTTGGACAGTGTATAGCCCACCGTGGTGCATTGACGCATTATTAATGCTTTTTTTTCATAAAGTTCGTTGAATCGAAGTTCATTTGTTAACTTTGTTTTTCCTTACAGTTATACAAAATATTATGAAAATAAAATGATTTATATTAATATAGATTCTATTTACCTATTATTTTAGAAAAACAAAATTTAAGATCATTTAGACAACATTCTCCTAGATAACATACAGCACATACGCGTTTGAAATTCTGAAATGATAAACCAGCTATTTTTTAATTGCTGTTGGGGGCCATGTATAGTAAACTTTTATAACCTAAATATGGCATTTAACAACCTGCATTTAACAACCTAACAAGTCAGGTGTCTTTAATATTTCTAACAAAATGTATTATAGTATTAGGTCGTAATATTTTTTTAGCTGATAATAATAACATAAATCTGCGAAATTTCATTAATTAGATAGAAAAGCTGCAGCTAAAAAAATAATCAAAACACGAACAATTCTAATAATTTAATAAGAATTTTTTTATAACTTAATCAGAAATCAGGTAAATTACTTAATATTTAATGTAGTACTACTAGTTTATTTAAAATTCTAAAATTACATGGCATGGATAATTGATATGTTACATTTAACTGGCAACTTGAACTTTAACGGTCCGCCAGGTCGAGAGATCGGCAATTTTGCGACGTCTATGCAACGGTGATTTAAACCGTGGCCATTTATCATTTTAATATTAATTAGGTAGCCGTTCAGTTGTTCCATTTACGTTGATTTTAATGAAGTGGCGACGAGCTGTCCAAAAAAGTCGACACGTTAAATCGATGTAATTTATTTTAATGGACCGTTTCGATTTTTCTAACATTGTAATTAGTTTAACAAATTTTCGTATTCTACACACGTATCGTTTAATTTGTAGGTACGCCCGACAAGTTGACCGTCTTTAGTAATGAAGGATTACGGCGCATAATTTCTTAAAAGAGAAGTTTTAGCATCGAATGATTAAATAAAATAGATCACACTCTGAGAAGCAGCATAAACTCCTAAACAATTTCCTCTTCGCTTTTGTTTGATTTTGAAAGATTCGTTTGTAGTTAATTTTAGGTTCGCATCTTTTTTCTATTGATTTTTGGTAATTAGAAGCTCCGGGAGCTTTCTTTGTTCTTATGAATCTACAAGTTTATATATAATCAGAAAATACGTGATTTCCAAATCTCCTTGTAGTCGTTGACGATTTGTTATTATAAGAGTATTCTCGGTCATTCTAAAATAAATATATTCAGCGAATTAGTTGTATCAATTCCGTTTCCTCAAGAAACTATCCGGTGTGACAATAGGTGTGAAACAAAATAACGACACGGAGTGAATTACGTATACAGAAAATGAGAAAGCAGTTTCTCGCGCAGCGTGCTCTTCTTTTGGTAATTTGGCTTCAGCAGGTTGAAACAGGTGGATGACGTCCAGCCTATTCAGAGAGTCCTTCTTGCTTATGATAAAAATACCTCGATTCACACTACCGATTTTGTCCCATCATCCCCAACTTTCTCACATCTAATGGAAAAGTGTGAAAAACCGCAGAGCAAAAATTCTTGTATCAAAGCCTTTTTATCGTTTACTTGAAGTACGTAGCAGAGATAATGTGTATTTTCTCATACTTTTAATTAGGTTGCAAATAGATCGTGTAAACCAAACCTATCAAACCTAATTAAGTTCGGGTAATCCTTATTTTGTATATATTTCTTAACAAATCATGTTCTTTGGAATATATTCTCTTAAGTGATGATGGACTTCGCATGTTTAAAATATTTACTTAATACAACACAAACCGCAGAAGCTGTCACTATTATTGAAGCTGTATTATTTACATAAATAATTAAAGAATCATTTTTGTGAATAATAAATATATGGAAGTAAAACTTATTACTGATTCATCAAATAACCAAAATGACTAAAATAATTTTAAACAAATGCTAATTTTAAGATTGGAATCTTAATTGATTTTAAAACACAATACTAAGCGAACGAAGCCAATAACTGGAAAAAATATCATTACAATATTCAGCACAAATGGTTAGAGAGAGTATCTCTCTTTAATCTATCTTTAAACCACACATTGCTATTTTCAGTTCATAAACACACAGAACAGTAGAAATAAAGAAAGCAATGGGAATAGTAAAATTGGACATATTTGTTTCATCACAACAGATGAAAATACATATCTATAATAAAAAGAAAAGCTTAAGGTTTTCTGAAACAACAAGTACTTAAAATTAACCTTGTCGATTAAAATTATGAACTTAAAATTATATTCTATACCATATAAAACATGAAAACTTCTATGAGGATTCTAGCAGGAGCTACATCGGTACCGCCAAATTAAATTTTGCAATAAATTAAAAACCAAAAACTTTAGTTGATAATTGTTATAACAATTTAAAATTAATATTTAATTTTTGATGTAATTATAAAGGCTGGCATACACACAAGATGTCAGAAAATATTTAGCAATAATCTACCATCTACATGACATCAATTAATTAGTGGACAAAATCAAAGTATATAATCTTGAAACATATATTGGCTTTATTTTCGTCAAGAAAGCTATATGTAAGTATATAACATTAACACCGCCAACATTAGGACAAATAATGTAACATCACCCAAAAAATAAAACATATTCAACCACGTCCTGCAACACATCATAGATGAGATGATAGCAAACAACGGAAAAGCGTAAAGAAGAATACATATACCACGCTTTGCAGATAATAGAGTCTTAGTAGGAGAGATCTAGGTGAAATCTTTAATAAATTTAAAAAATGGTGATGTGGCCATCATAGTACTTTCCCTATATTTTTCTCAAAAACTATGAGGTTTACGCAAAAATGTTATTCTTAATAATTTGTGCACTTTTGAATTCTCTACAATTATTTGTTATATAAATTTTATGTACCTCTTGGGAGATGTTCTACTGATTGGAGGATGGGATAGAGGACATCCACCCACCCTACATATATTTTTCAACTTAAATCACAACTATGTTGATAATTTACAAAACTAAAAAAATATTATTTTGAGTTTAGTTGAAAATCAAAAATCGGCCAGGTGCTAAAGTATCTTGATATATGTAGGGTGGGTAGGTGGCCTCTATTTCAATCTCCAGTTAGTAACACATTTTCCATAAATTATTGAAAATATTTGTGTCAAATAAAATATCATTCTGCTCATTTACATTAATCTGTTACTAAACTGTTAATTCTAAAAATTATAAATGAACTCTGGCTGATGATCAATTGATTGGAGGGTGGGATAGAGGCCACCCACCCACCCTACATATACCAGGAAACTTTAGAAGCAAACCGATTTTTGATTTCCAACAAAACCCAAAATTATATTTGTTTAAATTATCAATCGAGTTTTAATTAGGATTGAAAATTGTAATGACAGAAGACTGTTACTGAAGATATGAAATGATAGATGACAGTTATAAAAAACAGTTGTAGAAACTAGTTGGAGATGTATGATAGATGACAGAAAACAGTTGGAGAAGATGACAGATGACAGTTACAGAAAGCAGTTAAAGAAAAAAGTTGAAGATATACGATAAATACTAGAAAACAGTTGTAGAAGATGACAGAGACAGTTACTGAAGGCAGATAATAGATGACAGAAGACTCTTAAACAAGACAGTTAACTTGTGTCAGATGATATAATACAGTTAAAGAAGACAGCTGCAGATGGTAGATGAGAGATGACAGAAAACAGTTTTTGAAAACAGTTGACAATGACTCTGGTAGAAATAATAAAAAATGATAGTGACACATGAAAGATGATAGATTATGGAAGACTGTTACTGAATATATCAAATGATAGATGACAGTTATACAAGATAGTTAAAGAAAATAATTGGAGATATATGATAGATAACAGACGACAGTTTTAGAAGACAGTTGCAGATGACAGATGATAAATGACAGTAGACAATTACTAAAGATATCAATTGATAGATGATAGTTATAGAAGACAGTTGAAAAAAATAAATACATATACGATAGATGACAGAAGACAGTTGTAGATGACAGAAGACATTTTCTAGAAATAATAACAACAGATGACACATAATAATGACTGGTGTCAGATGATAGATGGTAACTGCATAAGATAATTAGAGAAGACAGTTGCAGATGACAAATGAGGGATTATAGAAAACAGTTAAAAAACAGTTGACACTGATTCTGACAGAAATAGTAGAAAAAGACAGTGACCGATAACAGATGATAGATTACAGAAGACTTTTACTGAAAATATAAAATGATAGATAACAGTTATAGAAAGCAGTTAAAGAAGGCAGTTGGAGATTTATGATACATGACAGGAGACATTTGCAGAAGATGCCACATGACAAATGACGGAAGACAGTTGCAGATATATAATAGATGATAGAAGAAAGTTAAATACAGCAGTTGCAGAAGATAACTGTGATAGTTGCTGAAGATATCAAAGGATAGATGACATTACAGAAGACAGTTAGAAAAAACAGTTGGAGATATACGACAGATTACAGAAGATAGTTGCATATGACAGATAATAGATGACAGAAGACAGTTAAACAAGATGACAGATGATAATGACTGGTGTCAGATGATAGATGATAATAGAAATATGAAAGATAATAGAAATATTACAGAATGACAGTTACTACAGTTGCAGATGACAGATGACATAAGACAGTTAGAGATGACAGTTGCTAAGGATGACAGATGTCAAATGCC
Organism: Ontholestes murinus; assembly: GCA_963969525.1. Classification (NCBI taxonomy): domain Eukaryota; kingdom Metazoa; phylum Arthropoda; class Insecta; order Coleoptera; family Staphylinidae; genus Ontholestes; species Ontholestes murinus. The sequence continues at coordinate 94,960,157 of OZ018387.1, forward strand.
AGATCTTAACTACAGAAGGCAGTTAGTCGATAGATGATAGATGGCAGACGAAAGTTGACAGTGACATTCTGTAACCCGGAATTTTGTCCAGGTGCTCTGAGCGGCGACTTCAGCATTTTTGTCTTTATTCATTAAACACTTATGAAATTAAGTACTAACATTCTAATAACATATTTCATATAAATAAATATGTTTTTAATTCAAAACGTGGCCAAAGTCAGGTTTAAACAATTGAATTTTTGAGAGACAGTCCAACTATTTACATTTTAATGTGCTCTCACAAATCTATTTCAATATTCTAATATTAGATTTCTTAGCATTCGGAAATTGTTATTGATGGCTACGCACAGATTTATATAGGTATTGCTTTTGCTTTTCTGAATTTGTAATCAAAGTATTAAACTTTTTAGCCAATGCTGAGACTCTTTCAGCCGTGTCATTTCCCACGCGCAACGTGATAAATATGTTTTTGATTTACTCATCATTTGATGAACACGTGGTTTGTTTGACTGATCAGTACATGACGTTTTGCCAAGAAATGAGTGGAAAAATATTTAAGATGTATTTATATATTTTTCAATTAGAGCAATTGTTAATTTCCATGATATATTCAGTTTCCTGATACATGTTTTAGTATGATTCAACCACTATCAAAGGAGACTACAAAGAATACTAATTATAATTCACATATTAACATACAGAATTTGGGTGTCAAGAAACTGAGTATATCGTCATGTAAAATGAAAAGTGTTCTAATTCTAAATTATCTATTATCTTTTCCAACAATTATGCAACAGGGAAAGTGACAACTATAAATGTACTTTTGTTTTAGGGATGTGTTCTCTTCTTTACATATTTCAGCTTACTTAATTCATTACTCTGTTGAAGCTGTCACTATAATTAAGGTTATGGATGTTTGTTTTTGGGTTTCGTGGAGAGTATATCAATATAAATAACACTGCTGTATATTTTCTTCACACTTCATTTTCTATGCTTAGATATATATGTCGAGTGCTAGGCGTTCATTGTAAATAACAACTGTACTGACGGCTATTTGTGGGATATCTTCGACAAGGACTTTATAGAGGATGGGAAGGGAATGTTTTTGAAGTTTTTCACCAGTTGTTCAAAATCGCGGTTCTACGGTTTTGCACATTTTTTCCATCAGATGTATGAAAGTTCACACAAGTATATGCCCCTTCAAAGGACAAAAATGATGAAGAGGTGGAATTTATCTATGATAACATTAAGATACTAATAAAGTCACCCAAGAAGGAAGACCTGAACATCATAATGGGAAACTTCAATGCCAATTAAATGAAGAATTCCATGATATATTGGGATGGATATAGTGAGTTTGGACTGGGCCAAAGAAACAAGTGAGGAGACCGCCTGATACAATGCTGTAAAAAAGGAGACTTGGTTATCACGAATACACGGTATAAACTTCGGCGAAGAAGGCTCTACATCTGGAAGTCTCCCCAGGACAAGTCAAAAAATAGAGTGAGGATCCAGACTTCTAGTTAGCAAAAGATTTCGTGTCCGGGGCATTCGCAAATATCCAGGTGCAGACTTAGGAAGCAAACATTAGACTAAAATTAAAACTAGTAAAGAAGAAAATACGTCACAAAGGAATGAATATGTAGCTGCTAAAATACCAATCAATTTTGTGGATTGGTAATTGCTAGTCCAAAGCGAGCTAAACAATGGTCTGAAAAATATAAAATTAGAAGCGCCGACGAATGATGAAAGTATAGAAGCAATCTGAACATCAATTAATAAAGTAGTTAATACATCAACAGATGATAGAGTCTTAATAACCAACTCAGCAGGAGAACTAAGTAAAATCTTAATAGGTAGGTATGTCTTCGATAAGGACTATAAATAGAATGAGAAACATACAAGCAAAAAGTACTAGGCACAAGACAAATATCAAAAGTGAATATATAGCAATTTATTAAAAATACAACAATTGATGTCCATTAGCCCAACCATAAGCTTTTTCAAGCGTGCTAAAATAATGAAGATCCCTTACATCGGGTGGAAAGCCAAAATATGCACAACTAGGCAGGAAAACTGAAACAGTTATAAAGTCACTAAAATAGAATTGGCATTTACCTTAATAATATTTTTATGTTTTTGCTAATTCCTTATCATGCAAATTATTGAATGGCTAAGTAAAGAGAATAATTATGTCTATAGTCATTAATAATCAACGGTATATGAAAAAGTTATGGATATATGGATATCGTAGAATATTTAAAGCTAAAAGCAGAAGCTCCCTTTAATATCAAACCTAAAACCGTACAAACTTACAGCACCAATATATAATGACCCTAATTATTACTTAATATGTATCTACCTATCAATTAAAAAACGACCCCCAAATAATAAAAATTCTACGTAACCCAGTAATTAATGACTTTTTATCGCCCACAAAAATAACACCTGAAAAAGGTACACTGCCCGCTGAGCAAGCGTAGTCGAGCATCGAGCCCAATTAAAATGTAATTGACTTTTACACGATTATTATTATCATCATTGTGCAACATAATAAAAACATCCCGTTAATCGGAGCACCGAAACGCCGGATCGTAATGATATACTTTATGAGATATTTAAAAAAAAAACTGTGACCATAAAAAGCACAACAAATTAAAACGCTATTACTTTGCGCGGAGGTAATTATATGAAAATGATGTGTACACATTGAACGTTAAATGGTAAGTGACACCAGGGAATGGATGGCGGATGCCCTGATAAGAATCGCTCACCGTGAATGCTGGTAGCATCAAGAGGCGGAATGAATATTTAACTATTTCAATTTGAAATGTGTTATTCGCTCGTAAACTGTAGTATTAAGTACTATTGGAAACAACTGCAAATTGATTACTAATTGATTCTTTATGTAGGATGATGATACCAACATTGGTTTTGTAGGAGTTATATTCAAAATATTGAAAACGTCAATTATAATAACACGTAGTGTCAAATCATAATCCCTTTTTGGGACAAAAAGGCTATATTTGGCAAATCATTTGATAAATAATCATCAAGAAAGTCTTCGTGGAGCAGAACTTTTGCCCGACGAATAGAGGGTGAGAATGTAAGAACACATTTTTTTGTGAATTCAAGCCTTTTCAAGTGCGATCGAAATTTTTGTAAAGAATCATTATGTATATAATTGGAATACTTTTGTTAGCATCTTGGATAAAATAAATAATACCTAATACCTAATACCTAAATATTCGAGGTTGATTAAATTTAAATCGGTGAGAAGAGATGTTTATGTTTATTATTATTAGCATCTAGTCTATTAAATTAATAAAAAATGTATCTTCCTCTAATGAGAAATTATCGAAATATTTTTTCAACAATAGTCAAGGACCAGTTTTGATCAATTTTGGATATCTTTGGTGTAGTAGAGATGAAACCACAATTTAAGTAACAACGCTTTAGACAATAGATAGTTTCTCTATGTTATCTTAGACTTTGTTCAATTTAGTAGATTTTAACCTTTCTTCACATTTTATTTTCTGTTTTTAGATATATAAGCACTCGAAATATATATGTCTAAAAATAGCAAATAAAGTGTAAGGAAAGGATACAATTATTATTTATATTGATATACTCTTTACGAAACCCAAAAAACAAACATCTACTATATTTTGTTTATCAAAATAAGTTGTATACCTTCTAGGTATCAAACTGAGAATCTCATCATCATTAGCTTCCTATAGATGAAACCTGGATGAATGATTTTAGAAAGATAATAATTAAATCAACATCCTCCTTAAAGTCGAATCTAATTATTTTGTTAATTACGAGTATAACAAGGCTATAACAAGAGCGTGATAATCCCGATGAGGGTACGAAAAAAAAAAAAGAGTAAAATCGATGTTCACGCTTCGTATTAGAATGCGGTCGACATTCCGATACATATCTCATTAAACCAATAAATATGATGGAGTGAATTCTGGATGATAATTGACAATGGACGTGTGCTGCGGTAGTTGGCGTCCCGCTGTGCGCGGTTGATCAAGAGTTGATCACCCGCCAACAAAACCGAACACAGAACAGATGAACGGGCCCGTGCCGCTCCGGAATGCATTATTCATTTCAAGCCCCAGTTCTCTCCTATCCCGACTACACTATGCATTATACATTCATCATTGGGCGTTTAATGTGACGATAAAACCATTCAAAAGTCAGCGGGATAACGCCATTCCCGATTATACCCCGTCAATAAGCGCGCCACCGTCCAATTAAATCACGCCGATAATATTTTGGTGTGCTAACGAGAATATTTAATGTTGGAATTAATACGATCAATGCTGCCAACATATATTATCTATAAAATAGAGATTTAAAAGCTTAAGTGATCGTAGATCTTAAAGTACTGTTGCGATTTTAATTGGGTTGTTGCAACTCCAGATTCTCATTTACATTTTAGAACCTCTAAACAAACATCAACGAAAATACCAACATCCAACACACAAAATAAGAAGGTTGAGATTAGCAGCACCATGTCACCTCCACAAATAATTAAGCTCCTCTTACCATCAAGAGTGCAAGGAGAAAACATTTCATATCAACAGCCCTTCGATAAATTTATAACCAGTAACAGGTTCTGCTTCTTCTGGGAGTTTAAAACAGTATCATCTGCATATTGTAGGTGATAGAACCTTGAAGACATTGGTATCAGATATACCCCTTTAAATCTCTTTAAAAACTAATTAACTGATAGGAAACAGTGTATAAAAATTAATGGCACTTTTAGTGAATTTAAAAATATTGTCCATGGTGTTCCACAAGGTACCATTCAGGGGCCCTTACTTTTCACTATATACATAAATAATATTTTTAGTGTACCAACCGCGAGTGAAATAACAAGCTTTGCCGATGACACTGCGTTATTTTGCAGTGGACAGTCTTGGGATGAAATTAAGACAAAGATTCAGGGGGACATGAAACTTCTAAAAGAGTGGTTTGATTACAAAAATTAACAGTTAACATAAACAAAACCCATTATCTACCATTCTACATTAACAAGTCTAGCAAAACAACGTTCAGTTCAATAACTTACACAGACAATTCCGAAGTCCATGAGATTACTCCTGTAATGGAATATAAGTATCTAGGTGTATATTTTGACAGTACTATGAAATGGAATAAACATATAGACTACCTTGTAAAAAAACCAAGATCAGTAGCATATACACTTAAGTTTTTAGGCAATATATTGGATTTACAATGCTTGAAAGTGTTATATCACGCTTTGACTGAATCCCATATTATATATGGTATAGTAGCTTGGGGTGGACTGTATAATATACATCTCAACAATCTTAATATTATTCAAAAAAGAATAATAAAAATAATCTGTAATAAACCATTTATGTACGCGACAGATAAGCTCTTTGAAGAAGCAAAATTGTTCGATGTAAGGCAACTATATTTTCTTTGCGTTGCATTATATCAATACAAACATAAAAAATTACTTAAATATAAAACTAATATATGTAACACAAGAAATATTGAAAACAAATTACTACTGCCAAAATTGAACACTACATTTGGCCAAAGAGGATTTTCTTTCTTGGGACCAAGAATTTACAATTTTCTCCCGAAAAAATTAAAAATTATAAAACAATACATCACTTTCAAAAAATACCCGATTAAGTATCCACAAATATATTGACTTCGGAAATAATTAAAATCCTATTGATAATTGTTAAATGTTAATTATTAGTACATGTACGAAATTTGTATTGATATATTATATGTATAGTATAGTAAGATAAGCATTGTTTTTTTTTTAGTCGTTTTGTTTTAAAATTTTAATATGTTTCTTTTGTAAATAATCACACACAAGTGCTTGCACTTCAGTGATTCATGTTATTGATATAGTTAATTAGATTTAGACATACAATTATGTATTTTAAACATATAATTCTGTATTCTTGAATTAATCAATAAACATTACATTACATTACATATTGTAGTAGCGATAGAGGGGATCCTTGAGGTAGCCCTTTTTAAAAAGTAAAAGATAGGAAGAAATAGAAACGAATGATTCAACTGATACATCATTCCAAGTATGGTTCAGCATTGAAAACAAGCTTACTTTTGGATACCCAAAAAAAAATTAAAGGCAAAGGATTCGGGATCCATTGAAATCTATGCCAAACATAAAAGATGGTTGCAGAATTATTAATAGTTTCTCAAAGAATTTGAGATCTAACCAAATTATTTGAAGTTTCTCAACAAGCAGTTTTCAAACGGTTAAAAGCTAAGGAAAGTTTCATAAGCAAGGCAATTAGGTGTTTTCGAATTTTTCAACATGTCACGTTTTATTTAATTATATTTTTTAACAGTTTTTCTTCTAGATTTCTAAAAATTTCTAGAAATGTCTTTTATAACTACAAGAAATTCGAAAAGCTTTAAAATATTCACTATATCGTTCTAGAATTTCCGAATTATTTGAAATTATAAAAATGGATTTCTGAAAAATTTTAGTAATCTAGAAAAATAACTGCTGAAAATCCCACTTAAATAAACAAGACACACGTTCATATCCTTAATATCCTAAATTTCATCTACCAACACCAATATTTCTCCTTCCCAATGGAACTTGGTATTATAATCTGTATCCCAAAACGTGACCACCCTCCATCCCTTAATATCCAGCTACCATCCCATTACGTTATTTCCCGTCCTAGGTAAACTCTATGAGTCACTCCTTAAAAACAAAATACTATCCCACGTCCAAAACGGCATCCCGAATTACCAATTTGGCTTCCTTCGAAAACGTTCCACTACCCTCCCTTTTACCATCCTTACCTTAAACATTCAATCAACACACCTTGAAGGAAAATCACCAGCCAACCTACTACTGGATGTGCAAAAAGCCTTCGATTCTGTCTGGCATCAAGGTCTGTTGTATAAATGTTACCTCTTCGAAATTCCTTCCCACATTATTTTTATCATTAAGCAATTCCTTTCAAACAGATCCCTCAAAGTCAAAATCAACAACTCCTGCTCCCCTCCTTTAAAACTTGTTCAAGGTCTACCTCAAGGATCCCCTCTATCTCCACTACTTCCGTACCTAAAGCTCTGCAATCCCTTCAGCAGCTTATTGACACCCTGGAGCACTGGTTTGCAAAATGGGGAATTAAAATCAATCCCCACAAATCCCAGCTTCTAATTCCCTATCATCGCAACAACAATCCTACACATAATATCCATATCTCCCACACAATTGTTCCCCATTCTACGTCCATAAAATACCTAGGCATTACCATAGTTCAAAAAGTAAACTATAAAAGTCACACAGCTTTAAATGAGGCAAAAATCATTACAAGGGCCAAATTATTTAGGAATCTAACCTACAAATCACGGAATATCCATCAAAACTGCCGTTTATAAAATGATTTGCCGCCCTCTACTTGACTATAGTAATGTTCTTTTCCTAAACTCCTGCAATCCCACTATCTACAATATCCAAGTTAGCGAGCGATCCTCCCTAAGAGCTTTAACGAAAAGCAATCTTCTATATAATCCTTCTAACCAACTCCTATATGACACTTCCTCTGTTATTCCTATCAATGAATGCCTTCTATACCTTAGCGAAAAATTTTCAAGAAACTCCGTTAACCAACATATCCTTTCCGTTTACTGCTTGCGCTGAAATCCTAACCTAATCCCAAAATATAAAACCCCTTCATTCACAATATTCGAATTCATCGAATCACATCATCCATCATCATCACCACCATCAGAGATAGACAGACGAGACATATAAAGACTGACAAATCCGGGCTGAAAGACCGCTAATCCACTAACATCATCTACAATACATGTATTATATATACTTTTGTTGTATGTTTGTCTGTTAATAAAGATGTTGTATATATATATATATATATATATATAAAACAAGACATGATGAAAAAATTAGAAAAGAAAAATTAGAATTCTCGAGGATATTTCAAGTAATTTGAAATAAAACTTTGGTAAATAAATCTTGCATTTGGAAATCTATAAAAAAGCAGCTAAAAATTATAGAACCATTGAAAAATATTTATTAATTCTATTAATCTTTAAATAATAATGTCCGAAAAGTCTAGAACTTGCGAAGAAAATTGTTAAACCTTTAAAAGAAATTTAGAAAAACTTTGCTGACAATTATAGAGGCATTGAAAGAAATACTAACAATTTAGAAGCACCGCCAATGTTTTATTCAGATATCTAAACAAATTTCAAAAATTATTTTCAAAAAGCTATGAAATCTCCTAAACCTTTTAAAAGCCATTTTGCTTTTTTTTATTGATTAAACTTTTAAATATAACCTTATCATCGTTGGAGGAAATCTGAAGAATTCAGAAACTCTCGAAAAATATTCCTTCTATTTAGAAAAGAAACTTGAATAAAATTAAAGCAATCTTTTGTCTAAAATTTCTAAAGTTTTCGAAAAATTGAAGATTGTTAAACACACAAAAAAAATTTTAATAATGTGGAAGGAAAAAGGAAAATTCATTTGAAATAAAGTAAGAAATGATAAAAATCTTTTTTCAAAAAATGCAATAGAATACAATGCAATATAAAAAATGGTTTATCATTATTGAAAAAAATGAAAATTTAGATTTCTAGAATTTTCGATTTTGCAAATGTTAATCTTTTTTTTGCAAGAATCGTTAGTACACACAGATTTTTTATCCTTATTGAAAAAATTGAAAATTTAGTTTTCTAGAATTTTAGATTTTGCGAATTTTAATGTTTTTTTTTTGTCAAGAATCGTTTATATACGCAGATTTCAAAATTATTTTCTACAATTTTAGAAGTTTCAGGAATTTGGATTCCTGTATTTTCAAATAATTTCTCTTGAGGTTTTTAGAATTTTTATCAAACAAAGAAAATTTAAGTAATGTGGAAGGAAAGACGAAAAGTCATTTGAAATAAAGTAAGAAATGATGAAAACTTTTTTCAAAAAATGCAATAGAATACAATACAATTTAAAAAATGGTTTATCATTATTGAAAAAATTGAAAATTTAGATTTCTAGAATTTTCGATTTTACGAATGTTAATCAAGAATCGTTTATACACGCAGATTTCAAAATTATTTCCTACAATTTTAGAATTTCTAAGCTTCAGGAATTTGGATTCTTGTATTTTCAAATAATTTCTCTTCAGGTTTTTTAGAATTTTTATCAAACAAAGAAAATTTAAGTAATGTGGAAGGAAAAACGAAAAATCATTTGAAATAAAGTAAGAAATAATAAAAATCTTTTTCAAATAATGCAATAGAATACAATGCAAAAAAATGATTTATCATTATTGAAAAAATTTAAAATTTAGATTTCTAGAATTTTCGATTTTGCGAATTTTAATCTTTTTTTTCAAGAATCATTTATACACGTAGATTTCAAAATAACTTCCTACAATTTTAGAATTTCCAAGCTTCAGGAATTTGCTTTCTTGTAGTTTCTAATAATTTCTCTTGAGGTTTTTAGAATTTTTATCAAACAAAAAAAATTTAAGTAATGTGGAAGGAAAAGCGAAAATTCATTTGAAATAAAGTAAGAAATGATGAAAATCTTTTTCAAATAATGCAATAGAATACAATGCAAAAAAATGATTTATCATTATTGAAAAAATTTAAAATTTAGATTTCTAGAATTTTCGATTTCGCGAATTTTAATCTTTTTTTTCAAGAATCGTTTATACACGCAGATTTCAAAATTATTTCCTACAATTTTAGAATTTCTAAGCTTCAGGAATTTGGATTCTTGTATTTTCAAGTAATTTCTCTTCAGGTTTTTAGAATATTTATCAAACAACGACAATTTAAGTAATGTGGAAGGAAAAACGAAAATTAATTTGAAATAAAGTAAGAAAAGATAAAAATCTTTTTCAAAAAAATTCAATAGAATACAATGCAATTTAAAAAATGGTTTATCATTATTGAAAAAATGGAAAATTTAGATTTCTAGAATTTTCGATTTTGCGAATTTTAATTTTTTTTTCAAGAATCGTTTATACAAGCAGATTTCAAAATTATTTCCTACAATTTTAGGATTTCTAAGCTTTAGGAATTTGAATTCTTGTATTTTCAAGTAATTTCTCTTGAGGTTTTTAGAATTTTTATCAAACAAAGAAAATTTAAGTGATGTGGAAGGAAAAACGAAAATTCATTTGAAATAAAGTAAGAAATGATAAAAATCTTTTTCAAAAAATGCAATAGAATACAATGCAATCCAAAAAATGGTTTATCATTATTGAAAAAATTGAAAATTTACATTTCTAGAATTTTGGATTTTGCGAATTTTAATCTTTTTTTTTCAATAATCGTTTGTACACGCAGATTTCAAAATTATTTCCTACAACTTTAGAATTTCTAAGCTTCAGGAATTTGGACTTGTATTTTCAAATAATTTCTCTTCAGGTTTTTAGAATTTTTATCAAACAAACAAAAATTTAAGTAATTGGGAAGGAAAAACGAAAATTCATTTGAAATAAAGTAAGAAATGATAAAAATCTTTTTCAAAAAATGCAATAGAATACAATACAATATAAAAAATGGTTTATCATTATTGAAAAAATTAAAAATTTAGATTTCTAGAATTTTCGATTTTGCAAATGTTAATCTTTTTTTTTCAAGAATCGTTTATACACGCAGATTTCAAAATTATTTCCTTCAATTTTAGAATTTCTAAGCTTCAGGAAATTGGATTATTGTATTTTCAAGTAATTTCTCTTCAGGTTTTTAGAATTTTTATCATTTTCTTTTTTAAATTTAGTTAAAGGATCGCGGATTTTTCAGCAAGTTTTAATTCTAGACATTATTTATTCGCATTTTTTCAAATATATTACGTTTTCTAGCATTTTTTGATCTAAATTACGAAAATTTTCTTTGAAGAATCTAAAATTGTCTATCAACTTCTCTTCTAGAATAGTAGTAGTAGTGTTGGCTATAGACCACGTGGTCCTTCAACCCGTCACTCTAAAGCACCATTATTATAATAGTGAATGGTACTAGTTAGCCATCCAACTGCTGACCCGAACTAACGTTGCTGCACTATCAAATGCACCACCACCGGCGTGTTTTCTCTTTTAGATTTCTATTAAATAATTAATAATAATAATTATTATTATTTTCAGAACTTTTCATGTTTATTTATTTATTTAACGGAAGTTCATTTGAATGCAAGAATGCAAAGTAAGCAGATTTTCTTTAATAAATTATAAGAATTCTCTTTAAAGGATTTATAAAAAATTTCAGTACTATTCTTCCAGACTTTATTTTTCTTTATAAAGTGCAAAAACTTTTTTCGAATGTTCTGTAATTTTGTATGTTAATAGAGTTAATTTTCAAGTTTTCTTCAATAAGATTTTTCTTTTTCAAAATCTGAAGATTTTTTTCAAAAGTTTTGTTAATTTGCCATACACTTTTATTACATTTCTAGAATTTTCCAGAATTTTTTTCTTCCAAATTGGAAAAGTTTCTAGAATATTTAAACATATTTAAATGCTCATAAAGAAAAATTATTTTTCTCATTATTAATTATCATATTTAAATGTGAATTCCAAAAGTGCTTCTGTTCAAAATTATATACATATTGTTTGTAATTATTTTATTTTTTGTATTTTTTAAAAAAGCAGATCTAAATCAAAATATTACAATAATAAATTTTCCAATTATTTCTTTCAAAATTTCTAGTATTATTCAGCATTTTCTAATTTCAATGATTTTTTTCAAGAAAAAAATTCTTGAATATTATCTTCTAAAATTTTAGAATTTCTAAGTTGCAGAACATTGGATTTTGGTATTTCTAAGTAATTTCTCTTCAGATTTCCAGAATTTTTATAATTTTAAATTTCAAGAATTTTGGGACTTTTAGAGTGTATTAGCATTTTCTTCAAATTAAATTCCAGCATTTTCTGATGTAAATTTCGGGAATTTTCTTCTAGGGTGCTAGAATTTCCAGCAACTTTTCTTTTTCTGGAACTTTCCAGCATTGTGCCCTTAAGACGTCGGAAGGAGATATTTTACTTGCGAGCAGTTTATTCAAAGGTAACAAAAATGATTTTCTACATAGGATAGTAATTAGGGATAAGAAATAAGTAATCTACGTTAACTCTAGGAAATAATATATTACTCTACAGCGGGTTAATTGTTTCTAGTGACCTTGAAACCAACACAAAAGCCGAATATTCATAGTTCATAAGATTTTACAACATATTTCCCTTTGTATTTGTAGCAGTTTTTCTTCAAACTTGCGAAAAGTTTTAGACAGTTTCTTCCTCAATTACGAATTATCATGAGTATTTAAAATACTTAATACTGGTTTATTATATTATTTTATGAAGTCTTGCAGAAAATGTTTGCAGTTGGGTTGAGTTATTGCTATAAATAGAATAGCAATAACTCAACCCAACTGCAAACATTTTCTTTAAAAGTTTTTTTCCATATTCTTAGGATTTTCATTAATTCCTCTTTTAAATTTAATTACCAGAAGAATTTGATACACCATATAGCCGCTTTCTTAAATAATTTTATTAAACATCCTAGAAATAGAGCAATTTTGATTCCTAATTGCAAATATTTTTATCCAAGGTTTGATATTTTTTACAATTTTTCTTCCCTATCTCTGAATAATATTATGTTTACCGTATCTGTTTTTTGAAATTAATTATTAAAAAAAACTATTAGAGTCCAGAGATTTATAAAATGTTTGCTTATATTAATCATAAAAAAGAAACGCCGGTGGTGAGAGCAAGATAAACTTTTAGATGCAAGCAATAAAATACATGAACTCGAAGAAGAAAATAACAAATTAAAAAAAAACAAATTGCGAAAATAGTTCGAGATAATAGGGCAAAAAAAACATACGAGATTTTAATATCAAGTCTTTTGTAACAAATGGACGCTCTAGGTTTCAATTTACCAAAAACTGCTTAATAAACGATATAAAAATTTAATAATTAATTTAAATATTCGAAAAAAAAAATTCAAGAACTAAAAATTGTATTAGAAAATCTATAATTCACTTGATACAGTTAAGAAAGCCCTCTGTAAATTTATAGATTTAGAAAAAGCGTTTGATACAGTTAAGCATACATATCTTCTCGATGTTTTGGAGATGATGGGAATACGAGGTAAAGCTCAAGATCTTTTCCAAAACTACTTATCGTCAAGAATGCAGGCTATTAGTATTGTAATACATACAAGTAAATTCATGGCTGTTAATTACGTCATTCCCCAAGGAACGTTTTTGGGACCGCTATTATTCATATTGTACATAAACTGTATTTTTATAGTCTGTTCGTTAGATCTTCCGTCGTACGTCACAAACTATCGCTTCAAAAAACGACGAAAGTTTTACTTTTGGTTTACTTTATCAGACTTAATGTGTTTGCGTCGTTAGCATTCTGTTGTAACGTTTCAACTGTTTTTTTAGACAAACTGATTTTTTTTTTTTTGAAGAAGCCGGAGATTAATTTTTGTTAACGGATTTTAAATTGTTTCTTTTATTGTAAATTTTAAACTTTTTCCTCAAATCAATTGTTTTTTTTGCAAAGATACATTTATTTTTAAGTGTATTTTATTTGCTAAGAATGTTCTCAACTGTTATACTGTATTTTTTTATGAATTGGCAGAACAAAATTATATTTCAAAATTTCCTAAAAATAAATTAAATTTAGACCAGCAGTTGGATGGGTGACCGGTACCATTGGGATACAATTAATGGTGCTTTAGAGTGACGAAAGTAAAAGCTCATTTACACACACACACAAATACATAAGTCACACGGCGGAAGGACCACGTGGTCGATAGCCAAGCACTAATACTACTACTACTAAATTATTTTTATTTCTAGAAACATTTTTTTAAGCAAACTCAAATGTTTTCATAATTACAACAGTTAGTTTTAACGAATTATTGATTCCTTTAACAGATTTTCCTTTCAAAATCAATTTTTCTTGATTTCTTAATTAAATATTTATCCAAAATATTTTAATTAATTAATTCGATAAGCGGGAGAGGCGAAGACAATAAACATAAATCCAACTATTTAAAATTTGTTAGAAAAAATAAATAAAAATAAAATTTTTACTGCTTTGATATTTTCTTGGAAAATTTGTTTAGTTTTTTGTATAGTTTAAACTGTTTTTCTTATTATAAGAATCTTTTTTGTGAATCTTCTTTTTTAATTAGTTTAACATATTTTAACCTTTAAAAGATTTGTTTGTAACGTAATACATTGGTATTTTAGAAGCAAGATTTTTGTCAACAAATTTTTAATTGTTTCTAATTTTTTTTATTTAATAATTTGTTGTCGGTAGGTGACAAATCAATTATTCTTTTTGACAAGGGCAAATTATTAAATAAATAAATAAGGTGATAGAAATAAAAATCAAAATTTAATGTTAAATACTATTTTATTATAAAGGTATTCTCAATAAAATCAAGTAAAGTAAAGCCAATAAATCGAAGTAAGATATTGAAGCAAATCAATACTCAATATTATGGAAATCGCAACGTCAAGGAGAGGTAAGTAAAAGAACAAGAACAAAACAAAACATATTGAAAATATATTGGCATTATCCTCTACAAATCGGTCCATAGAAACTCCTGCAACTGGGTGGGTGTCCATTACTGTATGAATCCCTCCTCAAAAATAAAATATCAATTTTGTTTTCTTCCTAAACGCTCTACCAGCCTTCCACTTACCATTCTTACGTCCAATTTACAAACTACCCACCTTGAAGGCAAATCCTATGTAGCACTCTTCCTTGATATCCATATCACATATCACAGAACCCTAAATATCCTTCCTCACACATCAAATACCTTGGATTTACTTTAAAATAACAACCAGAGCAAAACTTTTCAGAAACCTAACCTACAAGCAGGCAGGTATAAACTATAAAACAGCAGTTTTAATTTATAAAATAGTCTGTCGCCCTAATTGACTATGCATCCATCCTATTTTCCATAATCTAGAATCCCACACTACACCATATCCAGGTCAGTGAGCGAGCCTCCCTTGGGACCCTTACCAAACTCCGACATCCCTTAAACCCACTACACAATCCCTCAAACCAACTCCTTTACGATACTACCCTGATAATCCCCATAGAAGAACGCTTTCAATTGCTTGCTGAGAAATTCTCCAAAAATCCCTCTAATTACCATATCCTATCAGTATATTTTTTCCACAGAAACCCCAAAATTCCTCAAAAAAAAAAAAACAAAAGTCCCCCATCAACAATTTTCGAACACATTCTATCATATCATACATTTACATATTAACGACTGACACTCGACACAAATGGCTAACCTTGGCAGAAAGACAGCCATGTCTTAAACTAATTTTCTACATAGATACTCTACAATCTTAATCATTTGTCGGACTATGTGACGAGTTGAGATCTTTTTCACTTTTTTGTCCCTCTTAAATTTCTTTCGTACTACAAAGTCTTTGAGTTTTGTAAACAGATGATAAACTAAAGCAGCAACAGGCGAATACATGATGAAACTCCATTACACATTAAAATATAAAAATGGTTTTGTGGCCCTATATTTTTCTCAAAAATCAAATAGCATCAAAAAGAAATCTGTAATAACTACCGACGGGAACCAACAAGCAAATAGGCTTTTTACCAAATGAAAAAACCTAGTAATATCTAGCCACTAACTACTGTTTATTCAATTTATTTCAAATTATTTAATAGAAAATGTACTTATTAAATACAAGCATAAATAATTAATAAATAATTAAATGTACATTCTATAGAAACACTTCTGTATATTTTAAAAATAAGAGGATGGATTTTTGTTTAAACTTAAATCACTGTCACTCGTTTGATTTTAAGAAGCCTATAGTATTACTACGATTAAAGTTATTGAAAACCAAGAATATTTCAGCGATTTCAATAAGTATGTAGGGTGTTACTAAGTTTTTAGAAATATTAAAATCTCTATAATTTCAAATTGTATAATTTCTAAAATTTAATCATCTTAAGAATCATCAGAATTATTTGAAACTGTATAGTTTTGGTCTAAAATCTTTAAATTCTTTAGAACGTTCAGAATTTCTAATATCTTTAAAATTCGTAAATTGTATAGAATCTAAAGAATATTAAAATTTTATACAAATTTAAGACATATCAAAATTAATATAATATTTTTTATTTTTAGAAGTTTCAGAATCTTTAAAACCTCTTGAATGTTTATAATTTTTAGAATTTGTTAGAAAATCTTTATAATCTTTAGAATTATGAAAATCTGTATAATCATTAGAATCTTTGAAAATCTTACTTTCAAGAATCTATAATATTTGTAGAATATTCCTTAGAATTTCTTTATTTTTTGAAGGTATTGAAGTTTCAGAATCCTTATTTATAACTCATCTTTATGACACTTTAAATTGAAATATTGAATCTTTTAATTTTATAACTATTTAGAACCTTTAGAATCGTATAACATTATGATCGTTAAAACCCTTAGAAACTTTGTAATCTTTATTCTACAGAATTTCTCAAATTGTTACATTAAAAAATATATAGAATCTTCAGAATTATTAAAATAATAGCAATAATAATCAATTATACAAATTGGAGAATTTTTAAAATTGTTGTCTTAACTTTTGATTTTTATGTATTTTCCGAACCTTTGATTCTTTTGAGTATTGAGTATTGTTTAATATTTTTTAAGGACCATTTAATTCTTTTTTATTTATTTAAGAAATTGTTGAATTTCTTGAATGGTTAGAATCTTTATAATACTCACGATTCTTTGAGTTAAAATATTGAATCTTGATTTTTTAAATTCTTAAAACCTTCAAAAATTCGTGAAGAATTTTTGAAATACTTAGTTAATTAGAATATTGGGATTTTGATTGCTAAAATCATAAGTAACTCTAGAATCTTTAGATTTTAATTTCTGTAGGAAATAAATATTTGGTGATTGATTTGTTCGAATTTTCAAACTCATTAAATTCTTAGCTTAGCTTGGACTATGGAGTTTATAATTGAAAGTATTTCGTCCTATCTTCTTAGGTTGACATAACATTTTCTCCATACACATTCTACAATTGATGAAGAATAACGCAAGCTCACACATTTCTTGATTTGAGAAACTTAATTACAGCTCTAACTTCATAACTGAGAGCTAGGTTCCAGTGCAATCACAACCAACACTACTCCAAACGTTGCTATCGATGTTAAGCCGTTAGTGGCTGATCGAAATGCAAGCCGAAAGATCTTATTCTGTGATAAACTGTTTGAAAATTTTCATGATGACCCTCATTAGCTATCCATAAATCTGCAATTGAACTGTTACTAGAGAATTGATTTCTTATATTTAAAACTCCGAAGTGGTTCAGGTAAAACCCCCTTCACTTAGATGGCTAATCCATAGACTCGACCTGTCTCGCTTTAATTGATATTTCGTCTTGAAATATAGACTTATCTGTCACTATGGTTTTGAATCTCATTGTTCCTCTTTGGGACATTCCCGACCCTTCTAGCCCATCCCTGACATCCATCACTTGAATCCCGACTAAAAAGACCTTTTAGTCTTGGACTAGTCACAAAAACGATCGCGGAAGAGAGTGTTTAGTCGGCAGGACTCCGATACTACCCTACCATAAAGGTGTACATGCAGGATTTCCTTTCCTCTTATCAAGAAAAAAAAAACGTTTCCCTGTCTCAAACTGCGCTACGCTGATGAGATTCAAAATAGATCGAAACCGGTCGGTAGCTGTTGCTGATAGTTTATAACTCCATACATAATTGCAAATAAAGTTTACAATTTATTTAAAAATACCTGTATTACAGTGTTTTCATATAATTTATAATCATGCGTTTATGTAATGGTTTTATTAACAATTATATAATTATTGTAATCGTCCAGCGGCAAAATGCACACGCCGGGTTTATTTTTTATATACCACGCATTAACGTTGTTTGTGTGATATCAAATTTTTATTTTTTATTTTCTTGAAAACGTTTCCGAAGAAAACGCTACGTGGTTGTTTTTTCGCACGCAACAATATCGGCCTATGCACTCACTTATTTATACACCGACAATTGACTAGGATAATTGTTCTTCCACGTAAGTTTCACGCTTTATACGTTTATTAATAATAAAACGCACCTAATGGATTTATAAACGAGAATCATTACCTTATAAATACTTCGGAAACTCGGTAATGGCGTTAAGGTCGGCGTAATTATCTCCTCGCCGCCGCGGAGAAACTTTTAATTCTCAATTATGAATTCGTCTTCTGGACGTTGGCTTGACTTTTTTATTATCATTTTTTTTTTTCGTCGCCGGTTGTCCCCTTTTCACTAGGTCAAATTGTTTTTACCTGGGACCCGGCGATTAAAAAAGGGTAGGGACCTCAGGGCGAGGGTCGAACGGCCGGTGCCCCGCTTTGTGGCCACGGACGTTTTTTCTGGAATTCGTTTTAATTTAAATTTCACATTTACATATTTTTATAAATTCAACGAACGGCGCAACATGCACGCCAACACACCAACAAAAACGATTTGTTGTAATTTCGGGTAAATTACATTAATAACTCACTTAATATTATTTTAATTGTGATGTTCACTAATAAACTACGTTGTCATTATGAATTATGTGTGGATTTTTATTTCTGACACGACATGTAAACAAATGACTAGGGAAATAAAATTAACCACATAAACTAGAGTTAAAATGATGATGATTCGTCAAAAAATATTACAAAATTTTTCAAATGATCAAGATATAGGCCATCAAAGTTAAGAAAATTTAACACAGTTTAGTAAATATTTTCTGATTTCAACCTTAATAAATAAAAAACTAAAAATTCTCAGAGAAATATAAAAACTAACGAAAAATTATACTTTTTGTTTAAACTACATAGGCACGTTGAAAGCTCAATTCGTTATTCAATTGTCATCGCCCACTAAGATTTTTCTTTCTTTGATCATTACTCTTAAACGAAAGATCGAATTTTAAAACTTCTTGTATTGATGGTTCACAAATGTTGCATACTTATTGAAAACATTGAAAACGAAAATTCGTTTGTTTTCATTTGTATTTGGTTTTTTCCCCGTAACTCTAGAACCAAAAATCGAATATTAAAAATTCTTGCACTGATGGGCCACTAATATCGCATACTTATTGTAAACGTTGAAAAACAAAAATCAATTTTTATTTGCTTTTCTTTTTTTGAATCTAACGTTTAAACGAAGGGTCGGATTTTAAAAATTCTTGCACCCATGATTGGATAAAAAAGAAAAAAGGAAGATAAAAGAAGGAACATCCATGATGATAGCGTTACAGACGAAATTTCAACCATCCACTCTATAATCCAGAGTGACTGTTAGTATAAACAGTCCCGTCTTTCTGGTTAACAGTTGCCGATGGAAAAAATGGAAATAGAGAGGACACCTTCTTGCCCTTGAAACAAGAAAGTGTTTCTAAAAGCGGATAAACCAGACATGGTCAAAAGCGTAGTGATGCATAAGGTAACGGTAAATCAATGAATTAAAAGTTAGACAAGAGCATCCTTAGTTCAACCATCATGAACATCATAAATTTAAATACTTTTCTAATCTTGGAACTCAGATATCAAGACCCGGTAGGGGAGAAAAATCCTAAAATTGCAAGATCTCTTCGAAAACCTTGAGAAGTAACGACGTAGAATTTTTGGAGCTTACACCAAGGAGAAAAAATAGATAAGGATGTTAAAGAAATGGACCGACAAGTATAGAATTACTCAATATTAGCGATGTTTAATCTCTCAGTACTAGAAAGATAATGCTAAACAACAAATCAATGCATTAGAGAGGAAGTCAAAACAATTTGCAAAATATGGCGTTGGTAAAATTTTAATTAATAAAAGAACTTTAGCAAATTATATTTTTTCTAAATCATAACTAAAACACAAATACGGCAATGATAAACCTCTGACAAACCAGGTAATGATATTGAAAGTTTTCACGAATATGAGACAATGATGGGATTTTAACGTGAAGATGGGAGACGAAAAGGTTGACGGATGCACAGGAGGTTATATGATTGGGAGCTAGAAATGAAAGAGGAGATCGATCCTGTCAAAATGATAGATTTTTCAAAGCAAATACATTGTTCAAATTACCAAAACAAAGACTCTACATATGAAAATCTACTTGTGGATATGGATACTTGTTACTGTTGTAACACATCTGCTGATGAGCATATGTTTGTACATTGCTGCGTATGCAAGAAGAAGTTTAAATGTTTATGTGTGGATCTCACTAAATCGGAAGTTCGAAAAATTAATTCTAAAAAATCTCTCTTGGCATTACAAACAATGTATAGATTTTGGGTGATGATATTATGGGACTTAAAGCTGTGATTGTTGCATTACAAGAAGACATTAAACAAATAAAGATTTCTGCAAATCAAAAGCAACAATCATCTGTACCACCTCTGTTAGACTCTGAGTTGATTATTCAAGAGATAATGGAGCGTGAAAAACGTAAAAATAATATTATAATTTACGGTCTGAATGAGCCAAAATGTGATTCTAAGCAGCAGCTTGTTGAACATGACGTTCACATTATTAACGAAATTCTGCCTATATTGAATGTGGAAAAATCTGATGTGCAACCTGTTAGATTAGGGAAATTTGATCCCACTCGTGATAAGAGCAGCAGGCCTATTAAAATCCGTCTTCTGAGTCATTCTTCAGTTATGAATGCCATTCATAATTGTTATAAATTAAAGAAAATTGACAAATTCAACAGAATTAACATCTCTACTGATAAGACACGCATGCAAGCCGACTACTATAAATCTGTAAAGAACGAGTTGACACGCAGAACTGCAGAAGGAGAACAACATTTAAAAATTAAACATATTCGTGCTATACCCACAATTATCAAGAATTCGGAAAACTAAAGATGCACGACAGTACCCTCTCTACATTGAATGTATATTACCAAAATACTCGTGGACTTCGAACTAAGACCCATACTCTTCACTCTGCTTGTTACAATAGTAATTATGAAATAATAGCACTTACTGAGACATGGCAAAATAATTCCATTTTAGATGAGGAACTTACGACTTCTAATTATAAGATTATACGCTGTGATAGAAACTTTTCTGCTGTTGGACGCTCCACCGGAGGTGGGGTATTGCTTGGTGTTGATGAAAGTATAGTCACTGAGACTATTGATACCACACACTTAGGCAACATTGTTCCCTTAATTGATATAGTTGCCTGTAGATGCAAAACTGGTCGTTTAACTTTTTATACGATTGTTCTCTATATACCGCCAGATATATCAAATGAGTGTCTAGCCATTTTCTTAGAATGTTTAGAAGCATTTCTTGTTGATAAACAGGTTTTAATACTGGGCGATTTTAACGTACCACAATACAATGACCACGCACAATCATCTATTCTAATTCCTAAAGTTAACATACTGAATAATTTTATCATCACTTTGGGTCTCCAACAGTACAACATGATTTACAATGAAAATGGTAAACTTCTTGACCTTGTGCTCTCTAATATCGACACTAAATTTGTTATGGAACGTGATAAGGTGCCATTCATTACTGAAGATTTGCATCACCCTGCTCTTTCTGTGTTTATGGATGTTGAGCTGCCCAGGAAGGAAACGTCATTTCCTAGTAATATCAACAGCCGCTATAACTTCAGAAAAGCCAACTACCTCATTCTATATGATAAACTTTCTTGTGCTGATTGGTCTTTTCTAGAGTGTTTTACTGATGTTAATAAAGCTGTTCAAGAATTCTATAATGTCCTTTATAATATATTTGATGCTTCTGTGCCCAGATATACTTCAAGAAATACAACTTTTCCGACATGGTTAACCAGTGATATTAAAAACTGTATTAAAGTTAATGGAGAGCAACAAATTCTGCGTTTTATCACTCGGAATTCAATAGACTTCGCGCCATAATTAAGATAAAAATTTCTGATGCATATAAGAACTGGGTGAGTGTTACAGAACGTAAAATCATTACTGAACCTAAGGAAATTTGGAACTTCATGCGCAGTAAGTCTGGTAATACTAGGATTCCGTCTCAACTTCAAGATGATGATGCTGTGTATAATGTACCAGAAGATATTGTTTCAGCATTTGCAAAACAGTTTTCTTCTGACTCTCTCCCACCACCTGTTGAAGAAAGAAGCGATGAGCCAATTAATGCTGTTCCATTTAATAGTAATAGTGTTGTGATTAGTGAAAACGATGTGCTCAAAAGCATCAACAAATTAAAAAACAATGTTAGTTGTGGTGACGATCAAGTGCCAAGTTTTTTAATTAAAGATTGTAAGTTTTTATTTATGAACCGTTAGTAATTATTTTTAATTTAGCAGTACGTACCAACTCATTTCCGAATATCTGGAAGCGCGCACGTATAACCCCTGTGCACAAAAAAGGTGATAGGAATAACATACATAATTATCGTCCTGTTTCTATACTTTGTAACTTTGCTAAGGTATTTGAACATATCATCTATTGTGAGGTTTACTGTCAAGTTAAGGGCATGATCTCTGAACATCAGCACGGTTTTATGACTGGTCGATCAACAGTTACGAACTTGGCAGTTATCACACAGCGTATAAGTGAAGTCTTAGACAGTCGTGGTCAATTAGACGTCATTTACACGGATTTTTCCCGTGCATTTGATACAATTGATCACAAAATTTTATTGAGTAAACTGGAAGCATTTGGGTTATGTAATTCTATTATACTACTAATTGCGTCATATTTATATAATCGTAGGAGTTATGTGCAGTACAATGGTTACAAGTCATTTGAATTTATTTCTACTTCCGGGGTTCCTCAGGGCTCAAACCTAGGACCTCTGTTATTCATATTATACATTAATGACTTAATTAATTCTTTAACCTGTAATGTTCTGGCTTATGCTGATGATTTGAAGATATTTGCCACTATTAATAATTTGAGTGACGCACTTTTACTTCAAGATAATTTAGATATGATTACTAATTGGTGTATGATAAATATGTTAAAATTAAATATAACGAAGTGCTCTGTGGTTACATATACTCGTAAACGTACTTATTTTAATTTTTGTTATAACGTGGATGGTATTTTGTTATATAAGCTTAGTGAGATGAGAGATCTTGGGGTGTGGTTTGACAGTCAACTTACATTTGTCTGCCATATAACTAGGCTGTGCTTGAGTGCATCTAAATCACTTGGTTTTATTATGCGTATTTGCAAACATTTTACTGATCCTTCTGTTATGAAATCTCTCTACTCTGCTTTTGTTCGAAGCAAACTTGAATATGCGTCTGTTATTTGGTCGCCACACTACGTATACCTAATATTAACAGTTGAACGGATTCAGAGGAGGTTTTTAAAATATTTGTCATTTAAAATAGAAGGAATATACCCGCAAAGAAATATTGATTATAACTTTTTATTGACGCGTCATGATTTTGTGGCACTTTCCAGCCGCCGAGATTATAATAGTGCTGCAATAATGTACAAACTCATACACAATGTTATTGACTGTCCAGATCTTCTTAGCAAGGTACAAATTGCTGTCCCCAGAATGACATCTCGCTACACAAATTCGTTCCATTTACCAACTGCTAAGTCCAATTCACTTATAAACTCCCCCATTATCAGAATGAGTAAACATGCGAATAATCTTCTGGAAGATATTTTTCATTCCCTTAAGCTTAAGTGAAAATAAGAACAATTTTGAATTTTTATTTGAGTTTTTCTTTTTCTTTTTACAGCAATTAGTAATTTGTTTCAATTATACCATAACATTTTAATTTTATTATTTTTATGAACTTTTTTGTTATTATTTTTGTGTAATTAGTAATTTAGCATACTTAGTATTATATTTTATTATAGTTATATTGTCCTGTAATTGGTTTATACTGTTAGGCAATAAAGAATATTATTATTATTATTTATATTATTATTATTACTTTAAAGATGGACCAAGCGTTAGACAAAGACACAAAAACGCAAAAATGTTTGCAAAGGCCTACAAAAGGCCAGACCATAATCCAGTAGTTACAAAAATCAGGCTCAAAATAAAACTGATAAAAAGAAGATCAAACATTTCTCGTATCACTTTCTCATTTATAAACTATTACTGATGAAGGTTTAAACTAAATTACACTTAGTTTGTTTCAAATTTTCACAAAATTAGGAAACAAACGTAGTGTAATTTAATTTAAACCTTAATCAGTAAGAAGTTCTCCAAAATACTACAATACACAAAAAACTAAAATTTAAAGGGAAATAACAAGATACGAAAAGAAACAATGGATGAAAGAAAAGATCCCAGACTTACTGAATAAAAGATGCAGTTAAAGGAAGAGATAGTTTTAGGTACAAATAAATAGACACGCAAAGAAGGGTTTGAGTGAAAGAACGTATTTGTTTAATTTATTTGTTTCTATATGCACACAAAGAAGTCCAAAGAATACAATAAATAAATAAATTACAATTAAGCGTGGAAAACAAAACAAGAAAAAATGTTTAAAAGACCAATGTTAAGAAATAGAAGGGTTTCAGAGAAAATACCATTTGAATATTTACAAACAAATAAAAGAAATAACTTAATAATATAGAAACTAAATCAGGTATATTCAAAGATGCAAATAGGAAGCTAATTTTTGATAAAAATGAGAAATTGCAAAAAATGGACAGAATATACGCCTGTGGTGGCCCGGAGTTGACGTGCAGCAACGTTGGTTCGGATCAGTAGTTGGATGGGTGCCCGGTATTATTAATGGTGCCTTAGAGTGACGGGACCGATTCTTTAAAGTAACAAGCCCATTTAGGCACACAAATACACAAATAACACGGCGGAAGGTCCACGTGGTCGACAGCCAAACACTACTTTACTACTACTAGAACAGAACAACTAGAAATTGAAGTAAAAGATAGGGAATCTTTGGAAATACTAGCAGAAGAAATTGAAACACCCAGTAGAACAGTAGGCATAGATCAAATACCAGTTGAGGCTTTAAAATATATTAGATATACTGTTATATTTATACTGAAAAGTACATCTACTCGAATTATGGTTACTGTCCTCCTTTTGCGCTATCCAAGAAACCACAAACTGGAGATTGCTGCGAATACAGAATAATAGCTTTAATAAATCATGTACTAAAGGTATTTCTAAAAGTAAAACGAACGCATTAATAAAAATTAGAAGAGGAAATATATGGCGGTGAATTTGGGCTCAGAAATGGGCCATGCACCAGATAAGCGTTATCACATATTTGTTACGTCAACTTCATCACAAAGTGATACACGAAAAACTAGTTCAAATACTGCAATTGAATAACTTGAGAATAATAACAAACTTGTATTGGAATCAATGCGGATAAATAGTCATAGACAATGAACTCAGTCCAATCATTGAAATAAGAAAAGAAGTGAGACAGCGATGCAAAATCTCTCCCCTGCACAATCGAGTGATTTTCTTAAGAATAAAATGTAATAAAATCCTTTAGTTCGTTGTAGAAAATTAAATAATAAATTTAGATTTTCTTAAGCATATTTTTTTCTTCACAAATATTTTCCACTTCTTCCTATTTTCCGATATCTGTTTTGCTTCCATCCATGTTATTCCTCTCTTATCTATTGCCCTTCTCGTCACTTGGTTCCACGATAGTCTGGGCCTACCTCGTTTCTTTTTTTTCTTGTGGATTTGCTTCCCATACTCTTTTCGCTTGTCGTGATTCTTCCATTCTCTGTAAATGTAGTAAAACTGTATTCCTATATCGTTTCTTATTTCTGTTCTTCTGTTCTGTTCTTTATTCTATCTCTTTTTGTCAATCCTCTGGCTCTTCTTAGATATTTCATTTTAGCTGCTTGTATCCTGCTTTCTTGTCTCTTCGTTAGCATCCACGATTCGCATCCATAGGTAAGCACCGGTCCACGAGTATATATTGACTTGAATATCTCCCCTATTATCATTGTTTTAGTCGTTCATTTGTCCATTTTCTTACCATACTTTTCTAATGTTTCGTTCCAAATTTGTAAGATTTGTTAAAGTTCTTTTTGGTTTCGCAAATATTACTATATCATCTACAAATACTCTTTCTGGCACTGACACTTTTTGGAGATTTTTAGACCCTATTGTTTTACCGTTGCATAGTGTATTGCATTCTTTTATTATTTCGTCCATCTATATTATAAACAATCCGGGCTTAGTCCTCCTCCTTATCGTAGTTATCCTTTTGTTCTGTATGGTTCTCTTCTCTTATTCTTATATATTATTACGTTTGTGTTGTTCTTGTAGATTTCCTTAATTATCCTAATTGTTTTTCCATTCATTTCGTTTTTGGTTAATGTCTCCCGTAATTTGTTTCTTGGTATTTTATGAAAGGCTTTCGCTAGGCCAATAAAGGCTAGCTATACTATTTTTTCTCCTGTAGCATCGTTTGTGTCAGTTGTCTTACCATGAATATGTGGTCCTGGATACGATTAATTTCACGTTAGCCCATAGTAACGTTATACCTCTATAAATGTCAAAAATTCTTTTTGTCTCTCTTTTTGTGTATTG
Source organism: Ontholestes murinus (assembly GCA_963969525.1). Lineage (NCBI taxonomy): Eukaryota > Metazoa > Arthropoda > Insecta > Coleoptera > Staphylinidae > Ontholestes > Ontholestes murinus. The sequence goes on from OZ018387.1 coordinate 94,986,752, forward strand.
GTACAATTAGCGTCACTTTTTTTCCTCGAGAGGTGGTGTCCCTTAGCGTCTCTGCGGTCTCCGTGGTCCTTTTATGCGCCTCTGGATGTTTTACTCTCAATGTACTCCTGTGTCTTCTATGAAGTCCAGGAGTTTCTACCCGGGGTTGCTCTTTAGCTCTTCTACAGGAAGCATAGGATTTCTGAATTTCGTCGTGCATTCTCGTTTATACGCTTCGCAAGTACGCAGTAGGTGTTCGGGAGTTTCTTCTTCTTCCAAACACCCACGGCATAGGGGGCTTTTCTCAATTCCCATCCTATGTTTCTGCTTATTTAAGTCGCAATGACCAGTGACTAGTCCTGTGATTTTTCTTGGTTTCAATCTGCTCAGACTTGACAGCATCAACCTGCTCTGTCATGTACCGGACCATCTAGGAAGAGTCTCGTATGCCTCATTCCGATTTGGTTATGCCATGTCTTTTTATGCTCCTCTGCTAGCTTACGTCGGATTATTTCCTTTCCGGTTTCATGGGGTATACCGAACGCGGGTTGGGTCCTATAAATTGACCCGATGCCCCTTGTTTGCCAAACAAGTCGTACCCCAAGTGTCCATGGCGGCTATTTCGGCCTGGAAGATGGAGGCATGTTTCCCCAGAGCAATCGCGAATTATTTGCTCCGGTTGCACCACTTATAAGACTTTGGGTATCTGCTGTACTTCCCATATTTTGTTGTAGAATTTCACAAGTATCTCTGTTCCCTTGTTTTCTATGTTTTGTATTGTTTTCCTGTTATTTGGTCTTGTCCTGGAACTTTTCCGTGTTTAATTTTTCCTATTATCTCCATTAGCTCTTCTACATTTGTTGTCATCTTCATTTTCTCCATTCTCATAATTTTCTTCTAAAACATTATCTTATTGTAATAGCTCCTGGAAATATTATTTCCTTCTCTTCATGATTCCTTCCTCTTCATTAATTATATCCCACTTTTGCTCTTAATATAGTTTAGCTCTTATGATTTATTTTCCCTCAGTGCCTTCGTTGCTATGTAGAACAGTTTCTGATTTCCCTTGCTATGTTGTTCTAGATTTTCCCCAAAACCAACTCATTGTTTCTTCTTTGCCGCTGATACTAGTTCTTTCGTTCTTCTTCTCTCAAATTAATATTAGACATAATTTTTAGTTGTTCTGTTGCCTATATAGGGTCCTGCAACAGTGCGTCAAGCTTTCCTAGCGTCTTTCTCGTAAGAGATAGAAAAAAATGTTTCATATAAAAATTCATTGAATTAAAAATCTCTATGCCCTAAAATTATTTTAAAATATACAGGGTGTCCCAATTTTGCGGTATAACAAAAGCAAACATTTTTTTAAATGGAACACCCCGTATATTTTTTCATTTTATAATTTGGATAGTATTTTATAACTTAAACCTTTTTTTGGTTTTTAATTTCGATATGGCATTTCCGAGTTATTGACGTTTTTCTGAAAAAAATGTAAAAAGCGGAGGTTCACAAAAAAAATTATTCTGATGTTCTATTTAAAATTTAAGATATTTTCTTTTTCCAATGGTTGGTTATAAGTACTGCTTATGTACCAGTGTTAAAAATTTTCACTTTTGAGGAACCCTGCCTTTGTATCAGACACGCCATTTTCTAAAATTTCAAAATGTCGTAACTCTTTTTTTTTAAATGGAATCATATATTTTTTTAAATTTTATATTATTCTACATCTAATTTTCTACAAAAAATATTAAGCATACTCTATACCTAAAAGCGATATTTTTCAAGATATAAAAGAATTTATATTTCAGACAGTCCTTGAATGCGAATTTGTTTTTGAATAGATAGCCATGACTTAAAAAAATGCATCTGTCAATTAAACAATTAGTTTGACATGTAAATGGGAGGTGTGAATTACAAAAAAAAAAGAAGAAAGCCTATCATCAACGAGGAACCAAAAAGACATTGGTGAAGGAACTGGCATAAGCGAGAGGTCAGTACAAAGCATTCTGAAGAAAAATCGATATCAAGCATATCATATTCAGCTGCATCAAGAACTGAGTAATACTGATTTTCAATTTCGTTCCGAATTTTGTTTCTGGGGAAGACAGAAAATACAGGAGGATCTTGCGTTTTTCCAATATATTTTATTCACGGATGAGGCGTCATCCCATAACAACGGATCTGTCAATAGGTACAATTTTCACTATTATTTAACTGATAATCCGCATGTTATGAGACACGTCGATCATCAGCATCGAATGTCTGGGGCGGAATTTTTGGAAACCATGTTGTAGGTCAACATTTCTTCGAGGGCCATCTCAGTAGGTCTATGTATTTGTACTTCTTGCAAATTGAATTACCCGGAACGTTAGCTAATGTACCCTAACTAACAAGAAACAGGGTGTGATTTTAACAAGACGGAGCACCTGCCCAATTTTCACAAGACGTGAGGGCATTTCATTTTTCCCAACCAGTGGATTGGTAGGAATGGACCCACCAAATGACCTGCTAGATCTCCGGATCTAACAAAACCTGAAATTGTTTATAAGGAATCACCAATAGCACTGAATATCATATGCTTGATATCGATTTTTCTTCAGAATGCTTTGTACTGACTTCTCGCTTATGCCAGTTCCTTCACCAATGTCTTTTTGGTTCCTCGTTGATGATAGGCTTTCTTCTTTTGTTTTTTGTAATTCACACCTCCCATTTACATGTCAAACTACTTGTTTAATTGACATATGCATTTTTTTCAGTCATAGCTATCTATTCAAAAACAAATTCGTATTCAAGAACCGTTTGAAATATAAATTCTTTTATATCTTGAAAAATATCACTTCTAGGTATAGGATATGCTTAATATTTTTTGTAGGAAATTAGATGCAGAATAATATAAAATTTTTAAAAATATATGATTCCATTTAAAAAAAAAGAGTTACGACAATTTGAAATTTTAGAAAATGATACAAAGGCAGGGTTCCTCAAAAGTGAAAATTTTTAACACTGGTACATAAACAGTAGTTATGACCAACCATAGGAAAAAGAAAATTTCTTAAATTTTAAATAGAACATCAGAATAATTTTTTTTGTGAACCTCCGCTTTTTACATTTTTTTCAGAAAAACGTCAATAACTCGGAAATGCCACATCGAAATTAAAAACCAAAAAAAGGTTCAAGTTATAAAATATTATTCAAATTAGAAAATGAAAAAATATACAGGGTGTTCCATTTAAAAAAATGTTTGCTTTTGTTATACCGCAAAATTGGGACACCCTGTATATTTGAAAATAATTTTACGGCATAGAGATTTTTAAATCAATAAATTTTTATACGAAACATTTTTTTCTATCTCTCACGAGAAAGGCGCTAGGAAAGCCCGACGCACTGTTGCAGGACCCTGTATAATTTTTCCATGCTTACTATTTTTGTTTTATTCGCTCCCTTAATGTTTATTTCTCTTGATTGCCCTGTTTACTGCACTGTTTAAACAGTGCTCATATTTGTTCTAAATTTTTATTTTCTAGTTCATTCTCAATTCCCTCTTGAGAGGATAATATTAATCGAAAAAAACCATAAACAACATAAGATTTGAAGATTATTTATTTAGGCATGCGAGTTATTAAAATAAAAGTAAGGAAAATTCCATGCATTTTTCAGTTCCACTACAACCAAGGTGAAATATAGACTAGAGGACCAAAAAAATGATGTTCTTGAATACTGTACAGTATATAAAGCAAGAGCAAGGGGTGATTCTAACAACTCCATTCTATTAATATAGACGCTGAAAATGATTTAGGCTTTGGTAAGCAATAGTCAATAAAAAAATAAATTCATGAAAATCAATAAATCGATAAAGAACTAAATATTAGCCAGAAAACCGTTTAAAATCATTTGCACAAGGCTGGGATCAAGGTAGAAGTGATGTAGAAAAAGTAAAACGTAAATAATACTTTCAGACTTAAATGTAGCCTTCAATTCAGTGCTAAGACATAACGAAATCGATCAATTTTTAAAACATACGTTAATTAGTGATGAACAATTGGTCACATATGAGAACAAAAAAAGTAAAATATTGTCCATTCGCCGAATGATCCCTAATTAATTACCAAGAGGGTGTAATTGAAAAGACATCGATCAATATGAGCAAAACACTCAATTTAAACCTCTACTGACAACAAGTGACCATATTAAAGCAGTGTATCAATCAGAAACAGCCAGTATTAAGCAAGAGGATCCATCAAAACAACGCCTGACTAGACACATCATTAGTGATACACTAGAAGCTTCAAGAAATTGGATGAGAATTTTTATCGCATCTATCGTATAGTCTAGACCTAGCATCAAGTGATTTTCACTTTTTTAGCATAAAAAAATATTTCTTAGCGATAGTAAACTGGCCTCAAAAGGCTTTTCCAAATGAACTGGTTACATTTTTTGCTAATAAGAATGTGTACTTCTTCAAGGAGCTTTCCTGTCTTTTAAATTATTTATTATTTGCTTTATCTCGCCCGTTACTGGTGTGAACTTCATGTATTGGATTGACGAGGCTGTTACTTGTTGAAACTACATATCACTTAATAAACTACTTATAAAGTAAACCATATAGCGTGTGAGTATTTTATTAACTGAACTTTATGTGTTGGACATTTGTTAATGTTATTGTTAAACAGTTTATGAATGAATGTGGAGAAAAAAATTATAAACATTATGTTCATTGTTGTATTTGTTTGGTTTATTTATTTTTTTAGCTAGTGATCTTCCTTATTTCTGCAAAATGTGTTTTTATAATATTGGCTATTATATTTTTAAACTTGAATGTCATCTTGATATGCTTGTATTTAAATATTTATGCATATATTGACGCCACGAAAAAATGAAAATGTTACCAGTATGATGGATGAGCAATTTATTGTGACAAGTGATGTGTAATAACGTAAATAAATAATATATTGATTGACAAGGATGATTTGATAATTTATATTCCTAGGTGATTATTACGGTATCTCTATTAAAAGAAAGAGAGATAAACATATTTATTGAATATAGAATTATAATGATAATTAGTAGTAATAATTATTATGTTTTTCTTCTTTATTGCCCATCGACCGATGGTTATTTAGCCCTCTATTAAAATTTTATTATAAATTAAACAATATATATATTTGGTACACTGAATTTAAACGTTTTTCGCTTATGGACGAAGTTAAAGAAGGTCGTTAAAAATAGGTCGTTGTGACGAAAAATATCGCTGCTATGCGAAAACTAATTGAAGAAGATCGCCATGTGATATATCATTAAATCGAGAGATGTTTAAGCATTAGTATGAACAGCATACATAAGATTTTGAACGAACATTTGGGTGTTTAGAAGTTGTATGCACCTTGGATTCCACATTTGTTGACAGCTGCTCAAAAAAATGCTCGTGTCGATTGGAGCCGTAAAATAATTTCAAAATACAACTTTGGTGCATCCTTAGCATCGTCACAGATGACGATTCGTAGATTTATCCGTATAAGCCAGAAAGAAAAGACCAATCGGCAGTTTGGGTGTTTTAATGTGAATTAAAGCCAACAAAAGTTGTTCGTTCTCGAAGCGTTAAGAAGCAAATGTTGGCGTTTTTCTTTTTTTTTTCACGAAAACTGGCCATGCGGTAACTGTAGATCTAGAAAATCAAAACACCTTTAATTCACCGTTGTATACAACCATTTTCTTTCTTCTTGCCTGAGGCTTTCGGTAAATTGAGAGAAACCAACCCATTTTGCATCACGACAATTCGATCTCACACACATCACATGCAACAAATGATTATCTGGACAGACAAAAGATCGAATTGATGAGTCAACCACCTTACAGCCTCAACTTAATACCCAAAGATTTTGTCTTGTTCCCAGTAGTTAAAGATAAATTGCAAAGAAAACGATTTTCATCGGCTGAGGTATGTTTTATAGCTACCATCTTCTCTCTGAACAAAGTGCTTTGAAGGGTGATTCAATCACACATAAAAGTGTACAGACCTTAAAGACGATTATTTTGAAAAGCAATAAAATTTGTTTGATAAAATTAATTTGTTTATTCCTTCTATTCTCAATACATAAATATTAACCCTCGTATGTAACCGATTTTCTGTGTGCTGTTATAAACCATATAAGATAGATCTGTTGTTATATATTAATCTTTTATAATTGAATGTATTGTAGTAATGGTCATTAGAATCTGAATAGATGTAATAGATGACTTGATATTTATTCCAATGATAATAATAAAACTTACTTTTTAACATTAAACATTACCTTACGCCTTTTTAATCTGTTTAATTAACCTGCCCGTCAATAATACTTAAATATAATATGATTGTAATGTAATTTTATGTAATTACGGTGCCATTATGATAGTAAAATGTCATTAAGGTGGTGCTGTAGTTGCCATTGCTATTTTAATGATAGCGCAGGAATGTTTTGAAAACGCTTTGCATTTATGCTCTGCTTCTATTATTTACTATGACCATATATTATTAATGCAAATAACATATATCTCATACACAAGTTAGTATATTTATTATGTAAGGATGAGATCCGAAATAGATCAAAATTCGTAGCTGTTGTTGACAAGAAGATATTAGTTCAATTACATTTAGAGACAGCTTAATAAGAACGTAATATGTTGCAAATTATTTTACTGATTAATTTGTATATTTACTAGTTTATTTCTGCCCATTTAAATATGTTCATTTTCTTATTTTATACTAGAAATCAGCTGTCTAAGTTGTTGAAATATAGCATCTGGATATGTCTTAACTTGGTTATCTAATGATATGAGAAACACAATCAAACGCCTTTGAGAGATCTAAAAATGTAGCCTTTGAGAGACTTCTTTGTTAAAAAAAATAGATCGTCATTTCGACAAACTTTTTTGGCTTCCGTAGTTGATCTCCTTTTCCAAAACCCATATTGCTTATTGCAAAATTTTTCAAAGTGTTCACAATTGAAGATACAAAACTTTTTCGAGGACTCTACCAAATAATGGCAACAGAGCAATTCCTCGAAAGTTGCTGGGATCAGAATATTCACCATTCTTGTAGAGAAGTATCACTATTCCTGTTTTCAGCGCATTTGAAACAATTTGGTGTCTGACGCATCGATTTATTAGTTCTGTAAGAGGCTCCAATGATCGCATTTAGAACACAGTGAAGTATATGATACCTTAGTCCACAAATGTCTTTACTCTTACTTGATTTTAAACCATATGTAGCATTACTCACTGCACTAATTGACACTTCCATAAAATAACAATACGTTTGATTACTTGAGCGATTGTCACACATTAAAATTATTGGATTAACGTCCAATTCTGGTATGGGATTTATAATTAGACTTAACGCGGCTGAAAGATGTTACTTGATCTAATTAGGTGTAATACCTTATGATTTATTTAGAGCCTTCCAAGCTCTCTTCGAGTTTATAATTTCATAAATTGCTTGGTGTTTAAAATTTGCATTTTTGACATAAGCATTATTTATTTCTATTTTAGTCAATTCAACTCAAGTCGGTACCTGTTTCTTATTAATAGATCGAAATGTGTTTGGTTGTAAACTTCCATTATTAATTGACGGTATTATTAATTGACGGTATAAATGAGCATTATACCATTTTAGTCTTATATTTTTCTGCTTAATAGTAATTTTCTTTTTTGGAAAAGCCGTAATGTGGAAATTAACATATCGAAACATGCATTTATATCAGCAATCTCATTAACGATGCTCCATGACTCGGCATTTAATAATTTACCAAATTCTGTAATACGTTGAATGAATTTTGTGATTGGGATACTTAAAAACTTTGTCTCAACAGCAACAGAGAATAAAATGCCTTTGAAATCAGAAAAGCCGTTCTCTAGGGATTGCGCCAAAGAAATGTTATTAAAATTGGTACATATGCTATCAATACAGTTATGTTAACGCTTAGGAAAATGTATTGCAAAGTCTAAACTAAAGCTTTCCATAAAGTCCACAGGCGTAAATTTATTGGAGTCATTGCCATTAAATTGAACATTGTAGTCAGTCTCTAGATACACCATCTTAGTAAAAACATTAATACTATCCAACATCTAAATAAATAAATAAGGAATTTGTTAAAATCTTCATCAGGTGATCGATAAGCACCAAGTAAATAAGTATCTTTAATAGCAATTACAACGATTTCACAATCTTTTTCTACGATTAGAATAGAGAAATCTAGGGCCAAATTCTCGATACCATCCCAGATAATAATCAATGATGCATCATGCCGCAATATTTTCCTTGAAAATTTTGTTAAGTATTCCTCATGCACCGACCAATCTTCGCATAAACAAAGAACAAATATATATTATACTGATTATTATTTAATATTAAATCAATTTCATTTAGTTTCTGGCGAAGGCTCTGTATATTAATAATAAATTTAAAAATACGAAAACATTTCGTGAATCTATAACAGTGAGTCTTACTAAGACTACAAAACAAATTAATTTGAAACAACTACTTCTCTGGCTAAAACCTCGACAGACGTTGAATAAAACAAAGTTAATTTGCGTGTTACGAATAGTGCAACTATCAAAGCAACACTAATTTGAATGAAATTATTTCTGTTGAATAAACTAATAAATGATAATGTATATTAATATGTAAACAAACTAACTCAAAAGCTTTTTCTGCCCCTCTGGTTAAATCATGTTTTTTGTTGATGAAATTATAAATTCACGAGAGTCACTGCAATCAAATGTCTTTAAATTAACCATAACTCGAATCAACATCCAATATTTATATATAGCTGACATAGAAATTATTATTATTACGTATTTATTTCAGAAATAAATTCATTTAAAATTAACGTATTTTCCAGAATGGATTCGCTATAATCTGACAAATGTGCTCTAAACGTTACTGAAGTGTTGTATTATTCAGTTGAAGTCCCTTAATGGAATAGAATTTTCTTAGGCTATCGATATTTTCAAGAACTTGATATATTGTCGCATAGGTTTGTAGATATAACTGACGTCAGGTGTTATAAAGAGGGTCTTTGATACTCCAGTTGAGATATCCAAAATATAATTGATACTGGTAGAGCTACACTCTTAATGGAACGAGATATGTTAATTCAATGGGGTAAAGACTTGTTAAGTTCCATAATATTTTAATTTTCAGTTGCCTGACACGTGTTTCGATCATTCCTGATCATTTTCAAAGTACAAAATAATTAATAATAATATATGGAACTTAACAAGTGTTTTACCCCATTGAATTTGAGATATACAAAATGTTTCCCATGATTATCACGTAACATAAGGATCTTACTATTATCCGTAACATAATCTAAGTTATGTACCGCTGTACAAATTCATAATATTATTATTGAGAATTTTATTGGACTGTTTCGTTTGTTCAAGGTCAAGGTTTAAGGTCAAGAGTGTACCAGAGTAATAAACCATTTATTAATTTAGCCAGAATTCGACCGATCAACGAATAATTAATTGGGAAAGGTCCAGAGTACGCTCGGGTAATGAATAATTTCTTGCGAAAATTCAAATGTCTCCTAGAACAATTAATAATATGTTTATTATGAAAGATCAAGAGTGTGCCAGAGAAATGAATGATTAATATTTTTCTTCTTCTAATTTAAAAGAAATATTTAGAAAAATCAAGACTTCTATCAAGTAATGAATGAAAACATTTTTAGAATTAACTTAAAAAAAGAACTAAATATTTTCTCATTTTATTGAGAAACTCTAAGGGTAAATTTTTCTTATAAGTAGCTATGTTCGAAAGGTTTTTATTAGTTTGGAACTTATTGTTCCCTTTTTTTTCAAAGTGTATTGGCAAATTTTGTCATTTCCATTATTCTGTGATATTTCATGCAGGTTCACAAAAAATACAATTATAATTTGTTTTTGTTTGATAGATTTGAACACGTTTGTATTTCAAAGTAACATTAAATTTTAAAACAGTTTAAAATATGCTGTGATAACTTAAAAATTAGTTTAAAAGCAGATGAAATTGATATTATTCTTTTCATTACTTAATTATTTTGAATTATTTATTTTTAAAATTTTAGCTGACGGATAGTGTCTTAAGAAACATTCATTTGCAATTTTGACCACTTTAGCAACATCAATTAGCTCATACCGGGATATGTTAGAGATCAATAGTATGCTAAGAGAATGAAAAATTTATTGGGATAGGTCAAGACTACGCTAAGGCAATGAATAACTTATTAACAAAGGTCATAAGTCTGCTACTATAATGAATAATTTAATGTGGAAGATCAATAGTACCTTAGGACAATCAATAACTTTTTAACAAACTCTAATTAAATTTTCTAAAAAAGAACTGTTCAAAATTCAAGTAAAGAAGTTAATGATTAACACTTAAAAACAGTTGCTAAATACAAGTAATTTAAAAAAATTAAAATTAAAATTTATGTACACGACCTTTATAATCACTAGAGAGCGGATTTCTAGCATTATGCTTATCCATAATATTAATAGCATCGAAAAAATTTCTTAATATCTATACGAATCTTGAATAATGTGATTACTTAGCGCTAAGTTTTTTTGTGCTTTTTTGCTTATTTTGACTTTTTGTGCTTATTTTAACTTTTTATGCTTATTTTCATGCTTTTTTTAGATTCTGATGCTTATTTGGAGCATTTTCTTAAACATTTAATAAAAATTTCACGCTGATATTAAATAAATGTGCTAATATAGAGAATTTTCGTAAAAATCTGTATCCATCATTTATAGATTATATTTGTATTACATATTTTCTTCGTGTCTTTTGACAACATAATTGTTTAAAATCTTCATAATATGATACAATAATTATAATGAATTTTATTATTAATAAATATTAGTATAAATTACCAATTTACAATGGATTCGTTTATAAATAAGTAGATATAATAAACCGTCTCATTATTCAGATAATACAGACGAACGCTTCATAGGAATCACATCTATGATATTCCGGATGTAAACGTCCTTAAACTAGGCCCGAACAGGGGCCCCAGTAAGTATTAAATGTAAACAAATTAAAGTGATAGCTAATAATCAGGTGTTCTGCAACCGTATCAATTTTCTACTCTCGGCAAAAATACGGATGGGACGACTGGCGCATATTTACCATTTTCGTTAATTTTCATATTCAAACTCGCATTCATAAACTATTGAATTGAAATTCCAAAAACTTTGCTTATTTATCAAAAATTATTATATGCGTGAATCGTTTTAACCTGGGGAATCACAGATAAATTATATTATATAATTCACATATATATTTAAGCCATAATGCAAAAGGTGAAAACCACAATATAAGAATTAATTAGAGACTATCCAGAATTAACAAGTGAAAATTATACATTATTTTGTAAGGCATGTTTAAAAATAGTAAGTTTTATGTTAGTTCCCAACTGCATCCTAACTAGTCAAGACCTGTATGTAAAACAAGTTATAACAACACTACATCAAGAACGTTTGGAAAAGTTCAAAGCTGAACTAAAAAAATTCACATTTGTGCAAAATACTTTTACATTCGAATATCTCTTTAAGAAAATTACAAAATAATGCATTTAAATCTTTCTTGGGAAAATATTGTAAAATGCGCATTCCCGAGAAAAAATTATGTAGCTCTTGCGCACTATGAAACCATACAAAAAATTAAAGATATTATTAACAATAATTATATGTGGTTTGGTGCGGATGAAACCACAGACGCTTGTTTAATTTAATGATAGCAGTTTAACATGAAGACATCCGGCCAATAGTATTTTGATATATACAAAAGAATTGAAGAAAACTGATAATAACATTATAGCAAAATTCATAAATGATGGACTGACAAGCTTATTTTTGCCGTAGACAATACCAAGTTACAAAATGTTACTAATAATGCATTTTGTGTATTGTACAAGTAGCACATGGATAGAAACGAATTTCTGAAACTATAAGAATGAAATTTCCATTTGTAGATTTAATTAAATATGGAAAAATAGTTCGTATATTCTTCTGTGAGTGCAATTATTGAAGAAGTCATTACCTGATATCTCACTGCCCCATAAACCAGTGCTAACAAAATGGGGAACTTGGCTATATGCTATGATGTACTATGCGAACAATTTTGAAGAATTTAATAAGGCTATATACAACTTTCCCGAAACGACAAGCAAACCAGTTAATGACTGTCAAACAGTTTTTAAGAAACAAGAGCTTCCTTCAAAACAATTTAGTTACATAAAATCGCGTTTAAATTTTGTGAGCAACACAATCAAATCTTTATAAAAGCAGATTCATTTTAGAAAATACCTGGACGCATTGGCCAAGAAATCAAAATAATATCGAAAGAAGTATTCGGTGAAAATGAAGGATTTTTAATATTAAATAAATTAAACTTGATTTTGAATGGCAATTTTCAAATGGATCCAGCTATAATTTAAAATAAAGAGAAGCTTTTCCACTTTCAAAAATTTATTAAGCGTCAGAAGTAATAATTTTTACAATTAAACCCCTAGAACAACATTTAATGATCTACTGTTTTCATGAATAGATTTTAGTTATTTTGAAATGTATACAAAATTACAATTTAATTTTTAAATACTTACATGATATTATATATTGCGTAAAGAAAGTATGTTTATTTTAGTTTTAAGCAGAATTTCTATGTAAAATATGTTGATAAACGTGTAACATATTAAGAAAATATAGTTTTCTTTAGTGCTTTTTTCGTGTTTTTATGCTTTTTTTCCTGTTTTTATGCTTTTTTAATGCTTTTTTTCTCTAAATTTTGTGCCTTTTTAAGTGCTTTTTTTCAGATTTTTTAAGCTTTTTTATCCGCTCTCTAATAATCACGAACCCCTCTATCGCAACCCATACGCCTATCCACTGCTTTACGCAAATGATACAGCGCGCATATTTCACGCACCCACCCTAATTAAAGCCATATTGCAAGGGCTGGTTGATGCCATATAATTGTGGTTCGCAAAGTGGAGAATATCGATAAATCCAAATAAATCCCAACTCCTCGTTCCCTTTCATCGACCTCACAATTGTAAATGCAAAATAACAATAAATAAGCACATACTAATACCTTCCCAATCCTGTAAACACCTGAGAATATCATTTGACCCCAAATTAACCTTTAAATCCCACACCCAATACCTTAAGGCGAGTATCAAGAAGAGAAGAGAGCACGATATTTTAGAGTTTTAACGTCTTAACGACATATACAGTCATATTTATAAAACGATTTGTAGGCCTTTTCTTGAGTACTCCGCTATTCTATTCCAAAATACCCATCCCACCGCCTTAAAAAATTTCAAGGTAGCAGAACGATTAGCTCTTCGCATCCTTACTAAAATCAGACACCCCTTTAATCCCATACATAACCCATCCAATACCCTCCTATATGAATTAACCCAAGTAATTCGTATTGAAGAGCGTCTGAAACACCTATCCCAAAAATTTGCCAAAAATCTCCATAACCTCAAAATTTTTAACCAGTTGTGTAATCCTGGTAACCCTTAAATCACTCCACAGCAAAAAAAGCCAGAAATCACCATTCATCAATTCATCTCATCAGTTCATAATGACATTAGTGATCATAGCCCATAACATTTGAATGACAGAAGACGGTTAATTTCGTAAGACATTAGTAATCATGACGTTTTTAAACAGTTAAATCGAGACCGCGGGTCGATAGCAACTGATTAGAAGAAGTCTTAAGTCTGCTACTTCACTGTATATACATTCTTACGACTGTAATATTTGTAATATTTACTTCTAATAATAAAGATGTTCTCTCTCTCTCAAAATTAGCTTTAAAACAATTGAAAGAGTTTTAATGTTCTTAAAAAAGAGATTTGCTAGAAAAAAAAATAACAAAGGAACTGTAAACTCTAAAGGAAAAAATGTGTGAACTTGAGCTCTTTCGTGTGTGGCCGAAATTTCTGTATAATTGAAAACTTTAATATTTTATGTAAGCACATGGAATAAATAAAAATACTTACATAGATTCATAATACATAAAAAAAATAATTAAAATCCATATAAACATTTTACAAAAAGAATTTAATATGTTGAAAAACAATTGAAGTTATGAGAAAGGAAAATTTTCAAGTCAAAAATATAATAAAGACATCAAAGAAGTTTTCGCCAAAAATAATTAATATTTTGTTTAAAATAGAAAGAAAAAGATCTATTTTTTTCATCAGACATCAGAATTTCAAAAAATATTTAAAATTTGCTTTGATTTAAATTTAAAATGATCAGTTCTTTTTTTTTGAATAATTTTCTCACTTGTCTCTTGGTGAAACATTTAAAAAATTTGCATGAGAATTCTAATAATACTTGACCAATCTCTTTAATATTTTTCTTTAAATACAATAACATCTTTATTTGCAGAAGCAAAATATTTTTATTTTTTAGAAACCTTTCGTCATCATTGAGTTTTCCTTGAGAATTCTAAAATATAAAAATAGTTTCAATTCACAATTAAAATAAAAACAGTTAAAAATTTTGACTTTTCTAAACAAACCAAAGAAATGGCAAAAAACAATTAAATTTGCAAATAACATCTATTTTCTAGAATTTAAATCAAGAAGTTTTCGGAAAAAACAGCCTTAAAATAGATCAATTTTACAACGAAAAGAAAAAAACAAACTTTTGGAAAGTTCTAAAAAAAATATTTACCCAGAAATAATAAAATTAGGCCACCATAGTACTTTATCTATATTTTACTCGAAAACTATAAGGTTTACGCAAAAAGGCTATGCTTAATAATTTGTTCACTTTTGAATTCTTTACAATTATTTGTAACATAAATTTCATTTAATTGGCGAAAAGAGACAAAATTTTTCTTTTTTTTCTCGAAAGTTATATGAAAAACATGTTTTAATAAAACTTGTTCTGTTGCACTGCACTTCCGGTTTTGAATATTCACCAAAAGCTTTTCAGTTCTAGTTTTAAACGATTAAGGTTTAAGTTTAAAGTTTCACCTCAATAGGATCATTAGTTTTTGAGATAAAGCGCCAACAGACATCTTCACACAGGAAAACAATACTTTCCCTATATATTCTATATTGGGAAAGTAATTAACAAAACAAAATTGAAATTCTAATAAATTTTTGTTTTTTATAAGAGTAAAAAACAATTGACTACAAAAGTTGAAACAATACATTACAAAACAGTGGAAATTGTTTAAAAGTAAAATTTTACAAACCAATAAACGATAAAAAAATTTAATAAAAGGAAAATTTCATAAATTTATCTTGAAACGAATTAATATTTCGTTAGTAAAAAATCTTTCGTAAAAAAAATGTTCGAATTTTACACAAAAAAAAACTAACAAAATTTTAAAAAGAAAAGTGTATATTTAATTAATGGCTTTCTTACCCGTGGTGAAATATTTTTGAATTATCTTGATTAGAACTAAAAAGTTCTAATCAAGAAAAAAAAAAGTGTTTAAAGCTGCCATAAGATTTAATAAACGAAATTTAATAAAAAAAAGTGCTTAAGAAAAAAACATTTTAGAATTTGCTTTGAGAAACTGTAACATATATTATACCAAAAAGAAAAACAAAAGAAACGAACTAATTTTTATATGAGACCACAAAAAAAATTTAAAAATTAAAAATTTGCATTACTTTAACAAACATCAATATTCAATTAATCTGAAAGGCGGAATTTCCTGAAGTAGAAAGAATTGGTTACTGTACAAAGAAAACATACCAAAAACTATATTAACAAAATTAAAAACATTATTGTTCAGAAATTACAAATTATAATTAAAAAAACAAACAACAAACAAAGTGACAGTTGAAAGAAAATATATTTTATTTAATAAAATCAAAGGAATTTAGTAAGAAAAATGTTTAAAACTCTTAAAAGAAATTTAATATATCATATATAAGTGAAGAATGAAAGAAATAGTCTAAAAATTTTTAAAATGTAGTTTAAATTATGTCAAAAATCAAAAGAAATTTGATAGTTTTTAAATTCAGGAAATTTCGAAAAAACGTTAATTTTTTTAATATAACTAAAATTTTAGAATTGAATTATTATAAACAACTGCAATTGTTTTACTTTTATCTTTTACATGGCTACCTACTTTTTATTTATAAAAATTTAAAATGAGGGCATAAACAACCACGGTTTCCATTTAAAAAAATGTAAATTTGCATCATATTACGGAAAATAATGGCGACCAAAATTTTCTGAATATATTTTAGTAGTAGTAACATATATTTATTGACAAATTCTGTACATATTTACATTAAAATAATGAATAATGAATGATGTGTTTATGTATTAATCAGTCAAAAGGCTATCAACCAGAGGTTTTTCTGCCTTGTCTTGTCATGTCATATGGCGTCGGTCGTTAATGAGTAGATGCATGAAATAATGAAATAAATTTAAAAAAATGGTAGAATGTGGGTTTTTAAATTTGGGGATTATGTTTGGGTTTCTAGGAAGACAGTATAGGGATAATATGTGGAAGTTAAAAGGATTTTTGGAGAATTTTTCTGATAGAAATCGAAGACGTTCTAGGATGGGGATAACTAAAGTAGTATCATAGAGGAGCTGGTTGGAGGGATTGTGTAGAGGATTAAGAAGATGACGGAGTTTTGTTTGGGTACGCTCGCTAACTTCAATATTACGGGAGGTTGGATTGCTGGGGTTGGGATAGAGGGCACAACCATAGTCAAGTAGTGGGCTGCAGATCATCTTGTAAATTTTTGCCCTAGAAGCTTTTTGTTATGACTGTATGTTTTTTAAAAAATTTTGATCTATGGTTATGCTCAAGTACTGAATGGAAACTGAGGGAGGGATCGCAGTTTGGGAAATATCGACTTTGTTACTTAGAGTAATTAATAATCAACTGCTATAGGTACAGAGTAAGCTAGGCCAAAAGTAATTTTTTTATTTCAAGTAGATTTGTTAGAACGGTTTTTATTGGTTCGGAACTTATGGTTCCCTCCTTTGAAACTACACTTTTGGCCAATTTTTGTCATATCCATTATTCTGTAATATTCCATTCAAGTTTGCAAAAAATACAATTATAATCTGTCTTTGTTTAATAGATTTGAGCACATTTGCATTGTAAAATATCATTGAGTTTTAAAACAGCTTTAAGTGTGCTGTAAAAATTCGTAGAATCCTTTCCATTATTTAATTATTTTACCATTTTGAAATAGTAATTTTTTTAAATTTTAACTGACGGATGTCTTAACAAACATTCAATTTTGACAACTTTAGCAATATCAATAAGCTCATTTCGTGATATGTTAGAGATCAATAGTACGCGAAAATAATGAATAATTTATTGGGATAGGTCAAGACTACGCTAAAGCAATGATAGTTGATAGTAATTATTTATCTACTGTGATTACATAATACAATTTAAAATACATATCTAACTATAAATCCATACAAAAATTTTGATTGCACACGGAAAGGCTTGAGTTCACAATAAAATATTCTTCCACTCTTGCCTCCTTCGATGCCCATGCTGCCACAGAAGATCTCTATGATGAAGGTTTTGCCACTATCTTGACCAATTTGGCTTTTTTTTCTGTGAAGAGAGGACTTCACATTAAATTTGTTTTTAACAGAGAGTCATGACCCACTAAAATAATGAATAACTTAATGTGAAAAGTTAACAGTACGTTAGGACAACAATTAGCTTATTAATAAACTGCAATTAGATTTTCTAAAAAATCACTATTAAAAATCTAAGAAAATAAGTTAATGTTTAACAATTACTAAATGGCAAACAAAAGATGGTTGCTAAATTTAAGTCATTTAAGGAAAAAAACAGCTTAAAATTAGCTTTAAAATAATTAAAAGAGCTTCAATGTTCTCAAATAAAAGATTTATCTAGAAAAAAAAAACAAAGCAACTGTAAACATAAAAAAATTCTAAAGAAAAAAATTTGTGAACTCGAGCCTTTTCGTGTATGACACGAAATTTCTGTATAATGAAATCTTAATATTTGAATATATTTTGTAAGCATGTTGAATAAATAAAAAATTCTTACATACATGCATACATACAAATAATTGATTAAAATCCATATGAACATTTTACAAAAAAGAATTTAATGTATTAGAAAACGATTTATGAGAAAGGAAAATTTTCATGCCAAAAATATAATGAAGACGTGAAAGAAGTTTTCGCAAAAAATAATTAATTTTTTGTTTAAAAAAACCTTAGAAATTTCTGAAAATAATACCTATAAATAGTTAATATTTTAAAAAAATCAGAGAGTTTAAAATTGACCAAAGAAATGTATAAAAAGAAGAAGAAGAGTAAAATTATAAGTTAGATATGCATTTCTAACAGAGAGAAGAAGAGTGTAGAAATCTAAAAACAGAACACTATAAAATTTGTTTTAAAAAAAGTCAATATTTAATATTTGCTTTAATCTAATAAAATTTAAAATGATCAGTTCTTTTCTTGAATAATTTTCTGATTTTCTCATTTATTTTTGGTGAACCATTTAAAAAAATTGCATGAGAATTCTAATAATACTTGAGGAATTTTTTAAATATTTTTTCTTTAAATACAATAACATCTTTATTTGCAGAAGCAAAATATTATTTTTCTAGAAACATTTCCTTTCGTCATCTTCTTTGAGTTTTTTTAGAAGTTTTTAGAAGTATTATTTATTACGTATTATGAAATAATAAGTAATAGATAATAGTTCTTAAATAAAAAAAGGTGAAATTTATCAAAGAACAAACAATTGATTAAAACTTTACAAAAATTAAAAATTGAAATTTTGCTTAAAATACTAAATACTTTTCTAACCAACCAAAAATATAAAAAAAAAACAATTAAATTTGAAAGGCTTATAAAAAAGCAAATAAAATGTATTTTCTAGAATGTAAATAAAGTTTTAAGAAAGAAACAGCTTTAAAATAGAAATAGAAAAGAAGACAGAAAAATGATACAAAAAATAACAAAAATATTGAAATTATAATAAAAA
Organism: Ontholestes murinus; assembly: GCA_963969525.1. Lineage (NCBI taxonomy): Eukaryota > Metazoa > Arthropoda > Insecta > Coleoptera > Staphylinidae > Ontholestes > Ontholestes murinus. The sequence goes on from OZ018387.1 coordinate 95,005,740, forward strand.
TATCGATTTGTGCTCTTAATAAGAGTAGAAAACCATTGATTATAAAAGATGAAAAACATTACAAAACAGAAGCAATTGATTAAAAAGTAAAATTCCCCACACCAATAAACGATGGAAATTTTTAATAAAAGGAAACATTCAAAAATTTATTCTGAAACATATTATTATTTTGTTAAAAAAATTTTGCTCGAATAAAATAAAAATAATAAAATTTGAAAAGAAAAATTGTATATTTAATGAATTGCTCACTTATCCGTGATAAACAAGAAAAAGTGTTTAAAACTACCATAAGAAATTTAATAAAAAGCGCTAAAGAAATAAAAGTAAAAAAATTTTGAATGTTTTAAAGAAGTATATATTACAACAAAAAAAAAAAAAAACAAATTTTATTTCAGATAACTAAAAAAAGGTTAAAATTTGCATTATTTTTCTTACGTTGATAGTACAATTATATATTTATTTATAAAATGCATCTTAGATAAATAATATAAGTATACAATACAATTACTATAGCAAACATCAATTTTCAATTAATCAGAAAGGCGGAATTTCTTGAGGTAGAAAGAATTGGTTACTGTACTAAAACTCGATTAAAAAGAAATTAAAAAAAATTGTTCGAAAATTGCAAATTATAATTACAAAACAAGAGTAAATATTAAAAAAAAAATATTTATAAAAACAAAAGAATTTAGTTAAAAAAGTTTAAAACTGTTAAAAATATTTAATATAAGTGAAGAATGAAAAAATATTTTAAAATTTGTTTAAAAGAAGTTTAAAATATGTCAAAATTTAAAAGAAATTAGCTAATTTTTAATTCAGAAAATTTCGAAAAAAGTTCAATTTTAGAATTGAATTATTATAATCAACTGCAATTATTTTACTTTTATCTTTTTCATGGTTACCTACTTTTTATTTATTTTTAGAAATGACTAGGTCATATGTGATATTGGATTTAGGAGAAAAAAATAATCTATCGAATGAGGCTATAACCAACTATGGTTTCCATTTAAAAAAAAAATTAAGTTTCCATCATATCACCGAAAATAATAGCGATACAAATTTTCTGAATATATTTTATTAATCTGCATACAATTATTTAAAACTTTGTTTTTTACAATTTTTCTATCTGTTATTATAACCAAGATATATTGTTTTAAAAAATGTACATTTCTTACTTTTTTAAAAATATCTAGTTACCCTTGACTTTTTTGAAAACTTTGAAAGTAAAATCTTATTCGTCTCCATCTATACTTCTGTCCTTAATTAACCGTTTTTCTATATCTTATCAATAGTGAAAAGTTTGTCAAAACTTCACTAACAATTTCCAAAAAAAAAAAAACAATACAAAATTGCGTAAACGTTGCAAATGCTTAATTAAGTTTTTTTAAAGATAAAGTTGATTAACTAATTAATTAAAAAATTAATCACAAATAGTAATTTTGTTGGAGTTTCCAAAAGAAAAAAACATTTAGAAGATATTTGCTAGATTTTAAATTATTAGGAAAATACTAAACTTAAAATAGTTCTAAAATAATTGAAATGTTATAAAATAATACAAATATTTGAAAAGTTTATAAAAAAGATATTTACCTAAAAAATATTATTTGAAAACTTAAATTAGCAAAAGAAAATTTGAAACTGTAAGAAAAATAATATATTTATATTTTTAATAGGAATAAATAAAATTGATTAATGATTGATAGGTGAAAGGTACGCTAGGCAAATAAATAATTCTTTAAACTAGGTCAGTGTACTTTTAAATAATGAATAATATTTGGATTAATTGAATTATGTGAAGGTGATAATAACTTGATTAAAGCACTCAGAAACTTATAACATAGTGAAGTTATGAATTATATATTGGGGTAGGTCAATAGTACGCTAGGTCAATGAATAATCTATTAGGATAGGTCAATAGTACGCTAAGTGGTTAATAATTAATTGGAAGAGATCAAGAGTCACTGGAATAAGTTAAAATTACGCTAGGGCAATGAATGAATTTATTGGGATACGTCAAGAGTACGCTAAGCCAGTGAATAACTTATTAATATAGGTTAAAAGTACGCCAGGGTAATAAAAAATGAGTTAACCTAGGCCAAGAAAACGACAAAGCAATGAATAATTTATTGGGATAATTACCGATAATACGCTAGGTCGATTATTAATTAAATGGAAAAGGCAATAGTACCATAGAACAAAAATAGTTTATTGGGATAAGTCAGGAGTACGCCAGGACAATAAATAATTTATTAACATAGGGCATGATATTAAACCGTTAATTGAGATAAGTCAACAATACGCTAAAATAATGAATATTTTTTGGTAATAAAATATATAAGTCCTTACGTTGTAGATAATTCACTAATAATTAGAAAAAACACGAAATATTTTCGTGTTTTTTCCAATTATTAATATTTTTTGGGGTTAACAAAGAGAATAGTGGAATAATAAATAATTTCTTAAAATACTACACTTTTGATGGAACTGGTATTTCACAGGGTTATAATATTATAACACTTGTTGTGGTTTTCCATGATTTTAACAGTATTAAGTTTGTACTCTTTTGAAAATGAGTGTAATATCTCGAAACACGTGTCAGGTGTTTGTCAAATTATTAGGAAACTATAAGAATGAATCTTAAAAATAATAAAATAAACAATAAAACACGGGTTATGGGTATATACGGATGCAGCCAGCTAGCGTTAGCAAGAGTACAGCAACGTTAGTTCGGGTCAATAATTGGATAGGTGACCGGTACCATTCGCCATTGGAATACAATTATTGGCGCTTTGGAGGGACTGAGTGAGTCTTTAAAGTAACAATTTATTAATTTATTTAAAAAGCTAATATGATAACCACTTTTTTAAAATTATTTATTGCTATTTATTACCTTAAACTTTTGGTAAAATTGACTTATATTTCATAAAATCTGAAAAAAAGGCACAAGATGTTCTAAAAGTTTTCTAGTTCTTGTTCTTTCATCAAAGAATCAACCTTTCAACGTTTTTTAACCCTTTCGGGACAATTATTTTTAAAAGTAAGTAAAAATTGGTTGAACTTTGTCATACACATACTTTTCAAAACTTATAGGAATCATCTCAATTGATCCCAAACCGTATATATCTGTTGAAAAATTGATTTCGAACATTTTTCAAAAACAATACTCTCCCATATCTCATACACAGAAAGTGAAAAATGTTAATGGGTGAAACGCATTTCCGCATATAACTAAAACCTTCTAATGGTGCCTACGGATTTCAGTAAATTACAGTAATTAAGAATTTAATACCAATCAACATACAATCTGCTTCGAGTTCTCGGAACATATTAATACACGCCTCAATTAAACCAATAATATCTAATTACATTTTAATCAGGGTAATTATTGAAATTAAGGAATAAATCAAGCCGTTTATAAGTTATCACTTTAATCACTAGGCAAATTACATGCAAGGCGCTTAATGGTATACCTAATATAAACATGTGGCATTCGCCGGCGAGTTTAATGTTCGCGCCATAATCAGCCTTACTGTATATAATCGTGGCCGTTAACGGTCGTCTCCGAAAAATAGCACCCGGAACAAGTCGAAATGTTGCCTGCATTACAGGACTCTCTAGGATGCACGTCATTAAATTAATTATCTTCATTAAAGTGTAAATTTAGAAAAAAAAATGTTAATACTACACGGGCTGAAAAGTCTTTGGCCTAACATATAGATAGTAGCTTAAGAAACTAAAAATCCATAGACTTCCTATAGAGTACCAATTCTTTTTAGATGCTTTCAAAATTTCATTAAATATCATTGTCGCTTATACAACCTTTGAATTTATTTTTACTACGGAAAAAATGAATTTCATGCTTTGCCTCAGAATTGAAAAAAAACGCTCTTAACGCAAAAGCATGGCTTAATGTGACTGCACATCTACTCTATCGAATTAAACCATCAAAAATTTGTTTGCCGAGTTTCGTCGTAACCGTAGGAGCTCATTCATACAGTTACTCTAGAAAATCAGTAAATTTGTGTTGAATGACCGCAAAATTATATTGAGTGAGCTAGCTAACATATTAGGCTTCTGAAAGGAACGCGTTGGTCATATCAAAATCTGAATGAGTCGGAAACCGAGCGTTCGCCTATTAACCCAACGAAAAAGACGAAATTAAGCTGTGGAAATGAAATAGATGTAGACAACGTGAATGCAAGGAATTTGGTCAAACGTGCTCTAAACAATAGCACTTCGTCGCAAGAGGAGAGCGAAAGCGACACGAAGCTAATAGAAAAGAGGCAGATACTGCAGGATTTCATAAGTTCTGGAAAGGAGCTCCAAGTTGTCCTTCAACCTCACAATATCGATATCGCTATTATAAATAAAAGCACAATTAGCGAGCATGATAAGGAAAACATGGTGCAGGGAAGCAAAAATAATAAAAATACTGCACAATATAGTACTTAAATCAAGCTGGACAATTGAGCTCCCCGCCAAAAAGGATAATCAGCCATCCCGTAAAGAATCCCCAAACAGAAATAATGGTGGTTTTTCTAAAAGTAAATTGAATGACAACACTACTGATACCAACCTATCTTCATCGACGATTGATAGAAGTAAGATAAATAAAAAACGAAAGAAAAAGCTAAGAAAAGCAAAGAGAATAGAAGAAAAGAATAATGATGATAGTGCTGGTACATCATCAGATGAAGATAAGAAAGAAAATTCAAAAGAAAAAGTGAGTGAAAACAAAAATAATCCAACAACAGAAATTGTGAAGAAGTATGAAAAGAAGCAAACGAATCACGCAAATAACCAAGATAAAAGGTCGATCAGTAATGATGATTTATCTGATAAACCAAAGAGAATTTCAGGTGAAAATAACAAACCAGAAATTGAAAGAGAAGAAAAGAAAAAATCCAGCACGTCTATAAAAAGCAGTGACAGCTGAAGAAGCAAGAAAAAAACCTAGGTTGTTTGAAAATGTGGATAAAACGAAAGGAATTGAAACTAAAAACTCATCTAGAGAGAGTATTAAAATAAATAATAAACAAGAAGGAAAAACAAGGGTATCTAATTATAGCAATTATATCACGTCAGAAAATAATCATAATGACTACAGAAGAGGGAAAAGGGTATTGGTTGATAAGACTAAAAATATAAGCATGGTAACCACAACTGATGTTAAGAAAAAACCAATTGAACCCATTCGATCTCTAAAAAATAACAAGACTGTTATTAAATATAGTAAGGAGAAAAACGTGGGCAGTTCTGATTGATCGTCGTTAAGAAGTGAAGTGGATAAGTCGAATAATTGGAATAAAAATCGACAATTATCAGTAGAAAATGCAATAGAGGGTAGGAGACGCAAGAAAAAAGGAGATAAATGGAGGAAAACGACCACTGCATCATTATCATCTGAGGAAAATAAGAATAAAACAGATCGATCTCTCAGAAATAAAAATAGGAAAATAGAATCTTCAATAGTGGATAATAAAGATAAACAAGAAAAAGTACCTGATACAACGTTCATTAAGAGAGGGTAAAGATGGGAAAGAAAAAGAATCTATTGAAAATGTTGAATTAAGAAATTCAAGAGACTTAAAAGTGAAAGTAGTCATAGGGAAACCTCTAAAAGTCTTAATTCATCTATTATCCCTAGGCAGAAATATAGAAACGCTGTGTCGATTAGAGATGATTGAAATAAACGAAATACAATAAATAAGAAATTGGCCAATTCACCTCCAAATTTTTCTAAAATAAGAACATCGACATCGAGAAGCCAATTTAAAGGGCTCAATGGATTTTCCAAAAGTGGTAATATTAACCGTAGATTTAGTAAGAATGCAATTAAAGAAAAAGAAACGTCAAAGAGGAAGTTGAAATATCCATCGAAATCATCAGAAAACGAAAATGTTGTTGATTCAGCTAATAGGAGATCACGAGCGTGGTATCGCGAGAGCAAAAGTGTCGCCGTTAGTAGGAAGCGTGAAGTTATATCGAGGAGAATGGATTCTAGGAAACATGTTGAGGACGGAGAAACGTTAAAATCGGATCGAAGAAAGAGAAAAGGCCTTGCTAGGAAGAATTTAAAACCCAGCGATGACGAGGAATCGACAACTAGGAATAAAGGTGACTTCGAAGATTCCAGAAATGAATCTCTACTCAATACGAGTGCAGACTCTTTAAGAAATGTTAAGGTAGAAATTAGTCGTATTGATACAGAAACGGCAAACTCTCATCTGAAATTATTGCAAAATACTGAGAGTTAGAGTGAGAGGGTAAAGCTCTGACAGGATAGCTAAACAGATTAAATTTTAATAAAGAGAATGGTTGCGACCGTTACTACGTGGTAATCCATACTTACACTGAATTGAAAAATTCACTATGTTTTAACCACAAATAATTATTTTTCAATTCAGTGTAAGATTAAATTTTGTACAAAGAAGTAAAGTTTGAGGTTTCATCGAAATGCGAAACGTATCATTTAAGGAATTTACAAGTTTTATTTATATATAATTTTTTTATATTTTAAGTAAACAACCAACAGGAGGTCATTTCACGCCAAAACATCATTTTAGCGGATTTTCTTATTTAACAAAATTATATTATTATCCTAGTTTATATATAATGACAGATAAAAATTCACCCCTTCAGTAATCATAGTACACTTTTGAAAATGACAAATAATTGTCAGGAAACTGATAAAGCAATTATGGAACGAAACAAGACTTTAATCAATAAAATTAATTATGTTATTTGTACAGTTAAGAATGGAGTTTTTTTGCCCTATTCACACACGATTTTTCTAAAGCTTTTTAATATCATAATCAAATAATAAAAATAAAATTGGACCACGGTGTGAGCCCTGGGGAACCCCACATATAACTTCAATCTTCCAGGGCAAACACTTCTAATTTTAACCAGTTCGGATCTATCAGTTGAATTTACATAGCCATTTAATTTGAATTGTTTTTAATAAAATATTATAAAAATCCTCTCGAAGGCCTTGTAAAAATTAAACAGCATCTACTTGAAATTCATTTTCCAAGGACTTCCAATTTCAAGACAGATATGAAAAAAGGATATCAAATTGGTGGTGGTAGATCTAGCTTTTAAAAAACCATGTTGCTTGTTTGCTCCACAAAAACTAATCTTATACCAACAGATCTATCGATTGTACTGATACACTACGATAATTTTATAAATTTTTCTTTTGGTCATTCTTAAAAATTGGTGTAATAAAACTATTCCTCTATTAAACTGGGAATAAATTTTCACAAACAAAAAGGTCTACATGTAAAAAGAATTATTCTCTGTGATTGTTTCTTATATAATTTTCAGATTTTTATGAACATTTTACTTAAACGAATTCTTTGGTTTTATTTAATTTTTAATTTTTTTGATAAATACTGAAAAAAATAATTTACTGCATTTTATTTCCAAATGAGCTATACTTACATTATAAAATCACTAATATTTCATTGTATATTTAAACTTACCACAATAAGCTTTGCTCTCTCCAAATGCGATTTGTGATCTCGTACCGACGTCAAAACTTTTCTGCACTGATTAAAATATTGCTTCGTTTGGTTTCGATGGTGGTTTTGTTGTAACCGTTTCATTAGCGGATTACTTAATGCAGGAACATGTTATTTACATGGCTGGAATACCACTCGAAATCAAAGTTATGCCAATTACTTTTACGATGGTATAACTCATTTTCAATGGACATTCGCGATACAACTTTATAAATATTCCACATAACCCGGACTAGTTATGGAATTACTATTATTTAACGTTTCTCGAATTTCTTTGCCTTTTATTAATACTGAACTTAACTTTCTGTACTTAAAAATACATACCAATAGCATATTTTCGTTATTCTTTATCACAATGTATTTTTTTTAATTTAATGTTTATTATATCATCAATTATATCACAGGCGAGGATTGCGTCCTTGTGGAGAGTAAGGAGACCGAGAAAAACGGGGAATATCACATCAGTGTTTTCCACGAAAATGAAATCGAAAACACGAAACCTAATGGAAACTGCCAGGCGAATATCGTCACGACAGGAAACTGCGTATAACGCTGGAGTCACTTTATGTGCGTTCAAATAATTGTAGGTCGTGTAGGAGTCTGGAAAACTAGTACAATTTCACCTAAAGACCCATCCTTCTTACGAAGACAATATTACATCAGGTGCCAAAAAAGAAAAAAGCTTGAGATTGTTCGTTCTGGCAGAGGGTCGTGTAGGAGCCTAAAGAACTGATACAATTTCACCTAAAGACCCACCATGTCGGGTAGATACTGCTTACAAAGACCACGATATTACATTAGGTGCCAAAGAAGAAAAAAAATGAGATTCTTCCATTTGTAAAAGTAAGACACAAGCTACGAAGCTAAGGCTCTGAGAGTAGCCAACATTAGGATCTAAAAAAGAATACGCCTTTAACAAATTGAAAAGAATAAGTTGCCCAAGTTCCAGAAGGCTGCTGAAATAGTAGTGTGCGGGAAACGTACGATCTTGATCAATTAAGATGGCATGTTGATGAGACGTAAGCTGCTTTAGTAATGTTTCGTACGGAACGGCGCAATTATCGATAGGAGGCACCTTGGCGCAATATTGCTTGGTTAAGAATTGCCAAACCCCGCCTCGTTTGCTACTTTCTCTAATAATCACAAATCACTTATATGTTCAGGTTCGTAATCAGTTTTCAAACTTCCACATAACTTAATTTCATCGTTTTCGACTTTAATGTGTTTCACTGCGGATTCTTAATGTTTGGCTCTGATTCTAGCATTTTCCTTTTCCATCATAACTGACAGAATGGCCTGGTGCATGGCTTTCTTCTATAAGTTCTAGAGTTTATCTTTGGTCAATCCCCGTCACTCTTTGGCCGCTTTTCCCGAAGTGACGACACGCTTGAAGATCGCCTCCCCCAAGAGCCGAAATCTACCTTCAGTGAAGCTGGTGTTTCGGACTGCTGCCAACTTTAAAGAAAATATCCATCATTGGGCTGTTTCTTCCCGACCTTAAAAAGGCGCTCCGGTAAACTCTGCCTGTTTGAACGCAGCTACCTCAAATTCAGGGAAGAGACCGTGCTAAAAAAATAATAATAATCTTTACTTAGCAATGTTGCTAATATACATTATACAAAATTAATTAAAATAAGTACTAAAAAACGTTTCTTCACAATTTTATTTAGATTCACAGATATATATTTCTATTATACTAGTAGAGTATTAAAACATTGATAATGGTCACTTTGTGTCCGAAATATATATCTGTGAATCTAAATAAAATTGTGAAGAAAGCTGTTTTAGTACTTATTTTAATTAATTAAGTTTATCTTCACGTAAGTCACAAAAATCAAACTATTATTCAAAATAATCAAACATAAAATGGAACGCTTCGACGCATTTACCCACGGTATTGCTGTTGGGATTTAGAGACGTTTCTCTGCTTTTGCTTATCGGTAATGTCAGCTCCTCGAGGATGTGACTAAAATCGCCAAAGATCGCTTGACCTTGTGCTGCCTCCCAAATATTGGTTAATAAATTCATATCTATTTTCCGCCTTGTCGTGTACATATCTGCCTTGTTTCATCTCACAGTGTGCCCTAAGCAACATCATTAGGAACTCATTTGCCCAGGCAAAGAGTCGGTTTCAGCACAATGGAACTTTTCCAGGATTAGGTTCTGTTCTTCCTCATCCAATTTGTAAATTTTTCTGAAGATGGCGGCCTGAATTTTTCTGTCTATTTCTACGTAGAGTTTGTGGTACTATATTATTGTAAATTGGTCTCATAATATGATTACAGGCCTTACCGGTTTAGTCTCTGCATTGTTGAGACTGCTTCGTTGGCAATAGAGGCCTACTCTCACTTAAAGACGAAACCAATGAACCTATCAACGCTGCTGTTCTCTCTACAGATAAAGCCGATGTCCATTTGTTATTCTTAACAAGGCAGTGTATTCATCAGAGAGATGAACATTTATAAATTGGTGTTAAATATTAATTAACATTGGTTTTACTTAATATATTTAACCCCTCCGCCTTGCAATAATTGCAACGGCGAATATTCTGCTAGCTATTTCGGCTGCTCAATGTTCGCCAATTAAAGGCGAAGCAAGCCCTTTAGAGCCTCATCTCAGAGGCATTCTAACCCGAGACTCAAAATAGCGTATCCTACGCGCAGTTTTCAGATTCCGATGCAGACTTCCCTGCTCTCCCCGTAAAATTTCTAAATTTTTCGTACTGATCTCGAAAGAGCCACTATCACGTTCGCCGTAACTACAACCTTCGGTCAGGCTAATTAAAAGACGAAGCACTTATTTTTCCATTAATTTAACATCAAAAAATGGCTTCACAAACTAATGTCCACTTATACTCTCTTCGCATTTCTTTTTGGAATACGAATGGACTTCAGGAGAATTCTTGTCATGTTCGTAAGCGAAACTCAGCTCGACCTACGCCTGAGGCCCAGACTTCTAGACTACGTTACGTTGGAGGTATGTCAACAACGACCCAAATCATAGCAGTATCGCCATTTTTATCAAGAAGGGGCTAGACCACTCTCAGCTTCCGCTCGATAATGTATCGAGTTTACAAGCAAATTCGGTTATTCTAAATGCGAAACATGGTCTCCTTGAGATCGCCTCGGCATACTGTTCGCTATCTCACCCAATTTTACACGATGGTCTAATTCTTGTATTTAATTTAATAATAATATCCAAACCATTTTGTCCGGCGACCTTAATTCCAAATAATTCCAAAAGCCCTGAGTGAAACAGTAGAGTCATCCATCGTAATGGTAGGCGCCTTCGACCGTTCATTAACAACTCGAACTTCAGCATCAGAGCGATGGTCCCTGAGAACCTAACGTACTTCTACTCTAATTCCAATTTCCAGTCTGATATCTTACATATCGCTGTTCCCTTGAACGTTAATTAGAACTATGATTATGGTCCCCTAACAAACTCAGTTCCATCCATAATCCGGAACAAGTAGATCAATTAGAAATATTTAATCAATCGTCTGGCCTATATACAAGTTGTTGGTTGAAAAATCCACCAATAAGGAGAACAAGGTTCAATGACAAAGGCCGTCTTAGCAAGGAAGAAATTGAGCGTATGGTCATGGGTTTTAGTGGGAGAATACGATTTGTAATTGTGAACGCAGCCCGTGCTTCTTACACCCAAAATTTGATGTATGCTTTTTTTATTGATTTGTAATATTTGTAATTTTCAAAAAAGAAGACCAAAGATTAATAAATCAAACAAATAAATAAATAAAACGGCGCCGAAGATGAGAAGCAGAAGAGCACCATTGTCACCAAAAAAGCCCCCGAATCCTACTGCTTTAAGATCAAGAGCAGCATGAAAAGTGAAAAGATAAAGGATAAGATCAATGAAATGTAATAATAATAATAATGTTTATTGATGTTACTACACTACGGTTTACATTCGTTAAGTTTCTAAATTTGTAATGAAGTCATTCCTTAGCTGGATGCCAACAAATTGGGAGAGAAGGAATAGTATCAGCACAAGCAGAAGGAGTTGGAGAACTTGTGTAATCCTATCATCACCAAGTTGTACCAAGGAGCTGGTGGAGCTCCAGTATTTCCAGGCGGTGTTGCTCCAGGCGCTGCCAGACTAACTATTGAAGAAGTCGACTAAACCTTGTAACATTCTTTTTTCTCTGTATTATTGCAGACAATGCTTTATTTATACTTCAATTGTTATCACCAAAGAGTCTTGAGTTTTCAGTTATCAATTCGACGATTGATCTTTAAGTAGTTCTCTTTCCGGTCATTCTCACAGATCTCAAAGATTCCACGGTTTGCAGGATCTTCTCTCAGGTACATCCTTTCTAGATCACACCTGAACTCAAATCTCTCGTCCGCAAAATACTCATGATTCAATCTGCCGTACCGAAACTAATCAACTCGGCCGCCGGGTGTGAAACCAACCAACATCCTGCGTAATGAGAGATGGAAACGGCGACTTGAGTCAATAAATAACCATCCATACTCTGTGTGGAATTTTTTCAAAAGGCCCAAGACAGGACACCCTAAGTGTCAGTAACTAATTGTTATATCGTGAGGGAGGATTCGTCTTTCCGATAGCAATAATGCTGAAGTGTTCGCCGACTCACGCGAATGGAAATTTACTCTAAACCCAAGCGACAACGATGACTTCGTTTCCGATTTCGAAAGATCCATCAGAAATTACATTTCTAACAACCGCGAATGGTCCTGCGAAGCAGACACTCTGGATGGCCTCTATGGGCTGATCAAATAACTCACCTCAAAGCTCCTGGTCATGACGGTATTTCCACTTTAATGATTAATAATCTTATTCACGAGAGTAGAACTGCTCTGCTCAATGCTCAATGCTCAATGCTGTTATGAGATTGGGCTCTTTTCCGTCTGTTTGAAAGTTGGCCGCTGTGGTCAGCATCTTTAAAGGTAAGACATCTCCAACGTTTCCGCCCAACTATTACCGCTGAATTAGCTTGATTAGTGTTCTAGGCAAACTTTTGGGAAAAATCCTGCTCGTGCATTTATGAATAAAATTATTCCCGACTCTCAGGTCGGCTTTCGGGCCGGACTGTCCACCAAGATTATGTCACTAAGGATTATGCTATTAAAAGATTTTTTTATGCCCAAAGACGTTAGGCCGAGTTTGGCATGACGGCCTTATCTACAAAATGATAGGGCCCGAGTAATGAGAAGTTTTGAATCATAGAATAGAAAGGAATTTAGTGGAAGAACACGATTTGTTATTGTGAACTCCGCACGCGGTTCTTTCGCCCAAAATTTGACTTATCGTTTTTGTTATTTTATTGATTTTTAATATTTGTAATTTTCAAGAAAGGAGGCCAAAGATTAATAAGCAAGTAAATAAATAAATAAATAAATCCGCTTGTATATTACTCTCTGGACTCTTTTGAGAAGTTTTGAGGAGTGGTCTGATAAGTGGCGTCTCAGGATTAATGTCGATATATGCGTTTCCATGCACTTCAGTAAGCGCAGACCAAAAGTCGTCAACGGAGAGTTCACTATTCGGATACAAGAGGAGGTTAAATAGTTCAGCCTTGTTTTTGACCAGCATCCTATACCATTTCTTATGCCATTCAAAAGGTAAAAGTGTGAATATCAAAGCTAATGCCATTGATAAACTCAAAATCAAATATGGTTAGTGTTGACAAAATAATCAATGGAGTTACTGTAAGCCTTCGCAGATCCCGAGACTACAACGTCGACAAAATGTTGCACTCTGATGAGTTTTAAATGCCCTGGTTTACTTGCGGAATACTCGAATTTATCATGAAACCTCCACACTGGGTGTGATGAAGCACATACGAGAGACTGTAATAGCCTTTTGCGTCAAACTCGACAATGATTCCCCTGTTATGTTAATTTTCTCGAACACTCAAATACGATATTAATAAAAAAACATCAAATACCCAAAAATTTTATAGTTTGCACCCAATTAGACAATTACTGATCTAATTGGATGGCCTAAAGCCACCATGATCCGCTCGGTGACACTACGCCTGTTCGAGATAACTTTTACGAAAGGGCAAAATATCAATAGAATAATTTATCTAGCGATATTTGGCTGAAGCCCATGACTGGAAAATTCCAGTCACTCAATGAGTGACACAGAGGAGAGGTTTATGTCGGATTGTGTCTGACACTACCTTATTGGAAGTCCATCATGGACACTGATGGATTGCTCTAAAAAGAACCATTTATGTTGTCTTCAGTACCATGAAACTAATAAATTAATTTTGTGAAACAAACCAAGTGTTTTTAATTAATTACCTATTATTCCACAATGTTTTACCACGAGGTAAATGAGAAAATCATTCATGAAAAATTTCCCTGCGATTATTGTTTACAACTTTCAACGAGGATTAAGTTCATCGATGCACTATTGCATCGATGAACTTAATATTTAACTTTTGGCGATAAAGCACCATAAAAATCAACTGTATATCAATGGTATACGGAATTCAATCGTGGGTGTAGTTCGCTTAGTTATGAAATTTATGAAGGTCATCCAAAACAGGTTGTGGCTTTGAAAACATTGATGCTATGCGTGAACTGATATAGTAAAATCATCATGTTATTATAGTAAGATCGAGGTATCTTTGAGCATTAGTGGGAGAAGCATATATTCAATCTGTCAAAAAAAGCCGCGTTGGACTTTTCAAAATTCGCAATCCCACAAAAAAGCTCGTTAAATAATTAATTAAGAAATACGATTTCGATGCTTTAAAACACGTGAATGATATCGTAAGAGGTTTTTAATTTCTTTTTTCACATTTAAAGTAATGATTTTTTCTTTTATATTTGACCTAAAAATGTCTGCTGAACAGGGGATTCTATTAATAATCATTTCAATATTTTAATACTTTAATTTACATACAATAGTAAACTGCACTAATAAGATATATATCGATGAATATTGTTGAATACATTCTAAACATTAAATTAACTAATTCATAAATTAAACTTCTTTTAGGCCATTTAGGGCTAATAAATATCAAAATAACGTTGATAGTCTCGCTGGCGTATTATTCTGTGGCCCATCGTAAAATATTGGACGTACACCATCAAGATGCAATGTAGATAAGAGCCATCGTATGGTCCAATTAAGCGAAAATTCGTGCTTTTCCCCGATTTTAATTGAATGCGCGACCGATGCAACCAATCTAAACAACAATCTAACCGGCAATATTTTCCGTAATTAAAATAATCATCTCTCGCAATTTGAAAGTATTTATAAAAAGGAGCGGGTAACGTAATAAATTTATCCCGTGAAACACGTTTTCTAATCAAACTAAGTTCAAGGTGGAGCTAATTATCGATAATAATCGAAAAGATGATCGATAAAAATACGTGAAGAGAAAGAGAGAGAGAGAGAGAGGCTACGTGATATTAAAGTTAATCGCCGTTGGAAGTTTGGCCATACCGGCTCCATCGAGTGTGCACTGTACACAGAAAGGAAATTTATTTAGGTATCGTGAAGGAATGAGAGGACGATAAAGTGAAACTATTATGCGGCTCGATTGTGAACAAGCTTTATAACCGTGCCTACTTTTGATCCCAATTTAGATAGAAATGCACACTCTGTGTGCGCGTATTGGTGGCGTGTAAATATTTTTTTATGATTTTTTAACTGTGATCCATTACCATTTCTAAACTTGATGGCTTTAAATCCAGATTATATCGTATAGTTTAGTTCTAAGAATTAATTTGGAAAATATTTTCGCAGCTGTTAAATAATGAATTAAAGTAAACTAATTACAGAGCTTAATTTATAATTGTTCATATTTAATAACTGAATAGTTGAGGCTGTTAGTTGTTGAAAGTTCATATTCTATCACTTTGGTAAATTTTCGTAAATGAAATACGATAACACTTTCAAATATTTCTTCAGGCGAAGAAATGTCAATGACAATTGTCGCGAACGGCAAAATAAATATTTGAAAGTGTTATCGTATTTCATTTACGAAAATTTACCAAAGTGATGTTCATATTTAGCTAAATAACACAAGTCAAATGAAGAAAATTGTTTAATTTTTCAAGTGATTTATTTTAATAAACATAATCAAATGTCTAGTTAAAACTTAACTTCATTTTTGTTAATAAGTTGAAACAAACAAAGATAAATTAATTGCGATATTGATTAAAATTATATAAAAATGGCGTCAAGTAACGAGGTAGATTCGATAGTCAGTGCGCAAAAATCGTGTAAAAAGTGTCATACCGTGCCACTATCAGGCCCAAAGTGTCAATTATGTGGTGCAGTATTTCACCCTGGATGTGTTAAGTACATTAAAAACTTAAAAATTATAAGTGACAAAGCAGTAATCTGCTGTGAAGTGAAATCCACTAACGATGTGTCGAGTGACCCTGGTATGCCATCAAATAACGCTGATGAGATATCGGAAGCAGTGCAACAAGCACTAGAAATCAGGTATTTAAAAGCAATGTTACAAGAAAAAGACTATGTAATAAACAGCATGGTAGATAATATTGCATTCCTTAAGGAACAGATAACAGTATTAAACAAATTATTAATGCAGAATTCTGTAAATCCGAGACCAAGTAATAATAAGGAGACAATAGATGTCGCAGGAAGTAAGAAAATCAATAAAACCATCCAAGGCAATGCAAATAACAAAAATACACATATCAAAGATAAAAAACACAATCAAATTGCAACGCAAAAAACCGAGCAGTCCATCAACGCCGAAAAACTATCCACAACGGGATCAATAAACTCGAACATAAACAAAGAGAATATATCCCAAATTGCATGTAATTCGCCAAAACTATCAAAACAGACAATCACACGAGAGGTGAACGAAGAATTAAATAATACAACAGAAATCTCGGGAGCACAAGAGCGCAATAAAACCAAAAATAAAATTAATATCGGAACTGGCTCCAGTAGTAATATGTTACCAGTTGTTCCCCAGCTGCGAGGAGATGAAAAATCAAGAATTCACTGGTACTTCATATCCCGGCTCGACAAATCTGTAACGAATGAAATGATGGAGACTTTCCTAAGTTCTTGTTACTCAGGGAAATACTATGTCGAAAAATTAACACCCAGAAGAGAGGATGCAACATACGTTTCTTACAAAATTGGAGTACCAACCGAGGCTAAGGACATTATTGAAGATACAGACACTTGGAACAAAGGAACTCTTATAAATAAATTTTATTTTAATAAAAAAAATACCCGCTCAAATTTTCCAACAGCTCTTTCACAAAATCGCAATACTTAGAATCAACAGTGGATGTAAATAATTTGTTATTAACATTAAATATCAGAAGCCTAAATGAAAAAATTCCCTTACTAGAAGCGTTTGTTGCGGATAAAAATTGCAAAATAATATGCCTAACGGAAACTTGGTTAAAAAATCATTTTCTCACACAAGCTATAATAGACACGTTTAAGTTAATATCCAGTTATTCGAGACAATTTAATAGAGGGGGCGGTTGTGGTATCTGGGCTGCACCAGACCTTAATATAAGTCCAATAGACCTAAGCAACTATTGTGTAGATGGAGATATTGAAATTTGCGGAGCGATTATTCACTTAAATAATAAAAAATACACTTTAATTAATTTATACAGGCCCTGGGGCGATTTCAATGTCTTCATAAACCAACTAGTAAATGTGTTAGATTCCATAAATTCGGAAAACTTAATTCTCACTGGCGACTTCAATATAAACTACATGGAATCTTGTAATAATACAAAAGAATTTAAGGAGTTTAATAATTTAACCACGCAATTCGGACTAAAAAGTATTGTAGCGGATATATCAAGATTTAATAAAGATGGAGGATCGCGTATTGATAATGTATTTGTTAGTTGCTCAGACTCATTCACAGCAAACGTATGTGATAGTTTATTCTCAGACCATCGTGCAATATTTATAAAATATAGGCATGAAAAACAACAAAAAACGCGTTGTGTAATATCTCGACCTATTACCCAGCACGGAATTATACAATTTTATGATATGATTGATAATGTAGACTGGAGTTTTATAAACGGAGACTTAGATTGTGATACATTGTTTTGTATATTCAATACTCGGATAGTTAATGCTTACAATGTATGTTTTCCAGAAAAAAATACAACGCTCAAATCTACAAATATTAAATGGTTTAACGATGAATTGAGACAAATGCGAGATGATGTGCATTTTTTATATGATCTAAAGACACACTATCAGACTCATAACTTGAAAGTTGCTTATAGAACAGCATTTAGGAAATATAAATTAGCTATTAACCAGGCAAAACTCAGAGCAAATTGTAGTTATATTCACCATTCAGGAAATAAACAACGTGCTTATTGGGACCTTATTAAAAGAAATGAAAGGTCTATGAGGGAGGTTACCAATATTAGTGCAGACGAATTTAATAATTATTTTTGTGAGATACCGCATGTATTATTAGATAAATTAAATCCACCAGCAATTAACATATCTAATAGTGGTGAACCCGTATCCAGTAATGCACCTTATTTTAAATTAGATGAGGTGAGTTACATGGATGTTCGAGACACTATAACGAATCTAAAGAAAACAAATAGTAAAGACGTTTATAACTTAACATCAAAATTAATTAAAACTATAAAAGAACTAATTAATGTCCCTCTCACAAAGATAATTAACATCTGTATTAGAAAAAGTATCTTTCCTAAATGTCTAAAATTGAACCGAGTGGTGCCAGTTCATAAGTCAGGAAGTAAATCAGAGAAAACCAATTTTAGGCCTATTTCACTTGAACCCATTTTCGCAAAAATTTTTGAATCTGTAATAAAAATTAAAATACTGGCACACTTTGAAAAACATAACCTTTTTACTGACTCACAATTCGGTTTTAGGCAAGGGAAATCAACAGTATCGGCAATAATAAAATTGATTGATTCAATTATTGACTCGTATGAGAATAAGAAGTACCAATGCTCCATTTTTTGCGACCTTAGCAAGGCCTTTGACTGCATTTCACATGATATTTTACTCTTAAAACTACACAAGTACAACTTTAGTCAAAACAGCATTCAATTCATATCTTCTTACCTATCCGACAGACAGCAACTAGTGGATGTTAACAACTCCAAGTCTAATACAAGATGTGTGACAGTGGGTGTTCCACAAGGATCCATCCTAGGACCCTTGCTCTTTCTCATTTACGTAAATGACTTGGACGATAATGTAGATCGTGCCTCTGTCACCATGTTTGCTGACGATACAACGTTATCGACCACGGATAATGACTTAAATAATTTAATAAAGACATCATGTGAAATGCGGTCACAAGTCCAACTATGGTTTAAACTAAATCATCTAACTATGAATGAAGCAAAAACCCATACGATGTTATTTAGTCTTAAAAAAATGGATGGTGTGAGTAATCCGGAATATGTCAAATTCCTCGGGATCTATCTTGATCCCACCTTACAGTGGAATAATCATGTTGACGTCGTAACGAAAAAACTGTCATCGATTGTTTTCTTGCTACGACAATTGACTCGCAACTTACCACTTGAAGCGTTATTAACTGCCTATTATTCACTTTTTCATTCCGTGATGACTTATGCCATTCTAGTATGGGGTCACAGTCCTGCCTCAAACCGTGTATTTTCATTGCAACGACGAGTTATGCGTGTTATTGCTGGTTTAAAATACACTGATGACTGCAAAGAAGTGTTCTCCAAATTTGGAATTATCACTTTTCCAAGTGAGTATATTTTGCAATGCTTACTGTATATAAAAAATAATTTAAACTTATATAATACACATGAGAGTATACATGCTTATGATACCAGGAACAAAACAGATATTTTAGCAAAGCAGCATAGACTTCATAAATCAAAAACTGGTACAAGATACCTGGGAGGACAGTTCTTTAATAAGCTACCAGGAAGTATACAAAAACTTCCGTTTAAAGAATTTAAAAATACAGTAAAAACTTTTCTGGTTAATAAGTCATATTACACTATAAGCAGTTTTCTAAATGATGTTGACGTTGGTAGTATGGTAGTTTAATGGCTTTCACTTGTTAACCGTTTTGTATCGTGACCTATTTTAAAATGTATCATGTGTGTAATTAATTTATTTATTTATTGACTTATCGACTTAATTATTTTAATTATTACATGTAACTAATGACGTATGTAAGGCTTTGTGCCAAAAACATTAATAAAAACTTACTTACTTACTAAAAGTCATTGAAGTAAATGTTTTTTGAAATTAGTAGTGACTTCATCAGGCAGATGATTAATGGTTGTTCGAGACTACAATGTTATCTTATATACTAATATTTTGAAGTGGGGAGAGGAGTCAAAGTTATATGTTAATTAGTGGGGAATTATTAACGTCTAGTTGGTCGTTGAGGAGGATGCCGCGTTTGTTGAATTTGTTTATTTCTAGTTGTTCGAGCAGGTTCAACTTCTTGCCTTTGTTGCAAATATGTAGTATTTTGAACTTCTCGTTGAATGCGTGTCCTGAATCCATGAGATGGTTGGCATATGTTGAGGATGACTTTTTGTTGATGAAGCTTCTTTTATGCTCTGAGATTCTGTCTTCAAAGCTACGGCCTGTTTGTCCTACATAAACCTTTGGGCAATCACCACACTCTAACAAGTAGATACCAGATTTTCTGTTGTTTTCGATCTTATCTTTAGCGTTGTTAATGTGTTTATGCAATGAATTGTTTGTTTTATATGCTATTGAAATGTTGTGTGACATTAGTTCTTTTTTAATCGAATCAGAGGTGGGGCCAATATAAATAAGAGAGCAATAGGTGGAATTGGATTTATTGTTAGATAACGGGAATATTTGTTGAAGGATTTTTTGTTTTTGTTTTTTATTTAAAATGTTCATTATTAATTTTGAAGGGAAACCATTATTTGAAGCAATTTTTAAAATTCTGTTAAGTTCTATTTGAAATTTGTTGTCGGATAAAGGAGTATTTATTAATCTATGGATAAAGGAATTGTATGCTGCTAATTTATGAGAAAGGGGGTGAAAGGATTTGAAATGAATTGTGGTATCTGTGTGGGTGGGTTTGTGGTATATGTCAAATTCTGATTTGTTTGTATGATGTGAATTGATGTGAGGTCCAGGAAATTTAACGTTTTATTAACTTCGACTTCCAACGTGAATTTAATGTTAGGATGTAATGAGTTGAGATATGTGAAGAAAACATCCAATTGTCTTGATGTACCATCAAAACATATTAAAATGTCATCGACATATCTCACCCAATACAAACATTTATTAAAAAAGTTGTTTTTACTAATTTTTTGTTCTAAACTATCTAAGAAAATTTCGGCGAGTAATGGACTTAGAGGATTACCCATTGCTAAACCGTACGGCTGACTATAAAAGGATTTGTTAAATTGAAAGTAATTTTGATGCAAACAAACTTTTAATAAGCTTAATATTTCGGCGGAGATTACTGGATTGACACCCCTTGATGTAAAAAGATCTTCGACGATTCCGATTACCTCCTGGGGGGGTACGCTCGTAAATAAGCTTGTTACATCAAAGGATGCCAATAAACAATTACTGGGAACGTTAATCTGGGAAATTTTGTTAATCAGTTCTGAGGAATTCTTAATTGAAAATTTAGGTTTGAAATTTATTAGTTGGGGAATTTCTTTATTTAAAAAAGTAGCTAATTTTTTGCAAGGTGCATTAATATATGACACAACAGGCCTGATGGGCATATCCTGTTTATGGATTTTAAGGAGTCCATACATTTTAGGGGGAGATGGGTTCATTTGAGTAAAAAGATGTTTTTGTTGTGTTGTTATCGTAGCGGGACAATTATCAAGGGTTTTTTAAGTTGTTTAACAAATTTTTTGGTCGGATCTGTGTGGAGAGATTTGAATTTCAAACAAATTCAACAAACGCGACATCCTCCTCAACGACCAACTAGACGTTAATAATTCCCCACTAATTAACATATAACTTTGACTCCTCTCCCCACTTCAAAATATTAGTATATAAGATAATATTGTAGTCTCGAACAACCATTAATCATCTGCCTGATGAAGTCACTGTGTGGCGAAACATATGTCGCAGTTCCGACATTAAAAGTAGTGAAATTTACAAAACAAGTGTTTTATTTACCTTATATATAAAAGAAAAAATCATTACTTTAAATGTGAAAAAAGAAATTAAAAACCTCTTACGATATCATTGACGTGTTTTAAAGCATCGAAATCGTATTTTTTAATTAATTATTTAACGAGCTTTTTTGTGGGATTGCGAATTCCAACGTGGCTTTTTTGACAGATTGAATATATGCTTCTCTCACTAATGCTCAAAGATACCTCGATCTTACTATAAGTAACATGATGATTTTACTATATAAGTTGACGCATAGCATCTATGTTTTCAAAGCCACAACCTGTTTTGGATGACCTTCATAAATTTCATAACTAAGCGAACTACGCCCACGATTGAATTCCGTATACAATTGATATACAGTTGATTTTGATGGTGCTTTATCGCCAAAAGTTAAAAATTAAGTTTATCGATGCACTATTGTTGAGATAAACCTCGTCGAAAGTTGTAAACTATAATCGCAGGGAAATGTTATTCTTCCACTCAAACCCTTCCTCTTCTATGCTGCTGAAGGAGCAAATATTCTCTTGGAGATCCGGAATTCTTTTATATAGCTTTTACTTGGTTTTTATGCTCTTCTTAGATCAGATATTTTAGTTGTTTCTGTTTGTATACAAGAGCAATATCATCAGTGTATTGTGCGATCATTGGAACACAGAAGTGACTCGGGGAACGCCTTCTAATATCAAACGTAGCGTTCTCATTTGTACAGAATTTCCTATTACTCGGGAAAATTTTTGTCTGACATAATTATTTAATGGTACTGTAAACAAAATAAATGGTGTTTTTTATGCAAGTAGAGGAAATCCATCGGTGTCCGTGATGGACTTAGAATAAGGTACACTACCCGACAAAAATTTCTCCTCTGTGGAACTATCATTGAGTGACTGGTCCAATACCATGGATTTTTCCACTCAGCCAAATATCGCTAGATAAATTATTCTATTGACCTTTCGTCCTGGGTAAAGACGACTTTTGGTCTGCGCTTGCTGAAGTGCATGGAAACACTTTTATCGGCATTAATCGTGAGTAGCCTCTTATCAGACCACTCCTCAAAAAATAAATTTATTTATTTATTTACTTGCTTATTATTCTTTGGTTTACTTTCTTGAGAATTACAAATATTACAAAACAATAAAATACAACAAAAACATACGTTAAATTTTAGATAAAAGAAACATAGTCGAAGTTCCCACTGACAAATCATGTTCTTCCACTCAAATCTTTTCTTTTCTATGATGCTGAGGGAGCAAATATTCTCTTGTGCATCTGGAATTCTTTGATATGTGCTTTTACTTGCTTTTTTAACTCCTTTTTAGGGGAGACATTTTAGCTATTTTTCTGTCATCAGCATATTATGCGATCATGACCCAAATCTGATTCGGTTTGTCGCTCGCTAGTGTTGATATTATACAGGGCTATGCACATAGCAGAACCCTGTGTAATGCTTGTTAATATCAAACGCTAAGTGGAGAACGTAGCATTCAGCTTTGTACAGAATTTCCTATTACTCGGGCCCTATCATTTTGTAGATAAGGCCGTCGTGCCAAATTCTGTCAAATGCCTTTGAGACGTCAAGGAAATTTATTGATGGCAAAATCCTTGGTGATGTAATAGATCAACCTTAACAGTTGATGATGAGTGGACAGTCCAGCCCGAAAAACAAGAGTGTGTCGGGAATAATTTTATGGTCTTCAGTGATTGCCGATAAATGTACGAGCAGGATTTTTGTCTAAAAAATTGTCTAGAACACTAAGCAAGCTAATTGAGTGGTAATTTTGTATATTTCCCCGCTTTAAAGATGATGACCACAGCGGCCAACTTTTAAACAGATGGAAAAGAGCTCAAGCAGGAATAGAAGGCATGAAGAAAAAAAGTAAGGAAACTATAATCAAAACAGCTAAATCAATATGCAGAACAACTAAAGTCATACAAAGTAAAATAACAACAGAAAAATTATAAGGGCAAAATAAAATAAAAACCTGGAAAGAGTTTTGAGAAAAACTTGAAACAGACAGTAGAGGCAACCAGAAATTGTTTAACAACATAGTAAAAACACTGACAAAAAGAAAAAGTCAGAAAACGATTAGAATAAAAGAGGATGACGAGAAAATAGAAATTGAGAAAAAAGTTTTTGTTTTCTTTGGTAAACTTTAATATATATAATTTAAGAAAAACTACAAAAAAATATTTCCATTGTTTTTAATAAACAATGTAGCAGCGTTTAGGCGGTTGTTTAAATTCAATCTGATTGAAACAATATTTCACACTAAGAAACTATTTTATACTGAGTATTTTTTTCTTGTTTTTAACATCTTTATTGAAGCTTGTATTTACATTATATAATTATAACCTGTCTTTAATAATAATTTTAATTTGAAAATTTAAATATATTTTTTATTAATTTACAATTGTTCTTCTTCGAAAATTCTAATTATTTTTAAACAAATTTTTAATTGTTACTAAATTAAATATTTTGGGCTATTCTTTCGTAGAAGATTTCAATTAGTTACTTGTTTAATAATAATTAAATAACATAAACATGTTATTTTCGTATAAATTTAGAATTGTCTTAATTTTTTGTAGAATAGAAACTTCAAATATTGGGTAAATAGTAACTCTTGTTTTGTTCCATATTGTTTTTATTTTATTTAAAAACAATATGGAACAAAACAAGAGTTACTATTTACCCAATATTAATATATGTTTCCATCAAGAGTGCAGCGCATCAAGTATTAACTTTATTGAAACTTCAAAGTTTACATTTTTATTGTAAAAATTTCAACAGCCTTTAGCCTTTAAGCAAATTTTAGTTTTTACTTGCTAATTTCGTTTTTTAGTTTATAGAATACCAACTATTTATAAGTAACTTGCTAACTTTTAGCAAATTGAATGTTTTTTTAGAAGAATTTTATTTAATTGAGTCAATTTTTAGATGATTTATTTAAAACATTTTAAATGTATGTGTTATGTTCTACTGTTTTGAAGTAAGTTTTGATTTTATCATTAATTCAGAAAATATTTTTAATAAAATGTATTAAAATCATATTGTAGAAAATTAAATAATAATTTTAAAATACGAAAACATTTCGTGAAACTACGACAATGAGTCTTACTAAGACTACAAAGCAAATTAATTTTGAAACAACTACTTCTCTAGCTAATACTACTACAGACTTTGAATAATACAAAATTAATTTGCGTGTTACGAATAGTACAACTATAAAAGCAACACTAATTTGAATAAAATTATTTCTGTTGAATAAACTAATAAATTATAGAATGTACTTTAGATTGTTTAAATGTGACTATAACATGATTAATTATGAACAAAAATTGAATTTAAACCGATTTCATTATATTAAATTAGCAAAAGCAATTAAAAAAATCTAGCATTCAAGTTTATAATCATCTGCAGACAGTTTAAATTCAATTTTTGTCCATAAGTTCTCATGTTATAGTCACATTTAAAGTAGAATAAACATTTATAAAACATAAACTTATCTCTCTGATCATTCCGATATTTCGGAGACTATATCATTTAATGAAACACATTAATTATACAAAACCGCCTCCTTTTCGACCAATTACAGAAGAAGGCAAACATAATTTCTATAATGCAATTTTAATAATGTAAATTGGAGATCTATATTAAATTCATCATTTACTTTAAACGAGAAATGGGCAAATTTGCATAATGTATTAATTAGTAATCTAAAATTATGTTTACCAATTAAAACACTAAAAATAATTAATAAGCATATGTTTTGGTTTTATTTGAAACTTAAATACATGAGTGAAACTACATATATTAAGTTATCTAAATTACCCTACAGACGAGTTAAGGTTAAAAAGAAATAAATTTCGTCAAAAATATAGATCTTTAATTCAAAGTATACGATAAAAATAGCAGAATCTCTAAAATTCGCTTTTATCAAAACTACTCCTACACTTGTAAGAGATACAATCCTAAGTATAAAAAATAGTACATGTAGAGATATTTATGCATTACCCTTGTCCCATATAAAATGTATCATAAACCAAATAGTTTCACCGCTCACAAAGCTTATAAATGAGATAATAACAACTGGAATCGTTCCTGATGTCCTTAAATTGTCTAAAATTATAACAGTATATAAAAGTGGCGATGAACAAAATGTATGCAATTATTGAATAGTTTCAATTTTACTAATTATATCCAAAGTAATTATAAAAAAACAATAATGACAAAAGTCAATTTGGTTTCAGACCTGAGTTGTCAACACCAGATGCAATAACTGCTCCCAGTGAACGGATTATGAACGATTTTGAAAACATTCTTCATTGATTTGAGCAAAGCATTTGACTTTATCTCACATGACTTGCTTCTTAAAAAACTGTATGCTTATAATTTTTCCGAAAAAAGTATTAGTCTCATGAAATCGTATCTTACCAATAGATACCAATCTGTATATTATAATAGTATACTGTCTAAACCTGAGAAGATAAACTATGGGCTACCACAAGGGTCAATACTTGGAACTTTGTTGTTTTTAATATTTATAGTATAAGTTTTTTAGAAGATCCTAATGTTTGTATTTTTAATTTAGTGGGTTAAACTACAATTTCAATTTGTATTTTTTTGAGCTAGGGAAATGTTTTCCATTTTCTTCCACAACATTTATTTTTCGAAAATTATTGTTGAAAATTTATGTTTTTAGAGCCTAACTTATATAATTTTAGTAAATATTTAGTCGATAGCAATTGTTTTTTTTAATTTTTTATGTCAGGAATCCTTTTTTCCAGAAATTTAATCTTTTTTAAAACAGGGTGTGCCCCAGGGCTCTCCCCTGTCACCCCTCCTTTACAATATTTTTTGCCACGACCTATACAATCCTAACCCTACGCACTTTGATCCCTTAAACTACTCCCTTCTCTTTGCCGATGATACCACCCTTATCGCCCATGCTTCTACCCTCCAGGTTGCCCAACATTCCCTACAAAAATCGTTTAATGCCATCCAATCTGGATGTTCCAAATGGCGTATAAAAGTCAATCCCTCTAAATCCAAACTCCTAATTCCGCATCATAAAATTACACCACACTCCCCCTCCATTTCCATAAATAATACCATAATTTACCCTACCTACTCCTGTAAATACCTAGGCATCCTGTTCGACTCCCAACTATCCTCTCATGCACAAGCCATAAAGGTCAAGAACAAAAACAGAGCTCGTCATTTTCGAGCACTAACCTATAAAGACCAAGGTATTTGAACTAAAATGGCAGTTCAATTCTCTTCAACCAAATCCGTCCCTCCACTCTCCATCACTTTAATGTCGCCGAAAGATCAGTCCTAAAAACCCTCACCACATTTAGACACCCAATTAACCCCCTCCACAATCCCTCAAATGAGCTCCTTTATGAACACACCCAGATTGTTTCTATCTCCCAACGTACACATAGCCTTAGCTGTAAATTCATCAATAATCCCTTTAATGTAACCCTTCTTAATAAATTCGGCATTACCCGAAATTCCGTTATCCCACCTAAATTTAAACACCCTACAGTCACCCTACATCAACTCATTAGTTCGAATCACAAAAACAGTTATAGAAACATCGCAATGACAGACAAGTCTATATTTCAAGACGAATATTGGTATAAACAGTTATATTAGCTAGCAGATATTTATTTTTTATACATAATTAGAGTCAAGACAGGGCAGAAAGACCAATAGTCGATAGCCCAAACGGGCAGACTAACACATTTAATATCATTTGTAAATGTTTTAATTTTGTAAATATCTATGTTCGAATAGAGATGTTATTCTCTTTATTTTAATTTAAAAGTCCGTTTTAATTATTTTTACAATTTTTTTATTTTTTCAGGACCAGAAACTAAGTGGGTTACATAAATTATATCTACATTTACGTAAGGTTTTTTAAATAAAAAATGTTACTAGAATATTTTGTAATATTCTCAAATAACTTTGTATAAATAAGAAATTGAATAAATTTGTAATCTTATCCTATTAGGTGTTTCTAGAAAATTTAAATAGATTTTTTGCAATAACTTACCGTATTAGATACATTTTGTAATTATATTCTGTTTTTACAAAAATGAAATTAAACAATTTGAAATTATTATATATAAATTCAAGCTGCTTCCACAAAATTTATTTTTCGAAAATTTTAGTTGAAAATATATTTTTTTAAGCCTAACTTTTTTATAACTTTAGTAAATATTAAGTCGATAGCAACTGTTTTTCTTAATTTTTTTTAGGTCAGGAATCCTTCAGTTTTTTTTTTTTCATAAATTTAATTAGGAAAACTATTCTAAGATTTAATTTTATTTAAGCAAATTTTCCTTCAACTGTCAATTGTTTCTAGTAATGTTACAACGTAGGGTAAATTTTAAAGTATTTTTAAAGATGACATTAAGTTTATGGACGATTTGGTTTTTCGCATATATTATTTGGTAATGGCAATTAAGCATATGAATAACTAGGGACGCAAATAAAAATGGGAAAATAACTTTATTGGTGATTATTAGTTCTAAACACCGCTTTACGATTATGAACTCTACTCTAACGCAAAAGTTGTGTTTCCATTTGACGGTCACGAATTAAGTCTATTTTTTGATTGTTTGATACACATATTACCGATATAATAGAATGGTAGGAAATGTTTAATAAAGGGGCCTTAAGGGATGAATGCGTGGCTTCCTGTCAGTTTTTGGAAAGTTTCAAGAAATCAGAGGCAATCTATCACCAGATATTTGCAGACGATTAGACATTTGTCTCGCATAACACACCCCAGACAATATTTTCAATAGAATCATAAAACCAAGAACGTTTACGTAAAAAGAGACGAAAACAATTAAATATATTTCGGGAATAGAAATTAAAAATATTATTATACCATCATACATAGGTTTATCATTTTTCAAAAATATTCTCCATAAGATTAATACATTTTTGCATGAGCTTGAACCAATATTTGAAGCACTTGAACCAATCCGATTAAGGTACCTCCAAAACATCGATTTTAAACTCACCAATCGTTTCTTCAGGCGTCGAAAAAATGTTGCCATGTAATTTATTTTGAATTGAATTGAATCTATGCTAATTCCATTAATACCAAACAATCCGTCAACTTCTCGTTGACGATCTTGCAATATTAGTTCAGGTACAGCATCAATGTTATCTGTAATATTAACCGATTTCGAACAACCTACACGAAATCCATCACTAAGCGGCTACGTAGGATTTAGTATATCATCAAACGATTTTTTATGACCCTATTAACAACACAAATGACACATGGACATCAAAACGTTCTAAATAACTCTACTGATAAAAAGTTAACAAGAGTATTCAGAAGGCAGCACCTGAATCGACCATTCCCGAAATATTGAAGTCAAAGTATATTTAAATAAAGAAAACACTTTTACTTTTTTATACCAAAACAAAGTATATTTGATAAAAGATAGAAATACTTCCTTAGTGTATGTTTAATATCTTATTTTGGTATATTTTTGCTTTAACACTTGCCCAATTCGTATTTTCTTATGCTCATTATTATTCTCCAGTTCAGTCTGAAATACCTTAATTTCTAGGTGTAGAAATAAATTTTTCAGTGATTTTAATAATCTTCTAGGTTGACTTGAAAGTAGGTTCTTGTTACTAGGTAGTAGATGATTTTCTGTATATAGTAAATATCAATGTCAAGTTTGAATGTATTTCCTCTACTAACCGTCCAAACATGTGTCAGCAATTCCTTCAGAAATTTTCAAATAAACCTAAAAAATAGTTTTGGAATAACTAACTTCTTTTTAGTTTGTAAACGTCAACCATCAGCAAAACATCACTTCCTACGGCAGTATTGAATTTTGCATTTTGTTTATAGTGTTTTTATAACTTCAAATCATCTAAAGGCAGCAGCAATTTCAAATCATCTGCTGAACACAATGTTAGAAATATACAAAAAAAATGATGTTTGTTTTAAAATAAAAATTTATCAATAATAAAACAAAATCATTTACATATTAAAATCCTTCAGTTTGTTGTAGAAAACTAACTAATAATTTATTTTCGTATTTTTAAATTATTAGAATAACACAATTGACTTTTATATAAAAATAATTTAACTGTCAAAAAATTAATATTTGTTTAAAAAATCAATTAAAATTTGGCAAAAAAATTAAATTTGTTTTGATTGTATTTGCTTTTAATGGTTGAAAGTATCAACACTTGATAATGACCTGCAAAGGTCGAAACTATAGTTGTGTCAAAATTGATAATATATTGTAAACTTTGTTTGTGTATATTATACAATAAATACTGGTATTAAAACTTAAAAATTATTTTCATTGACCTTTTTTATCAGATTTTGATACATTTTATTTAAGAAAACAAATATTCCATTGTTTTAATACAACGTGTAGAATTTTTTTAAAGTAAATCTATTTAACAATATTTAAAACTGAAAAATTATTTTATTTATTTACAGTCGTTTTTTATATTTTTAAAGATTTTTACTGTTTTTAAATAAACTTTTTATCGGTGTCTTCCTCTTTAACGAAATATTTAATTCTTTAATTTATAAATCCAATTATTAAAAAAAATGAATCTATTTTTTCTTATAAATTTTCAATTGTTTCATTGTTAAAATTTCAACTTTAGAAACCGTTAAGCAAACGTAGCAAGCTTTTTTTTATTAATTTACAATTGGTTTTGTAGAATTCTATTTTTTTTAAAGAAATATTAACATTTTACCAAATATGTTTACAACTTTAATGTATAAATTTTTATAAGCTTTTAATTGTCTTCTTAAAAATTTAACACTCCTTAAGCAAATCTAAAACTTAGCAAACTGATTGTTTTCTAATTTTAACTCTGTCGAAACTATAGTCACAATTCATGCAAAAAGTTTGTGATATATTAAGGAAAGTACTCGTGATTTTAGTAATTTAGCCTCCACAATTACTTATTTAAAAATAAATAATCAAAGTGATACATTGTCCAGGCAAGAAGCTAATGTCGTTTTTTTATTAAGCAATCTGCGGATTGATATCTTTTCTAATAGATCAGTACCTAACATACATCACATTTAGTTCATATACCGCAGATGAAACAAATTCAGAATAAAAACCTGTCAATAAGCTTTACATATTCTGATATTATTAGAGGGATCAAAAAAACTAATCAATAAAAATCAAATGAGTAGAAATTGCTACAGACACGATTCAACCGATAATATTTACGAGTTTAGGAAGGTTGTTCATGTTATATGGTAGAATTAATTGGTGACTAAATCATCTTATTAGTAAAAATTAGGGACATTCAACTGATATATTCTGTTAAATATGCATTAAGTTTATATAAAAGAAAGTGTAATTGAATTTTATTTATTTATTTCTACATTTACAAATTTATAAATTTACAATAGTAAATTTAAGTCTAGTATTACTATTAATCGTAATATAGGTATACCACAAGAAGGTATTCTAGGGCCCGTGATTCTCACTGTCTAAATTTCTGAACGTGTTGCATTAATTTATGTATTCATTTATAAATATATTATAAGCAAGGCAAATAAAGAATATTAATATTTAATATAAATAACTTACATCAATTGAAGTGTGCTGATGGTACAAATTTTCTGGTCACCACAAAACATTATTCAGATCTTCGAGTATATTCTTCAAATTATTAAGAAAACAATCACTCTATATTCGTATTTTTCGGATGTACGAAATATAATATCTCCTAACGGATTTTCACCAGTATGTGGTTGTTAGGGCAAGGGTTGCGTTATTAAGGCAGCGTTGATTAATCGGCGTTATATATTGAATAATGTGTACACATTGCACCTTGTTATTGGCCATTAATAAGCCGACACCCGTACATCTAACCACCAATAAACCCAGAACTAGAATTAATTGCATGCTAATAATAAAAAAAAATGTCTATCAAAACCGAAACCATCTGCTGACACTAATGGTGTATTTCCGCGTACGTATCGTACCTGTATAAGGGTATGCAGAACAGGATTAGTCGCAAAACAAGAGTAAAAAAAGGAGGGAAAACATTGGCATTATGCAAAATAAAAATTCAAAATGTAGTAAAAGCAAGAGCGTATAGCGCAGCTTATTTATGACCCCGAGCCCTGGCGCGCATTCAAACGACTTCCTTGCATTTATTTTTGCCACTCTTAAGGCAAGCATAAATGCATTTATAATTTTACTGTGGATTTAAGTGCATTCGAAACGTAGGAAATATTCTAAATTATATTTACGTTTCCTAAGTAATTTACGTAATGAAATTTAAAAAAATTTCTTCACGAAATTGGGTTACTATATCTATAAGAATAAAATAATTGTAATAATCATATTTATTATTTAAGCAAATTAGGATTGATGTTTTTTCTTAATAAGTGTCTTTGATGATTGTGATAAAACTGTTATTGGTGGAATGTGGTACTATTAATTTGGTGATCTACTATTTTCTTATAATTTGTTGTCTTCATTATTTTGTGTTTTTTACATCTATAAGTTATTTCTTGTTAAAATTGATATTATTTATTCTTTATAAGTTTCTTCTTGCTTATAGCACAATTAGATTTATTGTAGTCTTTTTCAAATTGCTATAATCGGTATAAAATTTATTAATCAGTTACAGTTTAATTTGAAGTCCGCTCCTTAGAAGAAAATAAACTAAATTCTCCAAGATAATGGTGAAGCCTCTATCATATATACTTTCTGTGGCAGCACTGACATCAAAGCAGACAAGAGTGGAAGAAGCCTTTTCATGTGCAATCAAAATTTTTGTAAGAATTTATTGTTAAATATGTATTCTAGACTTTAATATGTAAGCCAGTAGATAAATAAATACTACTACTACTACTACAAAGCAATTTCGGTTTGTTACTATAATTATCAAAGTTGATTTTTATAGAAAGAAATATATGTATCCATTATGTATTAACTATTTTTTTATGACCATTTGCCATCTTTTGGGTAACATCGTAATGCTGCGCTCAAAGAACTTGGTCTTTCTCAGCAAAAACAAAAAAGTGCTGTGTAGCATTGTCTGAATTGATTTGTCTACCATTCAAAGAGTTTTGCAAAGATCGAAACAAATAGTAGTCGGATAACGCAATGTCTGGTGAGGATGGAGGATTGTCCATCGAATCTCATTCCAGCAACTTCTAGCGGGCCACTTTACCTGTGTGTGGTTTCGCCTTGATATAGTGGAACACAACAATCCATTTTTCTTTCTTTTGATGCATTTTGCATTTAATAGATGTTTGGGACAATATGATCCGCTACTTCTCGGCTTTTGAGTGTGTGACAACGTCCTGACGATTTGCCAATTCTGGTCGTTTTTTTGTAAAAGTTTCATTCAATTTGACCAATTGGCTACATCACACAGCCATATAAATGGTTTGGTTCTTTGGTAGCAGCTTAAAAATAATTTGTAATTCCATCGAATTGAAAGTATCTTTTGATTGATAATTGACTTAATAAATATAATTTGTTTGTCTGCAACGCCAATATAAATCTTAGAGTCCGCTTATTTTTTTTTTTTTTAGGGTTCTTATTCTATTTAATTCGTCTTAATTCAACAATGTTGGCCATGTTAAAATTTCGACTTTTAATCAATTGTTGTGCGTTATGTCTTGTTTTCTGTATTCACGCTATTTTCTTTCTTGGCAAATTAAAGAAAATTAATTAATAACAACAAGTTTTAAATTATTGTAATTTACAACTGTTTTAAGCCAATTTCCATTGTTTAAAGTAACTTTTTACTTCTGATAAGTTTCATTTTACTATTATACTACTTTTTGCATTAATCTTATAGTATCTATAATAATTATCAGTCGGGATAAACCTGTATTGATAAATTTTATATAAACCTAGCGTTTTCTTGACCTACTTTAATTTCATTCTATTAAACTTACGGACCATTAATCTACTTCAGTTTATTCCATGATCTACCACAATAGAGTGTGTTGGCCCAGCGTTATCCTGACCTATTTTAATAAACCGTAAATTAACGTAGGACAGGTAGGTCAATATACGGGTTGTTGTTGCAGGTCAAGAGTACGCTAGATTAATGCAAATGGTGCAATGTTGTGAAAAATTTAGTGGGAACAGGAGCTCTCTAATTTAGCTAATTAAAAATCATCTGAAAAATAGTAACAAGTAATACTTAAAATAGGTAAAATTCAACGAAATTTTGAACTCCGCCTTTAAGATCAATAATAAATTATAGATTAATCCATCTATTTTGCAATTTTAACATTTTAAAAATGTCATGTTGACAAATGCTTTCACAAATTTTACAAATTTTAAGTGCTTAATGAATGAAGTATAAAGTAAAATAAATATCTACAGTTGTTAAAAAAGTCCAAGAAATTCTGGAATTAGTGGGAATGTTCCATCAGGGTTAGACTGGCAGAACATTCTGAAGAATGAAGTCCGACTGATTCCTGTGCTCAAAATTTAGTGTATTTTTTATGTAGGTGTCTATTACTGTATTTTGTTAAGAGGTAATCTAAAGCATCATAATAAATTAATAAATCAAACCAACAATCATCTAAACATTTGGAAGTTTTGTAAACGCAAAAAAATCAAGTTATTGGAGAAAGTAAAAAGGCAAAAACTCCAATTTTTAAACATTACTATTTTCTATCATAATTATCCTTATACAGTTAAAGTCCTATTAATGTATAACTATCGTTCAACAAAATCCGAAAACGAAGATGGTAATGGATACCTCGAAGCATCCACGAGAAACCCTGGCTGCTGTTGAACAGTGATATGTGAAAGATTAATTTTGTCAAATTTGTAACTAAAACTAAATTTATTTTACATTTTACATTTAAAAAAACAATACTAAAATAATTTGCTGAAAACTCAATTAGGATCAATTTGATTACTTTTCTGTAATTTTTCTGTAAGTGGTTTTTATCGAGGTGTATCTTGTTGATAACACGCACTTCAACTATGGCGTTTTATTTTAAATGTTGAGAAAAAGAAGTCACACACTGGAACATCACACGATCTAAGAAGAAATTCGCGTTCAGTGCTCGAAATAATAATTTGTGAATTAGTCTTCATTCAATACCCTAATAGTATCGGAAGCAATGTTTGTTCTTGCTCTGTATTGATGGCAATATCCATTACATATACCTTCATCATTAAGTTGGTAAATAAAATGGGAAAAAAATCCCTCTATACTTTTATCTGTTAGGATACTATTAGAATATCGATCCTATATGCATCTGTGACATATGGTACACCAAAGATTTATTTTTGGAAGATGCAGAGGTTTCTCAACAATAACTGGGATTGACACATTTTTAGATTTTAGGAAATAACGCACTTGCTTAAATAAAACCATATCTCAAATTAAAATACAATTTTCACTTTTTTTGTATAGCAGGTATACAAAACAAAGTGAAAATTGTGTTTAATTTGAGATTAAATATGTATAACGATGTAGAAGCCTCCATCGTCAATGAGAAAATCGTATCTAATTATTAATTAGATATAATATGGATATTCAACAATCAGTTTATTAAATAAAACCATACTCATCTATGATAAAGGTTCTGTCAACGAGGTTATAATCAAAGTTTTGAAGAAACCATTGCCAAAGTAAATGCAAATTACTTTTCTAAGGTAGTTATTTTTATGAAGTTCTTGCACACAAGTTAAACAATGAAGAAACAAAACAACCATGTACACGTTTAATTATTTGTTAAAACACCATAAGGGATATTTTAGATGCAACGATTATTTTTATTTAGCTTTGAGGTACGGTTTGTTGCTAAGATAGTACATTTCTCTCTAGCAATTTCTAGTGTCATGAAAAACTTGTACGACACATTAAAAAATACATTGAAAACCGTTATCATAAATGGGAAAATTTTAAAATTGATTTCGAAACCAAGGCTTTTTTTCAATGATTTCATGCACTTTAGACTTACACACGTTTTTTTCGATTCGTGGAAGGATTTTTTCTTTCTTCATTAATAATGTATAGTACATATTTCTTATAAGTATTAGGCTGAAAAACTAAACTTTATGCATTTGTTTGCATTTGCGTTTGAGGATTGTTAAAAGATAAAGTAGAACAAATAAATTTACAAATCCTTCATAAGAGTCAACAAAATAACCTATTTCAGAGTACACTTTTTCATTAATAGTTAATGATTCAGAAATAACTGTAATCTGTCCTAATTCAGATAACTCGAATGATTTTTCTGATGCTGCATTTGAAATTGCAACCACCTTATCATATCAATATTACTATCCTAAATAAAAGATTTTTTTATTTATTATTTATTAACGCAGGCCATTTCATACAGTAACATACATATAAAAGAATTTTGGATGACTTTATTCGTGACATTAGTCTTATCAAATTCAATTATGGGTTATTATTTCCAAGCTTAGTTGAATGATAAAAAAATAGCTTCTTCGCCTTCATTGATTTTGCATTGATGTCACAAACTCATCAACTGCATGAGCATCTTCTTAAACTCTAATAAGTGCCATCTCCTGATTAATCTCAAAGGATAATTAAATATGTAATCTATTCCCCGATTATTTTTGGTTAATTGGCTTTTTCCAATTAGCCAACTTCTTCTCCAAACATTGAGACTAACCCCGAAATGAGTCCTTGATCATTCAGTTCAAAGTGGCTGCACAAATATACCATCCAAACTGTATCTCTAGAATAAAGATACAATACACTATGGCATAACAACAAGCAAAATTGGGCAAGAACTCTACAAATTATACACTGAAATGGGACACTTAGAAAGCGCTAATACTGCATCAAATTTAAATACATGAAGTAGTTCTTAGAAGGTAAAATAGCGTAAACTTAATCATAAGGATTGTGGTGACCGTTACTACGTGGTAATTCATGATAAACACTTAACTAACGCACTTACTATGTTTTAACCACTAAAAATTATGTAATATATATACATATATTGGTTAATTGGCTTTTTCCAATTCTATTTATAAATAGAACTCCTTCATTAATTTGCTTCTCTTGATAATGACATTAAACCGTCGAAACTTAAGTCGTGCGTTAAAACATAGTAAGTGCGTTAGTTAAGTGTTTAGCGTAAACTTTATTTGGCAGAGGGCTCATGATTAAAAAATTTTACCATCTTCACCCTCATTAATTTTACCATGATGTCACAAATTCTTTATTGGCACGAAGGTCTTCTTTAACTCAAATTAATATAATAATATAGAATATTTATAATAAATTAATAAATAAACACATTTATTGCTATAAAGGAAAAAAATCCAATCACATGGCAATATATATGAAGAAGAACTATTAGATACTAAAATAACTTAAACACAATACATTAATGATTACAAACTAGTTAACAGTAGGAATTTTATTTAATGATAAATAAAACTTACTTTGTTAATATTAACAACGAGAAATATAATACAAAATTTTTACATTATATACAGATTTCAGAAGTGTGGGTTTTTCTTCAACTTAAGTAGAGGGGAGTTGGAAGTTTTGTTTATTATTTGATGAAGTTCCTGATTCAAGATGTATCACAAAGTTATAGTTTCAAGCATCCACCATAGTTAAAAGCAATTGAATTAGATTTTGTAAAGACGAAACTGAGAGAGTCATTAAATATATCATAAGTAGATATTAACTGACAACACAGTTAATCCAAATAATGTTTATCCGAGACTTCGGTTTTTAATTGGTCCTATGAGGTAAAATCTTAAAAGTTGGCTTTTGTAACTGATAGAGGTTAGAATTTTTAATTTCTATTAGGAAAATTATGGTAGCGACCGTTACTATGTGGTAGTTCATTTTAAAAGGGTAAATAAAAATAATTTTGACATTTTTATTTTCTATTAGGAATACAAAGATTTTAACAACTTACGTTGAATGTATTAATGTTGCTGGTTTTGAGGAAACGAAATTAAGGAAGCATAGTCCAACTTAGAACAGAGATATGTTTTATATAAAGTAATTAAGGTATTTGTATTTTGTATGAGAGTTCGATATAACAAACCCAGAGCCTTTAGTGAACCCTTAATTACTTCATCAAGATAACAATTAAAAGTTAATTTCGAATCAAAATTAACATTAATATATAGTGTCATTCATTGAATAAATATAGCATATTGTTAAATAAAGATTATTATTATTATTATTAAATAACCCATCCAAACTTTATCTTTAGGATAAAGATACAATTTATTATTGTTTAACAACAAGCAAAATTGGTCAAGAAAGAAACAAATTATACACTGAAATGGGACATTCAGAAAGAGATAATACTGCATCAATTTGAAATATATGAAGTAGATCGTAGAAGATAAGATGAAGAAGAATTTTTTGTTTTCAAAGTTGTTAGAGTGAAAGTTAACAGTTTGTATATAAGTACCTACAAAAATAAGGAAGAACGTATAAAGATCCCAAAAAAAATTATGATGGTGCAGATAGTAGCGCAAGGCACTAAATTATTGATTTTTTGCCAACAAGAGCTGCGAGTTGATTTATTTATACCTATTTGGCTCCATCATCGAAGTGTAATTGAAAACAGGGAAATAAAATAATTAAGTGAGTGGATATTCCACCCATACATTGGTTCCAAATGCCAAAAATGTGGCCAAAATTTCCTAAAAGCCAATGTTTGATTTGGGGAATTTTTCTGGTCTAGTTATTTAGGTTGGCACCTGGCATGCTAGAAACCCTGATAGTAGTGGCCTAACTCGGTTCTCGGAAGCCATTTTTATCTGCGACTAAGGCCTGAGTGCACTATGGTTTCACGCTTAGTTTTGAGTGGAAAAGTGAGGTAGATGCGGGCGAGATGAATTATTTCAACAAAAGGGGATACTTTAAATATTATAAGGAGTTTACAATCCATTTTATTTCTTATTCAACTAAAGGAACATCTAAAATACATTGTTTTATGAGTTCCAGAGTTTGAAATATAATGTATAACATTAAACAAATCGATAATCCCACGACATCCCACTATTTCGCAAGTGGTCTCCTAGTCCTAAACTACTTTTTAATAATATCGAAGTAACGGTAGCTGCTAGGATCCCCTAATTTGTAAAAAATGATTTTTTCTACAAAAAAAAGGTGAAAAACGGCAATAAGTGTCAATACTATTTAATTAATAGAGCACCCACTTCTTTTCACTTCACAAGTGTAAAAAGTGCCAAACTGTGTTTTACTCATATCAACATTTTCACGAACTCAAACAACCAAATTAATAGTAGTGAAAGATCAAAGAGGAGATAAACATAGTCCACCGAAACGAGCATAAAGGCGACGAACTAGTCTACTCTTTACAAATGAGTACCCGCAATTCTGAGAACCTGGATGTAGCAAAGGTGGTAAAAGAAATTGCTAAAGGCACCCCATGCAC
Source organism: Ontholestes murinus (assembly GCA_963969525.1). NCBI lineage: Eukaryota > Metazoa > Arthropoda > Insecta > Coleoptera > Staphylinidae > Ontholestes > Ontholestes murinus. The sequence goes on from OZ018387.1 coordinate 95,044,837, forward strand.
AGCAACAAGGTATAGACCGTTATTAAATAGGGTACAGAAAACTAAAGTGTCCGCAGACATGGCTATATCACTTATTGTCGAGTGTAAATTGCAGAAAAACATGTACAACTTCGAGTTCCTTCACAATTGCAAATTGTATCCGTCATGCAAGGTAAGAAAGAATATTATCCCTTTGATTAAGACATACGATCTACAAAGAAAACCTCTAAACACTACTTGATCACACGGTAATCAGAGAATATTTCTCTTCCAAAAAGATGTAATTGTTAGCCTCCTCGATGCTAATTTATTTTGTAAATGGGGATGCGACGATACTTTTGGAATAGCAAACTTTTGATGATGATGCTGATAGCACCAAAACTGACGCCAAAATATAGTGGCCTAACAAAGCTTTTGGCTTTCGAGAAATCGACGCAGAAAGAAATTATCATTTGGAAAAATCCGCTTCCTTCATCTACTATTATCAAATAAAATTGCATGAAGCTGTTGAGACCACAAGACTTATAATATATTTAAAATTGAGGAACAAGGGAAGAAAAAATACCATCACAAGCAATTGTTGTAGTAGTCAAATCAGAAATGCTACCTCTGAGATTGTACATCAAAACAATTCAACGATATTGATAGCATGTGGGCTTAGAGCGAGAACTCCTACTCAATGTCAAAAGGCGAAAAAATTCTTACCTTTTCCATGTAATGAAGCACGAATGCTACGAACTACTACGCCTGATAATTCAAGGGAAAATAAAAGGAAGAAGAGGCATTAGAAAAAAAAAATCGTCACAAATAAAAAACTTTTATTAATAATGACAAGTTAAATTGTCGAAACTATAGTCACTAAATAAAGTCAGTGTTATACAAACAAAGTTTAAAGTTTTTTATTTGTGAAGAATAATGTATAACGAAGTAGAAGCCTCCACCGTTAACAGTTTTAAAAAATTCGTGGTTTCGTAACCATAGGAAGTGGACAGGGATGAAGTATAAAGATCTGATGAGAGCAACAAAAGATAGGAAATCATATCCTGAAAGAGTCGCTAGAAGAGACACCTACAGAAAAAGATAGCATGTTAACGAAATCTTTAAAGGAACAGAATCTGCAATTTGGGATTTTCACTTTGTATGCTTGGATTCGGTTTTTTTGAGTGGCTTCTGCACATTTAATACAAATTAAATATAAGAAATTGGCAAAATCACAGTGAAGATAAGTATATTGTCAAAAATCGTAAAAAAAAAACTTTCAAAAAGCAATGGAGTTGTTGATGAATATGAAAGCACAAATGACGGAAATACTATGCGCCATTTTTGTATGTATAGTGGTTCTTAATCCCTGGTATTGTATGCCAAATACAGTGCACAAAATTGTGCTTCAAAAGTTAGATTATTGAGGCAGCGCTCTTGCAATTGATTAAATGTCTGAAGATCAAGAAGCTTGCAATAAATACATTAAAAAATATCGAGAGGAATGTACGCAATAAAGTAGTCGTATTAAGGACATGAAGGTTGTGTTTCAGATGCCTTGGTAGCCTCTAATACACTGATAACAAGCTTCGCTGTTGAAGCAGCTCAGGTGTTAAACACTGAAACTGTGGCTTTGTTAAAAGTTACGACTGTTGAAGTTGTTGTGCAAACATTGTTATTGTTAAAAACATATATACAAATTCTCATGAAACTCTGATAATTTTAAACCTTTTTGTTCGCCATATTGGATTATTATTGATATTAGTAATCAAGATTTTTAATCTTAAAAATTCTTAAAAATCTAGAAATTTTCACCTTTTTTGTCCACTATATTCGATCGGTCAATTTGTTATTTCTTTATTTTTGGTTTTAAAATTTTCATTAGTTTCTTCAAAACAACCTATTTACAAAGTTTCAATCGAATCTATCAACATCTTCTTATTATGACCACCTTTTCGGCATTTGGAACCACTGTGCGACAGTTAGAAAAATATTAACAGCAATACTTCAATGTTTTTACAGTTTTAATTGTAGGTGGTTGGTCGACTTAATTAAATGACTCTCAGACAATAGATGTTACCTTAATAGTATTTCTATCCCAGTCTAAAGCAATTCAGTGGTTGTTGTTAATAGATGTTTATGGAGCTACTGAATCAAATATTATATTAATGTAGTGAAAAGTTGTGACATGACTACACTTCCGTGGATTGTAGGATATCTCCAAAGGTTTAATCCTCGGAGTTCACTTGGAAAAGTTCTAGACAATTGAGTTATGCAAGCAAGGACAGTATAATGAAAATATGATGGGGGATAATATTCCTAGTAATTTTTTCGTGATTTAAATGTTTTTTGATCAGCTCTACCCAATTTCTAGAGTATTATCTGATTTTGAAATAAGACACTTGTTTGGTTTCATATTGGTATATTCAGTTTCCTGACACGTGTTTCGGTCAATGAAGACCAATCTCAAAAGAATTACAAAATTAACTCAGTTTACCAATATGAAAGCAAACAAGTGTCTTATTTCAAAATTATATAATATTCTATTTTCGTTTCATCAAGAGTGCAGTCAGCAAAGTATTTACCAATTTCTAGAGATTGGGCGTCAATCACTGCACCTTACTTCAATTGAGGGTCGTAATCTCCACTGATCCCACGTTTCCGTACATGCACGCCATCTATTTATTGTCATCCCATAAAGTAACTTTGACTACTTTATAAACAATATTGAATCTTTCCCCTGACCTAGATATGTATCAGACTCAAATTTTAAAATTTATTACTTGAATGGCTTAATTGAGGCTCTACATATTCCATATATTTTTTTGCCAGTTATGTTACTTTCAATAATGTTTAAGTCGCTATGAAAATCATTGTCATGTAATTTTAGAAATATTTATTGAACGTCCATATCATGTCGGTTCTGACTTGGTTTTAACTGCACACTCATTAATTTCACAAGAGGCAAGAGAAGAAGCGCTTACAGGAATCCTATATATGAAATAAATACTAATTATTGTATAAGAAAAATATTCTTTATTTTAATAGTCAAAATATTAAAAAAACTAAATAAATATTTAATCATACTAATTAAAGCATGTTGGCATATTTACTTATAATTAAAAATAATTACACTAACGATATATCCTTTTTTATATATAATAAAGACATAAAACCTGAATTTGCATGCGTAACACGATCGCCTACTTACCCATGCAACGAGATTTAGATATTAATAATGCATCATGAACACAAATAACAATTATTATTAATTTTTATTTAACACGAAAACGAGACGTTGTCATTACTTTAATTACGTCGATACAATTTTGTTGTGCATTGTTGTTTTCTTTTAACTACATCAACCTAATTTCTTTTTCATTGGACCGGTAATGTAACACGAAATAATATGTATTGGTGATAATAAATTTATTGGTTTCGTATTACTTTCATCTATTTTCGGCGCTTCGATTTATCATCAATTCGACCTAATCTAATTTTAATCGGTCACTCTATACATTATTTACGCGCGGTGCGTAAGTCGCGCGGGGAAATTTTTGTATATAACGCCCAGATAATAAATTATTTCCTTTGAAGTTAGCTCGCAGGAACTGTAATAATAACTTTAACACGAAATTATAATGTATTGTTTGGGAAATAAGTATGCGGAATATTGAACAGTTGCCACCAGTATGTTTTTCAATTACAATTTCATAACTAACAAACTATATTTCTTTATATTTAAATAAATTTAAATATATAAACACTTATTCAATATTTTATGTAATGAATATTAAATGTATGTGCATGTGTTTTTGCTTTCGATATCTTGTTAAATTTCTTGTGAGGAAATGTAAAATACCAGCATGGAACTAAACTAGTTATCTATTTTAATTTACTGCAACTTTATTGAGTAGTATAAAAAATATTTAAAAAACATTGTTGCATAGCAATTAATTACTCAAAATTGCACCTTAGACTTTAATCAGCATATTAAACACTTAAGAAAAAGTTAATAGAACCATAAAATATATAACCGTTGTATAATATATTAGGGTTATAATCCACACTTATAAATTTATAAGTTCCTTCATATATAATTACTTTACCAATAATCTAAAGATTTTGATAATATTTGAGATTATCAGATGAATATTAAAAGAAATATTATAGTATAAAAACATCTAAAAAAATGCTACGATCTAATAATACTTGAAATAAAATTTAACCCATTATAAGAAATAATATAGTAATGTAAATAATGCAATAATTTAACAATGATAATTATGACGAAGAAACCCTAAGAGGTTTCATCGTTTCAAAAAAAAAGAACACTCAAAAATTACTCCTTAAAAACGCAAAATACATTAAGAATAAACATGTCTCTAATTTTTAATCAAAAAATCTCTACCAATTAGGTATTCATCAGAATTAATAGGTTTAAAATAAAATAAACAGTGGCTAGTACACCTAAAAGTTGTAAAAATTTAAGCACTTAAATAATAATCAATAAAACTTCCAAAATTATTTAGAAAAAACTGTATTTATATCTTATCGTTGAAACAATCGCAATCAATTGAGTCGTTAATAAACTAATTCAATTCAAATTTATGACGACGAATCTAAAAGTGCTTTAATATGTACATAAAGATCGTGAGGAAAATAAATTATTAAATTCGTACTTTAATGGTTCAAATAATTTCTTATTTATTCTACAACGCAAAAAAAATCTTCGAATGCTCAAAAATCATTAAGAATAAACATGTCTTTAAACTTTAATCTAGAATTTTCTCATTTCTTCATAATATACAAAAGAAATTATTAATTAATGTAAATCTAAAATGACGAGTTGTAAAAAATACTATTGGACAATTTAAATGTCTTCAAACACTTTTTCGTCATTCAGACTTATTTGCGTAATTTTTCTTATAAGAAAACATAAATAACAATAATTAGAAAAATGCGAAAACATTTCGAAAATCTAGAATATAACAAACTTTATTACACTTTATTATATAACAATCAATTATTTCAAAAAATTACTTTTATTATAGAAGTGCTTTAAAAGTAGGAAATTCTCTAGAATTATTTAATTAAAGAGCAAAGACACAAGGAAAAAGCTATTTCTTCCTTAACTTCTTTCAAATTAAGTCATAGAGATTAAATATCACTGATGATGATGAGTAAATTAAATTACAAGTGGGTTTAAAAATGTATTGAGGTCCTTTGCGTTGTAGATATACGAATTATTTTCGTTTTTTTTCTAATGATTGCTTAATAATTTTCGTGTCTTTTCTAATTACACTTGTATTGTTTCCTTTTTTTGAGACATTCATTCAAGAAACATCCAAAATAATCTAAATTCCTAAATTTATCCAAAAAAAGTCGTTTAGAATCTTCTGTTTCACTTTAAAAATTCCTCCTTTCATCATAATACAGAAGAAATATGAAATTAATTCACAAGCACAATTTAATAATGAAATATATTCAATCACTTTACGTAGTTAAATTAATTAAAAATTCGAAAAATTTCGTAAATACATAACAACAAGAGTATATGTAACATTTTACAAAGTTTGAAACAAAGAGTGGAGTCGCATAGAAATGGTATTAATAGATAGTTGGTTAAAAATTCATTTGGTTATTTCACTTTATTATTAACATAATGTTTCGTCAAATTTTTAATGAGAAACAAATACAAGAGATATAAATTGTATTAAAGTTAATACTTGATGCGCTGCACTCTTGATGGAAACATATATTAATATTGGGTAAATAGTAACTCTTGTTTTGTTCCATATTGTTTTTATTTTCATTCGGTTTATTAAATATAACCTCTAACAATATAGTTAAATAGCCCTGTAACATTAACGTAGATTAAATATTACTGTCCTTCGAAATAGTCACCATGTAAAATCTCTTTCCTTTGAAAAATGAAACCTATATACAGGGTTCATTGTTCACGACAATGCTCGCCCTCACACAGCCAATATGATCAAAAAGTTCGTCGTAAAAAAAAAGGAGATGGTGCAAGCTGAACATCCACCATACTCACCATATCTCAATCCTCCAAATTTAAATTTCCAATTTAAACATTTTTCTTAACATTCAGACTTATTTGCGTAATATTTCTTACAAGAAAACATAAATAACAATAATTAGAAAAATGCGAAAACATTTCGTAAATCTAGAACTTAACGGACTTTATTACACTTTATTAAATAACAATAAATTGTTAAAAAAATTAATTTTATTATTGAAGTACTTAAACACTAGATTTATCAGATATTTAAATATACCTATTTCTACCAAAACCAGTCAGAATGATTAGGGGTATAAGAAAAACCTGATTTCACGGTATATTTGCATGCCATCAACGAAAATTTAGTTCTATTATAAAACGAAACAGTTTCTGGTAATTTCTCAGCATTTTTATCAATTTTGACGCGTTTATGTTTTGTACTTAGTATAAGTACTTTTGCTACAACAACGTTGAGAAACGAGCCACGCTGTCTTTTTTCAGTTTGCAATTTTTTGAGAGATCCCGTTTGTTTGCGCGTATTGTTCCAAGCAACGAAGTATTTTTAGATCTTAATTTTAATACCCAAGGAATACTTGCCAAAAAAATATCGGTTCATACATATCATATTAATATCCTTCATGGTATGCAGCCAAGAAGTTTCTTTATGACACATTCGCTTAGGGGATTGATGCATTTCAAGGCTCGTCTTTCCTAAATATGGAAAGTCACTTAGGACATATTTCTCCCTAAACATCAGACCCCAGACAAAATTGTATGCCAAATTTACGGGGGTTTAAATTGGTTGCTTGAGTTACGTGAAGATCAAATTAATTTGACAAATAAAGCACTAATAACCTCTCTTCACAATTTTATTTTTATTAGTGCTTTATTTGTCAAATTATGGGGTTTGTTTGGCATATATGAGTAACTCTGTATCTGGCCTTCGTTGGAAAGAGCAATTTTGATTGATTTCAACAAATTTGTCTATTTGCAAACGTTAACTCCTCTGATTTCTTTTGTCGAAACAAATGCCTCGCAGAATCTTAGTAAAATCGCGTCTACTCATAGTGCTGGACAAAAATTATGGTCCTCACTTGTTGTTCCAAAAATTATGAAGCCTTAAAAAGTATTTCTTCGTACGCCCTACGTACGTACAATATTACAGGAAACGCCTTCAATTTTGCTTACGCAATTGTAAATTTTTTTAAACGATACTCGAGATTCATACATGTTCCAAAATATGGTTGTCAATCAGTAATAGGAACATACTACCAGCAACACCTCCTTCAATTTGTTTTCAAATATCAGTTCCGTCTGAAGCAATTTCAGTATGCTGATTTAGTAGGTTACTTCCACCTTCGTCTACAGTACTGGAAGAAAATCGTATGTCTCGTCTCATATGTTTGTTTGGAATATTTTCGCGATCATTGTCGCTTGATTGATCTATATTGCTGTATCAGGATTTTCCTCATCACTACCCTTGATAATAGCATTGGTATCGTCACTGCCATGTGGATCGATCAGTTTGTACTTCCAATAATTCGCCGCCACTATGATATAATTCATTACTTTCTATATCTGAACATACCAGAGGTATGCTGGTTGCATTTTTCAAATATGTAGAAACTTTTATTCGTTGTGCAATTTTCAAGGCCTCAATGCCAATAAAATAACGAACGAAAGACGCATGAGCAGCTATATGTACTACATTGCTCTCATTATCCTTTCAAAATCATGTTTTGTTAATTTGTTGTTGTTAATTTTAGTTATCTAGAATTATTTTATTATTCCTAAAATTCTTTCAAATTAAGGCATCCAGTTTAACATAAATTCTTAAATTTATTTAAAGAAAAAAATAGTTTAGAATCTTTTGTTTCACTTTAAAAATTCTTCCTTTCTTTTCTTTTTACACAGAAAAAAATAAGAAATTAATTCAAAGCACGATTTAAGTCCTTTACGTTATTGCTTCCTCCTGTTTCTTCTTCTTGTAGCACCATATTCATTAGGGTGACCAGAAAAAAATTATTCCTTTTCTGTAATTAGTTAGATTCTTAAGAAGTCCTGGTGCCAAATATCAGGTCATTTGATTGAAGTTTAGAGGTCGCCCAAACCAAAAGTATGAATAAAAACCTGAAAATCTGGTTTTTCGTCAGATTAAAATCTTCTTAAGGATCACTATAACAAATTACAGAAGAAGAGCAGATTCTAGAAAAAAATTTTAGGCACCCTAATCTCCATCTAAAAAAGTTTGAAAAATATCTCAGCAAAAACTTCACAGTATTTTATAACCTGAAACAGGGAATGAGCATCCAAGTTTGTCCAATCAAGTATATTTTTAGCCATGCGTGCTTCTTTCTTCAGTTACCGTGTTTTTCCGCAATTATTATAGACTTAATCATTTTCTATAATGATTAAGTCTATCGAAGATTAGACGATATATTTTTCAAAAATAAAAATAAACCCAAAGATTCGTTTAAAGTGTTGTGATGGTTAGATCTGAAGCAATTAGTGCAAAATGTATTGAGTCAGCTTTCATAGAGATGTTTTCCTGACATTTAGAAGAGAAGATGTTTTATAGGGTTGAATAATTCTAGGATAACTATAACCTTTGTAAACATAGGAAAAAGCAAATGGTTAATCATCCATCCGATACTGAAATGATAGAGAAAAACGTCTAACAAATTACAAACATTAGGATGACTGATGATTTAAAAATCCAAAAATGGTAGAATTATTTTTTTCAAACACTGTACAATATCCAAAGATAAATGTAATTAAAAATGAAGATCTATTAAATATCTGATAAAAGTATGAAAGAAGTATTGAGTCAAATTGTGTTATTTTTCGTTTCTAACATCAAAAATATTATATTGTGTTGTATTTAACCTTCACCTATCATGCATTACTCAAAGAAATAGATGGCCTTACGTATCTCGTGTTGTATAAGTCCTATCGAGTTCTACTATACAGCGTTAGGAAGATGAGATTTCTTGCTAAAAAAAACTTGCGTGATTTGTTGCCTTAGTTTTGTTTAAGCGCGCATCAAAGATGGACACAAACAATGAAAAAATACGCTATATTTTACATTATTTCTTCGATAAAGGTGAAAACGCAAATCAGGCGGCTAAAAATGTGAATAGTGTTTATGGTCTTCGAGTCCCACCGTCATGTCAACACGGTTTCTATTGCCCAAGAGCTAAAGATTGTACATAAAAACCGTTTGGAACTATTTAAAAATGACTTGATATAAAAAGAAGCTAAATGTAATGTCCACAAGAGTTAACGCAAAAAAAACTCGTAGAGGGAATTTTCATCTGCGAATTGCTGCTGAACCGAAAAAAATCAACCCATATCTGAAGCGATTGGTGATTGGTGATGAAAAGTGGATAACTTACGACAACGTCAAGCGAAAACGGTCGTGTTCGAATCGCGACGAACTGGCAGAACCGGTGGCCAAGCCAGGATTGACGGTTGGGAAAGTTTGGCTGGGATTGGCAGGGAATTACTCCCATCTACTATGAGCTGTTTCCTTACAGCAAAACTCTTAAGTCGGAACTCTACTGTTAATAATTGAACCGTCTGAAGCAAGCAATCGCCCAGAATCGGCCAGCTTTGGCCGATAGAAGAGGAATTGTGTTCCATCAGGACAACACCGGACCACACACATCGATAGTAACTCGCCAGCTTGTTTGGAAGGTTTTTATGCATCCATCTTATAATCCAAACCTGGCATCAAGTGATTACCATATGTTCCTGTCCATTGCGAAAAAATTTGCTGGTAAAAATTAGCTTCAAGAGATGCTTGGGAAAATCGACGATTTTTGCCCATAGGAACGAGGGTTTATATGAGAGAACCTTCAAATTTTATTTTAACTACATCTATTATAATTGTAAAAACAACGTAAGCAAAAAGATGCAAACAATTTTGGCGGCGTGTATAAAAAAATGAGGACTTTAAAAGTATTTTTTTAGATAAAATCTTTTACAAATAGGAGTAAGGACGAACATTTTACGCTAGAAAATATAATGGATTGCTGATAAGTCAGACATTCAAAGTTGAATAATATTTTTTTGAAGATCGAGCAAGTAAAATATTTATTAATGATTAATTTTACCAAAATCTTAAGTTGTTACTCCATTAGTAAATTAAATAATTAGGTAACACAAAGTATTTAGTTTTCAAAAAGAAGACTTGTTACAAACGTTGGGTGAACAAATTTTAAAACAGATGTTATTTTTCTAGAAAACAGAAAGAAAGGTGTAGAATAGCTAATAAAGCCATTAAAGAAAAATCTCTGTTGACTTAAATTTTCTAAAACAGATAAGAGAAGGGAAGGTCATTAAGTAAGAAAGAACTATTTCCTAGAGAACATAACGATGACGACTTCAAAAAAGACATTAAAAATTAGGATTAGCATGATTATGACTCCTAAAATAAAAGAAACAACGTAAGATGATTCTAAAATTGTAATGAAACACTAACACTTTTTCACAAATTAGTTTTAATTACTAGATATACATTTCGTGTACAATCCACTCATTATCAATAGTTAAATATCTAGATTACGAAAAGCGCGGCTTATTTATACGTAAGGGGATTATTGGGAAAAAACGTGGATAAAGGAAATAAGAAGGTTTACAATATTATTAGCTCGGACAAAATGCAGGTATTACTTCTAATAATGGATTATTTAGTGGGCTTAAATCGAAATTAGGTAATTTGTTTTCATGTTTTTTCATTAAGATTGTTTCTAGCATATTTAATTTATAAGATCACGAAAATTTTAATAAGTCTGTATTTCTGATAGAAAACCTATGACCTGTATTTAAAGAATGATGAGCCGCAGCTGATTTACATAAAAAATGCCATGAGCTAATGTAACTTTTACAAGAAATCTGGGAAGATAGGGGCTTTCTAAAACACGAAAAAGAACGAAAGGTTATTAAAGAAGAACTCTTTCTTAAGCAACACGAAGAAAGGTGGCAAAGAGGTAAAGAAGAGAAGAAAAAAATTCCAAGATAATTAGAGGTCCTAAAACAAAATAGGAAAGATTAATTTATTAAGTAAGATCGTTTTAAAAGTAAGATTTTTAAGCAAAGAAGGACTATTGTCTAGAGAAATTTAGAAAAAAAGGATAGTTAAGGAGCTATAAACAGAAAAGAAGGAAAGGTTATTAAGTAAGGAAGATCTATTTCCTGGATAACGTGAGATCAGTGAGCTAATATAGCTATTAGAAAAAAACTGTGAAGATTAGAGCTTTCTAATACAGAAGGAAGAACGAAAGGTTTTTAATTAATGAAAAACTATTAGGTGGTTCCATATATTCGTTCGGTTTTTGAAGGCTGCAATGAAACGAGTTTTTTTTTTCATACAAAGGATGAATTTTAATCAGTTTTTGTTGATGACCTATTGCCATCTTTCCAACAATTTGGGGCTTAGATGCGAAAAACGTCCATGTGAAGAACGACCATTCATATATTATATATGGACATAATACATAATATATTTTGTATTATATTTTATGGCATTGTCTTGAAAAAACTATTCATATCCTAAGAAAAGTATAAAACTATTTGATTGACAAATCAAGAGAAGAAAATTATTTCTTTTACAACTTCCGATAGTATTAAAGTCATCAAGAATAACCTAGATGAATAAATTAATTGAAAATTAGAATTCAGCGATTTATTCTGATTGTAAATTTTTAAAAGGCATTTCTTTTAATCATAAACTGTCGTTTATTTAATTTCTTTCATCTTCAATTTATTCAAAGAAGAAAAACATTTAGGACCTTTTGTTTCATTTACTTTATAATAAAATATTACTCCAAGATCTTTTATTTCAGAGACCACCTCTAATATCATATTAATTGAATAAATTATGTTGGGTGTCATATTGCTTCTGTGAAATGATATAACTTTGCATTTATTAATATTTAAATGTAAATTATTTTGAACACGCCAGCTGGAAAGGTTATTTAAATCAGTTTGCAACTCTTTACAATCATCTACAGAATCAATAATTTTGAAGACCTTGAAATCATCCGCATACAATAACATAATGGATTGTTTAATTATAAGTCGCATATCATTTATTTAAATATTAAAGAGTGTGAGGCCAAGATACGATCCTTGGGGGACCTCCGAAGTTACTATGATTCACGTGTGTGATATTAACAAAGTAAGTTTTATTTATCATTTAAAAAGTTCCTGTAAGATAACTATTAATCTAATGAATTACAGTATTGTTACAACCCAGTGTGTATAATTTATGTAACAATATGTGATGATGTACTCTATCAAATGCCTTAGAAGAATCGGTATAAACAGCGTCTATGCTTTTACAATTCTCCAAAGCTTCAAGCAAATACTACCCAAACAAAATTTGGTTGGTAGTTGTGGAGCGGCCCCTGTGATAACCGTGCTGTTCCTCTACAATGACTGATTTAAAGAACCACACTAGCTAATCGGCCAGGATACCATCCTGTAATTTCGGAATTGTAGATTGCAAGCATACACCACGATATTTGGTAATGTCACATCTATTTCCAGATTTGAAAATTGGTGAAAAGCCCGATTCTGAAAAAATGTACTAAAGTAAACAAAAATTGATGAAAATGCTAGAACTAGAAAAAAAATTGAAAACACTAACTAAATATGTTGAAAAATGCTAGAATTTTTAAAGTAGAGTCATAAAAATTCCAAGTTATACAGAAAAAATATGATTAACATCTTTCTTTCACAACTTGAATTGTATAAACTAAAAATTATAGAAATTTGCAAACAAAAATGCAAATATATAAAAATTTGGAAGAGAGATATAAAAATCCTTAAAACTTAGAAGAATTTGTGAAGACGTTTCTAGATAGTTTCAATTTCAATAAAATGAGGCAATAATTGGTAGAAAATGATGGAAATCTCAGTAAAGGTTTTAAAGAATAGATAACAGATGCAAAAAATCTGTTAAAAGTTTCCAAGAACTTGAAGCGAGATATAGAAAATAGTGTAGAAAAAGTGAATTTCTAAGAAATTTCATAATGTTTGAAATCTCAAGGAAATATTTTTAGAAAATTCTGAGAGAATGGATAAAATTTATTAAAATCTCATGAATAATAATTATAAATGATAAAACATTCTATTAGTTACTTGAAATTCCAAGATAATAATTAAGAAGAAAATATACCACTTGGAAAGGTATCTAAAAGTGATGTGTAATATTAAACATGTTTTTATCCACATCTTGAAATTTAAAAAAATTAAAGAAAGATATGAATAGAAAAATGTAATAATCAAATAGAAAATACAGGAAATTATAGAGAGCTTAATTTTTTTTTAATTGAATACTAAAAGGATACCTTACAAATATATAGGGAGTTTTACATAAAATTATTGTTATTATTATTATTTACGCTATAAACTCTGTTTATATTCATTTAACACACAACATCCCGTTGATTCATAAACGAGTAAGATTCAGCAGGAGTAATTAATAAAACAGATTAATCAACGTCCGAGCAAAAGCAATTTACCTTCCTCGACAAATTAAGGCATCCCACAATGTTCGCAAGGAAAAAATTCGCACTACTCATTAAGATCGTCTATCTAAACACCGCAATCGGTAATTAATAACACCGGCATGTCTATTAAAAGAGTAGCATATTTACAGGAGTAAACCACCGACGAAAAGAGAGATAGCGAGAGAGAAAATCAGATTACAATCGGAGGAAAGTAAAAGCAATGTTCCTTATTTTTTTATTTGTTGCACAATTCTCACCTTTATAACATTCAGGTGAAAATTGCGGGTGATTGGTTTGCTGTGGTAAATGTTAGATAGTTAATTGGGCGGCTTGAAATTGATCGTACTAGGCACAGAGAGATATCGAAAATTACTGCACATACATGAATGCCTGTATACGTTCGTGGAGAGCACAGTGGAGGAATAATTTACACATTCTGATTGCCAGTCCAGTTATGTGAAATTATGCGAGTAACATTTTAACTTCCGATACCGCAACCTATCATTTGCTACTCCATGTACCTGTTTTGCTTAGATCAGCCTGATTGGAATCCGTGATTTTATTCTGTAATTACCGACCAATTCACCTTACCCAAGCTAGTTCACTTTAATTGCTGTGTTTACCCATTTTTTTTGTCTTTCGTTCTCTTCTATTTCGTCGTTTATCTATTCCTAACAGAACTTTCAATTTGCCATGGTAGGAACTAGACTCTGGGGTTTTTAGAGAAGAGAAAAACTCTCCTTAACCTGCTCCACTCTCGTCATCGTCATTAAGCACTCTTCATCTAAAACGCAAGCGCATTATTAACGTTGTAATTATTATTATTTTCGATGCATATTTATTGGGCGGCAAATGGATCGCATGCTTACAATGTTATTGCCTTAACTATGTCACGATTGACGGTAGCACCTGAATGTATATATTATTAAATAAATAATAATTTACTACCAAATAGAGTTATAAGCTGGAATTGTTAAAATATATTAAGTATAATCATAATAGTGCTTATTGTTTTAAATATTGAATTGACGAGGCTGGTACCATAATTTTCCATTGTTATCCACCTGCTGTGTAATTGGTAACTGTACTTCATAAGAGAAGGGCGGATGTGGATAATTAATAACTCTTCCAATAAACCCGCCATAAACTGTTTAGTGGTTATTTTTATGGTCTAAGGAGGAAAGGTGTTTTTTGAGTAAACAATAGCAAAGAGCAATACATATAAACAGCCATTCGTTTATTAATAGCTTTGTTTCTTAATTCACATCTAATATAAAAAATAGTGATCATAGTGCTCTCCTAGTAATTTTTACTTTCCCTATATAGAATATATAGAGAAATTATTGTTTTAGTGAATGATACTATCTTTGGGCGCTGTATCTCAAAAACGAATGATCCGTTTGAGATAAAACTTTAATCTTAAAGTTTTATCAATAAAAACTGGAACTGAAATGCTTTTGCTAAACATTTCTAAACTGGAAGTGGATTACTCGACGAGCTTTTTGTTTTTTTTTTTTTTTGATTTTTTTTCTAAATTTGAAAAATATTACATAACTTTTCAAATAAAAGTTGAAGAGAACGAGAAACTGAACAAGTGTTATAAAAACATGTTTTTCATAAATTTCTTAAAAGATTAAAAATCAATAATTTTGATAGTTTTTGCCTACTGCTAATAAACTATAGGAGTAATGGTGAAATTTATATAACAAGTAATTGTAAAGAATCCAAAATTAATTTTGTTGTAAAATTTTAGGATCATGGAATTAAATTCTAGAAATCTGGAATTCCTAAAGAACATCCTAGGAATCTGTCGAAGAAACTAGAGAAAAACTATAGAACCTTGCAAATAATTATAGAAATTTTTGAGAGAGAATTCCTGGAAAGTTCCAATAAAATGAAGGAAGGAAAAAAAGTAGATATCTGAAAGTGATTTGTCTGTAGATTTCTAGAATAATTGAAGTAAATACCAGAAATATTTAATTTTAGAATTATTGCAAAATATTCGTTGTCAACTGTCACCGTCAAATGTTACTTTGACTGAAAACTACGAAATAAAAACCTAAAAGTGTTTAAAATTACCATAACTTGTTGTCTACCGAAACAGTATTTAAAAATTAAGAAATCTATATTAATAGTTTAAAATCTTTACTGTCAAATATTGGTCAATTGCCAATTATTTCTGACAGCTGTTATTGTCAATTATCACTTTCAACTGTTACTATAAATTGATAGTTATTTGTCACTGTTAATTTTTATTATGAATTGTCACTACCAAATATCTTTGTCAGCTCTTATTGTTAACTATTACTAATAATTGTGATAGTCAACTACCACTATTTTCTTTAAGAGTAACTGTTAACTATTACAATCAACTGATACTGTTACTGTCTCTGTGAATTCTCACTGTCAACTGTTATTGTCAACTGTTTACTATCACTGTCAACTTTTACTCAGAACTGTCACAATCAACTTCCACCGGTAATTGTCACTGTCAAGTATCAACAAATAATTAAAATAGTCAAATTGACAACCCTAATAAGAAACAATAAAAATTTCATGGGAAAATAAAAGACATGGACAAAAAAAACATTTTTAACACTAAACCTACCAGTACCGGTCAAATTGACCGTTTTCAAACTTTTTGCAAAAATCACACATTTTTAAACGTTATAATACCATTATCAAACTATATGACAATTCTTAGAATATGCATATAATATTTTCTTCACTCTTTACTTTTAGTTATTTTTTCTATTTTCAAAAAAAAATTCGTTATGTGGCCTAACTACCGCGGTCGGTCAATATGACCGGTGGGAAAAAATGTTATACAGTTATCTCAGAGTAAAATTTTTCACAGTTATTTCAGAGTCGCTTTCAATTGAAAAGCGTAAATAACATTAGTATTGATTACAGTCTCAAGTAGTGCACTTCTAAAGAGTTTCTTGTGCAATTTTTTTACAATTGTTTATTTGAAGGAGATAAGGTAAAGTATCAAAACATGGATGTAAATTTGTCATTCCTTACATAGTGTAATAATCTGTTGTAGATATTTACCCTAAAAATGTCAAAGCATTTGAAAATTACAAATTACCTAAGAAATATAAAGGACATGGAAAAAGAATTTTCAGAATATGATAATTTTGTTCCAGTTAGCTTCAGAACTCGGCGATGCATATACAAAATCTCAAGAAAAAAAGCTTTTACCAACACCGTCCACAAGTTCTGATTTGTGCCTACGAAAAACTTGTCAAATAAAATTTTGTAAAGGTTATAAAACAACAAAAATCTGTTCGAAGTGCGAAAAATTTGTTTGCGGGAAATGCACATTTCAGACTAAAATTGTTTGTAAAAAATGTGAGGAAGCCGAATAAAGTATATTATGTATGCATAACATTCTGTATAAAAATTTAATTTTATTTGTTTTTTTATAAAGAATATTAGAAATTATAAAAAAAAAATAAATTTGGACGAAACTTCATGAAAATTCTTTATTTTATATACATTTAGCCACAAATCAACCATTATCTGCACTGAATAATAAAATCGATAACTTTTTTAATTATCGGTCAATTTGACCGCGCGCGGTAGGAATAGGTATACAAGAATTGTCGGTAGGTTTAGTGTTAAACATTATTAGAAAAAATGAAAGTGAAAATATATAATTAAAAAAATGCCACTTTCAACTGATTCCACAAATTGTCAGTCAATTCTTATTATGAATTGTGACTATCAATTGCCACTGTCAACTGTCAACGATCACTCTAATTTTGAGTAGTCACTAATTTTCAGCAGTTACTGTCAGCGTCAACTAGAATTGCAATTGTCATTCTCGACTGTTTATATCAGAAAATTATCGAAAAAAAATAAATATTCAAAAAACGAGACCAGCTAAGAACAATTAAAATTGTCAAATTGACAAACCTCATAAGGAACAATTCAATTATGACAGGAAAACAAAAAACAGCATGATTAAAAAACAGAAGGAAAACATATAATTTGAACATTAAAAAAATAATCAATATGAAAAAAGTATATATATCTCAAATGATTTAATTATTTTTTTGTAAAAAAAAACATCGTTGAAGAAAAAAATTGTGTAGTCTTACAAACAACTGCTACAATAACAGTTAACTGTTGTAACTACTAATAACTGTTAATGTACACTATCAACAGCTGGTGAAAATTATCTCTATCAAGTGTTACTGTCATTGTTACTGCTAAATATTTCTGTCTGTCATTGTCAACTGTCACTCTTAATTTCAAGAGTTACTGTGAATTATTACAATCACCTGTAAACCGTCAGTGTCAACTTAAACTAAAAAACAATCCCTGGCAACTATCAACTGTCACTATCAACTGTTATTGTCAACGATCACTGTCCACTGTAACTCTAAACTATTATTTCTAACTGGTTCTTTACAGAAATTAAAAAAATAAATAAATAATATATATAATATAATATAAGTTAGAAATAATTAAAATTTATTTGCAAAGGTGAAGCTAATAGTTATCTAGGTGATAAATAAATCACTCCGGTTTTGAGAATTTACATAATTTAATGTCGATGCACTGCGACAATTGGCACATGATAATTGATAATAGTTATCTGTCACTATTAACTGCTACTGCCAACATTCACTGATAATTAACAGTTGGCAGTATTATCATGGTCACTGCGAAATTTCTTCGTGTTGTTGTTATGTGCCACTAACTGTCATTATATTTAAGAGTTACTTTTAAATATCACAACAATTGATAAATGCCAACTTGCAAAGGTTAAGCTAATAGTTACCTGTCACTATCAACTGCTACTGCCAACTGTGACCGATAATTAACAGTTGGCAGTATTATCATGGTCACTGCGAAATATCTCCGTGTTGTTGTCTTCTGCCACTCACTGTCATTACCTTTAAGAGTTACTTTAAAATATCACAATCAACTGATAAACATCAATGTCAACTGTCAACTAGATTTGTAACGGTTAACTGTTACAATTACTAATAACTATTAATGTAATTGTCACTATCAATTGCTACTACTAACTGTTATTGTCAATTGTTACTGTTATTGCCATTGCCAAATATCTTTCTTATATCTTATTGTTAACTATTACTAATAATTGTCATAATCAACTGTCACTATTATCTTTAAGTAACTGTTAACTATTACAATCAGCTGATACTATTACTGTCTCTGTGAACTGTCACTGTCAACTGTTATTGTCAAATGCCACTGTTAACTAGCATCGTCAAATGTCACTGGCAACTGTCACCGTCAAATGTAACTGTCTAGTATCACTGTCAACTTTCACTGACAACTGTCACTGTCAATTGCCACTAGTAACTGTCACTGTCAACAAATAATTAAAATAGTCAAATTGACAACCCTAATGAGAAACAATAAAAATTTCATAGGAAAATAACAAAACATGCAGAAAAAAACATTTTTAAAATTATTAGAAAAAATGAACATGAAAATATTAAAGAAAAAATGTTCAAAAAATAAACAACATGAGAAAAATTAAATTTCAAAGGTTATATTTCAAAATTATGTATTTATTATTTGTAAAAAACATATTTAAACAATTAAATGTCACTCAAAAGAGTAGAAATTGCCAAAATAGAATCTATAAATCAATCAATTGAATATTGGTTAATTTGATAAATGTATAAATATATATATATATATATATATATATATATATATATATATATATATATATATATATATTTAAATGCTACTGCAATTTATTTAAAAAATCAATAGTTTCAAATGTTACTCATAAAGGTATAAATATACAATTTATTCAAAAGAAAATCGGAGATGAATTAGAATTAACTTTGTGATTTTGTTTCATTTTGTTAAACTTGGGTTTAAGAAATGTTAACCGGTTGAATTTACATATGTATCTTTATACATTTAAATAAACAATAACAATAACAATAGAAAATTAGAAAGAGTTCCAGAAGACGTATTTCTTTCTTATGTGCTTATTATTTTCCTTAAATTTGTTTTGTATTATTCCTTAATCCATTAACAAAAAGAAAATATGCCTTCATTTTCTAACTCTAAATGAAAGAGAAACATAGTTGATATCTAAATAGTTAGATAAGAAATAATACCACTCCCTTTTCTCATTTTCGCTCATTTAATTCTCTCTCTATTATTTGGTTTACACTAATTTTCTTATTCTTTGAATCCATTGGCAACAAGAAGGAAACCTTAACGAGAAAAGAAAAAAGGACAATCTTTTTAAATTTTCTCCTTCCTTTGTTTTGCGATTTTCCTATTCTAAATATTTCCTTATTTACACTTTTATCTTATCTCCCTGTTATTTTCTATATTCTCTTTCAAAATACATTGTTTTCTGTCTTCTCTTTTTTCTTAAAAAAAAAACCATACTTTGCATCTCTGGTTTTGAAAAGGTGAAGAGAGAAAGAGAAGAAAAGCAAAATTTTCTCCTTCCTTTTCGTCTTTCTTTCTTTTCTCGTTAAGATTTCTCTCTTTTTGCCAATGGATTGAAAGAAAAAACAAAATAAGTGTAAATCAAATAATAGAGAGAGAATTAAAGGAGCGAAAATGAGAAAGAGAGAGTGGAATTACTTCTCATGTAACTATTTATGTAGATATCAACTATGTTTCTCTCTCATTTAGAGTTATAATATTTATTGCGTGCTACCACATAATAATGCTTACACTTGCCATTTAGAAAATGGGGACATATTTTATTGTTATTAAAAGTAAGATTTCGAGAAGAGTCTACACTTTTTCTTTATCTTCTCAAATCTACTTAGTATCCATTCTTTTAATCCATAATTATTTCTCCTTCTCTCTTCCTACTTCTGTCATTTCTCCTATTGTAAATAATCACATACTTACTCGCTCTGTATACAAAGAGAGGAAGAGGAAAGAGCAAAAAGCGAAAGTGGAAAAGATTACTATAAGAATTATTAATTGATTAATGGTTGAGGCGTTAACTCCGTGATACAACTTGGAAAATTAAACAAAAACGCTTACTTTAATGAAAGCACATATTATAAAGTGTGCTTTTTGTTGAATAAAAATTATTTATGCATTTTCTTACTCATGGTTTTTTCTATCTTAAAAATCTGTGTGTTATCATTCTCTCTGTTAATTCATATTTATGTCGCCGTTTCTTTTTAAAGTATTTCCCTTCCTTTTTCTCCAATTTCTCTTGTTGTAATTTTTTCTTATTAGTTTTCTCTATTTTTAAAGAGAGGAAGACAAAAAGAGAACAAATGCTAAAGATTTCTTGAAGAAATATTTACGCTTTTTGCCTTATTATCTTTATTTTCCTCAAATCTGATTTGTTCCTCTTAATTCATTTTTATTTCTCTACTATTTCTTTAAGTTTCTCTCTTCCTTGTTCTGCCACTTTTCATATTTAAAGTAAAATAAAGTAAATTGTACTGAAAAGCACTTTTTCACAAATTTATTTTTATTTTCTATATGTACATTTCGAACACAAAGTGTTCATAATCAATAATAAAATGTAAATATAGTAAAAAAAAATGTGAAGAAACTGTTTTCAATACAATTTACTATAATAATCTTCACATAACTCGAGAAATATTTTTCCTTACTTATTTTATCTGTTTTCAAAATGACAACAATCTTTTAAAATTGTATTTAACATCCCGTTTTAAATATTTCCTTTCTTCTTCTTTCCATTCCCAAAGGAAAAACGGAAATAAAAAAGAAAGAGAAAGATTGTTATAAATATTTAAGGAACATAGTTTTAGTTAGTTAAAAATTGTAACTAAAAAGTATGAAGTTGCCAAAAAAACAATTTAGAATTGACTAAACTATTTTAAATTTGCGAATAACCAATAATAAAATTGACCAAAAAGAGCCAAAATAATTTAATGCCATTGCAATCATTAGGAATTGATTTTATTGTTTTCAATAATGTAAAACAATGGAATGTCACTCAGAAAAGTAGAAATTTGCAAAAGTAGCAATTGAGAATTGACGATTCACTTCAATTTTAAAAAAATATTCAAATTAATCACAAATCCAAAATAATTAAATTTCTGTGCAAAAATACTTAACTTTGGTAAAAAAATATCAATAGTTTGACCCAATTACATGTCACTCAAAACAGAGTAGAGATTTATGAAAACAAAAAAAGAATTAATAATCGATAATGCAAATGAAAATTGGCGAAAGCGCTATAACAAATGTAAGTTCAAATGATTGAAAACACTAAAATAATTAAAATGGCATTATATAAATCAAGATAAATAGAATTATTTATATAAAAAATATCAACAGTTTAAAACAATTTAACGTCACTCAGAGAAACCTAAATAAAAAAATATTGAGAATCCACGAAAGTAATTGAGAAACGTGGCCAACAAAAAGAATTAAAAAATTATACAAAAAATTATAAATAAATGAAATTAAAACAAACCCTAGTGTTTATATCGGGTTAATATAAAAATGATTCATTAATTAAATGTCACCTCAGAAACAGAAATATACTTAAAAATTATCCCACCCTCCAATTAGTAAATCATAAAACAGTGTTTAATTAAAATATTTGTGAATGCATCAGTAAACTTATATAAAATAAAACACGTTTATTTTTCAGTTTCACAGATTTATTGTTGAAAACACAGCAACAATAATGTATGATTTATTGATTGATATAAATACAGTAAGAATTTATTCATGAATGTTGATCTATATATGTAGGGTGGGTTATTACCTTGTTACCAAGTTTAATACAACATTCAAAATTGCACAAATTAGGCTTGCTAAGGGCAGATAGTGTGTAGATACCTACATGTCTTCTCTCCTTGTGGTAACGGCAGGTATACCGCAAGGTTACCACTTATTTGGACTTATTGGTATTATATCTATCAACAAAGGATTATATTAGGTTTTCTAATTATAGATGTTATAACAATATTCATAGTAATTATAAGTGAGTATATTTGGAAGTTCCTCCAACAAGATTTGTATTGTTTTAATGATTGGTGTAATTAAAATATACGATACACTTAAATATATACATTTTTTTCAAGACTTGTTATATGACAGTATTGACTCTAACTTCTTACTTGAGTTGCTATTTATATTTCTTCCAGACATCTAAGACGTAGTAATAGATTCTCTGTACCTCATAAAAGAACTCATTAAGAAAATTATTTTGGCATTTCTCTCTTGGTTTATAGTAACAATATAAAGAATATCGATTAATTATTTAATTATTTTTAAAAATTGCTTAGGTTTTAAAGAACTAGTTTATTATGTTAATGAAATTAGAAAATTCAAGTCTTATAAATTAATTTTTTTCAGGTAGTTGTAAAAGTTCCTACTTCGTAAAAGATTTTGATAACGTTAAAGTTACATATTTAAATATACCAAATATTTTTTTTGGTGAAAAAAACGTTATTTGGTTTAATTTAAATGTTTAATATTAAGATAGGATTTAACATTCACTTCATTAAAATATATGAATGAAAATACACCATTAATTATCTTATTAATATTAATATTATGTTTGGACATTCGCCTATAAAACATGCACCGTTAATCAAAAAGCAAGAACGAAAAAAAAAAATGAAAGAAAAGAACGACCGTAGGGGTAAATTCGAGACAGACGGGCAACCAAGTGCTGTCGGTATAATAGACCTCCGACGACAGCTGTCAGTCCTGATTATTCATTTCCTTCAAGAGCTCATTATAATAAAATTATCCAGAAAATATCGCCAATAATCGACCCCGGCGCGGACTACGGCTTTAATAACTTCTTACACC
Organism: Ontholestes murinus; assembly: GCA_963969525.1. Taxonomy (NCBI): domain Eukaryota; kingdom Metazoa; phylum Arthropoda; class Insecta; order Coleoptera; family Staphylinidae; genus Ontholestes; species Ontholestes murinus. The sequence goes on from OZ018387.1 coordinate 95,068,120, forward strand.
AGGTACCCCCATGCCAGTGCCCGAGACGGACGCCCCTCGGGTGGGCTATTTATTTTAAATAAGTGATCCGCGGACGGAGAAAGAAACGCGGCGACCACAATTTCTTAATTAATAGACCAATTACCCGCTCGCGTCGAGCCAACGAAATTGATATTTAAACGTCATGCTATTATGGTGGGACAGTTTGATGGGCAGTTTAAAATTTAATTTCCGCGCTGATAAACGGCAAATTATTGCAAAAGTTTTAATCAAAATAAAAAATTATATATGCAGAGTGTGTGCTAATTATATGCCCGGAAATTGCATTAAATTGTAAATTATTATTTAAATAACAGAAAAAACTGTCTGTAATAAAGTACATTTTCTTACACTTTATTTTATGTTAACTAAGAAATATTATAATATATCACTTAGTAAAACACTGATTGAGTGAAAGGTTTAAATTTTTTTCATATTCTCTAGAAAAGAGTTCTTTACTTAAAACCTTACTTTTTCTGTTTTACGAAGCATTATTCAACCCAGGCTTCACTAGCTCTTTAGGATTGTTTATCATATTGTCCAGGAAAGAACAATTCTTAAGTAATAACCTCTTGTTATTTCTTCTGTTTTAGGAGCCCTAACTAAGCTAGTCTTTTTAAAAGCTTTATTGGTTCTACAACGTTAATTCTGTTATCTAAAAAAGAGTTTTTTTTATATGCTATTCTGTTTTCTTCTGTTTTAGAAAGTCTTAACCATCCCTGATTTTTTCCTTCGTGTTGTCTAGAAAACTTTTTTTTCGGCTCTTCGCGACCTTTCTTCATGTTGCCTAGAAAATAATTTGTGTTTCCATATATACAGGGTGATTCATTAAGGGTGACCACTGGCCGTATCTTGGAAACCGTATATCCTAGAATTTGGGGACAAAAATTCTAATGACATAATCGGCCAAAAGGAGATGTGTTAAAAAAAATTTAAATGCGTAGCTTCCCGCTAGGTGGCGCATTTTATCATTTGCACAATTAATTTGCGCTTTTTACAAAATATTACCTCATTAAGGCTATTGAAAATTATCAAAATTAGAAACTACTGTACTTGGTTTACAATTTTTGCTTAAGTCATTTTTTTCTATCACCTACAGTTAAGTGGTGGGGGAAGTATACTTTTGTTTACAGAAAATGGTCTGTAACTTCCGTATACCTTAACCGATTTTCACAAGCTTAGGCTCAATGGAAAGAGTATTAGAAGTTGATTACAAAAATAAATAACATTAACACATTTAATCTATGCGCTGGCTACTAGAGGGCGTTATGTACCACTTAACCCTATTTATGTATTTTTCTCATAAATATCAAATGGAATGATATAACTCGAAGCAGCTTACAAAAAAGAAAATGAAATTACATATTGTCTAAGTACCTTTGGCTTGTTAATTTTTCTCCAAAGAAAAAAGGTCCTATTATCTTCCTATTTAATATACCACAACACACATTTATGCTCCAGCGATTTTGATAATTGACTTCCCTCTGCCAGTGTGGATTTGTTTCTGACCAGTAGTGACTGTTGTGCAAGTTAATTTTACCAGAGCTTGAAAATGTAGCCTCATCCGTCCATAATATTGCAGATAGAAATTGTTGATTATCATTTAACATTCCTTTTAACCAGATGCAATAATCTAGTCGTCGATCAAAATCTATGTCTTTTAACTCTTGATGTAAAACAACATGCTAAGGATGCATTTTATGTTCTTTTAGTATTCTATTCACCAAAGAATAATTTAATTCGAGATCTCTTGCAATTTCCCTAATACTTGCGCGTGGTTCAGCGTTAACGTATGCCAAGACGTTAATAACATTTTCTTCATTTTGTCTTCTACGTACCCTATTTCTTACCGAAACAGGTTGAACATTGCCAGTTTTTCGTAATCGTTCTGCCAGTCTTTTAAAAACTTTTCTTGAATGACGCCGTCTTTCAGGAAATCGTAACCCATATTCTCTTTCAGCAATAACTGAATTTTGTAGACTTTCAAAATACACTGCTAGCATATCATATGCTTCTTCATTTGAAAAATAAAGCATTATAATAATGTGATTTTTTAAACGTTCAAATTAACTTTGACAGCAACAACTAATTATAAATAAACAATCACAAAACAGAAGTGTCATTTCCAAAGGTGACTTGATTACTTTTACAACATCGCCCAGGAAAATAGTTTGACATACTCGTAATGTTACAGCTTATCCATATAAAACCATTGAAGAAATTTTAAGGAATCTAGTATAAAATTTCACTCTAGAAGGACTGAATTTTTGTAAGTACAGCAAATAAGGGGAAACATTTTGAGTTTCTAAAATAACTAGATAATAGGAGCTTTTAGAAATTTTAGCGTATTGTAAATTTCTGTTATGGGTAATAAGTTTTATTATTTTTCATTAATTATACTAATAAATATTGTTGTCATTTGTTTTTACATGACATTTTTTCTAAGAAGGTGTTAAAATCCTACTACGTGGATCTGCCTGCTTGAAATCAAATAATACATTCAAGAATGTAATTTTGAAAAAGGATAGAACTCCAATGGAAATTGAAGAAGATAATAGGATTAGAAAAAAATTTACATCAAGAAAGGAATCAGGAGAAAACATCAAACTAAAATTTGTGCGTGGTAATCTGTCTATCGTAACGGAAAACTAACTGTGTCCCAGCGGTATACAAATGAAATAAATGTTTATTACCAAAATGTGCGTGGTTTATTAACAAAATCAAATGTATTTTATAATAATATCTTAGGGTCTGATTGTGACGTTTTCTTATTTAGTGAAACGTGGCTTCGCGAAGGTGTATTGAATTCAGAACTATTACCAAATACATTTTCTGTTTTTAGATGTGATAGAATAGGTAAACGAGGTGGGGGTGTAATGATAGCAGTACGCAATAGTATTACATATTCGGTTGAAAATATCGCTATTAACACAAACGTTGAAATAGTATGTGTGCGGATTGTTATTAATCACGAAAGTATTTGTTTTGTATGTTTATATATTCCACCGTCTGAATCTGTTAACACTTATATTCTTTTATTTAATGAACTCGACAGTATTCTTGCCCAATATAAAACGGTCATAATTTGCGGTGATTTCAATATTCCTCAATATGTAACCTTACTTAACACACATACTAATGATCCAATTCTCCTGTATGATTTAAAACAACACAACCATAAATTAAATTGCAACAACAGGTTATTAGATCTTATACTAACAACTAAGAATATCAAACATAAACTCACCGATGATCTTCCAATTGTTAATGTCGATAAGTACCACCCTCCACTCTCATTCTCTGTATCAACCACTAATGATGTTCAAGTGAATATTGGTACCAATGTTAAGGGAAAAAAATATAATTTTAAGAAAGCTAACTTCCCATTAATGTACGAGAAAATTTCTAAATATGATTGGACTTCTATTACTTCGGAAAATAACGCTGATGTATCATGTTACAAGCTCTATGAAGCACTTGACTCAATCTTTAAAGAAACGGTGCCACTAAGGGTAAATGTAGCAAACGCTCGTAAATATCCATGTTGGTTCAGCCCTGATACAATTCGTTCTATAAGAATAAAAGATCATTTTCGTAAATTACATAAAATTCACAAACTGGAATACTACAAGACCAGAGTAGTCAGATTACGAAAAGAAATTCGGCGCAATATAATGCGCGATCACGAATTGTTTATTAAAGGTGCTGAGCAATCAATTAACTCTAATCCTAAACAACTTTGGAACTATGTGGCATCCAAAAAATCACAATCTCGTATACCTGGTTCTGTTCGATATAAAAACAAGACCATCGAAAAGCCCCTGGACATAGTCAACAGTTCCTCCGGAACATTTCTGTTCTGTTTATGCCAAAAATAAACCCTACTTCTACAATTCATCTGGAACATCGGAGCTTAACAGCGTACTAAACATTAGCGAAATTAGCACTAATGACATTTTAATAGCTGCACAAAAACTAAGAAATAATTTTACAGCAGGGAGCGATAACATTCCGTCCTTTGTAATACGTGATTGCATCCATGCTCTAGCTACACCTCTTAAGCATATATTTAATATAATACTAAGTACGTCTGAATTTCCCAATCAGTGGAAAATTACAAAGGTTACACAGGTTCTGAAAACGGAAAATAAATATGCTGTTGAAGGTTACCGCCCAATCTCCGTCATAAACAATTTTGCCAAAATATTCGAGACAATGGTAGCTAGTAAGATATATAGTCACGTCGAAACCCGTATCTCCACCAGACAACATGGTTTTATAAAAGGAAGATCCACAGCAAACAACTTATTACATTTCACTGAATTTGTATCCTACCACCTTGATAAGGGTATACAAGTCGATGTTATTCACACGGACTTCAAAAAGGCATTTGACTCAATAAGCCACAGCCTACTTCTGCAAAAATTAGAACGATGGGGTTTTAGTGTCAGTATGATCAACTTATTAAAGTCATATCTATCAAATAGAGAAAACTACGTTGAATATCTTAGTCACAAGTCCACATGTTTCTATCCATCCAGCGATGTACCTCAGGGTTCCAGCCTAGGTCCACTGCTATTTCTACTATACATCAATGATATAGCTAATAATATCCAGTCTCAAATTCTCATGTATGCCGACGATGTAAAAATGTTTTAAAGAAATTAACTCCGAGAGCAACTGTTTAGAACTACAATCTGATTTAGAGCGCATCCAAGAATGGAGTAAGGTAAATGAGTTGCAGCTTAATGTACAAAAATGTAAATGTATGACCTTCTCCAGAACAGTAAATCAGACAAAGTTTAATTACCTAATAGGCGATAGTGTATTGGAGCGAGTCATAGAAGTCAAAGACCTGGGAGTACTTTTCGACAAAAACTTGTCATTTATTCCACATTATACACAAGTTATCAATGCCTCTATGAAAATGTTGGGTTTCATTCGAAGGATTTCGAAGCCATTTAAACATATATCCACTATCATGAATTTATATACATCATATGTAAGATCAAAATTAGAATATTGTGCTGTGGTTCGGTCTCCTTTCTATGCTACCCATATTAAACAATTAGAGCGAGTTCAAAAGGTATTTGTGAAATATCTCTATTTTAAAGTGCATTCTTCATACCCAGATCAGTCAGTCACATATAACGACATGTTATTAATTTTTAACTTGGAATCATTAGCTACAAGGAGAAATATATTATCGTTAAACACTCTATACCAAATATTACATAATAGAATAAATTATCCTAACCTACTTAACCTAATTAATATACATACACCTCGATATTGTAGTAGAAATACCATGACTTTCTTTTGTAATCGCAGTCAAACAAATTTATATTATAACTCCCCGATAAATACTATGATGCGAACATTCAACTGTACCACCCTAAATTCGCTTGATATTTTCAATTGTACCTATCGATACTTTATAGAATACTGTCACAGAACTTTCTCTTTTAGTTAACCAATAAGCGGATATGTTTATGTTTCATGTGTACATTTTTATTTTGTATAAGAAACTATTGTTTATTTTATAATTTTTCCCTGTAATATGATAATTGTATATCAGTTGGGAAATAAATAAATTATTATTATTATTATTATAAAAGTAACTTTAGCCATATATTTTCATTTACACCTTATAGGGTGAACCAACGCTTCGAAAACAACGAAAAACAACAACGAAAATTTAAAAAATCTAAATATCTTTGGAATGACAAGAGATATCAGTTTGCGGTTTTGACGAAACAATATGTAATTTCATTTTCTTTTCTGTAGGCTGATTCGAGTTATATCATTCCATTTGATATTTCTGAGAAAAATACATAAATAGGGTTAAGGGTTACATAACGCCCTCTAGTTGCCAGCGCATAGATTAAATGTGTTAATGTTATTTATTTTTGTAATCAACTTCTAATACTCTTTTCATTGAGCCTAAGCTTGTGAAAATCGGTTAAGGTATACGGAAGTTACAGACCATTTTCTGTAAACAAAAGTATACTTCCCCCACCACTTAACTGTAGGTGATAGAAAAAAATGACTTAAGCAAAAATTGTAAACCAAGTACAGTAGTTTCTAATTTTGATAATTTTCAATATCCTTAATGCGGTAATATTTTGTAAAAAACGCAAATTAATTATGTAAATGATAAAATGCGTCACCTAGCGGAAAGCTAAGCATTTAAAAAAGTTTTTACGCATTTTCCTTTGGCCGATTATGTGATAAGAATTGTTTCCCCCCAAATTCTAGGATATACGGTTTCCGAGATAAGGCCGGTGGCCACCCTTAATGAATCACCCTGTACGTTCGGTTTTTCTCAATAGTGCAAATGTTTTGAAAATATTCTTTTCATTGGCATGAAATTTGTTTGTGTTAGAGGCCTGTAAACATGTCGATGCATTTTAGACATATTTTGTATAATTATTTCAAGAAAGGCAAGCGAGCTGCTAAGGGTCGCCGATAGATATGCAACGTATACGGGGACGATTCCTTAACAGAACCTACCGCTCAAAAATGGTTTACCAAATTTCGTTGCGGAGATACGAGTCTTGAAGATGGACACAGCGGTCGCCCATCGAGGTTGATTCGACTGATATCTAGGCACTGGTTGGGCAAGACTGGACGCTAAAGGTGCGAGAGATTGCGGAGACACTTAAAATATAGCAAGGAACCGTTCAAAGGAATTTGCAACATCTTGGCTACGTGTCCCGGCTCTATGTTTGGGTGCCGCACAAATTGACCGAGGAGAAATTGGATAACCGCATGTCGTTCTGCACACTTTTTAAAACGTATAGTTGTGGATCTTCTACGACAAAGTAGTGTGCAAGATATCTTGGGATAGCGCTGTTGACCCACCGAATGCCACCCCGAAGAAGTGCATCCGAAGAAGATTTTGCTATCCGTATGGTGGGATCATCGTGGTGTACTGTTTTACGAGCTGTTTTTTCAGGGAAAAACAATTTATTTTGAGGTCTACTACACTCAACTAACGAAGTTGAAGCAAGCATTGCGACAGAAACATCCAGATATGGTTAAGCCTAAAGGTGTCATATTCCACTAATTACCGGACCTTGTACCATTCGACTACCACTTGTTCCGATCCCTGCAAAACTCTCTCAGCATGAAATCGTTCGCTAATCAGCGAATTAGTTGTAAAAACGTACCTCAATAGATTTTACGCCTCTAAGCCCCAGATCTTTTAAGAAAGCGGAACATGAAATTGTAGGAAAGAAAGGCAAAATGTCATCAACAAAAATGGAAAATATATCATTGATTAAAATTCATCTTTTGTATAAAGAACTTGTTTCATATCACCGGAACGAATATATGGAACCACCTAAAAGATTTTCATTAAATAAAAACCTTTCGTTCTTTCTTCTGTTTTGGAAAGCCCTAATCATCCCATTTTTTTTTCTTATACCTTCATTAGCTCTCTGATATTTTAATTCAAGTTTCATTAATGTTACAACCTTCGAAAATAGCATCCCATCTTATATTGAGAAAGGCATCATTCAAGGATGTGTAATCGTCACGCTTAAAGTCGTAAGCTATTTCTTCATTATCGAGCCATGCGTTTACAGAGGGATTGTCAAACTGAAAGGTTAAATCTAAGGGAGGGTGGTGAGCATCACATGGTAAAATTGGAGACATCGATTCTGAGAGATGTAATAAAGCTGAAAACTAAGTCTAGAATAACAATATTAGTATTACGTACTGTATTATATTTGTGTGAGTTAATAAAACCAAACATATTTGATACCAGGTTTACTTTAGGACAAACAGATACCGTTCGAACACCATATTCGTCATTTATCCAAGTAGCAGAGGGCAAGTTACAGTCACCAAACATGTATAATATATTAGAATTTGATAGTGACAATGATTCTACGTATTCACAATGATTTTGATAAATTGAGTAGTCTGAGTTAGGAGGTATATAAACAGCTCCGAGTATAATTTTTCGGATGAAATGTCAATAAAAATCATATATTAATCTTCTTCTGAAGGGTTTTGTGTTAATGTGAAGGATATCGAATAATATTCGTATAAGAATATGTAATTGACTTTAAAGGAAAAGGTGTTGATCTAATAGAAAAGAAGATCTTAACCTTGTAAATTGTAATAAAGAAAATGGTTGCGACCGTTACTACGTGGTAATCCATACTTACACTGAATTGAAATATTCAGTATGTTTTAACCCCAAATAATAATTATTATTTATAACAGGTGGGGCAAAAGTCCCGCTACCATTTTTATTGCGCGCCATCTTGGTTCTGTGACGTTTAGCTCAGTTTCGCTTTAAACATTGTGTTGTGTAAACGTCCAAATTTTATTATGGATAAATATACGCCACAAGAGTGACCAGAAAGAGTGACAATATTTATTGAAAATAATTGTTCCATTATTGCCATTCAGCGGAAATTACGTCAATCGTACAGTGCCTCACAAAACCACAATTTATCGTTTACATGCGAATTTTCGACAGTACGGTACGACAACAGACAGGCCTCGTTCTGGAAGACAACGACCGTCTCGCAACACTGAAAATGTGGCTCTGGTGCGCGATAGTGTTGCAGAGTCTCCAGAAACATCAATTCTGAGACGTGGTTCCCAGTTACATATTTCTGTACGCAGTTTAAGGCGAATTTTGAAAACTGATTTGAAAATGTTCCCATACAAAATTCAATTAGCCCAAAAATTGCTACCGAGGGATCATGATCAACGAGTTGAGTACAGTAATGCAATCCTAAGGCTATCTGGTGAAATTGAAGATTTTTCGTCTAAATTGATAATGAGCGACGAAGTCCATTTTCTTCTCAGTGGCCACGTCAATAAACAGAACAGTCGGTTTTGGGGAACACACAATCCTCAATTTAATTGCATCATTGCATCCACTAAAAACAACTGTATGGTGTGGTATTCATGCTGGAAACATCATTGGTCCCTATTTTTTTGAAAATGACCAAGGTGTTAGAGTTACTGTTAATGCTGAACGGTACCAAGATATGATTCGAAATTTTCTTGTGCCTGAAATGGAAGAGCAAGGACTTGAGGACATGTGGTTTCAGGATGGGGCCACAACACATACAGCTTGTGCAACAATTTAATTATTGAATAACTTTTTTCCACGAAGACTAATTTAGCATGGCCAGCCAGATCTCCGGATTTAACAGCAGCAGACTTTTTCTTATGGGATTTTTTAAAATCAAAAGTTTATGTAAACGATTTAACATCTTAAAGACAATCATACCTATAAGAAAAAAGAATATCATTGAAAATTACTGATGACAAAATTGCAGAGAATTTATTTTAGCTGCTTAAACTCAGTTTAAAAGTAGTTTCATTATTTAACAGTAACCTTAATCCTTCTAAGTAAAGATCGAATTTTTCAGATCAAGATAAAATAAAAATCATCTGCTTCAATCAAGTTAAATTAAATGGAAAATATAAAAGGTCAAAAGACTTCTTAAAAATAAGTACCTGCGTTGTAAGAATTAGTGAGTTTAGTGCTAAATTTGTCGTCGCGTCTGGTGCGTGTGCAAGTTTTCTTAATTATTCCAGTAAATCTGGATTGCTTTCTAGTGTTAAATAATCAAATGAAAACTTGTATTTCACAAGTGCGCGTGAATTTAATTGGTTTTCAACCAGTATAATTGAAACTGATTTTAAAATTAAAACATTTATTTTTGATAATGGCACGTTAATTTGTCGAAACTATAGTCAACGTTAAATAAAAAGTTTTATACAAACAACAAGTTATAAAAGTGTTTTCATTTAAAATTAAATCCCTGTCGTAAAGGAAAATTTTAACGACGAAAAATAAGTTAAGTACAAATTATTTTATGTAATTCTATGAATATAGTGGTAAACAAAGCTTTAATTTAATCTGATTATTTTACTTTTATTATTAAAGTTATCCATTGGTATATTTATTTGTAATAGTTTTTTTGGTTGGTAAGAAATTGAATTGCATTTTTTGATATTAACTATTGTTTTTAGAAGTCATATTTAGTCTTTAGTCAAATCTTTCATTTTCGACTTAAAATTTTAATCAAATATGCTTTAAAAATTATACCTTTTACGACACGTAACCGTTTTAAAGTATAGTGCTTGTGTTTTATGCTTTCGCGTATGATTGTGCGCGTGTGCTTCAACTGGATTCCAACTATACCATCATCTTCACATCCTGGATTCATTGGAATCATTGGGATTATACGGTGTCCTGCAAAAAATTAACGCCGAGACGTCAATGTAAGTCTGTTTTTCTTATCTATTTTCGATTCAGAATGTTCGCCTTCGGTTTCATCATATACATTCATCCTCAATTCTAAGCCTTTCTAAACTTCGTTTTTTTAATATCCACCAAAATCGATTAGCTCGCATTAATTCCACTTGATCTATAAGAGAATTCAGTGCCTTAGTCCTCAAAGAATTCATGTAATATTTTAATAGTGTCTGTAGTTGTGTGCTCTTGCTTTATATAAATATTACTCTTCTAGGATAGACAATTCTATACAATTCTTCTTCACAAGTTAAAGAAGATGGAAACAAATGCATTTTTCAAGTAACCAAAACACACCTGTAGTAAAATTTTAAATATATTGTTTATTACTAGAGAGCGGATTTCTAAACAAATTTAAGTAATAGCCAATAATCAAGTGTTTACAACATTTTTTTACTCTGGGTAAAAATACGAATAGACGACTGGCGGTATATCGTTTTCGTTATTTTTCATATTGCAATTTCAAAGCTGAATTTAAAAAAAAAACGCAGACAATTTCTCTATATTATCATCATCTTCAACAAACGATGGACAGTTTAAGTTTAATTTAGATTTATGCAAAATACTTTTAAATTCGAATGTCCCTATGAAACCATACAAAAAATTAAAGATATTATTAACAATAATTATATGTGGTTTGGTGTGGATGAAACGACAGACGTTTATTTAATTTAATAATAGGAGTTTTGCATGAAGACATCCCGACCAACAGTATTTTGATATATTCAAAGAATTGAAGATCACCGATAATAACACTATAGCAAAATTCATAAATGATGGACTGACTAGCTTATTTTTGCCGTAGGCAATACCGAGGTATAAAATTTTACTAAGAATGCTTTTTATGCATTGTACAAGTCCTGTCAGCACATGGATAGAAACGAATTTCTGAAACTTTCCATTGGTAGATTTAATTAAATATGGAAAAATAGTTCTTATACACTCTGTGAGTGCAATTATTCAAGGAGACATTACCTGATATCTCACAGCCCCATGAACCAGTGCTAACAAAATGGGGAACCTGGTTAGATGCTGCGATGTCCTATGTGAACAATTTTGAAGAATTTAATAAGGTTATATACGACTTTCCCAAAACGACAAGCAAATCAGTTAATGACTGTCAACCAGTTCTTAAGAAACTGCTTCAAAATTTAGTTACATAAAATGTAAATGTCAATTTTTGTGATTCCTTTGACTGACCTCAGGAATTTCATTTCCATCGCTTGAACCTTACCTTTTTGTTGATTATTCAGTGTCCACGTCTCACAACCAAACGTTAAAATAGGCCTGTATATAGATTTGAAGACCTTTATTTTAGTTCCACTCGTAATTTCTTTATTCTGTATAAAGTTTTTCTTCATTGCATGGAAGATTTTTGACGTATTTTCTAATCGTATATTTATTTCAGATTCGTATTTCCAATTTGTTTCAATATTTATTCCTAGGTACATACAGTTTTCCACTTGTTGTATTTGTTTACCGTCTACTATTACTTTTAATTCTTCTCTATCTCCCATCACCATCACCTTTGTCTTCTGTATATTGATCTTCATTCCATATTTATTTATTGTCTGTTTCCATACTTTTAGGTTATGTTCGATATCATTGATGCTACTCCCATTTTATTCCAATGTTATTCAATTTATAGATTCCTATATTTAGTGGTTTTGTCTGGGTGCTACATTTTTTAATAATTTCGTCCATAAATATTATGAATAGTAGCGGGCTTAGCCCACCTTTTTGCCTCAGTCTATCGTTAGTCTTCAGATATATAATTATTTTGTATAATAAAGGTGGTGTTATCGTCATATATTCTTCGAGTGAGTCTTATTAGTTTGTGGTCAATTTCATGTTTGTCTAAAATGTTCCATACTGATCTTCTACTAACTGTATCAAAAGCTTTCTGTGTGTCTATGAATGCTAGATAACATTTTTTACGTTGTTGGTGCATTTTTTCGGTAATTTGTTTTAATGCAAATATCTGATTTAAAATGCTTCTGCCCTTCCAAAATTTGCTTTGTGCATCATGTAATTTACTATCTATTTTGTTTCTAATTTTTAGATTAATTGCTCCAAGATTTTGGTGATGGTGTTTAGTAAGATTATGCCTCGATAGTTATTGCAATTTTGTTTTTCTCCACTCTTGTGAATTGGTACTAGTAATGTTTCTGTCCACTCAGATGGTATTTTCTCTTCCTGCCATACCTTATTTATTATTTTTTGTAAAATTTCTAATCCTTCGCTGTCCATATTTTTCAATGATCTTATTATTTGTATTAGTTCCTCTTTTGTTATCTCTGCCTCATTGATTTCCTTTCCGATTCTCCTCTATATTCCTGTTTTCCATTGTCAATAATTCCATGAAATATTCTCGCCGTCTTTTCATAATTTCTTTCTCCTCTGCCAAGATCTCATTTTTTTGTTCTTAATTTTTAATACATTATTTGATTTGTTGGGTCGCCTCATTTTCTTCAGTGCTCCATAAATCATTTTTATATTTGTTTTGCCATCCTTTTCTAATTTATTTTCAAAATTTTCCCACATCTTTGTCTTTTTTCTTTTTATTTCAGATTTTACTTTTTGTCTGCTGCTTTTTATAATTTTCATTCGTCCTGTCATTTAGGTATATTTGCCAAAGTCGTTTTTTGTTTTTTTATTTTGATTTTTATGTTTTCCGGCCGCCGTTTGTTTTTTGTACTTTCTCTTCCTGGATGTACCACAAACTTCAGATGCTGTTTGCAAAATTATTTTTTTAGGTCGTCCCACATGATTTTAGTGTCCTTGTATATATTGAGTTTCTTCCATTTATTTTTTAATTTTTCTTGAAATTTTTTAGCTAACTCTATTTCATATTGGGAGAAGTAATAACAAGTGTATTACTTCTCCCAATATGAAAATTTGGTTCCATCAAGAATGTAGCAAAACAAGTATCGAATTTAACTCTATTTCGTTTAGTTTAAATGTTTTGATCGTTCTAAATTCTATTTTTTTTTTGCTCTTTGTTTTTATTGTTGTTAATATGTTATTTAGCTTGAAGAGTTAGTAGGTAATGGTCACTTCCAATTTCTGCGCCTATTCTTACTCTGATATCCTTAACAGCCTTTAGTTTCTCCTCATCTTCTATTAGTATATAGTCTATAATGGATTTCTCATTTCTACTGGGCATCTCTCTCGTGTATTGTGTATCTGTTTGTGTTTATACCACGTGTTCAGTTATCTTTTACCATTATTATTTCTTATGTTTTCTCCGTAATTTCACACTCTTTTAAAAATTTCACCCCTTTTCCCAACTCTTGCGTTCAGATCACCTATTACTATAACATCCTCTTTGCATTCATCTGTTATTTTGCTCAACTCATTCCAAAATGCATCTTTTTTGTGGGTTTTTATGACTTCGTTTGGCCCATATGCGATTATTATATTGTTTATAATCATGTTTTCTTTTTTGAATTTAATTATTAATAATCTATCAGATATATATACATAATCCTTTATTTTGTGTATTAAATTTTTATGTATCATACATCCAGGGGGTATTGGATGTTCGTTTTCTTCCACACCACTATAAATAATTATATGCCCATTCTCAGTTTTTGTAGTTTATTTTCCTTTCTGCTAGTCCTATTTTTTCCAATTCTTCCTCCAACTCTTTTTCTTTGTTTTTTATCCCTCTTATATTTCAGGTACCTAATAACCATTTGGTTTTGTATTTTGTATCTCCATTTACATGTCAAGTTTTCGCGCCTTTTCCTTTGTTATTTTTGTTGTTATGTTTGTTTATTATTAATGGTGTATCTGTTAGTTGCTCATATTTTTTTTTAGTTTTTTGTATATAATGTTACACCTTGTTGTTCTTTGTTCCATCGATATGCTTCATTGTTAATGATAAATTTTTGGTATCAAACAGAAACTCTGTAACCTTTCTCCTTTTAAGGTACAAAAGGAGAAAGGTTACAGAGTTTCTGGCAATACTCCTTATTTCTTTCTGTATTTCTTGTTATTTTTTGTATAGTCATTTTCATTGTATATTTCTGTATCTCTAATATTTCTTTTGTTTTTCATTGTTTTTATTTTATCATTAAACTACTACAAATTCATGCTTTAAATTTGTACGCGTTTTTTATCTTTATTTTTTCTTTTATGAATGTTTCAACTCTATTTTTCACATTTCGATCTTCTAGTTGCAGACCCGTTATAATTATATTATTATTTTTCTTCACTCTTTCCTCTTTTTCCGCGTTTTCCTCTAAGACCTCGGTTCTTTTTATTAATTTATTTTTTTCTTCGATCCACTTTTCTTCATTTTTCTTGTTTATATTTCTTAATTCTTGTTTTTCTGCTTTTAGTTCTAAAGTGTTTTTCTTCATTTGTGTTTTTATATCTAAGAGTAATAATTTTAACTATTCTATGTTATCCGTTTCCATATCCTGTATTCCTTTAACTATTTCTTTCTGCGAGATTTTCTTATTTGTATTTTGTTGTGTGTCTAATTTTTCCGCTAGTATTAATTGTTGTTTTGGTGATCTGAGTATTTTTTTAATTCTGTTAAATATCTTTTGTTCTTCTACACTTGATTCTAAATCCTCTCGGTTTCTTTTCTTATCCGCATCCATTTAATATGTTCTTATTACAGTATCTGTTTGTTTTCACGTTGTTGATATAACAGTCTAAAATACCGTTGTATTTTGAATATTAAATAAAATAAACTTGATTTTGAATAGCGACCAATTTTCAAATGGATCCACCTTTAATTTAAAATGAAGAAACGCTTTTCCACTTTCAGCAATTTATTGAGCGACAGAAGTAATAAGTTTACAATTAAACACCTAGAACAAGATTTAATGATCAACTGTTTTTATGAATAGATTTTAGTTATTTTGAAATGTATATAAAATTACAATTTAATTTTTAAATACTCTTACATAATATTATATATTGCGTAAAGAAAGTATGATTATTTTAGTTTTAAGCAAAATTTCTATGTAAAACATGTTGATAAACGTGTTACATATTAATAAAATATAGTTTTCTTTACTGCTTTTTTCCTGTTTTTATGCTTTTTTAATGCTTTTTTTCTCTAAATTTAATGCTTTTTGTCACATTTTTTAAGCTTTTTTATCCGCTCTCTATTTATTACTGTTATTTAACTCTAGACTACGATTTATTGCTAATGAAGTGCTTTCCTTCGTACCAATATTAATTGATGATGAAAATAGGTACCCAAAAAAATATGTTATTATCAACGGCCAGATTGTGAAATTACTTCCAAAAATTGGGAACAAACTCCACTAACGTTTTCATCTCTTACGAAAATGAATATGTTATATGCATTTTAGAAAATATGATTACGATAATTAGGGCATATTGATTAACGAGCAATGATTTAAGCTTAGGCATAACTATAGACTTTCAACGCTGATATCTTCTTCGAGTTTTATTGAACTCTTATTAGATAAACTCGTGTGGTATAGTCTGCCACTTAAACGATTTTTGAAGGATTATATTACTGATTCCTTAGCGACAACTTATGATCTCTGCACTTGGAACAAATGCGATTGCCCATAAAATCATTAAACAACATTAAAGCTATTATGTTGGAATAAAAATCTCGGGTTAATAATAACTGAACAAATATAGAAATATGTCCTTATTACTAATTTAACTTTACTGAAATAAAATTTTAATAGAATTTTGAATGATTATATAACTGGAAAGGTGTATCGCAATGATAAACAAAGAATACTGAAATTGATTTGTTAAAGCATTTGTGGACCACCTATTTTATCTCTCCCCTTCTCATTGTCGTTCTCCTCGATTTTCTCCTCTCTTTTACTCTGCTATTAATGTCTCTTCTGATTTCTCTCTTCACTTACTCTTCTCTCTCATCCTCTCTCGTTCTCTCTCTCTCTCTTAATGGAGGCGAATCTCTTAAAATTCTTCAATATTTTTAACCCCTATTTTATTTTTCTCTTTTGTAAGAACATAATAAATAAAACAATTCAGATAAAATCAACCTTCATAACTACATATTGATCAAAAACTCAAGGTTTTATTGAGAATATTTCTTTAATGAATTTATTTAATAAAAATAAAGAAGATGAATATGGTGGTTTAAGCTAGCTGAGGTTAGATGGCGCTAACTAAACAAAAAATTTTGTATATCTAATTTTAATAAATGGTTTTCTATGAATACATTTTTATCTTGCTACATGTCTCCCATTAACACAATCAAAGTAGAATATTGAAACACACATATACGCTGCTACTATTTTAAAAATTTATGATTTTAAATAATTGTAAATAAGTGCACAAACGTCATATTTAGTTAAAGTGACTGCGTAACCGAAACAATACGTACATAAGGTGTAAGTACTACCCAACTCTAATTTACTTAATACCTATAAATATAACTTCCAAATACACATGTGGTAGGTGTTGCAAATCCCTGAATTTCCTGCTACACCGTGGTCTATCTAACCCTGTTGTTAATCAAAGTCATCACGAAAGACCGAGTGATGTTAAGTGTGTGCAATTGTTTACCCTTGCATCAAAATTCCTTTCCTACGTTTTTACCTCTATATGAAATTTATGTGTTCTTAAAACAGAAGATCATTTCGTCTAATCTGTTGTGCGCATCAGTTAAGTCCCCGACTGTCACTTGGAAGACGCGGGTTCGCGCTTACCTGGCGGGATATGTTTGTATATTATTTTATTTAATTCATTAACCATCTTGACAAATAAACACTTTAATATGAATCTGGACTCTATCCCAGAAAATTTAAGTTTGAAAGATTCCGTTAAATTAATTATAACTCCCGGAAACAATCATAAACAGGAGCTTATAAAGGAAGTTGCTGACATTAGAACATATATCAATTTAAAATTTGAAGTGTATACGCTAAAATTAAAAAGCTGGAAGAAAAAATGTAAACTTACAAAAAACAGTTTTAAATCTCGAAAAACAGGGAATGAAAAACAACCTCTTCATTCACGGGTTAAATGAACATTTAAAATCAAGTGAAATTACAAATTTCATTCGAACTAAATTACAAGTTTCCCTAGAGGTCATGCATGTAAGGCTTGGGTTCTTTAAAAAAGAGTATGACCTCCGAAAAAAAATAGAAGTTCTAAAGCTTGCTCATCACTTGAAAAACACGAATATATATATATATATATATATATATATATATATATATATATATATATATATATAAACAATGACTTAACTAAGAAAGAGAAGAGAGATGAAAAAATCTTACGTACATACTTAAGAAAAGCAAGACTCTTCAACTTATCTTGAAGTACATTGGTCTTGGAAAGGATGCCGTAAATCTCTTAAGCAGCTATCTTTCCAATCGCAAGCAATGTGTTAAAGTGAATGATAGGGTATCTGACCTTATAAATATAAACAGAGGTGTCCCCCAGGGTTCTATATTGCGACCCTTGTTGTTTTTAATATATACAAGTGGTATATTGGATCAAATGACTAACTGCTTTTGTCATATGTATGCGGACGATATCCAAATCTATCATTTCTTCCCTCCAGAAATTATAGATAATTGTCAACGACAGATAAATGAGGATCTTATGAAAATAACTAATATATCAAGAACTTTAGACCTCTGTATAAATCCTACAAAGTCCTCATTTCTTGTGTTTGGAAATCAAAACGCTCGTAAGGTTGCGGCGGAGAAACTAGACTTTCACATTAATGCAATTGCTATTCCTTATGCCGAGGAAGCCAAAAATGTATGTGTTAATATGGATACATCATTAGTTAATAAGTATATCCAGCAATATCTCTTGCTGAACTTCGCATTTTCTGCTATTATGTGTTTATCTTTTGTATATTTACTACTGATATTGTTAAGTAATGTAATATAGTGGAAATAAAGATTTATTATTATTATTATTAACAAGCCATCATTTTTAAAGTATTTTAGAAGAGAAGTATTAAAATTTCTAATGGCGTTAATTCAAATTATCGCTACAAACTCAATTATCGCCGAAAGGAAAGTTCAACATGATCGATTCGGGACTACCAATATATAAAGTTGTAAATAACAATTAATGGCATATAAAGTGTAATCGACGCGTCATGACTAAACAAATTTGTAATTTGAAACCAGGTGTGACGCGCGTGCATCGCATGCCGGACAAATGCCAACAATGGCTCGTTTGATCATTCTATTTATTCACTGATACAAATTTAATGCGCCGTCCGTTATGTCACAATTATCAATCATAATGCAAGTTTTTGTGTGACCGACCGCAAACGTACACACACGTGTAAATTACAGCAAAAAACTGCCAAACTACTACTGTCACAGATACGTTGGCACGTTATTGCCACTGGCTGAATGTCATTTCATCACCTACATTCATTTTTAATGTTTATATCAACAATATAAAGTGAATTATTAAAGAATTGTTTATTCAAAATACAGATAATAAACTTTAAGTTGATATAATCATAATTACTACATCATTTCTCACCTAATTAAACATTTTATTACCTACGTAATTATTCGCAGAATATAATTAGGTAGCAAAAATGTTCACCAGAGTTCAATGAATGAATGAATTCATTTCATTCATCACCTTTCACTAACTGACGACTTTGGGAACACATGAAGACGCCCCTAAGTTTAACTATTTTTAAGGTACCAATAATAACTATTAAGGAAGGGTTCTTATTAACACATTAATAGACCAATTGGTTTATAATTTATGTGAATAGAAATTAGTTGATAATTATTTGAATTAAGCAGCTGTATGTCCTGTAAAAATTTTCTAAAATATACAGATCTAATAGTGCATATCGTTCTTAACTGATTTGATTCAATTTTGAACTGTAATATATTTCTTGGTCTAATTTGCTACAAAAAACGTAGATTTGTATGGCAGTACTTATTCATGTGAATGTGAAGGAAGAAAAGTTCTTTACGGAAATGTGGTACACCGCAAATCTCATATTTGATTAGCACTGGAACAACTAGAAGAATTAGAGGAAATCATCAATGTCCGTTCAGATTATTGAATTGTGCGATTTTGCCTTACATTGGAGAATAACTTACTAATGTAACTACTCAAAGCATAATACCATTCTGAATGCATGGAATTCAGCTTGTATTTTAATTTCGTGATCATAGCCGAGCGTGTGGATGGCCTAGATTATTTATCAAATCGTTCATTTCCATGCTAAAATGTAAAGGCTCTGTTATTATAAAGGTGTTGCAGAATAGTGCAGCGAAGCAACAAGCTTATTTACACAAATACAAAAACAACACGCATGAGGAATCTCATCATAGATGGCATTAAACCTAGTAATTGCTGTAATGAACACAACAATATTGCGATATTTGATAGGAACTTGGGTTAACATAAACAAGAATTATTTTAAGGATTCATTTGCTGAGGAAAATAATTAAACGTAAAAAGGATGATGGTTACGATCGTTACTAAGTGATATAGGCATATAAAACATAGTAAATAGATTTATGCTAAATTTTACAAAAATCATTTAACTTTAATTACAAGCAACACACTGTCAAGAAAATTTATAGTGGCATAACTTTTTTTTTAAGTATTCAACCCTTCTATTAAATTATAACACTCAAACAAACAAAACACCTTTATCATTGTATTTAAATATTAAATTGAAAAAAACAATCACAGATGCCCTTTATTAACACCTAATAAATCTTACGTACCGACGAAATTCAATTAAGAACCTCTCGCCGACTGTTAAACGTCAGAAGTTATTACCTGCAGATGTTGAATAAATTATTCCATTATTGACACAGTTTTGTCGCATTTCCACACCGCCCACCGGTCTATTTTACAGAAATCAATAATACAAGTACGAAAAAAAATGGTAACGAACATGAACCGCATTACATTTATCTGATTGTGGAAAAAAATCAATTCACTATTTATTATTCATTGGATGACAGTTAAAAATAATATTGAATTTTAATAATGATATGGTATTATTTTGAAAAAAATTGTTGATGTGTACTTGAAGCATAATTGTACATAAATTTAGAATAATTTGTCTACCGCACAAGAAAAATTTAATCATATAGAATTACTAGGGTGTAATGATGTTTGTAGTGATTTAAACTAATGTTAACTAACTAAATCACGAAAACTTTGGTTATTATGATTTTGTATTATGCGGAATAATTAAGCTTATTGTTTTTAATTATTGTTTGCCCTCCAATGAGGCTCAAATAGACCTGTTTCGGTCTATTTGAGCCTCATCAGCGATAATTGAAAAAAGATGTATTTGCAAAATTGTCCCACCTTTTTGTTATCAAAAGATGCATGGTGGGACAATTTTAATACCACTTCAGACGCGTCAAATGTCATATAATACAATGGTTAATTATATGACATTTGACGCGTTTGAAGTGGTATGAAAATTGTCCCACCATACATCTTTTGATAACAAAAAGGTGGGACAATTTTGCAACCACCTAACCCCTAAGGGTTAACGGGTCTATAATGATATTACTAATTATAAAGCATTCTGTAGATACCAATGAGGTGAAAGCTATAGTCTATACAAATTTTTCTACCTGAAGGGAATTAGTACCGACCAATGATTGGATTGAGTCTTAAGTCGCTTAGGTTTTTTACTACAAAGATGATTTTTTTATAGAATGCAATAATTTTAACAGTTATATAGACCAGTTTTTTCAGTGACCTTTTGCCATCTTTCAGGTAACACCATCAAGCCCTTCTCAGCAAAAAATTAAGCACGTGCTGTTTGACACTATTGGCTGAATTAAATTATTTACCACTCAAAGAGTTTTGCAAAGATCGAGATAAATATGTAGTCAGACTGCACAAGATCTGGTAAGTATAGTGGATGGTCTATCAAATCCATTCCAAGCTCCAGCAACTTCTGGCGGGTCATTATACTTGTGTGTGGTCTTGCGTTGTCATCGTGGAACACATCACCCTTATGATTTATTTCTAATTCTAGCTCCTTTACGTTGATGGATTCATTCAATTTGTCTAATTGGCGACAGTACACAGCCGTATTGGTGGTTTGGTTCTATCGTAGTAGTTCAAAATACACGACTTCTTTGTAATCCCACCAAATTGACAACATAACCTTCTTTTGGTGGATATTTGCTTTCGAAGTGGTTACAAGACGTTGTCGTAAATTATCCATTTCTCATCGCCAATTACAATAAGTAAATTACTAGCATCAATAACTTCAATAACGATCTTGAAAACTAATAAACTCCTTTCTAAAATTGAAAGATTTACAGTAGCTATTTTTGATTAAGTGATCGTAACCAATAATTGCGGTAAATAAAGTCTTAGCCATAATAAACTAAACATGAATACACAATATAATAATATTATATAATATATACAACTTATATAAGGAGTTTCCAGCTTCATCCAAACAAAATTTTTGTACGTTTTGTTATATATTTGTATATATTCATATGTATTTATTTTTTTTGGAAAGAAAGCTAAAGACTAATAAACATAAACATAAACATAAACATATATAATAGATCAGATAGAATATATTTCACCATTCTACAATAACAAAATCAATAAATATATAGAATAGACAAATATTGGTATGGATAGTTTTGCGAAGATTATTTTTGTTCAGTTTAGCTCAAGTCTTCGAATTTGCAAGTTAAAATGGTTCTGGAGAAAACCGATTTGCTAAGTTTCGTTGTTACCAACGACAGTTGCCTAAAGAAGACCAATGCGACTTATAAGTTACATAGAGTCATTGTGAAGTAAGTGAATATTTCGTGAACTACGACCAAAGTATCAAATCGGTACTTTTCAGAACCGTTAAAACTTACAAACAAACAAAAGATAAATATACCAACTAGTAGCTGATTCTAGCTAATCTACGTCAAATGTAAGGCAGTAGTCCTCCAGATCAAACAAATAGTGGAATGAATGACTCGATCTAATTATTTTCTAAGCCTCTCTTCCTTTCTTCAATAGCAATTAGCAAGGAATTAATATCTTTAAATATTAAAACATCATTCAAAACAAATAATTCACTACACAAATTTATCAATAACGCAAAAGACAAAACTGCTGAACATGAAACGTCTGGCGTCTACCTGTTAAAATGCGGTAATTGCCCAAAAGTGTATGTAGGACAAACAGGCTGGAGATCGAGGACCGAATCCGTGAATTAAAAAAAGTTAACAACATCAATTTCGTCCGAAATTTTGAAATATTACACATATATTACAAAGGAAGAAAATTAAACCTACTCAAATAGTTATAAATAAATAAATTTAACAAACGCCATATTTTATTAAACGAAGAAACGGATCTCAACAATTCACCATTACTTAATTTAAAATTTTTTGTACCTGTAATACCCCCTCCATATTCATAGTGTTTCGTAGTATTTAAGTCGCTATTGCAAGCAATTGTAGCAGTATCTACAAAATAAAACTAAACTCAAAGCGATCGTGTTTTTTCATAATAAATTCACAATTTTGATAATGAGTGGAAAAGCTCATTTTCATATTTTCATTTCAATGATGTTGTGAATCATCAAAGTTTTCGATAGTGGACCTCTGATAATCCACAAACTCTACATGAATTACAACTATACAGCCCCAAATTTACGGTGTAGTGCAGCATCAGAAAGTTTAGTGTCATACTTTTTTGAGGAACACTGTGTCCGTGATAGCTGATCGTAACGTGAATATGCTGAACAACTTCTTGATAACTGAGCTGAGATGACGAAGAATCAATCTACAAAATGTTTGGCTCCAACATTTCGGAGCTACTGCCCATACTGCCTGAATGTCGATGGCTGCTGACAATAATTTCCTTATCGCATTATCTCTAGATTCGCTCTTCTATATCTAAAGTACCTCATACACTGACCGAACTACGATAAGTGATAAAGCAAAACATCGCTCAGACCGATCGCCAACTATTGTAGAGAGTGGAAGCTAACTTCAAAGAGCGCCCACACATTTGTCAGCCTGATCATGGACACCATCTTACTGATATTATTTCTCGTTCATACGATACTCAAAATATATGTTTAGACCTACTTATTTTTGCCAAACAAATTTTTCTTAAATCCTTAAGTAGTGAAGTACATTTCATTTGTAAAACGTAAGTTTTCCATTGCATTACTTCAAAGATTGCCTCAACGAGGCGCTTAATCTTATACGAATTATTAGTTAAAACATCTTTGTAGGTTCTTATGTTGGCCAATATCCTAAGATTTTCACTGATGGCAATATACAATACACCAAATAAGCAATTGTGGAACAATGGCCACAAGATATAAGAGATTTGTTCTTTCTATAAGAAACACTACTAAGTATTAACTTATGTAAATAAAATTATTTCGCCTTTAACAAAAACGACACGATATCTGAAGATATCGTAGGTCTCATATTATTTATTCAAAAGTTATTGCTCTGCATCTATTTTATTATTGGAAGCTTTCTTCTTTAGCTTTGATAAAGCAATAATTTTGTAATAAAATTCAAATGCAACTGTTACAATCCATTAGCGCTATTTGCCACTTTCGCCGGACGTTCTTGAAGGAACGCAGATCTGCTCCACAAGTGCTACCTTCTGGTGATAAGAGTGCATTCTTTCTGGGAAGAATATTTTTAAATATTTTTCTACTCCTCGGGATGAGCATGCATGATACCATTTTTTGTAAACATTTATAGATCGTTTTATAAATCCACCCCTGTAATTATGTTCCATCAAGAATGCAGCAACGATAGTATTAATTTTATTTAGAGATTGGTACGTGATAACGAATTTCAAAATAAAATTGTTGAATTTTTGTCGTTTTCGCCCTCGAGATCGCCTCACTTTGGTGGTTTTGGGAATCTAACATTAAACAAATTAAGGTTAATTACTGGAAAATGTTAATTGATCTTCAAAAAATTACATACACTCTTGGTTCAAATAGAGGCCATATTGAACTCTTGTCCTATTAGTTCCTTGTCAAACGATCCTAATAATCCACATTTCCTGTCCCCTGTCCACTTCCTTATCGGAGACACGCTCACATCTGTGCGAGATCCGGATCTACAAGATATCAAGATAAATAATTAAGCAGATGGCAGCATCTTCAACGTATGAGACAAGACTTTTGGAAACGTTGGGTGAAGGAGTACCTATCCAGTCAGCAGGTCAAACAAAAATGGCGGATGGTGTCTAAGACAAATCTTGAGATAGTCCAACAAACCCTCGTTCACGAAGACAACTTGCCACTAATAATGTGAAGAGTCCGACGAATAGTGGAGGTTCATCCCGGAGAAGATAACGTCGTAAGAGTGGTCAATAGATTGTATAGACAGACCACTTCAGGTCACCTGAAGCGAGCAACGAGGCGAATATCCATTTTGCCCAGTCAGTAATGTCGAAACGTCGCCGAAGGAGTTTTGTCAAATCCAAAATTTATTAACAATCTAATTGATAAGATTAGTAAACAACAAAAATTAACATCAAGGTGGTCGAAGAAAAGTAAAATTTCCTCCAGTCCAGTGTCACTTGAAGTCTAAGTTAACAATTTGGAACAATAACAGAAAGAAGACAGCTTGAGAATGTTTGGAATACGTAGGAAAGATGGCGACAAAGAGGAAGATTCACTCATTAACATTTATAACGCCAAAATGAAATTCCGGTGTTGCCTTCCGAGGAATTTAAAATGCTTCTAAACTCCTAGTTTCCTTCCACAATCGGCAGCTAAGAAATAAAGTGTTTGCGTCGAAACGAAAGTTAAAAGGTACAAAAATTGTTAGCGCAAAGAGCTCACACTAGCCCGCTTAGACTAATCAAGGCTGTACCCCCCCAAACTAACTAATAAAAATATTTTTAGTAACTACGGTCCGGTGTACAATTAGGTAGGTGATGGCACTAAGAAAATTTTTAAAATTGAGGTCGTAGTAAATATATAGTTATAATAATAGCTTACTTATAATTTAAAAAAAAAACCGAACATATTTCCTAAAATCTACAACAAATGAGTCTTATTAAGACTACAAGAAACAAATCACTTTTGAAACAACTACTTCTTTAGCTAATACTTCGACAGACATTGAATGATACAAAAGTAATTTGGGTGTTACAAAATAGCAAGGCTATCAAAGCAACACTGGTTTGAACGTATTTCTTTCTGTAAAATGAACTAAAAGTGATTGAATGTACGCTAAATAGTTTATGAGTGACTATACTATGGTAAATTTGGAACAAGAAATGAATTTAGGTTGATGTAATTAAAAATAAATTAGCAAAAGCAATTTAAAAAATTCAATACTCAATTTTATAACCATCTGCAGACACGTGTTTCGAACTTTCGCGTTTTCCTTAAAACTGAATCCCACCTTAGGATTTTTTAATAATAATTAGAACTTAGTTTTTTATGTATCTTTATTTAGAAATTAAATATTATTTGTATTATTATAATTACACACAAATAAAGCAATTTATTATTATAAAATTAACTGTCATCATAAATCATTTAATACGTTGTTTGCAAATTTAGTACTGAGCTTAACATCCTTAACTGGTTGGGAGGGATTATGGAGTAGATCATTAGAGTGTTTGAATTTGGTTAGGATCCTAGAGGCTGATTTTAATAAAATTTCAAATTCTCTTCCAAGTTTTGTTTATTCTTTGCCTCAATTTTGACCAAATATCCTCATGATGT
The DNA here is from genome assembly GCA_963969525.1 of Ontholestes murinus. Taxonomy (NCBI): domain Eukaryota; kingdom Metazoa; phylum Arthropoda; class Insecta; order Coleoptera; family Staphylinidae; genus Ontholestes; species Ontholestes murinus. The sequence continues at coordinate 95,094,129 of OZ018387.1, forward strand.
CTAAAATTTCAGGAATGAAGATGGTACCAGAATCGCAAACCTGTTCGACCAACAGTCCATACGAAAACGAAGAGATGCTCATGTGGAGCAGGGTGGCATCGCAAGCGCCGAACTTATCTCTGGTCTTCAAAATATGTGCATCGTTGATGATTTCAATTGTGTCCTTGGAAATCTTTGCTTCAAGACATGTACATTCTTCATAATTTAAATGGTGCCCTTGGAAATCTTTATCGGGATAGCCAGAGCAAGGAAGAAATATTTTTTTCAGAACCCAGACTAATGTTCTGTGCTAAAGTGACGGATAATGGGGCAATAGATGGGCCGGAGCACTTATCACGGACCTCGATGAAATCGCCGCGGGTTATGACGAAAACCACATTACGCGCATGTGCGGCAGAAGTTTCTCGACAGGTGTCCCTTAATAACCTTATGCGTCATTGTGATCTTGCACATAAAGACGACGGCGCTGTCATGGAGCAACATGTGGATTTGTTGCATATGCTTTGAACCGACATTGTCAGTACCTACAGCACTTTGGATAATCTTCAATATTTCTTTATTCTTCTTTATTCTTTATTGTCTTTGTTTCTCCTGCTTACAAAATTACAAAAAACTATATAATATACATACATTCAATATAAAATAAACAGATAATTTAGGACACAGGAGTTACGGGCGGAGTTCACTGTTTACCAATGTTCTTCCACTCAAACCCACGTTCTTCAGTAGACTGGTGACATATTTTCGCCATTTTCCCAGGCCTAAGTCAATCAAAACGACTCATCAAAGTCGATCACAGCCATAAGGAGCTTAAACACAAAAAACGAGGGGAGAATATTCACGGGACTCACGACAATGCATTATGCGCTCTGGTTTGTGGAAAATGGGAAAAACGAAAAGTGGAAATTGCACATATTATACACTTGTGTCGAAATTGCCCACAAGCGTTTTTCATACTTCAAAAAAAGATCGATTATCCCATGATGAAGTGAGCAGCGTCATCCCCAAGAAAGTTATCAGGTTCACAAAGGACGTGGGGCTGCTTGGGAAGTGAAGGGCAGAACAATAGATCTGTTATATTGCAGTTCACGAGAGATTAATTCACCTCAAAATGACCCTGTAACCTGTAGTTTCAAGAAATAGTTTGTTTTCCAAGTGGTCTTGTCCTCCCTATCTATTATATCTTGATACTTGCAGTGACTCTAAATCAAAGTTAAAAACAAGGCGTAAGATAAGGGCGCAGTGTATCGGATTTCAAGAAATATCATCGTTGGTAGAAAAGGAATTAATAATTTCTCATCCATATTTTAACAATATTCTAGCATTTTTTCTTTAATTCGTCAAAAACTTTCTATCATTTCATGTTTTAACCTATCAGAATTTTACAGATATTTATATTTTTCAAATTTTCTAGTATTTTTTTTCTCTTGCAAATAGCAAAAACTAGAATTTATCATCAATTTTTCGTTTAGATATCTTTAAGATATTTTTCTTCTTTTTCCTAACTTCCTAAAACTTGTTTTTTCTTTCAAGATTTTTCATTGTGTTATAATTCTTTCAGAAATATTTCCTTCTACAAATCTTCACTCACTATTATTCAAAAACACTTCACTCTATTTTGTTTTATCTTATCGAAATTTTGGTCTTCTTGTTTTCCGGTTATTTGACTTATAACTTTTAAATTTTCTAGCAAGTTCTTTTCCAAATTTAGGTATTTTTACTCTTTTTCTTTCTCAATTTTTACTAATTTATCTTGCTTCAATTTGTTGGATTTTGGAATGTGTTCTTTTTTTCAAATTATTTATACTATAGGTCCAAAAATTCCCAGCAATTTCTCTACTAAATATAATAAATTTGAACTATTTTCTATCAAACTTTTTCTCTCACTCCCAATCTCTTACTCTAAATATCTCAATATCTCTCTCCCTCTCTCTCTCTTTCTTGCTCTCTCCCTCCCTCTCTATCTCTTTCTCTCTTCTTTCCTCTCTCTCTTTCTCTCCCTCTCTTTCTCTCGCTCTTTTTCTCCCCCTAACTCTCTCTTTCTTTCTCTTGCACATTGAGTTTACTACAGTAATAGTCGAGAAAATGTAAAATATAGTCATTGTAAAATTCAAGTGGTGAACGCATACGGTTAGAGCCAAACTAAAGATAGCGAGAGTATAACATTGTTGGTTCGAGTCAGCAATTGGATAGGTGACCGGTAACATTCGCCATTAGGATACAATTAATGATGCAACAAATAACGCGGCGGAAGGACCAAGTGATCGATATCCAAACACTACTTACCACAAGCTTGTTCAAGAAGCTAACGGTGGATCGAGTAGTTGTTCGAAAAGGAAAAGGAATAATACTAAGAGGAGTCTTACCATTGTATTCCTAAATCCTAGGAAGCTAAATATAGGTTAGATTAACTTAGAATTAGTTTAAATGTAAGTTGCAATACTTTTGTGAAGCAATAAAAAAATTATATTTAAAAAAAAGCAGTACTATTACTTCTGTAGTAATTTTACTACATTCACAATTACGATAAATTGATTTCGTTACAGCTATAAATTTCAAAGAAGTAAATATCACGTTTTACTGTAAATTATATATTAAACATAATTATTTACACCAATTTTTACGTTCATACTTTATTACTGTTGTTATGGAATAAACATACGTTTCTTAATGTATTAACACTCTAACAAGATATTTCCAATTATGCGGTTACACTTTTTTCTTCTTTAAGATCGCAATTGCAAACGTGTCCGAGCACCACCTCATCGGCCGTCCGAGCCGAAACAAAACAAAAACCGTACGTTATTTACACATAACGATATGTTCTCGTTTTTTTTTTTCATGTGTGTGTGTGTGTGTGTAAAACATTAGCGTGATCGCCAAACCCGAAGACGGCCTCGAGAACATCAATTTTTAAATTGTTTCCCCGAAGCTGCTTACTGGTTCGTGTCCCTCTTCCTCTTCGCTCTGCCCTTCGCCGTCTCCTTTTGCTGCACGCGGACGGCGAGATTTATTTTTAAACGCGAAAAGACAAGTTCCTAGGAAGATTTGTGGGCGCGCGAGGAAAAAATACTCTGGCCGGCGATAAATTTTCTTTATTGGTATACAATATACCGAAAATGCGATGTGTATATGGCGGTTTCACATTTTCAACGTGAAGATAAAGGTCGCGGCCCGGAATTGTTTCGGGTTATTGATGGCGTTTTTGTCTTAAGTAATGGCACTGAGGGTAAGTTATTTACACAACTAACGGAATATCTAAAGAGCTTGAAGTTTTAATTTAGAAAAAAAATGGAGTTAATTGATACAATTGAATTTTGTATCTTTAAAGTAAATTACTTTTGCCACTTTTTGATAATGAAACAATAAAGGAAAATATAACCAGAACTGTTGAAGAACACAACCTAACTCCGGAAGAAGCCACTGAAATTCCGGAAACTGTGTTTATCCAAAATAAGTAAAAACAAACAAAAACTAAAAATAAATATTATTATTATAATCCTAAGACAGCAGAAATAGAAACCAGAAATCACAATCAATCTAGTATTCAATTGTTAAATGTAAGAAGGTCTAGTGTCAAGAAATCAAATTTGAAGACAACTCCAAATTTTGAAACATTTTATAAAACATTAAATAATAATGAAGATATATAAAATAAAAATATAATAGATGATTTATGCCATGTTCCTTTAGAATTCGGACTCGCTCGTTGCGTAAGGTAAGATCTAAAAATGAGTGCAGGTAAATCCCGTGAATTCAAATTAAGATTCGGTAGAGTTAAAGATTTATCAAAACAAAATATCTGAAGAAGAAGGTACTCATTACTTTAGATCGCAAAACAAAATTACATTGATAAGTTTAAAACAATTCTCTTTAGACAAAAATATTACCAAATTATCAATTCCCAAATAAGGCTATGGCCTAAATAAATTAGATTATAAATTCGTTAAAGTTATGATAAATAATATTTTTCAAAATTCAAAATTGCAAATAAAAATTTAGCTTGGTACACCAAAACTAGATGATTCAGTATCAGGTACCTCTTCTTCTTATCCTAGATTAATCCCAAATTATAGTTCAGTTTAGCAAAGAAAATCATTTTTTTTGAAAATATAATAATTATATTAAGAACCAAGTTTTCAAGAATTTGTATCTTTAATCAGAAAATTTCAAAAAGAAGAGCACGAAAAACCCTTTAGAATACAACTAGGAATATATTCTTCAAAATGAAGTGAATTATACTGTTTAGAATTGAATTTTTTTAAAAGCCCTTTGTTACAGCACTTCTACATTTATTTCTATTGTTCTCAAATGTAAAGTACATTTTTTGTTAATCAAGTTTTGTTACATCAATAATATACAGTGCGTAATGCAGTATTTTAATTATTTACTGTACCATCACTTGGTTTGATGTAAAATCCCTTATTTTTTCCTAATTCCTCAGGATATTAAATTTCACATTGCTTATTTCCTCTCTTTGTCTCTTTATATTTTCCTCTAAATCCTGTACCTGGTTTATCAACGGTTGATTTGGTTCACTGTTTGTTCATTACCTCAATATCCTCATGTAGTAACGTATTAAATATTCTAAAGGATACGCATTTCATGTTAATGACTGTATTTATGCTCTTATTTGATTAATCTCTTTAGTAGTTGAATCTCTAACACGAATATTATCAAATTCCCATGTATTCTTTTCCTTCGCCTCTTTCAGTTGTCAGGTCCTTGTATCTCCTCTAAAATTTGTTCCACCAAGTGACCCCTGTGATGATTTCTCCATGTTGATTGTATTTGGAACGTCGTCAATTACATTTTGAACGACTACAGTTTCCTGTTCGTCTTCGTCTTCTTTGTTATCGTCAAAATTTTCTACTATTACGTTTATATTGCCGAATGGAAATATTTCTTTCAATTACATTATTTTCCGCCGCCTCTAAGTGAATCGTCATTTTTCGCATTTTTCGTTTATTGATGCCCGCTTAGGCATTTCTTTTACTGTTGCGAATTTAGTTTTTGATGCTGCTTTTTTGAGTGTCTACGGATTTTTTACTCTAGAATAGCTCTCTCAGGAATACTGTTTCATGTATAACGGTGTTAATTAATAACATCGTGTAGGAATTGGAAGAGGAGTTTCTTTAACTCTTGTGACCGATCGGCATGGGTTTAAAGAAACATCAAGGCTCTAGCTCTGCTGTTTTTCTTCCCAACGTTTTTTTTTACAATAACAATGATGGCTAACTCAACTTAATATCTTTTTCCAAATTTGGTTATTTGGTATTGATGGTGATCTAGAACATAAGCAAACTACAATTGCATCCAAATGCTCAGTTTTGAAAGTAATGCTTGTTTTTAACAAATATTTGATGTACATATGTCTAAAACTAAGGCTCACCTAGCTTTTAAGTTGGCATTTGGTCCGTTGGTCCGTAAAAGCGCCCGAGATTAATGGCTTAGTAGGAGACCTAGGTGTAGTATTGAAATCAAAAAACAAAAATGTCGTTATGGCTTCCCGTCTAACGAAAACATTCGTTTTCAGTACAAAACCGTACAAAGTGACCTTTCAAGTAGAACAGGAGTACGGCGGAACTTATATTAAGCTCTTGAGCGAAGGTGTAAATACCAAAAACCTGGCCCACTTAAGGACAAGATATATTCGGACCTAATTAACGTAACACAGATCTTTCACTACATTTGATCTTTATACATAAGAATCCTAAAAATTGGACAATTTGAACGCTGCAAGAAACCAAAAGAAAGGTTTGTAGAGGTATAATACTTACGAAGTTTCAGTCAATAAAAAGGTCTTTAATTCCCGGAACTTTTTCGAAGATTTCACCCCGTCTGTAAATCCTCCGATGGAGATTGACAATCCTCAAATAATACAAGTTAGACTTCATTTTCTTTCAAAGGTCACAAATTGACAGGTAAGGCAACTTATTTATGTTAATGAATTAAATAGAAATCAGGTGGTTAGGTTCGGATATATCTATACTAGGTATTATCTCAAGTAGTGTGTTTTTTCTGGTGGACTCAAAATTCAATAATAATTTTTATTTTTTTCATCTCGATTGCTTCTAATATATTTAATCTGTGATTTGTTGAATGTTAATTTTATGAAGTGTACTGAGAATTTATGTCCTGTGGAGATACAATTACAATATTTTGATTATTTATATGAATGTTCTTTACATAAAGTGAAGTAACTCGAATCTCTTCACGTAACTCAAGAAATAAACCAGGAGTAATTGATAATCCTAATGATAAAGAAGTCCCGAGAATTGGGATGAAAGGGAGAAAATCTGTTAGAGAGCCCTCCATCTTTTATTGCAAATAGAAAATAGTCTAAAACTAGCACCAGTAGAATAAACACCCTTAGAATACAATTTACGATGAAATCATCCTCTAAGATTAAGCTGACACACCACATCCAGCCCATACCAAAACAAAATCCCTGATCCGGAAGCGATGAAACCGGAGAACTGGGATGAGGATGCGCCGGCGCAGATTGTTGATGAGAATGCAGTGATGCCGGAAGACTAGCTGAAAGATGAGCCGACTAATATTGCGAATGAAAACGCTGAGAAGCCGGCGCTGGTGGATAATGCCCAAATGTTCCAATTCAATGGGTTTCGGGAAATGAAAGCCGCCGCGGGTTAATGCATCTGAAGGTGTATATAATTAGTGTTATAGGATTTAAGTTATGGAGCATGTCAAAGAATATTCTACTCGACAACATCTTTATAACTGACTCATTGGATGAGGTCGAACAATGAGCTGTCTACACTTACGGAAAAAAAAATGCGCGAAGATTAGAGAGGACGCTATAAGCATATTTGAGAAGTTAGCAAACATCACCAACGAGTACTTACCCCTTTGGGCCCTGTATTTTGTAATGCTAGCCATCCCAGTAGTGTTCACTTTGTACCTGTATTGCAAGTCCAGCTAAAGTTCTAGTCAGGAAAAAGAGAAGCAAAAAGGCAAGGCGCTACTGAAGGCAAAAGGACTGATGAAGTCACCGCTGATGACGATGTGATAAGAAAAACTGAGAAACCGAAAAACGTCGGGAAGGAAGTCATTTATTGGGAGAAGGATTTTTTATAAAAGTAAAATATTGAAATTGAATGTTTTATAAAAAAATATAATTAATATTTAAACTTATAGGAGTAGGACTTACGTCAGTATTATACTTAAATATGTGATCAATAATGAAAAATAAATATATGTATACATTAGATAAAAATTCATTTAAATTGGGCAGATGAAGTTAAAGACCTTGGAGTTTGTCCTAAAAACCTAATTTTAGGTCACATTAATGTAATATTGTTACTGATAGAATTTATTTTTAGAATTGGTAAACACTTTTCAGTACAAACAATGAATGCTGAGTACGCAAAGAGTTATTATTCAATGTGCTTAAAATGCCGTTTTCTTCACTGTTTTTATTTTAATACTAAATATACTTTTCAAACACGAACCTATAAATACAAAAGTCAAAAATAAAAAGTTGGCCGACTAGTAGTAAAATAAAAACAGTGAAGAAAAGGACATTTTAAACACTTTGAACAAACAATCAAGTTGCTTTATTTTTCCTTACTAAGATTAATAGTAAAATATATATCTTCTGCTATTTGAAGTGATAATTTTCAAACGAATAACGATATTTTATAAGAGATACAAAACAAATTCGCTTATATGTTTGCTTCTAAAATGGATATTAATGAAGATATTGTAAAAAATACTTATTTAATGTTAGCTTTAGATAATGAATGGATTGTCTGAGTTAATGGCGTTAATAAAAGAATTAAAATACTTATGTTATTACTGCTAGATGTACATTTCGGCCACAGTGTGACCATTATCAATAGCAGTAATAAAATAAGTGAAGAAAGGGTTTTAACCATTTTCTTAAGTCTAAGTTAACATTAATTTAGCATCTGTTAGAAGCTGGAAAATAAGTTCTGATTTGTTCAAGAAGAGTAAATTATCGCGTACTTGTCTCTAAGATTTATTTAATAATAATATTTTACAAAATATATAAAATATGGTAAATATTCTAAAATAAAACTAAAATAAATTAATGTATAAGTGTACACTAGTGTTACATATTAAAATCAATTATTTCATGTGTAAATTATATTAATACAATGATTATTTTATTCAATTTATTTTTAAAAGAAAATTATGATTCTCTAAATAAATCAAATCACGAGTTGATGCAATAAGTGTTTACTAGATTCATAAGTCATGTGTTACAGAATTATGAGCATCCACCGAAGTCGGGTAGATTTCTAAGTGAAAAGATTTCTAGTTGAGCAAATTTACCTCTGTAGAATATGTAGAGATAATTGCTCCAAAAGGTATGGTTAGTCCAAAATTTCGTTTAGAAGTCGATGCAAAATACATAGGTGAGCTTCTGATTCTACGCTCCTCTAACGTTCTTAAATTGAAACTGTTTCTTATAGTTAAGTATTCACCTTAGATATGATGTAACCCTTTCTTAAATTCCATAAAGCGTAAAAAATTATTCTGTATTGATTCTAGGACAGTAATGTTGACAGATAAATGCGGAGTCCATATAGTTGAATCATCAAACTAAGCAGCAATATAACATTTTCAAACACTCAACATTTTTTCCAATCTACCATACATGCCCGCATTTTTGCAAAGCCTTCCTACTAATATTTACAATGTGAGTAGCAAACGTAGAATCAATTGTCACCAAAATCTTTCATAGTGTCAACTTTAACTAATTTTGTAAGTTAAGTTGATAATATTTTGACATCTTGTTGCAGTCATAGAGTAACATTTGTATATATTGAGATACAATCTATTTTTAATACAGTACTCATTTTTCAAATTATTAATATCCCTTTTGAATCGATAAACAATCATTATAAGTTTGAACAATTATGCATATTTTCAGATCGTCTCCATAAAGTAGAAAGTTACAATGTTATTACCTCTTGCGAATCACTTCTGAATAAAATAAACAAAACAGGTCCCCAGTAAGAGCCTTGAGGTACACCTGAAGTAACAGTAATAGTATTCGACATAAAATTACTTATACGCACATACTGTGTTCAATTTTTAAGGATTGAAGATAACAATCTCAAAGTAGTAAATCAAAATAACAAATCACAGTCTTCTCTTTCGAATGCCTTGGAAATATCGGTATAAATAGTATATATTTGTCAGAGAGAGCCTAGGGAATTCAACACATTTTGCTTATACTCTAATATGTTAGAAGTAGTTGAGCGGTTAGGTAAAAAGTCCATGTTGATTGTAGCATATTATTTGTTTAGAGGACCATGATAACTGATTTGCCAGTAACTTATCTAGTATCTTTGGAAGAACTGTATAACTATTCCTCTATAATTACTAATTAACTTTTAGAACCAGATTTATGAATTGAAATAATAAAGCTCGTTTTCCTTTTTTTATGTTATTATTTTTCAATTGGATGATATAATGAATAAACACAACTCTGAAGAAAATAGCTCGACACTTGATCATTTCCATAGTAAAGTAATTTTTAGATGATTATCCAAAACCAGATTTGAGCAACATTGTAACTCAAGTTGATCAGTAGATATAGTATACATAGAAGAAATAGTTTGAAAACAAATTAGCAATATCTGACCCATTATCTGCATTCATCTTGTTATATTATATTTGGATAAGCATAATGTTTTTTGAGTTGTTTGGCATACTGCCAAAAGATCACATCTATGGATATTAGTTGAGTAGCTAGGCCCAGTCATCAAGAACGGATTGCGGCTTTATACAAACAAAGTTACAAAGTGTTTTTATTTATTTATATGACTAATAACATTGATAATAAATTAAAATTATTTAAAAGCTATATTCCATATAATATAGACATATATACATCAGCAATGGCCAAAATATTGCTTGTACGGCAAAAATACTTTAGTGAAAGAGAATTTTGTCATCTGAAACAGAAGAAGGGTTCAGAGTGGAGAACACATAGTGAACTCCGCCCGCATTTCCTGTTACCCAAATTTTAGTAATTAGTAATGTATAATTTATAATTTTTAGGTAATAATATAATCAGGATATTGTAAAGTAAAATATAAATACTATAAATATAATAATATAAATAAATAATATGAATACTGTTAATTAAAAATAATATGCAGAATTACGCAACTTTACAAGAAGAAAACTTACTACAAATATTGCTTGAAACATGAAAAAATATCCTTGGAACGCGTTAAAGAAGTGTGGCATAAAATTGAAACAGGAACCAGGAAATCTAACAAATACAAATCTTATAAATCTATTAAAGCTTATGGAAATATTGCGAAAATACCTAAAGTCGCTGATGACCATAACTTAATAAATTACTACTCTCATATTCTACTAACAAATGATGTCAAATTTAATTTGGAGCCAGTGCATGAAGAACAAGTACTGAAGGTAATATCTGAGATGGAATCTAGGGCTGTGGGCGAATTTATAATGTTAATTTGCTCAGCAGCTCTACCTGTTATGTAATAAACTACACAATTACAGAAAAAAAACTTCTTTGTCTTTGGAATACTGCGGTCATAGTTCCTGTACCAAAAATATCAATACCAATCTCAAGTAATGACCTTCAACCCATAAGCGTTCTCTCGCCACTATCGATATCATGAAAAAGCTAGTGTACAACCAGTTATGTTCATAAAAACAATGTGATTTCTGCAAATCAATCATGATTTCGTAAAGTTCATAGTTGTACAACATAATTATAGAAATTATCAGATATAATTTTAATTCTGATAAAAAGCTGGTTACCAGTTTAATATTATTAGACTTTTCTAAGGCATTCGATACTATATCACATCATCTATTACTTGCTATTTTTAGATATATTGGAGTGTGAGAATATAGCTTGGAGTAGTTTTTAATTTACCTTTTGTATAGGAAAAAATTAGTTAAAATCTAAGGTTGTTTTTCAGATATCTTAACCGTAGACAGCGTCATCCCTCAAGGGTCAATTTTGGGACCGCTGTTTTTTAATTTGTACACGGCATTTATCAAAAATAAATTGCCAGCTGCAAGCTAATTCAATATGCAGTCGACAGTCAGCTATATCAATCATTTCTTCCTTCTGACCACATTGATCGGTGTAATAATATTAACATAGATCTTCAGAATTTCTGCGATGTTGCAAAGCTTGCTTTTAAAACCCAATAAATGTAAAATTATACTTATCAAAATAGTCCTTTTCATATCAATATCGATAGTAAACAAATCTAAGCAGTAAAATCAGCCAGAAATCTTGGTGTCATATTGATGACAAGTTACAATTTAATGATCATGTGACGAGAATGAGACGTAAGGCATATTGTAATCTAAAGCTTATTTATAATCTACGTAGTTTCATTGACATTTCAACTAGGAAGATATTATGTACTCTCATAATTCAATTTTGCCTGTAAGGTATTTCCTCCATTCTTAGACGATATGTAGACTATAATAAAACTCATTTTCTTAAATTCAGTTTCGAACCGAAACTGTAATTGTAATACTCTAATTTCAACCATAGATTTCATTAAATACTAGATTCAACCGAAAAGAACAAATTGATGGTGTATATATAATAGTAGCTAAATTAATGAAATGTATTTATGTATTTAGAAAACTTATGTATTTATTGGTGGCAAATTCGTTAAAAATTATTTATTTTGCATTAATACAATCGTTTTTAAAATATGATCCATTGGTTTCGGGCCTTACAGCTCCTATTTATATGAACAAAATTGATTATGTGCAAAATTTGATAGTAAAAATTATTTTTTGAGTAATTTTCTCACATTCTCTCTTGGTGAAACAAGTGTTTAACAATTTTCTATCTATTATAATTATATATATATAATATAAAATTATATTGTGAATAGATTTTATGTACCTTATCAATTAATTATATATCGATGCAAATTTGTTTAATATAAAGCAATTGTATTTCATATGCTTATATGTGTGTATATATATTTTTTAGACTTTATATAAATATTTATATAAACGACAATTTCAACGAACTTTGATTTTTCTACCAGAACATAATTACCCAAATCATGACAAAGTAAATACTCTATCAAATACATTGGTGGCAAAGAAGGCTATTAGAAAACGCAACTTCTTGAATTTTATTCCGAGAGTTTACAATCTTGAAATAACCAGTTTAAGAAGTTTTATTAAGACCGTTAAAGTGCATTTGGAGAATACAAATTTAAACGAACTATCCTCAATTATTGGAAAATAAGATATCTTTTTAATTAATGTCTCAATAAATATAGAAAGTCTCATTTAAATCATTCAAATTAGTGGGTGGGATAGTGATCACCCATCCACCCTACATTTAAACTTAAACTAAAACACTGTTTTCAATTATGTATCATCATCAACACAAAGTGGTGTAGATGTTTTTACGAAACCAAAACATTGTCAATGAATGAAAATTAATATGTAGGGTTGGTGGGTGGCCTTTAACCCACCCTCTAAACATTGAAGCATACACGTAGGATTAATAAATAAATATTTAATTATAAGAACAATTTTTGATTAATTACTGCATTGATATATTTACATAATTTTAATAACGAAAATCTTGCTTGTTAATAAAATTGGAGGGTGGGATAGTGGCCACCCACTATCTTAAACTAAAACACTTTGTTTTAAGAATGTTCATTCTTGATAATAGCCTTGAACCGAAACTAGTCAAATAAATTATTAATTTGTGAAACAAAAATGTTTTTTTAATTAACTTATTCATTAAAACCAAGTGTTGTTGATTTTTTTGGAAACCAAAACATTATGAATGAATGAAAATTAATATGTATATGTAGGGTGGGTGGGTAGCCTCTAATCCACCCTCAAAAAAGTAAAACATAAACATAGGATTAGTAAACTTTTGATTAATACTTATAAAATTCTCCTGTCATTTATTCTACAAGAAATAACAGTTGTGATTAATTAAATAACCTAAAATATTACTGTAATTATTATTAGTTAAGTGTTTAGTGTCATAATCTTTATTTACAGTTATTTTATATAAATGTTTGTGTTGATTAAATTATGAATTAAATAAACGATGTTTCTTGTTGGTAATAAAAAATTAGGTCAAATAAAATTCAAAGGCGTTTCCAGTCAACTGGCTTCATAAATAAATAAAATATAATTCTATTATTTTTAAATATAAACAAAATAATATCACACCCGAAATAAATATAGCACATATAAAATCATAATAATATATTTTGTAAAATTTGAAACAGATTTTTGTAACTAAATTTATTAAAAAAACGATTTTCTTTGCTTTTTAATAATATTGTCATTATAAATATTCATATATCAATGAATAAGTAATACAGCTAACTCGGTTAGACTTTTTTGAGACATAGTGGCTCGCAGCCACCATTTGAATCTTTTCAGTGCAGAAAAACTTCTTTCTGCAGAAGCAACGCTAACAGGAAGAGTACATAATATTTGTAAAATTATTTTTATGTTCAGTAAATATTCAGGTCATATTTTCTGTATACATCTAAAGCATTTTCTGGTAATTGTTCTTTGATTTTCTTTTTCTTTTGCCATTGTAATTTCCAAAATGCCAATTCAGACTTAATTGCTATTGCACATGTTACGTTTTCAGGTAAAATTTTATTTAAATATGTTGCAACAGATTTTGAAGTGACATCTAAATCTTCGCCAGTTTGTTATCAATAAAACACTAGGTATTGTTGTGTTAAATTTGAACAAATTCATCGTGTCTTTATTAAATCTGTATTGCAGATCTGTAATTCAGGAGAGGTAAATATATATTAATTCGATAATAATCCTCTGTTCAGTTCAGAAGAACTTAAAACAGCGAACCACGTACATGCAAAAGTCCATAAAAAAGTAAATAAGTAGTGTTAAAATATATAAAACTAAAAGAAAGTGGGAAATAAAGAAACAAATGAGTACAAAAAGAGAAAGAGATATCGACAGCCCTAATTATGGATTCCAAGGATTCCAAATGAGCAATGGAGAATAGAAAAAGATAGAAAAACGAAGCAGTGAAACAAAACGTTGTCATAACAATAGGATACAAAAATAAAACAAAGGAAGATGAAAACAGAAAAAAAAACTCACGGAGAAGGAAAATCTAAATATATCTAAGAACGATGTGATAATGGAGGAATTACAGAGCATGTTTAAAGACCCCATGAGAGAAATGACAAAGAACTAAAAGAAGAGAGAGAGCAAAAAATATACAGGGGAAAGTATGGAGATGAGAACAGAAACGAAAATGGAAAAACAATTATAGAATTATGTATAGCAAACAACCTCATTGTGACAAACACAAAATTCAAATACATACATAAACACACTAGAGAAGTTAGACTAAGAAAAGAGAAATAAAAGACTACTCCTTAATAGACGCAGAAGAATGGAAAAGGTGAAAGATGTTAAAGTAATAAGACAAGCTGAAATAGGGAGCGACCACTACTTGGTAAAAATATAAATTAACACAGAAGCTGAAAACTTGAAGTATACGAAGTCGAAAACAATAATAAAAAAACACATAAAGCCAAAAATTGAAAAGAAAGAAACTAGGAATGAATACCAATTAAAATAGAGAAAAAGACAAAATAGAAGGAGAAAAGAAAAAGATCAAAGAAATCATAAGTGAAGCAGCCCAAGAAAGATGTGAAACAATCACTATATCAAACAAACAGAGGAAGAAAAACAGGTGATAGTCAGAAGAGGTAAAACAATTTGTAAAAACAAAAGAAAAGAATTGGAAAACTTAAACAAGGAAACAAGGAAAAAATAAGATTATAGAAGATATATAATAGCAAATAAAAATGTGGAACAAAATTCAAGATAGCAAAAAAGCAATCCTGGGAGCAGTTCGTTAAGAAACTGAAAGAAACGTTCACATAAAACAAAAAGATGTTTAACAGCACTATTAAACAAATGAGCAATTAAAATACATTAACCTAGCCAAGTATAAAAGATAAAAACGTAAATATAATAACAGAAGAAAAGAAGATATTAGAAAGATGGAAAGAATTCTTTAATGAAATAACCAAAACAGACCAGCACGGAGATATAGAAGGTGAAACAAATGGAGGAATCAACGAAATAATAATCGAAGAACTGGAGGCAGCAATCAAAAAAATAAAACTAGGAAAATCTCCAAGTATACATAACATCACAGCCGAAATAATGAAATATATGGGGAAAGGGGAAGGAAGAATTCTTGGAAATAGTAAATGACATTATCAAAAATCACAAGATACCCGAGGAATGGAACAAGGGAATTATAATATCCATACACAAAAAGGAGACAAAAAAATATATGATAACTACAGAGGTATTACACTTACAATCAAACCAGGGAAAATTTTTACTAGGTCAATAGAAGCAAGAATAAGAGGAAAATTAGATCAAAAAGCATTATAAATATAATAAAGAAATAACAAAAATAAAGTGAGAATAGGAAATAAATAATCAGAGGAGTTCAAGACCAAAACAGGACTGAGACAAGGATGTATATTAACCCCGTTATTATTTGCATCACTTAATGGCGAAGCAATACGAAATAGCAAACAAAGAGCCGAAAGCACAAAGATAGGGTATAGAAATATTAAAAACTATTAAAAATGCAAATATGTATTAATGTTTGCCGACGACATAACATTAATAGCAGATTCAGAAGAAAACCTGGAAATATTCAAAAAAGAGCTGGAAAAGATAAATATAATATCATCAAAAGAGAGCAATCACAAATAGGGTTAAATACCTGGGATCAACAATAGAGGAAACAGGGAAGATAGAATCAGAAAAAGATGAAAAACTAGGCAAAGCAGGAATGATCTACAACACAATAAAGAAAACATTCTTAGAGAAAAAAGAGATTGCAAAAACAATAAAAACAGAAATATATAAAAGACATTAACTGCAAAATATAGTCCATCCGTTGGATGTTCCGTCCTACGTTACAAAATATCGCTTCGAGAAACGACACAAAAACATTCAGTCTGATAAAGTAAACCAAATGCGTTAAAAAAAGAACCCACTGTAAAACTTTCGTTTTTTGAAGCGATAGTTTGTGACGTAGGACGGAAGATCCAACGGATGGACTTTAGTAGTGAATCGTGAGTAACCACAGAGAGTAATAACAAAAAAACCAATGCAATGGAAATGAGATACCTAAGAAAGATAGAGGGAATTAGGAAGACCAAGGGTTGGAACGAGCAAGTACATCAAGCATCAAGCAGCGGAAAGAAAAGGAATAGAATGGAAAGAAATAAGAAAATAGCACAAGCTACGCAACAGTGATAAAGAAGTGTAAAAGAAATTAACTGAGATATTGTAGAAAATAAGTCTGACACCCATAATGGATAAAAGGGAAAAAGATAAATAAAAATAATCTGCTATAATAGGTTTATCCAGGTTTGGTCTATTTATCTGGTATTTGGTAATTCGCGGTTTTGTCATTTAAATTTGTAATTCGTTTAAAATATTGACTGCATCATTATAAATTGTTTAAAAGATGTGGCAGTATTTTTCCCCTTGTTGGATAAAACATCAATAGTGTTATTTATAAAGTTATTAGAGCAAGATTCATTTTATTTATTCTATTTACTCAAAGTCACTGTATTTCAAGAGACATTTGTGAAATATGTTTAATGGTTTTCCAAATGATTTTTTAAAGTTGTCACCAGATGCAATTCGAAATGTAGAATTTCACAAAAATTGCCCTCGTTTGTAATAGATTTTGTATTTAAGAAAGAACCAGCAGCACGATGATCTCGTAAGGGAATATTTTGTTTCCCCTAAATATGATACTTTTGATTATTGGTTTTAATCTATGTCTATTTTCTTCAATTTGTCGAAGTCTTTCCATATTTAATTTATTTCTTATATCTCGTGATTTTATAAAACAATTTCGCATAAACAATTGAATTTTTATGGTAATATTTTTATAACACAACATTTTTACCTGATAATTTAGAATATTGAGATACTGTCTGAGATACTCATTTTTGCAATGGCACTTGTTGGTGCAACCTACCAAATTTTGTAAAAAAGAAGCAATATTTGCAAAAGAATCTGTTTAAATTATTAGAAAAGATTAACCAATTAAATTGTCTAAAATGTTTTCCAGACAAGTAATATTTAATATCCTTCCTCCTTTTTATGTACAGAATAGGGTAAAACAAAAGTATCTTTTACAATTTAAAATTCGAAATTTCTCAATTTCATTAACATTACTAAATTTAACTATATGAATGTAAATTTCAACATTACTATATGTACATGTTGTATGCTCCTTTTTCTCTTGCTGGGAACAACCTAGTGAAGATTCTACTGTATTCGCTAAATGTCAATGAAGATGTAGATGGATGATTTAAATTGACTGTTGACATAGATCGATCTTTATTTGTTGAAAAATCGTTTTTTTTTAATTTTCTGAACAAATGAATCCAACGTAGATTATCAATTTTCATTTACTAATTTAATTACAACAAAAATCAGGAATAAATTAATTTAAAAGAATGCATATATTATTTCTAAAATCAAAAAAATACCTTGTGTACAATTGATCGAATTATAATAAATTGGTAATTTATCAGCAATCACTAAAAATTTAGGATTTACATGCGACGTGTAAACAGTTTCGGTTTCTATCTTTTACATTTAAACCAAGTAAGACAAGAAATATTATAATAGAGCATTAAAATCTTATCGAATTAAATTAAATAGTGAGTATATTTCTAATGCTAGTAAATCATAAATTCAAAAAAAGCAAAAACAAATAATAATAAAAATGATACTTGTACACAAAGTGCTACTAATTTTAATAATTTCTTTGTCAATGTAGCTAATAATATAATAAATGACACTGATAAATCTAACGTTGATCCGATAACTTTAATTTGTAATAAATGTATAGGCATTAATGTAAATGTGAATGAGTATTTTAAATTCTGCGAAGTCTCAACAAGTGTTGTTTGTAAAGTAATACAAGGTCTGAAACCTAGTAAAAGTCGCGATATATATGGTTTGAGAGTAGACGTGGTCAAATCAACTCTAAATGCAATTATTGAACCACTGACAAAATTGATCAATATATGTATCAAATCGAACTG
This sequence comes from Ontholestes murinus, assembly GCA_963969525.1. Classification (NCBI taxonomy): domain Eukaryota; kingdom Metazoa; phylum Arthropoda; class Insecta; order Coleoptera; family Staphylinidae; genus Ontholestes; species Ontholestes murinus. The sequence goes on from OZ018387.1 coordinate 95,112,278, forward strand.
TTTTCCTGATTCGCTTAAGGTAGCGTTAATAATACCCATACATAAAAAGGATGATGTTAATGATCCGACGAATTATCGTCCTATCTCCCTCCTACCAATATTTTCTAAAATAATAGAAACAATTATATTGAATCAGCTCATAGAATACCTGGAAAGTAACAATCTGCTTAGTAATAGCCAGTATGGTTTTAGAAAAGAGCGATCAACTACAGATGCTATCCTAAATTTTGTTAACAATATATTAGACTGCTTTGAAAAAGGGTTAGAAACAAACACAACGTTCTTAGACTTAACAAAAGCTTTTGACTGTGTCCTTCACTCCATTCTCATCAGAAAATTGTATTATTATAACATGCATAGATCCGAAGTTTCGTCGCCAGTCACTGAGATGTACGGGGTACCTCAAGGATCAGTCCTTGGGCCACTACTTTTCTTATTGTACATCAACGATCTCCCAGGTTGCCTTTCTGAGTCGGATGTGATTCAATTCGCAGATGATACAACAATAACAAAAACGTTGCCTGTGGTTCCGGAAAGATCTCAAACTCAGCCTGCTGACTGGTTTGCAAGTAACTGCCTAAAACTAAATTCGACAAAAACAAAGGAACTTCTTTTTACGCTGAAATCGCCGGTTGTTGATTCAGCGAAATTTCTTGGCATATATTTAGATACCCATTTGAACTGGTCGTGCCACGCGAACACCTTGCAAATAGGCTTGCCAAGAATATATTTATGTTGAGAAATCTTGCTTCCCAGGTACCCAACGATGTATTGCAGCAGTACTATTACTCTCATGTCCAAAGCCATATCCAATATGGACTACTTGCATGGGGTCATTCAACAATTAGACATCGTATATTCGGTCTTGAACGCCGAGCAATTCGGATACTTGGTGGGAACGGATATAGAGAGAACTGTCGCAATACATTTATAAAACAAAACGCGCTAACACTACCTTGCCTCTATATATTTCAGTGCTTAATGTATATCAAGAGGTATATAGATATATACCAAACGCATGGATCTAGTCACACCTATTCAACGAGATATAGACAGAATTTGGCAATTAACACGATCCGACTTTCAAAAGCTCAGACAGGTACTAGATACTATGCATTCAAATTCTATAATGTACTTCCAAAATCATATCGTGAACTGTCAGAAGCGCGTTATAGGGAGAGAATTAAAGAATATCTCATTCAAAAGGCTTACTACAAATGGGATGACTATCTCTTTGAAAACCATTCACATTTACATATTTAGTGTCTGTTTTGTTTAATTCAATGTAATAAAATGTTTTTTTTAATTTTAACTTATTTTTAAGATATTTTGTGCGTTTCATCCACCTGTAAATATTTTATTTTATCTGTTTTGTACTTATTTATTTATTATCTAGTGTATATTATTAGTCAGTATTATTAAATATTTTTAATATCTATTTTTACATTTGTGCGCGTTTTATCTATTTGTAAATATTTTATTTAATTTATTAATTCGTTTTATAAAATTATTGATTACCTACTATTTATTTCTTTATGTGATAATTTATTTATTTTTAGATTTTGTCTCAGGTTTATATCAATTTTATAATATAACAGTGATAAAACTCTAGTCAGATATATACCTCTATATTATTTTAAAACATTTTTTTTAACTTTGCTGTAGGCTACCTTATTATATTTAATAAATTGACTTATATAGCATACGATGTATTGTTAATTTAGGTTAAGTTTTCCTACTTTTTATTTAAATTTAATTAAACAATATGACAAGTGTAAAACAATTTCTGTTAATAACACAATAAAGATATATATTTGTATTAAAATCCTTTAGTTCGTTGTAGAAAATTATATAATAAATTTAAAAATACGAAAACATTTCGTGAATCTAGAACAGTGAGTCTGTTTTGTAGTCATAATAAGAATCACTCTTCATCAGTTTATTAGGTCGCATCATCCGGACAGTTAAATTCAACTAGCTTTAATTTCTCTATATATTTGTTTATTCATTTAAGACAGGGCAGAAAGATTTACGTTCAATAGCTCAGACAGTAACTGACTAACACCAATCATACTGAATATATGCATTATTATAAATATTTCTAAATAAGTTACTGTAATAAAGAAGTTATACATTTAAAAAGTTTTTTTTTTATTAAAATTATGATTCCAATTAGAATTTCTGATGTGTGATATTGTGCACACTTAAATCGCCGCTAATTTCGTTAAATTGTGCCGGTCATCGAAATCAAGAATGATTCAATTACGTCTCTTAATAGTAGTGAATCATGCGTTAATTACGTAGGTGAGTGTGCGATGATAATTTTTAAGTCTTCATTTGACAGCTACAACTGTTTTGATGGATTAGCTAATAATCGGCGTCGATTTGTATAACAGCATTAATACTCACATTCATAACCTAGAAATCATGCACAAATTGATTTGGATTTTGTTTTGGGGAGTTTCAATTGTTTTAAATTTTACGTGTACTCTTAACCTAATTTTTACCGGGTATAGTAAAAGGGTAGAAATGATCATTAATAACTGTAGTCCTCAACATTTACTAATGAGCACCGTGGGGCCGGTTCCCGCACGATGATTAATTTCACGGATTTCGGGTGTTTATTTTCGTTTTTCGAGCGTTTTCATGTTGCCGACGGGCGGCGCTCGATTGTTTCTCCGGTGGCGCGTGTTTTTTTTTTTGTATAAATCATATTAAAGACTCACAGATAGGATATCCGGGGACGTGTGCCCCTTGTCCCTGTCGGTTCTGTCCTCCAGTTTGACTGCTGATCGAGCACAGTGAGGAATATTATTGGTATTTGAGGCGGCGCGCTCGAACGTAAAAAAATGATTAAACAACAAAACGGCAACACACAGCACACAGCACACTCACGCACAGGCATCCATCAGGTGGTTTATTTTTTGGTATGTTTTTCTTTTAGGATATGAGTACAATAAACAATAACACAATACAATACATCAATGCATTCATATGATTTGATTCATACTGACTTTAATTCATCATAGCGCCACCTCGCGTCCCCCTCTTACTACCCCACCGCGTACATGTACATAAATATCACACTGTAATTTGCGTTTTCCTTTTTTTCGGTTTATTTAGTCGGGCTGCCCTCCTCCCCCAGGACGGCCATGCATCCATAAAGACCGCCCAGTTAATAACACCCTCAATTATGTACCTCCAGAGTCGACCTCTGTGAAACCACTGCGCAAACGTGCGCGTTTCCACTCGCATTCCGCCGCCAGATGGAGGCACCTGCTTAGCGGACGTTTCCGCGAAACGCGCGGTGCGTCCGCAAGAACCATTCCTCATCCGGCGTTAGTACCCTTGTCAAAACTTTAAAATTACATTAGACAAACCAATTAATATTTATCGGGCAATCCTTTTTTACAAATCATACCCTACACACATAATTATATATTTTATAAATGTAAAACTAATTATAATTTTTAAATTTACGGTTTTCCCAATTATTAAATCTGCAGTTTATTTACCTCTGTATACTTTATTTGTGGTAATTAAAAATTGCCAAAAGCACTACCAACAGGTATTAAATTTAAAGAAATATTTACCTTAGACGCTCGATTATGTGAACAATTCAGTTCACACCACTGAAAGTTTATATTAACGAATTTATTTGTTTTAATTAAAAAATTGCATAAATGCTTATAGAAAAAATATATTATAAATAATAGATAGTGCAATATTAAACAATAAAAATTAATTTTTCATGGTTATAAGAAATAATCGCCTATTTTAGATTGCCCAAATTTACACTTTACAAAATTTTCTAATGCCTTTATCCTCAGTTAACGGAGCACTAAAATAACTAAACATTTCTTTAGGCCAGGAGTGGGGTACCTATTTTCTGCCAAGGGCCATTTGGAAATTTATAACATCATTCGCGGGCCAGACAAATAATAATAATAGTTTTTTTAGATTTTATTATTCAACAAAAAAATATATATTATAAATGAAAAATAAACAAACATAAAATATATCCATTTTTAAACATAATTAACTCATCCTAATCCTAATGTGATGGCTGAAACTGCCTTTCTTTGCTGAGTCGTGTTATATTAGATGATTTTGATGATGAGGCTACTCGCAACTGGTTTTCCAGGTTTAAGTCGGTCAATCTGGAACGCAGTCGATTCGTAAGTTTAGAAAAGAACTGCTCGCAACAGTAAGTTCCAAATACAGATGCATATTTCAATTCATGCCTCCTCAAAATGGGAACTTTATCATTACGTATGTAACGTTTACAGAACTCAAGCAGTGGGAGATTATTGTATCTAGCTTTCAGCTCAAAATTACTTTTCAGCTGAATGATTTCGTGTTGGAGGTTTTCAGGCACATCAGCTGGTTCCACATTGAATGGTGTAGCAAAGATGTTCAATTCAATTTGCTTACTTTTCACGTCCTTGAATCTTTCATTAAATGCACCAATTAGTTTCGCAAATTCACCAGCATACTCAAGTGTCGTAGAAGGCTTTTGTCCTTCCACCGTACGGAAATGCACCGTGTTATTCCTTTCGAGTTGCACTTTCCACAGCTTTAATTTAGCTTCAAATGATTTTACGTTTTAAAGTAGGGAGCTGAGAAGCTGGTTGGGACCCTGCAGCTTGACGTTTAGCTCTGACAGGTTCTTAGTAATGTCCACCATGAACTCTAGGTTCTCCCTTCATCTCCATGAACTGCTTGACTTCATCACGCAGTTCGTAAAACCTCATGAGCATGATCCCGCGACTCAGCCAACGTACTTCAACAAGATAAACAAGATCACCCTGTCAGAGTCAAGGTCATTCAGAAATTCCTTAAATTGGCGCCTATTAAGTCCTCTGCTTTTGATAAAATTAATACATGACACTACTGTTGACATCACATTGTCGAGCCGCAACGACTGTGCACAAAGACTTTCTTGATATAGAATGGAGTGGCATATAATTAAATCAGTTGGGTCAAGACTGAGACGATTCATTTCTTTCTTTACAAATACAATTAACCTACCATGGCTGGAGCGCCATCTGTAGTAAGGCCACTTAACTTTTTAATAATAATAATAATACTTTATTTAACGCTAACTGCATTTACAAGATAATTATACAAAAAGTATTCATAAAGTACACAATATAAGAGAAATAAGTATACTACAAACAAATCACGCATAACAGATGACCAGTAATTCAATATGCCTTAACTGGGACTTGAAAGTTGAATAGGAGATCCCAACAACATCGAGTGAAGAACCCGTGCTGTTGACGTTTCTTGCAATCCGCGTCATGGAACCATGCATGCCATAATTAATCCTGTGGTGATTCACGTGCAAGAAGTTGTTACATCGCAATTCACGGCTTGGTACATTGATAATGACTAAATTTAGTAGATTTTCCGAGTCAATTCGCCCATTCAGTAACTTGAACGTAAATGCGAGGTCCATTCTCTTTCTCCGAGTATTCAGTGAAGCGAGGCCAACGTATGCACTGGATTGCTGGGGTGTAAGGTATATTCCCGCAATACTAAGCTTGAATGATTAGACTTTAGCAAATTTGTTTTGTACTGCTTCCAATCTATCCACATGGGTTTTGTATACCGGTGACCATATGAGGCAATAATATTCTAGGTGCGATCTTACCAAAGCGTTGTATAAGATGACCAGGGCACGTATGTTGCTAAAATCACTCGTACTCCGCTTTTATTGGCCTTGTTTATAGTGTGGTCAATGTGCAAGTTATATGTCAGCTTAGGGTCCAATAATACACGGAGATCCCTTATGTAATTCACCCTACTAAGTGGAATACCGTTCAAATTATAGGTGTGATTAACTGGTGGATTTACTACGTGAGAAAGGCATAAACTGACATTTATTAATATTAAGTTTCATATTGTTAGACACGCACTAAGTGTGAATTAAAGCCAAATTATTCTGGATAATAGAACAATCATCTCTTCCACTGATTTTCAAAAATATCTTTAGATCGTCTGCAAATAGTAAATGCGGGCAGGTAAGTACTTCAGATAAGTCGTTAATAAAGATGGTAAATAGTAATGGTCCCAAGTGGGAACCCTGGGGTACACTGGACGTTGCGTAAAATGTATATGAAATAAAGTCGTTTATCTTAACTGACTGAGCCCTATCAGTTAAATATGACTTTATCCATTTCAGCAAAGGGTCTCCTATACCATAACCACGCAATTTTTGCAATAAGATAGAGTGACTTACGCAATCAAAAGCTTTGCTGAAGTCTGTGTAAATAGAATGCACTTCAGCTCCACTTTCGATAGCCTTGACAATATAATCAGTGAATACAAGAAGATTTGTTTGTGTGGAACGACTCCTAAAAAAACCATGTTGGTTTTGGGTGATAATATTGCGAAAAGCGTCAGCCAACTGATTATATAATAATTTCTCAAACACCTTGGGTATAACTGATAGTATAGAAATTGGTCTATAGTTACTTACGTTGGATTTAGAACCGGATTTATGGATTGGTGTTACATATGATAATTTCCATTGATCAGGGAAGATACCGGAAGTTAATGATAAAGAGAACAGTTTATATAGTGGATTGTAAGGTGATCTACTACAATTACGAATAAATATCGGAGGAATATTGTCAGGGCCAGGGCCAGAAGTAACCTTCAACCTTGACAGTTCAAATAATACTTGCTCGGGAGTTATATACAAGCTGTTTAAGTTTGTTGTTAAATTGGGCGTAAAAGTTATTGGTGTTTCATCAGTATCTGGATTGTAAATAGAGGAAAAGTACTTCGCAAATAGATTTGATATGTTGTAGCACTATCGTCATTATAGGTCATAATCAATGAGATGCCAGATGGTTTATACTTATTATGAACAAAAGACCAAAAGGACTTAATGTTATGCGGAATGGAAAGTTCAATGTTATCCAAATACCGTCTGTAGCACAACATAGTTTCAGTTTTACATTGCGTTGTAATACATTTAAATAATTTGTAGTCAGCGGAATTTGAGGTTACTTTTACTATTTTTTGTGAGCTTCTTTTTTAGATTTTATCATAACAATTAACTTTTTCGAAAACCAGGCAGGGTAAGAATCAAACTTTACAGGTTTTTTTGGCACATACAGATCAATTGCAAAATAAATTATATCATAGAGAATTTGACTAGCAGAATTAATATCGGAGCACTTATTTAAATAAGACCAATCCACACATGACAAGAAGTTATTTATGCTCAGATAATTGGCACGTTTAAAATCAGGTTTATATTTAATGCTATCAGCTAAAGTATCACATTCATCTATAATAATATTAATATTTAATGGTGGGTGATATCTATCAATTGGAATTATAGGAGCACAATTACTTACTGAGAAGCAATCATAATTTGAGAAACATAAATCCAATGTCCCTCCAAACGCATTCTTAATGCCATTAAATTGACTCATACCTAATGTGCTAAGACAGTCACAAAATAACATATCGGAAGTTGAACTTATATTCGTTGGAATTAATCCGCAGTTCTCATCATCGTTGATCCAAGTAATATTTGGTAAATTAAAGTCACCAATGATAATAAATTTATAATCAGGATAATCCGTCACAAGTTTATCAAACATAATGCAGTGATTTTCATATACATTTAATGCAGAATTTGGCGGAATATAGCAGCAGCATATTATAAGTTTAGCGGAACCTATATTAATTTGTATTGATATCAGTTCCAAAGTGTCGTCATTTTCTAATATAGCCGATTTTATGTTTTTTCTAATTGCAAGAAGAACACCGCCGCCTCTGTTTTTTGTACTCGTTTCAGCTGATCGGTCTTTGCGATATATATTAAAACGGCAATCAATTATCTCACTATCTATAATAGATCCATATAGCCAAGTTTCAGTAAGGGCTATTACAGTGTAATCCTCAGATAAACAGGAGTTAAAGAAGTCAACTAGTTTAGTCTGAAGACCTCTCACATTTTGATAGTACAAGGATATACCATCTGCAGTAATATTAGATACATGGTTCAGATCTGTAGGTTGGCTGAGTTTCCTCTTGGAAAATTTCCAGACTCTTTAACTCGTACTTTGTAGGAACAAATATCCTCATTTTTAGTAAGTTCGAAGCATTTGGCGTCCTTGATATCTAGGACGTTATGAAAATAATCCATGACTGAGTTGACAGTCGATTCAGGACTGCATCTACCGACATAGATCCATTGACGTCTTTCGGCTGATGTAAAGCTAGAAGTAACGACATTGGGATCGGTATCAGAAATATTCCTATTACCAATGATGATTTTTTGAGGAGCTTGGGTTGTCTTGGTAACAACCTGAGCATAGTCGAAAGTCGATTTGGATCTAATTTTATTATTGCTGCTGGCACCATTTGATTTAACGAATGATTTTTTATCATTTTTTATCATTTTTATTCCCAGACACATTCGGAGTTAATAATGTTTGCGTGACAGGTAATTGGTCACTTCCAGAATCATCACTATGAATGGTAGGAGAAGACTTGCTATCTTTATTAATATTGAGCACACTAAGGATGGAAGTTAATAAAGACGAGTGTTCACTAACCACATCGATAATGCTGCTCAACTTAACAGAAACATTATTCTCCTTGTCGATGCAATACTTGCATGTCCACGACAAGCTTTTGTTATCAAGTAGAGCCTTGCAAACGGTTTTATTTAAATTAGCACATTTAGAGCCATGGAATAAACTATTGCAGGTACGGCAATGAACTGTATCTTGATCAGAAAGTGCCACAGCTGAATCACAAGCCTTACATTTAGACATATTAATTTATAATTACAGTAAAATTAAAGTATCACAAAAATATATTTAAAAAAATAAAATAAAATTAATGAATAAAAACGGGTAGACGAAAGACACGCTTCACCATTAACGACAAACACAGGTAGGCCACGGATAGGAGAACACAGTGTTTCAAACTCTGCATTTATTCCACGAACGAACACGGCCAGTTTAGCAGTATTTGTTATCCGTTGTCTCGTCACGAGCCAGAGAGAAAAATTGGAAATCTTCTGCAGATCCCTTCAGTGAGTTTTTAATATCTTGTGCTAAGTCAGTAATCCGATCTGAGATGGTTCTCCGAGACAAACTAATACTCTGAAACAATTTTACTTTGTCTGGTGCTATCAACTCCGCAGCAGCCACCATGCACTCTTTTACAAACTCTTCCTCTACATGAGACCTTAGTTTCTTTGCGATTAGCTCGCTTTCTACATAACTTGCCTGAATAACGTTGTCATTGTCACCTCGTGAAAACGACTTGTGATTTCAAACTCTGCAGAAGAGCTTTGATTTTATCCAGGCGCAGTTTTTTTTATAATGCTTAGCGGTATTGTCTTCATTGTTGTCATCACTTAAGTGAAACAAATTTTTCCAACAATTTTTGATTGTTTGCTGATTACAACTATTCCATCCTGTCATCTAGATGTAAAACTGCTTAGTGTAAATTTATTTTTTTAAACGACTTCGAAATGTTTTTAGAATTATTTTGATTTCTCTAACAAAAAGAATCTACAAATTTTCGATAATACAGTTGAATTATTCTTATTACATTTTTATCCATCGATTGGATCAGTGGAGTGAAGCATAACAAAATTTGACTCTGATATCTCCTTTATCGTTTCTATGTAAGATGCCTTGGTGCGTTATCCAAGATTAACAACTCTTCTATTGAAAGATTTTGCCTTGTTTTAAGAAATCGTTCACTTACAACTTGAATACGTATAATTAAAATACATTAATCATTACTTATTATAGTTAATTACAAAAATCGCTATGTTTAATTACAGTTTAATTGCCATACTTGAAGAACTTATGGAATTATACCAGAAATACGCCTTTCGTCACTCAAGCGAGGGCCTCAACATTTCTAAATGAACTTGGACTTTTTATACTTCATAGTAGCCATATTTTGTACTTAAATAAACATAATAACATAAACAAATTTTTCAAATAATTTTTGATGATGTTTTACTGATTATAGGGTATGATAGAGGCCACCCACCCACCCTACATATACATATAAACTTTAATTCCTAATCGTCTCGCGTTTTCCAATAAAATTAATTAAAAAACTTTTGAGCGAGTAATTAGTAAAAATTTGATGCATGATGGGTGGGCAGACTTTAAATCTAAATTAGATAAGATTAGCTATAGAAAGTAATTTATAAGTAAACTTAAATTTTGATTGTTTCATTTTTTATTACATAAAGGGTTTGATTGCTTTTAGCAGCAAAATTATCAACGATTAACAATTAGAGTTATCATGCATATGTAGGGTGGGTGGGTGGCCTCTATCCAACCCTCCAATCAGTAAAACATAAGCATGGGTTTTAATTTAAAGTTCTAAAATATAAATAAACACAAAATAATTGCAATTTTTAGAGAATTATTCATACAAACTCATCAACTAATATTTATATGTTTTACTGATTGGAAAGTGGAATAGAAGACACCCACCCACCCTACATATACATATAAACTTTAATTCCTTATCGTCACGCGTTTTCGTCTAAAAATAATTACAAAATGTTTTGGATAAAAAAGAAATTAAAAAGCAAACATTTTTGATTGAGTAAATCAGTAAAAATTTGATGCAGACTTTAAATCTAGATTAGATAAGATTATCTATAGAAAGTCATTTATAAGTAAACTTAAATTTTGATTTTGTTTCTTTTTTTTGTTACATAAAGGGTTTGATTGTTTTTAGCTGCAAAATCATCAACGATTAGCAATTATCGTTATTATGTATATGTAGGGTGGGTGGGTGGCCTCTATCTAACCCTCCAATCAGTAAAACATTAGCGAGGGTTTTAGTTAAAAATTTTAAAATGTAAACGAGCACAAAATAATTGCATTTTTTAATGATGTATTCATACAAATATTTCAAATAACTTTTGATGATGTTTTACTGACTGGAGGGTGGATAGAGGCCACCCACCCACCCTACATATACATATTAACTTTAATTACTGATCGCCTCGCGTTTTGCAATAACTTTAATTACAAAATTTGAATAAGACATTTGTATGATACATCTCTAGAAATTGCAAATATTTTGTGTTTATTTAATAATAATAATAATAAAATACGTTTATTTCTTTAAGATATACAGAGTATACAGGTACACAATATATATAATTAAGAAATTTGTCATTGAAAAGCTATATACACATAAAAAACATGTGTATTTAACATTATATTTCAGAAATATGAGAAATATTCATTTAATGTATATGGTTCTATTATTAGTAGTATGTTTCTAACTTTTTGTTTCAATTTGCAGAATTCTGTAGTATTTCTGTAAGATGCTGGGAGTCTATTATGTATTTTCATCATAGAATAATAAAGAGTATTTTCAAACATTGTTAACTTGTGTTTAGGATATGAGTAACTAATGTTGGGGTTGCGTGTATTATGACAATTTGTGTTGAGATATTCTGTAAAGAGTTTCTTATTTAAAAAAATTCATGTATATACATTCCTGATACCGTAAATAGACTGTTTGATTTGAATATTCCGCGACAAGAAGCAATGTAATTCAGACCAAACATCAATCTGATGTTAGCTTTTTGGATTACAAAGATTCTTTCCATATCTTTAGAAACACCCCAATATGTGATTCCGTATCTCAATAGCGAGCAGAAATATGATTTGAATACCATCAATAGAGTTTGTAGAATTTACACCATGCGTACCATATAGAACATGGCTTAGTTTAGCATTCAAACAGGAAATATGATTTGACAAATCCAAATATTTGTTCACATATACTCCAAAAAATTTAGAACATTCGACATTTTTTAAGGTAAATTGATTAAAATTGATATCTTCTGTAAAATTGTTGGCAGCTTGTTTATTTGTTTATTTGTTTATTATTACTTTAGTATTCGTATATACATAATATTTAGCAAAGTTAATTACAAAATATATATAAAAAACATACAAATAATTTAGGTTATACGAATCCTGGGCGGAGTTCACTCTTTTTCAAAATGGTCTTCCACTCAAACCCTGATTTTCTTCTAGTAATGGGATATCCCATTACACTTTATGTGTAGCTAGAAGCTTCTTTTTAATATTATAATAACTTTCATTTTAGAACTATTCGTTCTCTATATATGTCAACATGTTTCGTACTAAAAAATTTTACTTGAGTTTTAGTCTCATTTAGATGTAATTTGTTAGAATTTAAATATATAAGAATCTTTTCAACTGTTTCCTGTGCTGAATGAAGTAAATCTACATAATTTTATTTTTATATGATATTATTATCATCAACATATCCGATCATAGTTTCGGTTGTTGATGTTATTTGATCAAAAATAATAATGTTGGACCTAAAATGCTTCCTTGTGGAATGCCTATAGTTACATTTAAGATATTTGATTCATATTATTCCCCTCTCTAAAATATTGAACTTTTTGTTTTCGATTGTGTAGATAAGATGTAATTAAATTATGGCTTATACCCCTAATGCCGTATTTATAGAGCTTAATTAGTAATATTTCGTGATCTACACAATCGAAAGCTTTTGTTAAGTTTGGAAATATGCCCAAAGGAATATCTTTATTATCTAGGGAACTCTCAATGAATTGTATTGAGTTTACTAAAGCGGTGTTGGTTGATTTATTTTTTAGGTATCCATGTTGTCGTTTACTAAAGAGATTATGTTTATTAAAAAATGAAATTAATCTCCTGTTTATGACCCTTTCGAATATTTTTGAGAAGTGTGTGAGTAAACTGATTGGTCTATAGTTCGAAAAGTTGCTCGGATCACCACCTTTAAAAATTGGTTTCACCACAGACATTTTTAAACTATCTGGAAATTCACCAGTCTTAATACATTTATTTATGATGTTTGCAAAGGGATATTTAATTAAGTGTATACAATTTTTAATGACTTTTACTGAAAAACAATCTCAACCTGTAGATGAAGTATGCTTTAAAGAGGTAACAATATTACTTATTTCCTCTTCTGTAACGGGTTCCAGGAATACTGACGCTTTAATATATCCTATATTGTCGCGATAGTCAAGTTTGGGAATAGTATTTAAGATTCTTTTGGCACAATTGACAAAGTATTTGTTGATTTCGTTTACATCTGCGTTAATTTCTTGATTATGTCTTGGAGGCTTTTGTATTTCTTTTACTATATCCCATGTTGTTTTATTTATATTGTCTGAATTTGTAAGTTTGTTATCATAATAATTTTTCTTGACTTATATTAGTTGCTGGTTGTATACTTTTTTTAAGGCCATATATATATAAATTTAATAATTCTTTGGTAGCTTTTAGGTCGGTTGATTTTTTGGGGAGTTTGTTTTTATTGACAAATGATTTAAAATTGTTAGGTGGAAAACATTCATGATATAATAGTATGAATTTATTCAAGAATGCATTCCATCTTTCATTTAATGGCGGTATATGTAATATAATATAATATATTTATATCTTCGAACTTTTATTTATAACTTATGCTTGTTTTACTGATTGGAAGGTGGGATAGAGGCCACCCACCCACCCTACATATACTTATAAATTTCAATTAATGATAGTCTCGCGGTTTGGAATAAAATTAATTACAACTGTTTGAATAAAAAAGAAATTCAAAAGATAAAATTTTTGAGTTATAGTAAATTAATAAAATTTTTATGCATGATGGGTGGGAAAACTTTAAATCTAAATTATAATTATAGATAAGATTACCTATAGAAAGTCATTTATATTTGAACTTAAATTTTGATTTTGTTTGATTTTTTATTACATAAAGAGTTTTATTGCTTTTAGCAGCAAAATTATTAACGATTAACAATTAAAGTTATCATGCATATGTAGGGTGGGTACTGATTCAATGTCTGTCGAAGTATTAGCTAGAGAAGTAGTTGTTTCAAAAGTGGTTTGTTCTTGTAGTCTTAATAAGACTCATTTGTTGTAGATTTTACGAAATATTTTCGTGTTTTTTCTAATTATTAGTTAATTTTTCTACAACGTAAAGGATTTATATATTTTATTAATAAAACTTGTTCAGATTCTCATTCCCTTTAACTTCTACTTGAAAAGTTCTGTAATATTTTTCAAATTTAAATCAGACATGAAAAGTTTTCGATAAGACATGAAAATATGGTTAGAAGGAGATATATAAGAACAAATACTGTTAAAGATAGAACTGCGAAGCACGGTTTTAAAGATCTTAGCATTGTTCGATAATATTCAACTCTGTTGATAATTATCCATCTTCTAAAAAACAAAGGACGGTTATTTTCTAGCAACTAGAAAACTTGTTGAGTTGTAATAACTGAGCAAAAATTATGCTTAGCTAAAATATTTGTTTCTTTCGTAAACTCATCGCATTTCTGCATTACAAGACTCAACTGGACTAAACGAGAACTAATCATGAGAATCACACAATTGTTATTCTATGAAGTAATTGAAATATCATTGTTGGTTTCAATTAGAAAGTCATATTATTAACACACTGCTCCATCTTTATTTAATCCTGGAATCTTGCTTAACATCGTGCCAATAATTTCTGTGATTAGTGCCTAGTATATATAACCCTATTATTAAATAAACCTCATGGTTTCTTCTCAATCTCCCACTTCCCGCCAGTAATTCTGCTTTGACAACTACAACCCTGATCCTTTTCACTTTAATCCCTCAAAATGTCTCCTCCAATTTGCAGATGACACAGCCCTAAATTTCCATGCACCCTCAATACCTAAAGCTCTTGAATCCCTTCAGCAACTTATTGACACCCTGGAGCACTGGTTTGAAACATGTCGAATTAAAATCAACCCCCACAAATCCAAACTTCTAATTCCCTATCACCGTAACAACAATATATGTTGTAATAATATCCATATTTCCCCACACAATTGTTTCCCATTCTACGTCCATAAAATACCTAGGCATTACCATAGTTCAAAAAGTAAACTATAAAAGTCACACAGCTTTAAATGAGGCAAAAATCATTACAAGGGCCAAATTATTTAGGGATCTAACCTACAAATCACGAAATATCCATCAAATCAGCCGTTAAAATTTATAAAATGATTTGCCGCCCTCTATTTGACTATGGTAATGTTTTTTTCCTACTAAACTCCTGCAATCTCACTATCCACAATATTCAAGTTATCGAGCGATCCTCCCTAAGAGCTTTAACCAAAAGCAATCTTCTATATAATCCTTCTAACCAACTCCTATATGGCACTACCTCTGTTATTCCCACCAATGAACGCCTTCTATACCTTAGCGAAAAATTTTCCAAAAACTCCTTCAACCAACACATCATTTCCCTTTACTGCTTGCGCAGAAACACTGACCTAATCCGAAAATATAAAACCCCTTCCTACACAAGATTCGAATTCATGGCATTACATCATCCATCATCATCATCATCACCATCAGAGACAGACTGACGAGACATATAAAGACAGTCAAATCCGGACTGAAAGATCGCTGGTCGATAGCCATTTAACAGACTAATCAACTAAAATTTTCTACCATACATGTATTATATATATTTTTGTTGTACGTTTGTTTGTTAATAAATATGTTATTATATATATAAAAGAAGAGAGAAGAAAACAAGCCGAAATAAGATGAATAGGTAGAAATGAAAGGGAAAAAAGTAACAAGACAAAGTTGGGTTACAAGAAGATATATATTAATGGGACAATATACGAATGGGATAAGAAAGAAAAGGAACCACAGCCAAAAAACGACAATTAGAAAAACTCAAATCAAGAAACGACCAAATCAGATGATAACTACAACGAAGAAGGACAATGAGAAGGAGCAAGAAATAAATACCAGAAAGAGATTATGGATAAGTAGCTGGAATGCGCGGATAATACCAGAAGTAGCGAAAGTTAATCAAATAGCGAAAGTTATGGATAGTTACGAAATACAAATACTGGGTGTAGGCAAAACAAGATGGAAGGGAGAAGGCAAACTAGAGCGAATTAGAAAATGGGCTCAAAATAATATATTCAGGCAAAAAGAATCAAAAGGCCAATCATGAGTACAGAACTGCGATTATGATAAATAAAAAGCACAAACAGTCACTTATGAAAATGGCAAGCACTTTCAGAGCGAATAATCACGGCAAGAATAAGAACAAGGTACTATAACATATGCATTATAAATGCTTATGCACCAACCAATGAGAAGACAGTTGAAGAAACAGTAGAATTCTATGAGCAACTTAAAAGTACACTGCAACATCTCAATAGAAAATACAAAAGGAACAAATCTATATTGATTGGAGATCTCACTGCAAAAATTGGGGTAAAGAACAATTAATGGACACAGAGGATATGGGCAAACTAAATGCAAACTATTCATAAATTTCTGCGCAGAGATTGACGTCTTAATAGGCGGGAGCCTATGCAAGCACAAGAACATACACATGGTGATTTGGATATCACATAACAAAAGACACCAAAACCAAATAGACCATATAACAATCAAAAAGAAATGGAAAACGTGCCTCTACTTGTCATAGCAATAAGGGAAGCAGACTATAACTCAGACCACATACTTACAAGAGGTAAATTACAAATCAAACTGTTTGCGAAAATCCAAAAGAGCATGGAGAATGAACTATAATATACATTGGCTAACTGGAAATCCGGACCTAACAACAACAACAACAAACAGCCTCTAAAAAATGACACGGGCAAGCTAACAAATTAAGAAAGAAGCATGAACTAACTATGGAAGAAATACAAGTAAATATACAAGGAGATTACATAGAAAACAGTAGTAATGAAAAAGAAAAACCACAAAACGAGGATAGCTCGCGACACCTGGCAGAAAATAAAAAAATAAGAAAACTCAAGCAGAAAATACTATCTCGTAAAAACGCAGACAATACAATAAATAACTGGAACAACAATATAAGATACTAGACAAGTAAATTAAAAGAGCATCAAGACGAGGCAAACGAAAGAGCCTCGAAAAACAACTAAACATAGCAGAAGAAGCGGCAAGCAAAAACTATATCAAAACATTGCACAGCGTAGTAAAAAGCATAACCGTCAGTGGGAATAACAAATCAAGCATACCAATATCACAGAGTAAAACAGGTAAGATACTCAAATCATAAGAGGAAATTAGGGAACGATGGATAGAATTTTTCGAATAAACCAATACCAAGAGAAGGTGATACCAATCATTGACGCAAGGGAATCAGTGAACCAGAAGATAGACATAGACACTGGTGAAATAACAGAAAACAAAGTAGCAGAAGCTGTTAAAACACTAAATAGAGGAATAACACCATGCATAGAAGGAATTGCAAATTAGGTGTTAAAAGCAGGGGAAGAACATACAATAAGCACACTATACTAAACAAAATATGACCAAAAGAAAATATACCAGAGGACTGGAAGAAGGGTGTTATAGTCAGATAACCAAAGAAATGCGAAATTGGAGGGATATCACAATAATGAGCGCCGCGAGCAAGATCATGACTGGAAGCATCGTCTAAAGAAAATGCAACTTGATGTGAGAGGTAACCAAGCAGATTTCATCCTGAAAAGGTCATGCATAGACAATATAACGACCTTGTTAATAATTGTGGATCAGACTATAGTATGGCAAAACGAAATTGTAATTAACTTCATAAACTTCGAGAAAGCCTTTGACAAGATGAACTGGAAATGGATCTGCAAAATTCTTGAAAATTATTGCATGTCAAGAAAACTAATAAAAATATACAAATATTCTACGAAAACTATTCTGGAAAAATATACCTAAATGGTGATATAACACGCAGCATCAAAATAGACAATGGCATGCATCCTATCACCTTTCTTGTTCTTAGTAGTCATCGACGACGTTATGAAGACAGTGGCAGAAAACAAGACGGGAATATCGTGGAGATTTAGAAGAATCTTCGAGGACTTCGAATTTGCAGACGACATTTGTTTATTCGAAGGAAATATTAAAAAAACAGAAAAACTAATCCACGAAGCTGCAAAAGTCAACCTAAAAATTAATGTGAAAAAGTGTAAAACGATCCAAATCCAACACAGATATAAAACTTGGAGAAGGAAAAATAACATCAACAGAGGCATTCTGTTACCTATGAAGTATAATTGATAGTAATGGAGGGTCGGGAAAGGGCAAAGAGAAGAAGATAGGCAGTACTCAAAGTGCATTAAACAACCTAAATAAAGTATGTAAATAGTCTCAGATATTGCAAAAAACAAAACTAAGACTTTTTGACAGCAATATTATTAGTGTGCTGCTGTACGAAAGCAAACTACAAAGAAAATGTAAATAACAAAATTACAGTCCTTTATAAATAAATGCCTTTGCAAGATACTGGGAATATACTGGCCAAACAGAATAACAAACGAAGAGCTATGGAGAAAGTGCAAGTAAGAATCTGTAGAGATACGAATTAAACGAAGGAAATGGAGATGTATAGGGCACAAACTAAGGGAAGATAGCGGAGAAATAACGAAACAAGCCCTGGGCTACACTACCAAAGGCACAAGGTGGAAAAGAAGGCCGCTTAAAACATAGAAAAGACAGACCCATCTCGAACATAATGAAATTGGACACCCTTGGTATGACATTAAAACAAAAGGAAAAGACAAGACAGAATGAAAATGAACAATAGAACATAAGTAATCCAAGAGGGGACACTAAAAGGCAGGACTAACGACCTTGCCTACAAACCAGCTGAAGAATTATCTGAAAAGGAGGGCATGCTCCTCAAGAAGCGATAGGTCTAATAATAATAATAATAACTAAAATGAGGAATAACAAGGAGGCTACTTGGGTGCGATTGAATATTGTATTAAGTAGCATCTGGTGGCATGAACATACAAGAAAAATAAAGAAAGTAGGTAAAAGAAACCGACATGTCAAAAAATCGGTGGTAAATTGTGTGACATGTACGTATAAAAAAAGAAGCAAATCAACCATGTGCAAAATCGGAGGTAAACTGAGTAGCTATCGATGCATTAGCGTACACTAGTGGTGATTGAATAGCTACTGGTGGCGTATCCGTTACTACAAGCAAGAAGATATAAGAGCCAAAAAGAAAAGGTTAAGAACAGGTAAGCTCAAGAAGCTAACGGTGGATGGAGTAGCTGTTGGCGGATGCTCTAAACGGAAGACGAATAATATTAAAGGGAGTAATGATTGTGGAATAAAGCTTAAAAATTGTTTTGTTACCACTGTGTTCCTAAATCCTGAGAGAGTAAAAATAGGTTAGTTTAATTTTAATTAAGTCATTTAATTAAAGTTTTCAAAGTATCCTAACCGTTACGGTTTCACTGGCTCTTTACTATCATTTAATTGTATTTGTTTATTTCTTATTGGGATGTGTGACAAGCTCAAAGTGCTGTTTCTTAGATCCACCATAATCACAAGCTCCATAAATTATTAGGTGTACAAACGAATCATCCAAATTTTTAAGCTCTATTCAGTGTTTATTTTAAAAGAAAGTAAATTAAATTGTTCAATCTAAGTATTCGCCGTTGCTTTAACTTTAAGTCGTCCTTCGGGCAGCTGATGAAATCCATCTCGGAAAATGTTACGTCTTTGGACACGATAAAGTAATCAAGTCATTTTTGAATCTCATCCACTGATTAGAAATATGTCGGGCAAGGCGTGATCATCGACGGGAATAAGTGGTAATCGGATGGAACAATGTCTGGTGAATCGGATGCTGCAAGACGCCCCAGCTAAGGCTCATTACGATGATGTATATTATATTGGAAGCAATATGTTTGCCCGCATACAGCCGTTTTCTTTTCAATTTTTGACTTCTTGACTTGATGTTAGTAGCAGTCCACAGTAACTTTTTTAGTCGCTTGCAACAACTCATAATAAAGCACGGCCTTCATATCCTACCAAAGGCCGAGAAGAATCTTCTTATCCATAACGGATTATCATAGAGTATCCATTTCTCACCCCCCGTAACGATTTTGAATGAAAAGGATTTTCGACGCTGTTTATTGAACAGAAACCGACACGCAACCACTTGTTGTTTTTTTTGTCAGTTTCATTGAGTTTATGTGGAACTTATTTTGCCTTTTTCTGAATCTTTTCCATCTCATGTAGATGTTCGGAAATCAATAACTGGGTTACTCTCTGCTGTTTTGCAAACTCTCTCTACGTGTGTGCAGAATTTTCAGCGAGCTTCTTCTCCAACTCAATGTTGACGCACTTTTCAGTTGTTAGTTGTTCTTCAGACAGAAATCACCACTTTTAAACCGCTTAAATCAAAATGCTGACACATACGATACAATAACTTCACTTTTGCAACAATTTTTCCTAGTTGGAATTCATAAATAACAAAGTATCGGATGTGCACATACATTTTCGACTAACTGAACTGAATACTTTTAAAAGTTATATTAGACGTTCCGGCATACTAACTGTCATTTTTAATCACTAGTGCCCCTTCTTTTCCTCATTTCGATTACTATCTTATCACCCTACGTACCACAATATTAAAGTTCACACGCAAGTTTATCCTGACTGAGACGATTTACCTAATACTTTACTACTTGAAATTGTGTTAACCTAATTGTCAGCTAAATGACACCACTAGATTAGCCTTGGATTTAGGTCTACTTAAAAATACTCCAAACACTAAACTGAAAAAAACCCAAAATCCTACAAGTGTACAAAACAAAACTGTATCGAGAGTCGAAGTCCTACCCCCCAAACATTTGAAAGCTATGCGATTGAATTAAGTTCTAACACTTCTAACCTGCAGACTAATAATCAACTAAAGTTCAAAAAGGGAATGAAAATTTGAAAAAAATGACTCAAACAAGCCTGGACCAAAATAAGATAACTTCTAAATGCCCTATGATGGGCGCCAAATTTGTAATGCTCTTCTTGTGTCGAAAGAACTTCGAATATAACCACACAAAGAAAACTTACGTACCGGCTATCTATAAAATGGGACGTATCCGCTCGATAATTTACCACGACTATCTTCTGTGAAGAAGGGGAGTCAAATTAGAAATAAGAGCGCCACGAGTTCTTTTAAAAAAAATAAAATCTCTCGGGCCAAAACGTCTTCGGAAAAACTCGAAACCAGAATGGAAAAAAAGAATTCCGACGTAATATATAAACACTTTATTTGACAATGGTTACTAGTAATATGGAAATAGCGACCTTCTAGATAATAACAGAAACGTTTTACTGCGAAATAGATGGTTAATAATTCGCTATCAAGGGTACTGTACTTGTTTTGTTTTTGAAAAGATCTTAGACAAATAAGTGATTGACCTTAAAGTCCCAACTGAAATACATTCTTGTAAAATGACACCTGTAGCATAATAGTAGTTGATATCATATGTTGGATGCTTGAAGCCATAACTTTGTGATACATTTTAAATCACGAACTTTATCAGACAATAAATAATACTATACTTTGTTAATATCACACATGGAATTTATTCAGTGACTATTAAGGCCATTATCAAACTTACAGTTTTTTACTAAATAAATTCCGTGTGTGATATTAACAAAGTATAGTTTTATTTATAGTCTGATACAGTTCCTAGATGATATCACAAAAAAATAAGATTGAAATCTGTTTTCAATTTGTATGTGATCCTGCTAAAAAATGAAGAATGCTAGGAACTAATTAGTCGGCTAATGCAAGCCATTTCATTTACTGTATGAGGTGCCAATATAATGATTGAGGTTTGGGGTCATAAAATCCGTGGAAGTTTGTTTCGAAACAAAAATGTTGAAGTATCAACTGTCAATATATCATCTAGGATTCCAAAATTAGGGAAAGTAAAACAACTGTCAATTTGTCAATTATTAATCTATCATCAATCAATTATTAACCTTTTAACTCTAAATCGATTAACTAGCTATCTGTCAACTGTCGCTCTATAAGCTGCCAATGTTTCTATTGACCTTTCAACCCCATATTTTCATCTCCTATGTCAATTGTTAATGTTTTAACTCTCAACCTATCAACTATTATCTGCCAATGTGTCAATTATTAATATTTTAACTATCAACTTATCAACTACAATCGATCAATTGTCAATCTATCGCCTGTTAATGTGTCAATTGTTAATCTTTCAATCGTCAACCTACCAACTATCAATCTGTCAATTGTCAATCTATCAATTGCTAATCTGCCAATTGTCATGTTTTAACTGCCATCCTGTCAACTGTCAAAATATCATCTGCTAATTTGGCAATTGTCAACCTATCAACTATCAATCCGATAAATTTCAATCCATCATCTGCCAATCTGTCAATTGTTTTTTTAAACTGTAAATCTATTAAATATCTATCAATGTGTCAATTATCAATGTTTCAACCGTCAACCTATCAAATATCAATCTGCCAATTTTCAAACTATCTACTGCTAACTTGTCAATTGTCATTTTTAGCTGTCATCCTGTCAACTGTCCAGCTGTCAGCGGCAATCTATTATCTGCCAATTTGGCAAATGTCAATCTTTTAAATATCATATTATCAACTATTTATCTGCCAACTGTTATTTAGGGCACCTCAAAAAGGATATTTCCATTTTAAAAATTCCGGAAAAAGTTAGGGGAAGTAAAACAACTATCAATATGTCAATTGTCAACTCATCATTTGTCAATTATTAACCTTTTAAATGTAAATGTATTAACTGTCAAATGTCAATCTATAATATGATCTTGTGTCAACTGGCAATCTTCTAAGTGTCAACCTTTTAACCGCTAATTTATTATCTGCTAATATGTCAATTGTTAATATTTTAACTGCCAACATATCAAATATTAATTTGTCAGTTGTCAATCTTTTAACGGTCTATCATCTTCCCATCTATCAATTGTTATTTTTTTAAAGTCCCAAACTGGGAACTATCCAGCTGTCAAATATCACTTGGTTGATTATTGCCAAATTGGCAGATGATACAATTTGGCAAAAATCAACCTATCGACTATTTACCCGTTAATTTTCAATCTATCATCTGCCAATCTGTTAATTGTCAATCTTTTAAGTGTCATATTATCAACTATCAATCTGAAAACTTTTATTTAAAGCACCTCAAAACGGATATTTCCATTTGAAAAATTAAAAAAATATAGGGAATGTAAAACAACCATAATTCTATTGTTGGTTTGAGTTTACGTGAAGTGTTTTGTAAATGAAAATAACACACAGTTTAACAAGTGAAGTAAGGAATAAACTGTGTGTTATTTTCATTAACCATCATTCTGTCAATTGTCAATCTATCTTCTGCCAATATGTCAATTGTTATTTTTTAAACTCTCAAACTGTGAACTTTCGAGCTGTTACGAGTCAATTTATCATCTGAGAATTTGGCAATAATCAATTTTTTAACTGTCAACCTATCAACTATCACTCTGTCAAATCTATCATCTGCTAATCGGTTATTTGACAATCATTGAAATGTCAATATATGGAGTGTCTGATCACTGTCAAAATATCACCTGTCAATCTGTTGATTATCAATCTTTCAACTGTAAATCTATTAACTATCTATCTATTGACTATCAATATATCCTCTTCCAATATGTCAATTGTCGATCTTTCAAGTGTCATCCTATCAACAATATATCTGTAAACTGTCACTCTAACATCTGCCAAAGTACATTTCATAATATTCTATCTGTTAACATATTAACTATCAACCTTTAACTGCTAAACTGATTTTATAATTGTTTTCTTTGTAGAATGTTTTTAAGGAAATTTCTGAAGTTATATTTGATAAAATTTAAACAGTTATTAATGCAAAAATTAACTTTTCTACTACACCTTCAAACTAGAAAAAATATTCTTAATTTTCTACTTAAACGAAAAAAACTTGATTTAATGATTTATTGAATTAACTCAAAGACTTAAAAATATGTTCATCATTTGTATGCAAAATATGGCAAAATATGAACCACAGACCAGAATGGTTAGCCAAAGGAGGACTAGCACTTTGCAAACAAAATACCAATATTGATGCAAATAATGCTACCTTAAATGAAAGACAATCCTCCGTGACTGAAGCAAATTCAAGAGATATTAACACAGATGAATATTCAGACGTGGCAACTGTGAATCACCTAATCATGATCTGTAAATGAAGACGTATCATTGGGTGTCTTGAATGATTTCCCTGAAATAACACACATAATTAACACGACCTTGAGAATACTAACTATAGCGGAAAACTTCCAAATATGTGAAAAAGAGCGAGTGATTCTAATCTCGTGTTCAAAGTTTTTTTTTTACTATTAAGGTGCTTTGCTGGTTATAAGCTTTTTATTAAGCTCATTAAGCTGATCTAGAGTATTTAAAATAAAAATACATACGCTATCGTTATTTCGGATATACTATCTGACGGTAGTTCTGATTTTAAAGATGAAGTCATCATTGGAAATCGGATTTAGAGTGAATTGCTGCTGTAGTAAATGAGGAAGTTCATTGCAAATATATCAGTGTCAGTAAAAGCAATCCCAATTTCACCGTACAACCTTTAGTTGTTTTCTTGAGTGACTTAAAGCACTTCGGAATAGATTTAAGTCGGCGTTCATTCCACAGAACGAATAATTTCTCATATTTTCAATAATTTTCTCACATATCTCTTGGTGTAACATTGATAAACACTTGGTTTCTTTCACTGATTTTTTTTATATTTACTCGACTAGTTTCGCTTGTTACAGCATTATTATGAGTGGTTATAAAAGAAACTGACAGGTTTTTATATTCAGATATAAGGTGCATAATTTCTCTCTCAATCTTCAATCTTCGAGATTTGAGCTCAATTTCTGTTTCTCTATTTGTAACTTTGCCACGCTGATGAGATCTAATATAGATCGAACCCAACCCGTGTCTGGAAAACAATAGCTCGATGTTTTCACGTTAGAATTGCATATCATAATCAGCTGTAGTAAGCATTGTTCTAAATAATTTAATATTATCAGGATACATTCAATTTTCAAGAAATGACATTACTGAGTTAATAAAAAAATAACTTTTTAAGTGTAGATTTACAAACTTTGATTTCATCAATTTGGTTCTGATTAGACAAATATTATCTAGTCTTCTTCCTAAAGCATTTCATATATTTCTCAATTCGTTACTGAAAAAATCTTTCTGTTTGGCTGATGTATACATTTGAACAGTCATTACAAGTTAATAATATATTGTGCTTTTTGTGTTTTTTGTACTTTATTTGGTATTGAAGAAAAACAAACACACAAATACCCAAATAATATATCAAAATATAGAAAATGCTGTAAGAGTTTAATGGTGACAACCACTCATCTAGCTTAATCATAAATATGATTAATTAATTAATATCAAATTAAAAATTGATTATATTTTTACTTTGCGAATTGCCCTTGATATAATAATATATTTCATTATTTTTACCTTTAAATTCTCCATTGACAAAATCATCTTGAATCTTGAAAGACATTTGTGTGAAGATCGATTTTTAAGTTTAAGTTTTTCTGAGCTATCCATAAATTGTTGACCTTTTCATCAAATTATATTATTAGTTGACTAGTTCTACATTTAGTAGAAAGTGATTAACTATTCTACTAAATACTTTATATATTATATAAAGAATTCGATCTTCATCTACAATCCTTAAATCGAACGATATAAATACCATTCTTTATTAATTTGCATTCGCCTGACAACGACATGAAAATTACCTATCTTAATTAAATTTTTTTAATTAATGGACTATTTAAGTAGAAGTCGATTTACGTCGACCAAAAATAAATAATAGTATGTTATATTATATTTTACTAAATAATCAAATTGTTGTATATATAGGTGCAAGTATTATAGAAGTAAATCTAATATAGAAGAACTAAACAGTCAGTGTTTATTGCAATAAAAATACGTGGTGTGGATTCCGTTAATGTTTGTGATTGAATCCCTGCATCCGCCCTGGGGCTGTTCTCGCCTATTATTGCATTTCTACCTGGGTACGAAGCTTAGGGGACGTATTTCTTGTGGCACCCTCTTAAAATTTAGTTCGTTCTTACAGCCTGCTCCATCTATTGAGGAAAACGACACTACCTTATTCTGTGCCTGAACGCTATCATTAATCGTAATTGAAATAAATATTTGTTATCGCAATGAGAAATCTTTTTTTCAAATATTTTCTAAAAAATTCCAGAGGATAAAACCAAACATTCTACATGTACAAAAGTGTTGTGATAGTAATAGAAAATTAAATATTTTTTTCAACGCCCATGATCATGCACACAGATATTTTTTGTATAATATCTTAAAATAATATATTGAAGCCTAAGAAGGGATATTTTACATTTTGGGCCTCAAGATATTATTTTAACATATTATAAAAAAATGTCTGTATGTATGACTATGAGCGTTGTATCTCAAAAAGTGCTAGAGATATTAAAATAAAATTCTAGACATAAGGTTTTCTCATTTGATCTGAAAAGCTTGTAGATATGTAACGCCTACTAACACTGGGTGTTTACTTGAAGCCTTTTTGTAATTTTCAAATTTTTGTACAAATACAAAAACATTACAAAATTATTCAAACAAAAATTGAGGATAATTATAATTTTTACAACCTCTATTAGAACAATATTTTTATACATTTTTTAGTTTTCAAGGAAAAATTTAAATTAACAAATTAGATGATATTTTTACTTTTAATACAGTTTAATTAAATCTATTTTAACTTCAAATCCATAAAACATGAATGAATTTTCTTTAAGAACGTTTATATAACTAAAAAATAATAATCAAGAGAATGGTTGCGACCACTACTACGTGGTAATCCATATTTACACTGAATTGAAAAATTCACTATGTTTTAACCACAAATAAATATTGTAAAAATATTATATAACGTGTAGGCACAATTGTATAAATATAAACAACACAGCACGATTTATACAATTGTGCCTACACGTTATTCAATTTTTCAATTCAGTGTAAAAAATAATAGTTTTTTTTATAATACAGTATTAATATTTTATTGATTTTATGGTGAATTATAGGCCACCCACCCACTCTACACATATATATTTGCAAGTCTACATATGTAGGATGGTTTGATGGTTTTTAGCTCAACTTTCAACTGTTAAAACATAAATAAGACTTTTTTAAAAAGATTTTCTAATATTAGTTAATTTTCTACAACGTAAAGGACTTTATTTTACCGATTTTCTATGGATTACTACTGTATATTAATGATTTTACAACATTTATAAATTAAGATCGACTATAGTTTACTTTAGTCATTAGCAAGTATGAAAATGAAACCACATAGTAACGGTCATCATCATCTTGTTCCTTATATTTTTTTTTATCTAGCAGTAACATTATTATTGAAGTTGTAAATAATTTGAAGCATTATTTGCCTTAATTTAAAAGAAATATGTAAATTGGGCAAGCAGCTACTATTTCATATTTTTAATTAATAAAATAAATATAAATTTAGTTAAAAGATTTTGACTAGTGATAATATTTTTAATTGTTAATTTTTTATTATACAGAATTCGTTCTTAATATAATTATTGTTGTTGGTTTATTGCTTAAAAGGTGGGTTAAAGGCCACCCACTCATACTACATATGTACTTAATTTTAATCACTCGTGCCTCTTTTGATTCTTTAAATATAATCGTAGGAATGCTGACAAAATTTAAAGAAAAGTGATATAAAAAAAGTATGTCCACTATACTACCCTACAATCAGTTATACATAAACGAGAAATGCCTAAGAATGAATAATTTTAGAGAATAACAAAATATATAATTAATAAGCAACAGTCTTTTTGTATTAAATGCAGGATTTTCATTACAGCAATATTATTTCTAAACATTCCAATTGTAATTTTATGGACTGCTAAATAAGTACTTATTTATTTAGTTCCTTCGTCTTCTTTTTTAAAAAATACATATAGAAACAAATCAAAATAAAATTTTAAACGAAAAAGGCACGGCCAGATTTCACAATTACAAATCATGTTCTTTCACTCGAACCCTTTTTGGGCACACCCGGAAACTTTTATATTTTCGAGATTTTGTCTTAAAGATTAGATAGAGATATATGAAGATACATAAACAGAGGAGCGCTCATGGGTCACGTGGCGCCATCTGTCCATTGATAATAAAATTAAAGGACCTATTACTCATAGAAAATAAAGGATTTTGTCTTAATCCGCTTCAAATTATAAAAAGTATGTTTAAATAAATCTTTAGTCACAATTCTGGTCTCTCATAATAGGCTTCAAAGCTTCCTAAGTAAGGAGGCATCCTCCAACTTATTTTCTATTGGCTTTGGAAAATGTTGTCAACTCAAACTAAACATTTTATTTTTAATTCTCTCTGTGTTATTGAAAAACATTAGGTACCCTACAAATGAGTTTTATTTAAATTTTCATACAAGTATGAACATTTTTAATTAAATACATTAATACTTCAATTTGGTTATAATATAAATATAAATAAATTGCAAGAGTACAGCTATTGAAAATGTTTACATCGTAAACGAAATGTACATTTAGCAAAATAAAAATAAACTGTGGAGACAGTGATTACAAATGATTTTTTATTGCATTATCTTCACGTAACTCATCAATTAACATTTACTTAGATTATTGGAAAACTATAAGTATTGTATAGAATATACGTAACAGATAATTTAAAATAATGATAACACAATGTACAAAAAACAACTTCTGATAACAATATATAAGTTGAATGAGATGATTAATTACTTTTAATAAAATGTCAAAAGATATATGTTTTGATATTAATTTGATTACTTTTTGAAATTGATGAGATGATTAATTACTTTAAAAAATATATGTTTTGATGTTAATTCGATCACTTTTTGAAATATGACTGAATGTATATCCACGAAAGCTTTATCTATAACACTGGAAAAAATTTAAACTGAAATATTAAACTTAAGCTTTTATTCTTTACCTAAATAACTGTAAACTTTTGGTAACATTTTCTGCATTAAAATTGATGTTTACTCGAGGACAATTTTTGTTTTTCCAAGAAAAACAAGAAATGTTATAAAATTTTTCAAATTGGTTGATTGAGTGCTAGTCCATTGATAATGGTCACTTTGTGTCCGAAATGTACATTTGGTAAATCAAATAAAATTGTGAAGAATGGTTATTAGTGTTATTCGTCAAATTAGTTTTCATTCACACAAAATGTTCGTAAATATTATGTTTTATGAGAAAGTAGTAAACATAAAATGAAACTAAGAGTGTAATTGAGAATAAGAGTACCTTTTTTATATCACAAAGTAGAAGCCTTCACAATTACCTAAGAAACTGAGAGTATGTATTTTTAATACTTTTGTACATTTGTAACACATTAAAATGAGTAATTGTGTAGGCCTCTACTTTATGATACATAATTATTAATAAATGATTGTAAATACCTTTTTATATATCACACACTTTTTATCTTTATTGTGACTATAGTTTCGATAGGAAATCTGTCGAAACTATAGTCACAATAAAGATAAAAAGTGTGTGATATATAAAAAGGTATTTACAATCATTTACATTAAAATGACTTTTATTATTTTATTTTTCGCATAGGAACGAACAATTTTATAATATACACCTGTTTTTTTTATAATGGCAAATGAGTTGCCGAAACTAGTAAACATAATAATAAATACAGTGTTGTACAAACAAAGTTAAAGTGTTTTATTAATTAGTAATTATAATAAACACTTTAAATTTAAATATTTTACTTATATTGTTGGAAAATTATGTTTTGTGTAGAATATACGTAATGAATAATTGAAAGACAAATGGATAACACGACGTAGATATTTCTTGAGTAATTTTCTCACTTATCTTTTGGTGAGACATTAGAAATATTTCTAAAGAATTAATAAATACTTAATTAGTGAAACAACCAAGTGTTTAGCAATTCTTTACCTATTACGACGTAGATAATTAAAATAGCATATTTCGATTATAATTCATAAACTTTTATTTAGAGCTAAAAAACTTGAAGCAATTTTTTTCCAGATTTGTTTTTTTTTAGAAATAGAAGCATTTTAATAGAGATTATAGATAGCAAAAAACCTTTAAAACCGCTAAAGATTTTAAAATGAAATATTAAATTTCTATTATTTCTCGGAAGGTCTGAAAGGCTTTTGGTTAGAATTCTTTTTGTTATCCATTTTTTTAAACAAAAGCAAAAACTAATTCTTGAATGTTGTCGGCGTTCACTTGGTGGTACATTTTGATTAAAATTAAATAAAACACTTTTCACTTTGTTTTACCACAATAGTTATTTATTGCACTTTATGTTTGATAATGATCACTTTATGATCGAAACTATAGTCACAGTCAATAAATAACTATTGTGGTAAAACAAAGTGAAAAGTAAAAGTGTTTTATTTAATTTTAAAAGCAAAAACTTTCAAATATTGTTTTTTGGGTAAACATTTTAATTTTTTTCTAACTGGGGCTAAATATTGTTTTAATCTAATTCTATAATTGAAACACTTTAAAATTTTATGTAGTTTCACGTGTATTGAGAACAGCAAATTACTTCTTATCTGATAAAAATTTTAATTTATTTTCTGGAAGTCTTTTTGATTTCAAGTCGATTTTTCTGTTCTATTGTTTAGTTGTAAAGTAGTTTAGATGAGTTTGTTATTTTATTTTTAGTTATTTATTTCTCTCAATGTTGATTTATTTTGTATTTTTTTTTTTCTACATGGGGTGAATACCGTCAAAAAAATTATTATTATTACTAGTTTTTAAATTGTACTAATGTAAAATTAATGTTCAGAAACGCTCAAAATATATTAATCTAATTATTTAACGTTAACTTTTAAATGACTATTATTTTTTCGTACGAACAGGAAAAATTGTTAATTATGCACATTCATATTTGACTAAGATGGTTGGAAATCTATAAACGCTGTAGAGGATAAGTCTCTGTGTGTAAAATATTAAACTTGAGCATTTATAGGAAAAGCTAAAAAGCTTATGGTAATTTTTTTTACTCGAGGCCGTATTTTGTTTTTCCAATTTTTTGACAAAAAAAAATATGAAAAATCAAGTAATTATTTTAGATAATAACAAATCACATATTTTTTCATAAAAAAAGTATGGTTTTGGGGAAAAATATTAAAATTCTAAAATATTTTAAACAGTAAATTTAACAAAAAGTTGTAGATAATAAAAAAACAACTTTTTACTTTCCCTATATGAAATATAGGGGAAGTATTGTGATCGTGATTTTTTTTGAAAATTTTTTTTTGCGGAAATATCCGTTTTGAGGTCCTCTGAGTCCATTGCACTAATTTCTGGAAAAAAAAAATTGTGTCTGTGTGTGTGTGTGTCTGTCTGTCGGTGGGCGCTGTATCTCAAAAACGAATAATCTGATTGAGATGAAACTTTAAACTTAAGGTTTTATCATTAAAAACTGGAACTGAAAAGCTTTTGGTAAACATTCATAGACCGGAAGTGGATGTTTACTCGAGACGTTTTTTTGTTTTTTGGTGATATTTTTCTAAATATGAAAAATTTTAAAAAATGATTCAAACAAAAGTTAAAGAGAATAAAGAACTGAACAAGTTTTAATTAAACGTATTTTTCATAAAATTTTTAACTTTTGAAAAAAAAAATAAAAAATGAAAATTTAGACATTTTTTGACAATTGCTAATAAACTATTGGAGTTACATGAAATTTATACAAAACATAATTGTAGAGAATTTAAAAGTGAATAAATTATTAAGAATAGCATTTTTGCATAAACCTCATAGTTTTCAAGAAAAATATAGGGAAAGTACTATGATGGTCACATCACCATTTTTTTTTTCTAATGTACATAGGGTGAATACCATCAATAAAATTATTATTATTATTAGTTTTTAAATTGTAATGATGTAAAACTACGGTGCAGAAACGCTAAAAATAATGAAATTTAATTATTTTAACTTTAACTTTAAAATGACTTTATTATATTTTCATGCGGACAGGAAAAATTGAAAATTATGAATTTTCATATTTTATTTAGATTATTGGAAAACTATTAATGCTGTAGAGTATAAGTCCATGTGTGTAAAATAATAAACTTGAGCATTTATTTTTTCTCGGAAAAGCTAAAAAGCTTATGGTAATTTTTTTTTGTTTTTATAATTTTTTGAAAAAAAAAAATGAAAAATCAAGTAATTATTTTAGATAATAACAAATCACATATTTTTTCATAAAAAATATGGTTTTTGGGAAAAAAAATTAAAATTTTAAAATATTTTAAACCAAAAATTTAACAAAAAGTTGTAGATAATAAAAAACAACTTTTTATTATTAAAAATCAACTTTTATTCAAACAAAATCTTCATAATGACTTTGGGAGAATTAATATATTTTTTAAAGAGTTAAACTCAAATAATTTTTTATATTATTGAAGGTTTAAGTAAGATATTTTCAAAATTTTGACCTGTTATGATTTTATTTTTCGCAAGATTTTCTTAATTGTGCCTCTGTTGGCAAAACAAAAAGCAGAAAGATAGTTTGGAAAGATGTGAGCTGTGGCCGTTTCTGTGCCGTTAATGCTGTTTTCTATTGAAAACCGAAACTTCGGTAAAGTTGTTATTAAAATAGCATCTTTTGGCAATAATTCATAAACTTATTATTGGGTGCATTTCTTCTTTGGAAATTTCTTTTTTTTGTTGTTTGCGCGAGTTATTTTGATCTGCTTTTTGTTGGTTTTTTCCTAAGTGTTATTGAAATATTAAAGATTTCAATTTCTTCTGATCTTTGAAAGATTTGTTTTGGTATTATATATATTTAAATGCTAAATGTACATTTCAAATTTTATTATTATATATTAGAAAGCTAAATCTAATTTATATTATTCGAACAATTTGTTTTTAATTTTAGGCAAATTCTATAGATTTATTTTATTCAGTGAATTGTCCCAGTTGCTTAGTGTGAACTTTAAGTGTAGTTTGTAATAAAGATTTTTATTTTGTTTTGTAATTATTATTTTTCGAATAAAACCATTTCACTTTTCAAACATGGGTTTTGTTAAACACTTTTTAAGAAAGTTATTTATGAAAATTTATTGAATTTTCTTGATGATGGTTTCCTATGTTAATATTATTTAATTAATTTTTTAAAGTTACGCGAAGAGAATTAATAAACTTACGTAAAAATTATAATTATCTTCATGAAACTTCAATAAAAAATCAATAATAAAATATATACTTCGACATTTTGCCTAATAAAATAAATTAGTCCTTTAACACATACTATACTAACGTATTTGTAACTATTAGATGAACCTTAAATTTAGAGACGATTTATTGAAAAAATATTTAAAATTACCATAAGATGCACCCAAAATTTGAGTCCATTTTTATATGTAAAAAACTGCGTTTTATAGTCCGAAAAATACGATAGTTTATGTGTTAACGAACTAATTTATTCTCGTCGCATTAGCCAGGAAAGTAGTTGTTTTTCAATCAGTGATTTTTAATGTTTTAAGAAAGTTTCGACAATAAAAAAGCCTTATTTGAAATTTGACGGAGATAAACACTTGTTATGTTTAATAATGTCACCAAATTTTCAGATCTAGTTCCAACAAGAGTGTAGCGGTATAAGTATAAGTTATATTAAGTTTTAATTAATCTTAAACCTATGAATAAAGTATTAACTAATGATAACGTAAACTTTTCCAGTAATCAATACTTTTAGTGCATTAATTCCCGGCAAAAAATGGTATATAAGAGAGCCTTTCAATTTAATTTAGTAAATCTTTAATAATCACTTTAAAAATTCGCAAAAATAAATTTTGAAGGGCTAAAAGGCCACCGGTCGATAGCCGTTGAGCAGAAAATCAAATGTACCAGAATTTATTTTATTTTATCCATTACATGTATTATATTTTATTTTTTCTGTAAATGAAATGTTTAGTAGTAGTAAATTTTGAAAGAAGTAAAATTAAGTGAGTAATGTTAATTTACCTTTCTACTTATTACGGTTATGACTATAATTTCATTATTTTGGTCACACAAGTCCTTTAATATGGTTAAAAATTTAATTTTTGTATTATTTTAATTATAAATCATAATAAAATAATAATTATTAGTGCATTTTTGAAAAATAATTTTTACATAGGACAGTCATAAAAAATATTTTGTATGTATGTTTTTTTTCAATTACTTCCAAATAATTTCTAATTATTAGTTCTTTTTCTACAATGTAAAGGACTTTAATACATTTTGATTACTTCGGAATAAATATATTTAATAATTTTACTTACCAGTAATTTGTATCCGAACGATAAAACGCACAGAACACACATTTAAAACTGTAAAGTGAGGGTTGGAAATTATAGATTATAGAACTAAATAGTAAAATATTTATTTTCTTAACATTAAAAAATATAAAAATACATGGATTTATACAAATATATACACGTAAAATATCTTTGTACAAGTTTCTTGAGATGCGTTAAATGGCACTGGTCCCATATTGCGATACGGAGGACTTAACATTCTAACGATAATAAATAATATCACTGTTCCGGCATGTTATAGTAAAACCCGCTATAACTGCCGTAGACGTTGAGGTGCGGCGGGATCGTGGGTGGTTGGTGGTGGTTCACCAGGTGGTGGCTGGTCTGGTAGGTGGTGGCGGTGGGACTGGGGACGGGCTCACCGGCAACGGCGGGTTTCTCCTCGGGCTCGGACTTCGGCACTTTCTTCTCCGATTTGCCGTTCTTGTGGGTTTTCACGTGCTTGGCGAGGTGGTCGGAGCGCATGAAGCGTTTCGTGCAGACGGGACACGCGAATCGCTTCTCGCCGGTGTGCGTGCGTAAGTGGCGTTGGAGCTCGTCGGAGCGGGTGAAGCGCTTCCCGCAGAAGAGCCAATTGCAGACGAAGGGACGTTCTCCGGTGTGCCACCGCAAGTGCGCCTGGAGGTGCGACGTTTTCCCGTACACTTTATCACAGCCGGGGTAATGGCAGATGTGCGTTTTCTTCGCGGACGGTTTTTTCGTCCCGTTTTCCTCGGACACACAGTTCGGACACTGACACTTTATGCACCTACGACCTTTCACGAAACTCGGCGCGTATTCCGACACTGAAATTTCCGGTTTGATGAGGGTGTTGTACGGGAAACTCATGTAACTATTTTGCGGCGCCCACTGGTACTGTTGCTGGAGGTTCGCTGGAGTTTGGGGTTGGAATCCGCTGGTCGCCGTATCCGCAGGTGGTGGTGAATGTTGAAACCAATACTGATTGCCGTAACCGTGCGTGTAAGGGGTCGTCTGATAATGCGGGGAGTATTCCAGAGGGGACCTCGATGACTCCAGAGGGACTTGCGACACGTAACCATCACTGCTGCAAGACGTGGTGGACGCGGGGGAAACCTGCGAGTGCGTGAACGGCTGGTGCTGGTACATTCTGGTGCAAGTAGCCGCGAGCAAATTTAAAGGCGACATCTGCAAAGAAAAAAAGAGATAAAACCAATTAGTAACCCATAAAACCGATTGAATCACAGCAGTAGTAACAGCAGCAACATTAATAAAACCGTAATATTTAATGAGAGGGTGTCGAAGTTGATTACTATTATTAGAGATCACGCACCTGCGATTGCGCATTGGTATACTGATGATGTAGTTGTGGAGAAGCCATCATTGCGGACACTTAAGCGGTGGACTAATAACTGAGTTCTAGGAGGCTGAAGATGACGATCACTGTGTTTAGGGGCGGACCTGCGCGCTCTGCCTGCGCGACAAGTGACCCAAGAATATGCCCTTAGGGCCCGAGGGTCGCCCAGGGTCGTCGCGCTATCGCCGTTTCTCGTTTCCTCTCCGTCCTTTGCAACGCCAATCAAAGGATGCGAATGCGACAAAAACCCCGACCCGATGATCGTCCGCACCGTCATTATTGCCGGTGAGAAGAAGTGAGCGCGTGGAGATTATTCGACCCCCCATTCATGAAAGAATTACACACTTTTCAGTTCGGGTGTATAATTTCGTTTTAAAACTCTTGTTAACAACCGCACGATCCGTAAAAAATAAACCACCACTCAATGACAATAATAATTAATTATTATAGGCTATAAAATTATCTTAATTTATATTTAAAACCTTACTACAAGGTAGAATTTTGAAAAAAATAATGCGAATTCAATTGTTTCTGGATAAAAATAGATATATCTTGCTTAACAATTAATGTATGTGAAAGTGATTAGTTACGTGAAGATAAACTTTATTATAAAAGAAAGCACTAAAAACCTTTTTGCAATATATATTTGGTGTTTCAAATCAACCGTGTGAAAAAACAGGATGGTTAAACCGTTACTATGTGGTATTTCATTTTCAAGTGTAGGATGAAATAAAGCACGATTTTCTGTTTTTGTACACATTTCACTGTGGTAAAAAAACATAGCAAATCGTGTTTTAACAATTAATGGTGCTTTAGAGTGACGGGGGCGATCCTTTAAGTAACAACTCATTTACACACACACAAATACACAAATCACACGGCGGAAGGACCACGTGTTCGATAACCAAACACTACTACCACTATTACTACTCGTGTTTTATTTCATCCTACATGTGTGAAGAAAGGTTTTTAGTGCTTTATTTTATGTGAAAGTGGCATTTGCTAAACGTCCATGTTTTTCTGCTTAGTAGTCTGAATCTATTAGCGTCAGCCTGTCATTGCTACAGACGGATGGAATGTTAATATGAGCTAAAAATAGTAGATTGAGGATATGGAAGTTAAAATTATAGATTGATAAATAAATTGATTCATTTCAAAAACTTTCTTATCCATTATGTACTAAAATATGAACTATTACAACACAAATTATATCAAAAATTACAACGTTAAATGAAATATTATAGATAGATAGATAGATAGATAAATTTATTCATCCAAAAAAATACAACAATGTGTTATAAGGATAAGTCAATGTGGTAAGTATAAAGATGATATTTCAAAATATACAATAATACATAATTTCATATACAAACATTTTAAAAATTTTCACATTTTCACTAACAGACAGATAATTTTTAAAATTTTTACCATACAAAACAAATTAAAATAAGTGTATAGATAAAAGATAAATAAATAAATAAAACTATTAAAATTCATGTGCAAACCAGTATATGATACAACAACATAAAACGTATGAAGCCTAATGATAATTAAATAAATAAAATAAATAAACAGATTGAAGTTAGTTATTAAATAGACGCATATCAATTTCAAAATAGTGTTCGATTTTGTAAGGTTCTGAATTAATTAGAAGAGCTTTGACTTTTTGCTTATACCTCTGTCTCGATGATTTCCTCACACTATCTGGCAAATAATTATAAAATTTTACAGCCTTTACTATGAAACTTTTGTTGGTTTTTCTCAAACGATGTGTTGGCAAGCATAAGTCCGACTTCGATCTGGTATTATGACTATGTATGTCTTCATGACAGCGATGTAACGCTTTTCGATCATAAATATACATTAAACATGATTGAATGTATAATCCAGGTACCGTACAAATGTCTAAGTTCTTAAAGTGACCTCTACAACTCTCTGCCATCTTCAATCCTGCCATTATTCTAACGCACTTCTTTTGCAATACGAATATTTTACCGGCTGTAGCAATGCCACCCCATAGTATTATATCATGTTTTATTATACTGTGTATATACGCAAAATATGACATACGAACGATATAATTGTTTACATTTTCAGAGATTTTACGCAGTAAATATATATTTTTACACAGCCTGATACTGGTCTGATTAATATGCTCGTCCCAACTTAGCACAGGATCTAAGGTGACGCCTAAAAATTTAATATTGTCAGTTTTATTTGCACTTGACAACGAAAATGACATGACTTCGGTTTTTGTTTCATTTATTGCCAGGTTATTTTGATTAAACCAACTTACAGCTTCATTTTCGAATCCTGTTTGTACGGTACGAAGACAAGTATTTTTTCTTTTTTAACGAGTGTTGTATCGTCTGCGTATTGGTATGTTTCAGCAGCTGTTACATTATATTTTAAATCATTAGTGTATAACAGAAACAATAATGGACCTAGAATTGTTCCCTGAGGTATACCTTGTTTTAGTGTGGTTCTGTTTGAACATACTTCTTGAAAATAAACGGTTTTATTCTCTCTCATACAGAAATGATTCAATCAAAGCAAGAGCGACACCCCGTACACCATAATACTCAAGTTTATACAATAGCTTATCCCAAAATACCGTATCAAACGCCTTACTAAGATCTAAGAAGGCGGCTGTAGTTGCTTCATCGTTCTCAAATCCGTGGTGTATGTTTTCGATCAAATCTAACACCGCATCAAGTGTTGATTTGCCAGACACATATCCGTAGTGACTTTTACTGATAAACTTGACAACATATTTATATAAGCGATTTTTTAATGCCACTTCATATATTTTTGATAATATAAGAGTTATAGTTATAGGTATATAAATACTCTCATCATCTATATTACCCCTTTTATGTATTGGTACTACCTTACAGACTTTTAATTGTTTGGGGAAAATTCCACTTTCAAAGGATGCATTAATTAAATGTTCTAGTATGGGACTTATTTGATCAGCAATATTTTTTATTACAATTTACGTTTATACCGTACACATCCGTTGAACTGGAATTTTTCAGTGTTCGTATAATGTTACTAATTTCATGTTGGGTAACTGGTTCCAGGAAAAATGAACTATTCGAGTTAATTTTAAAAATTTTTAATGAATTCTTAAAATTTTCGTTGTCACATGTCAAAGTAAGATTTATTTCCGTAACTGCTCTTATAAAATATTGTTGGATACTATGTGCTGATATTGTACTGGCCTTGGGAGTACAGTTATTACCTTTACCTGTATTGTTCACAATTTTCCATATTTCTTTTGGCTTGTTTAAGGATTTCAGTATTTTATTTTCATGATACAACTTTTTTGCACTGTTGATGTTAATTTGATAAGAATTTTGTAGTTTGTTTAATTCTTCTTTTATACTCTGATTACCCGTGCATTTGTATACTATTTTTAATGCGTGTACAGTATTTTCCTGTTGTTTTAAATCATCTGTATACCAGTCCCTTTTTGAGCACGGTCTCTTTCTTAGAATGTATTTAATTAATGGAAAACAATTGTCAAAAATAGACATGAATTCATTAAAGAAACTTAATGTAGTAATTAAAGAATTTAGTAAACATTGCTACTGAGTTTGAGTTAAACATTTCAGAAAAGTTGTGGTTAGATAATTTATCTTTGAATTTAGCAATTTTTGTGGTTGTAATGAATTCACTTGTAATACATTTATCTTTTTCTTTTTCAACCACTATACAGGGTGACTGACGAAAAACCTTTGGTGCTGTATCTCGCTTATTTTTGATCCGATTTGAATAAATAAAACATCAAATTAAATGATTTTTAAAAGACTTTAATATGAACTGTACTGATATTTTTTCTTGCATCCAGATTTTGACAAAAGACGATCAACTTTTTTTTTCAAATTGCACTGTATATATATTTTGTACTGATCCGTAAGGAGATTTTTTTCTGAATCTAAATTTTTAAACGATTTTATCCATTCATAAAACCAAAGTCAAGCAATTGAGGATTAAAAAAAAAATTAAAAATCAAATACCCATAGTAAACAATATACAGAGCCTATTCCAAATGTCAAAAGTGACAGTGTCAGTCATTGGTACAATACTGCAATGATTTTTAATAATTTCATAATAAAAATGTTGCAAGATTTCAAAAACTGAAAAACGATTTCTGTAGAAGCACAAAATTCTAGTAGTGAGTGATATCTAATTTGACCGCTTACCAACACATTATCCAGGCAGCTCTTTGAGACGTTTGTTACTCTGGTATCTGAGTAGTTGATTACCCTGAAGTTATAAGCATTTATGAGCATATTAAAATTATATAATAGTTATTTATCTAAATAGTGGGATAAGAGCATCATTAACTGACGAATGCGGTGAGTTGCTGAGACGAGGTCGTAGCCCGAGTCGAAGTAAGAGCATGAGTCTCAGTTAATATGCCTTATCCCACGTATTAGATACAACTTTTTATCTACGACTGCTCAGAATTACGGAAATTATACTTTTGAATTGAATTCGACGAAAAATCGGAATATCATAGTATGTATGTAGAACCATAGCAACATGTAATTTGAATGTCAACAAT
The DNA here is from genome assembly GCA_963969525.1 of Ontholestes murinus. NCBI lineage: Eukaryota > Metazoa > Arthropoda > Insecta > Coleoptera > Staphylinidae > Ontholestes > Ontholestes murinus. Next base: position 95,152,507 of record OZ018387.1, read on the forward strand.
TTAAGTCAAAACTTCAAGAATTAATTTTCTAATTTCTGTTTTTCTGTGAAATAATGAGCGACTCCGAATCTCTGCCTTCGGATATCGAAGAATCGGCCACGCAGGTAGTTTCAACGTTATTGCCGGAAAAATCAAAAATTAAATATGAGCAAGCTTATGAATGTTTGCGGAAATGGTGCGATGAGAAGAAAATAAAAAATGAAGCAAGTGAAAAGGTATTTCTAGTATATTTTGAAAATATTTCGAAACGTTATAAACCTTCAAGTCTGTGGGCATATTACTCGATGATACGTGCGATGATATCCATAAAGAAAATGTAGATATCAGTAAATTTATTCAATTGGTCGCATTTCTGAAGAGGCAGTCGGAAGGATATAAACCGAAGAAATCCAATATTTTAACAAAACAACATATAACCCGATTTTTACAAGAAGCTGATGATGAAAAGTGGCTACTAACAAAGGTAAATAAGAACAAGACATGAAATTTTAGATTAAGAAATATTTTCAGGTAGTTTTGATCTTTGGAATTGGTGGAGCCTGTAGAAAAGAAGAACTCACTTACATGCAAGTGACCAACGTTAGGAACGAAGGGCAGGTCTTCTGCGTCACTATACCAAATACAAAGACCAAAATTTCGCGAGAGTTTGTTATAACATCAGGTGACATTGATGGGATCAATTTCGTAGACATTATAAAAAAATACATGGCACTGCATCCACATAATGCCTAGAGAGATTTTTTTTTTGTTGGCATTAACACAATTGGTAGCATGCCGAAAAATATTGCTTCTTTTTTAAAATTACCAAATGCTAAAGAGTACACTGGTCACTGCTTCAGAAGATCGTCAACCTCACTGTTGGCAAACTCAGGGGCGGACCTGCTAACAATAAAAAGGCACGGGGGCTGGAAGAGCAATACAGTAGCCGAAGGATACATAGAAACTTCGGTTGAAAATAAGAAACGTATCGCAACGAATATTCTTGGAGAAAAGCATGTACTTGTAGAAGCTACAACCAGTAAACGCAGTAGTTTGGAAATTTCTAAAACAGAAATGTCCTCAGGAATACACTTGAATAAATGTAAACATGTTATTATTAATGTTCATAATAATTGTTTAATAAATTTGATCGTTAGTTGGTATTAAAAAATGAGTGTGTTTTTGATTTCATTACCTCACTAGTTAGGTAATGAGTTTCATTACGTAACTCAAATGAATGTCAAATTCGTCACTTATCTAAGCAGTCGTAGATAAAATACTATTACTACATTTAAAATTTATATTAAAGTCCCCACAGATCACTGATAAGTTGTTATAACTATTTAATTTAAGTAATATCTGTTCAAATATGTTTAAAAAAGATTCGTAGTCACCTAAAGGGGATCTGTAAATGGATACGAATGTCAATTTAGGTTGTTTTAAATAAATTGCACAGACCTCACAAGTTACCTCTTCTGATAGACTATCAATGCATTAAACTTTCTCATACTCAAATGTCTTATTCACTAATATTAAAGTTCCTCCGTGTTGAGATGCTTTTCTTGTAAATATGTTTGCCAAGATATATCCACCTACTGTTAGGGTCTCCTCTTCTCCATGTTTTAGCCAATGTTCATTAATGGAAGCTATGTGTATCCTATCATTATTCAGAAAATCTTCTAGAGATATCGTTTTTCGCCTGATGGATTGTATATTCAGCTGTGTAACTTTTAGATATGCTTCTAGGTTGGTGTTTGCTTTGCCGATTGCAGTGGAATAATAGCTACTGTCTAAGAAATAACTAAACTACAAAACATTCATTCTAAACTACCGTATTTTTCAAACTATAAGACGCACCTCAAAATTATAAGATTAGTTTTAGAAAAATATATTTTAATGTTACTAAGCCTAACACTGGTTATCAAAAATCATAGACAAAGAGTGGAGGTAAATCGGTGATTTCCACACTTGTCTTTGAGATAACTTACGTCATACTTACCTTCAGTGGCGTGTCATAGTTTTCAGACTATAAGACGTACTTCTCGTCTCAGAGACGATTTATTGAAAACATCTTTTAATGCTATCTTCAGACCATGAGACGTATCCAAAATGTGAGTCCATTTTCCTAAGTAAAAAAAGTGCGTCTTATGGTCCGAAATATAGTACTTCTGGGGAAGTTACACCACCGAACAAGAACAATTATTTGCGTTACTTTTCTAATCATATTAAAGCTATCTAATAATTTTAATCGAAAATATTTTCATAATACATTAACATGAATCAATGACAGATAATAGTCTGTAGTTACTGATTAGTTTCTTCAATAAAAAAAAAAAAAACGTATTATGAATCTAGAAAAACTTATCGAATTCTCGTTAAATAGGACGAAGTGATAAAAATAAAAGCACGCCCACAGACACATGAAAACCTTGCAAAATTATTAGAAAAAATTTCGATAGTAGAAAATACCTAAAAACTTATTCACAAATTACGAATTGTAATGAAAGTTATTACAGTTTCTAAATAAAACAAAACAAAAATTATTACTAATAACATCATATGGTCTGAAATGTTAACTTATTATCATTTTATTTCTTTAGTAAAACTCTCCGGTTAGTTAAATTAATTAAAAGATTAGTTTAGTGTTTACATTCATGAAAAATTTGACGAAATTCTCTCGTATGTTTTGGTGGTTGGAGGGTGGGATAGTAGCCACCCACCCACCCTACATATGTACTTAAACATAAGCTACGATCACTCTTTTAGATTCCAAATATTAAAAGTGCAAATCTGTTGATGTTAAATAATTATTTATAAAACTGTAATTTAGTTTAAGTTTGTTGAATTTGGTTCTCGTTTATCACGTGGTGAAACATTTTTAATATTAAAGTACCTTTCTATAAACAACCCTTAATAGTTTAAGTTTATTTGTGTATGTAGGGTGGGTGGGTGCTCACTATTCTACACTCCAATCACCAAAACGAGACTATTCAAAATAATTGATTAGAAGTTTAATTAATCTTCAAATTTACATAAAAATATTTCGCCACGGGTTAAGTGAGAATTTAATTCATCGTAAAATAACTGAACTTAATAACTAAAGTTTCCAGAATTTATCGATGGGTTTTTATTGCATTATATTTATAGAAAGACTCTTGCCTAAAACAGATGAATTGGAGGGTCGACTATAGGCCACTTAACCAACTTACATACAGGGTGAGTTTTTTTAGATGTTCTCTATAGGGATCTCGGAAACTGTAAGCGATAATAAAACAGTTAAAAGGGGAAAAAATTACACATTTTTTCAAAATATCTAGTTACCCCTGACATTTTTGAAAACTTTGAAAGTGGAATTTTCTTCGTCTCGTAAATCTACACTTCTTTTCCCATTTAAACGTTTTTCTATCTCTTATAGTTTTTCGAGAGAACATCTAAAAAAACTGACCCTGTATATTTTTTTCACTTTATACTACTATGAAACTTTTGTTAGTTTTTCTAATATTACATTATTAATTGAATTAAATTTAATAACATCTATTGTAGGTTATCACTTTACACTTATTAATATTTAAATCTGTATAGTTTATACTACACCAACAGATCAGACTAAATTTCATGGCAACTAGAAGCATCATCAACAATATGATAGAGCTTTAAGTCATCAGAAAGTAATAAACACTTAGAATAATTACAATAATCACCAATGTCGTTAATAAAAAGAATAAATAATATATCAGACCTAAATGTGAACCTGGTGGGATCACAGAACACACTCCAGTAACATTTGATAGATAATTATATATCATAACAGCTTGAAAACGATTTGGTAAAAAACAATTAACCTAATTAACAATGTGATCACTTTCAGTTTAGCATTGAAAATGGTCACATCGTGACAGAAATGTATATTTGCGATCAATAAATTTTGTGAAGACTCAATCTTTCTTTTATAGTGATCACTAAACCCTAAAGCTTTATTGTTTTTAATTAATACTATATGCCGTACACGATCAAAAGCTTTCAAATAATTTGTATATAACAATATCTACTTGCCATATGTATGTATGTAAAAAAGTATAAATAAGTTAATGAATGATAAAATAAATCACTAAACACCTTTCTTCAAATAAACTGCGTGAAGTTACAGGTTAATTAAACACTTGGTGTTAACCTCTAACATAAAAATGTTTCACCACGAGTTAAGTGAGAATTTAATTAATCGTAAACAGCGTGAAGAAAGGTGTTTAGTGCTTTATTTTATAATCAAGGTTATCTTCAAGTAACTGATCCAAACAATTTACTAAGTTAATGAATATATCTATTTAGAGAAATAAAATGAAAACTAAGTCGAATAAAACGAATAAATGTTTTGTGTTACAACGCAAGAATTTTGAAAAATTACCGGAAAATTACAACCATAAACACAAAGCAATCTTGCGAATCTCGTAATACTGTGTCGGTCTACTTTAAATCATTATTGTACCTTACAGTACTAAGTTTCCAATGAATTTATATGAATTAAGTTTCAAGTAACGTTTATAATAAAATAATGCAGAGTAACCATGATTGTATTTACTGTAATAAAAATCTATAATGAAGCTAAAATTTCTCTTTAAAATATCAATAAAATAAAGAAATAATCATTAAAACGTGTAATATTATTTTATATTTTATATTAACAATATTTTCACGAAATGTATAACAAGAGTCAAAAGGTACTAAAAGGTCCTTAACACTACTCACTCTAGACAACTCTATATCATTAAAAAATAATTTTTATTTAATTTAATGGCGACAGAACAAGAATATATTACATTCATAAATTATTTATTTTGCATACACCACTTCACTTGATTACTAATATCTTGTTGAACAAGATTACAATCATTCAAACATTTTTAAATCATCCGCATACATTAATATGTTACCATTTGTAATAAAGTTAATAATACCATAATAATGCGATAATATATCATATTATCAACCTTAAATAACCCCCGAGACTACATTAAATATTTTAGATATTCTATCGAGGACTCTCACATATTGTATTCTGTCCATTAAGAACGAAGATTCCCAGACTAAAGCTTTTACTAAAAAAACAATTTGTTCCAATTTTGAAACCAGTACTGATTGATTAACTCTATCAAATGCCTTATAACAATCTGTATAGATAATATTAATATGATAGAAATTGGGAATATAACAATAACTGTGGTATATCCACCCTTAATAAAACCTTGTTATGAGTTAGATCAAAAATAATTTTTGGAAATACGAATTGAATACACGCACCCCTAAAATGCTGTACATTGTAGTGATCGCCTAATTGAGTGACACAATATAGCTTTTTTCCATTCATCCGGAAATACACCTAATGACACAGATATACGAAAAAGTTGAATAATTGGTTTGCATAATGAGTAGATACATCCGGCCTAGGCGAAGATTTATATCCAATTGCAATACTAAGTCAAAATCCGTAAATTTTCTGCAAAGAAGTCAGCAAACAAACTAGCAATAACTCTATAACTCATATCATTGACTTCGCATATCGCCAAAACTTTCGGGGAGTAGTTTTAAAATTCTTTTGAATGTTACTAATGTGCTAATTAGTAGAAAAGTTAATTAATTTGGTGCGAATACCACCAGCATTTTGATAGTAAATGCTTAGTTTTTTTCTTTTGATAAATTAGGTGCACTAACATTGACTTCAGTGATGTATGGTATATCATTGCGATATTTAATTTCAACATCATTTTCTCCATTTGACTTACAATTTTCAAAATTGTTTTATCAGATTTAATATGTAGATTACGGTCATCATTGAGCACATTAGATTTAATCACTTTCTTGGCTGATTGCTGGTCTCCGAATATTTATCAAAATGTACTACGAAGTTAACGCCTAGACCATCAAGAAATTCAAATAGATTTAAGCCATTACAATTCAAGGTTTTGTATTTTTATTCATTACTTTGATCATCTTACAATATATTATTAATTACAGAGATAAAAATATGTACTTATAATTTTGCCGTAAGAGGTCTGGGGGAATTTCACTCGGTAGAATGTTCTTCTATTTCAGCCCAATGCTGCATTTTAAGATATTCAGAGTTGATCATACTTGCAGACTTCTAATTGCCATTTTGACTTCATTTTGCTCCAAAAACCATTATTTAGCGACTGAATTGCTCTCATTATTTTTTTACTCTAATGTCATGACAATTTTTAATAAATTGCTGTAATCAAGCAATAGATTTTGATCTGCATTGCTACTGATAATGAGCTCCTAGTGCTTGAAATGTACATCTGAAAAGAAAATTCTAACAAGTAAACTCGTAACTCAAAGCCAAAACGAAAATAGAAATAATATAAAAACAGAAAAACAGTTATTTTGGCAGTTATAGCATTGGCAGATCAATAACTAAAATAAAGGTGTCTATCTTTAGAATATGAGGACTTGACTTATAATAAATAAAGAGCATTCGAATTAGTTCTAGTTTGAGTGTCAGTTGTTCCAAAACCTGTGCTGATTTTATCAGGATGATCACTAGATTGTTTAAGCTAAACTCATTTCATAATTTTTTCCATTTTTATTTTCATAAAAATTATATATTCAACGGGCAGAAAGACCGAAGGTCGATAGCCCAAACGGACCGACTAACCCTTATTTCAAATTAAAATGTATTCGTTCTAAATGTATTTTGGTTTGTCCAAATAAAGATGTTGTTCTCTCTCTAAATATTCAACGACCTCTGTTTTTTGTATTTGCTGCAATGAAAAAGCAATACTGCAGCTAAAATTTTTATTAAAAACTAAATTCAATGAGAAGATATGATTATAGAGTCATTCTGGTGGACAGTTTATTTTACATTGTTGTTTAAGATATATGGAAAAGCTTTTGTTGAAATAATTTTATGTATTTTATGTCATATTTAACTTTTTAAATAAGACTTAATTGGTGCATATACTGATATATTAAATCCGATAGATTGAGGAATTAAATGCACATCAATTGTGAAGAAAACTTTAATGCTTTTATTCTATGCTTATGATTTAATTTTCATGTAACTCAATAACAAATTTCTACACTTAATTATAATATTAAGACAATTTTAAATTAAAATACTTTCAATAGTCCTTGATCGAATGGGATTTTGAACATTTTGCAAAATTTATGGCGTAATTTACTGAATCGCATTTCGAATTTTTTGTATTAACTCTTCAATGCAAAGAAACAAACAATGCAAAAAAAAACTCAAAATATTTAGATTTGGTTACATATTTTAGTTGCACAATATATACTATTGTTGATCATTACTTCACATTAAAAAAAAGAACGTTGGAGGTTTATTTCAAAAAAATCTAGCTTGTGATGTAGTAATCGTGTGATGTAGTGGCCACCAACCCACCATGCACATTCATTGATACATAACCAAAAACATAGTTCTATTTCCATGAAAATATCAAACCAATATTAACGTTTAAGTTTCCAGCAAAATTAATCCTAATATTAGGTTGGTATTTTCATGAAAATACAAAAATGTTTGAGGTTATGTGTCAATATGTATGTAGGGTGGGTTCAATCGCTAAGTCACTTTCAAAGGAGGTACAAAAAATTCGTCTTTAAAAAATTAATACGTATTATCACCGAGACAATTAGGTGATTTAAAAGGTTGAACTTGTTAATAATTCGTCCTGATTATTAAGAAGATAAATAAGCATTCCTAATAGTTTTTTTAATCTTCAGACCTCCAGATGGATTTAATTTGCGGCTTTTTCGGCGAAGTGTATTGTTTTGATGTTGATTAACTGATGTTCCGCTGTTATGCAATGTCCGGACAATTTTGCACTGCGGATCGGTTTCTATAGTTCTTTATATTAAATTTAGAAATTTCTTCGCGTTTGTGTAACATCATCGTAGTTTTATTATGATATTTCGTAAATACTGGAATTCGAAATAAACACTCAAATTTATATAACAAACTATGGTTTTATAAATATCAATCAATGAAATAAAATTATTAAATTATCGTGAGTAATTTATCAACAAAAACATATAACTTTTGAATAAAATATAGTCATTCATTATAGTATTTTATTATTCATTTTCAAAACTGTTTGTAATTAAAAAAATGGTGATGTGGCCATCATAGTACTTTCCCTATATTTTTCTCGAAAACTATGTGGTTTAGGCAAAAAGGCTATTCTTATTAATTTGTTCAGTTAGAAATTCTCTACAATTACTTTTTATTATAAATTTCATGTAACTTATATAGTTTATTAGTAATTCGCAAAAATGTCAAAATTATCAATTTTTGTTTCTTTTTTCTTGAAAGTTAAAAATTTTATGAAAAATATGTTTAAATAAAACTTGTTTATCTTCTCATTTCCTTCAACTTTTGTTTAAAAAGTTTTGTAATATTTTTTGTATTAACGAAAATATCGCAAAAAACAAAAAACGGCCTGAAGTAAACACCCACTTCCGGTTTATGAATATTTACCAAAAGCTTTTCAGTTCCATTTTTTAACCATAAAACCTTAAGTTTAATGTTTCATCTCAATCGGATCATTCGTTTTTGAGATACAGCGCCCACGGACAGACAGACACACACACACAAAGACACAAACATTTTTTTTCCAGAAATTAGTGTAATGGACTCAGGGGACCCCAAAACGGATATTTCCGTAAAAAAAAAATCAAATAAAATCACGAAAACAATACTTCCCCTATATACAGGGTTATTCACGCTATACGGCACGGAATATTGTGGGATATATGGGGGTCTATTAGGGCTACTTTTTAAAATTACTTTCATAATATACAGGGTGTCCCAAAAACCCTAAAAGTATCAAAGTTGTGTTTTTTTAATGAAACATCCTGTATTTTATTGCATTTTTGGATCCTTTGATCAAAATAAGTGTTTGTTTTAATAAGTTTTTATTACCTAAAACTTAAGGTTTTTGAAATAATTTGAATTTTGTAAAAATTTAACCTAATTTTTATGTTTCAAATACTTACAAAGTTATTAAGTTATGCATACCAAATTTTCACTGAAATGTAACAATAGATCATATTTTATTTTCCAAGTATAATAAACTTGACATCTTATGCCGGGTGTAAAAAAATTGAAATTAAACAAATGAGAACTTTAAATGGCCATAACTTCAATTATTTAAATGGAACACCATATTTTTTAATTTGGCAGCAAATGCACTTTTTAATTACCTATCTTATGGTATTTATATCTTAAGTGTTAAGTCTTTTCGTTTTTACAGAAAACGCCAAAATATTGTTTATTGCACCGTTTTAGTACTTTTTAAGTAAAAATTTTTTTGTATCTAGTTTTCTATCGTATTTAAAAACGTCAGATAATTAATTTAGTCTGTTACTTTAGTTTAAAAAGCCTGTCTTTTGTTATAATTGTGTTATTTTGCGTTTTTGTGTTAGATCGTTAGTAATCGTTATTGTTTGAACATCGTTGTTGCATTTCATAGTAAAAAATGAAAATTTACACAGATTTTCTTATACTGGAATTTTTATAATTGACACTTCCAATTTCTTTAAACTGGTTTAATAGTCTGTCAAAAATGGCTGGCTTAGGGTGATTTCTTTCGGGAAACCTTTAAGTAAAAATACGACAAGCCAATAAACAATTTTGATGACATTCTTCAAGCATAAAAATAATGCCAATACCCCATTCTTTTGAGTAAATCTTCATTTTTTACCAAAAAATACAACAGCGATGTTCAAACAATAACGATTACTAACGATCTAACACAAAAATACAAAATAAGACTACTATAACAAAAGACAGGCTTTTTAAACTAAAGTGACAGACTAAATTAATTATCTGATGTTTTTAAATACCATAGAAAACTAGATACATTAAAATTTTTACTTAAAAAGTACTAAAACGGTGCAATAAACAATATTTTGGCATTTTCTGTAAAAACGAGAAGACTTAACACTTAAGATTTAAATACAATTTGATAGGTAATTAAAATGCATTTGCTGATAAATTAATAAATATATCGTTCCATTTAAATAAATGAAGTTATAGCCACTTAAAGTTCTCATTTGTTTAATTCCAATGTTTTTACACGCTGCATAAGATGGCAAGTTTATTATTCTTGTAAAATAAAATAAGATCTATTGTTACATTTCAGTGTAAATTTGGTATACATAACTTAATTACTTTTTAAGTATTTGAAACATGAAAATTAGGTTAGATTTTTACAAAATTCAAATTATTTCAAAAACCTTAAGGTTTAGGTACTAAAAACCTTATTAAATCACACACTTATTTTGATAGAAGAATGCAATAAAATACAGGGTGTTCCATTAAAAAAACCCAACTTTGATACTTTTAGTGTTTTTGGGACCCCGTATATTATGGAATTAATTTTAAAACATAGCCCTAGTAGACCGCCATATATCCCCAAAGTGAAACTTTTTGAAAGTCACGTATTTTGGCCACAATATTCTGTGCCGTATAGCGTGAAGTTTTTTTAGATGTTCTCTATGGGAATCTCAGAAATAGAAAAACGATTAAATAGGGAAAGATGTATAGATTTACGAAAAGAATAAAATTTCACTTTCAAAGTTTTCAAGAAACTCAAGGGTAACTAGATATGTTGGTGCGCTGCACCACCATCTTTATTGTTGTAATATATCCGAATTAATATTTATTTTGTTATTGGCGCGATTCTGTGTGCGCAGTATCCTTTTTTATGTTGAACGTTTTTGTTGTATATTTTCGTGTGCCGTAGAACAGAATAAAGCGAGCTAGCAACGAGTGTGAACCGTTTACTTATATTTCCAAGTGTGCTCTTCCCCCATCCCCGGGTAATACACAATAATTGTAAATAGGAAATAGTTGTAAATTAGTCTTAAACCAGCACAAGAATAAACACCTTTAAAATCAACTGCAGTATTATTAACGACGAAACCATCCGCTAAGATTAAACTGGCATCACATCCAGTCCACACAAAACAAGATATTTTGAGCAAAATACTGACTATTACAAAATTATTATACTTTATGCTGTTTTTTTCATATTTGTTTACCTCTGTAAAACTAATAATTACAATATTGCTATTATTGCAAACAACTGCAATTGTTTTACGTTTATCTTTTTTCTGACTAACTTTTTTTTTGTGATGACCAACTCGAAATGTTTTCAAATGGCGTTGCAAGTTTGATTGAATAGCATTAAAGTTTAAAATACATAAAAGTTCATCACAATTTATTAAAGAATTACAACATATCTTCTAACATCAAGAGCTGTTATTTTCAAAAAATTATTCTGTACCCGTTCCAATTTATTAATATTAGTAACGTATTGAGGAGACCAAGCTATAGATGCATATTTAAGCTGAGGTCTAATAAGTGAAACATATAACATTTTATCTGTCTCTGCGGAAATTTTTAAAGCAAATTTACGTATAAAACTAAACATTTCTAATGATTTTGATGCTAAACCAGTAACATGAGAATTAAAGATAATTTTTGGTCAAAACGTACGCCCAAAATTTTACTTTTGTGCACTTACTTGTGTTTAAAAATAATGTATTGACCTTGCACCAATTACATAGGCCTATAACAACTTCCTGCAACATGTCCCTGTCATTTATAGAGTTCACTTTAAGATATAATTTCAAATCATGTGCAAATAAATAGCAAACAACGATAATTCTTGAATATTTTATTAATACCGTTAATAAATAAAATAAATAGTACGGGGCCCTTGTGGTACACCCGATGTCACATCCACAACTCTAGAAATATTTGAACCAATTTTGACACATTGGCTGTGCCCCATGATAAAGTTTCTGAGCCAATTAATGACCATTGAACCAAAATCCATTGATGATAATATTGCAATAAGGACTTCATGATGTAGGTGATCGAAAGACTTCGTGAAGTCTATTTAGATTGCGTCAACTTGTAATCCACTTTCAAGAGTTTCTAGAATATACGTTTCAAATAATACTAGATTTGTGGACGTGGATCTTCCCTCGCAGAACCCGTGTTGCTTCTTAGTGTGTTTGCATGCCCATTTATTCTAACTAGCTACCAATGCATACAGCATTTTAGGGATGACGGATTGGATGCAAACATCCCTATAGTTTTTTATGTGTTCTCTATTTCTGGTTTTAAACAACGGCGTTATCTAAAAAATGTAAGTTTGCGTCATATCTCGGAAAATAATGGCGAATTGAATATATTTTATTAATATGTGTAAAATTATCTAAAACTTTGTCTTTTATTGCCTTTTTTGTATCTGTAATAATAACCGAGATATATTGATTTGAAAAAATGGACAGTTTTTACTTTTTTTCAAAATATCTAGTTACCCTTGATTTTTTTGAAAACCTATAAGTGCAATTTTATTCGTCTCTTAAAACTACACTTTTTTCCCCATGTAAACGTTTTCCCATCTCTTGTAGTTTCCGAGATCCCCATAGAGAACATCTAAACGTATTCACCCTGCATATTAAATAAAAAGGGAATTCAATTATTTCTGAATAAACGCATACTTTTCTGGGTCTAGTAACTTCAGATGGATTAAACAATGATCTAAGCTCAAAAATAGTAAATACAATATTAATAAATGACATGATTTTTGGTGTTTTGAATTTGATAAGTGTCCTTAGCTAATACGGGTACGTTGATTCTGAATGTGAATTTGGTTTGAACCCATCACGTCAAGATTTTTCACAAAATTTAAAAAAAACCGTTTAAGATATTTTGTTCCTAAATTGCATTAAAATTATTTCTTTAAAATACTTCATACATCGATAGAAAATATTTTAGTATAATATTATGTTTATTTCATTTCAATGACAAAACAGTTTCATTTTCGCATCTGTCAAGGTCAACTTGATCGGCAGTTGTTTACGAAAGAGTTAGTTAGCGCCAGTTGTGTGTAGCATCGAGTTGTGTTTTGTTTTCTGAGGTTTAGTGCGTCATAATGTCATCAAGAAAGTGCAAAAACAGTCCTGATATATTTTGTTACGTGTGTGGTATTTTAACAATAGATGCTTTGCTATCGTAACGAAACATAACAGAATTTATCAAGAAAGCTTATCACGCTTTCTTCGGTGTAAAACTTGGTGATCAGGACAAACCTTGGGCTCCACACAAAGTGTACTTTCAATGTGTCGAGCTACTGAGAAAATGGATAAAAGGCACATGTGGCTCTTTAACCTTTGGCATTCCTATTGTATGGAGGGAACAAAAAAACCATGGAGACGACTGTTACTTTTGCTTCTGCAATGTCAAGGGTTTCAATTCAAAACATAAACATAATATTCAGTATCCTAATTTGCCGTCTGCTAAACGATCTGTACCTCATGGACGAGGGATCCCGATTCCTCCACCTTTTCTTCACACCATCCAACAACAATTATCAGATGAAAGTTCAAACGAAAAAACCGATGAAGATGAATTCAATCCTGATATAGACCAACCTCAATAGTTTATCCAAGCTGAACTAAATGACTTAATGAGAGACTTGGGCCTATCGAAGGATCTTGCACAAATCTTAGGATCACGACTGAAGGACAAAAATCTGTTGGCTCCAGGAACTACATTTTCGTGGTCGAAATTTGAACCTTAAAATCGGACAGATTTTTCCAGAATACAATGACCCAGGATGAATCTGAAGCATGGAGTTCTTTCGTAAAAGTCATAGACCGTTTCCTTGGAAACAACAAGTCTCCAAACTACAAAGAAATTGTAGCCAAAATGGTCGAAAATTATAAAAATCTAGGATGCAATATGAGCGTTAAACTTCATTTTATGAATTCCCACGTTGACTCTTTTCCCGAAAATCTTGGAGCTGTCAGCGAGGAACAGGGACAGAGGTTCCATCAAGACATAAATGAGATGGAGGGACGTTACCGAGGAAAATGGGATATTAGAATGATGGCTGATTGATGCTGGACCTTTTTTATTAAAAAAAAACAACGATTGTCTAACATAGATTATACTGCATTGTTTTTTTTTTTTTAATGAACACTCAATTTTGCAGTGTAATATTCTATTAAACATAGTTTCAATAAATATTTATCAATATTTTTGGCTGTTTCTATGAAAAATTTCAAATACAATTTTCCTGAAAACCTGACGTGCTGGAAAAAAACTAAGCACCGTTTCGTGATCAGCACACCCCATTTACTATAGGAAACCTATTAATCTTGAAACACATTTTTATGAAAAAAAAAATGTAGGCCTGTTTTATGTTCGACTATAGTTTCGACTCTTTCAAGTCATCAAGTGGTAAAAACATAGAAAGTCGTGTTTTATTTCATCCTACATTTGAAAATGAAATACCACATTGTAACGATTACCACCATCCTTTTCCTTAATTCTAAGCAACTACTCTTGAAGATACACAACTGAACGAACATAATGAATATTCAATATTTTCATTTCTAGTGTTTTTAATACCTTTTTAAGGTTTAAATATATAATCGCCAGTAGTAAACACAATAAAGAAATAGCAGGGTGGCAGAGAAATGACCGTAGGTGATTCCGAGAGTTCTTCGATTAGTCTAAAAAACGCAGCTTATTGACTTAAACGAGATCAAAAGATAGAAAAAAAAAAATAATATCACGCTCATAGAAACATCAGAAGCAGCCAAAATCTAATATGTTGGTAGAACCATACAGACTAGGTGAGAAGTAATTAACGTTTTACAAACTCGAATGCAAAACTACAACATTAAAACTAGCATATTTCTCATACTTTTAATCTCCATCAAGATTATTCTTTGAGGTTTACCTAATAAATTTAGGCTTAAGAGAAATAAACATAATAATATAATAGGACATAACAATTACAATGCATCTGCATACTTCTCCTCTTGGCCATCAAACGTAAGTCTTTCAGGCTTAAGTCTTGAAAAATTCGCAATCGAAGAGTATTAGTAAAAAAATACACCAAAATCATGTAGAAAACTTTTTTTAAAAATGACAGAATTGCTATATACAATTAAATAATTTTTATTCCCTCGAATATACTCAATCAGTAGAGTCACACGCGAAATAAACAAAATGTAATGTACTAATTCATAAATTTGAAAATATTAGAAAATATTGACCTTGAAAACTATATAATATTGATATAAAATGTAATTATGAATAGTCTTACGTACTAGTGGCCAAAATAATACCCAAGTAGCCAAAATTAATATTGATGAGGATTCCATTATGTGGAAGGATTAAGCTGAAATTTGCGACGTTTTTTAAATACAAAATTGAAAAGTGGCATAAAATAAAACCTTGTGGTAAAACGGATGTTAAGTTAACTCAATTAAAAATCATATGGTATAATATAATTTTTTATATGGGAACTCTCCCAACTCGGCCGCTCTTAATATCTGAGTATTTATGTATTAACTTATATAAATACCACTAATAGTAAATAATTTTGTACATATCTCATTGAGGATGACTAAAGATTGAAACTAGACGGACAGAAAATAAAATATAGTGAAACAAAACCAAGCCTTAAGAAGTACAAAAAGATATTCTTAAAGTTGGTTTAAATCTAATTGATTACCTAAACCGAATATTAAATCAAATCGATTAAAAACAACATAAAGAATAGTGTTTTAGTTTAACTTTGTTATTCAATGTTCACTTAATAAAACACTTCTACATTAACTCAATAAAGCATTTCTAAGGTTAATTATAATGTCAAGGCTATTTTGAACTAAAACACTTTTCTGGTTTAATACTATTTTTTGTGACACGTGTTTCGATCATTGATGAGAACTTTCTCAAAAGAAATATAAAACAATTTTATTACTTAAATGACTTGCTCATTTATCATTTGGTCAAACATTTTAAACCATTACTGATGAAGGTAATTAGACAATTTTGATTAAAAAAAATGTGAATGCATATTATCACCAGGAAAATCTGGAGATTAAGAGATTTGAACTTTTTAATAAATCCCTTTGTTACGCAATGTTTGGAAAATCTTGTCCCTATGGTTTAGATTTCTATAGCATTTAAATTTTTAATTTCTTTACGTCTATCTTATGTATTTTCCGACGCAGATTTTACATGCCCTTTCATAAATACAAAAATATCAGCTTGTCACAAAGTACTTTATTTAATTCTTCAATCTTCTAAATTGATTTATAGGTGTAAAAAATATTGCTTTAGTTTTAATAGCTTCGTATACACTTAGTAGGTATATAAAAAAAAATACTTGTACATTCTCTGGACTGTATATTCAATCTTGTTTAGTGTAAATTTACAATCGAACATGAAGAATTACGCAATCACAATATTAGATAGTGCATCGTCAAAGTAAATTGCCATTATCTAACAATTTAAAAAACTACAATAGTTCTACTCCTATGTGTTATGCTATGGTAAAAAATAAATACTCTTTTCACTTGTATGGAATACAAAATCTAAGAAGCAATAAAAAAATTAAATCATAGTTAATAATATCAATATGTAGGGTTTTCTCTACAACCATTTTCCCATTGCATATTTGAATTCCCCGGATAAATAAACATCGCACTTCGGTTAATCCATTTTGCGGATTAACTGGTAGGGCAGGTCGCTAATCGTGGAATTCCCATTCGAACTTATCAAAATGGATTAAAAATTCCCGCCTTCGGAACCACATCGTAATCCTCTTTGTTGCTCATCTACATAATCAGATTAGCCATTTGAAGATCGCCCATGGGACGGCACTCGAATCTTTTGTATTTTAACCGTACTGACCGTAATAACCTAATGCGAATAAATACGGCTAATTACTCGGTCGGATAAGATTATTTGAACACAGTAAAACTCGTTGTGTTATAATTATATGGATTGTAGAATAAAATTAACTTGTATAAGAATATGCATTATTACACTTTTATGCAATTAAAAACGTTCCAAGAATGCAATTAATATAAGTTATTATTTTAGGAATAAATAAATGATAAATAGAATTATGTAAAATGATTAATATAGTTATAAGGTAATTGTGTATTTAGATCATTGTAGAAACACAGTGTTTGGAAATGACCCTGTAAAACCTGTCATAAATAAAAATTGTGTGTGATAACTAAAATACTTATTTTATTACTTTTTCTGATTCAAAATGTATTACAAAATAATGTCCTTAAGCATCAATCATCAACAGTTTCTTCACAAATTAATTTTTAAGCTCAATGTATGTACATTTCGAGTACTATGTATATATTTTTAATAGTTTAACACAAACCAAAAAAAAAACAATATCAAAAATGATGATATTTTTATAGTTGACTTGTTTGAGATAATTTTTCAGATGTAAAGTGGCTTTTACTTCCGTTCAGTGATTTCAATTTCAGATCAGAACGAATGGTGAATAGATTTTCACGGTTTATTACTGCGATGTTCAAAGGCATTCTATACATTCTAAAGGTAAACCGTTTATAATCATGAATGATCATTGTGCCTATAGAAGTAGGTACATTCTTAGATTTCCTAGTAGCTAGAAATTCGGCTACCAAGAAACGGCTTTCGTTTTATCAAATCATTTTAAAGATTTTTCTGGTAATAAATAAGTTAATTCACAAATTATATATCACACTTAAAAATAGGTAATAAGTTGAATATTTATATCATGTTCCAAATATGAGATTATGAGTGTCTGCTGTTTTTTGATTTACAAATGTTTTCTAGAATTTTTAACGAATTTTAAATAAATTGTATAAACATTAAAGTGAATGAATGAAACATTTTCCAATATAACATTTTTCTCGTTTAGCTAAATTTAGAAAATCTAGAATTTCAATTATTTAGACGTTTAAAAATCGACATATTTTAATAATTATCAAACAACAATTATTAAAATATGTCGATTTTTAAACGTCTAAATAATTGAAATTCTAGATTTTCTAAATTGATCTAAACGAGAAAAATGTTGTATTGGAAAATGTTTTATTCATTCACTTTAATGTTTATACAATTTATTTAAAAATCTTAAGGAACCTTTCTCTTTAATTGTTAATGAAGATTTTTGTTAATTACTAAATTAGGAAAGTCTGCCCAAAGCATAAGAAAAAAGGTTTTATTTAGTTTTTAAGTTATGAAAGTTTAAATAAAAATCGTTCTTTGCTTATTATGTTATAAAAAGTTTGAGCACTTGAAATGATTATATTTTTTAGTCTTTATGTTAAGCAAATATTGAAAAACTTTGAAATGGAAAAACGTTGCTGAAATTCTAAAAATTTGGACGCATTATTGCTACAGAATTTCCATACGATGAAACAAGAAATAGTGGAGAACTTTGAAATTTGAAAATGAATTACCTGAAAAACGTTGATAAGCAGAGGACGTAGTGGCATATTGGTTTAAAAAACATATAAGATAAATTTCTTAAAAATTCTAGAACCTTCGAAAATATTTTAAAAAATTAGAACAGTACTAAAAGAAAAATTTCAATTACGAAAATTAAAAAGGTTCGTAAGCAAAAATTAAATAAAGCAAGAAATTGTAAAAAATTCCCGAAATAAAATGGAAAATAAGAAGCTTAAAGAATTTTGTTTGCAAAAAATATTCTACAACCATTGAAAATACTCCAGCAATTTAAAAGAAAAATTGCTGGCAAATTCTAGAAATCTAAAAGAGTAATAATGCCAGAAAATATTAGATATATGAAAAAAGAAATAAAAATGTGGAAGAAAACATCGTGGAAAATGGAAAACATTAATAAAATGGATAAAAGTTCCTAGAAAATAAGGCAAGTAATAGGGAATAATTAAAAAAAAGAATCATCTTAAAAGACTAGATGAAACTGTTTGCAAATTAATAAGACATTCCTTAAAAATTCTACAACCCTCAAAAATATTTTCGAAAATTATAGAAGCCAGTGCAAACAATAAGTGGAACAATCGTAAAAAATGAGAAAAAATTACTGCAAAATGTTAAGTTAAAACAAAAAACAATTTTCAAATATAAAAAAATGTAGAAGCCTTAAAGAAATTAGAAAATACATTCATTGAAATTCTACTAACAACAAATATTATCTTACGCAAATTTTGTGGTTAGTAGAATTTCCAATGAACTTCTTTTTTAATTTGTGGAAATTTTCTTTGAGTTTGCTACTTTTTCTTCCATATTTAAAAATTTATAAAACCTAGAAATGTGAAAGCGCAATTTCAGAAACCTTGAAGAACCGAAGAAAAGTTCCTAGTATAATTATTTATAATATCGAACTCAATACTGTGTAGCTTACCTGCTAACTCATAGTTAGATCTTAAGGCTTGTCACAGAACGAAAAGTTATTGGAAATCTAATAATCTGGAGGCAATATATTAAATATATACATCTAATTGAGAAAGTGGATTTCTTATTTTTTTTTAATTAAACTGATAATATTAAAGAAAAAATATATTGTTGGTTAGTGAAATTTTTAAAATCTTTTTCTAGGAATTATAAGATGCTTTTTTAGAACTTTAAAATTTATAGTCTAGGGATAAAAAAAACATGGAGAATCTTAGAACTTTAGGCTTCTAAGATTCTCCATATACTAACTACAAATATTATCCTACGCAATGTTTGTGGTTAGTAGAATATTCAATGAACTTCTTCTCTAATTTATCTAATATTGAAGAAAAAATATATTGTAAGTTAGTGAAATTTTAAAAATCTTTGAAAATTCTCTAGGAATCTAAAGAAACATTTCTAGAACTAGAAAATTACATTCTAAAGAAAAAAACTTAAAGAATCTTTGAACTCGAGGCTTCTAATATATTATGTAGGACAATATTTGTGGTTATAAGAATTTTTAATGAACTTCTTCTCTAATTTGTCTTTGATGCTTCTACATTTTTTTTTTCATATTTTAAAATTTATAAAATTTAGGAATGTGAAAGAGGAATAGTGCAAGAAAATTTCAGAAACTTTGAAGAACAGAAAAAAGTTCCTAGTATGATTATCTACAATATCGAACCCAATATTAAGTAACCTACTTGCTAACTTAATATGACATATCTTAACATCTTAAGGTATGTCCTAGGAAAAAAAATTGAAGTTATTGAATAATCTGGACGAAATATATAAATCTTCTTAATTTTTTTAAAGAAAACTGATAACATTCAAGACAAAATAGATTGTTGGTTAGTGCAATTTTAAAAAAACTTTTAAAATTCTCTAGAGATTTAAAGACGCATTTCTTCTTCTTTTTCTTCTGATGCCTATCCACTAATTGGTGTTTGCGATCACATGTTTCATTTCATCTCTCTTTCTTGCTGTATCAAAAAGTACTTGAATTGTCCTCATGCTAGTCTCTGCTCTGATGTTTCGCAACCATTACATTTGTTTTTTGCTTCTAAGATTCTCCTTAGAATATAAATTTTAAAGTTCTAGAAATGCTTCTTTAAATTCCTAGAGAATTTTCTTGTAAATTATAAGACATTTTTTGTTGCTGGTGAATTTAAGAAATTTGAAACAATTAAAGATAATAAATAGTGGAAAATTGGCCAAAAAAATAAAGGATAGGTTCCTAAATATCTTTAATAAGCTAATGTAAGAAATAATGCATAATTTACAAAAAAATGAAAAATCTCAGAAGCCTCATTGAAAATGTTTGAAAATTAGAAAAGAAAATCCTTAAGAATTCTATTTATATATATTTCAGGAATTTAGAAAAACAATTGCTTTCATATTAGTGGAATCTGTAACAAATCTGGAAAGTTCTAAGTTTGAAAGAGAAAATCCTAGTAATTTCTCTAAATAACCGAATCAAGAGTAGAAAATTCACAAAAATTGGAAAAAAAGTTGCTGCAAAATTTCAATAAGACAGAATAAAAAGTCGTGAACAATTCTCAAAAATGAAAAAAAAAATGCGGAACTATCAAAAATAAAACTTTTGCAAATTAAAACCTTTTCTTGAAAATTCCATGTAACAATTTCTTGTAAAATCAAGAAATGTGAAAGAAGAATAGTGCGGAAATATTTCAGAATGCTTGAGAATAATTCTTGAAATGTGAAAACGCTAAAAATTATTTTGAAAATAAAAGTAAAATAAGAATTATTGTTTAGCCGATAAAACTATAGAGGTCTTCAAAAATTCGACTTTTTCTTCTGATGCCTATCCATTAATTGGTGTTCGCGAACACATGTTTCATTTCATCTCTCTTTCTTGCTGTATCAAAAACTATTTAAATTGCCTTCATGCTAGTCTCTGCTCTGATGTTTCGCAACCATTACATTTGCTTTTTTGCTTCTAAGATTCTCCTTAGAATATAATTTTTAAAGTTCTAGAAATGCTTCTTTAAATTCCTAGAGAATATTCTTGTAAATTATAAGACATTTTTTGTTGCTGGTGAATTTGAGAAATTTGAAACAATACAAGATAATTCTATAACGCTCGTAATTTCTCGATGAATAGAAGAACATTAAATTGAATTAAATAGTGGAAAATTGGCCAAAAAATAAAGGATAGGTTCCTAAATATCTTTAATAAGCTAATGTAAGAAATAATGCATAAATTACAAAAAAAAATGAAAAATCTCAGAAGCCTCAATGAAAATGTTTAAAAATTAGAAAAGAAAATCCTTAAGAATTCTATTTATATATATTTCAGGAATTTAGAAAAACAAATGCTTTCAAATTAGTGGAATCTGTAACAATGCTAGAAAGTTCTAAGTTTGAAAGAGAAAATCCTAGTAATTTCTCTAAAAAACAAAATCAAGAATAGAAAATACATAAAAATTGGAAAAAAGTTTCTGCAAAATGTTAATAAGACAGAATAAAAGTCGTGAACAATTCGCAAAAATGAAAAAAAATGCGGAACGATCAAAAATAAAACGTTTGCAAATTAAAACCTTTTCTTGAAAATTCCATGAAACAATTTCTTTTAAAATCAAGAAATGTGAAAGAAGAATAGTGTGGAAATATTTCAGAACGCTTGAGAATAATTCTTGAAATGTGAAAACCCTAAAAATTATTTTGAAAATAAAAGTAAAATAAGAATTATTGTTTAGCCGATAAAACTATAGATGTCTTCAAAAATTCGACTTTTTCTTTTGATGCCTATCCATTAATTGGTGTTCGCGAACACATGTTTCATTTCATCTCTCTTTCTTGCTGTATCAAAAACTATTTAAATTGCCTTCATGCTAGTCTCTGCTCTGATGTTTCGCAACCATTACATTTGCTTTTTTGCTTCTAAGATTCTCCTTAGAATATAATTTTTAAAGTTCTAGAAATGCTTCTTTAAATTCCTAGAGAATTTTCTTGTAAATTATAAGACATTTTTTGTTGCTGGTGAATTTGAGAAATTTGAAACAATAAAAGATAATTCTATAACACTCGCAATTTCTCGATGAATAGAAGAACATTAAATTGAATTGAATAGTAGAAAATTGGCCAAAAAAATAAAGGATAGGTTCCTAAATATCTTTAATAAGCTAAGTAAGAAATAATGCATAATTTACAAAAAAAAATGAAAAATCTCAGAAGCCTCAATGAAAATGTTTAAAAATTAGAAAAGAAAATCCTTAAGAATTCTATTTATATATATTTCAGGAATTTAGAAAAACAAATGCTTTCAAATTAGTGGAATCTGTAACAAAGCTAGAAAGTTCTAACTTTGAAAGAGAAAATCTTAGTAATTTCTATAATAACCAAATCAAGAGTAGAAAATTCACAAAAATTGGAAAAAATTTTAATAAGACAGAATAAGAGTCGTGAACAATTCTTAAAAATGAAAAAAAATGCGGAACGATCAAAAATAAAATTTTTGCAAATTAAAACCTTTTCTTAAAAATTCCATGAAACAATTTCTGTAAAATCAAGAAATGTGAAAGAAGAATAGTGCGGAAATATTTCAGAACGCTTGAGAATAATTTTTAAAATGTGATAACCCTAAAAATTATTTTGAAAATAAAATTAAAATAAGAATTATTGTTTAGCCGATAAAACTATAGAGGTCTTCAAAAATTCGACTTTTTCTTCTGATGCTTATCCACTAATTGGTGTTCGCTAACACATGTTTCTTCTCATCTCTCTTTCTTGCTGTATCAAAAACTACTTAAATTGTCCTCATGCTAGTCTCTGCTCTGATGTTTCATAAACATTACATTTGCTTTTTTGTTTCTAAAATTCTCCTTAGAATATAATTTTCAAAGTTCTAGAACTGCTTCTTTAAATTCCTAGACAATGTTCTTGTAAATTATAAGACATTTTTGTTGCTGGTGAATTTGAGAAATTTGAAACAATAAAAGATAATTCTATAACATTCGCAATTTCTCGATGAATAGAAGAACATTAAATTGAATTGAATAGTAGAAAATTGGCCAAAAAAATAAAGGATAGGTTCCTAAATATCTTTAATAAGCTAATGTAAGAAATAATGCATAATTTACAAAAAAAATGAAAAATCTCAGAAGCCTCAATGAAAATGTTTAAAAATTAGAAAAGAAAATCCTTAAGAATTCTATTTATATATATTTCAGCAATTTAGAAAAACAATTGCTTTCAAATTAGTGGAATCTGTAACAAAGCTAGAAAGTTCTAAGTTTGAAAGAGAAAATCCTAGTAATTTCTCTAAATAACCAAATCAAGAGTAGAAATTTCACAAAAAATGGAAAAAAAGTTGCTGCAAAATTTTAATAAGACAGAATAAGAGTCGTGAACAATTCTCAAAAATGAAAAAAAATGCGGAACGATCAAAAATAAAATTTTTGCAAATTAAAACCTTTTCTTGAAAATTCCATGAAACAATTTCTTGTAAAATCAAGAAATGTGAAAGAAGAATAGTGCGGAAATATTTCAGAATGCTTGAGAATAATTCTTAAAATGTGAAAACCCTAAAAATTATTTTGAAAATAAGTGTAAAATAAGAATTATTGTTTAGCCGATAAAACTATATAGGTCTTCAAAAATTCGACTTAAATGTGCCAAAATATTGCCTCAATGTCTACAATCGACTTATAACCACCATCAGCAGCTAAGACATTTAATGGGTCGAGTGAAAGAACACTAAAAACTGTGAACTCCGCCTTTAAGATCTATGCTCTAAATTTTAAAGTGAGTAATATTTATGTGTGTATTTTTGTGTTATTTTTAATAGATATTATAAGGTAAATAAACTAAACTAAACAGATCTTATAAGACTAATTTAGATTTTTTTGCAAGTTAGATAAGACATTCCTTTGTTGTTGGCAAATTTATGCAGTTGTTTACAGATTACCTTTATAAACTGGTGACTGGTGAGTCTCATCTGCAATAGAAGAGAATATTGCCAAGCCAAGCATATGCCTTATGATAGTTTGACTTTATAGAATTATCAACAATTTTCAACCAATGGACGATGCTAGGATAGACTCTAAGTATACAAACCTTCTTAATATATATATATATATATATATATATATATATATATATATATATATATAAATGCTACTTTTCAAGTCAAGTTAGATGAAGACACCATTACAGATAAAATAGCAATACAAAATGGAGACAAGGTGACCCTCTAAATTATTTACGCTAGCTTTAGAAAACGTGTTTAAAAAACTACACTGGAAATCTAAGGGAATAAATATCGACGGCAAGAACTTAAACCACCTAAGATTCGCCGATGATATCGTATTAAAAAGCAACAACCTGGATGACTTAAGAACGATGATGACAGAATTGAATATTGCCTCAAAACAAGCAGGCCTTAAAATAAATCTTGGTAAAAGAAAAATGATGAGCCGCGAACAACCAGTCATAATGCTCGAAAACCAAATAATAGAAACGGTAAACGAATATATTTACTTAGGCCATGCTATAAAACTGGAAAAGGATAACCAAACAGCAGAGATAACACGACAAATACGAATGACATGGACAGAGTTTAATAAACTTAAATGCATTTTGAGAAACCCGGACGTACCAATTTGCCTGAAGAGAGAAGTCTTCGACATGTGTATCCTCCCCGTCATGACATACGGCTTAGATACAATGGCGGTAACAACAAAAAGTGCAAAAAGACTTAGAACCACCAAACGAGCAATAGAACGGATAATGCTGGGAGTGAGCCTAAAAGACCGGATACGAAACGCAGAAGTAGGTAAGAGAATCAAAGTAGAAGACATAATGACGCATGCTGCATGCTTGAAATAGAAGTGGGCGGGTAATGTGGCAAGGCAAGACCCCGACCGATGGACGCACAGATTAACTGATTGCCGACCAAGACAAAATAAACGAGGAGTTAGAAGAACGCAACAACGATGGAAATATGACATCTGCAAAATAGCCGAAAGAAATTGGTACTTGATTGCCAACAATCGAAAGGAATGGCAAAAACTAAGAGAGGCCTGCGTTCAGCAGTTGACAAAACTGGGATGGGGAAAAAGAACCATATGCTAATCTATCAAAATCGATAATGAAAGAAGAATATTGAAAAATAACAGACAAGTGTTCCTACTGGCAATGCCTAAGTTTGATTGGACCGTGGTTAGGAATGAGAGCTCATCACATCAAGAAAGGCAATAATTTACCTTGCTACAAAGTTAAAATCTTGGGAATACATTGAATTATTGTTTACAAGTCGACAACATCTAAGGACCAGCTAAGGTCTATTTTGGATCTCATCATCGGAGCGTAGATTGTCCACTCATTTAGGAAAACTTAATGCGACGCTATAGACAATAAATGTCACCTTAATGATGTATCTATATTTAGTATTACTGATATCTGAAAGCTAGAAAAGCAGCTGAATAGATTGAGGCTTTGGCCTTTTTTGTAAACAGTGGACATTGGTGGCTTATTTTGCTATATTATTGGTTTTAACCAAAAATGTTTGTACGCGGATTAAGTAAGTAGTTAAATATAAAAGAAGGAATTTAGATAAAATAAACAGAAGTTAGAAAAGTAAAGAATTCTGAAATTTCATTCACCTGAAGAAGCAATACATTTCCGTACTAATTTTTTGACAATAAACGCACCCGTTTGAAAATCATTTGTTCATAGCTTTATTAAACAAAAAAATTATTATTATTTAAGCTAAAGTTTCGCATATTGCATACGATTCTTCAGAGTATGAGATTATATCACCTTGGAAGTAAATAATTAATTGAATTTATGTACATTGCAGAGAATTAAATCGAAAGAACTACAGTGAAGAAGATATAATTAAGGCTTACCAAACTAAAAAAAAACTCACCAACCAGTCGGGTTAAAAAAATGTATAGAACAAATTCTGGCTAACAGAATGATGCATATGTTAATAATAAATAAAGTCTTCACATTAAAGATGAACTGAAGTTACCCACTTGGAGAATTACGATCTTCTGACTAAATAGATGAAGTTACGTTCGTTCGGGTCAGTAGTTGGATCAGTGACCGGTACCAATCACCATCGGGATACAATTACTGGTGCTTCTGGCTGCTCTTCACACCAAATACGGCAATTTTGCTTGTTCACGTATCCATTCAACCAGAAATGAGCTTCGTTGCTGAACACAATTTTCCGATAAAAAAGTGGATCTTTATCCAACTTTGCCAGGGCCCATTCACCAAAAGTTACCCATTATGGTAGGTCGCGTGGCTTCAATTCTTCCACCAGCTGTATTTTTAAAGGTTTAACACCTAAATCCTTCCGCAAAATTTTCCACGTAGTGGAGTAACAGTGGCCCAATTGCTGCAAACGGCGCCGAATCGATAATTCACAGTCAGCAACAACACTGACCGCACTCTACGTATGCGTGTTGGTATCTTAATGTCCAAAAATGTAAATTTGGTGCAAAATTTAGTCAGAAGATTCCGAATAACCGCCTAAGAAGGTCGCCTAAACTGACCATAAAGTGGAATAAGTGCACGATGCACTTTCTTAACCGAGCATGAATTTTGATAATAAAATTCAATAATCTGTAAACGTTGTGCGTTTGTAAGTCGATTCATGGTTAAATTATAGACCAAACTGAACATTTTTGACAGTTGACATGTTACAGGAAAACAGCTGAGCTGCCAAAATAAGTGTTGCCAAAAAGAAAGTTGCTAAAAAATCACCCATTACTACAAAATGGTTCACCAAGTGATAAATGAGAAACACATTCAAGAAATATTAAAGTAAAATACTGTTTAATATATTTCATAAATGATGGTCTTATTGTTTAGAAATAAAACAAAATTGTGAAATAAGTAAAACCAAGTGACTCAATTGTTAATTTAACTTATTTATATCTGTCATGCTGATATAAACAGCTCAAATATTCTCTGCAAAAAAAAGGCATAGTAACTAAACAAATGTTCATAGAAGCAGTATTGATAAAGTATATTTATGGGTTTGAGTGAAAAATCATTTGAAGAAGTGAACTCCCTTCGGCTAAAATTTTAAGTATTTTTTCAAATTTTGTATATGCTTTTGTCATATTGCATTAGAAAGGAGAGCAAAGATGTAATAAATAAATAATAAATAAATAAATCGTTTCAATTTGATATAAAAATTTATTTTGGGTGTATTAATAATTTTCTTATATTTAAAATATTTCTATAGGCAAGATTTATATTAATTAGAGTTAAAGGTGTCATTTTATTTCCCAAACAATTAATCTAGGATCCAGACGTGCGTGCCTCTCTAACTATCAGTTTAAAGGGCATCGCAATTAAGAAACCCTTTCAATAATTAAAAAATACTCGTAAACGCCCCTAGCTGGATAAGTCGATTTTATGGCCGATTTTGAAAAGCAGGTGTTTTCATGGTGCGACCTATAATTTATTTACAGTTAATTTATAATAACAACCATATCAATTTTTAATAAGATAAAGACAAAAATGGAATGAAGATAATAGCGTTAATTAACATTGGCAGCATAATTACTAAGGAGTTATCCAATTATGCCGAAATAATACATGAGCGGACAAAAATTAAATTAAACAGTTTACTTTCTCAAAACGTAATTTTAATTAAAATTCGTCTTAGAGATATATAAGTAAGAATTATTTGTGGATGTTCAAATAGCATTGAGCATTTTTAATTTTAAAGTAAAAACATTTTTGCAATTTTCAAATGAAATCTTTTACTCAATACGATGAATTAATTTCTCACTTAACCCGTGGTGAAACATTTGAATTAAAATGCAATTATTTCACTACACTGTGGCTTTTTCAGGCGAAGAAAAAGTATGTTTCATAATAAAATGTATTAAAGTTCTGTACTAATAATTTAAAAATAGATTTACGAAATGTTTTTGTATTTTTCAATTATAATTATGTTTCATGTTATAGTAAATTAATTGGATGAGTTACGTGAAGATAAACTTGATTATAAAATAAAGCACTAAAAACCTTTCTTCACACAGTTTATTTATCAATGGTTTATTAAACCATTGATAATGGTCACTTTGTGTCCGAAATATATATGTTTGGTATTTCAAATAAACTGTGTGAAGTAAGGTTTTTAGTGCTTTATTTTATAATCATGTTTCATGTTAAAATTTAAATTTTTAAATAGAACAATAGGATGAATATATAAATTATAATTTGTTAAATAAAATAATATAATTGTATTTAAGTATGTCTTTATTATATAAAGATGAGGATGTCTAACATTATATATTTTGCTTCGTTACTTTTTCTTGGAAAATATTGTTAAGTTGTGTTCTTCCACTCGTACTAACACTTTCTTTCATGAGAATCTTACTTCTTGAAGCTATTCTCAAAATATTTCATTTTTCTTTTAGCCAAATACGGCATATTAAATCCTTAAAGGGAACCTACACAATAATATCTTACAATTTAAAGACTAAGAACTTTGCTTCATCTGAAATCAGTAATAAACATTTATTTAATCAAACACATAGTTTTCTTTAATCAACACGAACGGCCATTTGTGAAATGCATCTCTATGTTGGTCTGTTGGTGTGTAATTAATTTAAATCCCCCTAAAAAAATAATTAATTTTATTGCATCGTTCTTAAAAACGCTAGTTGCGTCAGATGTTTAATTTATACCAGATACGGTATTAATTAATTATGAAATTAAAATCGATACGCTTTAATGGGTGGGTCTGTTCAGATGTAACATTTAATCGAAGAAAATAACCTTAATTTTTAATTATAAGCTCTCTTGTGGTGTTCCGTTAGCCAACAGAAAGTGGTAACCGTTTTTTGGGTGCCTGATATCACCCGCTACATCGAAAACGTATTTAGTTAATGCGAATGGTTAATGAATAAATTAAGCAGTTCACATGCCAATAGGAATTTGATGATTTGTTATTTTGGTATATTTGTCTATTTATACTTTAAAATTACTTGTTCAATTCAATGGATCATCATGAAACTCATCCAAACTCACAATCAAAATATTTGATGGTAGGGGCGGTTACTTCGTGGTACATCTTGAATGAGTTGTAATTGAACAAAGTTATCTTGTTTCAATTACTACTCATAAT
The DNA here is from genome assembly GCA_963969525.1 of Ontholestes murinus. Lineage (NCBI taxonomy): Eukaryota > Metazoa > Arthropoda > Insecta > Coleoptera > Staphylinidae > Ontholestes > Ontholestes murinus. Next base: position 95,181,885 of record OZ018387.1, read on the forward strand.
CAAAAAATATGCATATGCTCCTAAACTTATCCTTAACTTTTATTTCATAATATAGTGGATGTTCACTATATCATCCTCGAATTTTCATGACAAGCTTTCTTAAAGAAACAGTGTACGAAAAGTAAAATCTCAAACTCTAATTAATAAAATGTTCCCAGTAGCTTTAATAACAAAATCGTATATACAGAAGAATTTATTCTTTATTCCTGACGCGAACATTCCTCTTTGTCTATTTTGACTTTAATAAAATTAACAAAAATAAATATTCTAATCAAATCAGTCGAACGTTTGTACAGGTTTTAATAAATAAAGTTTAATTTGATAAAAGTTTAAACTTTATTTCCTCTATTTTTAAAATTCCGACTTTTATATATTAGGAATTGAAGGGCGGAATAGTACCCATCCACCCACCTACCACAAAATATACTTATACTTTTACTAAATCACTTTTTGAATACATATTTTTTTAGTATAAACACTAATTAAATGGTGATTTATTAGAACAACTTAGGAACCATAGTGGTTGAAGCAAAATTTATATGTAGGGTGGGTGGGTGTCGACTATTGTGTTGGAGAGTATTATGATCGTGATTTTATATAAACATGATACGAACTGCAACTGATTTCTAAAAATTACTTTATTACAATCATAGGATTCTGACGAAAAACTTCTTAAAGCTCACTATCAAAAATATTATTCAAATTATAAAAGCTTCCCAATTAAACCTTATTCTCAAACTTTACATGGTGACCTTCCATTCGTGAGGCAGCTATCTCTAAGAATCTTCTCTATGGATTTTGTAGAGTTATGATAAAACTCTCTATCAAAATATGAATCTAATTATATTACAAAAGCCTTTTAGCTTATCCTTTGTTTTGCGGCCATTATCTTTAAGAAATATTACGAAAAATCAAATATGTTAGAATACTCCACTCCAACTAGGGAGAAATTTTGACAGATTGTTTAAAAACTCATCGAAAATAATATCTAAATTATATAAGCTTATACAAAACTATGAAAATGTGGAATACTAAAAGATATTTTATTTTTCTATATCTTTCCCTAATAATCTCTTAAATTTATGTGATGGATTTTGGTGTATAGTACTTTAAAATAGCGTCTACAATATGAGAGGTTTCGACTTTAAAATCGTATCCTAAAACATTATAAATTCCTTCCATTCTTAGAAGAGTCTACTGCAACTATTGTTAAGAATCTCTTTATTGCAAACTATGGAGTTTGATGGATCATCATAAAACTGTGGTTGGCGTATTTCCACACGATAAGACTGTGCACTCTGAAGCTAATCCTCAACTTTTGCATTTTTAAATTGTTTAACAAAGTACATAAGACATTTGTAAGTTTTTTTACCACTAGATTTTTTAACTACAACTATAGTTTCGATCATAGACTGATCATTTTCAAATAAAAACTTTATGCCTTATTTAAATTTGTTAAAAAAATTGACCATCAGGAATAAATTTCTTCAAGTTTCACCAGAAGCAAGTGAGGTTTTTACAGTACCTAATTTGAGATCTAAGAATTTATTTACACCCTGTAATTCTTAGCTTTGCTGCTATCCTTATATGAATGCCCATTCGACTAAGACAAAATAAAGGCCAACATCAGGAGACAAAGATTCTAAGAAAAGCCTCATATTTACATTACTAATGATTTTATTTAATCGTCCAAGGGTTAAAATAGAATCTATTGATATTTAAGTCAAATCCGTGACTGCATATCTCCAATTATTATTTATTAGAGTTTCTACCACAGAAAGACATTATTATAACTACTCAATTTTTCCATTTTTTTTTAAATTCAATTTAAATTCAATTCTAGCAGAATTTAATTATTTGAAAGCAAATTTTGTGCTGTATTTTTGCTTAATGTTTTTATATATCCTTAGAAAATTTTAATTGTTTTTTATGAATTCTTTCTAAGCAAATATTATATATTTTTTAAGTTTCTAAGCAAATTTCAATATATTTTTCAAAATTCTAACTTTTCTGAACGAATTTTATATATGTTATATTTGGCTTTATCATATATGCTTTATAAAAGAATATTAACAAATTAATTTTTCTCTTTTAAGCAAATTTAAATATTTTTTCTGATATTCCTATTTTTTAACGAAGTTATACATATTTAATCTCAATTTAGCCACAATTTTCACTTTGTTTTGTATAACAGATATTTATTTATATATTGACAAATGGTTTCAATACATTGACGTAACGTTTTCAAACCATAAGCGTATTTTTTGTCTTAAAAAAAAAATTATTTTAACTCAATTTTAAAATTTTACAGATCGTCAACTGTTTTTATTTGAATGACACCTATTAATTGCTTATTTATTTAAAAAAATTCTACTGTTCCTAATTTAAACAAATTTCATTTTTTTTTTTCCTAAGCAAATTTTTATGTCAATTTCAATTGTTTTTTTATCAAATGTCAACTATTTTTAAGCAATGGTCTCTTTCTTGAAAAATGTTCTAATGTTCTTATTTTAAGCTAATTCTAAAATTCCAATTATTCTAATGTATTTTTAGAAAGTTTTAAACTTTTTTTACCAAATTTTATTTTCTTCTCTTTTTTTAGTTTTGTTTTGTATAAAATTTTAATAGATTTTTAAAAAGCATTCTTTACTGATATTTAACTGTTTTCTTTTAGTTGTAAATAGTCAACTATTTGCGAGAAAAATTTTGAACTGATTATTATAATCAATTTATTTATTTATTTACAACTTTGGCCTTCTTACTTGAAGAAATATGCAATGCAAAAAGAAATTTTGTGTCTTCAAATTTTCTAACTTTTAAAGATTTGCTATTGTATTTTTATGTCTTAGTAAAAAAATCTGTTAAAACTTTTCTAAACAAATTATATATTTTATTTTGAAAGGTTTTTAAGATGAACTCCTCCCTTCAGCTTGGTGTCAAAATTTGTTTGTATGTTTTCAATATTTTATATCTATTTTGTAATAGCTGCAGTTTTAACTATATTTAAAGAAAATTTTAAACTATTTTTGTAGAAAATTGTTTCTTCATTAAATATATACAGAAATCTTTATTTGGAGAAAGTAATACATAGTAACAATAACAAACAATATAAAAACAAATAAATGGTGTTTGTCCGTCTAGGCTATAGACTTGCGGTCTTTCTGCCCTGTCTTGAATTTAAGCTGAGAGAAAAAAGTATCTTAGCTGAACTGTCCTGATGATTCGCACAAATGAATTGATGAATTGTGAGGGGAGGATGTTGATATTTAGAAGGAATATGTGGATTGCGAGGGATACAGAATTTGGTTAACAGTTAACAGATATTTCACGAAGATAACGCCTCAACCATTAATCAACTGTTTTTCTGTAATCATTTGTTTCTTCGTTAAAAATGTTTATACTTTTCAATTATATCAACAATTTTTCTTTTATAAAATTCCAACTATTTCCATTAGAAAATTTAAAACATTTTTTACTAAATTATATTTATTTCTTTTTTTCAGTTTCTTTTTATATTCTTAAGTAAGTTTTGAAATGCTTTCTACAATTCAATTGTCAACCTTTTTTGAGAAACTATTTTTAATCAATTGTTACTTCATTCAAAGTTTTCTACTATTCTTATTTTAAATATGAAAATTACAATTATTTTTCTTCTTTAAACAATTTAAAATTTTTGTTTAGAAAGTTTTAATTTTTTACCAAATGATATTTCTTTCTTTTTTCATTTTATGGTAAATGTTTAACTGAATTTTAAAATGTTACTTTTACATAGTTCTTTACTATGTTTTTTCTAAATTTTAAAACTGTTAGTAACATTTTTTTGTAATCATTTAATTGTTTCTTCATTCAAAATTTTCTACTATTCTTATTTTATACAAATTTCCATTACTTTTTGTTTAAAATTTCAACTTTTTTAATTATAGTTTTAATTTTTATTTATTTCTTTTTTTGAGTTTGAATTTTTGAAATGTTTTCTTTGAAGATTCCCAATATTCAATTGTTTTTTCACCAAATTGTATTTATTTGTTTTTTTTATAAAATTTCATATGAATTTTAAAATGTCATATTTACCGATCTGCAATTGTTTTTTTTTAATTGAAAACTGTTTTTGGGAAAAATTTTAAATTGTAGTTACAGTTTTTTGTAATCAATTGTTTCTTAATTGAAAACTTTTCTAGTTTTATTATTTAAGACAAATTTCAATTATTGTTTCTAAAGTTTAAAAATTTTATGTTCAATAAACTATATAAAATTTTCATAAAGAATTCAAAATTGAGCAAATTATCGTGGGATCAAAATAGTACCTGTAGCTGTAATTATCGACAGGTACTATTTTGACCTAATTAGTAATGGACTTAACCATTACTTTGTTTCCTCAAAATATTATTATTTTTTATTAGAGTATCTAAGCCAAAAATACATTATTTTATAAATGTTAATATTGTAGCAAATCCAGAAGGACTTATATTAGGCAATCCGAATTCAGGGCAATACCGAAGACACTTCTAGTTAAAAATTAAAGAATTAAAGGATATAAAGAACTAGAGAAACATTACTTTACCATCATTTAATTGAAACACAGTTATATTCCTTTCTTCACTTTTTATTTTTTCACTGCTAAATGTACATAGTGCCCGAAATGTACATTTAGCAGTAAAAAAATAAAAAGTGAAGAAAGGAATATAACTGTGTTTCAATTAAGTGATATTAACCTGCAAGTACTCAAGTAACTACATTACTGTACTATAAAAAAATAAATAAATCTCTTTTTTGAAGGCGACGGACAAGTAAAATAACAAGAACTCTTGTTTTTTATCGGAAAATCAAATGCACGAAAAATGTGTTGCTTAGCAAAATCCCGAATCCTGTTGACAATAGTAATAATAGTTTATTGTCAACAGGGTGAGGGGTTTTGCTTAAAAGAAACACATTTTGAGTGTATGCCATTTTCCGATTAAAAACGAGAGGTCGAGTTATTTTTGGTAAGACAAATTCCAGAATTATAGATTGTTATATGAGATTTATTTAATGTTACTAAAAAAATACAATTGAATATTGAATCGTTAATGTTACTAATACAAAAAAATAACATACCGAATTATTCCGAGTATTGGTAGGTATATTGCTTTTAATAATTGCTTCAATTCCCTTTGATTTTAAACTGCCGAAACGTTTCATTATTCGAAAGAAATGAATGCACGTCGGAGATTCGATTGTACTGTCACTTTTGACAAATGCGAACCAACGACACCTACAATTACCCTACTGGGATTTTATCACCCTACAGGGATTTTATCACTTTTTTTTTATCACTTCTTCGTTTTTGTTTTATCGAGATAAACAAAGCTGCTGTAATTTGAAGTGCCACCATATTGCTTCTAACCTTGAATTTGACACATGAGGGAATTTGTCAGAAGAAAATAATATAAATATGATAAAAACTTGCAATAGATAATTTGTTTCTTAATCTTTATCGAAATCTCTATATTCTAAAGAAGCTTTATAAATCTTATTAATAATAATAATTTGTATTTGTTTTAATAAGTAATAAGTTCTAATCTTAAGATATTCTACTCTAACTATTTCTAAGAATTCCTTTATTGCAAGCAATACATTTTCAGGATCATCATAAATTTCATAAAAAATCTCTATCAAAAATATTATCTAAATATTAAGAACCTTATCCTGAACTTTGACATTTTGAATTCCTTTGGATTTTAGAGCAGTCTACTCCAACTCTCTCCAAGAATATTTTTTCGGGTGCTATGGGTTTTTTTGAAAGATTATGATAAAACTACTCAAAGCTCACTCTTAAAACATTATCAACCAAATTTAGTATATAATTAGAAAACTCATCTACATAAAAAAATGTGTATTTTTAACAAAAGCTTCTTATTTTAAAAGCGCATCCTTAAATTTACAGAATTAATCTTTAAGAAAGTCTTGTAAGAATCAAATGTCTAAATAACAAGAGGTTTAATAAACACATAAAAAAATGTCAAAATCACTAAAGCTTTCCTCAACTTTGACAATGTGGATTGGTAAAAGTTATAGTATGGATGGATTTTGGCGTATTTGTAACTGGAAATAAACGTTCGAAAGCTAAAAGACATATTCCTAGAGAGGAAAGATTACTAAAGAAAGAAATAGTGGAATTTTTTTTGAGGAATTTCTAAAAAGATCTTGAATTAGTAGAAGTATTTAAATTAGTTTTTTATAATTAATTTGGTTTCTGGTTTCTTTATTAAATCCATATACTAATTTTCATATTAGTTTTATTTGTTAATGTAAATATACTTACATATTTTTTTATTTTGTTAATTTGTTTTTTCATATCAAGAGAAATTTTATTGATAAATAAATAAATATTTTGAAATTTTTATAGTAACATGTTTGAAAAAAATTGAATAACCAAAACTCGTCAGCGTAAAAGAGGATTTGATTGAAATATTCTCTAAAAGTTAGAAAAATGGGAAAACAGTATAAAAAAATAAGTAGAACTCTTGAATTGAAAATGTTCAGTGATTTCTGGTGACAGCAAAAAGGTACTATAAAACGACTAAAACAAAGCAAGTAATAAAAAAATATTAAGAAAGTGCAAAAAATTCTAAAGCTTTTGAATTGTTAGAAAATTTCAAAAATGACAACCTGAAAGAGAAACTTATTAAAAAATTCCTAAGGTATTACTGAAAATGAACAGATTTATTTTGCAAATTACAAGACAAATTCTCTAAGATTTAAAAAGCTAATTAAATGCAATAAATTTTTGAGATATTTTTGGAAAAATCAAAACTCTATTAGTAGAAAATTTTAAAATTGTGAAAACAAAAAATCTGTCAATTCCGAACAAATCGCACTCTGAAAGGGAAACTTATTGCAAAATTTAAGAATTACAAGTAAATAAATTAAAGAAGAATTATTGAAACAAAATTTTAACAAATATTCACGATAAAATGGCTTGTGTAAAGCAAGAAATTGTAGAAAATGTTCGATGAAATTCTGGAAAAATCCAAATATTTTTAAATTGATAGAAAAAAAATTAATTAATTGCAGAAAAATGTATTAAAAAAACTCTCAACTTTTGGAATGCAATTTCATTAGAAAATCTCAAATATAATCTGCAAAAAAACGTATGGAAAAGTGAATTACTAGTCACCTCAACGGAAATTTCGTAATATTCGTAAAGAAGAAAATATTTGAAAATTTTCTATAATATAAAGCAAGAAAAATTGAAAATATTTTAAATATTTGCTATAAAATGTTCAAATTCTTGATTTAATGGATTTTATAAATTTGAAAGCAACTTTTTCGAAAAATTGTAGAATCCTTATCCTTATAAAAAAATTATCTTTGAAGAGAAATTTATTCAGTCAAAAAAAAATACTGCATTAAGACCCTTAGAAGAAAGCAAGCTTCCCGATACAGGTTATCTACACTAACTTCGCAAAAACCATTGATATAAACATCTAATACACAAATAAAATAAAATTGGGTTCGAAGGAATGCTCCTGAAGTGGATTGAATCATACCTGACGAATATGGTCCAGCAGGTTGTATGTGTTGGGATGATGATAAAACCTTGTCTGTTAACACATTAATAAAGAAATTTGAATTTGAATATCCCTTCCATTTTGGGTATCTTCGTGGGTTCCGCAAGGATCCTTTTTGCGACCCTTACTTTTTACGGTGTTCATTAATGATGTAGGAAATAATTGAAAGTCTAAATATCTACTATTTGCAGATGATCTCAAGATTTACTCTAGAGTCGCCCCCTCTTACGATGTATCACAGCTGCAAATCGACCTGGACGTTCTCCTTCGATGGTGTCACGACAACGCCATGGAACTTAATGCATCAAAATGCAAGTCTCTGCTATTTACACGTCGTCAGACCCCTTTAACATCTCCGTACTGGGTTGGTACAGAAAGTCTGGAAGTTGTATATCAAACTATTCATCCATTAGTACTCCCAAAGGGATGAACTAGAAGCTTTATTCTAGGGCATTAGGTTGTATAAAACCTATTACTGCTTTGTTTAGAAATAATCCCTGTATTACTCTTTTATGGTCTACTTATGTTAGATCACTTTTGGACTATTGCTGTATTATCTGGTCGCCCTATTAAGGTAAATACAAGAAGTCGATACAAAGTTTGTTAAATATTTATACTTTAGAGGTAACATTACATTCGCAAGTTGTTTTCTATTTTCAAGTTATCTTTGTTATCATCGCACAGGTAATATTTCTATTTAACGTTTTTCTTTAAAGTGATCAATGGATCGATATATAGTACTATTCTAAACATATTCTCATGCTAGAGTTACAAGTTCTATTTGAACATTTTTCAAAAAGTTCTTAACGTGCGAGAAAAAATTTAAAAATTAAAAATGTTTGTTTTGTTTCCTATTGCTAAACTACAGGAGTTATATGAAACCTAGATTAGAAATAATTGTAGAGAATTCGAAAGTGAACAAATTATTAGGAATAGCTTTTTATCGTAAACTTCAATTCAATTCTTATAAAATTTTATGTTTAGAAAATTCAACGTATAGAAAATTTTCGTTTAGAAATTTCGATGTATAAAATATTATTTATTAGGAAAATTCAATGTACAGAAAAATCTTTGTTTGGACAAATCGATTAACAGAAAATATTACTTATTAGGAAAATTCTATGTATAGAAAATTCTTTCTTTAGAAAATGCTTTATTTAGAAAATTCGATGTACAGAAAATTATTTATTTAGAAAATTCGATGAATAGAAATCTCTTTGTTTAGAGCATTTTATATTTAGAAAATACGATGTAGAGAAAATTCTCTGTTTAGAAAATTTTATGTATAGAAAAGTCTTTGTTTAGATAATTCAACGTATAGAACATTCTTTGTTTAGAAAATTCGATGTACAGAAAATTCTTTATTTAGAAAATTCGATGTATATAAATTTATTTGTTTAGAAAATTCAATGTACAGAAAATTCTTTATTTAGAATAATTCGATGTACAGAAATTTCTTTAGTCAGAAAATTCAATACTCAAAAAAAATATGTTTAGAAAATTCGATGTATACAAGATTCATTGTTTAGAAAATTCGACGTACAGAAAATTCTTTGTTTAGAAAATTCGATGTAAAGAAATTTCTTTGTTTAGAAAATTTAATGTACAGAAAAGTCTTAATTTAGAAAATTCGATGAATAGAAATTTCTTTGGTTAGAAAATTCGATGTACAGAAAATTATTTATTTAGAAAATTCGATGAATAGTAATCTCTTTGTTTAGAGCATTCAATACTCAGAAAATTTTATATTTAGAAAATACGATGTAGAGAAAATTCTCTGTTTAGAAAATTTTATGTATAGAAAAGTCTTTGTTTAGATAATTCAACGTATAGAACATTCTTTGTTAAGAAAATTCGATGTACAGAAAATTCTTTATTTAGAAAATTGATGTATAGAAATTTATTTGTTTAGAAAATTCAATGTACAGAAAATTCTTTATTTAGAAAATATTCGATGTACAGAAATTTCTTTAGTTAGAAAATTCAATACTCAAAAACAATATGTTTAGAAAATTCGATGTATAGATAATTCATTGTTTAGAAAATTCGACGTACAGAAAATTCTTTGTTTAGAAAATTCGATGTATAGACATTTCTTTGTTTAGAAAATTCAATGTACAGAAAATTCTTACTTTAGAAAATTCGATGTATAGAAATTTCTTTGGTTAGAAGATTCAATTTTATGTTTTGTAAATATAGAAAATATATTGTTTAGAAAACTCGATGTGTAAAAAATTCTTCGTTTAGAAAATTCAATTTTATGTTTTGTATATATAGAAAATATATTGTTTAGAAAACTCGATGTATAAAAAATTCTTTGTTTAGAAAATTCTTCGTTTAGAAAAATCAATACTCACAAATATTTATGTTTAGAAAATTATTTGTTTATAATATTCAATGGTTTAAGGAGTGTATGTTTAGAAAATTCGATCTACAGAAAATTCTTTGTATATAAAATTCAATGTACAGAAAAATTTTTGTTTAAAAAATTCAACAATTATAAAAAAAATGTTTAAATGCGATGTTTGGAAAATTCTTTATTTAGAAATTTTAATGCTCAAAAAATGTATATTTATAAATTTCGCTGTAGGACATTCTATTTAGTTGAATGTTTTAAATATAATTTTCTATACATTATTCATAAACATTTATGTTTAAAACATTTGTTATAAAGACAATTTTCTGGTCTTATAAGAAAACTATAAAACCTTATATTTAGAAAATTCGATGTAGAGAAAATTCAATATTCATAAAACTTTGTGTTTAGAAAATGCGATGTATAGAAACTTCTTTGTTGAAAAAATTTAATACTAAAAATATGATTGCTTTCGATGTATAGAAAATTCAATGTTTACAAAATTCAATACAAAGTTTATATTTATAAAGAAACGTAAAGAAAATTCAATACTAAAAAAATGTATGTTTAGAAAGAAAATTTGGCATATAGAAAATTAAATGTATCAAAAATTCTTTGTTTAAAAAACATTTCATAAACATTTATGTTTAGTAAATTTGATGTATGGACAATTTTTTGTTTAGAAAATTCGCCCAAAATTTGAAGTACATTTTTTAAAATATTTTTAAGAAAGAAGTCCAAAGATGAATAAATAAATAAATACATAAAAGAAATTTTTCAGAAAATTAAATTGATAGAGAAGTCTCTGTTTAGAAAATTAAATACTTATAAATGTTTATGCGTAGGAAATTTCATGTACAGAGAATTTTTTATGTAGACAATTCAATACTCAAAAAATTAGATGTATTCTTCCGAAAATTTAACATTTTGTTTAGAAAATTCTCTATTTAGAAAATTAGTTTATAACATTGATAAAAGTATTTAAAACGAAACTAAATTGGGTGTTTAAAAATTTAATATATAGAAAATACGATATATAATAAATGTACATACAAAAATTTCTAAATATGATGTATCAAACATTTTTAATGTAATATATTAAAACACAGAAACTTCTAAATTCAATGTTTAGAAGATTCGATACATGGAAAATTTTATATTTAGAAAAAAACAATATCTAGAAAATTATATGTTTCGAAAATTCAGGCTAACACATTGATAAAAAGGTATTTACATCCAGAAACAGCTAAATTAAACTCCTAGGTGATTTAATAAGTTGAGAAAATTCTATGTATAGAAAATTTAATGTTTACAAAGCTCGAAAACTGATTTAATACTAAAAATAGCTTAAATGGCCGGACTAACCCTCAATTTAAATTACGAAAAAAAAAGCTCCTATAGAGATGAAACTTTAAACTTGAGGTTTCATCGTTCAAAACTGGAACTGACAAGTTTTTAGTAAACATTCATAAATCGGAAGTGATGTTTTCTTCCGATATTTTTTTTTTAATATGAAATTTTTTTATAAAACTTATCAAACAAAAGTTAAAGGGAATGAAGGATTGAGCAAGTTTTATAAAAATATATTTTTCGTAAAATTCTCAAAAAATATGAAAATTGAGACATTTTACCTAATGTTTATTTGAAATTTGTATGACAAATAATTGTAGAGAATTGAAAAGTAAACAAATTATTAAGAATAGCTTTTTTGCGAAATCCTTATAGTTTTCGAGTAAAAAATAGGGAAATTACTATGATGGCCACATCACCATTTTCTTTATATTTGACACTGTGAATTTCTTACATTCTTAGACCTGTCTACTCTCAATTATCTCTAATCTCCTCATTAGAAGCTATGCAATTTGAGAAATTATAGTAAAACTCATCTAAACTCGTTATCAAAATATTATCCAAAGAGCCAAATTTTTCTCTGATTAAAAGAGATGGATGCAAAAATTGTAATTATCTTAAATTTAAATTATTTCTGCAGTTCTTTTATTTGGTAAATTATTTCTGCAATTCTTTTATTTTTCAGGAGAAATTAAACTGTGGAATTTCTATTCGGTTTAGATCTATTGTCGTTGATCGGTTTCTAACATGACTTGTAAAGTAAATAAAAATGATTTAAATATTGTAATTGAATGTACAAAAATTAAATCTGTCATAAATATTATTATTATTATATATAGTAATATTTTAAGATATCGATCACTTCTTTAAGAAGAGAATCGATGATTATCTCAATGGAAATACCTCGAATAACAGGTGTATTAGATTCTCATTGAAATTAAAAACCTAAGATACGTCCATTCACTGGCATAATAACATCCAGATGATATTTTACGTGTAAATTTCAGCAGGCAGACTTTCACACATTTCGACAAAACCGGCGGCAGGTTTCCCGGTGTCGTATTTCAGGGATCCTCCGACGATCTCAAATGTCTGCGCGGGATAATGCATTGCCGTAATAATAGTATTTTACAGATTAATATAAATCACGGCGGCATTGTGCCAATTAGGGCCCGTTTTATATTATTATATATATAGGAGGGCCGGTGATGTGCGCGCACGAACAATTAAAACTCGTTTCGGTGAAAAAACTAACGAAGAGCGCTCCTTTGTTTTTGGCCGAAAGATCTGGTCGCTCATCAAAAGCGCAAAATCATCCGACGGGAAAAGATTGGAGAAGTTGTAAATCAAAGTGTGGCGGGCATGGGCCATAAATCATGACCCGCGGGTCTGCTGAGGGCTGATGACGACCGCCACCGGACAATGCCGCACATTTAGTACACAGAGGGGGCCCCACGGTGAGGGCCCCAAAGAAACCCGAAAGGCCATTGTGGCCGGGATAGGCGTGAAACTTACCAAACTCCTTATGTAGTCCGCTGGACATTTTATTGTTGGTTTTTACAATTCCTACAGGGGTGATTATCGAAAGGAGCATTTTTATTATTCGTACGGACACTAAACTGTAACATCGCCTGTGCGGCTCATCACCAATAAACCGTAACTGCACTGCTACCAGTTTCACTCTTAATAATTTATGGCCCTTTTATTCCTTAGAAATTTTTATAATGGACGCAAATTGCCATTGTTTTCGACAATTTGCCCCCTTCTATTCAGATATAATCGCTGTAATAAAGTAATAATCATTGAATGTAATGTTATTCTAATGGTAGTTATTATTCGTTTACCATTAATCAATCTCTTTATACACTTAGACAAAACTATTTACCTTAAGATTTTCATTTGAAGAATAATATATTACTAGAAATATGGGTTAAATAATCCTTAAGATTTGGATTAAGTGATTTACGTGAAGATGATAATAACTTGATTAAAACCATTCTTCATTAATTTATTTGTAATCAGATACAGTATCAAACCATTGATGGATTTATTTTGGACAAATGGTAAGTTTATTTATTAAAAAATTACTTGCTTACAAATAAAGTAGTGATGAAAGGTTTTTAAGTGTTTTAATCAAGTCCTTGGGATGATGATGATCAAAATATCAAAATAAGATAATCAATAATAATTTAAATTTATTTAAAACAGACAGAAATAAAACCAAAAATCGAAATAAATGTTTAAAACTGATTTTTTCCCTACAAAAAAAAACACTTAGAAATTTTTCAAAATAAAATATTAAAAACTGTAAATACATAATTGAAATTTGCTGAGCTGATAACTTTATAAAAAATAAATAATTTTCCTTAAAAACCGTTTCAGAGTTGAAAATTTTATCAAAAATATAAAAAACTAATAAAAGTAAACGGTTTCAATTCAGTGTAAATTTTAATTAAATGAATTAATTACAAAACCTGAAAAAGAAAGAATATTTAAAGCTTAAAAACAGTTCAATAAAATACTGAAACATATTAGAAAGAGAAAATATTGGTATAGTACAAAATTTGCTTAAAATAGCATTTTCTAAATAAAGAAACAATTGACTAAACAACGCTTAAAATTGTCTTAAGTTGATGAGTTTGTTAAAAAATAGATCTGGTAACAAATTTTATTTAAGAAAAAACATTTAAAAATATATTTATATTTGCATTTTACTTTGAAGAGGTGAATAGAAAAGAAAGAAAAAATAGTTACACAGAAAATAAGCTATTGATAATGAATGCTTTGCACTCGAAATGTATACATTTAGCGAATAAAAAAATATTTTGTGAAAGAAAGTGTTTTCTGTGTAATTATCAAATCTAACTTCACGTAACTCTCAAAACCACGTTTCTAAAAAAATAGTTGTTATATTATTATTAACGGTTCTTGATAAGCATAGATAAATAAATTGAAATTAAGCATTCTAAAAATAATTAAAATTGGTTTTCAATAAAATTATTAATTATAGTTTCTAAAATGTTAACAATTTTTCAGCAAATATTACGTCTTAAAAGTTAACCTATTTTTAAGAAATACTTTATATTAACCTATCTAACCAATGACGTATTTTAAAAAACAACAAATGAATCCCTAGAATTTTTCAAATCAGTCGTAACAAAATATGTAGAAATTTATGTAGCGTACACTTGACCTACCTTAATAGTGTATTAACGCAGGTCAGGAGTATTCTATTTTATGATACAGTTTATTATGATAGGGCAAGAGTATTCTAGGTCATAATACTGTTTAATATGGTAGGCCAAGAGTACACTAGGTTATGATAAAGTTTATTGTGGTAGGTCAGAAGTACGCTAGTTCATAATACAGTTTATTGTGGTAGAACAAGAATACGCTGATCATAATACAGTTTATTGTGGTAGGTGAAAAGTACGCTAGTTTAATGAAGTGGCTTCGTATGGTAAATGACTAAAAATAGTTACTATATTATTGACTGTTGTTAATAGGTATAGAAAAATAAATAAAAATTAAGCATTCTAAAAAATAATTGAAGAAATTAAAAATTACAAATTTTAAATTGATACAAAAAAGTTTCAAATGAAATAAAACTTAAAATAAATGCAACGTTCATACAATAGATGTCACCTTAAATGTTGAATCTATTACTATGTTATAGTAGTTGATTTTATCACAAATAAGAAATGGAATTTCATAACACCATAATAACATAGTAATATTTTGTTTCTCTGCTTTAAAGTTCGTCGAGCTGATCAGTTTGAAATCTGTAACGAGAGATGCATCCCCATTTTGTGACGTGCATAATGTCCTATCTTCTCTTCTCAGAGGATGCTTTATATAATAATAATAATAATAATTCTTTATTTTAAGTTCTTGCAGGAATTTTTTTTTGACAGATTCATACTATAACTATAATATTATGTATCACAAAATAGATAATTCACAATAAAAACTTAGAACCTAAAACGTGATTCAGTTCAGAACTGTTCTTCCATCAAAACCTTGAAAATATGAGAAATAAACAGTTTAAATCAGATGCCTAAGCTAATATACCATATAAGTAATTATATTACGTTTCTCAAATAAAAATGATCAGAATATACGCATAACTTAAGAAAATTATATAAAGTACATTGAAGTTCAACACAAATTAAATGATGAATCAGATTTCGATGTATTTGGGATGGTAGATCCTTTTGAATTATTAGTTATCCACTTTGCCGAGTCAAAAGAAAAGCTTTAATATGTTTTTTGAATAAATCTAAACTAAATGATTTTACATTTGCTGGTAGTGCATTATATTGTGAATAAATATAAAACTTAAAACTCGTTTCAAATTGTACCGTTTGATGCATGGGTGGTGACATGAGCGATCGCGATCTAATATTTATATTATAAACATCTGTCGGAAATGAGATTTTTTGATATAAAAGTTTATGTATGTTTAACCAACCAAAATCCTTTAAAGCCTCTGAAATATGATCATACTTTCTGATGCCATAAATAAAACGTATACAAGAATTTTGTAATCTTTGAATCCTATTTGCTGTATCCTTCGTCAAACACGGACCATAAACTATATCACCAAAGTTAAGGTGCGGAAGAACCAAGCTATCACACAATATTTTCTTGATTGCTCGACTAAGGGAATGTCTATGAGGATATAGAAGTTTTAAGCCTATGTATGCCTTATTAACAGCCCCAACGATATGATTATCAAATCTGAAAGCTTGATCAAAGGTTACACCTAAATTCTTTTCTTTCTCAACAATGGTAATTGGCTGCTATTTTAGTGTTAAAATTAAGCTAGATTTTAGAATTTTCATGTCATTTTTATTACAAAATAGCATAATTTGAAATTTGTCATTATTTATTGCTAAAGAGTGATTATCGGAGCTAATATTAATCAAAGCTTGGTTATAGTCTTTTAAATAAAAAGAGTGATAAATTTGTGTATCATATAGAATTGATATAATTCGAAGCTCTTCTCTTTCTCAATCTTTTCTTTACTTAGTAATGGAATCTACAAAGTCCCAATTTGATTAATGCCGGGACACGTTTCTTGGGGGTTTGCTTCAGGATAGATGTACAGTTTTGGAAATGGGTCTTCAGCGATGGTTACTTTAGCTGAGATTCTTACATGCGTTTTTTACTTAAGAATGAAAATACCTTCAAGCCTTATTCTTTTTTATTTTACGATTTATTCAAATTATGCTGTGCCATTTTGCATGTATATAAAAATATTCCAGTCTTACTATCATTTTAATCCCATGAACTTCTGTACATCCATATATTTTGCCAGTTTCCTCATCGTCTTCTTTTTTAATATACATTCTAATTCAGATAGATCTTTTATTGGCCCTTAGTCAGTGAATTCACTGATAGTCGCTAAATAAAGTTGGTTTGCTAGGTTCATCTAAATTTTTTTTCCATTCCTTAATTGGATTTTTTTGCAAATGCAGTTTTCATGATCCTACCGAAAGCTTTTTTTATATAATTTTGTTAGGTTCTACTTAAGCGTTTTGTAGATTATATGGTTTGACATTGTAACCTTATAATACAAGTTCCTTACATATTTTTTTGTACGTATTATCAAAATTCATCAGATCTACTACTAGTCTAATGGAAGATAGCATTTACAAACACAAAGTGACATTTCTAAAATGGTAAAATTGGACCCAGGGAGACTAAACATCATAAACATTCAAAATGAATTTAATTACGTATATCATAAGGTAAAGGTTTTGCGAAAATGGTTAAGTATACATACTTCTATAATTTGTAAATATATAAAATCTCACTACACTGCTACTTATAGAAGATTTTTTTAACAATGGATGAAAAATATTCTATCAACTATTTTGAAAAATTTTTAATTAAACTTTTCAATTATTTTTTTCTGAGTAAATTCATTTATTTCTATGTAAAATTACGACTATTTGCATCATAGGGCAAATCAAAAATAGATAAAAACTAGTTTGTGGTTGAACGTAATTTATCTATGAATACGAAAGGATTTTAAACAAACAAAAAAAATTAATTGATAAAGAAAGAGACAATCCTAAATGGCGAATCTAATACTACAACAGTTGAATCAATTTTAAAGGAGTAATTTGACTTTATTTGTCCATATAACGTAGCAATATTTCATTTATTAGCCTTCAAGTTCGTCGAGTTTAATGAGAGTAGAATAGCTCGAAAAAACTAATAACCGTAATATTAGCAATGCGTAATGAGATAAAGAAAATGTAAATCATCAGTAATAAAGCTAAAGTGTGACGGAGTTTATTACAATAATAAATTTATGGATCAATATTACCTTTGCCTAGCTCATCAAAATTGCTTTTCTTCCAAAAATGTTTTTCTTCAAGAAAACAATGTGAAAAATTGTTTTATAAGTTGCATGAAACACTTGAGGAGCATGCAAAAATATGAATTATTCCAAATAACTTGAATATTCACATAAAAAAGTTGATAAATTCCAAAATTGAAAAAAAAACAAAAATAATAATCAAATATAATGCTAGGAAACGAAAGCAAATCACAATGTTTAAAAACCTTACCAATATTCATAAAAACTATAAAAATTTATAAAATAAACTAAGGAAAAGAAAAAGTAGTGCAATAAATATAAAAAAATTCAACCCCTCCTAATCCGTAATTAGTTAGAAGATTCAAGAATCCACGTAGATTTCCAATGAATAATTTCAGAATTTCAAAAGCTATACCATTTGTGAACAAAATACCGGGGTTTCTAAATGAACATCGGGGCTGTAGAGTATCAACATACTAAGTACTTTTCCGAAGAAAAAAAAATCAATTTAAAGGAGTCTTTTGCAATCGTACCTTCTGGTGAGGATTATCTGATTTCCAGATGCCCATATTATGTGTGTTCACATGTCTGTTTTCTGTTCACTAGTCACCATTTTTGCTACTCTACCTCAAGCACATGCGCGCACCAACAAACAAAACTGTTTGAGTTACTCTCTCATTTCATGTATTAACTGTGATTTTAAGTTTTGCGTAATAAGCACTACAAAGCGTTAAATCCCCAATATTAATTTAGAAACACCTGATATATTTAATATACATTTGAAAAAATATAGAATATTGGAAAAATAAAAATTGTAAAGAAGAAATTCTCGCTATAAAAAAAGAAAATTATGATAAAAATATTTCTAAATTAATTTTTTTTATTGTTAATTGTAATCAAATTTGTAATCCATTTTATTTTTTGTGTAATATTTGAAATGTATTTAGCGAATGTATTTTTATGATCAGAACTTTTTTAATTTTTTTGATTCTAGGCGGAGAAAGAATAAAGTGCGTGATATAAACAATGTATATTTTATTTTATTTAAAGTGAGAAAGAATAGTTTTTAAAACTGATTTTGCAAGTTACATTGTTTTTATATGCCAAATTTATATAAATTAAAAGAATGTTTGAGAGTAATTTATTTCAGAGTATTTTAATGTTTCAATTGTGTTAATAGTTTCTTTTTGTATCATTTAAACTATTTTTAAGTAAATTACTTTTTTTCTTTTGTAGAAAATTTTATACCTTTTAATCTTTTTGTTGATTTTTTCATCAATCATTGTTATCAAATAATTTAACATATTTTAAAGTAAATGTATTTCTTTAGAAAGTACTAAACTTTTTTTTAGTTATGTTTTATATTTTTGACTATTTAAAAGCAAATAATTTTTTTTAAACATTTTAATCAATTTTTTTCTGATTTATAGCTGTTTTTGATATATAACCAAATCATTTTTTTATATAACTGTTTTTTTTTACAAATTTATTTCTTACAAGTGTATTTTAATTATCAATTGTTTTTTCTTTAAGAATTTTTTCACTATTCTTAATTTTCAAAACATTTCATTATTTTTCAATTATATTTCCAGAGGGTTTTTTGTATAATTTCCACAAGTTTTAAGCAAATTAATATTTTTTTAGAATATTTAAAAAATTTTAAACATTTTTTTGTTGATTTTTAATTGTTATTCGAAATATAACCCAACTACTTTCTGTTATATTTTAACTGATTTTTTGCACTATTAATGGTTTTTAGAAATTCTAGAAAGTTTTCAATTGTGTTTATAGATTTTTTGTATAATTTGAAGCAGTTTTAAGTATATAATTATTTTTTCTTTAACACATAATTTTACTTTAAAGAGTTTTTCTATTGATTTTCAATTATTTTTTTTAATATAACCCATGAGTTTTTTGAGAAACTGTATTACTGTATTAAAAATTTTCAATTTTTACTCTGTTCTTTATTTCAAATATTTTTTGGTATAATATAAGTATTGTAGGAATTAGTTTTTTACTTTGCAAAAATATTTTACTTTTTCAATTGTTATTTTTTATATTTATGTTTATATTTTTATTTTGAAATTGTTTAATGTTATAAACGTTAAAAAATCTCTTTGTATTCTGAATTGTTAATTAGTTATATAACTTTTTTTCCGTCAACAAATTTTGTAACTGATGTCAATTTTTTTCTTTACCTCTTTCTATGTTTCCAACTTCTTCTTCTAAAACGTAACTGGTTCAACTATTTTTTAATTACTCTATTCACAAATTTTCAATTTGTTTGAGTTAAATATCGTTTGTTTTTTATTTAAAAATATTTCACGGCTTCAAATAATTTCTAAGAAAACTAGTAATTATTTTATTGAATTGTTTATTTTAGCAATTTTCTATTGTTCTAAGCAAATCTAAAAAATGTTTTTTTATTTTTCTAATTTGAAACTGTTTTGAAATATGTTTTCAGCAAGTTTTTATTTTTTCAATTCCTTTTTTTATATAATGTTCAATTGTTTTTGTTATTTTCAGCTTGTTTAAAAATAATCAATAAACTCCTTTATCATCCAAATATTTTATAATTGAATTTTGTTTTATATCTAGTTATATGATTGCATTTTTTGTTTCCTAATAATATTTTATTTGTTTTTAAATGATCAGTTGAATTTTTTTTATAGTTTACTAATTTTAATTGTTAATTGAGTGCAGTCTGGATTTTATTTTTTAACAGCAAATTCATTAACAATATTTAAGATATTTATTCATTTATTTATTTTATTTTTTGGACTTCTTCTTGCTTCTATTCTATTCTAACAATGTATTTAAAATAATTATAATGAACGAATGAATATACTAATACGCAAACATCTTAATTTAATTTTATCAGAGTAATTACTTTTATTAGAATGACCTTTTTTTATAGAAATGACTTTTCTTTGGTGTTGTGACTTGAATCCGTGCAAAAACATCAAACCATAAAATTGTGAGCACGGGATTACATTTTTGGGTAAATACAAAAATATGCCAAACACCAAATAAACACTCTGCCTCCGTGTAAACCTGTCGAATCCAATTATTCTCGTAGTCATCGTGCACCGATCGCGCCGTCAAGAAAGGATAAACCCCTTTTGGGGTGTCGTAAATTACAAGATTTCTAGTAATTTCCCTGCGTAATCCCCTGCTAATCTGTCCGGCCAGCAAAAATTTAATCTCCGCTTTTGAACGGCCAAAGGGTCAGTTCCCAAAAATCGGGGATTAAGCCGCCTATTGACTGATTACCCCTCTAATCGCATTACGAATTTTGAATAACTTCAAATGGCCAAAAACGGCACTGGCGGGTTGATGGACTTTGCGGGGAATTTTCCGTGTATCCCATTTGCGAGACGCCCAAAAACAATAAGTAGCCGTGACCAGGGTACGGATTATAAATACGTGTTTGCCGAAAAATTCGTTGCGGATGGGAGCCTTGAAAATTGATACCATTAATAAAAACCTGTCAGGACATGGTGGTTAATTTGCCATAGAAAATCCGACTAAAGGATGAGCGTGTTTGTACGCGTACAATTTTTTTTTTTAATCGGTTTATTCGAGTAAACCCATTGATCTTTCGGCCCCTCAAAGAAATATCAAGTGTCAATTGCGTTCCCATGGTTATCAAAGGACGTTTTTTCGCAAAAGTAGGTATAAAAGTTACAAATTTCAATGGGGAATAAAGAACTTACATGCTCTTTTACAAGTCGAGGGTGCACCTGATTTGAACAGATTTCCAGAGGTACCAAAACCCTCACATAAAACCATCTTTCTCTTTATAAATAGTGGATTTATGATGATAAGATTATCATCATAAATCCACTATTTATAAAAAGAAAGTTACATTTATTATCCATAAACCGCAATAATTTGGAAACGGTTAAACGCGTGAAACATTAAATTTTGCGCGCGGTGAATCGCTTAGAACTCGTTGAAAACTGGTTGGTGAGTGCTGGTATGCCCCCGAGGGTGGAGGGCCGGTCGGCATAATGTAAATGTCGTGTGGAATTTTTGTGAAAAGGCGGAATCCCGTCGTGCGGCCCATTTGTTCCGGGGTTTTACTGTTTCAGTTTAACACTTGTTCCTCTGGCAGGATAACAATGTTCTTGCCCAATTATCGACCCTTATGGGACAGGCCCAGAAAGGAAATGGTTAATTAAAAATGGGGATTATCTCTTCGGTAACATGAGTACAATGATTTGAAATATTGTAAGAACGTATCAGATAAAGAAAAAGTAAATAAATAAGAACGCGTTTACCAATTTGATTGTGATACATAGAATTTTAAGATAATCATTAAAGTAATTTAATAATACATACAAGAATAAAATGTTATTAAATGCTAACGAAAATTAATTAATTAGTGAAGTTATATAATTAATAATACATAATGTTATGATAATAATTATTGTGTTAATTGATTAATCGTTGATACATCTTGAAAATTTAAACAAGGCAAACTTAAAATTTGATCGAAATTCGAGTCTCTATGATATTAACAAAGACAGTGTTTTATTTAAGTTATTGTGTTAGTTTAAATAATAAAATTTATTCAAATAATTAAATGAATTAACTTTTTTAAATGGTTGATATCGATTTTTCAATAATGAATGTAAAGAAAAGCCATATTAAGCATAAAAATTTAATTTATTATTTTTTTATGTGATCAATATACATTTTTATAGTTATGTAAATAATTTAGTAGACTTTTTATTTTCTTGGACTTTTCCAAGACATATGTGAAGAAAACTATTAGTTACGAAATATTAATTTCAAATGAAGTCAAATTTTTATACAAAATCAATTAGCTACTTAGAATCATTAGTAGTTAAGTTAAATTCAAGCAGAACAATTTTAATTCAAAGAAGACATGGAGCGAAGCGAGAACTAATTAAAAATAATTAAAAAAAACAGAAAACTCTTAAATATTGACTCAAGACAACCTTCTAAACATCTGCTAGAAAATGAAAAGAACCTAGGACAGAAGTTAGTGGAAAATTTTAGAGTCTAAGAAAAAAGTTCAAGAAATATGAAAGAGATAAAATATCCGATATCATATCTAGAGTTCTTCTCTAGATATGATAGCGGATATCATATAATGCAGGTAATTCTAGAAATCCAGAAGAGAAATTTCTGGAAAATACTAGATAATTTAAAAAATTCTAGATTTTTCTTCTAGGTTCCTTCTATTTTTAGAGTTAGAAATCTGAAAGAGAAGTTGCCAGAAAATTATAATTAAAAAAATGAAAACAAATGCTATAAGATAAGGCAAGAAATTGTGATTAATTATTGATAATTGATAGAAACTGATAAACAACTCTAGAAAAGGAGTAGAAAACAGAAGTTGGTGAAAAATTTTTGAACCAAAGTAGAATATTAAAAATTTCTAAACTTAAATTTGTAATTCTTAAATAATTTGTTTGCAATGTGAAAGAGATCTATCTTAAAAGGTTTTTAGAGAATATTTACTGAACGCACAAATTTAACAATAGTTTCATGAATGATTTTCTCATTTAACTCGTGGTAAAACATTGTGGAATAATAGGTAATTAATTAAAAACAATTGGTTTGTTTCACTAAATTTAGTAAAACAAACCAAGTGTTTTTAATTAATTACCTATTATTTAACAATAGTTTGAGAAAGAATTGTGCTGTCTGTGGGTGTGAGTTTATTGAAAACTGGTGTTTGTTAGTCACGTCTTGAATTCTTAAATCAAGAAAATAAACTCATTCAAGAAATGCTAGAAAATCAGCTGAAAATAGAAGGAATCTGGAAGAGAAGCTACTGGAAAATTTTACAAGCCAAGAAGAAATCTAAAAGGGAAGTCGCTAGAAAATTATAATTCTTAAAAAAAATTAAAACAAATCCGATAAGATAAGGCAACAAATTGTAGATAATTATTGATAAATGGTAGAAACTGCTAGATATAGTCTGTTCGTTGGATCTTTCGTCGTACGTCACAAACTATCGCTTCAAAAAACGACGAAAGTTTTATAGTGCGTTCTTTTTCTAACGCATTTGGTTTACTTTATCAGACTGAATGTTTTTGCGTCGTTTCTCGAAGCGATAGTTTGTGACGTACGACGAAAGATCCAACGAACAGACTATAACTCTATAAATTCAGAACGGCTGTGGATAATTACTCAGAAGAGAAATTTCAAAAAATATCTTAAATATTTAAAGAGGACTTTTAGAAAACTCCCACAAAAGAGATGTTAGAAAATTTACTGAACATTTACCAAAAATTCTATTTCTCTGCTAAGAGATAGAAGGAACCTAAAAGAGAAGGTATTGGAAAATTATGGAGAAAGAAATCTGAAAAAGAAGTTGCTGGAAAATTACAATTTAAAATAATTTGGAAACAAATGCCATAAGATAAGGCAAGAAATTGTGAATAATTATTGATGAAAGGTAGAAACTGATAGACAACTCTAGAAAAGGAATCAAAAACAGAAGTTAGTGGAAAATTTTTGAGCCATAGTAGAATATTAAAAAATTCTAGAATGAAATTTTTAATCCTTGAATAAATTTGTAGCATTTTGAAGAAAAAAAACATCTGAAAAAACATCTTGAATTCTTAAATCTCATCACTTGCTGAGAAATAGAAGGAATTCTAGTGGATCATGTTTCAGAATAAATGTAAAGGACTCTGCGCTAAGTTTGATACTGAGTACGAGCTGAGAAGATTTATAAAAACACCGATGTTTAATTTCTTAGACCGTATTCAACAAATGTAAGAACTGAGAATTATAAAATATAATCAACGTGAACAATTGGACAGACATGTAATTGCAAAATATTCATCCGATTTGATTCAAGAAAAATTTTATAATATTATTAGAATATTTTCTATATTATTGAATTTTCTCGGCATTTACTTGTACCACTTTTTAAGTTAAAAAAATAATTCTAAGTGTTTTCTCAAATTCTTATATTAGTAAAATAACTAATGATGATTTATTTGTCATTAAATTTTTTTTTTTTAAAGTAGACCCAGTAATATTTGAGACAAAAAATATAACTAACGTTCAATAAAATATAATGATCTAAGTTAAATTCACACGCATGCTTGTAAAGCATTGGTTATCATATTATTATTAGTTATTTCAGTGCAAACATGACTCGAAATATCAACACCAACTTGTAAAACTTACTATTATCACTTATGAAGGCAAACTATGTAGCTCTGGACTGGATACCAATATATATTTTTGCCAAATCTAACATAAAATGCATTTCAAAATAATAAATTTAATAATTTTCAAGTTCCAATTTTATATATTTACATTCCAATTCGTATAAAAATCTGTCAGAGATAATATAGGAAGAAACATTAAAATATCCAAAGAAGTCAGATAGGGCTCTACAAAATTTGGTGAAGTTTAGCCATGCTCTACCACTTAACCCATAAAAAATTACAATTCGTTTTCAAACAAACTAAATTATTTAATGGTATTTATTTGCAAATAATAATCAAAGAAAATTATTTAATTACACAAAATAACAAATAACTAGTCAGTTTTGAACGTAGCTGCTTTAAGAAACCGGTAGTAACGTTGTTGTCCTATTTAGTTTATTGTACAAGTTTACTGCGACGTCCTGGGGTCCTGATGTAGAGATTTCTTCGCCTGAAGAAGCCACAGTGTGGCGAAACAATTGTTGCGTTTTCAAAAAAGCAATAATAAAGTGTTTTGAAAATTTTAAGTGTTTTACTTCCACAACCAAACAAGTTTGCTTATGTATTAATTTATTGTATGCTCCCACGTGGAGTTCATTTCTTCTAGATGTTCTTCCGCTCTGGCCCATTCAGCCTATTCTCGTGAAGAATCCATCGTTGGTGTTCTTCCGGCGGCTATTATTCCGCTCGTAAGCTCGTTTGTTGTATACTTTATTTATTTCGTGCTTTCTCGCGTTATATGTGATTTACCTTTTTCTATCATCATCCTCAAAATTTATCTGTAACTTTATATTTTTTATTGTCCTTAATCTCACATAGCAATATCTATTATTTTCTTTTTCTATTGTATTATACAGTTTCTAGAATAAATAAAATACTTTCTTTGATTCTCAAAATCCTTAGTTAATTTTTTTGTAATTGTTCTGTATCTCTTAGATTAGATGTTATATGGGTGGTCCACAGCGACTCTTTCAGATCTATTGTAGATCCCTACTTATCTCAGATGACCAGCTTTCTTTAATTAGTTCTATTAGCCCTGTCAGATACGTTTAGATATAGCTCTCCACGCTTGGGTTTTTAGTGCCCAGCTTTTGATGTCTAATCCTTTCTAGGCCCTCACAATGGCATATGATGTCTTCTTCATGTAGGCATAGTGTTTCTTCCATCAGGCCTATTTTACTCGTATGTTTGTTGAGCTTGCAGTGTCCTATCATCAAACCTACTATTATTTTGACCATTTTCCTGTCTTTTCAACTGGTTCGCCTGTCTCTGTCCTGGTGAGTTCGTCCACCAGGTTTGGGCCGGTGTCTCCACCCATTTTTTTATGGATCGTTAGGCTGCGGTTTTGGAGATAACGCAGGAGGGTTCCGGGCCAACTACTGCTTTTAACGAGCCTTCTTTGAACACTTCGTATGCTTTGTCATTCCCCAAATGTCCTCCGTGTTCTATGACCCATATGATTTCTACTTTTTTGTGACCACCAAGTTCATTAGGAGCACATATTCCGTAGTACTAGATTCGAGCTGTGTGGAGCTTAGTACTCTTAGTAGCTGTCGGAGAATATAGCTATTGATCTACTTTTGGTGTCTTGTCTTGCTATTTCTCATGTGGAGTTTTGATGAGCTATCGCCTCTGCTAGAAACACCGTGGTGTCCTTGTTGAGACTGAGAAAAATATTTGTCTCTGGTTTTGTACCGTATATACCCGCTTCGATGTGTCTTACATACTACTCCAAAGAAACAATTTATTTAACACTTATATTACAAGAAATATAATTTGTTTCTATTCAATCAACTGTCAGTTGCCATCTGTCATTATCTGACATCATCTATCATCTGTCATCTATTATTCTACTTGACATACGTCAAAAATTTAAATCAAGTATAGTGCATAAAATATTTACTTTAGTTAAAACAAATGATTTACTTATATTATATCGCATAAATTTTATATAATAGGTTTTCTTTTCCATATTACATTTTTTCTATCATCTATCATCTTCCAAAAATATTTATATATTTATTTTTCTTACAGTGCATAATCTCAATATTTTTCTATTGTTTTCTTTACTAAATAATATAGACACTTTATAGAAACATCCTAATTAATATTTATGTAACTAAAATTCATAATTTTTCATTTGTCCTTTGTCATTTATCATTTGTCATTTAGAAATTGAAATAAAACAACACAGTTGGGAGGGTTTCACATTTATTGTTGAACACTGCAACATGTTTCGCCACACAGTGGCTTCATCAGGCAGATGAATAATAATTTAACAAATTACAGGTAAAAGCTTATATACTATTAGAACTACGGGAAGGAAGGGGGGGGGGCGTTGTTGTACAAAGGGGCAAATTATTTGAAAATTTACATACATATTTACATATAATATGTAAATTTTCAAATAATTTGCCCCTTTGTACAACAACGCCCCCCCCCCCCTTCCTTCCCGTAGTTCTAATAGTATATAAGCTTTTACCTGTAATTTGTTAAATTATTATTCATCTGCCTGATGAAGCCACTGTGTGGCGAAACATGTTGCAGTGTTCAACAATAAATGTGAAACCCTCCCAACTGTGTTGTTTTATTTCAATTTGTTATGGAGTTTCATCATGTATCCGCCTCGTCAATTCAATATTTGTCATTTATCTTTTGTCATTTGTCATTTATCATTTACCTTTTACTAATGTTCACTAACAATATTCTAAGTACTTTTGAGGACGGAGGAATCACTTTTTTCGACATTACAAACATTTGATTGTGTTAGCCATGATTTACTTATACAGAAGTTGTCCTTGTACGGTTTTTCTGACATACGTTGCAAACTGATCAAATCATATCTGGTAGGGAGATGTCAAGCAGTAGGGTTTTATTGCGTATTTTTCTCTAAGCGTCCATTAGAGCATGGTGTGTCCCAAGGGTCTACACTGGATCCACTTTTGTTCCTAATGTATATTAACGATTTTACTAACAATGTAGAGAATGTACTGACTATTCAGTATGCAGACGATACTACTATAATTATCAGTTGTGACCGGTTTGATCGAACTTTGCAGCTTAATAATAAGGCACTCAAAAATCCCAAACTATGATTTGATGCTAACCAACTACGATTAAATCCATCGAAAACAATCAATTTGCTTTGCATACTAAGGAAGTGTGATCATGATGTCAATGTATTTTCGAGCGAAGCTAAGTTCTTGGGATCGATTTTTCGATTAACTTGGGCACAAAGCACGAATACTGTAGCTGCCAAATGATGCGGTAATATATTCCTATTAAGAAATTTAGGGAATCAGGTTTCGTCGCAAATTCTAAAAACTGCATATCATGATAATATCACCTACGGATTACTCATTTGGGAGCATTCCGCTGGTATATAATTTCAAATTAGTGACTCTTCAATCCATAATTCCTAAACTTTTAGACAAACTTGTAGCCGATCAATTAATATGAACTTGTAAATATAGTATTATGAACAAACAACATGGATTTATATCACGTCGCTCGACGACTCCAAATTTATTAACTTATCAATCTTAAATACTGAATGCTTTCAAAATGGTTACCAAGTTGATACTATCTATACGGAGTATAAATAAAGTAACATCGAATGTTCCTCAAGGGTCTGTGTATGGACCTAAACTTTTCCTACTATTTATAAATGATATTACCTCACAGTTCTCATTAGATAAATTTTTTGGTGTTTAAATATGATCTAAAACTAAATTATAACAATACTTCCCCTACACGTACTAGATAGGGAAAGTAATAAATGTTATAGTAGTTCTTTCAGTAGAAGCACATGTTTTTATTACGATTATAAACTAAATTCTAGTTTACTAATAAAAGTCAATATTAAGTCAATTTAAATATAATGTTAATAGTATATATTCTAAGCAATTCGATTAGGATTTATCGCCCGTTTTTCAGCTACCTTTAATGTCTCAACTGTACGAAAATATTCATATCATTAGTCCTTCCAATTCTCGAATATTCATTCATTTATCACTCTAGCATAGCACTATTAGAACGGGTACAAAATAAATTGTTGTCATTTGTCATTTGTAGTTTGCTATTTGTCATGTGTCACTTGTCACTTGTCACTTATTATTTGTCATTATCATTTGTCATTTATTATTTGTCCTTTGTCATTCATCACTTGTCATTTGTCATTTATCATTTGTCATTTGTTATTTATCATTTATCATCTGCCATTTGTTCTGTCATCTATTATTTTAAAACTATCATCTGTCATAGACCTTCTTCGTCCAGTTAATTGTCTTTCCATACATTCTCCTAGTTTTCCTTAAATCTTGCCTTCTATGATTGCTTGAAGGATATAATATTTCTGATTCCGTATGATATGTCCCAGATATGCTACTTTCTTCTTTTTATTGTATCTAAAGTTCGCAATCCCTACCTACTCGTCGTAAAACTTTTTCGTTTGTAACTCGTACTGTTCAGGAGACTTTCAGTACTCTACAGTAAAGCCACATTTCAAACGCTTCTATTTTTTTCATTGATGTTGCTTTAAGCGTCCTGGCTTCCATTCCGTGAAGGAGCACCGACCATAAATAGCATTTAATCAGCCTACCTTAAGATTGAAATCGAATTAAGTGCTGGTAAAAACTTTTTTCAATTTCATGAATGAACTTCGAGTATATCAGTATCAGATATCCAGTCCTCTGTAAGCCACGTTCCAAGGAATTTAAATTTTTGCACTTTTTCAATTGGTAAGTCACTGGAAGCTAACACAGCGTTCCTCCTAATATTCTAGTCTCGGGAAATAATCATAAATTTTGTTTTTGTAATATTCATATTCAGATTCATGCTTTTGCTGTGATTTCCTACTCTGTTGATTAGTTCTTGGAGATCTTCTACGTGTTAAGCTATCAGTACTGTGTCATCTGCATATGATATATTGTTTATTCATTTTTCATTGACTGGAATGCCCTTTTCAAAGTCCATGAAAGCTTCCAGGAATATGTTCTCAGAGTTTAGGTTAAATAGGAGGGCCGATAGGACACAACCTTCCCCCCAACCCCCCTCTATAGATCTTTATGGTGTTTGTAGTTTCGTTTTCAATTTTTACTTGGACTGTTTGGTTCTTATAAAGGCTTTCGATGCATCGCATGTCTTTCTGATCAATGCCAGACCTTTTAGATATTTCGATGAGTTTATGATGTCAAACGCCTTCTCATAGTCTAAAAAGCATAGACATAAATTTTTCCTTTGGTCGTGACTGTTTTATATAAGAACTTGTGTTCTTGTTCATTACATTTATAAAGTCTTTAAATATTTGATTGCTATTTTTCTGATTCTATATATTTTATATATAATTTTATAGAAACAACGCAATTAATACTTTTTGAATATATATCACCTGCTATTTTCCATTCTCCATTATATTCACTGTCATTTACTTTATCAATTATCTACTGTCATATGTCATCTTCCTTTGGTTATCTATACCTACCAACTATCATCTGTCATATGTCACCGGTCATCCTAATAATATTTTTATGTACAAAAAACTGCTATATAAACATACAGATAAAATGAGATCTCCAATTAATCCCTAAATTCATTTATTTTTTCTAAAACGCAAATCGACCGGTAAACTTCTTATATAGGCATTCCTCAATTAAGAAGAATGCTTCTATTGGAGAGTACTTTTTAAGTATATTTCTGAGCTTTTGCAGTGGTAAACTTTTTACATTGCTCAATAGATGTAAGTATATGGATAGTTCAACATTACGTATTTAAAAATATTCCTGTAAAAAGCATTTCTCATCTATGTTCTGGTGCTCAGTTTGGGATCTTATCGCTGTGTCAGTCATACTGGTCGTTCTAGTATTTGAGTGAAAATGAGATGACTGGCTGAAAACCTCATCCCTGTCGGTGACATGATTAATAACTCTAAATAAATCTTGCAAAGTTTTAAAATACCTCTTCAAGACAGCACTACGTTGATGGGTTATCAATGTAATCAATCACATAAGGAATTATGTATACATTAATGAACATTAATACTATCAATAATTTTTCCTTAACAATTTATGATAGATAAATTGCTATATACTCTCGGTTCGGCAAGTGTTTCCAAACAGAACATGAATATAAAATTTACTTGCAGACCCAATCCCGATAATATAGAGCAATTTCCCTATATGAAATGGTTAAGCAAAAATCACTCATGATGATGTGATCAAGACAAGAGTAGTAACAATCTTTACTTGAGTTTATATACTTAGAAATCATAATTAAATATATAATGCATTTACATTAGTGTTAAAAAGTGAGAATAATTTTGTATAGAACATTAAAAATACAAATCGTTGAAGTAAAATTTCCAGAATTAATTGCATTATTAACATGATTACGATTATTATTATAAAATACAAAACTTCCACATAACGTGCGACTTTTTAATAAGTGAGTCGTTATAACCGTTAATGAGAATATAATTTCCATTTGCTGCACACAGAATTATAAAAAAAAAAACCCGTCCGATTTATGAAAATTGAATATCCAGCCAGCGTAAACATTAAAACACCTAATTTGAATATAACATAATAGACTAATTTAAACCTAAATTAATTTCATCCACCCTTTACGAACCCAACGAGAAAAGGAACGCCGCGCTTTACGATTATTTACGATAATTAAGGCTGGTTAATTTGAAAGGGAAAGAAAAAAAACAGATCGCGGACAGGCGTGAAGAAGGAGCAGCATCTTCCGAGAAGGACCGTCAATCGAATAGCGTAGTTTATGTTTATATCCAAATAAAAGTCAACAGATCAAATAAAGTGCTTCGATATGTTTAGGAGGGTTTCGGAAAGAGAACTGGCCGCGACACGTATATTGTTATTGTAATGAGCTGCGATGGGCCTCCAGTCGACACTTTTCCTTTTGTCGGCCCTATATATCTACGGGGGGCACCGTTTCGGGTCGGACCCTATAACTGTTGCCCTTTGTTTTATACCGCCTAGAAAATATTGGTTTCTATAATCGCCTGTCCGAAACGTAATTTTTCTGCGCGGACGTCCGTCCGTCCATAAATTACATTGACATTTCGACAGAAGATTTTTGTAAACTATCGTATTACAGAAGCTGGCTGCTTGGTGATTCTACAAAGGGAACACTTGTTTCTGACCGACGTTGTTAATGTAGGACAATTTACACTGAATCTGTTATTTAATACCCTCACATATTTCACGATGATGTATCGGCTTTTCGGTTTTCGGAATTAACATAATTGCTGCCTAAACGACTGCGCGGAATTTTTATTTGCCGCATTTACATGAATTCGTTACGCCCGGGATTTTGAAAAAGAGGCAATGAAACGTAGTTATTTGTTTAACTAGGCAGTAAATTAAAAGATTTGCATGCGGTTGTTCCGACGATTATTTTAATTAAGTATTATTTTATTATCATAATTACGCCGAAATTATTATCGACATTAAATGGAGGTGAGAAATACCGATCTAATTGTGATATGTACTTCGAAATATGGTGGGAATATATGTAGAGGTATAAATGATCAAGCTAAGTTACAATTACATATATTTGTAGAATAAACAACAGCAAGACAATAAAAAGTTTCCGTACTTCTTCGTACCATTGCAGATGGACCATATAAACTTATTCCAGTAAATTTTTGGCAGATCTAAAAATCAAGGATTTTAAAAACCTTAATAACTCCACTACATGTATCACATTAGAATTTAAAAAAATATGGTTCATTTCTAATATTGTTTTAAAAATTTAGGATTTTGTACCTTCAAAACCTCTAGTATTTGTTAGAAAAATAAAGCAAGAGCTGGCTATATCATTAGGCCTTAGAAACGATTCAACAAAAAGAGTTGATTTTTAAACTAATTCAAAATAAATGAGATTGTATGTCAATTTTTAAATTCAAATTTTTACTAAACATAATTTATTCTTTGCTCTTGATAATTCAAACTTTCTCTTAGTGCAATGTGCGCACAAAAGGACCACGGAGATCGCAGTGCAGGGGCGCTAAGCGATACCACCTCATGAGGATAGTGCAATGTGGCAAGTTTTCTAAAATTTAGATTGACGATCCAAAACTTTAAAAGGCCCGAAGTATGTAAGTTGAAGGGATTTTTTATTTTATCATTTCCTACAAAAACGAAATCATTTGTATTCAGATCTTTAGGAAGAAAACAAGCGACTTTGAATAGAAGTCAATTGACTCATCTTATATTTAAGTTCATTGAGGAAAATGCCAGTGTTTGGTTTTGCTTGGATATTTACTCGAAGTTTAGCCTAGAATCGTCAATGTACTCAAAACTGTGCTACTGTGCAAAGTGCTACTGAATTGTTCTTTTAGCAAATTTCTAAATCCTAACTATAGCAATGGTAAACTTCTAAATTCGATGCAAAACGAGAAAGCTTCAAATCTTGTTTAATTTGTTTATTAAGGCTTTTCACCAATCCGTTGAACTGCGGATGATATGCAGTAGTAATCTTGTGCTGAACGCTTAAAAGCAAAATTAATTCTTTCTAAAATGCAAATTGTGAAGTGTGAAGGAAAGCTTTGGCTACTGAGAGGGCGGATATATAAATGAGGGGTATTGCTTCCTGTCATCTTGCAAAAGAGGTAATTCACATAAGTAGGTAGCGGTACTTTTAACAAATTGGAAGAGCTCATCCGATACAGAAAATTGTTGTAAGGAATTAACGTTAGAGGGAAGAGGACAGAAGACGTAAGCATTGGAACAATGTACCAGGTCTACGTCAATAAAAACGACTCCTGAAAGTCGATCACAGCCACAAGGTGCTTGAACTCACAAGGAACGAGCTAAGAACTTTCACCGGACTCATGACAGGGCATTGTGCCCTCCGATACCATTTGTGGAAAATGGGAAAAGAAGAAAGTGGAAACTGCAGATTGTGTGATTCGGCAGATGAAACTACCGAGCACATACTATGCACTTGTGTCGCGATTGCTCACAAGCGTCTTTCACACTTCGGCAGGGATCGATTATCCCCCGAAGAAGTGAGCATTATCACCCCCAAGATAGTTACCAGGTTCATGGTGGACGTGGGACTGCTTGGGAAGTGATTGGTTAAGGGTAGAACAATAGATTTGTTAGGTCGCAGTTCACGAGAGGCTAACACACCTCACTAAGACCCTACTTAACCTATAACCTATAACGTTAGACATACACGAACAAATATAGCAATATCTTTATTAATGCTGGGATACACAAAACGATATTAATTTTTGGGTAGCTGATATTCCCAGGTTGAGATATTACAGATATTACGGTCGAATTTGTTATAAATTAGTATTGGTTGTGAGGAATTGGGAAAATCTCATAATTATAATTTTAGTTTTGTGTTATTGTATTTCAACAAGTTCATTAATTCTTCTTCTTGACCTTGTAATCTTTCGAGTTCTTCGAGACGTCTATTATAACGTCTGCTACTTGATTTTGGCTATCATAAGTAAATCGTGGCGTGTATTTAAAATGATGTGATTCTTGAAGTGAGAAATGGTCAGAATTTTTAGATAAGGCAGCGATGAGGGGTTTGTGGTCAGTAGTAATATAGAAATCGACCTTTTCGATGATACGTTTTACTGCTAAATATATGGTTAAGAACCCACGACCAAAGATACTATACATCTGTTTTTTTTAAAAAGATTTTTAGAAGAATAAATGATTGGCATAAAAGACCCAAGTGAAATTTGATGCATCAAATAATTACATTAAACGGATTGTTAGAATTAGGAAAAAATAACGTATGTTGGATCAAATTGCATTTAATTAAATCAAAGGAGGCGGTAGCTTTTAAAATACCAAATTAAATTTTTACAAATCTTATCTATCTGTATAAAAAATTGTTTAGTGGTGCTAATATTGTGGCATAATTTGAATTAAACAGATGATACAAATGAAACTATTCTAAAAAAAATTAGAAGAACTTTTTGGAATTTGGTTGAGGTTAATTTATTTGCCCGAAGAAGGCACAATAGAGAAAGAACTAATAAACTGGTCAAAAAACTCAAAAAACCAAATTCACATTTCGTAAAATGAATTATGAATTCATTTAATAAATGTGCGCGTAAATGAATTTTATGTTCCGATGTGTCTTTATCCATAAACATTTGGAACATTTGTGCGGCATTCATAAAGTCCGAATGAGTTATTTCCGCCTTAGATATGTCGGTATATAAAGTTTGATAGGAATTTGATGATATACTTTGATCAAATCGATATTTGAAAAAAAATAATCCATCACAATCATTCGAGAAGTCTTGAATGTGTGAAAGATGATAGCGACCTGGATTGGTTTTTTGATTGCTCTAGAATCTCTGAAAGAGCTTCACAAATTAACTTTTTTTTAAAAACCATGTGGAGCAGAGAGGACAAGTTTTATGATCTGGTGACACCTATTTTTGGAAGGTTAGGTTAGGTTAGGTTGGTGTGGCAGCACCTCTTCGTGCACCGCGAAGAGATGCACACTTAGGCCTAGATAGGCCCGTTGTGATACCAATGAGGGACATACACGAACATCCATGGATCCGGACGGAGAATTCTTCCTTTAGAAAAATCCACCGCCCGGCTGGGATTTGAACCCACAACCGTGTGGCCCGTGAGCAGGCACTCTACCCACTAGGCCACCGCGGTCCCCTTTTTTTGGAAGGTTGTTGTTTTTTCGCAAGTTGTAATTTATTAGAAGTGAGTCTTCAGGGTTCTAAAAATATAAAATTACTTTCGCTGTACGATGAGTAATCGTGTGGTTGATTGAAAAATCTGGAGTGAGAATGTTGGACAAATTAGCAAATTCTTTTAAAAGTTTGACGTAGGCATCCTCAAGTTGTTCGAGAGAAGCCGAAAATGATTAACGTTTTTTACTGTAATTTCTTCAACATAATAATATAATAGGTTCTTTATTTTTCACTACAAATCTAGAAATAATCGGTAGATTAATTTAGAAAGAGATTCCCAAGAAATTTACAGATTGCATAATTGAGTATCGGTTATGATTCAAGGTGATTCTTTCTGGTTTTGTTAAGGTTTGGTTGATTTTGAGAAGATGCAATTGGTATTATCAGTATTCAATTTGAGCCTGTTACATTTGAGCATTTTTCTATAGAAGATCTGCCCTGATTACCATTTTTAACTAAAGCTGGAATTATTAATACAGTTTGATTATATCAGCTGCATAATTTAGTAAACAAACATCTTCTGGAATGGCAAGCGATAGATCGTTAATAAATATTATAAATAATAATGTGCCTAAAATACTACCCTGTGGAATACCCATAGCCGTATGCAAGGCCTCTGAAATCACATCGGTTCTATTAACTGTGTCGACTAATTTTGTTGAATGGATTCTATTATGAAGATAAGAGCTTGTTAAATTTTGGGAAACATAACGTATGTCACACTGGTATAATTTCCGAAGTAATAATGAAAAATTGATAGTCTCAAAGGCCTTGATTAAGCCAAGAAATATGCTACACGTGACATCCTATTCCTTAAGTAGAAATAATACTATTTATATAGTCAAAAGTGTATACAGTTTGAATGTTAGAGTTTCAAATAGTTCACAGCAACTAATGAATGTGAATAATTAGAATTTTTTGGAATTCAAATCAACTGTGAATTGACAATGATGTAAGAAATAGAGTCCCAAAATGTCAATCAATATCAATGGGTTAGGAAATATTCAATTAAAACTTTTATCAAATCCGTAATGTAAATTCAGTTTCTTTCCAATTTGGCCTACTTGAAATTGGTTGATTACCCTTGTCAGCCTTGCTGACAAAAAAGCACAAAATCCTCTCCCAAAAAGAGAACAGTAAAAATAAAATAAGAGCTTATATAAAAGAATACAGATGTCGAATATCTTCATCGGCTCCCTCAACATCATGGTAAAGAAATATTCTGAACATAATTTGTGATTGTGAACTTCGTCCGTGCTTCTTTCACCCAAAATATGACGTACGTCTCTTCTAAATTAATTCGTTATGTATAATAAGTTTTAAGAAAGGAAGCCAAAGATAATCAAATAATTCATATTGTTGAGCCTTAGGGCAAAATTTGTTGTAATGCCAGAAAAGGAATGTTGTTATTCAGCGTTTGGGTAATCATTTTATCATTATCATTACCATTCTTTTTATAAAAACTGTTCTGTGAATTCACAGATATATGTTTAATTAGGGACTATAATTTGAACGTTAACTCCATCACAAATACGGATGAAAAGAAGGGCGACGAAATCACAGTATATAGGCCCCTGATTTGGCCTATTTTAGACCTCCATTGATGGGAGGACCAGCTCTCCAGCCACCCCATTCCTTTGACAAAGTCAATAATCATCAAATCTTGCCGATTTCGGCTATGATGTCCCCAGCAGGATCTTCCTTAATGTTTCCAGAGCGGAGCAGTAGCACAAGATACGCTCGACCGACTCCGCGTTCTCGTTCCACTCTCTGCAGTTGGGATCTTCAGCGACTCCTAATACATAGAGATATTCAAGATGTATCACGAAGTGAACGACTCAACCATTCATCAACATAGAGATGTTTTTTTTTTAACTGATAGTATCCAGTTAGGGTACCAGTCAGGGATTTTAGGTTTGACCTGGATAGATTAACACTATATTGGGCAACTTTAGCATTGCGTGTTATTTTTCTGGAATGAGCACAAGTGGAGACGTTCTTCCACCTTATGTTCTGCCAGAGTAATGTCTTGCAGTATGTTTGAGAGATTGCCTTTGGATAGGGGCACAGGCCTCTTTTCGGATTAAAAAATTCTCCCTCTTTTGCTAGAGCATTCGACCTATCGTTCTCTCTCGTGTTTGAGTGTGCCTTGGCCCAGGATAAGGCAATTCTGTTACCTATAGATGCCGTCTTCAGTGCCATAACATATTCATTTTCCAGTCTTGGTGAGAACTTGAGATTTGTTATGCCAGCAAGACTGATTATACTATCTTTGTGGATACAGATGTTTTCTCCTTTTATCCCCAGTTCAGTTATTTTTTTTGCAACAAGTATCCCCGTGAGTTCTGTTTAGATGATTGTAGAGTATTTGTAGTTCCAGAATAAGTTTAGAAACAATATATGCCTGCACCCGATTCTTTGTTGTTTTTTGCTCCATCCGTGAACATATATGTAGTAGTAGAATTTTCTTTCAATAACGTTTTTTATGAAGATCAGTAATTCCTTCTTTTTATTTATTTGAGGTCAAGTTGACGAAATGAACACTTAGATATGATAATTCTATTATTTTTGGTTAATGCAAGTTGACTATCTGATATTGCTAAAACCTAACGTACCTCAAAGGATAATCTATTCAAAACAAGCTGCTTTAGCATAGCGCTGTCTAAAGTTTTGTTTCCTAGGAGAGATAAAACATGTCTTGAGAATTTATTAAGACTAATTCAATGTCCTACAACTAAGATCCTCATGACAAAGAAGTTCTTGTATTCGCAGTAGTTTTGAACGCGTCATACGACATATAATTTGAGCGACTAGAGTTTTTAGAGTCTTTTAACGGTGATATGAAGAGATGATAAGATTACTTACTACTGACGTTATATACGAGGGTAATAAAGAAGAAACAATTTAGAATTAAACATATTTTTTATTGTGTATTATTTTAAGATATTTTGTTATAAAGGAGTGCAAAGACATAATAAATAATTTTTTACAATGTTTACATTGTGGTACATCTTGAATAAAAACACTGTATGTTTAATAATGACTACCTGTTACTCGAAACTATAGCCACGTGTAATTTTAAATAAAGTGTAAAAAAAAGCCATCGTGTCTCCTTTTATCATTTATTATTCAAGTATTTTTAAAAAAATTTTTTTTTCATTCATTGCTTTTCAGCCTTGTTTTGTTTAGAGCAGCAATTCTTTCAATGCAATTTCATAAACTTGCTAATTTTAATATTTTGAAGCCAATTGTCGATGTGTATAATTTTTGTTTTTACGATGATTACCTTTTTATTTCCAATACGATGATATAGTTATCAGTTAATTTATCCTTAATTGGTACATCTTTTTTCCTCTGTTTTTTTTTTTCAGTCACGATATCTCTCAATTAAAAATGTACTCTTAACCTATGCATGAAATTAAATTTTCTGGCGTACTTCTGACCTTGCAGCAAATATTGCCATAGCGTACTCTTGACCTTTCCCAACAAAATTAGTGTCCTAGCGTATTTGAGCTTGTTTAATAAATTATATATTGTCTTAATTCTACCGTACTGCTGACATATATCAATAAATTATTCATTGCCGTAGCGTACTCTTGACCTAGGCCAATAAATTATTGATTGTACTCTTGACCTATCCCAATTGTCGTAATTTTGATCTTGGCTAATATATAATAATAATAATATATTTATTAAACGGAATCACCTTTTACAATAGAAATAACATAATTCACGATGAAACATAAAATTAAAATACAACTAAAAGTAAACTTATGATCGTACGTAACAATAACATATATCAAAATTGAAATGCAATTCTTTTGAGTTCTGATTTAAACTTAGATAGACTAGAACCAAACAAATCAATATTATTATTATGATTTAAATCATTAGCTACACTCATAAATCTAAAAAGTGGATTATTTGAATCATAATTAGTGCGTACTGTTGGTAATCTAAATAAGGGTTTAACCCGTATATTTATGTAAGTAGAACTTACTGAAAAATTTAATTAAGCCAGTATTTCAGAACAATTAATATTACTCGAAATTAATTTATGCAAAAAACACATATCTAACATAAATCTACGAAATTTCAAGGAATCCAAGTTAAAATTAATACAAAGAAAGGAATAATCGGCAACTGAAACACCAGCAACATCAAATCTACGGAACTTATAAAAAAGAAACTTGCGCTGTACTTTCTCTAGCGCTAATATATGACAGTTATACTGGTAGACCAAATTACAGATGCATATTCTAACTTTGATCTTACTAAACATATATAAAGAGTTCTTAGCGCGTAAGGTCCGAAACTATAACTATTTCTAAAAATAAAGCCTAATATTTTAAATGCTTTGTTAGCAATAGAATTAATATGATCTTTAAAGGACAATTTAGAATCGAACATAACCCCTAAATCATTAATACTATAGACTCTTTCCAACTGCTCAAGGTTAATCGAGTAGTCAAAGAAAGTTACACTATTTTTTCTTAAAAATGAGATTGAATTACATTTGGATATATTTAAAAATAAATTGTTCTTTAAACACCACTCAAATAAAATATTTAAATCATGTTGCAGTTCAAAACAACTACCAATGTTATCAATAGAATGAAATAATTTTAGGTCATCCGCAAACATTAAAGATTTACAGTACTCGAACGAATCACACAAATCATTAACAAATAACAATACTCTTGACCTAGGCCAATAAATTATTGATTGTACTCTTGACCTATCCCAATTGTCGTAATTTTGATCTTGGCTAATATACTCTTGACCTAGGCCAATAAATTATTTGTACTCTTGACCTTTCCCAACTAATCATTGTCTTATCGTACTTTTGACCTTGGCTAATAAATATTTCAATTTTCTTGTGTACTCTTGACCTATCCCAATATATTTGTGATTGACCTGGCGTACCTATCTAAATAAATTCTATAATCACTTTTATGTAATAATTAAACAATAATTGCTAGAAATTTTGAATATAAACAGTAATAATGGAAAATTTAATAAAAGTATTGGAATTTTAGAAAAAAATTCTTGCAGTTTTAAAAATAATTTGCTGAAGGAGTTTAAGGAAGCTATTAAAAATTACTTAATTTCTTGACAAAAAGTACAAAAACAAGCAAGAGATGCTAGAAAAATCTACAGCAAGAAGAGAAATACCTGAAAATTTCTAGAAAATAGATAATAGAATAGAAATTTTTAAAAGAATTCTTGAAATTAATGAAAGATAAATGATAAAGTCGGGTTTTGAAGATCTAATAAAACAAAACAAAAACTATTCCAGATTTTTTTCGGGACCTGGACAAAAAGTTATTGAAAAATTCTAGAAGCTTCAATGAAATCCCTTACAATTTGATAAATGGTAGAACTTTTGAAGGAAAATATTTGCAATATAGATTCAAAATGAATAAGAAATTAAATACATCTGGTCGAAAAGTTTCTTGAAAATTCTACCTAAGGTCTAGAATTTGAAGAGAGTTGAAGACTGATAAATCACGAGATAGCGAAAAATTTTGTTATAGAAATTGCTAAAAATAATTTTACAGCTGTTTAAAACAAATTTTAAAGTATGTTTTAACAAATATACTTATAAAATTTTAACCATTCAAGTGTTTCTAACTAAAAGCTACAATAATTTTATTTAGTTTAAAATATTTCACGTATATATTTAAGTTAATTTTTAATTTTACCTTGACAGTTGTAATACATATATTTATGTCCTACTACACATCAATAAATTAATACCTAGGACATGTAACGAGAGGACAGAGATATTAAACTGATTATGCAGGGTAAAATAAAGGGAAAAAGGAACACTAATAAAAGGAGAATTTTATGCTTGTAAAATTTGAGGAATGAATCTAAATGCAGTTCCAAAGAATTATTCCGCACAGCTGTAAATGCGGCGAAAATAGCAATGATAATATCCAACTTACGGCAAGAGACAGCAGTAGAAGAAGAACTGATTTTTAAGCAAATCATACATTTTTTGTTTTAGGCTCTTTATCT
The DNA here is from genome assembly GCA_963969525.1 of Ontholestes murinus. NCBI lineage: Eukaryota > Metazoa > Arthropoda > Insecta > Coleoptera > Staphylinidae > Ontholestes > Ontholestes murinus. The sequence goes on from OZ018387.1 coordinate 95,223,406, forward strand.
GTTACGAAAATGTTTCCAATTTGAAAGAGAACATTTCGAATTCGAACGAAATGAAGTAAGGTACTGAACCATATTAAGACAATTTTGTTATCTTATGTACCATAACACATTCATTTGCCAATCTTGATGAAACCTTAAGATGTGTTAAGATAGCAAAACTGATTTTACTGTCCCTGTGGATGCAGATGTTTTCTCCGTACATCTTCAGTTCAGTTATTTTTTGGGCACTAACAAGTATCCCTGCGAGTTCCGCCTGTAGGTAATTTATAAACAGAAGAAGAATTGGGTTGTAATAAAATAGTGCAAGTAATTTCTGAAAATTTGTAATAATAATAGTAATAAAATATACTAGAAATTTTTACAGAATGGATATTGAAATTGTAAAAAAATTACCTGGAATAGCAATTGCTAAACAATTGTAGTTTGATAATGATTACCGTGTAGTCGAAACTAGTCACTGAAAATAAAGTTTAAAGTGGTATAAAAAAGTAAAAGTGTTTTCTTTATTCTTAATTATAGAAACTTCTCCTCTGGAAAAAATATATCTAGAAAAAAAAGGTTTTGTAGACACGAGTAAGACACGAGATGTTAGAGAGTTTTGCAATAAGAAATTTTTTAATTTTATGATTTTTAGAACAATAGAAGAAAACTAGGAATCTAAAAGAAAAAATCCAAAAAATTCATCATGTCATTTTGAAAAACGCACCAATTATCATGTTATAAAAGACTAATTTCTGAAAAATTCTAGTGAAATATAGTAAATTATTCTAGAATATTCTAGAAGACGGAAGAAACGTTTTAAATTTTAAGAAACTGAAAAAATGAAGAAGCTTCAAACAAAACACTATTGTAATTTGAAATTTTCTAGATCCTTTAAATAAAATTCCTGCAATAGAGATGAAAAATTTCTAAAAAGTTATAGAAATCTGCTGTAGAAATTTTAGCACTCCTATAATTTGAAATGAAATGAAAGTACTGGAAAAAATAAGACTGATTAAATAAATCAATGATTTCGATGTCGTTAAGTCACTAATTGTGTTAAAAAATCTAAGGAAAATTCTGAAAAATTGTAGAAGTGCTAAAATCATAATTTGGAAAAGAAATTACCGGAAAAAGTAAGACTGATAAAATAAATCAATAATTTCGATGGAGTTAAGTCACAATTGCTGAAATTGTCGAAAAAATTAAGAAAAATTCTAAAAAATTGTAGAAAAAAAATGATTGATTTAGGATTTTAGGAAATTGTCAAAAACATACTTGATTTTTGAAGAATAGTCTAAAAAAGGGAGAGATTCTAAAAAATTCTATACAGCTAAAAGGAAAATTGCTCCATAAATTTAATTTCTTTAGATTTTTCTAGAAGAAAATTATCTAAGACAATAATTCGAATTTTTGGACAAAAATAAGGCAAGAATTTCTTGGTAAAACCTTTACAAATCTTATTGTACAGAAAATAGAAATACTCTAATTCTGGACGAGATATAGAATTTTAATGATAATTCCAAAATTGGTAATATTGAAAGTTAGTATTAGATTTTATTGATATAAATTTTAGTTCCTAATTTTATTATTTTATTTCTGTTTGCAATATTGCAAATATATTTTGGTGGTATTTAATGAATGTAGAAATATTACATACTACATGAATTTTGGAATTTATAGTTAATTTTGAAATTTCTTAAATTTCTTAATTGATTTCCTTGTGTATTGTTTCTAAAATTGGAAAACTTGCAAATTTTGGAATTTGGAAAAATATAATTGAAAGATTTTAGGAAAATTATGGAAAATTACTTGATTTTTGATGAAAAGCTCAAATCAGAGGCAGCAAAAATTCTAAACAACTAAAAGAAAAATTGCTGCAAAATTTTATAAATATTTTAGATTTTTCTGAAAAAAAAATTTCTGAGAAAAAAAGTAAAATGTTTGAAGAGAAATAAGCCAAGAATTTCGAGAATAATTTTGACATAAAAATTTGACTTTTTTTAGAATCCGTGAAGAAAATTTTTAAAAAGTCTGCTAAATTCAACTGACTAAAACAATATGAAGAATTAGTTTCTCACTTAACCCGTGGTGAAACATTTTTGTATTAATTTGATGGTTGAATTAAAACAAGTGAAATCATACCAAGTGTTTTAATTCAACAATCAAATTGACTAAAACAAATTCTAATGCTTTTTACAAATTTATATTTTTTGTAAACCTTCAAAATTTATAACTCTCTTAGGCACATTTTAATTTTTACTGATTGTTGGGCCTTATAATTTCTTGAAATATTGAAGAGAAAATTTATTGAAAGTTTTTTTTAATATCGTTAAATTTTTTTTGTAGGATTTTAATTCATTTTTACTTTGAATTATAAGAAAAAAATTGTAAAAATAAAAAAAAGGCACCCAAAAAATTTTACTAAAAACTATTTATCTCTACCGTTAAATAATAATTTTTAAAGTTAATATCTGAGTGTAAATAATTAGCAGTATTTCAGATATTGTAACACAATTTTAATTATGAAAACTGTTTTTATGGATTTTCTATTGGTTTTCAATTATCTAACTGTTTGAAGACCATTTTTAACACCTCCTTATTTCTAAGATTTTCAATTAAGATGTCCCATAAGGCTCTTGCTTATACCCTTTTATATTAGTAATCAGCTTTCTTGATATTGTTTCTTTTCTTTAGAGTCAGTGACAAATATCAATAAACACTAGAAAATCATAATATTTTTACTAATTGTTGATATTTGATAAGCACAAATATTTTTATTTAAATAGGAAGTTTATTTTCTAATTGATTTTGTAAGCATTGTTTGGTCAAAACATTAATATCACGTTGACTATAGTTTAAATGGGAAAACGAGAAGTAATAAAGTAACTATATTCTTCAGATTAAACTACTACAACTTTTGCCAAAATACAAAATCTAATTTTTTGTATGTAATATTTTCTTTTTATATTTAAACAATTTTTGTATTTAAACAATAAATTGAAAGGTTATATTAAGATATATTAATCTATTGTTACATTGAACTTATTATATGATATGTAAAATGTACATATAGAAAATTATAAACATTATTTTAAATTCTTTATTACACGTTGCAACAAAACTGCATAAAAATTATTTTTATTTCTACTCATATTTGCGAAGAAACAAAAAGGAAACAATGTATATAAAAGTGAATAACTAATTTACATATACCTACGGGATACTAAAACCTATGCAAATATAGAATAATTACCTCTTTATTGGCTCAAATTATACCGGCATTCGAAACAATCTATAAAGAAAAGGAGGGCACTCCCATTTAGCCGCTCGCATTAGGATAATTACCAAAGGTGTGCAGGTGCGAATGGCGCAAATCCAGGTACCTGAATTCATGTTGCAATTGATACTTTCTACTGTTTTAGGGCTCTATTTCTAAAGCCGCTATCGAGAAAGAAATGTAATTGATATGAATACCTAACGAATACTTATTAATATGCATCGCATTATGTTCTGGAGAGATTACTCTCAAGATATAAGTAACTAATTTTTACTAATTATCACCTGTAATTATTACAATGCGTATTTTAACTAGTGATTATAACTAGGTACAAATAGACATGAATCGTGACATGGAAACTATAATTTAAAATTATGTTTTTCATGCTTATTAGACATGTTTCTATATGTATAATTCACTAAATCCCGAAGTAAAACAAACAGTTATATTGTATTTTTTTTTTAATTTTCAATTTTGATCCTTGATTATAATTTCTAATATTATTAATAATAATAATAACAGTGATCTTTATTCGGACAATTACATTTTTACATTTATATATACATAACAAAGACAATTAATGTGGTGTTAGTCCGTCTGGGCTATAGACCAGTGGTCTTTCTGCCCTGTCTGAATTTAATTTAATATAACAAAAAAAGTTCTTTGCTAGCTAGCTTAACTGTCAGGGTGATTCGTACAAATGAGTTGATGAATTGTGAGGGGATAATATTATTATTTTGAATTATTTCCAATTTATTCTCAATTATGCATTGGTGCGCCATCTAACCATAAGCAACTGAATCACTATTTCATTTTAAAAATGTTGAGAAGAATGCATTTACTTTCAAACTATGCGCCATCTGTTGTGCAATAACTGTAAATAGTTAAAATAGAAATCTGTTTTACAGTTTGTTTGGATTAAAGTTCTCTATATGTACTTCTTATTTTAGATAATTCATGTTTTAACAGGTCTAGCGAATAACCTATATCATATTTACACGTAATTAAATATAGTAGAATGTGTTTGCTTCCAATTTATATTTTCAATCAGATTACAGCAGTTGTGATAAACTATAGAATCTATTTTAACACTAAATAACCAACATTTTATTTATTTATTTATTAATCTTTTGTCTCCTTTCTTAAAAATTACAAATATTACAAATCACTAAAATTAAAAAAAAAAAAACATACGTCAAATTTTGAATTGCATGGACGCATTTTCATTCAAGTATTCTCATGCCATCCAACTGTAAGCTGTCGTCATTCACACAATAAATTGATCCAAACATATACCTTATAATAATTTTAAAAATACTACTTGAAACGTTTGAAAGCTCTTTTACCTCTCAATAATGTTAAACTACAGTTTTCTCACAAAATATTAAATATTAAAATGATATATAAATTATTTTCTTATTAACGAATAATTCCACATATATAACCGATTCAAAATAAAATCATATCAATTGGAAGAATAATTCAAAATAACATTGCCAAACAATTTCTTTGGCCAAATTCTAAGAATAGCAATATACTTGTTTGCACCAAATAACAATAATTATAAACCATAGTAAAGATAACAATTAATTCTTAAAAGACAATCGTTAATTAACATCAAATAAAATTGCATTTATAAATAAAGATGTCTACAAAAAACCTGTATGTTTCAATGATCTGAAAACTAAATTCAGTTATTATTAACTAACAAAAATTTTAATTTAACTTTTTTTGTGAAAAAAATCATACATTATTAACAGACAAAAAAATCTTTTAAATAAACTAATCTTTCAAGTATTTTATTTCATTTTTATAAGGTGCGCCAATAAAAACATACTAAAGTTTTTATGTTGTGGTGCTACTCTTTTATACTTCTTGTCAAACAATGAACGAAATAATAGCTAAAATAATGTCTTAAAAAAAATAAATATACATTACAGAAAAATTAAAACACTTGGTTTTATTTCACTATTTTTATATTTCTCCAGAGAAATTTAAAAATAGTGAAACCAACCCAAGTGTTTTAATTAATCCTCTAATTAACATAAAAATGTTTTACCACGGGTTAAGTGAGAATTTCACCCAAATAATAATACATTTAAATTGATTTGAATATAGCGTTCTATTGTTGCAAATTAAATTAATATTGAGTTTTGGAGTTTAGAAGGCAAATTCAAGTTTAACCGTAAAATTTTGGACATAGGTAAATTTTGTTAAGTCTTCATAGTTAAGTTTGAGCTGTTGTTTTAAAGAAAAGGTTACGACAGAACAAGATTTTATTGTTGCACACATGGTATTGTTAGTTACTTATCTTATAGAAGATAAAATGTGGGCTCAACCTCTCGCACCCTAAGCGAAAATCATACCCCTAGACCATTGAGCCGTTGGTTTAAGGAAGGTTACGACAGATCGAATTTTTATTGTTGCACACGTGGTTTAGTTGGTTTCTCATCTTATAGATGATAAAAGGTGGGCTCAACCGGGATTTGAACCCGGGACCTCTCGCACCCAAAGCGAGAATCATACCCCTAGACCATTGAGCCGTTGGTTTAAGAACGGTTACGACAGATCGAATTTTTATTGTTGCACTCATGGTATAATTGGTTTCTTATCTTATAGAAGAAAAACGGTGGGCTCAACCGGGATTTGAACCCGGGACCTCTCGCACCCAAAGCGAGAATCATACCCCTAGACCATTGAGCCGTTGGTTTAAGAACGGTTACGACAGATAGAATTTTTATTGTTGCACTCATGGTATAATTGGTTTCTTATCTTATAGAAGAAAAACGGTGGGCTCAACCGGGATTTGAACCCGGGACCTCTCGCACCCAAAGCGAGAATCATACCCCTAGACCATTGAGCCGTTGGTTTAAAAAAGGTTACGACAGATAGAATTTTTATTGTTGCACTCATGGTATAATTGGTTTCTTATCTTATAGAAGATAAAAGGTGGGCTCAACCGGGATTTGAACCCGGGACCTCTCGCACCCAAAGCGAGAATCATACCCCTAGACCATTGAGCCGTTGGTTTAAGAACGGTTACGACAGATAGAATTTTTATTGTTGCACTCATGGTATAATTGGTTTCTTATCTTATAGAAGAAAAACGGTGGGCTCAACCGGGATTTGAACCCGGGACCTCTCGCACCCAAAGCGAGAATCATACCCCTAGACCATTGAGCCGTTGGTTTAAGAACGGTTACGACAGATAGAATTTTTATTGTTGCACTCATGGTATAATTGGTTTCTTATCTTATAGAAGAAAAACGGTGGGCTCAACCGGGATTTGAACCCGGGACCTCTCGCACCCAAAGCGAGAATCATACCCCTGGACCATTGAGCCATTGGTTTAACAAAGGTTACGACAGATCAAATTTTTATTTTTGCACTCATGGTATAATTGGTTTCTTATCTTATAGAAGATAAAACGTGGGCTCAACCGGGATTTGAACCCGGGACCTCTCGCACCCAAAGCGAGAATCATACCCCTAGACCATTGAGCCGTTGGTTTAACAAAGGTTACAACAGATCAAATTTTTATTTTTGCACTAATGGTATAATTGGTTTCTTATCTTATAGAAGATAAAAGGTGGGCTCAACCGGGATTTGAACCCGGGACCTCTCGCACCCTAAGCGAAAATCATACCCCTAGACCATTGAGCCATTGGTTTAACAAAGGTTACGACAGATCAAATTTTTAATGTTGCACACATGGTATAATTGGTTTCTTATCTTTTAGAAGATAAAAGATGGGCTCAACCGGGATTTGAACCCGGGACCTCTCGCACACAAAGCGAGAATCATATCCCTAGACCACTGAGCCGTTGGTTTAGGAAAGGTTATGACAGATCAAGTTTATAATTTTGCACACATGTATAGTTGGTTTCTTATCTTACAGAAGATAAAAGGTGGGCTCAACCGGGATTTGAACCCGGGACCTCTCGCACACAAAGCGAGAATCATATCCCTAGACCACTGAGCCGTTGGTTTAGGAAAGGTTATGACAGATCAAGTTTATAATTTTGCACACATGGTATAGTTGGTTTCTTATCTTACAGAAGATAAAAGGTGGGCTCAACCGGGATTTGAACCCGGGACCTCTCGCACCCAAAGCGAGAATCATACCCCAAGACCATTGAGCCATTGGTTTAACAAAGGTTACGACAGATCAAATTTTTATTTTTGCACTCATGGTATAATTGGTTTCTTATCTTTTAGAATATAAAAGATGATCTCAACCGGAATTTGAACCCGGGACCTCTCGCACCCAAAGCGAGAATCATACCCCTAGACCATTGAGCCGTTGGTTTAAAAAAGGAAGCGTCAGTGCAAATTTTTAATGTTGCACACATGGTATAATTGGTTTCTTATGTTTTAGAAGATAAAAGATGGGCTCAACCGGGATTTGAACCCGGGACCTCTCGCACCCAAAGCGAAAATCATACCCCTAGACCACTGAGCCGTTGGTTTAGGAAAGGTTACGGCAGTTCAAGTTTATAATATTGCACACATGGTATAGTTGGTTTCTTATCTTACAGAAGATAAAAGGTGGGCTCAACCGGGATTTGAACCCGGGACCTCTCGCACCCAAAGCGAGAATCATACCCCTAGACCATTGAGCCGTTGGTTTAAGAAAGGAAGCGTCAGCGCAAATTTTTAATGTTGCACACATGGTATAATTGGTTTCTTATGTTTTAGAAGATAAAAGATGGGCTCAACCGGGATTTGAACCCGGGACCTCTCGCACCCTAAGCGAAAATCATACCCCTAGACCACTGAGCCGTTGGTTTAGGAAAGGTTACGGCAGTTCAAGTTTATAATATTGCACACATGGTATAGTTGGTTTCTTATCTTACAGAAGATAAAAGGTGGGCTCAACCGGGATTTGAACCCGGGACCTCTCGCACCCAAAGCGAGAATCATACCCCTAGACCATTGAGCCATTGGTTTAACAAAGGTTACGACAGATCAAATTTTTATTTTTGCACTAATGGTATAATTGGTTTCTTATCTTTTAGAAGATAAAAGATGATCTCAACCGGAATTTGAACCCGGGACCTCTCGCACCCAAAGCGAGAATCATACCCCTAGACCATTGAGCCATTGGTTTAACAAAGGTTACGACAGATCAAATTTTTATTTTTGCACTCATGGTATAATTGGTTTCTTATCTTATAGAAGATAAAACGTGGGCTCAACCGGGATTTGAACCCGGGACCTCTCGCACCCTAAGCGAAAATCATACCCCTAGACCACTGAGCCGTTGGTTTAGGAAAGGTTACGGCAGTTCAAGTTTATAATATTGCACACATGGTATAGTTGGTTTCTTATCTTACAGAAGATAAAAGGTGGGCTCAACCGGGATTTGAACCCGGGACCTCTCGCACCCTAAGCGAAAATCATACCCCTAGACCACTGAGCCGTTGGTTTAGGAAAGGTTACGGCAGTTCAAGTTTATAATATTGCACACATGGTATAGTTGGTTTCTTATCTTACAGAAGATAAAAGGTGGGCTCAACCGGGATTTGAACCCGGGACCTCTCGCACCCAAAGCGAGAATCATACCCCTAGACCATTGAGCCATTGGTTTAACAAAGGTTACGACAGATCAAATTTTCATTTTTGCACTAATGGTATAATTGGTTTATTATCTTTTAGAAGATAAAAGATGATCTCAACCGGAATTTGAACCCGGGACCTCTCGCACCCAAAGCGAGAATCATACCCCTAGACCATTGAGCCGTTGGTTTAAGAAAGGAAGCGTCAGTGCAAATTTCTATTGTTGCACACATGGTATAATTGGTTTCTTATGTTTTAGAAGTTAAAAGATGGGCTCAACCGGGATTTGAACCCGGGACCTCTCGCACCCAAAGCGAGAATCATACCCCTAGACCATTGAGCCATTGGTTTAACAAAGGTTACGACAGATCAAATTTTTATTTTTGCACTAATGGTATAATTGGTTTCTTATCTTTTAGAAGATAAAAGATGATCTCAACCGGAATTTGAACCCGGGACCTCTCGCACCCAAAGCGAGAATCATACCCCTAGACCATTGAGCCATTGGTTTAACAAAGGTTACGACAGATCAAATTTTTATTTTTGCACTCATGGTATAATTGGTTTCTTATCTTATAGAAGATAAAACGTGGGCTCAACCGGGATTTGAACCCGGGACCTCTCGCACCCTAAGCGAAAATCATACCCCTAGACCATTGAGCCGTTGGTTTAGGAAAGGTTACGGCAGTTCAAGTTTATAATATTGCACACATGGTATAGTTGGTTTCTTATCTTACAGAAGATAAAAGGTGGGCTCAACCGGGATTTGAACCCGGGACCTCTCGCACCCAAAGCGAGAATCATACCCCTAGACCATTGAGCCGTTGGTTTAAGAAAGGAAGCGTCAGTGCAAATTTCTATTGTTGCACACATGGTATAATTGGTTTCTTATGTTTTAGAAGTTAAAAGATGGGCTCAACCGGGATTTGAACCCGGGACCTCTCGCACCCAAAGCGAGAATCATACCCCTAGACCATTGAGCCGTTGGTTTAAGAAAGGAAGCGTCAGCGCAAATTTTTAATGTTGCACACATGGTATAATTGGTTTCTTATGTTTTAGAAGATAAAAGATGGGCTCAACCGGGATTTGAACCCGGGACCTCTCGCACCCTAAGCGAAAATCATACCCCTAGACCACTGAGCGGTTGGTTTAGGAAAGGTTACGGCAGTTCAAGTTTATAATATTGCACACATGGTATAGTTGGTTTCTTATCTTACTGAAGATAAAAGGTGGGCTCAACCGGGATTTGAACCCGGGACCTCTCGCACCCAAAGCGAGAATCATACCCCTAGACCATTGAGCCATTGGTTTAACAAAGGTTACGACAGATCAAATTTTTATTTTTGCACTCATGGTATAATTGGTTTCTTATCTTATAGAAGATAAAACGTGGGCTCAACCGGGATTTGAACCCGGGACCTCTCGCACCCAAAGCGAGAATCATACCCCTAGACCATTGAGCCATTGGTTTAACAAAGGTTACGACAGATCAAATTTTTATTTTTGCACTCATGGTATAATTGGTGTCTTATGTTTTAGAAGATAAAAGATGGGCTCAACCGGGATTTGAACCCGGGACCTCTCGCACCCAAAGCGAGAATCATACCCCTAGACCATTGAGCCATTGGTTTAACAAAGGTTACGACAGATCAAATTTTTATTTTTGCACTCATGGTATAATTGGTTTCTTATCTTATAGAAGATAAAACGTGGGCTCAACCGGGATTTGAACCCGGGACCTCTCGCACCCAAAGCGAGAATCATACCCCTAGACCATTGAGCCGTTGGTTTAAGAAAGGTTACGACAGATCGAATTTTTATTGTTGCACTCATGGTATAATTGGTTTCTTATCTTATAGAAGAAAAAAGGTGGGCTCAACCGGGATTTGAACCCGGGACCTCTCGCACCCAAAGCGAGAATCATACCCCTAGACCATTGAGCCGTTGGTTTAAGAAAGGTTACGACAGATCGAATTTTTATTGTTGCACTCATGGTATAATTGGTTTCTTATCTTATAAAAGATAAAACGTGGGCTCAACCGGGATTTGAACCCGGGACCTCTCGCACCCTAAGCGAAAATCATACCCCTAGACCACTGAGCCGTTGGTTTAGGAATGGTTACGGCAGTTCAAGTTTATAATGTTGCACTCATGGTATAATTGGTTTCTTATCTTATAGAAGATAAAACGTGGGCTCAACCGGGATTTGAACCCGGGACCTCTCGCAGCCTAAGCGAAAATCATACCCCTAGACCACTGAGCCGTTGGTTTGGGAAAGGTTACGGCAGTTCAAGTTTATAATATTGCACACATGGTATAGTTGGTTTCTTATCTTACAGAAGATAAAAGGTGGGCTCAACCGGGATTTGAACCCGGGATCTCTCGCACCCTAAGCGAAAATCATACCCCTAGACCACTGAGCCGTTGGTTTACGAATGGTTACGGCAGTTCAAGTTTATAATGTTGCACTCATGGTATAATTGGTTTCTTATCTTATAGAAGATAAAACGTGGGCTCAACCGGGATTTGAACCCGGGACCTCTCGCACCCAAAGCGAGAATCATACCCCTAGACCATTGAGCCGTTGGTTTAAGAAAGGAAGCGTCAGTGCAAATTTTTAATGTTGCACACATGGTATAATTGGTTTCTTATGTTTTAGAAGATAAAAGATGGGCTCAACCGGGATTTGAACCCGGGACCTCTCGCACCCTAAGCGAAAATCATACCCCTAGACCATTGAGCCATAGGTTTAACAAAGGTTACGACAGATCAAATTTTTATTTTTGCACTCATGGTATAATTGGTTTCTTATCTTATAGAAGATAAAACGTGGGCTCAACCGGGATTTGAACCCGGGACCTCTCGCACCCAAAGCGAGAATCATACCCCTAGACCATTGAGCCATTGGTTTAACAGAGGTTACGACAGATCAAATTTTTAATGTTGCACACATGGTATAATTGGTTTCTTATCTTTTAGAAGATAAAAGATGGGCTCAACCGGGATTTGAACCCGGGACCTCTCGCACACAAAGCGAGAATCATATCCCTAGACCACTGAGCCGTTGGTTTAGGAAAGGTTATGACAGATCAAGTTTATAATTTTGCACACATGTATAGTTGGTTTCTTATCTTACAGAAGATAAAAGGTGGGCTCAACCGGGATTTGAACCCGGGACCTCTCGCACACAAAGCGAGAATCATATCCCTAGACCACTGAGCCGTTGGTTTAGGAAAGGTTATGACAGATCAAGTTTATAATTTTGCACACATGGTATAGTTGGTTTCTTATCTTACAGAAGATAAAAGGTGGGCTCAACCGGGATTTGAACCCGGGACCTCTCGCACCCAAAGCGAGAATCATACCCCTAGACCATTGAGCCATTGGTTTAACAAAGGTTACGACAGATCAAATTTTTATTTTTGCACTCATGGTATAATTGGTTTCTTATCTTTTAGAATATAAAAGATGATCTCAACCGGAATTTGAACCCGGGACCTCTCGCACCCAAAGCGAGAATCATACCCCTAGACCATTGAGCCGTTGGTTTAAGAAAGAAAGCGTCAGTGCAAATTTTTAATGTTGCACACATGGTATAATTGGTTTCTTATGTTTTAGAAGATAAAAGATGGGCTCAACCGGGATTTGAACCCGGGACCTCTCGCACCCAAAGCGAGAATTATACCCCTAGACCATTGAGCCATTAGTTTAACAAAGGTTACAGATCAAATTTTTATTTTTGCACTCATGGCATAATTGGTTTTTTATCTTTTAGAAGATAAAGGATGGGCTCAACCGGGATTTGAACCCGGGACCTCTCGCACCCAAAGCGAAAATCATACCCCTAGACCACTGAGCCGTTGGTTTAGGAAAGGTTACGGCAGTTCAAGTTTATAATATTGCACACATGGTATAGTTGGTTTCTTATCTTACAGAAGATAAAAGGTGGGCTCAACCGGGATTTGAACCCGGGACCTCTCGCACCCAAAGCGAGAATCATACCCCTAGACCATTGAGCCGTTGGTTTAAGAAAGGAAGCGTCAGCGCAAATTTTTAATGTTGCACACATGGTATAATTGGTTTCTTATGTTTTAGAAGATAAAAGATGGGCTCAACCGGGATTTGAACCCGGGACCTCTCGCACCCTAAGCGAAAATCATACCCCTAGACCACTGAGCCGTTGGTTTAGGAAAGGTTACGGCAGTTCAAGTTTATAATATTGCACACATGGTATAGTTGGTTTCTTATCTTACAGAAGATAAAAGGTGGGCTCAACCGGGATTTGAACCCGGGACCTCTCGCACCCTAAGCGAAAATCATACCCCTAGACCACTGAGCCGTTGGTTTAGGAAAGGTTACGGCAGTTCAAGTTTATAATATTGCACACATGGTATAGTTGGTTTCTTATCTTACAGAAGATAAAAGATGGGCTCAACCGGGATTTGAACCCGGGACCTCTCGCACCCAAAGCGAGAATCATACCCCTAGACCATTGAGCCGTTGGTTTAAGAAAGGAAGCGTCAGTGCAAATTTTTAATGTTGCACACATGGTATAATTGGTGTCTTATGTTTTAGAAGATAAAAGATGGGCTCAACCGGGATTTGAACCCGGGACCTCTCGCACCCAAAGCGAGAATCATACCCCTAGACCATTGAGCCATTGGTTTAACAAAGGTTACGACAGATCAAATTTTTATTTTTGCACTAATGGTATAATTGGTTTCTTATCTTTTAGAAGATAAAAGATGATCTCAACCGGAATTTGAACCCGGGACCTCTCGCACCCAAAGCGAGAATCATACCCCTAGACCATTGAGCCATTGGTTTAACAAAGGTTACGACAGATCAAATTTTTATTTTTGCACTCATGGTATAATTGGTTTCTTATCTTATAGAAGATAAAACGTGGGCTCAACCGGGATTTGAACCCGGGACCTCTCGCACCCTAAGCGAAAATCATACCCCTAGACCACTGAGCCGTTGGTTTAGGAAAGGTTACGGCAGTTCAAGTTTATAATATTGCACACATGGTATAGTTGGTTTCTTATCTTACAGAAGATAAAAGGTGGGCTCAACCGGGATTTGAACCCGGGACCTCTCGCACCCTAAGCGAAAATCATACCCCTAGACCACTGAGCCGTTGGTTTAGGAAAGGTTACGGCAGTTCAAGTTTATAATATTGCACACATGGTATAGTTGGTTTCTTATCTTACAGAAGATAAAAGGTGGGCTCAACCGGGATTTGAACCCGGGACCTCTCGCACCCAAAGCGAGAATCATACCCCTAGACCATTGAGCCATTGGTTTAACAAAGGTTACGACAGATCAAATTTTCATTTTTGCACTAATGGTATAATTGGTTTATTATCTTTTAGAAGATAAAAGATGATCTCAACCGGAATTTGAACCCGGGACCTCTCGCACCCAAAGCGAGAATCATACCCCTAGACCATTGAGCCGTTGGTTTAAGAAAGGAAGCGTCAGTGCAAATTTCTATTGTTGCACACATGGTATAATTGGTTTCTTATGTTTTAGAAGTTAAAAGATGGGCTCAACCGGGATTTGAACCCGGGACCTCTCGCACCCAAAGCGAGAATCATACCCCTAGACCATTGAGCCATTGGTTTAACAAAGGTTACGACAGATCAAATTTTTATTTTTGCACTAATGGTATAATTGGTTTCTTATCTTTTAGAAGATAAAAGATGATCTCAACCGGAATTTGAACCCGGGACCTCTCGCACCCAAAGCGAGAATCATACCCCTAGACCATTGAGCCGTTGGTTTAAGAAAGGAAGCGTCAGTGCAAATTTTTATTGTTGCACACATGGTATAATTGGTTTCTTATGTTTTAGAAGTTAAAAGATGGGCTCAACCGGGATTTGAACCCGGGACCTCTCGCACCCAAAGCGAGAATCATACCCCTAGACCATTGAGCCATTGGTTTAACAAAGGTTACGACAGATCAAATTTTTATTTTTGCACTAATGGTATAATTGGTTTCTTATCTTTTAGAAGATAAAAGATGATCTCAACCGGAATTTGAACCCGGGACCTCTCGCACCCAAAGCGAGAATCATACCCCTAGACCATTGAGCCATTGGTTTAACAAAGGTTACGACAGATCAAATTTTTATTTTTGCACTCATGGTATAATTGGTTTCTTATCTTATAGAAGATAAAACGTGGGCTCAACCGGGATTTGAACCCGGGACCTCTCGCACCCTAAGCGAAAATCATACCCCTAGACCATTGAGCCGTTGGTTTAGGAAAGGTTACGGCAGTTCAAGTTTATAATATTGCACACATGGTATAGTTGGTTTCTTATCTTACAGAAGATAAAAGGTGGGCTCAACCGGGATTTGAACCCGGGACCTCTCGCACCCAAAGCGAGAATCATACCCCTAGACCATTGAGCCGTTGGTTTAAGAAAGGAAGCGTCAGCGCAAATTTTTAATGTTGCACACATGGTATAATTGGTTTCTAATGTTTTAGAAGATAAAAGATGATCTCAACCGGAATTTGAACCCGGGACCTCTCGCACCCAAAGCGAGAATCATACCCCTAGACCATTGAGCCGTTGGTTTAAGAAAGGAAGCGTCAGTGCAAATTTCTATTGTTGCACACATGGTATAATTGGTTTCTTATGTTTTAGAAGTTAAAAGATGGGCTCAACCGGGATTTGAACCCGGGACCTCTCGCACCCAAAGCGAGAATCATACCCCTAGACCATTGAGCCGTTGGTTTAAGAAAGGAAGCGTCAGCGCAAATTTTTAATGTTGCACACATGGTATAATTGGTTTCTTATGTTTTAGAAGATAAAAGATGGGCTCAACCGGGATTTGAACCCGGGACCTCTCGCACCCTAAGCGAAAATCATACCCCTAGACCACTGAGCGGTTGGTTTAGGAAAGGTTACGGCAGTTCAAGTTTATAATATTGCACACATGGTATAGTTGGTTTCTTATCTTACAGAAGATAAAAGGTGGGCTCAACCGGGATTTGAACCCGGGACCTCTCGCACCCAAAGCGAGAATCATACCCCTAGACCATTGAGCCATTGGTTTAACAAAGGTTACGACAGATCAAATTTTTATTTTTGCACTCATGGTATAATTGGTTTCTTATCTTATAGAAGATAAAACGTGGGCTCAACCGGGATTTGAACCCGGGACCTCTCGCACCCAAAGCGAGAATCATACCCCTAGACCATTGAGCCATTGGTTTAACAAAGGTTACGACAGATCAAATTTTTATTTTTGCACTCATGGTATAATTGGTGTCTTATGTTTTAGAAGATAAAAGATGGGCTCAACCGGGATTTGAACCCGGGACCTCTCGCACCCAAAGCGAGAATCATACCCCTAGACCATTGAGCCATTGGTTTAACAAAGGTTACGACAGATCAAATTTTTATTTTTGCACTCATGGTATAATTGGTTTCTTATCTTATAGAAGATAAAACGTGGGCTCAACCGGGATTTGAACCCGGGACCTCTCGCACCCAAAGCGAGAATCATACCCCTAGACCATTGAGCCGTTGGTTTAAGAAAGGAAGCGTCAGCGCAAATTTTTAATGTTGCACACATGGTATAATTGGTTTCTTATGTTTTAGAAGATAAAAGATGGGCTCAACCGGGATTTGAACCCGGGACCTCTTGCACCCTAAGCGAAAATAATACCCCTAGACCACTGAGCCGTTGGTTTAGGAAAGGTTACGGCAGTTCAAGTTTATAATATTGCACACATGGTATAGTTGGTTTCTTATCTTACAGAAGATAAAAGGTGGGCTCAACCGGGATTTGAACCCGGGACCTCTCGCACCCAAAGCGAGAATCATACCCCTAGACCATTGAGCCGTTGGTTTAAGAAAGGAAGCGTCAGCGCAAATTTTTAATGTTGCACACATGGTATAATTGGTTTCTTATGTTTTAGAAGATAAAAGATGGGCTCAACCAGGATTTGAACCCGGGACCTCTCGCACCCTAAGCGAAAATCATACCCCTAGACCACTGAGCGGTTGGTTTAGGAAAGGTTACGGCAGTTCAAGTTTATAATATTGCACACATGGTATAGTTGGTTTCTTATCTTACAGAAGATAAAAGGTGGGCTCAACCGGGATTTGAACCCGGGACCTCTCGCACCCAAAGCGAGAATCATACCCCTAGACCATTGAGCCATTGGTTTAACAAAGGTTACGACAGATCAAATTTTTATTTTTGCACTCATAGTATAATTGGTTTCTTATCTTATAGAAGATAAAACGTGGGCTCAACCGGGATTTGAACCCGGGACCTCTCGCACCCTAAGCGAAAATCATACCCCTAGACCACTGAGCCGTTGGTTTAGGAAAGGTTACGGCAGTTCAAGTTTATAATATTGCACACATGGTATAGTTGGTTTCTTATCTTACAGAAGATAAAAGGTGGGCTCAACCGGGATTTGAACCCGGGACCTCTCGCACCCAAAGCGAGAATCACACCCCTAGACCATTGAGCCGTTGGTTTAAGAAAGGTTGTGTCAGCTAAATTTTTATTGTTGCACACAAGGTTTAATTGGTTTCTTACCTTACAGAAGATAAAGGTGGGCTCAACCGGGATTTGAACCCGGGACCTCTCGCACCCAAAGCGAGAAACATACCCCTAGACCATTGAGTTATTGGTTTAACAAAGGTTACGACAGATCAAATTTTATTTTTGCACTCATGGTATAATTGGTTTCTTATCTTATAGAAGATAAAACGTGGGCTCATCCGGGATTTGAACGCGGGACCTCTCGCACCCAAAGCGAGAATCATACCCCTAGACCATTGAGCCATTGGTTTAACAAAGGTTACGACAGATCAAATTTTTATTTTTGCACTCATGGTACAATTGGTTTCTTATCTTTTAGAAGATCAAAGATGGGCTCAACCGGGATTTGAACCCGGGACCTCTCGCACCCAAAGCGAGAATCATACCCCTAGACCATTGAGCCGTTGGTTTAAGAAAGGAAGAGTCAGATAAAAAAAAAATTTTGTTGCTCACAAGGTATAGTTGGTTACTTATCTCATAGAAGATAAAAGGTGGGCTCAACCGGGAGAATCATACCGCGAGAATCATACCCCTAGACCATTGAGCCATTGTTTTAACAAAGGTTACGACAGATCAAATTTTTATTTTTGCACTCATGGTATAATTGGTTTCTTATCTTATAGAAGATAAAACGTGGGCTCAACCGGGATTTGAACTCAAGACCTCTCGCACCCAAAGCGAGAATCATACCCCTAGACCATTGAGCCATTGGTTTAAGAAATGTTACGACAGATCAAATATTTATTGTTGCACTCATGGTATAATTGGTTTCTTATCTTATAGAAGATAAAACGTTGGCATACACCTAGACCATTGAGCCATTGGTTTAGCAAAGGTTACGACAGATCAAATTTTTATTTTTGCACTCATGGTATAATTGGTTTCTTATCTTATAGAAGATAAAACGAGGGCTCAACCGGGATTTGAACCTGGGACCTCTCGCACCCAAAGCGAGAATCATACCCCTAGACCATTGAGCCATTGGTTTAACAAAGGTTACGACAGATCAAATTTTTATTGGTGCACACGTGGTATAGTTGGTTACTTATCTTACAGAAGATAAAACGTGGGCTCAACCGGGATTTGAACCCGGGACCTCTCGCACCCAAAGCGAGAATCATACCCCTAGACCATTGAGCCATTGTTTTAGGAAATGTTACGACAGATCAAATATTTATTGTTGCACTCATGGTATAATTGGTTTCTTATCTTATAGAAGATAAAACGTGGGCATACACCTAGACCATTGAGCCATTGGTTTAGCAAAGGTTACGACAGATCAAATTTTTATTTTTGCACTCATGGTATAATTGGTTTCTTATCTTATAGAAGATAAAACGTGGGCTCAACCGGGATTTGAACCTGGGACCTCTCGCACCCAAAGCGAGAATCATACCCCTAGACCATTGAGCCATTGGTTTAACAAAGGTTACGACAGATCAAATTTTTATTGGTGCACACGTGGTATAGTTGGTTACTTATCTTACAGAAGATAAAACGTGGGCTCAACCGGGATTTGAACCCGGGACCTCTCGCACCCAAAGCGAGAATCATACCCCTAGACCATTGAGCCATTGTTTTAGGAAATGTTACGACAGATCAAATATTTATTGTTGCACTCATGGTATAATTGGTTTCTTATCTTATAGAAGATAAAACGTGGGCTTAACCGGGATTTGAACCCGGGACCTCTCGCACCCAAAGCGAGAATCATACCCCTAGACCATTGAGCCGTTGGTTTAAGAAAGTTTGCGTCAGCTAAAATTTTTATTGTTGCCCACAAGGTATAGTTGGTAACTTATCTTATAGAAGATAAAAGGTGGGCTCAACCGGGATTTGAACCCGGGACCTCTCGCACCCAAAGCGAGAATCATACCCCTAGACCATTGAGCCATTGGTTTAACAAAGGTTACGACAGATCAAATTTTTATTGTTGCACACGTAGTATAGTTGGTTACTTATCTTTTAGAAGATAAAACGTGGGCTCAACCGGGATTTGAACCCGGGACCTCTCGCACCCAAAGCGAGAATCATACCCCTAGACCATTGAGCCATTGGTTTAAGAAATGTTACGACAGATCAAATATTTATTGTTGCACTCATGGTATAATTGGTTTCTTATCTTATAGAAGATAAAACGTGGGCATACCCCTAGACCATTGAGCCATTGGTTTAGCAAAGGTTACGACAGATCAAATATTTAATGTTGCACTCATGGTATAATTGGTTACTTATCTTATAGAAGATAAAACGTGGGCTCAACCGGGATTTGAACCCGGGACCTCTCACACCCAAAGCGGGAATCATACCCCTAGACCATTAAGCCATTGGTTTAACAAAGGTTACGACAGATCAAATTTTTATTGGTGCACACGTGGTACAGTTGGTTACTTATCTTATAGAAGATAAAACGTGGGCTCAACCGGGATCTCTCGCACCCAAAGCGAGAATCATACCCATAGACCATTGAACCATTGGTTTAAGAAATGTTACGACAGATCAAATATTTATTGTTGCACTCATGGTATAATTGGTTTCTTATCTTATAGAAGATAAAACGTGGGCATACCCCTAGACCATTGAGCCATTGGTTTAGCAAAGGTTACGACAGATCAAATTTTTATTTTTGCACTCATGGTATAATTGGTTTCTTATCTTATAGAAGATAAAACGTGGGCTCAACCGGGATTTGAACCTGGGACCTCTCGCACCCAAAGCGAGAATCATACCCCTAGACCATTGAGCCATTGGTTTAACAAAGGTTACGACAGATCAAATTTTTATTGGTGCACACGTGGTATAGTTGGTTACTTATCTTACAGAAGATAAAACGTGGGCTCAACCGGGATTTGAACCCGGGACCTCTCGCACCCAAAGCGAGAATCATACCCCTAGACCATTGAGCCATTGGTTTAACAAAGGTTACGACAGATCAAATTTTTATTGGTGCACACGTGGTACAGTTGGTAACTTATCTTATAGAAGATAAAAGGTGGGCTCAACCGGGATTTGAACCCGGGACCTCTCGCACCCAAAGCGAGAATCATACCCCTAGACCATTGAGCCGTTGGTTTAAGAAAGTTTGCGTCAGCTAAAATTTTTATTGTTGCCCACAAGGTATAGTTGGTAACTTATCTTATAGAAGATAAAAGGTGGGCTCAACCGGGATTTGAACCCGGGACCTCTCGCACCCAAAGCGAGAATCATACCCCTAGACCATTGAGCCATTGGTTTAACAAAGGTTACGACAGATCAAATTTTTATTGTTGCACACGTGGTATAGTTGGTTACTTATCTTTTAGAAGATAAAAGTTGGGCTCAACCGGGATTTGAACCCAGGACCTCTTGCACCCTAAGCGAAAATCATACCCCTAGACCATTGAGCCATTGGTTTAACAAAGGTTACGACAGATCAAATTTTTATTGTTGCACACGTAGTATAGTTGGTTACTTATCTTTTAGAAGATAAAACGTGGGCTCAACCGGGATTTAAACCCGGGACCTCTCGCACCCAAAGCGAGAATCATACCCCTAGACCATTGAGCCATTGGTTTAAGAAATGTTACGACAGATCAAATATTTATTGTTGCACTCATGGTATAATTGGTTTCTTATCTTATAGAAGATAAAACGTGGGCATACCCCTAGACCATTGAGCCATTGGTTTAGCAAAGGTTACGACAGATCAAATATTTAATGTTGCACTCATGGTATAATTGGTTACTTATCTTATAGAAGATAAAACGTGGGCTCAACCGGGATTTGAACCCGGGACCTCTCACACCCAAAGCGGGAATCATACCCCTAGACCATTAAGCCATTGGTTTAACAAAGGTTACGACAGATCAAATTTTTATTGGTGCACACGTGGTACAGTTGGTTACTTATCTTATAGAAGATAAAACGTGGGCTCAACCGGGATTTGAACCCGGGACCTCTCGCACCCAAAGCGAGAATCATACCCCTAGACCATTGAGCCATTGGTTTAAGAAATGTTACGACAGATCAAATATTTATTGTTGCACTCATGGTATAATTGGTTTCTTATCTTATAGAAGATAAAACGTGGGCATACCCCTAGACCATTGAGCCATTGGTTTAGCAAAGGTTACGACAGATCAAATTTTTATTTTTGCACTCATGGTATAATTGGTTTCTTATCTTATAGAAGATAAAACGTGGGCTCAACCGGGATTTTAACCTGGGACCTCTCGCACCCAAAGCGAGAATCATACCCCTAGACCATTGAGCCATTGGTTTAAGAAATGTTACGACAGATCAAATATTTATTGTTGCACTCATGGTATAATTGGTTTCTTATCTTATAGAAGATAAAACGTGGGCATACCCCTAGACCATTGAGCCATTGGTTTAGCAAAGGTTACGACAGATCAAATATTTAATGTTGCACTCATGGTATAATTGGTTACTTATCTTATAGAAGATAAAACGTGGGCTCAACCGGGATTTGAACCCGGGACCTCTCACATCCAAAGCGGGAATCATACCCCTAGACCATTAAGCCATTGGTTTAACAAAGGTTACGACAGATCAAATTTTTATTGGTGCACACGTGGTACAGTTGGTTACTTATCTTATAGAAGATAAAACGTGGGCTCAACCGGGATTTGAACCCGGGACCTCTTGCACCCAAAGCGAGAATCATACGCCCAGACCATTGAGCCGTTGGTTTAAGAAAGTTTGCGTCCGCTAAAATTTTTATTGTTGCCCACAATGTATAGTTGGTAACTTATCTTATAGAAGATAAAAGGTGGGCTCAACCGGGATTTGAACCCGGGACCTCTCGCACCCAAAGCGAGAATCATACCCCTAGACCATTGAGCCGTTGGTTTAAGAAAGTTTGCGTCAGCTAAAATTTTTATTGTTGCCCACAAGGTATAGTTGGTAACTTATCTTATAGAAGATAAAAGGTGGGCTCAACCGGGATTTGAACCCGGGACCTCTCGCACCCAAAGCGAGAATCATACCCCTAGACCATTGAGCCGTTGGTTTAAGAAAGTTTGCGTCAGCTAAAATGTTTATTGTTGCCCACAATGTATAGTTGGTAACTTATCTTATAGAAGATAAAAGGTGGGCTCAACCGGGATTTGAACCCGGGACCTCTCGCACCCAAAGCGAGAATCATACCCCTAGACCATTGAGCCGTTGGTTTAAGAAAGTTTGCGTCAGCTAAAATTTTTATTGTTGCCCACAATGTATAGTTGGTAACTTATCTTATAGAAGATAAAAGGTGGGCTCAACCGGGATTTGAACCCGGGACCTCTCGCACCCAAAGCGAGAATCATACCCCTAGACCATTGAGCCATTGGTTTAACAAAGGTTACGACAGATCAAATTTTTATTGTTGCACACGTGGTATAGTTGGTTACTTATCTTTTAGAAGATAAAAGTTGGGCTCAACCGGGATTTGAACCCAGGACCTCTTGCACCCTAAGCGAAAATCATACCCCTAGACCATTGAGCCATTGGTTTAACAAAGGTTACGACAGATCAAATTTTTATTGTTGCACACGTAGTATAGTTGGTTACTTATCTTTTAGAAGATAAAACGTGGGCTCAACCGGGATTTGAACCCGGGACCTCTCGCACCCAAAGCGAGAATCATACCCCTAGACCATTGAGCCATTGGTTTAACAAAGGTTACGACAGATCAAATTTTTATTGTTGCACACGTGGTATAGTTGGTTACTTATCTTATAGAAGATAAAACGTGGGCTCAACCGGGATTTGAACCCGGGACCTCTCGCACCCTAAGCGAAAATCATACCCCTAGACCATTGAGCCATTGGTTTAACAATGATTACGACAGATCAAATTTTTAATGTTTCACACATGGTATAAATGGTTTCTTATCTTTTATAAGATAAAAGATGGGCTCAACCGGGATTTGAACCCGGGACCTCTCGCACCCAAAGCGAGAATCATACCCCTAGACCATTGAGCCATTGGTTTAACAAAGGTTACGACAGCTAAAATTTTTATTGTTGCCCACAAGGTATAGTTGGTTACTTACCTTATAGAAGATAAAAGGTGGGCTCAACCGGGATTTAAACCCGGGACCTCTCGCACCCAAAGCGAGAATCATACCCCTAGACCATTGAGCCATTGGTTTAACAATGATTACGACAGATTAAATTTTTAATGTTGCACAAGTGGTAAAGTTGGTTACTTATTTTTAGACGATAAAAGATGGGCTCAACCGGGATTTGAACCCGAGACCTCTCGCACCCAAAGCGAGAATCATACCCCTAGACCATTGAGCCGTTGGTTTAAGAAAGGAAGCGTCAGATCTAATTTTTAATGTTGCACACATGGTATAATTGGTTTCTTATCTTTTAGAAGATAAAAGATGGGCTCAACCGGGATTTGAACGCGGGACCTCTCGCACCCAAAGCGAGAATCATACCCCTAGACCATTGAGCCATTGGTTTAACAATGATTACGACAGATTAAATTTTTAATGTTGCACAAGTGGTAAAGTTGCTTACTTATCTTATAGAAGATAAAAGGAGGGCTTAACCGGGATTTGAACCCGGGACCTCTCGCACCCAAAGCGAGAATCATACCCCTAGACCATTGAGCCATTGGTTTAACAAAGGTTACTACAGATCAAATTTTTATTGTTGCACTCATGGTATATTTGGTTTCTTATCTTATAGAAGATAAAACGTGGGCTCAACCGGGATTTGAACCCGGGACCTCTCGCACCCAAAGCGAGAATCATACCCCTAGACCATTAAGCCATTGGTTTAACAAAGGTTACGACAGATCAAATTTTTATTGTTGCACACGTTGTATAGTTGGTTACTTATCTTATAGAAGATAAAAGGTGGGTCCAACTGGGATTTGAACCCGGGACGTCTCGCATTCAAAGCGAGAATCATACCCCTAGACCATTGAGCCATTGGTTTAACAAAGGTTACTACAGATCAAATTTTTATTGTTGCACTCATGATATATTTGGTTTCTTATCTTATAGAAGATAAAACGTGGGCTCAACTGGGATTTGAACCCTTAACCTCTCGTACCGAATACGTGTTATATATGTTTTTTTGTATCTCTTAGACATTCTTAAACATAAAAGTATTTTAAATTTTCAACAGAATCATTTAATTTATTGGATAAATTGTTTTTATCATGTACATGCTTGTTTTATTGTAACGTTTATTTGTTGATTAATGGTAGATAAACACCCAAAATTGATTTTTATTTTAAATTGTAAAATAAAATTATTCATTTTAATAATAATTATTAAAAGAGTTTAGTTAATATTTTATTTGTGCCAGTGAATTGCAACTTCTAACAATTGATTAAAAGTACGAATCGTTCAATAATAGATTGAACTAATTTAGCAATCTAAATTGAATAATATATTAATGATTAGATAATATTTGCCTGCGTTGTATTAATTGATAATTGGGTTGCCTACGGTAGAGCTTTACTGGAAAGATTTTTTGCGAACCGGGTTTGCTATGCGCATGGCTACCCGCGAAAATCCCATGTGTAAAATCGCAGTGTGCGGTTTCTCCGGCAGAAACCAACTAAAATCTGGCGCGGAACAATCTCCCCTCCTGTCGGTGGTATGTGATAGAAATGATTTCGTTCGTGTCAATTAAGTGGTTTATTACATTAATGAGCACCCTTTATGTCACCATAGGTAAGTACGCATCAATAATTAAATTAAATTTACACGTGCCAGTCAGTGATTCAATTTACATTATTAACAAGTGGTTTAGTTTTTAATAAATAAATTATTTGACAAATGCAGATGAAAATAAATAATCTGAGTATAATTATTCTATAGTAAGTCGTGTGATATTATTTTCTGTGTGATATAATTGATATATTTTATATAATTTGAATTTTTAAAAGTTCGTATAAATTTATTACGACGTATATATTTTTTTATTAATCTTTAAGCATGTAAATATTGAAGTAGTTTGAAATTGAAAACAATAATTATTAATAGAGTTTAAAGAGTTTAAAATTTATTGTTTAATTGAATGTTACAATTATTTTAATATTTAATGTATTTAGAAACTGTTTAAATATTTTAACTGCTTATAGTGTGGATAATTATTTAAAAAATTAAAATATCTAGTGATGTTTCAATAATTAATTTCATAATATTAATGATATATTATTAATAATTAATTTTTAATTACACTTCTGAATTTAATTTTAATATGCTTTCGATTTTGATTAAATGGACGAGGCAGGATATTAATTTCAGAAGTCGTTAACGTTATCTACATTATAAAAACAATTTACGAGATTTTCGCCAACCCCAATAAAACCGGATAAGGGTCCAAAAGCAACGCAATTTTCGGGATGTATTCGAGCTCCAGTTAGGATATTGTTTATTATTATGTCGATTGTTATGAGTTAATAGCAAAATGGCAATTGTTGGCGCAAGTTCATATCCGTTATAATGGCTCGTAAAGTTCATTGTAAAACGCAATAACTGTTTATTAAGTAAAAAATGAAATAAAATGAAGTTAATGATGTTGGTTTGACAGTGGACTAAAAATAAATTGATTTAGTATTTTTGCTTTATTAAGTATTGTACTTAGTAGTTTTGTGTATGATTAGATTGATTGATTGCAATCAATGTTGTGTTATTGTAACGGTGAGGAAATTATGGTATTTACTCAATGTGGGTTAATAGGAATCTTACCGACTGCGATAATTATGTTGTCTTTTTGTATTTTAAATATTATTCTCTACGTATTTTGAAATTAGTTGTACTACTCGGGACGAATTTAGGATTGTTATTAATATCGGCAAGATTTTTGGTATTATATCTAAGAAAGCATTTTAGAAATTTAATATTTGATCTATAAAGATTAAAACTAAAGTTGTGTATTTATTGTCTATAATTTATTTTAAAATTGAGTATAACACAATATATAGTGGTATCCAAACCATGAAAATTTATATGGTATAATTAAACAATATTTATCCTTTGAATATGCTTAATGAACTATAAATATTAGTACGCAGGCTGTTCACGATTGGAAGTTTTAATTAAAACCTCACGCTGTTTTAATCGAAAGAATATCTTCCACATGCACATCTCTTTCCCCCTCTATCCTTCCCCGTCCGGATTATCCCTCTGCTTAATCAAGGGCTCGCGCGCCCGTATGTGTGTGGGTTGGGAAATGTTAAAGGTTAAAGAGTTTCCTCCGAGTTTCCTCTATCCTACGCCGGCCGACCTCTCAGATCTCCTGGAAATCCTCGGGGATTGCGGACGTGTGTTCAACAAATACTCCATATAAATTTCATCCTGGCCGATTATCCCCCTTAATATTTTCCGTGGCGCACTCTATCATGACCCCTTCGGCTCCGATAACTTTCCGAAAGTTTCCGCTCCGCGTGAAATCCCCCATAAAAATGCATTAAATGTCTTTAAATAAAATTTATTTTCGAGTATTCCTATGGCCGAGGGTGTTATCGAATAAACGTTGGCTACTTTGGGAATCTATAAAAGCTTTACGACCCAATAACACTAAAATATAGAGCGTGCGAAATGAAAAAAAGAAACAATTTGTTGTTTGTATTCAATTAAATTTCCATCTAAATTATATGTAGTTTTTGTTAATTAGGAAGTTTGATACGCTATACCAGAAGTTGTAACGAGGAACGTGTGCAATTAATGACGGTTTGAAGTAACGTCAGCCCTCGGGAAGGGCTGGTGAACCTCCGTAGATGAGTAAAGGGAAGAGATGTTAACGCATCTCCATGACAACCACTCACTCTGCACTACTTATTTTTATAATGGGGGCAATTCTTGAAACATTCCTTTTTCCTGGGCTTCCTTACATCTGAATTTTCACGAACTACAGATGTCGACTAGGAATACGTTAACCTTTTTTTGCTTTTCAATCACCTGCTACGAACGTTAGCAAATTTAAAAAGTAATTTAGTAATAATAAATGTGTATAAATTATAAATAGCTAAATAAACAACAATGTAGTCCTAATTAGACATACTTAATAAAATTAAAAACAAAACTTTCCTCCAAAGTTTTATTTTGTTAATTTGTTCTATTGATAAGAAGTTTGAGTAAAACTGGGCGTGCAATTACAGTGTTTTTAAATGTTTGAAATGAAGAATTCATAAATTAGATTTGTTTTCTATACAATTCTCCTAATTACGAAAATAAATATTTATGCTTTCAACAAAATACAATCATATTTTAGACCAATTAACATACAAATTTGATGATTTTTAAATAATAAGAACCGTAAAATTTTGTTATTAACATGAATAACTATAAGTTAGATACATAACAAATATTGAAATAGGTGTGTTCAAAAGACAATTCAGATTGTAAAATTATTTTCTGTCTCTTAGAATAAAAGAGTATAGAAATTAATTAAAATATAGAAGATTTTAACGTTGAACTATAAGCAAAAATCAATATTAATTTAATGAGTTTTAACATTAATCTTTCATGCATATTATCAGGAATGCAGTCATTCTTTCACGTCTTAATTGATGTTCATATAATAATTGTATAATTATTGGAGTTGATAATTTCGATAGTGCATCCAATAGGATACTATTAGGAAAATTTAGTTCAACACTTTACACAACAGATGGCACTTTAATAAACATTTAACATAAAATTTGCTTCACTTGTCAAATGTAGAAATTCAGTTTAAACTGTACAATTTGGGAATTTATTCCTTAAAAATAATATTATCCAAATATAAACCTTCGCAGTTACAGCACTAATTTATTCAAACACTCCATGATGGCGGCCATTTCGTGATTGTTATTTTCTTTCAAATGCGTCTATTAATGTACACTTAAGATTTGAGATAACTTAAAAAGAAACAAGTCTATAGGAGTTAAATCAGGATTGCGTGGAGACTAATTTATGCCACGTCTTTTAGAGATCAAGAATAATTTAACTTTGAGCTTTAATTCTTGTGCTAATTAAATTTTGCAGAAGTACGGCTTTAGTGTTTTTTGTGCATTCTACGATCTAGGTACATTTTAAGCGCTTGGAATTGTAACGAACACACAGGTTAACATTCACCATTTACGTTCTCTGTAGTTCTTGATGATCTTGGTCGATCAATTTTCAATTTTTGGTTTTTCCAACATTATACTAGTGTCTTCAAACTCCTTCACCTTTCTTTAAATTAGGGGTATGCTTGGCGCCTTACTTAAGTGGCGAAAAGATCTGCTACAGTCTCCGAATCACAATTTCTGTAAAACTCTCACACGCACAAAACGCGATCCGCTTCCGAGAAACGCTCCATAGCGTCATTTTGATTATTGTTATCTTCAAACCAGATGCCCAAATATTGGTACTCTTCGATTCTGTTGGTTTCTATAGACAGGTCTGGGATATTATTGTTATGCGTCTTGGTCACAATCATATATTTAGTTTTCTTTAGATTTAGCTTCGATCCGTAGTGGTTTGATACAGCATTAACTTCTTGAAGCATATTTTTAAGATCCATGTTACTGGTTGCTATTAGCACAGTATCGTCGGTATACCGAAAATTGTTAATCGTTCTTCAGTTGATTATTATCCCTCCAGAACTTTCTGTCAAAGTTTCTTTAAAAATGTATTCTGCGTACATATTGAACAAGATAGGGGATAGTACGTATCCTTGCCTAACGCCTCTTCGGATTTCGATCTCTTTGGATTGTTGTCAATCGACTTTTATAACAGCTTTCTGGTTCCAATATAAGTTTTTAATTAGACGGATATCGTTCGAGTCAAGCCCCTTTTCTTCTAGGATGTTCATCAATTTATCATGAAGTAGTTTATCACATGCCTTTTTGTAGTCAATACAGCATAGACATAAATTTACATTCATATCAAGGCATCGTTGAACCAAGACATTCATACCGAAAAGGCTTCTCGTGTGCCAAGATTGTTGCGGAATCCAAATTGTGTCTCGCTTATATCGGCATCTAATTTTTTATATATATACGATTGTGAATGAATTTGAAAAGAATTTTTAGAGTATGACTCATCAGGCTAATTGTTCTATAGTCTGAGCAATCTTTAGCATTATCTTTCTTTGGTAGAAGAATGAAAGCACTTTTCAGCCATTCTTGTGGTATGTTAGCACTACTATAGATGTTATTTTTTCAGTTGGCAGCATTCAATCAGTCTTTCTCCTCTCTCGTTTGTCACACCAAGTGCTCATAGACCTATACATCCTCTAACCTGACCTTCACCTACTTTCGCATTTAGATCTCCTAAAACAATCGTGGGTCTTGGTTTTTTGCGATTTTTAGCAGTGAATATAGACGGTCATAGAACTCGTCTATCTCATTATCGCTTTTATCGGTTGCTGGTGTATATATTTGGATTATATTAAGTTTGCATGTTTGGGATTTAAGTTGAACCTTTATTATTTTCTTTTTGTTAGAATAATGGCAACCCCATATGTGTGTTTTTGGTTAACTCCTCCGAAATAATAAATGTGGTGGTCATTGATGATACAATCTCCACTTACCGACCATTGCACATCACTAACCCCTAAAATATCTATGTTTATTCTCTTCTCTTTCTCCTCTATTACGTTGTGTATCTTCCCTGCTTGGTACATACTTATCACATTCCATGTTGCTATTTTAATTTTTGGGTTATTCAAGTCTTTTCCCCCCCCCCGGAGATCCGAAATGGGGAATTGAAGCTCCGGATATTAATTTCGAATTAAATATTACCATTTTTACTTTCCCTATATAGTATATGGTATATAGGGGAAGTATTGTTTTCGTGCGTGAAAATGTCTGTGGGCGCTGTATCTCAAAAACGAATGATCCCATTGGCATGAAACTTTACACATAAGGTTTTATCATTAAAAACTGGAACTGAAAAGCTGAAAACCGCAAGTAGATGTTTACTAGATTTTTAGTTTTTTCTCAATTTGAAAAACATTACATAACTTTTTAAACAAAAATTAAAGGCAATGAGAAACTGAACAAGTTTTATTAAAACATATGTTGTTAAACAATGTTTGATGATGTTTTACTGATTGTTGTACATATAAATATAAACTTTAATTACTTATAATCTCGCGGTTTCCTATAAAATTAATTACAAAACAGAAATTATGTTATGCTTTGCTCTAAATGGAGAGAAGAAGGGTAACCTAAGTTGGTTGATTAAGAAGATAATTCAGATTTAAAGAATATTTTTAACAATTATTAATTGATTTTCCATAACTTAGGACTAAAATTTTTTTTTAAGTTTTAGAATATATTTTTTTTGCACTCAAAATTCTAAATTTTGGGAGAATTTTCTTCAATTTTGCAGTTTATAAAAGTTTTTTTTTTGAGGTCACCAAATTTAATTTTTTTCTTTGTAATTTCTACATATTTTACTCTAAATGACGAGAATTGTTCTCGAAGTTTTTTTACAATTTTTGAACAGAATTTTTGTAGAATCTCATCAATTTCTCATCAGTTTTCTAAAATGTTTCTCCTTAATTCTACAATCATCTAGCACTTATCTTCTAGATGATTATAATTTTCCATTCATTCCTCTTCGATATTGAGAAAATATTTTTCCATTATTTTCATTAAATTCCCTAGCTTTTCTCTAAATTAAAAAAAAATTGAAGCTTCCCAAATCTAACTTTTTGTTTTATTTTGGAATTTGCAAGTATATTCTTATACAAATGACAAGAATTATCTTAAAAGTTTGTATTCTACAAATGACGATAATTATCCTAAAAATGTATACAATTTTTAAGAAACATTCCTTTTTTAGAATTGTTCGATAAGTTCTGCCAGCATTTTTTATTTCAGATTTTACGAATTTAGGTTTCCAAATTTCCCAAAATTTTTCTTTTAGTTTTCCCTATTTCTCACCCTTTTTTTTCCAAATTTCAAATATTTTCCTCAAGATATTTACAATTTTTCAGAAGAATTTTAATTTCTCTAGACTTCCTTCTCAAGATTTACAACATCTCTTCTAAATTAGAGAATTTTCTTCCATATTCCTATTTTTTTCATAATAATATAAATAATAATTTTCCAGCAGCTTTTCTAACTAGAATTAGATTTCTAGAACTTTTCTTTAACTTCTTAACTCTGTAAAATATATTTAATGATTTTATAATCTTCCCGTAGTTTATCTTTAAAATTTTTCTTGAGGTTTTCAAGTTGAGAAATGTATAATTTTCTTCACTAAATGCCGAAAATTTTTCTTAAAGTTTTATTTATAGTTTAAAATATTTTTAATTGTAAATAGTAGAACATGTTATTGGTTGGAGGTTGGGAGGTTCTTATAATTTATTTTTCAGGTTTCAAAAATTCTTTTCCAAATTCTGAGAAGTTTCTATGAGGGTTTTAAAATTCAATAATAATTTGTATTTTCAGAATTTTTCAGATTTCAAGAATTCTTTTTCATATTGCAAAAATTTTCTTCAAACATTTTTTATTTTTAGAATTTTCTTGGGGGTTCAAATTTTCTAAAATCATACAAAATGGCAAGAATTTCCCTGAAGATTTCAATTTTTCTGCATCGTCATTTTCAATTTCTTCTAAGGATTTTTCCTTTAGATTACCAGAATTTTCCATTAATTCCTCTACTAAATTGCGAGAATATTTTTTTAAGGTTTTAGAATTCTTTTAAGAATTTTCTGAGGTTTTTAAATTTTACAATAATGTTTAGTTTTCTTTTTGAAAATAGTGAGAATTTGTCACGTGACTTTTTCAATTTTTCAGCAGCATTTTTTGGATAGAATTATTAAGTATTTTTTTCAGCATTTCCATTTCCTTTTCCAGGAATCCATAATTCGACAATTTTCCTGCAGTTGTTTCTTCCAGATTAGTAAATTTCTTCCTTCGGATTTTAAAAGTTGTTTGAATTTTTACAATTTTTCATCACCATTTTTTTCTAGAATTTTTCAGAAATTTCTTCTTCGAAATCACAGAGTTTTGCAGTATTTTCCCCTCTAAAAATTCAATAATTTCCTTTCATATTTTTACAATTTATCAGCAGTTTTTCAAGATTACCATCATTTTCGAGAAAGATTTTTACAATGCTTGAGTAGAATTTTTCAGTAAGTTAGTCCCTAGGTTATTAAGATAGTTTTCGAGAAAAATATAGGGAAAGTACTATGATGGCCACATCACCATTTTTACTATTACTATAATGATTTTTTCTGGCTATATCCTTGCTGATAATTGGGTTGTTCTTTTTAAACACTCGCTCACGATTTACTAATTGAAGGGCAAAATAGAAGCCACCTATCCACCCTACATATACATTTAAATTAAAATTACTAATTGGTGTGCGGTTTGTAAAAACACGAAAATGATACAAAACAAATAATAATACGTAATATTTTAGTTAGTTAAAAAAATATTTGTAAGATTTAAATCTTTTTTTTAATAATTAAAATATAAACATTGTTTTAATTAATTATTAATTGATTGCAATAAAAATAGTTTAAAATTTATTAAGTTTACAATATTGATCGTGTGAAATTTTCTCGACAAAACCCTTGTGGATATTTTACTGATTGGAGGGTGGATTAGAGGCCACCCACCCACCCTACTATATACAAAATCTTCAATTATTGTTCGACTTTCAGTTTGCAAGAAAATAAACGTGGGTGGCTTTAAATCCACCCTCCAATTATTAAAAAATATGTTAATATTATTACTAATTTATTAATTATAATAAACTTGATATACTAATTGGCATTATTTATTATTTTGTGCACTTTTTAAAAGAAATCTCGCTTATGTTTTACTGATTGGAGGGTGGGATAGAGGCCACCCACCCACCCTACATATACATAATAATTTAAACCACTGATCGCCGCGCGGTTTTTTGTAAATTAAACACTAAAAAAAATGGTGATGTGGCCATCAGAGTACTTTCCCTATAGTTTTTTTCGAAGACTATAGGTTTGATCAAAAAGGCTCAATTTTGAATTCATTCCAATTATTTGTTATATAAATTTCAATTAACTCCTAAAGTGTATTAGCAATAACAAACAAAAATGTCAAAATTATTAAGTAAAGAACTTTTTTAAAAATATATTTTAATGTATGGTGAATGGGTTGCTCCTAACCCACTCCCTAATCAGTAACACATAAGCAAGGGTTTTAATTAAAAGTGGTAAAACCTAAAGAAATATAACATTAGTACAAAATTTAATAGATTTATTCAAACAAATTTTTCAAATAATTTTTGATGATCTTTTACCGATTGAAGAGTAGGATAGAGGACACCCGCCCACCCTACATATACATATTAACTTTAATTACTGAGGCGATCTTTAATTTATTTATAACTTTAATTACAAATTTTGAATAAAAGAAAATTGACGAAGTAAAATTTTTCAGCGAAAAATTTTGGAAAGTTTTAGGATTTATAAATATTCAATTAGAAAACCCTAGAACGTTTAAAAAACGAATCATAATTTGAAACGGAAATTTGAAAATGTAAAGAATTTACTGGAAAATTGTGAAATTGCAGAAAAAGTTCTTAACTTTTTTTTACTTTCCCTATATGAAATATAGGGGAAGTATTGTGATCGTGATTTTTTTTTGAAAAATTTTTTTTGCGGAAATATCCGTTTTGAGGTCCCCTGAGTCCATTGCACTAATTTCTGGAAAAAAAAATTTTGTGTCTGTGTGTGTGTCTGTCTGTCTGTCTGTCTGTCTGTCTGTCGGTGGGTGCTGTATCTCAAAAACGAATAATCCGATTGAGATGAAACATTAAACTTAAGGTTTTATCTTTAAAAACTGGAACTGAAAAGCTTTTGGTAAACATTCGTAGACCGGAAGTGGATGTTTACTCGAGACGTTTTTTTGTTTTTTGGTAAGATTTTTCTAAATATGAAAAATTTTAAAAAAGGGTTCAAACAAAAGTTAAAGAGAATAAAAAACTGAACAAGTTTTATTTAAACATATTTTTCACAATATCTTTAACTTTTGAGAAAAAAAATAAAAACTAAAAATTTAGATATTTTTTGACAATTGCTAATTAACTGTTGGAGTTACATGAAATTTATATAACAAATAATTGTAGAGAATTAAAAAATGAATAAATTATTAAGAATAGCCTTTTTGCATAAATCTCATAGTTTTCGAGAAAAATATAGGGAAAGTACTATGATGGACACATCACCATTTTTGAATTTGAATTTAAAAAAAAAATCTGTAACTTTCAAAAAAAATCTAGAGATTCGGATTTTATAATGATAAAAATTAAAGAAGTTACTGGAAATTTCTAAAATTTAAAGTTTATAAAGCAAATTCTGAAAGCGTAGAAGTAAAAAAATTGGAAATTTTTAGGAATCTGATGAAAAATTGCTAGACAATCTGAAATACTTGAAGAAAATCCTAAGAAATTAGAAGACATATTTGTAGATTTCTAACAAGTTTTTGGATCTGTAAGAGAAATTGTTAAAATAATTTAAAACTCTTGATCAAACTTCGGATTTCTGGAAAAATCTGGAAAAAGGAAAATATTAGAAATCTTTATGAAATGATTCTAAAGAGAAATTGCTCGAAAATTTAGGAATAATCGAAGAAATGTTTAAAATATTAAGGTAATTCCTCAAGAATGGAATAAAAGTAGTTGTAAAATCCTGGAATTTTAGAAATAAATTGCCGAAACAGTTTACTGTGCTTATTTACAAATAAATATTTACACTCGTCATAAAAAATATAATTCACATCATAGTAAGTGTAACGTCAGAATTTCAATACGAAATGGACATTTGTTTTATAAGCCTAAACTAAATTTGGGAATGATGAAACAAAATGAAAGATTCTAGGAATCTAAAAAGATACTGCTATAAATTTTCTTTAAGAAATTCAGAAAGGAGAGCTTTCTGAGACTGGAAGAAAGGTTGCTGGAATATTATTAAAATCTGACAAATTTAGAAAGACGGAAATATTTTCAAACCTTAGAGCCTATGAATATATAAATCTAAGTCTAAAAATAATTTTATAATTTCGGGAATCTAAAAAAAATTATTTCTAGAAATTTGGTGACAAGAAAATTCTTAAAATTTTGAATATAAATTGCTAGAAACCTTCGAAAACGAATTTGCAAATTTGGTAGAAAAATATTTGGTAATTCTAGTAATCTAAATAAAATTATATTAAAATATTTTGGCCCCACGAAGAAAATTCTAGAAATTTGGAAGGGAAATTTCTGGAAGGAGAAAATTCTAAAATTCGAAAATTTTTGAAATATTCAAAATGAATTGATGAAAAATTTATAATTACTTCGAAACAAATTCAAAAAATATTGGAAAGCATTTTTGAATTAAAAATAATTATTAATAAAACAAAAATTAAATTTGTAACAGAAATTGGAGATTGTAAAAGAAATAACTGGACAATTTTAGACATCTGAAAAGTTTTCAACTTTTATCATAAATTCTAGAAATCTGAAAAAAAAAAATTCAAAAGTTTAGAATGTTAAAGAGAAAATTCTGGAATTTTCAAAAAATTTTACAGAATTGGATTTTATAATGATAAAAATTAAAGAAGTGTGTAGAAAGTTCTAAAAATCTAAATTTAAAATCTGAAAATCTAGAAAAAAAAAATTGGAAATTTTTAGGAATCTGAAGAAAAATTTGAAATACTTACACATTCTAAGAATTTGGAAGAGATATTCCTAGATTTCTAGCAAGTTTTTGGAAGTCCAGAGAAAAAACTGTCAGAAAAGTCGAGAAACAAATTATTAAAAAATAAATTTTTCAAGGGAATTTGAAAAAAAACTTTTTAATATTTTTTAGAAACTTTGCAAAAAAATTCCTAAAGACTGGAGTAAAATAAGCTGTAAAATTCTATAAATGTGGAAGGCTTTAAAAACCTGGAAAATAAATTACCAAAATAGTTTATAAGCCTAAAGCAAAGTTTGGAAATCTGATAGAAACATTCTGCTGGAAATTTTTCTTCAACAATTTTTTATAATTGTAAAGAAAGCTTGTGGAGACTGAAAGAAATGTTGCTGGAAAAGTCCACAGACATATTTACATACCTTAGAGCCTATGAATATATAAATCTAAGTCTAAAAAATGGCAATTCTAGAAATCTATAAAGAAATAATTTGAAAATTCTGGAATAGAAAATTCTAGAAATTTGTTGAACAATTTTTAATATTTGGGAAATAATTGCTGATAGAAGAATTCTTGGTAATTCTAGGAATATAAAAACAAATTATTAGAAAATTTTGGAACCCTTGAAGAAAATTCTAGAAATTTGGAAGGACATGGAAAAAATTCAAAAAAAAAATCGAAAATTATCGAAATGTTGAAAATATAAACAATATCCAATAATATTGTAGAACATTTTTGAATTTTTTTATGAATTATAAATAATTAATTAGAAAAAAGATTATATATTGTAAATTAATAAAAAAATATATACACGGCATTTAATCAAGCCTAAATATGATTAAGTATAAAAAGTAATTTATATTTAAACTTTAATTTGGATTATGCAGGTTTTACTGTTTTTGCAGCAAAATCATCAACATTTATTATTTAAAGTTATCATGTATATGAAAAGTGGGCGGGTGGCCTCTAACCCACCCTCCAATCAGTAAATTATAAGCGAGTGTTTTAATTAAAATAAAATTGTAAAATGCAAAGAAGCAAAAAAAAAATGGCGATCACAGTAATTTCCTTACATTTTTCTCACAAATAGGCTATTCCTAATAATTTGCTCAATTTTAGATTCTTTACAAATAATTGTTGTATAAATTTCATGTCACTCCTATAGTTTATTAGCAATAGGCAAAAATTATCAAAATATTTAATTTTTATTTTTTTTCTCACAAATTAAGAAAATAAACTAAAATACTAAACAAAATAAGTGGTATAGGGTAAAGATAGTACTTCCAGTAGTAATTAGAGCCTTCTAATGGTTCGAAACTAGTACAAAAATAAATATAATTACTACTGGAAGTACTATCTTTACCCTATACCACTTATTTTGTTTAGTATTCAGATTAAACTTGAGACCAACTACGTAAGTCAACATTTACGAAACGACAACCAATAACACTATAATTTTAAAGAATTTTAGTGTTTTTAAAATGATACCTACTCTGAGAACTCCAATGTTATCATGAAAGCCAGCTAGTTTACGAAGAAATTTAGAATAATCTGTACACCTTTTAGGTATTGAAATTTATTTATTATGGATAATAATAAATAATAGAATAGATAAGTAATAGATACCTATAAATATCTAATATAACATTCTCCCAGTATTTAAGAACAACTACGAAACGACAAATAAGAATACTCTTTAATCTTAAGGAATTTAATTTTTAAATAAGGGGTATATTTGGCGCCTTATTTAAGTGGCGAAAATCTCTGCTACAGTCGCCGAAAAACAATTTCGGTAAAACTCTCAAACGCACAACGCGCGGTTTGCTACCGAGTAACAAACCATAACGGCTAAATTATCTTTAAAATTTAATGAAAGCTTTGACAAGAACTGTTATTCTATAAATTGATGTTGATTTGTTTGAATCTAAAAGTACACTAGATATTTTACTTTTGAAAAGGTTCAACAAAATATTTTCTTCGCACTTTTAAAGAAAGATCATTAGTGCTTTATTCATCAAATTATTTTGATCTTTATGTAACTCAATCAATTAATAATTTATAAGATCATCTTTATGGATATACGTTTTCAATTTTCAGGGACACTGATGGTAAAATTTTTATTTCCTTTCCTCTGTTACTGTTTGAGATTAATTGTCAAGTTAAGGAAAAAATGCTGATAGTCAAGAGAAGAGTTGTTTTAAGCTATACTTCAACAGTATACACATACTGTTGAAGTATAGCATAAGGGGTGTTTAAATGAAAAGGTACGAAACGACTCTGTGAATGTAAATGAAGTCTTTATTAAGAGTATACACAAGACATGGAAAAAGCAGGGCGATATGTCTGAGCTGTAGGGGTATATAGTCAAGCGGTTCTCATTTGAATTATGCTAATTCTGCGTGTTTGACCTTGGAGACGTGTGGACGCGCGTTATCTAGGAGCAGAACCATACCCTCCGAGAACAGCCCCGGTCTTTTGTTCGTGATGGACTCGCAGTACTCATCGAAGTTAATAGTTCTTCTATGCTTGAACAATTCAAAAAGTAGTAGGCTCCGGTTTAACTCGAACGCAGTGAAGGACTGTGTCTTGTCACAGCCACAGGATTTCTGAGATCATTCTGCTTGTTAATCAAAGGAATAATTTGTGTTGAATCCTATTACACCCTCCAATCAGTAAAACAGTCACAAGGGTTGTACGAAAACATTTTTCAATAATAAAATCATGTTTAAATTATTTATTGAATAATCATAATTAAATTGATTCGGTTGTTCTTTTTAAACACTCGTTCACCATTTACTAATTGGAGGGCGAAATAGAAGCCACCTATCCACCCTACATATACATTTAAATTAAAATTACTAATTGGCTTGCGGTTTGTAAAAAAACAAACTCGATTATGATATAAACAAAAATCCACCTTTTAATAATTAAAATATACACTGTTTAATTTAATTATTTATCGATTGCAATAAAATTAATTTACAATTTATTAAGTTTACAATATTAATCGTGTGAAATTTTCGACAAAACTGGATATTTTACTGATTGGAGGGTAGATTAGAGGCCTCCCACCCTACTATTACAAAACAAAAACTTCAATTATTTTTCGACTTTTAGTTTGCAAGAAAATAAACGTTACAATTGTTGATACCAACAAAACCAACAAATTATATATATGGGTAAATGAGTGGGTGGCTTTAAATCCACCCTCCAATTATTAAAATATATGTTTATATTATTACTAATTAATTAATTATAATAAACTTGATATACTAATCATGGCATTATTTATTATTTTGTGCACTTTTTAAAAGAAATCTCGCTTATGTTTTACTGATTGGAGAGTGGGATGGAGGCCACCCACCCACCCTACATATACATAATAACTTAAACTACTGATCGCTGCGCGTTCTGTTATAAATTTAACACTAAAATTACTGACGAAATGCTTTAAAAATTATTTTAATCTGAATTTTTAATAAGTTTTACAAGATGACAGGTTTTTTGGTGTGTTTACATGAAGAAGAATAAAATTTAACAGTTGACAGTTTAGAATTCAATTGTTAATTGGTTATAAAAAAATCTCTTAATTAATACAATATCAACATTGAATGTTCTGCAACACGCGAAATGATTAGTAATTGAAGATGTTGCGTGTATGTAGGGTGGGTGGGTGGCCTGTATCCTACCCTTCAATCAGTAAAACATAAGCGAGAGTTCTTTAAAAAAAGTGCACAAAATAATAAATAATCCGATGTTTTGTATATCAAGTGCGGGTTTTTTAATGTTTTAATAATTTAATAAAAAATAAATTGGAGGGTAGGATAGAGGCCACCCACCCACCCTACATATACACAATAACTTAAACTACTTATAGTCGCGAGGTTGGTTATAAATTAAATATTAAAATTACGAAGAAGTGCTTTAAAAAATATTTTAATCTGAACGTTTCACAAGATAAATGTTATTTGGTGTGTTTACATATAAAAGAATAAAATTTAACAGTTGAACGTTTAAAATTGTCAATTGATAATTAATAGATGAAATTTATAAAAATCACTTCATATATTAGCTTTGATTAATACAATATTAACATGGAAGTTCTGCAACAGGTAAGACGAATAGTGGTTGAAGATGTTAGGTCTATCTAGGGTGGGTGGGTGGTCTCTATCCCACCCTCTGATAATTCATAACCACAGTGTCGTTTCGTACCTTGTCATTTGAACACCTCTAATACAATGGAAGAACTTTCTTAAATACTGGGTGAGTGTTATATTACGTATTTACATGTATCTATTACTTATCTATTCTATTAATTACATTAATTATTATCCATAATAAATAAATTTTAATTCCCAAAAGGGGTGCAGGTTATTTTAAATTTCTTTGGAAATTAGAAGCTTTTCATGATAACCAGAGATACCAGAGTAGAAACAGTAAAATTTTTTAAAATTATAGAGTGTTATTGGTTGTCGTTTCGTAATTGTTGACTTACGTTGTTGGTCTCAAGTTTAATCTGAATACTGAACAAAATAAGATTTTAATACTGGATCATATACTTTGGAACAGCAGTGAACATGATATGTGAGTTTAAGTGAAAGAACATTTAACGTAAATATTGTCAGCATTCTAAAGGTGACAATGTTTGTATTCTTTTTTATATGATATTTATATATGTTTTGTGTCAGCTTTTTTGTTATTTTTTTTTTTCTAAGCATATATAATAAAGCCAATGTTAGAATGACGATGATGAAATATATCATTTTTTGCGCCATAAAAAGTCAAAGCATTCTATGTTGTTTCTTGTTTACGTAATTCCCATTTAGCCCTTAAATGGTGTATTCATTCAGAATACATTTTGGATTTTATCGTATCATAGTTTCAAGCAGAACTTGGTCTTTGAATTCTATAAGGGCATACCTGTCAACTTTAGAATGTTTCAGCTGAAATATTTTCATCTTAGATAGATTTTTTTGGTTTATTTATCGTATCAATTTTGAAATATCATAGTTGAAACACGTGAGATGAAAGTACGTGGTGATTAACAGTTGTATAAGACAAACTCGTTTTTGTAATATTTTTAACTAAACAAATGACGAAGAATAAATGTCGGAAGAAGTACCTTAAAGAATATAGACGATCACAAGATCAGGATTTGTTCTAAAATTCACTTAATAATTTAAAACCAGAAAATTAATATAAATTTTTCACCTCACAGTTCACCTATATTATGACTCGATTAAAGAGTTTATTTAAGGATAAAGACACCATTAAGGTGATACCTATTGTCTAAGAGTTGCACCGAATTCTAAAATTGGTTGGACAAACTACCGACAATTAGAGAATTGTTAACAGCAATAAAAAACAATAACAATGATAAACATGATATTATTGTTTCTCTGTTAGCAACAGCTACGCACCGGTTTTGACTCTTGATTTTGGGTCTCGTCGATGGTGCAGTTTAAGATAGTAAAATGGAATGTTACTACGTTTATAAACCTTCAGTTCAATTTAATATTGTTTCTATCCTCAGCGGAGAACTGGGGCAATGTAAACTCCGTAATAACATTCCCTTTCTCCGTTTTCAACTGCAAATCCAAAATAGATCGAAACCGGACCGAAGCTGTTGTTGATAGGGAAACAATAATTTACTATATTTAAGGATTACTCTTAAGTTCAAATGATCTTGGTGTTACTATCGTCAAATGAATTTTTAATTAATTGTGATTCAAATGAATGCCTAATTTTTTTTTAAAACATGGTAAATAAATTAGATATAGACATTAAATCACGCAAATTATTGATCGTACATCGCCAGGCAGACAACAGTCAATAGTCAAAACAGCTATGCCAAAAATTTTCCTTGTTGTCTCTGTTGTGATAGTAAGAATTATGGTGGTAGTTGTTGTAATATTGGGTCGTGCGAACAATCTTTAGACGAAATGAAATTATCAGAGCTGGAGGAGTTACGTAGGTGCCTCAAAAATGGCAGGATGCACATTTCTTCTTGCATCCTGCCATTTTTTTCTTACATCCATATCCTCGCGATAATTAGTATATTTAAATCAAAATTATTTATATTTTTATATTAGTTTTTCCAATAAACAACAGGTTTGGCAATGGGTTCCCCATTAAGTCCTCTACTGGCAGATTTGTTTAGGGCACATTAACCTAACATTCACAAAACAATACATTTCATTTTGATATAGATACGTGAATGATATAATTGCATGTTTCATTGGTACTTCCCGCCAATTGGATCAATTCTTAGATTTAATTAACAATATACTCGTACATCCAAAAATTAAATTCACACTTGAAAGCGAATAAAGTAACCAGAT
This sequence comes from Ontholestes murinus, assembly GCA_963969525.1. Classification (NCBI taxonomy): domain Eukaryota; kingdom Metazoa; phylum Arthropoda; class Insecta; order Coleoptera; family Staphylinidae; genus Ontholestes; species Ontholestes murinus. The sequence goes on from OZ018387.1 coordinate 95,265,731, forward strand.
CAACTTTTTGACATTACATTGATCCACAGTAATAACAAAATTTAATTTAATATCTACCAAAAACCTACCAATATAAATTCAACTATTCCATATAATTCTAACCATTTTTTTTTTATTTTTTTTTATCCTCACGAGGTGGTGTCGCTTAGCGTCCCTGCACTGCGGTCTCCGTTGTCCTTTTGTGCGCCTCTGGCTGTTTTACTCCTTTTGAACTCCTGTATCTTCTAAGAAGTCCAGGAGTTTCTGCCAGGGGATATTCTTTAGCTGTTCTACAGGAAGCATGGGCTTCCCGAGTTTCGCCTTGCGTTCTTGTTTGTATGCTTCGCAAGTGCACAGTAGGTGTTCGGGAGTTTCCTCTTCTTCCAGACACCCACGGCATAGGGGGCTTTTCTCAATGCCCATCCTATGTTTGTGCTTGTTCAGGTCACAGTGTCCAGTGACTAGTCCTGTGATTTTTCTTAGTTTCAGTCTGCTCAGTCTAGACAGCTTCAACATGCTGTCAGGTACCGGACCATCTAGGAAGAGTCTTGTGTGCCTCATTCCATTTTGGTTTTGCCATGCCTTTTTGTGCTCCTCTGCTAACTTGCGTCGGATTATTTCCTTTCCGGTTTCATGGGGTATACCGAAAGCGGGTTCAGGTCCTATGAATTCACCTGTTGCTCCTTGTTTAGCCAGCAAGTCGGCCCCCAAGTGTCCAATAATTTTTTGGTCCTTGGGTACCCATACTAGCTGTGTTTCTCTTGTTGTCGCCAGTGCGTCCAGTCTGTTTATGCAAGTCATGACCAGCCTGGACTGCACTATCGGTGAGGCTAGCGCTTTTATGGCTGCCTGGCTATCTGTCATAATGGTAATTGGTCCTTTTTTAAGTCCCGATTCCATTAAGTGATGAGCACACCAGTCAATGGCGGCTATTTCGGCCTGGAAGATAGAGGCATGCTTCCCCAGAGCAATCGCGAATTGTTTGCTCCGGTTGCAGCCTCCATAGATACCAGCCCCGGTTCCTTTAGTATTTTTGGCCCCGTCTGTGTACCAGATGGTTCCTTTTCTCGTTCCCGGGTATGTTCCATTTGTCCATTCACTCCGCTGTGGTATGATCGTTTTGAATCTGCGGGATGGGTGTACGATTTTGGTGAAATCGGACCTCATTGTTAGTGTCTCTTCTTCTTGTAGTACTTTAAATGTTGCCGGTCTTGAAGGCCCCATATTTAAAGTATGTCCATTTATGTGCATCCTATAGGCTGCCTGTCTAGCTTCCATTATTACAAATAAATGTAGTGGTGGTAGCGATAATATGTGTTCCATGGCTGCCGTGGGCGTTGTCCTCATTGCCCCAGTGATTAGCAGACACGCCTGTCTTTGCACTCTTTCGAGTTTTACTGCTGCACTTTTCTCCCCAAACGAGCGCCGCGTATGTCACTATAGGTCTTATGACCACAGTGTATAGCCATTTGGGTCTCAGTCCCCATGTGCGTCCTACCATTTTTCGGGTCGCAAAAAGTCCTCTCATGGTCTTTTTGCTGATGCTCTCTAGGTGGAAGTTGAAGTTCAATCTGGTATCAAGTATGACCCCCAAATATTTTACTTCATTTTTGATTGGAACTTCCATTTCATACATACGTAGTGATTTTATGTCATTGGTTTTTCGTCGCCTAGTAAAAGGGACGATCGCCGTTTTGACCGGGTTTACAGTTAACCCTTCATTCCTGCACCATCTTTCTACGGTATTTAGTGCCTTCTGCATCAAGTTTGATACAGTGGTCCCAAACTTCCCGCTTACTAGAATGGTCAGATCATCTGCATACCCCAGTGCATATATGCCCTGGCTTTCGAGTAGCAACAGAAGGTCTTCCATGACGAGGCACCATAGGAGCGGCGAGAGAACACCTCCCTGCGGGCACCCGCCAGCGACTAACGCTTCTGCTGTTTTTCCATATAGGGTAGTCGTCACAGTCCGACTTCTGAGCATCTTGTTTACCCATTGTCGGACTTGCGGGTTAATTCCTCTTTTCTCCATTGCTGTTGCTATGGAGTTGAAGGTTGTGTTGTCAAACGCCCCTTCAATATCCAGAAAGGCCCCTAACGCAACGTCTTTGCATTGTAGGGTCCTTTCGCATCTGCTCACTAGCTGGTGGATTGCTAGCTCGCATGACTTTCCCGCTTGGTAGGCATATTGTTGACGGTGTAGTGGCGAGTCCTTTAAAACTCCTTCCCGTATGTGCCTGTCTACTAGTTTTTCTAGTAGTTTTAACATAAATGATGACAAGCTGATCGGTCTGTAAGATTTAGCCTGGGCATATGAATCACGCCCTGGCTTAGGTATGAATACCACCTTTACAGTCCGCCAGCTGCTTGGGATGTATGAAAGGGCAAGGCTTGCTCTAAGGATTTCACATAGTGGTTTCCTCAGCGTTGCTATCCCCTTTTGTAGCATGATAGGATATATCCTGTCAGGACCTGGTGATTTGAATGGTTTGAACGTGTTAATTCCCCACTCAACGTCACCTGGTCTAATTATCGTTTTCGCTGTTTCCCAGTCCCGTTTTGGAGCCCCTTCGTTGAGCTCGCTTAGGTCCTCGGAAACAGGATTGTAAAGTATTGCAGAACCCGGGAAGTGCGTCTGCAGTAATACCTGCAGGGTCTCTTCTACCGAGTCTGTGTACTTTCCATTTTTGGTCTGCAGTGAGCCGATGTTCCCAGCATGATCTTTGCTGAGCGTCTTGAGTAGACGGGAGCTTGTGGGTTCACTTTCTATGTCCCCACAGAATTTTTGCCAAGATTCCCTCTTGGCTTTTTTAATGGCATTGTTATATGCCGTGAGGGCCGTTTTGTACTGCGCCGATTCACCGTTTCTCTTGGCTGTATTAAACAGTCTTCTGGTGCGTGCCTTAGCCCTATCAAGATCCTTGTTCCACCAGGTGACCCTGGTTGAGGTAGGTTTGATGCTGCACCATGAACTCTAACTCATGCGTTGTTCTCGCTACTGTTGGACAGTCCCCGATTCGGCTGGCTAGTACCTCTTTGTATAGGTCCCAGTCAGTTCTCCTCGGGTTTCTGTTTTGGATTTCAGATGCTTCTTCTGATTCGATATCGAATCGTATATATCGATGATCTGAGAGTGATGCTTCCTCAGATACATGCCAGTGTTTTACCATTTCACTTGCCTTGCGAGAGGCAAGTGTTATGTCAATTACTTCGCTTCGCACCGCGTTTACGAACGTGGGTACATTTCCAATATTTACTATTTGAATGTCATTCTCTAAGATAAAATCTAATAGTTTCTCACCTCTTGGATTGATGTCCGTGCTCCCCCATATAATGGGGTGCGCGTTGGCATCGCATCCAAGGATCAGCGGTATTCCCTTGTGGCTCCCGCTGTGTATCAGCCGCTGAATCTCGTCTGGCGGCGGTGGTCCTGGTTGGTCGTAGGGAAGGTAACCGGATCCGAGTATAAACTCCCTCCGCGTTCCCCTTTCCACTACTTCCAGCCGTGCTGCCACTAGGTCTCTGCAACATAAGTCCCATAATGGCATTAAATTCAGTCCATGTTTTGCTATTATACATGTGCGTGGGTTACACATTGGTTCGGCGACAATCAGTCGCCTGCCCTGTATGTTTAACCCCTTTACTATTCCCTTGTGAAGCCATGGCTCTTGTACAAGTGCAATGTCAATATTTTCTCTTAGGATATATGCACTGAGGGCAGCAGATGCCGCCTTACAGTGGTGTATATTAATCTGTAGTAATTTGAACATTACTTACCCTTCGGCGATTCGGGCAACGGACTGTCCTTCCATTGCTACCTCTTCGGTCTCCTCAGGTCTGCCGACGGTTTTTGCCGCCAGCGCCCTGAGGGTGATGGTTGAAAGGCCGAAGTGCAACTTCTTCCCTTCGCTCACCTTCCCCCAAGAGACTTTGTCCATCAGTATGATGTACTGAGTTCCCTTGGGGTCCGGTTTTTGGTTGACTACTCTCCAGGTATCGGTGCTTACGTTGTTCTGCACCGATATTCTTTTGAGGAAGGTGGTGGCCTCTATTGGTGGTCCTGGAGCCCACGTTAGTACTCTCCTGGGTTCCGGTAGGTCCTTCAGATCAATGATCTGAAGTTCCTTTTCGTTCCCCAGGAAATTCTTCTCCTTGGCTATGCTCTCGAGCCATGTCCTGGTTGGAAGGTCGGAGCATACTATTCTCAGGAATCCCCCTTTATGGGTACATTCCTGAAATTTCGGTGAGGCTTGTCCTTTCACCGTAGCATCAATGCTTTGGATTATCGAGACTTTGATAGCCTCTTCTTCCTCTGCATTTATGCTCGTCTCTGGGTATCCTTTCGGTATTATAGCGAGCGCTATTCCCGTCAGTATGTCACTGAAGGTTCTCTTTGCCGGAGGCCCTTCGCCCCCTCTCGGGGTTTTTGTCGGTCTCTTTTGGAGTCCCGGAGGTGTGCTGTCGCTCGACAGGTTTCGCTTCTGCGTCCCTGGCGAGCCGGGTGCTGACGCTGGTGCAGGGCGTCGCGGGTGCGACCCCTCCCCTGACGCTTGCTCTCCCTGAGGTAGGTTGCGCTTAGGCGTCCCTGCCCTCTGCTTAGGTCGTTCAGGTTCAGCCGTGGCGGCACCAGGGGAGGTAGGGTTCTCCGAAGAGCCCCCTGTGGTAGTTTTTGTTTTTGTGTTTTTTTGGTGGTCCATTATTGTTCCCACGAGTACGGAGGAAATAAGTGGTCGCTGTGCGCAGAGCCCCGATACGCACAGAAGGCTCAACTACGTTGGGAGGTCGCCCGGTGTCCCAACGGAATCGTTCGCGACACTTAACCCTGTGCCATGCAGCCCTAGGCACGATGTCTGTACGCCGTAGCTTGGGGGAGTTGGTTCGCGGCAGCTGGTTTAGGCCGGTCATGCGGGGGTGGCCCACCTGCCCGACCCTATGCCAGCTACTGGCCGATTTCTCGGTCACGCTCCTATCCACCACCCGGAGACGCGCTCGGCAGCCTCTGCCTGCAGCTGTCGGCCGACTCCATTGCTGGTGCCGACCGATTTTCCGAGATTCTAACCATACTCTGTCACATAAATTAGCCACATAGCACTCAATAATTCATCGAACCCTTTCAATTCCATTATCTCCCAAAAATCAAGACCTAGAACTTTAAAAGTTGCTCAAAACAATAGATACTCGGTTGGCCTAATTCAAAACCTAATTAATAAAAAAATATCAAAACACAGTGACCTATCCAGAAATTCCAACCCCCAATACAGAATCATTTACTGCGGTAAAACTACAGAAAAAATTGTTAACATATTCCGAAAACAAAATCATGGAGTTGTATTTAGAGCCAGTTGTAAATTGTCAAGCACTTTATTTAACACAAAAAATAAAATCAATCCCTTAAAAAATCAGGTGTTTATGAAATTTCTCGTCCTGATTGCAACTCTATTTATATAGGACAAAAAGGTTGCAGCTTCGAAACTTGATTCAAAATCCCTAAATTTTACATCACTGACTGAATCAAAGGCACAAAGCTTAATCTCCTAGAATCTGCGAATTTGTATTGTATTGGATTTTACCTTACAGTGAATTTAAAATGAACTTTCAACAATTAAAAGCCAATGCAATCAAATTATTAAATCCAGTAATGGAGAATTGGCTAAATGGTAACTGCGCCTAGAATGTACCATTCTTCGCCTGAAGAAGCCACATTGTGGCCAAACAATTGTTGCGGAAAATAAAAACATACTCTTTGAAAATTTGTGTTTTAGTTACAACACCTTACAGTGAATGCAAAATAAAGTACTCGCAAGACACTGAGTCAGCAGGGTATCAATTAATTTTATAAATTGCTTAATACCCTGCGTAGGAATTTCTTTTGAATATGAATTTAATATTTTCCATAATCACATTATGAGAAGTTTTCCCGAAAAAATATAAATAACAAAATTAACCAGGTTAAGTGTCTTGTTTAATAATCAGCTGCAAACTTAAAATTTAATTCGAGAATCATCATTAAGAAACCCCGACGTGTCTCATATAGAAATCCCATCCAACAGCAGCAGAGTAATGTGGGTAGTTAGAAACAATGATGGAAATAAAACTCAATGTGATAGCATCTCTGATATAGATCCTATTAAATTTATTGTTTTTTTTTACCAATGCAGATGAACTAGCTAAAAAAATGCCTATAATGAATGAAAATCCATCGAATCAAAAGACTAAAGGCGACTTAGTAAATGTTTGATAATTTTCTTCTAAGGAAATCACGTACGTAGAAGAGAGGGAAATCATAACCAATATAAAAAATTAGAAAAGTAAGGACATAATGAGATATTATCAATATCATTTAAAAAAAATATAGTAAATATCATACTTATCTCATTAATAAAGCTTATAAATTTCTGCATTAGACACTTTCGCAAATTTCAAAGAGAAGCCCGAACAACCCCTACTTTTAAGAACGGACATAAGATATAAGGAACTACAGGAAAATATTCATACTCCCAATTCTATGAAAAGTATTTAAGAAAGTCATATTGAAACGGATTGGAGCTTTCTTGGAATCTGAATATTTATTATTGGAACAACAGTACAATTTTCAGATAGAAATATCTACATCGGATGCGGGCAATGCTCTTGCCGAGGAAATCATTGATGAATTTGATTTCTGCTATGTATGTTAAACTTTACTTTTATAATATTCATCTCTACTCGTAATTATTAGGAGGAAAGCAAATTGTTATGGTGAATCATAAACTATCTGACGAAATTAATTTATTTTATAGTATGCCTCAAGGATTACTATTAGGACCAATCATTTATCTGCTATATATAAACGATCTGCCATTTTTAAATCGTCAATCGTGGTATCTGGTGAATGCAGATGATACAACACTATTAAGTAAATTATTTAGTATATTAAAGGAACTTGAACTGAATAAATAAATTAACAATAAACACTGAAAACACTATAAATTCTTTTATTAAATTAGGAATTAGGAATCAGAATAGTGCCAAATTTCTAGAAATAAATTTAGATAATAAAATTCTCTTACAGTTTCATGGAGATAAAATAGGTGATAAGGTTTTAGAAATATAAATCGTATGAGTCATCTAAAATACTGTATTTTACAATTATCAATCTGTAGATCTTATTTCTCTCTATGCCAGTCTCATTTAATATATGCAATAATAATCCGGGGGCATTCTACCATAACTTAATGGATATTTGGGTTATAACAAAGCGGTACAGGTTATTGATAACCAATCATTAAGATAAATTTATACGTCTCAGTATCTTACGCTTAGTTATGGCTTCAAGCATCCAACATATCTTACGCTTACATCAATATTTATACTAGAATGTATTATATATAAACATAAACACATAAATTCGTATCCCCAATGTTTTCGTCTATCTAAATCTTTGAATGGTGATAATAATGACTATAGTCCTTAAGAATTCAATAAGCTACCTAAGTCAGTAAAAACATTGCATTATATTTTATAATTACTGAATTTTATCGTTTTTTGTGCCATAATAAGTTAAAACTTCCTATGTTTCCTTTTTTAGATAAACAAAATTCCTATTTGAACCCTTGAATGGTCCAATATTTCATTCGAAAAAAATTTTGGGTTTTATCCTACTATATTTTCAACATTTAAAATCCTCTAATGACATATCTGTCAACATCAGGATGTTTCAGCTGAAATCTTTCTATCTTAGATAGATTTTGCTGGTAGGCCGTAGGTTTAGTCCATTTTATTATCGAAAAATTGATTTTCTCATGCTTAATCAAAGTGAGGTAACTCTAATTATTGCGAATTATGAAGGATCAAGAACACAAATAATGTATAATACTAGACTATAATTTTACTCATAGAAAAGAAATTCCTACATGTACCATTTTTACAAAATATGTGTATCCAGTTGAATCTAAAACTTCTATTGGCAAATAGTGTTAAATTTTACAAATTACGATTTTCGCTAATAAAATATATGATATACAGTTTACAGTTTGTAATCGTTAAAGCTAACGATAACAAACTGTGGAATAAAGTGTAGGAATTTGCATTTAATTGATACCTTTTAACGAAACCCCAAATAGTACCGTTTTTTTTTTAATGTTTACATCGTCCGCACACATATCTTTGATGCTCAGTTTAATACATTTTGCACACACACAAACATAGAACATTTTCATTTACTAAACGCAAATTGCTTTCGGGTTTCATGAAAATTGTTTGTACACCTGAATTACGCTGTATACGTTCCCACAAAGGACTCGCATGGTCAACAAACAGTAAACATCATCTATATGGATGTGTACATAGCCTCGCTCCATGTTTCGTGTACAACGTGCATTGATTTTTATGCACATATACGCAAACATGTCTGTATAATGCTTTCTATTTAATGATGCCTGTATGATACATTTGATTTTCGTTTACTTTTTATTTTAAAAGAATTTACGTACCATTATGAGTAATAAGATAATTTTATCTTTCTTTTTGTGCCCTCTTCTATTGAAAGTTGACGACCATTATTAGATATACTTATTGAAATTATTTTATTTATTGGAAACCATTCGCGGAGATAATTTTATAAGATGATTAAATCTGATAAAAAAGTTAATAGTTATTATTTTGGAATATTTATTATAAAAGGATGAAAAAGATTCAAACAAAAATAAATTATCAGATTAGAATTGCGTAGATGTTTTTATTATTCTTTTAAGAGATCCAATCAAATGGTTACTACATGTTAATGTAATTAATGTTTTACTATTATAAATGTTTTATTTTTGAATCTTTGGTGAATAATAATGGAATTGTTTTGTTTTTTACTTCATCAAAGTCACTGGATTATTTTTTTAATACAGTTGTATTGTTTTGTTTTGTTAATGGTTGAAGTAAAGCTTGCACTGCTTTCAGCTGTTGCCATCTTCAGATCAGATTTCTTCTTGTGCTTTTTTAAACGCTTGTCTTTATTAGGCTCTTCATCTTCATCATCAGCACAAACTGCTTTACTTCCACAATCAGTGACATATTTTCGTTGTAGTGGAAGTATCTGTATCACTCTGAATTTTAATAAATTAATACTGCACAAATAACATAAAAATTAAAAAAAAAATTAATAAGCACAGAAAAATAGTTAAAAATTTAATACCTAGATGTATATACCAGTAAATAATAAAGTATAAAATTATATAAAAGGAACACATCCCGGCGCATCCACCATATACGCTATGCTCAAATAGTGAGCATCATTGCAGGCGGTGCACAGTTTCAATGAACCACTATTGATAACTTATTATTATAAATATTATATTAGGTTTTTTTATAATGATCTTCCGAAATTGATAAATAGACGTAAGTAATTACTAATCAATCGTAACATCGAAAATAGCAAAATAAAATTCGAATAGATACAATTCAAATCATTCGTGATAAAATATTTTACACGTCCTTTGTGAAATTATGTGAGTGGAATATACCTAGCATTCGCCATCTAAAGATTTTAGATCATAAAATGCATTTATTCATAAAACGTTATCCATGCAGCAGGATCGCTCGACTATATAGGAAAGAAAATGACAAAGCTACTGCTAAGTAAAATTTATACCACGTTGTATTATATTATATGCTATTAGCTTCTAAAATGGACAGAATCTATTTAGTAGGTGAGCTGAAAGTTACATTTAAATTATATTCTTTTATAACCAAGGTTTTAAAGACAATAAACTAATCTAATTTAAAGAATACTGCATATAAAGGGGCTACCATAAATGTGTACGCACATTTAGTGTGATTTTAATTATTATTTAATACCAATAAAGCAATTTCAAAATTAAAAATACTATTTATATATAAAGATATCCATGTGAAAATTGAAATTGAAGCTGTAGATGTACATACTGCACACGAGAAAAGCAGTGACAACAATGAGATCGAATGGATAACCGTAACTAGAACATAAGCCCCGATGAAACGCAATATATAGAACGTCAAAAACGATTGCTATAAAAGAAGCTAGACAGTATAAATATCTAAACGTATACATTATAGATTCTGAGTTGACAAGTGAGCAACTAAATGATTACTTAATATACAACGACTTCAATGACGTCAAGTGTGAGGCTTTATAATCGAGAAATACTGATCAATATTCCTCTTTTTAAGTAAGGTTAAATGAAAATAATTTTTAAGTTTTTATACCACTATTTAAATTTAAAAATTTAAATAAATAGTGGTATAAAAACTTAAAAATTATTTTCATTAAACCTTTTTTAAAATGAACTACCACATAGTAACGGTCGCTACCATCATTTTCTCTTTTTAAGTTGGTGTACCCACAAACAAATACGAGAATAAAACTGTTAACGGTGGATTCTTCTACTTCGTTTTACATTACTCTTCACAAATAAAAAACTTTTTAACCTTGTTTGTATAACATTGACTTTATTAAGTAACTCGTTAGAAGTTTCTAGTTTAATAATGACAAGCTAAAAATGTCGAAACTATAGACACTTAATAAAATCAGTGTTATACAAACAAAGTTAAAAAGTTTTTTTTTTGTGAAATACGAGTATATCAAGAAACCAGATCTTTGGCCGGAAAATATCAAAATAAATATTCTTTTAGAGAGACTACAAAAGAGGAACGCAATTCCGAAATAAGTATTTTATTTATAAATATAAAACCATTTAGAAATAAAATTCCTGAATTTGAATGTTTCCTCGCCGATAAATCCTTCAAAGGTCTAGCGATAACTGAACACTGGCTCTCTGAAGAGGAAGCAAATGTAACAAAATTTCAAATTTGAGCCATGCAGCCTATTATGCACAAAATTTCAACAAATATGGAGGATCAATAATACTCATGGAAGATGATATCGAGAAGAAATCGTTTAAGAGTTTAGGAAACTCATGTTCCATGAAAAAAATATGTGAAATTTATTGTGTCTCTCTTACAAAATTTAATTGTTACTTTATTGTGTGTATATTTTCATTTATTATAATATATATTTTGTATTTTTTATGAGAAAGGAGTACAAAGATATTAATAAAATAAATAAATAAAATAAAAATATATGCATCTATCATAATTTTATTGAATTTATAAATAGAATTTCTTTATTTTTAGATAAATCAAACATTGCTGGAAGTATAGTAGTTCTAGGTAGGGATTTCAATGTAAGATTTAACACTAATTATTACCAATAACGAAACTTAGTGAACATATGCCCTGCGTAAGTTGGTAAGTTTTAAAACCCATCAGGGTAACTATGTTTACGAATATAGAGCAGGAGTGGATGGTTATATCTATAACAGAAACTAATTTAACAGATCACATTGTAATAACAGTGAACATCAAAATGCCTATAATTCCTGATCAAAATCTAACTAAAATATTTAGACCTATTACTGCACGGGTAAAATTTGAGTTATATTCATTAATGTTAGAAGTGCAATGGGATTTCACCAGAGACCCAAAACTGGATATGAACAAGAAACAAAAACCATCAAACATGTTTTCCAATTAAAATGATGAAAATAGGCTCAAAGTATACACACAATTTTAAATGGTTTAATACTCTACTTAAGAATAAGCGAGAAACGCTGCATCTAATTATGGAAACGTCTTTTAATATAATTCAGAAACATGTTTCGATTTTTTGTTAAGTTATTTTTTAACGGATTTTAAATATCATTACTAAAGGATAAAGTTTTTCAATGTAATTTTTTTACCTATAGATATTATTATTCAAAAAGTAACTTATGATTACGTTTGTTTACTTAAACATGTCATATGCGATTCAATTAGGTTTAAATAAGTGTTTTGATGTAATTCTAGCACGTGTTTACATTAGTTAGGACTTTTTATTTTTTATTTCGATTCAAGTTTTAAGCGTTGCCATTTTGATTTCATCCAAGATCTAGCAATTATTTTAATAAAATATATTAACCAACTAGTATTTTTTTAAAATAAACTTGAGCTTTTCAAACGTATTTCTGTGTTGGATACTTTTTTTTTAAATTTTCAAATCATCGATTGCAATTTTCATTTTTCTAGTCCAAGTTTGAATGGTCGCCATTTTGTTTCAAGCCAAGATATAGCAATTGTTTTATAAAAATAAAATAATTAACTGTGTTTTCTATGAAATATAAGCTTCTCAAGCTAATTTTTATGCTGGACATTTTTTTTACAAATTTTAAAATTATTGATTGTAATTTTCATTTTTCTAATCCACGTTTGAATGGTCGCCATTTTGTTCTAAGCCAAGTTATAGCAATTGATTTAATAAAATGTAATAGCCAACTGTGCATTTTTAGAAAGAATAAGCTTCTTAATTGTAATTGTAATTTTAATTTTTCTAGTCCAAATTTGAATGGTCCGCATTTTGTTTTAAGCCAAGATATAGCAATTGTTTTAATAAATTACGATAATTAACTGCGTTCCTTAGAAAGTTTAAGCTTATGACGCTATTTTTTTTTTGCTGGATATGTTTTTACTAACTTTCAAATCATCGATTGCAATTTTCACTTTTCTAGTCCATGTTTGAATGGTCGCCATTTTATTTTAAGACAAAATGTAGGAATTGTTTTATTGAAATATATTAATGAACAATAACAAGTTTCTAAGTTAATTTCTGAGTTGGAAGTATTTTTTTAAAATTTTTCAATACCGTCAAATGTATTTTTGATTTTGGCGAATAATATGAATATGATATATGTTCTAATATAACTCTTAACACGTGTTACGATATAATAAATAAACACAGAGGAAAAAATAAATATAAAGAAATTACATAAAACAGAGAGAGATGAGAAGATAATTAAGAAATGAAAAACGGAGAGAGAACTTTTTAGAGGTGGCTGGAAAAATAAAAAAGGAAAGCGAAACATTGAGAGGAAAGTAGAGAAGAGAGATGAAAATAGTATTTTTTTTTGTTTTACTTTAATTAACACGTGTCTTGATCTAATCCTGGCACGTGTTTACCTAATAAAATATACTTTTTAACAATACTCAACATACGATTCGGACTTTTTACCAAATGAGTTCTTACTTTAAAAATGACCTTTGCAGTTTACTTCTTAAATTCCTAGTGATTTTAGTATTAATTTTTATCTAACAATTCTTCAACATATGTTGTTTTCAACGTTTAGTTGAGCATAAGAAGAGGTTTTACCTTTTACATTTTAGGGATTATTATGAAAGTCTAGAGCTTAAGAACATAAAACGTTCAAAATCCCATTATTTTCACTGTTATAGCAATATATTTACAGTGAAAAAAATTGTGATTGAGCCGAGCATTGTATTGAAATATTTCGATCTATTTCGGATCTCATCAGCGTAGTGCAGTTTTTTTACTAGAAGATAGTAAATCCGTCATGGACACCGACTAAAATCACTATTCTGAGATCTCTGTTGTGACTAGTTCAAGAGCTCGATCGAACTTAGATTTGGGGATCCGGTTATTCTAAGCGGCGTTCTCATCAAAAGAAGCCGCAAATTACAGTGCCTAATGAATTTAAGAGTGGTAATATTTGCTGTCAGCAATGACAACATATTACGGAAGTAATAGTCCAGTTAGATTAAAAGATTTTGATGTAGAAATTTATAGCGTGCTTGTTGATAAACCCCAGGATACTCGACATTTTAGTATCACGGTGAATCTGTGTATTACATATGTTCAGCGAAGCAGTCTCAGAACAATACTGGAGTTTAGCTATTAGAATGGGTCTACAATAACCCCAAATTGGTGCAGCATCATTCTAAAAAGCTTTACTCTGTTTTTCACAGGTAAAGTGGATCTTAAATTGATAACAACTAAACCAACGAAGCTTTTGTCCTTCTGTATCTAGTAAGCAATCATTTTTGGCCAGAAAAGGTGCTAATCGAAGATAATGCCTAGATATTTGATCGCGTCTTTATTCTTGTATTAATTCCCCGCTGATTGAGTATTTGGGGAAATCGATCTTTATAATTTTTAGATACGGTCTGCTGAAATGCATGGAATCACTATTTTCAGCATTGACTTCTAGTCGCCGTTCGATCGATCACTTCTTGGAGATGTTGAAAGCAGCTTAAAGAGTTTTCTCAAGATGAAGTGTGGTAGCTTCTCAAACAAAGTAGAGCTGTATCGTCAGCGTATTGAGCGATCATTGACGCTGTATAGATATTGCACCATGTCTGAAACAGAGTAGAGTCTTGTGGAACATCTTCTCAAATCTTTGGCTTGCTAGATAGTGTGCTGTTGATTTTGGAACCAATTTTTCTGTTACGAAGAAAGTTGTGCTGGATTCTGATCAGATATTCATAGAAAATAAGATGGTTCATTTTATAAATTAGACCGTAGTACCAGATCTTGTTAACGCTTTCCAACTGCCGAATTCAGTCACCTGATGGATAGTGGACAGGTCGGAAAACCGACTTGAGGTCAGGAATGATTTTTTTGGTCTATGGCGGAATACCGAAATATGACTTAGTAGAATTTTCTTGAATCTGATAGAACGATAGATAGATAGAAGGACTAGCCTTCAAACTGAGAACAGTTTTAACTCTCCAAGTAACTGTAAAGTAAGATTATTTTATTAAGGTGTCATCTATTGCATAAAACGTTGCTTTAAGATTCCCCTAGTTGCGTGGATAACAACCGATTTTAATAACTGTCGCTGTTGAACCCAACATCCATTCTCTTATTAATTTATATCAGCTTTGAGTCTGGAAATTTGTCAGCATATCAAATATTGGTTCTATTCAAATGTAAAACTGGCCTGAAGAAAAATATGCCACTGAAACCAAAAAGGCTGGTTTCAAAATCTAAGGTATAATATGGGCTACGATGGGATATCATCTGAAATTTCTGAAAGCAAAAAAAGAAAGTGAGGAAGAAGGACCTCTAGATGAACGTGTTCGTACTTACAAAACCGTTCGAAGGAAAAGATTATTCATCTGCTTGATGAAGGCACTGTGTGGTAAAACATGTTGCAGTAATCAACAATAAACAGTGGAAGTATTTCAACTGTGTTGTTTAATTTCAATATATTTTGGAATTTCATAGGTACCCGCTTCATCAATCAAAATACTGCATTTTCTTCAATAACTTTCTCACAAGTTTCACATTACTCACCAAACTTTGAAAAGGTCTTTATATGAGTGTAGAATAATACGTAGAAAATGATGAATGATGATAAAAATTTTAGTCCCGGTCAATACGATTCTGCGAATAGTTTTACTCATGCTCGCGTCTTAAAAATAGATCATTCAGAACACATTAACATTAATTTATCTCTAAACAAAATGATAAATTCAAAATTTTTAGCGTATCACAATGAAAACTATTGAATATCGGATTTCTAATGTTTATCGTATCGACGCATATTTGATAACAGTAATCAATTCGTGAAAGAATTTTTTAAATATCACCATCCTTTAAAAAGTTATCGCTAAAACAATAAAAACAAAAAACAATTGAACATCGAATTTTTTATTTTTATCACATCGACGTATATTTAATGCCCGTAATCTGTTGCTGAAGGATTTTTTTAATTTCGTCCATCACATAAAAAGTTATTGCATAAATAATAAAAAAACAATTGAACATCGAATTTCTAATTTTTATCACATCGGCTAATATTTGATAACAGTAATCGATTCTTGCAAGAATTTTCAAAATCTCATCATCCTTTAAATAGTTTAAAAGAATAAAAACAATTGAAAATCAAATTTTAAATTTTTATAGTTTTAACATTGATGTCCGTAATCCGTTGCTGAAGGAATTTTTAAATTTCGTCCATCACATAAAGAGTTATTGCAAAAATAAGAAAAAACAATTGAACATCGAATTTTCAATTTTTATCACATCGACAAATATTTGAAAACAGTAATCGATTCGTGAAAGAATTTTGAAAATCTCATCGTCCCTTCAAAAATTATCGCAAAAACAATAAAAACAATTGAACATCAAATTTTAGATTTTAATACCAACAGTATATATTTGATGTGCGTAATCTATTACTGAAGGATTTTTTTTAATTTCATCAATCGCACAAAGAGTTATTTCAGAAATAACTAAAAAAACAATTGAACATCGAATTTTTAATTTTTATCACATCGATAAATATTTGATAACAGTAAACGATTCGTGCAAAAATTTACAAAAAATCATCATCCATTAAAAAGTTATCGCTAAAGCAATAAAAACAATTGAACATCAAATATAAGATTTTTATCACATCGACATATATCTGATGCCCGTAATCTTTCACTGAAGGATTTTTTTTAATTTCGCCAATCACATAAAGAATTATTGCAAAAACAATAAAAAACAATTGAACATCGAATTTCTAAATTGTATCACATCGACAAATATTTGATAACCGTAATCGATTCGTGCAAGAAATTTCAAAATATCATCATCCTTTAAATAGTTATAGCAAAAAAAATACAAAAACAATTGAAAATCAAATAGAAATCTAAAATTCGATTTTCAATTTATTTTTATTGTTTTAGTCATAACTTTTTAATGGATAATGATATTTTAAAACTTCTTGTACTAATCGATTGATGTTAACAAATATTTGTCGATGTGATAAAATTTGGAAATTCGATGTTCAATTGTTTTTTATTGTTTTTGCAATAATTCTTTATGTGATTAAAATTAAAAAAATCCTTCAGTGAAACATTACGGGCATCAAATATATGTAGATGTGATAAAAATCTTAAATTTGATGTTCAATTGTTTTTATTTCTATAAATGTGATAAAAATTGGAAATTCAATGTTCAATTGTTTTTTCTTATTTTTGCAATAACTCTTTGTGCGATTGACGAAATTAAAAAATTCCGTCAGCAACGGATTATGGATTTAAATATATGTTGAAAATATTAAAATCTAAAATCCGATGTTCAATTGTTTTTTTATTGTTTTTGCAATAACTCTTTGGGCGATTGACGAAATTAAAAAATTCCTTCAGCAACACATTACGGGCGTCAAATATATGTTGATACTATAAAAATCTAAAATTCGATTTTTATTTTAAAAATTCTTGCACGAATCGATTACCGTTATCAAATATTTATCGATGTGATAAAAATTAGAAATCCGATGTTCAATTGTTTTTTCTTATTTTTGTAATAACTCTTTGTGCGATTGACGAATTTTAAAAATTCTTTCAGAAACGGATTACGGGCATTAAATACAGTGTGAGTTTTTTTCGATGTTCTCTATGGGGATCTCGGAAACTATAAGAGATAGAGAAACGGTTAAATGGGGAAAGAAGTGTAGATTTATGAGACGAATAAAATTCTACTTTCAAAGTTTTCAAAAGAGTCAAGGGTAACTAGATATTTTGAAAAAAGTAAAAAGTGTCAATTTTTTCAAATCAATATATCTCGGTTATTACAACAGATGGAAAAAAACTGTAAAGGACAAAGTTTTAGATAATTTTATGCAGATTAATAAAAAATAATCAGAAAATTTTGATCGCCATTATTTTCCGAGATATGACGCAAACTTACATTTTTTTAAATGGAAACCATAGTTGGCTATGATCTCATTCAAAAGGTAATTTTTTTCTCTTTAATCCAATATGACATACGACATAGTTATTTCTAAAAATAAGTGAGTTATAGTCATTTTAAATTTTATTATAAATAAAAAATGGGTAGCCATGAGAAAGGTAAAAGTAAAACAATTGCAGTTGTTTATAATAATAGCAATATTGTAATTATTAGTTGTACAAAGTTAAACAAAAATGAAAAACCAGCATAAGAATTGCAATTCTTGGAACCGCTTCAGTCTGACTTGAATTTGGACTCTATGACAAACTTGGAGACTCTGAAACTAGAGATGATCATAATCGATTATAATAAATTATTTATAATTAATTATATTTTCTGTTTATCCTTGTGAAATATAACATTAATTTTAGGTTAGCCTCTAAACTGAACATTATGAAAGTAAGCAATAATACCTTATACAGTATTGCACTGTACACAACTCTAATACAGGGCTGACTTCTCTGAACTCCTTCAGTTTGACTGGAACTTGGACCTGAAGACGATACCAAGCGATATTGTGGGGGGTTGTTGCTTTTAAGGCTGTTATTGTAGATAGTCATATTGAAAATTTATTTTGATGTTCGATTTCGGATTGTTGGCAATAATGACGGCAGCTTGATGAATCGGGAATCACGGGAATCGTTTGCTCAACAGAAAGATAAATTACTTAAGAGCAGCTTTTAGCTGATGCAAGTGGCTATTGTCAAAAACCTATGAACCGCCATAAGGTTCTTTTGAGGCGAGTTAGTAATATTCATTTGGACATTAACATTGGCTCTTGGTTTTTGAAAGCATATTACCGGATAATTATACAAATAATATTAGGACCACCATCCTATGGATGAAAAAGATGAAGTGGTACTCGTGCTATTGAGAAAAAATAACTTTGATAATGATCCGCAAGGACTGAAACACGTTTCAGTTGCCTGAAAATAAAGAAATGGAACATAACAAGAGTTTTACTTCTCCTAATTTGGAAAAAAAGAAGGTGAAATATTTACACTAACGAAGATGGTCAAGGATTTAAATTTTCCCGGAGTGGAAAACAAACGTCTCGATAATCCCGTTAGGTGCATTGTTTTTAATCCTCAACGAGAGGGTTGAACTTCTCCCAGTCGGCCGGTGGATCTGATCTCGGTGGTGGTGAAAAATTCCTTACCTGCGAGCAAGCAAAAGTGTAGATTAGATGGTCGTTCATTATTTCGATTTCCTCCTCGAACTTCTAGTCCCGCAGACGGTTCAGATGACCGGGTGATACAAGAGTCACGTACTGATTCTGAATGATTCCTTTGGAATGTTATTGTATTTCCTACGTGGGCCCGGCTCTACATAGCCATTGTGTGGTCAGTTCGAGGTGCCACTATTATGAGTCGGTCGAGCTATTCGGCCCATTCTTCTAGCGGGACGTTTGGTGGGGCATAGAAGGCAATGAAGGTTATCTCGGCCACTTTGACCCAAGCTATGCCTAGGCTTTTGCTGCCAGAACAAGGTGTCATACTTTTTGGCTGGTCACGTCACCGTCTTATTTGTGCCTTAATCACGAAGAATCCACCCCGCGTGGTTGGGTTAGCTGATCATCACACCAACCAGGGGGCAATTGAGCGAGTGAGAATCACGGGGCGCAACAATATCAGTGCAGTCAACGCGGAGGCGCTCCTGGAAGCATCAATATCTATCTTCCAAGCAAATCTCAACAGATGTCACGCCGCCTATGACATGATGGCAGTCCTCGAATCAGAAAGACAACCGTTCTGAATCGAGAACTGCCATCATGTCATAGGCGGCATGGCATCTGTTGAGATTTGCTTGGAAGATAGATATTGTTGCTTCCAGGAGCGCCTCCGCGTTGACTGCACTGATATTGCTGTGCCCCGTGATTCCTATTCGCTCAATTACCCCCTGGTTGGTGTTCGCTCCGGCCTTTCTCTTCTCGACGTCCTTACGGAAGCAGGAGTAAGCTCTCTCCTGCATCCTGACTTGGGCCGCACTTGGGGTTCGCCTAATAATCTCCATTCTTCGCAAAACACTTCTTCGAGCGGTTTTGGCAAGTGGTCGAACGGACCACATCTCCAGCATGACTCTGGTTTGTCCATGCCTGAACCCTGCACCTGGTCTCTATCTAAATTTTAATTCTATCAATTATATATCCGAAGAGAAAATTAACTGGGAATGAACTTGAATTGGGGAATAAAAGAAATAGAAGTGATAAATTTGAATCCCATCTTCACGCTCCTGTGGATCGCCTTGGGTCCTTCAATGAGGTCTATTCTTAATCCCTTACCATACACCCGGATCCACTTGACCTGGATCGACCCGCTGACTTCAAAAGAATTGCAACTAAAATTTTTAAAAATATTGACAATTCAAAAATTACAAAAAACTCAACTACGATAAATTGTATAAAAAACGCCTGTGATGAAAATTTTAAATCCTAAATTCTAGTCGGCTTTTGATCTGAAAAATAATTATCAGTAGATGGAATATTGGTCCCATTCAAAACTAGAACTAGTTTAAGGAATATAAATAACACTGAAAATAAAAAGGCACTTCTCAAAATCTAGAGATAATATGGGTTATGATAAAATAACTTCTGAAATTAGGGTAAATGAAGATAAAAATAGAAGTGGAAAAGAAGGATTTCTGGATGAATGCGGTTTCGTACATACAAAACCGTTCAAAGGAAAAGATTATTCATCTGCCTGATGAAGACACTGTGTGGTAAAACATGTTGCAGTGTTCAACAATAAAAAGTGAAACCCTCTCAACTGTGTTGTTTAATTTCAAAGTATTATGGAGTTTCATATGTGTCTGCTTCATCAATTTAATATGGAAAAAAAATTCTGCATTTTATTCAATACATTTTTTACAAGTTTCTTATTACTCACCAAACTTTGAAAAGGTCTTTATATGGGTATAGAACAATTCGTAGAAAATAAAATGAACTCGCTGATGATAAAAATTTAATTTCCGATCAATGCGATCTGCGAATAGTCTTGAGATTTCAGTTGCAAATAGAGACCGAAGAAACAAATGCGTAGTTATTGAATTGAAGAGGCGCATACATGATGAAACTCCATAACACATTGGAATAAAACAACACAGTTGGTAGGATTTCACATTTATTGTTGAACACTGCAACATGTTTCAGTATTTATCTGCCTGATGAAGCTACTGTGTGGCAAAACGTGTTGCAGTGTTCAACAATAAATGTGAAATTGTGTTGTTTTATTTCAAAATGCGTAGTTTAATTAATGCAGAAGATTAAACAATTTTATGTATTAACAAAGATTTTGAAAGAATTTTGATTGGATGTCTCTTATCAATAGTGGGCTATAATTTAAATATTAGAGGCATAGAGATGTTTGATGCATATTTTCGTGGTAGTGGCGACGCTGGTACGTTTAGGGGTAAAATGTGGGCTCTACATATCTTAGAAAACGAAATACTGCAGGGATTTACTACGGAGAAAACAGTAAAATCGCTCAGGGTTACTTTTATCTCGGAACTTTGTTAGAAATCTCACGTGAAGAATTTAGTTCGATAATCTCACAAGAGCATAAATATATTTAGATCTGTGGGCGATATAAACTGAGGATCCGATTTAGACATTCTTGTAAGATTTTTTGATGATTTCTTGGTGAAACATGTTTAACTATTACTAACAAAAATAGTGATTCTCCAACTGAAGCTCTTAGAAAATTCTAAAAAAATTGAGATTTTTGCCTCTTAAATGTATTGTATTGAACATAAATTTCCTGTAATTCATGAAATAGGCAATCCATAAATTATATTCGTATAGGAAATGAACTGGAAATGAACTCGAATTGTGGAATAAGAAAAATAGAAGTGGTGACTTTGAATCAGAAGATGTGTATATAAAATAATTCCCGGAAAAAAAATTGAAATAAACCTTTAAAAAACTCTGTGCTTGTCACCTAATGATGATCACTCTGTGCATTGACCTGATATGCCCTCAGGATGTTCTGGAGCTGGTAATGGGGTATTCCTCGGTTTGCTTCTTTCGAGGATTTCGTCTCTAGATGTTTAGAAGACTTTATGTTACGATTTGTGACTTCGGAATATTTTAAAACCGTTGAAACGAATAAAACACTACCGATATTCACTCAGGTGTGTTTCTTAAGAGATCCTACCGACTGCGCCATTTAAATTAAATTTCGACACAGTTGAGTTTATAGAAAAATTAATTACATATTATTATAATTAATGGTAACTAGCTTTGATAAATAATAATTAATGCTTAATAATTAACATATAATGACGAAATCTTAATAATTAACAAATCAATTAATGTTAGGAGTTTTATTTATAATAAACTAAAGCTACAAGCTAAATCAAATGACTTATGGTGTATGATATAATAATAAAATGTGCTATAAATAAATACAATACTAACTATGCATATATTATGAATAAGATTAATTACAATATCATAAAACCTAATAATCTAAGTGCTTGTTGTGTTCGCAAGGTTACTTGATACGTGATGTGTGCAAAAATATCATAAAGGTATGCTTTAATTAAAACCTACAACACTCGTTTCGAGTACATAAAGTTTGAAATAAAACGATAAATTGTAAATGAATGTGAATCAGCGCCGTCCACAAAAATCCAGACCACGCAAAATCAATAGATCTGACAGAATTACGGACATACCTATATGAGGCATAGCTCTGATATGAAATATCAAAACCACACCGACTACCCTCCACACACCGTTCAACCTGAATTAATGCCCTGAAATTGATTTATTACAGATCGACGTCAAATATTTGAATGTGCCAAATGTCTCGGCGCTAATTCATCCACCACTTCGTTTTTGTATTACGCGTGTGTGTGTTTTTTTACCATAGATAATAAAGTAACTCCCCCCCGTGAAATACCTGTACTTGATGCCGCCGGATAAAAGCCCTCCTCTCGCCATTTCATCCACTCGAATGCGTCAAGGATGTGTATAAAGACCCTTTTCACGCAGGTTTTTTGTGTGTACATTCTATAAAATGTGTAATTCAGAAGCTCTCCGCTTTTATCAAGATCCACTGAATAAATCGAGTGCAGCTTGTTTTGCTACAAAAAAATATATAATTCATACTTCGGATAAGGAATAAATAATAAGTTTAAAAATACTCGAATGTAAATTAATGAGGCTGAGATATCAAGGGAAGCGTGTTTTATAACGTTCAATCGATAAATTCAATTTGCTCTAATCATTTGTTTAACTGGATATCTCCAATCATATATCATTATTATGTAAATGGGAAATTATTGCCATTATCCGCCACGCACTCATTTAGGTTTCATTTATTCATGGGGATCGTGTTTACTGCACAATTGATGCATACAAATTTCATTTATAATATTTCTATGCATATAGATAGGTACTAATTATAATTATGGTACTGAAATATTCCTTACAATACATATAATTTAGGTGTATTTTAAAAATATTTGATTTACCATAAATAAAAATCAGACAATCGTATTTTCTCAGGTTTGGGCTATAAAAAATTAATATTAAAGATGGTGGTAGCGACCGTTACTACTTTCTACTTCATATTTAATCTCAAAATGAAAGCTTGAAACACCTTATGAACAATTGGTATTACATTAGAAATAGAACCCTGAGATAAAACATATTGAGTCTTTAATGGAAACATGAGTTACATTTCAATGTTAATTATTGTTAATTAATTAAACACTTCTTTCACTATTTTTATATTTCTACGACCAGTTTCGACCCTTGTTCATTCTCAAGGAGATATGTTAATTATTGTTTTTAATATACTATAAACGTGTTTATATTTATATTACAGAATAAATTATGATATAAAACATTCTAATTTATAGAAGTTCTCTATGTATCTTTTTCTCTGGTCTAGACGTATAATTAGATTTTGTCAGCATATACTGTAATTACACATATCATTCAACTGTCTCGTTATCAATTACATTATGCATGCTTGCTAGGTGTATGGTTCGCTGAGCCCGATTTAATTATAAATTAATCATCATTAAATATTTGCGGTGGAAATGCTTGATCTAGGGGATAAACCGTTCCACAAGATTGAGGTTTTCCAGCGCGGGCCATCCTAATCTCCCCTCCCCGTTCAATTATTCATTGCTGGTGATAAATCATTAAAAGGATAAACTTTCTCAAAGTTAAATTTATCAGACAATGGAAAAAACGTACACACTTCTTTATAGTGGATCTACCTAATCCCCTTTTGTCTGCAGTTTCATATAACTTGAGAATATTAATTAATGTACTTAGAAAGTAAGGTAGAAACACTTATCACACACACTCATATATAAAAAAATTGCATAACTAGAATTAATTTAGCCTAATATTATAAAATCATTGATATTAGAAAGGTAGAAAGGTTTCTTTGTTTTAGGCCAAAAAATGTTGGCATTTATTAGGATATCAAATATATTCCAGTAACCTATGAGAGGAATACATCTATTTAAACCAAAAAATCAAAAATTAGAAAAATAAACTCAGTGCACAAAACCCCATTTTAGTCTATCACACTCTCTCTTGTTTATATACAAGTTTGTTTTTAGCGTCTCGTTTTTTACACCTTTTTAAAGAACATGGACAGCAATTATTGCCCTATCGTACTCTTAACCATGGCTAATAAATAAATTAATTACGTCGCGTAGTATTTCACATACAGGGTCTATTATGAAAGTTATGCGCTTTATTTTATTGTGATGCGACTATCCATCGCAGCGGGGTAAAACTGGTTGAAAAAATGGTGATGGGCCTGCCCTTTCAAGTGGAAAGACGTGCTTCGCGTGAAGTGCATTTTTCGACTTTGAAATACGGCACGATGGAGCGTTCGCTTGAATAGCGATATGTAATCTAGTGTGCGGATTTGTAAGAATGTAATCGAAACATTCCAGATGCCTCCACTTCAAGGTCACAGTTCGGGTGATGGTAAAAGTCGTTCAAGGAGAGCCCTGGGCACATCGTCGACGAAATTGTGTATCGTGTGCGCGAAGTTTTTCATTCCTACCGCCGATTAAGAATCCAGCAAATCGCTGACGCCCTAAACATGTCCACATTTGCGGTACATGGGATAGTGATTGAGGATCTGCAAATGGGGAAGGTCTGGCTTGTGCTGAAAGTGTTGACGGAAGACCAGAAAGAACTTCGAGTTTTGCGCTGTCAAGAATTGTTGGATTTGATTCAAAATGAGCCGGACTTTCTTATTTCAGTCGTAACAGGAGACAAATCTTGATTGTTGGAGTACGATCCAGGCAGAGAAGCAATGATCAAATTCTTTTTTGACGTCCAACGAATCATCAATTTTTAATTTGTACCGCAGGGAGAAACTGTCAACTCAATCTTTTACCCATAGGTACATCAAAGACACGGTAAGACTCCGCCATAACTATGGCCTTCATCGTTACCAATTTTCTGGCCCGAAGCAACACCCCAGTGTTTCTCCAGCCCACTTACAGTTTCGACTTGGCTCAATGCGACTTTTTTTTTGTTTTTACGAATAAATAGAGAGCTGAAAGAAAAGTATTGGGAGTCCGTGGAAAATATGCAAAAGCATGTTACAACGTTCCTAACAGATATTCCCATCGAGGAGTTTTAGGGTGCCTTTCAGGCATGAAACACACGTTTCTGCAAATGTATGGATGCTGGGGAAGTGTATTTTCAAGAAATTTAAACAATCGTACCGATCAATAAATATATTTTTCCCAAAAAATCCGTATTATTTTTATAATGGACCCTGTATACCAATAAGTTATACATTTCCCTAGTGTACTGTTGATATTCCAATCAATTATCCAATATTCAAGCGTATATTTTATCCAGCTCAGTGCATTATTTATTGCCCTAGCCCACTTTTAACCTACCTCAATTACTTATTCCTCACCATAGCGTATTCTTGACCTATCCTAGTAAATTATTTATTACCTAGCATACTTTTGTACTATATTAATAAATTGTAAATTGATCTGCTATAATATTGAACCTTGAAAACTCTTAAATGATACGTTAAAAAATAACAAAAAAATATAAATGTATACTGCTATCAAAAGTATACCAGGTCATTAATACTATTTTGAAAAAGAAGAAAACACAACCGATTTTAAAGTTTATAACCCTTTGCCACTAGTGTTTTAATTTAGCTTCTGGCATTCTCACCATCACACATTTTAAATATCCACTCTCTGATTAGACTGATTGTCGATTACTGATGAAGGTTTAAATTAAATTACACTTGGTTTGTTTCACAATTTTTCTATGTTTATCAAGAGTGATCTTGATAATGCCTTAAAAAGCGAAACTAGTCGAGTAAATATAGAAAAATTGTGAAATAAACCAAATGTAATTTAATTTAAACCTTCATCAGTAAAAGTTCAAAATGTTTCACCAAGTGATAAATGAGAAAGTCAAGAAATACTGATTTACAAGTTCCAATGTAACTTTTTCTTGGAATATTTTGATCTATTTCTTACATTTATGCTCTTCTGGTTTTAAAAATGCTTCTGGAATAATTATTAGTACAAAATATATAACGAAACATCCTTTTTCTTAAAAAAGTGTAAATGAAAATAATTTTTAAGTTTTTACTACTATTTATTGTATAATATACTGACTGACCAACGGGAAATAATCAGTAATTTCTAATTTCTAATTAGAATTTGAAATAGGGAATTAAAATGAAACATATTTACACAATTCTGACGTAACGAATAACAAATAACTACAATGTTCATCTTATTCAATGTTCGAAAACATCTCTTTATTGAGCCAAACAATATCCCAGATGATCATAAAATTCGTGTTAACATTTTGAAGCTCTGCAAGTCAAATTGACATGCATATTGCAGCAACAACTATGGTAACCAATAATAATAATCGAGATACAATACAAACACATTATATTACTCATATTCAAAATTTCAGGGGACAACGTGTATAAGTTAGTAAAGGACTTTTAAGAATCCCTGCAGAAATAGAACGATTCTTTCAGATAACATGTAGTGTTACAGACATCTGCAAATAGCCCTTTACTAACATTACTATCAAACATTAGATATTTGACTATTTCAATAAAAGCGTGATTCCAACACTCTATTAGTTTTCTGATGAATAGTGCTACAAAATTAACTAATATTATCGGTTCTCAAAATATTCAATTTCCTATTCTGCTGATTTCTTACTAAACTTTCAAACCATTTTACTTTTAAAGTGTGATTTTTTATATATTTCATTATGCTATAATCATCTATAATTGTTATAAAGTACCTTCCAAAGAAGTAGTTTCCGCCAGGCCATAACTTTCACTTCTTTGGTTCAACTTCCTTTACTTGGAAACTGCAGCCGACATTATCTGCATTTACAACATACTTCATAATTTTGAAAGCTGGACATACCTCAAAAAGATAAGAGACCTGAAAGAGAAAAGAAAAAGCCAATATGGACAAAAGATTATTATTTAGAAGATGAAGAAAGTATGAAATTCATAGATTCAAATATTCCTGGTGAAGAAAATGAAAATAACGAAATTTGGCACACTGCAATAAAAGCACATATCAAAAATGAAACATGGAAAATAATAAAAAAGAACAAGGATCATAATGATAGTTTCGACCCTTACTACGTGGTAATACATAATGAACACTGAATAAAACATAGTAAGTGTTTTATTCAGTGTTCAAAGAACAAAGACATGATTATCATAGGCTACAAAATGATACTAAAAAGAAAATAGGATCAAACAACACTGAAACAAAAAAGTCAAGACTAGTGGCATGAGGTTTTAACCAAAACGTTGGAGTTGATTATAATGAAACATTTGCACCAGTAGCAAAATTATGTTCTATCAGATCTCAAATAGCATAGTCAGTAGAGAAAGGATTGAAGCTGGTACAAATGGATGTAACAAAAGCATATTTAAACGTAGAGCTAGACGAAATAATCCTAATCAAGGTGACAACTTGTTTGAAAAAAATATGTAACCGAGATTGTGGTAGAAGAAAGTGCCGAAGATGACCTAACCATCTTCAATAAAGCAAAATCAATGTTGGAGGATTTGAGAAAATATAAAATAAATGATGTCTGTCCGCTTCAAAATGCTCTATATGACTTAAAACAATCAGGATGACAATGGCATAAAAGACTAGATTCTAAACTAGGAAGCATTCGTTTTGAACCATCCCAGGCAGACCATTGTGTTTACATATTTGGAAAAGAAGGAGATTATAATCACAATATATGTTGATGACCTAATAATATCCTACTTAAATGAAAAGAAATTAAATGTAGTAAAGAAAAGTTTGAAAACAAAATTTGATATGAAAGACTTGGCTGAAATGAAATAGATTTTAAACGTGAACCAGAACAGATATATTGATAAGATGCTAAAGACCTTCAAAATGCAAGATTATATGCTTATACCAACACCCTTAGAGACAGAGTTAAAACTAAAAAGAGAAGAAAAACTAAATATCAACTTACCTTACAGAAACTTGATTGGAGCCTTGATGTATTTATCTGTGACAATACGCATGTGGTAAGTAATGTCAACCAATTTAGTGCTTACTAAAGTGAAAAACACTGGAAAGCTGTTAAAAGAGTACTCAGGTACCCAAAAGGAACAAGAGACTTAAAGACTTTATTATGATGAATAGAATACTATTTACTGTATGCAACTATCTTCAGGAAAAACTGCAAAAAGTGTTGAGGCTTCTATCAGGACATTGCAATCTAACATTGAACTTGATTGGATTATACTCTATCATTACTTACAGAAGTTGTGAAGCGGAAGAGGAATGTGTAACATATATTATTGGACTGCCCGGTTCTATCAAACTTGCAAAAGTACATAATCATGAGATATACCAGGTGTTGATTAACACCCTGTATATTGAGTCCCCCTTGCTGTGGTTATGGCGTTTGCCATTCTGGGTTAACTATACAGTGAGAAGAAATAAAGACTTAGATAGGAGAGCGTATTGAGTGGGTAAACATGCAGCTAACCTCTCTATTGATTCATCAAATAATTTCAAATCCAGATCTCTAAATTATTTTGATTATTATGATGGCTTTCATTGACATAGAAGGACTAATCTAATGCCTTCATTTTATTTTTAATTTTTTTAATTTACTATTATATCATATGTACTTAACCTTCATTTTCGATAATCAATATATCTGTTTTATTTAATAGTCTTTATTGTTATTCGTACTTCTTCTTTCAACATTGTGATTATTGTTGATAAAGGGCACAGTTATATAATTGGCACAGATTGATTCTTCTTCTTTATCAATGATTTAACAATGATTTATTCCATTCACATTTTCCTAGAATATTCTTACAATTCATTCACTATAATAAAGAAATTTTCTGATGATAAACTTAATATCGAAGACTGTTGCAGAGATACATAAATCGCACACTTCTGATTTTTTTTAGATCATCATTATCTAAATTGTAGATAAGCCCGAAACGTTTTAGTTACTCCGCTTTTTGTACTTTTTTGGTGATAATTATAATGAAAAGAATCTTTCTAGGAAGGACTGCCCTTATTGCTTTTAAGACCCAATTAGATTATTAACTCAGGCGTGTAATGGCCCATCTCAAGAAACCACCAGCGGCCAACTGGGCCATTTACAAGAACAAAATGCCAATAGAAGGTATGGTTGATGATTTACAAATGGTTTCCCTTTTTGTATCAACCCCTACCAACCATCAAAGCCGACTTTCTAGAAAAGAAGATTAAAAGCGATTTCTAGAAATACAAAATTGAATGCAACAATTTTATGTTTAAGCTCAATAAGCTAATTCCCATTTAGCCTTCTTGATTTCAAACGACAAATTGACCGTAGAAGACTGCAGGCAAAAAAAAACCTGAAAAAAAGCCATCGACCCAATTAATAAGCCAATATTCTGGCTCCACACTCCAGACGAGCAGCTTGATTACAACGATAAAGAACAACCTACCCATTAAAACCATTTCAATTGCAGTTCAAATAATGTTAAAGGTCGACCGGCCATCCTAATCCACTTGCTTAAAAGTAATAACTAACTGACTTTATAGAAAGAACAGATAGATGAAACTCATAAAGAAAGAAATGGTACATTTTCACATTAATAATCGATGATGAGTCTCTTTTTGTTACCATAATAATTATCATTGTAACCATTTATTGTTTTAAGTTTAAGTTATGCTAGTATGTAATACTTTCTTCTTTATATATGTTGCCATTAAATTGGGATATTATTCTGTGGGCCAATAAATATTTACTTATTTATTATTATAGGGCAAAACCTATTTTATATTTTTGGCGGATGCGCCGGGATATAAAAATTGTAAGCCTAAAAATGACGGTATGTAGTTATCACCCGAAAAATAACACCATTCGTCAACTATTTAATGTCCCTTCTGCTTAAACTCGACAGCTTGATTTATGTTCGACTTTATAGGCTGATGATTGTTTAATAATACAGATATCAGTGCTGCTAAAAATCATCTTCTTCTTATAATTATCGTTGTATAAATGTTTACATATATTTATATATTTATTTAGTAAACGATACACACTTTTTATAATAAAAATAATACATAACAAGAATAAAAGTGTAAAAATACAATCAATAACAGCCTGACAAGCAATTCACCGCAATTAATCAAACCATTTATAATTTTTAAAATAAAACATAAACCACATATAATTCTACGTTGTTTGAGTGGTTTTAAATTTAGAAAAAGGTATCATATGACTACGACTATATATTCGATTGCATTAACGTAATATGGAGGCCATACGGAAGATGTGTACTTCTAACCAAAGTACAGAATAAAAGTTTCAAGGAATCAATTGAAAAGTCTCTACCAAATCTCAAAATAAAACCCAACATTTATAGCGCTTTATAACAAGTATTATTTTTATGTCTGGAAAATGACATTTTCGAATCCAAGATCCCGAATGTGATCAACAGAAGATAATACTTGACCATTAATAGAGTAGTGGAATAGCGATGATTGGCTTCTGGAAAACTGAATACGAAAACATTTGGTAACATTCAAACGTTCGGATTGCACCACTACTGAATTAACAAGTTATCGTTTAAACATAATATTGAACGAAATATTTTCAAATCATCAGCAAACAACAATATTTTACAGAGATGAATACAAGCCGATATATCATTAATAAACAGTAAAAACAGAATAGGACCACAGTGAAAACCCTGTGGTACACCAGATGAAACATCTATTGGACGTGAAAAAAAATTATTTATTTTTATATATTGTTTTCTATTTCTTAAATAACTAAAAAGCCATTTTGTTATATTGAATAGACGAGGCCGTTACTTGTTGAAACTCTATTATAATCACTTAATAAAACACTGGTATAGCGTGAGGTAGATGTACATCTACCTGATGATGCCACAGTGTGGCGAAACAATTGTTGTAGTACAATAAATTAATTTTTGAAACCTCACGCTATACCCGTGTTTTATTAAGTTAAGTTATAGCTTGTCCAAAGCCAGGGTATGTTAATTTGTTAATAAATGTATGACAAATACGGTCAAAGGCTTTGGCAAAGTCAGCATACACTGCATCAACATAGTATCCAGATTCTAAAGATCGTAAAATAGCTAACAAATTCGCTTCAGTAGATTTGACTCGGCAGAAACCATGCTGCTCTTTACAAATTAAATGTTTACTAATCCAAATTAATTGATCAGCAACTAGCTGTGTTCCCAATAGGTAGAAAAAAATCACCAGAACTAAGTGAAAGATTAAAAATTATATGTAGCAGAATACACAAACAATACATAAAACGTTTCATAAAGTAACTGCGCAATCCATCATAACCAGCTGAACTAGAATCCGATAAACTTGAGATAGCATTGAATATGTCCGAAATGCTAATTGTAAACTGAACGCTTTGTTAAGCTCAAAATGAGCGAGGCAACATCTATATGTACATAGATCACCTTCAATCGCAAACGTAGATAAATTTTCGGCGTCAAAAGGTAGCAATCAATACCCATTACCATCATACAATACACAACTGCTCGATGTGCTAGCTGCAATTGCGACCACTCAGCCAGTTTCTGTATTTTCGTCAATTCAAAGCAAAATTAAGCCTTTTCAGGCCTTACATGAAAAGTCTTCTAATGCTCCGATGAGATATGGCATATCGTACGACTAGTTTGCTGGAACTAATCCGGTTTTGGGCTGTTTTGCTGTTCGGCCAAGTAAAGCGATTTCTAAAAGCTATATTCAGTAGAGGCAGGATAGATAGCGAGGAACATGTAATGATTTCATGTTCTCTTAAACAGGAACAACGAGAACTAGTTATGGCCAAGTTACAGTGACCCGATAATTATAATCAGTTGGTAAATTTAAGAAGGGGACATGCATTCTGGAATTTTTTCAAATCGTTCGCGGAATCAACAGATAAACTAAAACCCGGCTAAATAACGTGCTCTTGTATTGATTGCTGAACGCACGAGCTCACTTCAAATGAAAATCGGGGACAAAAAATGGATTAAGGGAGCGGCAGAACAAATGCGGAAATAAACACCTCAGGTAAACCGATTGCCATTGGTGGCAATCAATCGAAGATATAAAAACATCGGGTGTGGATTGACTAGCGATAGGTGACGTGGACGTGGAATAATGAAAAAGAAGTAAATGGACCAGGCGCAAGGGGGATTGAGTAGCTACTGAAGCATGGACGTACCAGAAGAAAGAAGAGAGAACAAGAAGATAACGAATATGTAGGATAGGCTTAAGAACCTAACGGTGAAGAGAGTTGCTGTTGGCAGCTGCTCAAAACAGAAGAGGAATAATACTAAGGGGAGTAATTATTATGAGGGTGGAATACAGTTTAAAAATTTAAATCAGAAATGACTACTGATTAGGAAGTCCAGATAGACTTACTTCACTGTTTTTTTTTTAAATTCTAAATAACGATTTTGAGTGATTCTGCTCTGAAAGCAGCTAATATCTAATCTACCAAAGTGGCCAAGATTTTGTTTAATTCTCGGCCACGACGATAGTAAGTATAGTTTATTCTAATTATTAGGCTTAATTCTATCCGCTTTGAAGCTAGCAGCTGTGTAAGTTTTCTCAGGTCAAAAAAATTGCCAACTTTTCCCTAAAACTTCTACGCCAGTCGCTTTCTTAGTATTCTAGGTAAGCTTTTAGAGAATATCCTACTCGTGTGTCTTTCAATCTTTACAGAAGCCCATAATATAATAATATAATTGCAGACTTTCAAGTCGATTTTTGGGCTGAGATTTCCACCTATCATCAGTTGTTGAGGGCGACGGATTACATCGCCGTGAGCGTTGCCATTAAAGAGACAATGCCGTAGTTTTTCTAGACGTCTTGATCCTGGATTCCTAATATTTTGTTCGATATTCCTTGCAAAACGAAATTCTATACCAAGGTGAACACTACGTACTTCCAGTCAGCTTATGATGTTAGCAAGCCGTGGTCCCTTTACAGGCGAATATCTTAAACCTACCTGGAAAAAACATTCCAGAAAAACTCCTTTAAGTGGCGTCTCATTATCAACGTTGATAAAAGTTTGTCAGTTAGTTATCTACCCTTTTAAATTTTTAGCTATGATGAGTCGGCCTATACAAGTTGAGGTTCAATACCTCACCAGCAACTAAACTGGTCGAAATCTTTCTCTCGTGCCATTAATAAGGCCAAAGCTGTGTATTTAAAATAGCTTGATATTAAAGTCTTGAGTTCTTCTGTTTATGAATTTTGCGTTCTTCTAATCCTCTGGAGGGTTGAAAGTAGGGATGATTCGTAGTTTGACTAGCAGCGGTCAGGCTTACATCGGACGAAACGACACTGGGGGTTTAAATGAAGTCTTTATTCAATGTATAAAGCATAGGCTGCCCAACGATTCTATTGATTAATAAGTGGAAGGAATCCGTCTTGCAGGAACTTCTGTGGCCTTCACGTGACCCGCTTTTTTGTCCGAGTTGAAGCACTGCTCTTTCATCTGTTTTGATATCACGAAGACTCCGCTTTCCTGAAGCGGATCATTATAGGTTATTAAAACTGATACCATCACTACGAGCTAGAGACAAAGTGCTCCTTATTAATGTTCAAATCCGAGGCGTCAGTAGTGAGCAACACGCCGTCATTTTTATGTCCAAGGTCACATTCCGAAGTGTTTTTTGTTTTAATCGTGGTCGTCCGTTCTATACAATCTTCATGAGGCCTAATCTTCATTGGCGGGAAGGTATGTTGTCCTCGTGGATAAGGGCAATTTGTCCACCTGCAAAATGCTTCTATTTCTACTCTTTTTGCACCTCCTTAAGATACTTCCTTTGTCATTTCGACCAAAACTGCTGATGTATCCACTGCATCAGTTGCCACCTCAATAGGTATAAGAAAGGATGAATCATTGGGATTATTAGATAACTTGTGAAGAATAAGAAGAGAAGGACAAGGTCGAATGTGCAGATCGGCGGACACTTATAACGTATTATAAAAAAAGCGTTCTTCATACTATAAATGAATTATAATGTATTTAACTTTTTCTGCTTAACTTCTTTATAATGATTTCCTCTGATATTAGAAATAAAGAATAGAATATTCAAGTGTAAAAAACAATAAGTTGACTTTGAGAACGAGCTGCCTGAAGAATGGCAGCCATTGATTTTATTTTCAAATATATTTACTTAAGTTGCTTTCAACATTTTACATTTAAACGCACGAACGATAAAAGGTCAAAACTGTTAACTAAAAGCGAAAGACTTAAAATTTACATACTGGGTGCAGTGAGTAGACACATAATTAACCCTTTAATAAAAAAAACTCTTTTACAAGCCAGTGGTGTAAATTATTTAACAATCAATTCTACAACTATTATAAATTACGTCATTTGTACATAAAAATTACCATAATAAACCTGAAAGACTACTCCATTAAGAATATGAATAAAACACTACGTGAATATCTCTCAACTCCATATCTACCGTCAGGACGAATTTTTCCTCGGCAACATAGAAAACAAACAATGCCATCAATTTTATTCCCGAGAATACATCTCTTTTAAATTGTTCGCGTACTAAGCGAAAACAATTCAGTTTGAATTAGTCTGTAAACGTATATTAAAGAATAATATCGGAGACAACTAAATATAAACTAAGCACACATCGCAAACTCGCATTGTTTGCATATTCGTGTTTGCTCGAGAAGTTCACTTGACAAGACAGGACGTCTCTCTCCACGGGTTATATATGAGTTTCTGTATATTGAAGTTTATTCACTCCTGGAATTCACCTCGCTCAGCTCGCTCCATCCAAGAAATATTATTATAATATATCCGCTGGAAAAAGTTTTTACAGGAGTTTCCGACTTGTTTACCGACAAGAAGGTAAAGATTATCGGATTTCTGTTATAAGGAAATGTCCGGAACACGGGTTTCCTTTTAAGGATCCCCTTCCATGGAAAGGGGATGAAAAAATAAACAAATAAAACGTAGGAGGATGCGGGAAAAGGGGTGGATGTGTTCAATTAAGCAATCAATTGGGCGGAAACGAGAGATGCTGCTGCTGGATTAGAATTTCGCATTTTCATCAATCACAGTGGGGATTTCATTTATTTCTGGAGCGGATGAATCGGTAAGAGAAGGGAAACGTTTGACGTGGACATGTGAACGAGCGGGCGTTTGATGCAACCAACGAAGACCGTCGTCCTCTGTGCTCGTTTCTGCTCCTACGGATATCGATCCGACCACTCTAATCTCTCCGCTTTTGGGGATGCTAATGGAGTATATGTACCTGTTAAATTTAACTGCCGACCCGTAGCCTGGCCCCTCGTGTTATTATTAGCCTATGCAAATTTCCACAACGATGACAACCTTATAACTAATAGTGCTGTTTATTATCATGCCAACTTCTTATATAACTTTATAACTTTAAAAGCAATATTTATTATCTCTATTCTATTTCTCGTATGCATAAGAAAATTTAAAATTGAAAGTGTTAAGAACCAACATAGAAAGAGATCATCGTGTAATTGTCTCTATTTAAAACTTCCCTACTAACTTTTCTATCCAAGAAAACTCACACTATATATTAATTTATATTGACATTAACCATTAAAATCCCTCTGTTCATCTATGTAATCCCATCGCAACACGAAACAGAGTTAGCTCAGAATTAGACCCAATTAAATCGCTGTCCTCGCCGTGTTAATTACCCGAGCATCAATCATAATTAGTCCGTTTCGTAATTTATCACGGAAAGTTTTGTTAGCTGGGCTGTTTTCATTTAATATTCCTATTAGACCTGTCGACAGAGAGACACAGCACTCCGCAATTCCATAAGAAAAATTAATTATTTCCCTCGCTCGCGCCGGGCGCGTATACATAAAAGGGGCGATGATCTCCTTTTGCACTAACGAGCAATAAAAGGAGTCCATAAAGGAAGCGGGTAAGAAATTTAATTTTCGTACCCCGTTCCACCGACACAAAGCCGGAGTCCTACTTTCTAAGGAAATCAGTTAATGAAATACAGAAGGGCGGGCTCCTGGCAAACACTGTGCGTCTCAGACGGATTGGTCAAATCGTGCCCAGAAATAAAATGATTTTTTTTAATAAAGTTATGAGTCTTTTCGCATGTATTTATCAGGAAAAGACAATGTATTAGAAGCCACTTATCCAAAATATGAATTACCGAATTTCAATTTTTGAAATAAAAGTGTAATAATTCTA
This sequence comes from Ontholestes murinus, assembly GCA_963969525.1. NCBI lineage: Eukaryota > Metazoa > Arthropoda > Insecta > Coleoptera > Staphylinidae > Ontholestes > Ontholestes murinus. Next base: position 95,302,021 of record OZ018387.1, read on the forward strand.
AAATAAACAAAACTGTATATAGAATGGGAGGCCTCTAATTCTGCAAAACATATAAACTAGTTTTGCTTCATTTTATTCAGACTTTATCTTAATTTATTACTTAATTATTTTATTTTACTTATTATGAAAAAGAATTATGTAATTGAAGAGTGAGTTAGAGACTACCTATTCACCTTAATAATATAAATAAAGTTAATTATTCTTTAAAAATATTGTCATTCAGGTTTCTTCAAACAAATAATTAACAGTATCTAAAATAAGAATATACCGGATGTCTCAAAAGAAAATTGTTTGCGCACTTCCGAATTGAAAGGTTCGGATCGTCACGAGCAGCCTGGTTAAAACCATCCACACTCCCAGCAGTGATAATCTTGGTCAACCCGTTTCTTGGTTTTTCCAATGTCTTCATTTATTTTTGAATGTGCTATGCTTAGCGCCTTATTTAAGTGGTGAAAACCTTGAATATTGCAGAATCTTCTACGCGCTGCGGGTCGCTGAAACACAATTTTTGTAAAACTCTTGCACACACAACCCGCGGTTAGCTCCCAAAAAACGCTCCATAGCAACTAAATTTCCAAGAGACAGACACACGATTGACATAACCTCCGCGCCTCTGGAATTCGTTGGATTCACGAAGAAGACCAGGCAAGATTAGGAATAAGACAGGTTTGCATTTTGGCCGACTTGAACATAACAAGTGATTTGTCTTTATAAAATTTACATTTCAGATTCTATGAAAAGTGTAGGTCAACAAGTATAAATTAAAGGTTTTTAGTTATTAAATTAAAGAAAGCTGTTACCAAACTTCAATTGTTTTTTTTTGTGTAAAATTTCCACTCTAGAAACTCTAAACAACTTTTAAAATTTGATGGTAGAGGCATTTACTTCGTGGTAATTTTTTTAAAGTTTCGTAATTGGGACATAATAACTTTATTTTACCACTATATTTTTAAAAATTACAGTGATATAGTTTCGACTATAAACTAGTAATTATCAAACTATAGTCTGTAATTTTTAAAAATATAGCGGTAAAATAAAGTTATTGTGGTGCATCAATTACAAAACTTTTAAAATTCTTTTTATATCAAACATGTCTTCAAGTGTTTTTCTTAAAGTTTCCAACAATTTTTTTATCACAAATCATAATTGAGCCATTTAACGTGTACCTAACTATTGTTTTTCCTTGGCTAATATCAATTTTATTCATATTTTTCAACTTTTGCTTTAAGATGTTTTTAATTGTTTTTTCCTTTCACTATCCTTATCATAATGTTTTTAACTGTCACTGAATTGAAAAATTCAGTGTAAGTATGGATTACCACGTAGTAACGGTCGCAACCATTCTCGTTTTTAACTGTCTTATTTAGTAAATTCAAATTGTTTTATTATTTTTTACCTGTTTTTTCTTCAGTTTCTAATATATTTTAAATATTTTTTTAAATTGTTTCCTTGCAACTTTTTACCTGCCCATTTTATTCTTTGGAAAATTTTATTCTCATTTGTAATTTCTTTCATAAAACAATTTAAAAAAAATTAAATTCTTTTCATTTTTAAACATTTTTTATCAGCAAATTTATAATTTTTGATAAAATACTCGTATCATGTACTTTTAAGAAAAATCTTAAACTTGTTAACTGTGTTTTCTTCTTTTCTGGAAATGGATTTTTAAATAAAATTTAAAAATGTTTCTACAACTATTTTTTTCTTAGTAAATTTCATTTGATTGTTGTAAAATTCTTTCAACTGTTCCAAAAAAAGAAATATTGATCTCAAAAAGTAAATTAATAAAATATCATATTTTTTGCATTTTTCTATGTAATTTTCAATCGCCTTTTTTATTGCTTTAAAATTTGTTTCTTACAGTTTCAACTGTCTTTGTTTCTTATATATTTTTATTTAATTTTGGTTAAAAATAAATAATGAACAAAAAAATTTATAAAGACCTTTACTTTGTAGAAATTAACTAATATTTATTAAATAATCAACAATTTTAATATGTTGTAAAAAGTTTCCATTTTTTTTGACCAGAATTCAAACGATTTTTGTTTTTATTTTTGTAGTAAATATTAATTTTAAATTTTTTTAAAGTATGAAGATAAAATTCATTTAACTAGAGAGAGAATAATATCTTTATTCGAACACTTAATACAATATGGGGAATATATACAGATGATTTACAATAATGTCCGTTTGGGCTATCGACCATCGGTCTTTCTGCCCTGTCTTGACTCTAAATTATTTAAAAAAAATAAATATCTTTGCTAGCTAGCTTAACCGTCTTGATGATTCGAACTAATGAATTGAAGTAGCGTGATTGATGGGTGTTTATGTTTAGGAGGGAAATTGGGGTTTCGGGGCGTACATAATTTATTGAGAAGGGTTACATTAAAGGGATTTTTGGCAAATTTCATACTAAGGCTATATATACGTTGGGATATTGGGATGACTTGTGTGGTTTCGTAAAGGAGAGCATTAAAAGGATTGTGTAGGGGGTTGATAGGATGTCTTAGTTTGGTAAGGGTACGTAGGGCTGACCTTTCGGCGACGTTAAAGTGGTGGAGGGTGGAAGGGCGGATTTGGTTAAATAGGATCGCACTATAATCAATAAGAGGTCGACAAATCGTTGTTTAAATATGTGTGGCTGTTTTGGTGGAAATGCCTTGATTTTTGTAAGTGAGTGCACGGAAATGTCGAGCTCTTATTTTAATTTTGGATTTGATTGATTGTGCGTGGGCTGTAAAGGAAAGTTTGGAATCGAAAAGGACGCCTAGGTATTTACAGGTGTTGGAGGGGTGGATGTTCATTTAACTATTTTTATTCATTTTAATTTTTAGAATGAATTATTTTTTTACTAAATTATCAATAATTAAAATTTTTAGCATGTTTTGAAATGATTATGATTTTTTTATACGATATATTAACCCTTGGAGAAACATTTTTATGTTAATTTAGAGCAAGAGCAAGTGCAGAGCAAGAGTAAAGGTACACAAATAAGCAATATTAAATAATAAAATTTCGAATATTGTATTCAGGTAACAAGGGGTGTGCCTTAAATCTGCAAAGCTATAAAAAGTGGGAAAATACACTTAATAACACCGAGGAAAACTGCAACCCATCAACCCATTTCAACGGCCGTTATAAACCAAAATAAAATTTAAAAAAAAACATGTAAATTTTTGTATATATCTCCTTGAGAATCACCAACTGTCGAAACTCATCGGAGAAATATAAAAACAGTGAAACAAAACAAAGTGTTTAACGATCTAATTATGATTTATGTTGTTTGTTAAATTTCAACGTTTTAGAATATATTTAACTATTTTTATCAATACAACTTTTTTTTTAATTTCTATTTCTAACCCATTTTAACAGCGAATTAGGTAGAATTTCGGAAATTAGTGGACTCAGAACTACAAGCGTTACCTTTATATTATGGTAATCTCTAGGGCTGCAAATTCTAGAATGGCTCGCAAAAGTAAGGGTCGTGGTAAAAGGATACTACCAATATGATGGGATGAGGAATGTCATAATCTAATCAAAAATAAATAGCCTTAGTGATTACAAAAGGAATGCGAGCTATGGTAATTTTCTTAACTATAAAATAATTGCTGAAACTACCAAACGTAAACTAAAAGAGAATGCTAAACTTTCATGGATTAATTATTGTTATAGTATAAATAGAAAAGCCATTCTAGTTTAATATAGCATTAAAACACTTTAAGAATACCTCTCCAAGTTTTGATAAAATTACCTATAATATGTTATACCAGTTGTCTGAAGAGGATGTAAATTATCTACTAAAAAATTTTAATGATTGGTGGATGAACGACAAGAGTGAGGATATAATGAGTAATTAGGATTTCTTTAAGAAATGGAACATAACAAGAGTTTTACTTCTCCTAATTTGAAAATTTGGTTCCATCAAGAGAGTAGCAGAACAAGTATCGATTATATAATGAGTAATGTTATTGTGGTGCTAATTAAGAAATTAAATAGTGACAGTTCCTTGACTACATCGTTTAAGCATATATCTTTAACATCTTGCATTTTGAAAACATATGAACGTTTAATTAAGCTGAGACTTGATTGGTTCCTTGAGCATAACTCTAAGTTGAATGATAGTGTCTACGGGTTTAGATGATAGAAGCTCCAATTGACCTAAACAATGAATGACTTAGGACTTGAGAGACTTCCATGGGCTTAATGCAATGATTGGTGCTTGAACCAATTTTATTTAAAGTTTATACTCACGATCTTTATCGTGAAAACCCCCTGATTATTAAAATAATTAGCCTTTTTGAAGACTTACGGGAAGGTACTTCAGGGTGAAATTTGTATGGGCAAAGTCCCATTGTGGAATCAAGGGAAATGAGAGAGTTATCGGTTAGCCAAATCCGGAACTAATAACAATAACATAAAATATTATAGTCGATTACCTTTTTCTGATTATGTTACGGCATTTAGGCGCACAGTAATACAAGTGTAGGAAAATTTTTGGGAAAACAATATGCGCAATAGAACGAAATATAGTATAATTCATGGTTTTCTTCCAAACAATAATACATAAATGGAAACATGTAGGGTTAAGCTATTTAGTGTAACTATGTTTCATTTGAAAACAACACAATTCATATCTCCTGCTCATTTTAAATTGAATAAAAATAAGGCAGATACTTTATGTAGATGCGGAAATTATGGAAACGTTAATCATATTTTTTTTCGAATGTCCATTAAATCTAGTAAACATATATAATTTCTTAAAAGAGCTTTGTCAGTTGAGGATAGAGTATCTATTAAATTCGAACTATTTATTAAGACTTAATGATATATCTGTATATGGCCCTGTTTTCATAATTTTGAAGAAATCAAATATTAAAATATAAATATTGAATTGACGAGGCAAATACATGATGAAACACCATAACGAATTGAAATAAAACAACACAGTTGGGAGGGTTTCACATTTATTGTTGATCACTGCAATATGTTTCGCCACACAATGGCTTCATCAGGCAGATATTTATCTGCCTGATGTTAAATTCAATTTAATTATTTAATTAAATTGAATTTAACATAAGCAGTCTATTATTATTTATATGCCTACATCCAATTTAAAACAAGTCAAAAAGGTCCGTTGTTCATTGGAAGAGAAATGCAATAGAAAACACGCATTTGTTATTGGAAAAAGGATAATTCTTTCTAACTTCACACCACTTCTTTGAAGATCTGGTGTTCTATTGGTAAGCGTATGCGTGCTTGAACGATTTCCAACTCATTAAGTTCCATATATGATCACATCCGTTTATAAGAGATTTACTGAAAGATAAGTTACTTCGGAGTCTCCAGAATAAAATATGCAATATAGTTTCTCATTTTCGTCATTTTTTGTGGCGACACAAAACACAGACAGAGAAGACATTACGTCAGTAATGTAACTTAATCTTGATGAGCTCTCGAGACAGAGAGCTCATCAAGATTAAGTTGTTTGGTTTTTCGATAGAGAGAAAGTCTTCAAACTCTATTGCAAAGTCGTATACTGCAATAATTTTATTTTTAGTCGCCTGACATATGTTTCGATCATTACTAATCAATTTCAAAGTATAGACAAATTAAAATTATGTAAAATTAATTATCGGGTTGTCGGAAAAGTCATGACGTATTTTTTCTATGTTATTCAAATGTAATTTATTTGTTTAAAGTACAAAGATTAATTAATGATATATTGCCCGTTTTCTTCGATAACCTTTAGCCATCTTTCAAGGAGTTTCATAATTCCTCTTTCATAGAAGGATCTGTCTTTATCCGCGAAATACTGAATAAGGTTCTGATTTACAGCATCATCTGAAATAACTGTTAAACCACGAAAAGAGTTTTGAAGAGAGTGAAACAGGTGGAAATCTGATGGCGCAAGGTCAGGCGAATATGCTGAATGTGGCAAAACATCCCATCCAAGATCCATCAATTTTTGACGAGTAATCATACTCGTATGTGGTCTCGCGTTGTCGTGATGGAACACAACTCCTTTACGATTAACGAGCTCTGGACGTTTCTGGATGATTGGTTTCTTCAAACTATTCAATTGCCGACAGTACACATCCGAATTAATTGTTTGGTTCCTTGGTAGGAGCTCGAAATATACGATACCTTTAAAATCCCACCACACTGAGAGCATAACCTTCCTCTGATGAATGTCTGCCTTCGCTATCGTTTTTGACGATTCACCACGTCCGGACCAAGACCGTTTGCGCACCGCATTCTTGTAAACAATCCACTTTTCATCACCAGTTATCATTCGCTTTAAAAATGGATCGTTTTCCTCACGTTTAATGAGCATATCGCAGATGTTTATACGCGCTGTCAAATGAATTTCCTTTAGTTCATGAGGAACCCAAATATCGAGTTTGCTTGTGTATCCCAGTTTCTGTAGGTGATCGTGAACGCTTGAATGATTAATGTTTAATGTTTCTGCAATCTCCCGAGTCGTGTAACGTGAGTTTGACTCGATCAGTGCCTTTATTTGGTCATCATCAACCTTGGTTGACCTCCCTGACCAAGGAGCATCGTTGACATTAAAATTAACAGCAAGGAATTTAGAGAACCACCTCTGGCATTGACGCTCTTGTCCCCGTAAACAACACGCAACTTTTCACGCGCGTCCTTCCATTTACGGAAGTAATAGAGTAAAGTATGGCGAGAATGCACAGTTTTGTCTTCCATCTTTAACTTTTTGTAAAATATACAAAACTCAAAAAAAAAAACACTTAATTTTGTTTGCAATGAAGCTACAACCCACAGCTGTTGAATGACATAACCAAAAAATAGATCCGATTTACTATAGTAGCAAAAAAAATGTGCTAGCACCATCTGTTGCAATAATGCGTCACGACTTTTCCGACAACCTTATATTTCAATTAAGGCTAGTAGATGTTTTACTGATTTGACGGTATGATAATTGCCACCCATCCACCCTACATATATATTAGTACATATATTATAAACAGTCATTTAGTTTCCGAAAACAATAAACAAAATTTTATAATAGACAAATGAAATTAAAATCACCATTTGTAAATTATAAAATTATAGGGTGGGTGAGTGTCTACTATCCCACCATCCAATCTGCAAGACATCAGGAACTCTTTACAAAAATAAATTATTAAATATATCATTAAGTATATCAATAATGATTTACAGATTATAAAATTAGTATTTTTTCTTATAATTTATTTATTTATTTATTCATTTGCCTTTCTACCTTTCGATGTAAGGTGGTATATTTTTATAATTTATTAATTTAAAATTCTTTCATTTGAAACTACTCCTCCACGTTTGCTATTGTGACTAGGCCAGGCCCAAAAGGTCTTTTCTAGTCTGGTCTCAAGCGAATTAATTGCTAAGATTTAGGGGGATCCGGATGTCATAAGTGACGCTTGCCTCGAAAGAAGCGGTGACATTGAGAGTATTACGGAGGCTCAAGACTTTGGGGGCTAATTGAGTACCAATTAGAAACTTATGTGGCCTATCAGCAGTGATATCGTATTTCGGGAAATGTTCACTGTGAATTTGAACGTCTACAATAACTCCTTATGGATGCAAGTAAGCTGCGGCATTACCATCAAAGTCCAAAGCTTTACTTTATTTTTACAGATAAAGTTGTTCTCGTGTTGATAACAGGCCACAATACCCTCTCAGCGAGGCTCTCTTTTGAATTTAGTATGCTCGTCTTCGACCAAAAAACGTTCTGGTTGAAGATTATTCTGAGATATTTTATCTCGTCTTTTATCGGAATTAATTCCTCACCGAAACGATAAATTTTTCGTTTTTTGAGGTACAGTCTGCTGAAATGTATGGGAACACTTTTATCAGCGTTGACTTCAAGTTGCCAATTGTTCGCCCACTTCTCGTAAATGTCGAAAGCAGCATGCAGAGTTCTCTCAAGATGTACTGCAGTACCTCCTCTACAAAGTAGAGCTGTGACCTTGCATATTGGGCGATCATTACTGGAGGGAAACGGAGTTTTACTTTGAAGTTTTTAAATATCCATGTAAACCATATTGCAACTATTAACCTTAGTAAAGCCGACTCAAATTTCTTACACGGAAAATCACTTGAGGTATATACTTTTTACTGTGATATTGTTAGGATTAAGGGTTTTAAATAACTTTAAAGTATAAAAATTAAATATATTTTATGATACACAAATATATTGCAGAAGCAAGTGTTAACAAAATGGACGTTTCTTATATTTTTACATATAGTAACACATTATCACCAGTTTTACATATTATAATGCTAGTAGGATGTTCTGTACCCACAAATATTAGCATTTATTATATCTTTTTCGACGTTTACGATCTTGTGCCATCTGCAGCTATAGGTAGTTTATCATAATATGCTAAATCGGGTATAACTGTTTTTATATTGGTTCTAAGACGATCAGATAATCGCAAACTACTTTTATACTTTCTAGGTATGTGATCAAGCACTAATTCTTTACCTATGTTCAACAAGTATATTCTACGTGCATCAAAATTACCTTCTAATTCTATTCTATTTTGGAAGCTTGATTTTTCACAACGCAAATGAGATTATGCAAGCTATATTTAGCATATGTCTAAATAAAAGCATTTCCGTTCTGTTAGTTATTCTTCTAGTAGAATATCCTTTTGCCATTTTGTCTGCAGTGTATATGATCTTTTTGTATTGTTACAATGGAGTATAATTTTTATAAGTATTCGCTTATTATGTCTGCGTGATGTTCAGAAGAGAGTTGAATCACAGCTTTTCCTTGATCTTTCGAGTAAGAAACTAAGGTTTAAGTAGCTGTAAATGCAAATATCATTCTCACGTTTTTGAAGCAAATGTTGAGCAGGTAGCCACCTGATAAATGATTTATGACATCATAGACAACTCTATCTCCATGTCCTTTCTCGGACATATTATTTTGTTTTCCTAGGTAGACCTGCAGAGCGGAGTCATCCACGGCTAAATGGATTTCTGGGTGCATAATTGTCTTGTAGTTATCTACAAAGATATCAAATACATTTAGAAGAGCAGCTGGCTTATCAGATAATATAAATCAGATAAAAATACATACGGTGATATTTTTTAACGTGTTTTAGACATACAGCGACAGTTGGAAGTTCTTCATGATTTTCTGGTGGTTATCCGACCAAAGAGGAATTTAGTGCAAAGACCAGGTAATAGATGGCACTTTTATCGTATTATCTTAACAATATCATTACCATTTGCTCATTAAAAGAAGCGAATATACATATTTTTTCTTATGGCATTTTAGATATAATTATTACTGTACCTGCACTCGTTATTTTCACATACGTTTCTGCTCATATTTGTATACGTACGATTATAAAAAAAAATCTCTATGAAAAACAGTCAGCATTTTATTTCTGCATACTCTATACACCCCGTGCATTAACAATTGAACGTGCATATTATCCTCCGTAAATATACGACCTATATATCAGACCTATTGTTATTCATTGTTCGTAAATACACAGGAATATCGCTAAACTGTTAGGTTATTCGCGTGGAAATCTGAAATTTATGCAAATCGGGCGATACACGAATTAATCACGATTAAGTTGCATCCCCCGGCTGGCTTTATTTATTACGCCAAGGTGATAAACAGCGAGACTCTATGCAAATTTGTAACATACATGTAAATGCTAAACAGCGGCATTATCTTGGAATCACGTTGCATCCGGAATTCTGGTTAGAACTTCCATTCAGACTGAATCGATAATTGTACGGCTGCATTTCTCGATGTTATATAATGGCATTAGTGAATTGTATTAGAGAATGGTAATTTAGTACGATATTATGAGGTAGTTAAACCGGTTTTGTTGGTTGATGAATTCGAAATGCGCTAGTAAATTAATCTTAGAATTGTAAAATGTATATTTCACACCAATAATACAGTTATAGATTTTTACGTAAATTAAAACTCTTAAATATATTTAAACTAGTGTTTACCCTGTTTGTATAACTGAGACATTATTTAGTGATTATAGTTTTGATAACTTCAACTTGTCTCCACCTTTAATAGATCAATTTTACAGACGGATAATTGTTATTCAGTTTTCAAAAAGGACCTGCGATGTACTGAATTAGTTGATGCAAGTGAAACAACATGATAAGGCTCCTTATTGGTAGATAGAGAAGTTTTTACTATACAGCTTACTTACTATTCATTCAAGTACATTTAAAAAGGTGCTCAGCAATATCATTACCAAATTATTTGCAGTGAGTATAATCAAATATTTCATATTTATATTTCAACGAATGGTTTTATTGAAACTCGAAACAAACAGGATTGAAAAATATTGCATCTGGCTAAAGTGGCCTGGTTGATGAGGAAGGAAAAGAATCTATAAGAAGAAGAAATTATAATTTGTCAAAATATTTTTCTGAACCTTTTATTACAATTGCTACTGATGCAATGTTGTTTGTTGTAATAATAAGGCTCTTATAAAATATTTACACTTATAATAGCATTAAATTAATCGGATCAGAACAAGTAAACCTTAAGATTCTATATATTTACAGAGCTACGCCGACTAGATATTTACGATGATTAAAATTGATTGCAAAAAGTGCGCGAGAACAAAAAGAGCTTCGCTCCCGCTGGGTGAAATATGGGGAAAGAGAGGACCGCGAAGTAATAATGTAATGCATACAGTCTGGTAAATAAATAAGGGCAGAGAGGAAGGAAACTTCGAAGGCAATCTCGATAAAATATGGAACGAAATTTCAACGTTAACTTTCGCGGCGCTTCCCAAGTTTCATTATGCTGTCGGCGAATACGGCTTTGATAATCGAGCGGGTTATTACAGCCCACCAAGTCCTAACTGGATGATTGCCGAAATTGTCGGATTATCAAATTATAACCGTAAAATTAATCATCAAATTGATTCCCACGACGACGTCTGCACTGAGACTTTTGCACGCACATTTTAAATATTTTAATATTAAACCTAATACTGTAATTTTTATAGATACTTAAGTTGATAGTAGACTTACTGCATAAGATAAATTAAGCATTATGTATAAATATCGAATTGTACTATCAAAATGTACGTGGCTTGTCAACGAAAACAGACTTATTTTATAATGTGTGGTGAGTAATAAATGCCAGGTTTATGCGCTTACAGAAACATGGTTAAATGAGAGTGTTCGTAACTCGGAAATTTTTACTCCGGATTATATTGTTTACAAAGATGATCGTAAGGTGCGCAGAGGAGGGGGTGACCTTCTTGCTGTTCACACAGACTACAATTGTTACAAATATGACATTGACATTCCTTCAGAACTTGATGTGCAAATGGTTTGTGTATATGTTGTTTTTCATGGTGTTAAAATATGTTTTATCTGTTTGTACATTCCCCCCTCTCAAGATATTCAAGTCTATTTGAAGGTATTTAATATACTTGATAGCATTATTGTAAATTTTGAACTTGTATTTATGTGCGGTGATTTCAATATACCTACTCTTATTGATACAAATGTAGATAATCAACCAAAGCTTGAATTTAAGAATTTTGTAGCGTCAAATAACCAATATATGCAATGCTAACAATCGACTTTTAGATTCAGTGGTCGTGTCATCTAAGATCACTTGTAAATGTTTACATGATTTGATATTATTACCGGAGGATGCTCATCATCCATCATTAACAGTAGACATTCAAATATCATCAGTAAATACTTGTTCTTTTAATCCTAATACTTGCTATACAGGTTATAACTTTAGAAAAGACTTTAACAAATTGTATTCAGCTTTTTTGCATTGTGATTGGTCACCTGTTTTAGCCAGCACAGATGTTAATATAGCATGTGACACATTCTACGCTTTACTTAATAACTTGTTTTCTTTATATGTACCGATACGCAAACAATCATCATCTCGTAAATATCCCGTTTGGTTCAGCCAACCTGTTATTAAATTAATTAAGACTAAGGAGCACTTCAGAAAACTCCATAGGAAGACTAAATGTAATTTTTATAAAATGCGAGTAACGAATCTACGTGCAGAAATCAAGCGAAGGTTGCAAAGTGATCACAAATCATTCATTGCCAATTCTGATTGTGCCAAAGACCCACGAAAGTTTTGGTCTTACATTAGTACTAAACAAGGTCAAACAAGAATACCCGGCACTATGTCACTGGACGAAAAAGTTCTTGATTCATTGGAAGAAATAGTAGATCATTTTGCATCATACTTCAAATCTGTTTATTCTAACCCCTCGAATAAACAATTTACGGAAAGTGTTCATAGTAATTTAAACTTTAAATTCCACAAAATTGAGGAGCATTATATAATTGAGTCAGCTAAAAACATGAAAAATAACTTTACCGCTGGTCCTTATGGTATTCCATCTTTTATTGTAAAAGATTGTATTCAATGCTTTATGTCTGTTCTACTTCATATTTTTAACCTTGCTTTATCTTGTAATGTTTTTCCTCATCTGTGGAAAGTTGCAAGAATCACCCCTGTTTTAAAGTCAGATAATCCAGGTAATATAGTTAATTATAGGCCCATATCAATTATTAATAACTTCGCCAAATTATTAGAAGGGATAATATGTTCACAGCTATACAGGCATGTTTCAACTAAACAACATGGCTTTGTTAAAAATAGGTCTACAACGACTAATCTTTTAAACTTCACTCATACAACCTCTGAAGTTCTTGATAATAGAGGTCAAGTTGATGTTATTTACACTGATTTACATAAAGCATTTGATTCTATTGACCATAATTTACTCATCTCCAAGCTACCAACTTACTGATTTGCGAGGAATCCCTCAAAACTGATAAAATCATATTTACAAGATAGGAAACAATTTATAGAATACAAAGGATACAGCTTCAAGCTAACCAGTGGGGTACCTCAGGGATCCAATCTAGGTCATCTCCTATTTATTATGTTTATTAATGATATTGTGCCTGAAATTTCATCTAATGTTTTGTTGTATGCAGATGATGTGAAAATATTTTGTAGCATTACGAACCTAAACGACTGCACAAATTTACAAAGGAATTGATGATTGGTGTCGTGATAACATGTTAATATTAAATTTAAAAAAAATGTAAATGTGTATCATTCACTCGGAAAAAATCTCCAATAATATATAATTACAACCTAAATAGTATTCCAGTAGAGAGGTGCGTAAGTATCAAAGACCTTGGAGTTACTTTCGATTGCGAGTTTACATTTGCAGATCACATCAAGAATATATGGTCTGAGGCGTACAAGATGTTAGGCTTTATTAAGCGCACTAGTCGTGATTTTGATAACCCTGTTGTGCTTAAACTGCTGTATTACGCATTTGTACGCTCCAAAGTGGAATATTGTAGTCAAATTTGGTCACCTTATTACCAAATCCATGTTACTTCAATAGAAAGGATACAAAAGAATTTCGTACGATATTTATACTACAAGACGATGTACGTTTATCCTGATTTTACTGCTTCGTATAGTGAGTTACTTGCGTTTTTTGAATTTTCTTAATTATCTACACGCAAAATTAGACTATCGGTTTAAATTGGTGAATTACAAAATTGATTGTCCGAAACGTCTTGCATGCGTCAACTTTTATGTGGCTAGAAATAACTATAAACATGCTCCCTTATTTCGGTGCAAGACCAATGCACACCATAATTCACCACTCGTGTCTATGCAAATAATGTATAATTCTATTCACCATTCTGTGGACATCTTTGGCGGTAGTGCGACATCATTCTCTGTCGCATTGACGGAATTAATGTAAGTTTTGTATTAGTATGTATAATAAAATATATAAGTCCTTTACGTTGTAGAAAATTTACTAATAAATAGAAAAACCACGAAAATATTTTCGTAAAATCTACAACAAATGAGTCTTATTAAGACTACAAGAACAAATCACTTTTGAAACAACTACTTCTCTAGCTAATACTTCGACAGTAACACGCAAATTACTTTTGTATTATTCAATGTCTGTCGAAGTATTAACTAGAGAAGTAGTTGTTTCAAAAGTAAATTGTTCTTGTAGTCTTAATAAGACTCATTTGTTGTAGATTTTACGAAAATATTTTCGTGGTTTTTCTATTTATTAGTATGTATGTTCCTTTTTTTTTGTATAATTTTTTCTTTTCTTTGTTTTTATTAATTTAAGTACAATCTTACATTGCATTATTCGTTTATCTGAGTTACATCTTACTTTTTTATGAATTTCTCTTTGTTAGTTTAATATTTTGTGTTTATCCATTATTTTTTTCAGTTTAATTATTGTAATTTTCTTTTCTTTTAAATGTTAATCATATTGTTAGTTTTCGTTTAGTTAATTTAGTTAGTTTAGATTAATTTTAATTTTAAAGATTGATGTTATAATTTAGCTTTAATCTTGTATTTTACCTGTAATTAGATTTTAGATCTGTTGGGAAATAAATGATTATTATTATTATTATTATTGAGACTTTTTTAAGCTTGTGACCGAAATGTCGACATCAGCAAACAGAGAACAAACCAACTTGTGTTCCGAACCAATAAAATATCTTGGCCACATTACCTCAAATGAAATAATCACTATAACCTTAAGAGTATGAGCCATTGCTACATTAACAGCCATCGGGGTCAAAAGAAAATCGTAGGATTCGTCCAAACCTGTTCGTGGTACAGCAGAGTCATCCCCGGCTTTGCTGACATAAGCAGGCCTATAACAAGCCGCAATGAATCAAATAAATTCTTGATGAGAACCGAGGCTATACTCGGAGTAGTTCTAATCCAAAGGGAGGAACTAGGGGAACATACGGTTGAGTACGAAAGCCAATTCCAATGATACATAAAGGACTCTCCGATAACCATAGCCACCGATCACCAAGCCTTAAGTTGGCTGATGTCGTTGAAAACCTAGTTTCTTTGTTTTTGTTGAGAATGTGCTATTTGCAAGCGGAATAGAAATAGTCTCTGAGAAAGGGAAACGCTGGTGGTATCGCTGAAGAATTCTTCACCCGGCGGCTCTTCTGATCCAATGTGTTGACATTGTCATCGCCTTTATTTAAAACTCTATACAACCTACAACTGGGACAAGTGTTCAATACTTACAGCTTTAACAATTACGCATCATATAAAGTTAGATTATTTACACAACACACAATTCATTGTAGTTCGCGCATGTGGGCTACTTCCCTTCAGTTCGCTTTGGGCTTTTTTCCGGACGCTGTCCTCGAATTTGCATCCAATTCCTACCTGCCCTAACAGTGACACCGCTCTATCCACACTTCCGTGCTGCACCACGGCTCCAGCTTCTCTGTCAGTAATTGTATTTGTCCCTACCTACGCGGGCAGTGTAGAAATGTGTGCTCAGTGTCATTCCTCGAGCCCGAATATTACAGGCACGGACTATCCTCATCCTTCCCTATACACGCCAGATAGGCCAGATAGCAACTGTGCCCAGCATGTCACCTCATCGTGCTTCCGCTCCATCTAACACTTAATTCCCGGTATTAGGCGCCTTACTCACTCTCCCTTGTCGCCATTATCCCACCTAGTCTACTAGAATTCAAGCGTCTCTGTCCTCAACCGAACTCTGGTATCCCGAGTGATCCTTCCGCCCGCTTCGCTTCATATTCCGCCATCCTCTTCAATGCTAGGAGATCGGCCGGCACTGTACTAGAGACGACTTCACCAGCATCCGAAATGACAAACCTGATGGTTTCACTCTGGTCGCCCGCCGAAGCCTCAACTGGTTTCTGGCAGTTTGGGTCTCAGTAGCCCATGCCGGTACCCCATACAGAAAGGGTGATCTGGCCAAGCTGGCCAATACTCTCTCTAGTCTTACTATTCCAGCCTCCGTTTTTGCTGCACTCCTCGCTGATATGCTTAGTGCGGTTTCTATTCCTTCCAATCCACACCCCAAGATAGGTAATAATTGTAGCGCCTGTGTCCCATTGACTACTAGCAGCTCATACCCTGCTATGTGGCTTTCTACCAAGAGGGTGGGGCACACATCAGTTTTTTTTTCCGATGCCAGCGATGACACGAGCAAGAGGCTCAAGTATCAATTCCGCGCAGGCTCCACACCAGCGGGCTGCAGAACCTATTCATACGCCATAATGCAAAGTAGTGGGCAACTACCGATACTAGCGGGACCACACCATACACGTTGAGCTTTTGTTTCCCTTCTTTGTCGATGAATATAATTTCTCTTTCACTGAGGTAGCTTCTTACCAATTTCTTGATGAGTAACTCTTTCTTACAGGATCGAGTTAAACGCATTTCTAATATCTATAGCTATCATAATGCAGTGGCGCCTTCTACTCTACAATCCCGTGTTTGCCCTTTCAGTGATGGTTTGCATAGCTCTTACCGCGTCCACAGTAAACCCTCCTAAACCCATGCAGTTTTGTATATGATTTCCTCTAATAGCTCATTGTCTTGGCCAGCCCGTTCTCTAAACACAGAGGCCTGAGTACTTTGGGGTCCTCTGGTAATTTCCAATGTTTATGGAGCAGCACAAACTAAGCCTTCTTTCACATCTTCGGGAAGGCACCATCCCTTAGGCACAGGTTACATCGGTAGTCTGCCCTCGCTAACTCGTTCGGCAACCCATCTGTTTCAGAGGCTTTCTACTCAGGAGCCTCTTTACCACCGCTTCCACTTCTATCTCACTCCTGGGCCTGGTGGTCTATTTCCAATTTTTTGAGATACTATGTTGTAGGGCCTCCCACATGAGTTTCTCTCCACTTTCTCACTTGAACATCATAGTCAAGTAAACCCCTGGAAGATCAAATTTCGTACCAGATGCACTAGCCACTAACCTAGTTCAGTTTAATCTGTCATAACGAGGCGCCATCGATATTGAAATAATAATAATAATAATTGCTTTATTTCTCCACTAACACATAGACCAACAAAGGAGATAAGTAAATTATTAGTATAATTTTAGGGAGAAACCACATGGCGCCAATTCAAATTAGTAGAAAAACTACCCTTGTTCTTCCATTTGGACCATGGTATAATTCAGATAAACTAACTTATATTAATTACCTATGATTACTTAAAACTAATTTTACATAGTAGTGCATTAAGAATATATATGTGTAAATAATAAATTTTGTCAAGAAAATTGTTTAATTAAATTTAATTAGGGAGCGGTATCAGTTTACAGAGTCTGCGAGTTGAGCAATAAGTTATACATATTATCCTTGAATTTCTTAACACTGTATAATTTATATTGATGTTGTACAGAATTATAAATGTTATAGGCTTGAAAGGTGAAGGAGCGTTCAAACCAAGCCGTTTTATGATAAGGTGGGCTAATTAGTCCTTTGGACCTCAAGTTTAGGCAATGTATGTCAGTTCTGAATTTTATCTTATTATATAAGTAGGCTGGTGGTTTTGTTACTACTATTTTATGGCATAAAGTTGCAAACTGTAATCTCCATCTATTTCGCATATTTAACCATTTTAAGTCGACTAATTTATGGGAAATATGATCGTACTTTCTAATTCCAAAGATTAAGCGCAAACAACTATTGTGGACTCTCTGAGTTCTGCTAGCTATATCTTGAGTAATATATGAACCATATATCTCACAACAGTATAAAAAATGAGATAAAACAAGTGCATTACATAACATAGGCTTAATGTTCGTAGAAAGGTACCTCCTATGCGGGTAAATTAATTTAAGGTTTGCGAAACTTGTTCTAATACATCTATTAACATAGGATGCATATTTAAACGTGTTATCAAGCATTAGCCCTAGATTTTTAGATTCTATCAATATTGATATTGGCGTCGAGTTTACTGAAATGCTGGTTTGATTTGTTAGTTGGTTAATCCCTACAACTGCGGACTTAGTAGGATTTATTCTTAAGCAATGCTTAACTGACATTTTGTACAAAGCATCTAAATCTTTATTAATAGCCTCAATTGCAGATGCATGATCTTCTAATGAGAATGAGTGTAATAGCTGTGAGTCATCAGCAAACATTTTTAACGTACACGTTTTTACGTGCATAGTAAACTTTGAGGTATAAATTAGAAAGAGTAGCGGACCAAGTATAGAACCTTGTGGAACACCTTTAGTAACATATTTTGCAGCAGATATTGTGTTACCGACTTTGACACTTTGGGTTCTATTTAATAAGTAGCTTTGGAAAAAAGCAATAGCAGAGGGACCTATACCTATACTTTCTAGAATAGATAGTAGAATTGGGTCATTGATCGTATCAAAAGCTTTGCTATAATCTAGAAGGGTTAGTACAGCAATTTTGTTAGCGTCCATGGCAGACAGGATTTCATTTCGTAATAAATAATAATGCTGTGGTACAACTTCTATTGGGCTTGAAGCCAGATTGGTTATCAGGTATTATATCTCTTTTATGAATATACTGTCTTAACTGCCAATCAGCTATTTTTCCCAAAACTTTAGACAATACGGGTAGAATGCTGATCGGCCTTAAATCGTTCTTTTCGTTTGGGTGCGACACTTTTGGACGAGGAATAGCTATTGCCTTTTTCCAACTAGACGGGAATATATTAGTACTTAAAACAAAGTTTACTATATGAGAAATATACGGTAGTAGCAAAGGGCAACACAATTTAATAATATTAATATTTAAATTATCATGGCCAGAAGCTTTAGTTTTTATGCTCAAAATTTTTATAAATGTCATCACTATCTACTTGACTGAACTTAAACTTATCATTGTTATCTATTAATGTTTTGTTTTTGCAAAATTGTATCACTTCATTGCAATTAGTATTGAAATTTAGAAACAAATCATTTATCTCCTCAGCATGCTGCATATGTTTAGGTATTTCATTTAGTCCCCTCTTATTAATGTCCAGTCTTTTAAGCTTATTCCAGATATCTTTAGAACTTGCATTACGAAGAGTATACTGAAAGTAAGCCTGTTTTTCCTGCTTAATCATCATAGTAATTTGATTTCTCAAGGATTTATAATAGTTCCAGTGACTATTTAATTTTGATTTTTTAAATTTGTGAAATGCTTTATCTCTTAGGTGCATGGCAAATTTAACATTATCAGTAATCCATGGAGACTTTCTTTTTGAAATTTTAACATTTTTCATAGGTACATGTAGGTTAAAAGTGTTCATTACATTATAATTGAAAAATTCAATTTTCTCATCAATTGTGTTCAAGTAAAATATATTCTGCCACGGTATGCGGTTTAGAACTTCATGGAAAGTGTTTAAATTAAAATGATTATAATTTCGAATTGACCTGTAAATATAAATAGTTTTTGATTCAGTTTCTAAGTGACAATATATTAACTCGTGGTCAGCGAATTTGTAACCACCTACACCCGATCCTGTAATAAAATTAGTATTGTTAACAATAATAATATCAATCAGTGACTCTTTATTTTCAGAGATTCGAGTAGGTTCAGTGATAATTTGATAGAAACCAATAGCATCAAGCATTGAATTGAAATAGTATGTATCAGGCTGACTTGGTTTTAATAAGTTTATATTAATGTCGCCTAAGCAGCATATTTTATTAGCTTTGGTTGAAACAGAAATTAATCTATATCTATATCTATGCTTCCGCACGTGTATAAGAGGGTGAGGGTTTGCAGTCTTCTTGATACTTAAAGCCTTCTATAACTCGAATTGCTCTTCGCTGAAGACCAAACAGTTTGTTTAGTATTGAAGAATGACCCCATGCAAGTATAACATATGTCAGAAGAGTAGCGAATTTGTCGGAGAAGGAACATGGAACGACATATTTTCTGTGATATTACCGTCTCGTGTGCATTCCAAATATAATTTACAGTCCAGCCACATGCCTAAGTATTTCACATGTTTGATTTCCATTATGTCTGATTGCTTTAGAGAGAATGTAATATTAACTGTTTTTCCTTCGTTGAATGTCAATTTATTTATGTTACACCATTTTTTACACTTATTTAAGTTGTTGGCTTTTGCATCAGAGACCATTGGCGAATTGTTAATTAATACTGTATCGTCTGCAAACAAAATACATGTACCATTATGACACGAATAAGGTAGGTCATTGATATATAATAGAAACAACAATGGGCCAAGGATAGATCCTTGAGGAACACCATGTTGTAATTAGCCTACATTAGATGATATCTGATGAAGTATAACTTGCTGTTGTCTCCTATATAAATAAGATTGAATAAGTTGACAGCTATTAGGGTGTAAATTATAAAAGTAGAGTTTTCGTATAAGAACGTCATGGCTAATAATAATATATTTATTCAATAAACAACAAAAAATGATACAGCGACCAAAAAATATTGAAACAGTCAAAAAGGAAAACATTGCATATTAAAATATTCTACACACATTCATGTACATATATTAAAACTTAAATTAAGAGGTGTTACAAAGGCTATTTATATTGTATTTATTAATTCATTAATACGGCTCAATTTCTAGCAAGAGTTCCTTTACACATTTTTTAAAATATATTATTTATTTATTTATTAGCATCTTTGTACTCCTTTTTAACAAAATAAAATAAAATTTATGGTATAACATATTAAAATATAAGTACTTAAAATTTTAGTCAAAAGGAGGACGGGCGGAGTTCTCTTCATCGAAGGATCTTCCACTCAAACCCATGATGATATATCTATACTGCTTCAGAATACCATTCAAATTAACACTAAAATAACTCACTTATTATGTTTTTTACCATTAAAAATTATGTAATATAAATATACATATACTACAAAAACACACGACTTAAGTTTCGACGGTTTATTGTCATTATAAATTCGTAATCTTGGAAATATGCTTACTTAGCGTTTTTGTTTATGTAAGCAACTTCTGCTATATTCTGTCATCTATGTGGGTTCTTTTACGAGAAGTGAGCAACCATATGAATTAATCAAATGTTTCAAATAAGACGAATTTCTCTCATTTTTTAATGTGTCTATATTATAATCACGCGCAACAAAAAAAGTGACCGTGTGTGATATAAAAATTCTAAAAGGACTGCTATTTTTAGCAGAAATTTGTCTTTGTTGTGAGTAGGAACACTATACACGCATACTATAATTATTAATTATTATAAAAACTTTATCTATTTCACACTTTGCCACTGCATACTCAAAGACCGATTCCACTAACATATCGACAATGTTTCCAATATCTGTGGCTATAATTATTCACATCGCTGTAAACTCTGGATGTGATTATTCTGCAAAACACACTTACTAGTTTATAATTCTAAATCACTGATAATCCAATGCTGAGGTTATTTTCCCAATGTTCAGTTAAACAAATGATTTTCACTTCTTTTAAATCATTTACGAGGTATTGAATTTTGATTGCATATATTGATGAACTAATTTAATTTTTATTGTCGACACTTAACGTTGAGGTAGGCTTTGTCAGAAATTTTCATCCCCAGTTGATGATTTTTTGGAAAATAATATTTGTTTGAAAAGTATCTTTACTTTCAAAAGGTAGATCGATTTTAAATGCGGCTACAATTGATTCTGATTCTAATATCAATTTCTGACATATGTAGTTTTCCTTTTTAATTCTATGTAATCACTCCAGAATATGTTCACTTGTAACCTATTAAATTCGCGATAAAAATGCAGGAATTTTTTATCTATAGCTTTACTTCACAACGTTACTAATAAAAGAAGATGAGGGATGTTATTGCCAAATACCTCAAAAATTTTATCGAATGTCAGCGTTACAAATGAACTAACCTGAAGCCTGCAGATTATAAAACGAGCTTACGAGCGGAATAATAGCCGCCGGAAGAACACCAACAATGGATTCTTCACGAGAATAGGCTGAATGGGCCAGAGCGGAAAAACATCTAGAAGAAATGAACTCCACGTGGGAGCATACAATAAATTAATACATAAGCAAACTTGTTTGGTTGTGGAAGTAAAACACTTAAAATTTTCAAAACACTTTATTATTGCTTTTTTGAAACACACTGTGGCTTCTTCAGGCGAAGAAATTTCTACATCAGGACCCCAGGACGTCGCAGTAAACTTGTACAATAAACTAAATAGGACAACAACGTTACTACCGGTTTCTTAAAGCAGCTACGTTCAAAACTGACTAGTTATTTGTTATCTTGTGTAATTAAATAATTTTCTTTGATTATTATTTGCAAATAAATACCATTAAATAATTTAGTTTGTTTGAAAACGAATTGTAATTTTTTATGGGTTAAGTGGTAGAGCATGCCTAAACTTCACCCAATTTTGTAGAGCCCTAACTGACTTCTTTGGATATTTTAATGTTTCTTCCTATATTATCTCTGACAGATTTTTATACGAATTGGAATGTAAATATATAAAATTGGAACTTAAAAATTATCAAATTTATTATTTTAAAATGCTGCCTGCCTTCTAGTAAATATATCTCATACTAAATGAATGATTCATTTTATGTTAGATTTGGTAAACATATATTTTGGTGTCCAGTCCATAGCTACATAATTTGCCTTTATAAGTGATAATAGTAAGTTTTACAAGTTGGTGTTGATATTTCGAGTCATGTTTGCACTGAAATAACTAATAATAACATGATAACCAATGCTTTACAAGCATGCGTGTGAATTTAACTTAGATAATTATATTTTATTGAAGGTTCGTTATATTTTTGGTCTCAAATATTACTGGGTCTACTTTAAAAAATTTTAAATGACAAAAAAAATCTTCATTAGTTATTTTACTAATATAAGAATTTGAGAAAACACTTAGAATTATTTTTTTAACTTAAAAAATGGTACAAATAAAATTAAAAATAATTCTGCTAAAAAATTAAAATGCTACGTGTTTGATTTTCATTCTTATTTTGATATTTTAATTGGAGTAGATAATATGATAAAACTTAAAGCTAGTGTAGATTTTTCAAAAAATTCTGTAGTAACTCCTTACTGCAAAATTCCATTTAATTTTGATTCAACATCTAATGTAAATCTTAATAATATCGAAAATAACAGTTGCAATGATATTAATAATTATATTAAAAATGTTAATAATAATATTGAGAAAAATCAAAGTGATACAAATCGTAGTGATAATTCTAAATCTGTTGGACCACAAGTCAGCAAGAGCATATTGGTGCCTGCACAAACCCAACAAATAATTGAATTTGAAATAGGTAATATGATAAACGGTGAAGCCGTAGTCCCTGAGATGGACCTTGTTATTATTTATTTACCTGAATGTATCACAACAGTTAAAAATGGCAAAGCTTGTTGTACTATAATTAATAAGACAGATATTAATAGAGATGTAACTCAAAAGAAACCATTTGTAGTGACGCCCATCAGCGAATATGATGTGGTACCTCATTCACCAAAAATAAATGGTAATAATAAGATAAATAATAAGAAAAGTAAATATAATAATTGTAATATGTTTAATACGTCTGATAAAAAGTTTGATTTTTCACAATTAAGATTAGATCACATGAATAATGAAGAGAAAGTCGCTATAAAAAATTTAATTTCTAAATATACTGTAATTTTTCATTCCAAAAATAATAGTTTAACGTTCACAAATAAAATAAAACACCGGATTATTACGACTGACGAAGTACCAGTCTATACAAAAACATATAGGTATCCGGAAATTCATAAAGCAGAAGTGAGTAAACAAATTAACGAAATGCTTCAGCAAAATATTATAAGACCATCATTTAGTCCATGGTCTTCCCCTATCTGGATAGTCCCAAAAAAATTAGACGCATCAGGCCAGCGGAAATGGCGTGTTGTCTTTGACAACCGGAAACTAAATGATAAGACTGTGGGTGATCGGTACCCTCTTCCCAATATTACAGACCTTTTAGATAAATTAGGCAAGGCTCAGTATTTTACTACTTTAGATTTAGCGTCAGGTTTTCACCAAATCGAGATAGATGAACGTGACATTCCAAAAACAGCATTTAACACTGAACATGGACATTACGAATTTCTTAGAATGCCATTCGGACTTAAAAACGCAGCCGCTACTTTCCAACGTGTCATGGACGAAATTTTACGCGGTATTCAAAACAAATCTTGTTTAGTTTTCAGGGACGATATTATTATTTTTTCAACCAGTTTACAAGAACATATTGAAAGACTGACAGAAGTATTCGAAAGACTAAAAGAATCAAATTTTAAAATTCAGGACATATAGTTACACCCGAAGGAGTTAAACTTAATCCTGACAAAGTATTAGCTATCCAAAATTACCCAATCCCAAAAACAACAAAACAGATAAAAGGATTTTTAGGACTGTTAGGTTATTATCATAAATTCATTAAAAATTTTGCCGACCTGACGAAACCCATGACGAAATGTTTAAAGAAAAATGCTGTTATCGACATTGAAAATTCCGAATACATAAATTGTTTTAATCTGTGCAAAAATGTTCTAACGAATCAACCTTTATTACAATATCCGGACTTTACAAAACCATTTATACTTACTACAGACGCCAGTAATCAAGCTCTGGGCGCTGTTTTGTCACAGGGTAAAATCGGTTCAGATTTACCCATTGCATATGCCAGCCGTACTTTAAATGATTCCGAATCTCGATATTCCACTATAGAAAAAGAGCTTCTTGCCATAGTTTGTTATCAAGGCTCTTTCTGGCTCTGACTGAAAGTGAGGAAAACCTCTCGGAACGATAATTATAAACAATAGCAAATCAGTTTGATTAGGTTCCTGCCTCGACAACTGCACCGATAGTTCAGGGTAGAGCACTATTCGCGTAAAGATTATTAAACACGGTGAATTTTGAAATAATAGTCTTTAATACCAGCAAAATTAACAAGTATATTAAATTTAAAATAAAAACAATATTTACAACACGAAACAAAACACAATAAAGGCAAAAATTAAAACACTTACACAAAAAAAGTAATGAAACGCTCACAATGACCACTGGGTCTCGACGAAAAAGAATAAATGTTAAAACTTACGTAATAATTCGTGGATCGACGATTTCGAAGGAAAGACTGATTTTTAAAGAGGCCTTACTCTAGGGAGCAGGCGGTATTTATTCGGTCGGTGGTCATCCCTCTTCCCTTGACACCCCTCTAGCGACCACCGAACTCTCGTCGATCCACAAAATTAATTATTAAGTTATTATTTTTGAAATACTTTGATCTTACTAGTACCATATAGGTGCGCGCGAAGATACCACACCTGGGCATCCCCGAATTATGGCGCTACCTGTAAGTTACAGGTAGCTACAGGTACGTTTTACCTTTTCGATGTACCGAAAAGGTAGGCCTAATTAAATACAGCAATATATGGTAGATACAGCGCCCGTTTTGGCTTAATTAAACCAATTTGCATATTTGCAATTACTAAATATTAATAATTATATATCATGACAGCTCGTGGTTAACATCGTTCGACGTAGGGTTAACCTCTTCGTGTTTGGTGTCGTTCGAATCGCCTTCCTCTCAGCCATCCGATGTCCCATGTGGATTTCGCGTGTGTGGACTACATACGCGAATATTCGCGAACGGTGAAGATGATGTAAGTGACTTTCGCCGTGACGTCACTTCTCGTCCTTTTGTTCTTCACACGTGCGCTTCGCCCGCTCGGTCCGTTCGGTCGCAGGTAGTTGCGACCCTTCGCAGATGTGGCGAACACAGGATTCCGGGAATTTTGGACACCGTTGGCGGGACGGCTTGGCGGCAGAACTCGTCTCTACCTGCAGTTGCTGAGAGGGGCTCTTCGACACGAAGTTGAGCTATCATGATATAGGGGCGCTGTTCTCTGGAAAATCTAACAAATTACGGCGCGAATTTTACTTATTTGGGAAAAAAAGAAGCAACACAAGTTGCTGAAAGTTGCCGGTGCTTCGCGCCGGTAACAAGTTTGGGCTGTCAAATACTTTCGCCCTTATTTATTCGGACGCACCTTCCAAATAGTCACTGACCACAGGCCTCTCCAATGGTTGATGTCCATAAAAGAACCAAATTCTAAATTAGTAAGATGGCGATTAAAACTTTCGGAGTACGATTATACAATTGTTTATAAAAAGGGTACTTTAAACAAAAATGCTGACGCACTATCTAGGATCGAACTAAATGTTAACGAAGAATATGCCCAAAATTTAGAAGAATGTTTGAAACATTTTGATGAGATTGAAAATTATCCGTCATCAGTTATTGTAGAACCTCCGGAAACTACTCGTATAAATGAAATTGAAAATGATGGCGCTACAATTCATTCAAATTCGGAAAACCCTATTTTTGGTATACCAATATTGGATAAACCGGTCAACGTTGGTGATAACCAAATTATAATTACAGAGGTGGAACATTCATCATGTAAACCGAAAATTACTAATGTATTTAATAACAAAAAAATGCGAATACATGTTCAATTTTCTAAAAGAAATTTTGTAAATGAAGTCATTAATTTTGTAAAAGAATATATTGTCCCCAAAATAAATTATTACCTATACTTCAAAAGTCCTATTTACGAAAAATTCAGTAGCGTTCTCCAAAATTATTTTAAAAATTCAGAACTTAAAATGACTAAATGTAATAATTTGCTTACGGACGTTGAAAATAATAACGATATATTGGAAATTATCCAAAATTATCATGAGGGAAAAACAAATCATCGAGGCATCGATGAAACTGAATTAAAACTCAAACGTATATATTATTGGCCAAGTATGAGGAAATCAATCCAAGAATATATTAATGATTGTGAAGTCTGTTTAGTTTCTAAATATGATCGCAAACCACTTAAATTAAAATTTAATAACACCCCAACAGCTATGAAACCATTTGAAATAATTCATATAGATTGTATTGCTCTTGAAAGTTCCAAATTTCTTACTATAATTGATTCATTTTCTAAATATACGCAACTTTACAAATTAAATTCTTACCAAGCTGTTGAAGTAGCAAACAATTTAATAAAATTCTTTTGTCACCATGGAATCCCTAAATTAATTATTTCGGATAATCATTTGGAATTTAAGAACACGGTTATTAGAGAACTTTTGGAAATTCATAAAATCAAAATTCATTTTATTAGTTCCCAACACCCGGAATCTAATAGAATAATAGAACGCGTACATTCAACAATTATTGAACACATACGGCTCCTAAATAACCAAGACATATTTAAAAAAGAACCAATAGAAATTAAAACCTTATACGCCGTACTAGCATATAATAATTCCATCCATTCGACTACAAAATTAAAACCTTCTGAAATTATTTCGGGGCACATCGATAACGAATCTCTTTTAGACCTCAACTTAGAAACCTTAATTACAAACAATTATGTAGAAAATCATAAAACTAAAGTCAAATTGTTGTATGAACAAATAAACGAAACAATAAATGAGAATAAAACAAAAACTATTGAAAAACATAACTTAACGCGAGAGGAAGTCTCGGAAATTCCAGAAAAAGTATTTATTAAAAACAAACAGAATCAAAAACTAAAAATAAATATCAAAAAGAAAACATTCAAACAATTGATCCTAATCGTAAAACAGCAGAAATAGAAACCAGACATCATAATCAATCTAGTAAAATTCATTTGTCAAATATTAAACGTCCCAGAGTCAAAAGATCTAATTTAAAACAAACCCCAAATTTTGAAACATTTATTGAGATGTTAAATAATAATGAAGAAATAAACAATGAAAATGTAAGAGAAATTTCAGATGACTTATTCAATGCCCCTCTAGAATACTCACTCGCTCACTGTGTGAGTAGAGATTTAAAAATGAGTGCAGGAATAGCACGTGAGTTTAAATTAAGATTTGGTAAAATTAGAGATTTATCAAAACAAAACGCAAAATTATATTCTCTCTGTCATATTAAAGAAGAAGGTAGATATATTATTTATTTGATCACTAAAGAAAATTATTTCGACAAACCCACTTTAAAATGTTTGTTTAATACATTGATAAATTTAAAACAATTCTGTTTAGACAAAAATATAACTAAATTAGCAATTCCCAAATTAGGTTGTGGCCTAGATCAATTAGACTATAATTTAGTTAAAGCTATGATAAATTATATCTTCCAAAATTCTAAATTACGAATAAACATCTATTTGGGTACACCAAAAATTGATGATGAAGTACCAGGGCCATCATCTTCGATAATTCCAAATCCTAGTTTAGTCCAGCAAAGAAAGTCATTTTTTGAGAACTATACTAAATCTGAACATTCCAAAAATTAGTAAACAAAAATAATTCATTTCAGATTGATCTTCCTTCCGCATGTAATGTGTTTTGAAGTTAAAAATATCACCGAAAATATCGGATTAATTCCTGTGAATTTAGGCACAGCAAAGCTTGAAAAAACCAAACATACGATAGTATATCATTATGATATTAAACCCATATATAATGAATTTGAAAATCTAAATTATCAATATGAATTCTTGATAAGCACCATGAGCAATATTTCCAAATTTAAACTAGAATTTCAGAACTATAATAAATTGGTAAATTACACCAGAAATGATATTATTGATCAAATTAATACTATTCAATTAAATGTTTCACCCAAAAGAACTAAAAGAGGCTTGATAGATGGATTAGGCAGTATCATTAAATAGATAAGCGGTAATATGGACGCCCGTGACGAGAAAAGAATAAACAAAATTTTAGAACATTTGGCAAGTAACCAAAATAATTTACAAAGTCAGATAAAATTTGGATATAGTGTGAACTCAAAAATAATAAAGAATTTTAATAATTGATTGATTGATGAGGCACTTAGGTATTGAAAATCCATACTTAATATTGAGATAACGCAATTGTTTGATTTTCAAATATTGGTTTATTAAACACTACATATGTTTCGCCACACTGTGGCTTCTTCAGGTGAAGTAAATATACTATTTATATTTACTTCACCTGAAGAAGCCACAGTGTGGCGAAACATATGTAGTGTTTAATAAACCAATATTTGAAAATCAAACAATTGCGTTATCTCAATATTAATTTTAATAATACTCTTCAGGACATTGCACATAATCAAAATACTCTACAATCTAGAATAATGCAACTACATGCAATTTTTAAAGAAGAGATTGACCACCAACATATTCTGTATGCGAAAGACCTATATAATCAGATGCTTTTACTTTTCGGTACAATTAGAAACATACTACACAAAATGTTCTGCAAATTAAGAGTCTTAAACCCAGATATAATAAGACCTCAGGATTTATTTGACGAATTAGAAAAAATCTCTATCCATTACCAAGAGGAACTACCTTTCGAAATGAAATTAGAAAATATTTTTGACTTTGAATCTATAATGACAGTTAATTGCAAAATTGACAAAACAAAAATTCATTATTTTCTTCATCTTCCAATAAATTACGAATATTCATTTGACCTTTACGCTTTACATCCAATACCTGCAAAGTACAAATCAGAATATGTAACAATAATACCGAATATTAAATACCTATTAAAATCAAAATTTAATTCTAAAATTTGGCCTCTAAATGATATATGCTTTGATGGCAGTAAGCAATACCAATGCAGCAGTGAACGTCTCTTAAACTATGATGCAGATTGTGAAACAAATATATTAATTCATGGAAATATTAAAACATGTAAATATATCCGACTAAACATCGAAAGGAATCATTTAGAAAAATTGCCCGAAACAAATAAATTGCTTGCTGTATTGCCTAAGAAAGAAACCCTTAAAATCACATGTCCCAAACACGAAGAAACAACAGAACTTCAAGGTGTCTTCTTGATCGAGCCAGATGAGTGCCAGATATTCTACAAGGACATTAAAATTCCCAAAATTGAAGCAATATCTGGAAGCCCCGTGTTTATTAGTGCATCGAAACAAAAACTGGAAAACTACAACATAAACAATTTTACCATTCATCTTAAAAGACTGAAATTAGAAGACATGCCCGTGTTATCCCCAATGCCCCAAATTACAGAAACAGTTATACCCTTAAGCCCCAGTGCGTGGACACTCTCGTTATATGTGTTAGTGTTAATTTGTGCCCTAATTTTAGGAATCAAATTTTTAAAGAAGAAACTTCGGCACGTTGCCTCCATGGACAATTCCCTAAATTCTCCACCCGGAGTGTGTCGAATCTAAGGGGGTAGGAGTAACCTGGCGGCTACAATAAGACAATCTTTTGTTATTTATTAATCGTTTTAATTGTTAAGAAATATATTTAATTATTATTGCATCATTTCCTAGGTATTTGCTAACACTCCATTTTCATCCGCAATAACACCAGATGTCATTTTGCTTAGTTATCATTCCATATTATTATAAATAGGACCGCAAGCCACGAGCGCACATCATTATAAGCATTATTATATTATCCGTTAAATCATTATTATTATATTAATATCATTATATTGTTCGTCGTTATAAGTTATGTAATATTCAAATAAATCAAAATTATTCGTGTCAAGAAAAAATAAAAGTTTTTAAAAACACCAAAACCAACCCGAAAAATATAATTTATATATATATATATCACTATCCTTATATTGGAAGACATCGCTAGCAAATGAGTCGAAATCCTTTTGCGAAAAGCCTCGGCCACAAAATATGCCACCGTGTATCTGGATAAGGTCTACGCTACAGAATTATTCGCCGATACATATTCGATAATGGAACACAGTTCGTTAGTGCTGTCGTGCAACAAATGATGCATGGTGTATAGTTTGAGAATGCAGCACAATTTCACCCCGACTTACTACCCGCAAGCCAACGGAAAAATCGGGATATAAATACTCAGCTTGCTACCTTGGTAGGAACCCAGTACGATTCCAGGCTTACTAAATTAGTTTCAAACATTAGATTATGTATAGGTTAGCACGCATCTCCTAAATCGAGCGAAGGATCACTTTTCAAGTTTGCCCTTACGTCATCATCCAAGGACCCAATCGTAGGGAAATTTCACGCTGCAGTTCTTACCCCACTTTTTTGGACAGAGCTTCAGCCTACTTATACCATCCGACGAAGAGGACAGCCGCGCAAGACCCAGCCTAAACTGGTTACTTAATCTGGGTGATATCAGCACCAGAAGGGAAGAGTGTAAGGTTTACTCCAAAACCGAGTTGAGCGCACGATTGTTCGTAGACGAGGTAAACGAGTCAGTAACAGCACCCCACTTAAGGAGAACCCACCCTTACAATCGTCAGTCTGTTAGCGCTGATCTACTCGGCCTTACAGTTCACTTTAGTAAAGCTCGATTACTCGGTTTACCTTGCTCACCGCCTGGAACCCCAACCTCGGTACACCTTCAAGATATCTCCAAACCATCGCTAAGGACATAGAAGCCCCAAACTATGCAAGTTCCTGTGAAGAAGCCCTAGCCGTACCACTCTCTCCGCATCCACTTCTACCGCTTCCACATCATCACCTACTCACCCATACTCATAATCAATATACATTCGTGTAAATAAATGGCTACAACAAATAACATACCGTATTATTTGTGGAAATTTGTAGACTTTCCAATCATTTACTAAACTTTAAGGAAATAAATTATAATATATTTTTAGATATGCTAGAATGTACTACTTTATATCGGAACTCTTTTTATTTATTTCGATCTATCTCCTTCCGTAATTACTCGAGTGCGAAATGAAAAGTGGATAGAAACACACCCCGCCCATAAAATAAACTGCTCACACGTCCTTTATTAGTTTTTCGTCGCGTGCTACAATCAGGGAGTCGTAATACAATCAGGGCTTAATAGGATTTCAGGAATTGTCTGTCTCTGGAAACGTTTTCTTTGATATACCTCTGAAAGGGATATCACAATACATTCTGTGCACGCTCTGACAGAAGCACACGGACAGACAATGCACGACACAGCACAAAGCTTTCGACTTCATTAGAGTCTATTATAGAAGTTTATTTTATAGTTTTTTTATGATAGGACTCTGTAGAAAATTGCAGTTTTATTGTATAACTCTCCGAGGATAATACTAACGAGATAGATTAATGCAACGTATAACGTTCGTAATAATTTCATATATACAAAGATATAAACGTATATTTCATTTAATCAACAATTAAATATATTGCAAGGATTATTTCGTAATAATGTGTGTCTGCTTATAGTCGTTAGTTCCTATCCTACTGGCCATCGATCGTAATATCCTACAGCTTTGTTATTATGTGTAATCGAGTGTGATTCAGATTATCCCTTGAAAGGGGGTTCGTTACTTTGAAGCGAAATTAATTGTGCTTGTGGATGAGTAGGGAGTAGATAGCCCTGATGTTCTGCTTTAAAGGAATGTATCCGCACCTTTAGATTAAGTAATTAAGGTTTTAATGACCAATAAATCAACATTACCTAATTACATTATAACTAAAAAACATTCTTTTCATATATATACAACATCTTTATTACAGTAATAAATTTACAAAACTATATATATATATATATATATACATTATGATTAGTGTTAGTTTGTCACTGTCTGGGCTATCGACCGAAGGTCTTTCTGCCCCCTTTTTTTCTTAATTCTATGAAATTTAATAAAAATTTCCATATATCTGGGCAATTGCAATTAAAACCCAATACAGTAGCACATTTAATTAAACACGCAAAAACGTTTCATCACCAGGCATTTCTCGGCACAAACCTAATAAATATTTATGAAAGAGCGTAATTCATCCCGGCGCATCCACCATACACATCACGCGACATTAATTGCTCGCTGTGTCAATATTTTTATTCGTCGTTTTGTTTTCGCGTGACTCGCCTCCGAAATGTGTGTACCGAAATAATTTCACCCTCACACCCGCACATCACCGACGTAGATAAGGTTTCCACCCCACATAGAAAACTGAACGCGCTACAATTTTTCCAGAGTCACATCCGACAATATTATTACGCTCCTGGGGCCCAATATGACCCCTTGGAAACGCTTCCTTTCATATCTGCACATTTCTCGCAGAATTTATTCACTGCAGCAAAAAGCGCCCACTGCTGACGACACCCTTAGTTTACATTGTCATAATGTTATATTAACGTGTATCATATTTTACCCTAAATTTTTTGCTCAACGAAACGCCGGCGTGATGTATTTAATTATAAATTATATAAGGGTAAAGATGTATAAAACAACGTAGTAGATTAAAAAGAAATTGTGATTAAATATTGCGGTGGTGACTGTGTAGTAGCTGCAGCGCAATATTTTCCAAACGAAATGTTCCCACTATAATAGATGTAAATCTGATGAAAGCTTATCGCTCGATTTTCCGTTGTTGATTGATGGCGTGCAAAATTTTAATTTTGAATTCTGATGCCGATCACGGGTAGAATGTGTTCGATCTCAATTTATTCGTCAGCAAATCAATTGCATGTTGAACGCGTTGATTGACAAGGGAATATTTAAAATTTAATTTCGCTATATATTAAATTCCATTTCGCTTCCTATAAAATTTAATTATCTTTATTACAAATACATTTTATGAAACTGTACGAAGTGAATAAAATATTAAGATTTTATACGGCGCTGTGGATTTTATTCAGGTTTCATTTAATTAAAAATATAAATTCTTTGTTATAAATAAGGAAATCCTGCTCCATTACAAAGCAAATATTTACATCTATATATTAATAGTTTCTAGAAGATATGAAGTAATAAAATAAGTCATTAATGTGTATGCTAGATATTTAAAAGTTATAATTAATATCTTGTTATATAGTTATGGTATTTGTACTAAATAAAAAGTTTGTTAATAACTAGAATTGTGATTTGTTCATAAAGAGCATGTAAATTATTTGAAAAATTTGAATAATCAAATCTTTAAAAATTGCAATTATTTTGTGTTTATTTATATGTTACAACTTTTAATTAAAACCCTCGCTTATTTTACTGATTAGAGGATGGGATAGAGGCCACCCTACATATACTTGATAATTTTAATTGATAAAGGTGGATGATTTTGCTGCTAAAAACCATCAAACCCTATATGTAATAAAAACTGAAACAAAATCAAAATTTAATTCTAAATATAATTAACTTTCTATAGCAAATCTTATCTAACTTAGATTTAAAGTCTGCCCATCCATTATGCATTATAATTTTACTAAGTTATTCACTCAAAAATTTTTCCATTTTAATTTAATTTTTATTCAAAAAGATTTGTCATTAATTTTATTGGATACAACGATACGATAAGGAATTAAAGTTTATATACATATGTAGGGCGGGTGGGTGGCCTCTAACCCACCCTCCAGTCAGAAAAACAACATCAAAAATTATTTGGAAAATGTGTTTGAATAAATCAAATTGTGCAATAATGTGTTTATTTACGTTGTAAAACATTTAATTAAAACCCTCGCTTATATTTTACTGATTGGGAGGTGGGTTAGAGGCCACCCACCCATCCTACATATACATAATAATTTAGAATTTAGAATTCAAAATTGAGAAAATTATTATGAATACCTTTTTTGCTTCCTGTTCGTCATTTATGTTTTTTTGTATTTTAAAATTAAGGTTTCAATCTCCTTATTTAATGAGATTAATTTACTTTTAATTGAACTGTCCTCGTTCAATTTAATTGTCTCCTATATTTCAGATGTTTTAGGATATATTTGGGTAGATGCTATTTGTAATATTATTTTTTTAATTTTTGATATGATAGCTCTAAAACATGTGTTTTGAAGTCCTCAGCCGCTTTTTCGGGCGATGAAAATCATTGTCCACGCAGTTTATCTTTAATTACTGCGAATAAGAAAAAGTCATTGGATGCCAAGTTGAGGCTGCAAGGCAGATGACTCATCAATTCGATCTCTTGTGCGTCCAAATATTCGTTTATTGCATGTGATGTGCGAGCTCGCTTTGTCGTGATGCACAATGATTCCTCATTTTTGAGTTGATTTCTCTCAATTTGCCAAAAACTTCAGGCAAATAAATAGTTGTATACCACGATGAATTAATGGTATTTTGATTTTCTAGAGCCACAGTTGCCCCCTGACCGGTTTTCGTGAAGAAAATTGCCACTTTTTGGTTCTTAACGCTTCGAGAACGAACAACTTTTGTTGGCACATTGAAACACCCCATATCATCACCTACGACGATGCTGTATAAGGCTTTGGATGCACCAAAGAATCATTTTAAAATCATTTTAGAGCACCAATCTACACGAATATTTTTTTGAGCATTTGTAAACAAATATGGAATCAAATGCGCACACAATTTCTAAACATCCAATATTCATGCAAAATCTTTCACATGAAAGATCGCCATGTGACATATCACGAAATCAAAAAATCTTTAAGCAATAGTATGACCGAAATATATAAGATTTTGCATGAATATTGGATGTTTTGAAGTTGTGTGCGCATTTGATTCCATATTTGTTTACAAATGTTCAAAAAAATATTTAATTAGTTTTTGCACAGCATCGATATTTTCAGACATAACGACAAACTTTGGACGACCATTTTGAACTTGGTCTGTCAGCGAACTACACCCAGTTAGTGTACCAGCAATATACAGTGGCTGTGGAATTCAACTTTTAATGATGAAGTTCCATCATTAAAAGTTGAATTCAATTGATTAATGCATTGTTCTTGAGTTAGATTACGTCGAAAATCATAATAAATCTAGCTCGAAAAATTTTGCGGTAAGTGCCGCTCGAAAAATACGTGCATTTCGCATGTGTGGCCATAGAAAATTGTGAAATAATGAATAACAATTAAGAAAACATATTTTGCATGCCGAAAGATAAAGGTTAAAACTAGGTTTATAATAGGTTATTTTTGTTTAAATATTGTAAAAAGAATAAATATTTAAGGGTATAAAATAGGGACTTTTTGAATGTAATTTACTGCAATATTAATTGATTTAATGGAAGCATACCTTATTATAAACCTCCCTTAATGCTTTATTAATGATTTGCAGTAAACAAAATTCAAATTAATAGCCAGATAAAGTCATAATCTATGAGCTGGACCCCTAATTTCGCTATTTTTAGTGCCGTCAAGATACGCCACCTGCATGAAATACATGGTACTGTGCGTTGGGCGTGCCCAAATATATTTTTGTATTCAGGTATATTTTAGGGCCCCGAATGAGCAGCTTATTTTAAATAAGTTACTCGATTATTGTGTGTTTGCCGTATAAAGTGTCATTAAGTTAAACTATTTAGAGTGTCCCATTAATGTCGGGCAAATAACTGAACAATGTATTCCCTGGATTAAAATATAATAATTTAACACAACTTATCTATATACAAAAGTTTACAGTAAAGACTGAACTAGTCTTTAAAATTAAAAAAGATATATTAATTGTATCTATAACAATTAAACGCTTTATTCGATTTATCTCAAATCAATTATTGCTAATTGTTATAATGTAATCCATAATTATAGTTATTATGGCAATTATTGATCGACAAAAAGTATAAAAAAGTAGTACCACAAGACTAAATGTAAAAAAAAAAATTTATTGGTCCACTTTATAAAATTTAAAAAATATTACTTAAGAAATCAGTTTAATTATTATGTCTTTTTCCGTTTAATAATATTTGATATCTTCTACGGATTTCACACAAAAATGAAATATAAATGCATTAGTGAATTAATCAACTAACTCAATCGAACGAAAATTAAATAATATTAATAGATAAACTAATTCATGTAAAAACATGTAACATTTTTCAAGCAATTTATGTTTTATGGACAAACCATATTGAGCGACAAAAGAACTGATCTAAGCTTCCTAGGAGTATTTTTTATAGGTGCGTTAATAAAATCATATTGTCAATCTATAATAATAATTAACAATAATAAATTTCTGCCAGATCGAATGACGTGATCTTTTTTTTTTAAATTTCGGCTTATCCGTAAATTTTTGAATATAGATAAGTTGTCTTAAATCATTATATTTTGATCCCAGGCATTTATGGCTCAGCCATTTTCCCACACCCCTTATAAAGATCTGGTTCCTGGTACTACTTATTAGTCATTAATTAAGATACGCAAAACCGCATATGCACACAACAAATAGAACAGCCTCTTGAATAATATAAAGTGGACGCCACATCAGCCATATTTTATGGTATTCCCCTATTTCTCTTATAAAAGTTCAACATACATTTTTCCTATATGTATTTCCGTACTGCGCAAAATCATCGCATGTGTATACTACTTATATTTTAATTGTGTTCGATTTGTTATTTAGCTTACTTTTTCTATTATTATTTTTGGTCATGTTTGTTGATGTTGCTGCATAAAATAAGCGTTTTTCGATTGAATTTGGGATAAATACATACTTTAATACATTTTTTGAGGGCTGTACATTATCGATTGCTGAATTATTAGATCAGTGATTTAGTTAGTCTTCGTAAAAGGACGTATGTAGCTAGAATAGTATTTGAGTTTTTACCAATAATTACAATAATATTGAAACATGGCTTTAAACGATGTAAAACATTTTTCTTTTATTAATTAACAATTGTAGAAACGTTATATATTAGGCAAATGAACTTAGATTGAAATAGGCAGTAACAAGGGCAATAACATATAGAAAAAACTCTAAATAATAGTCCAAGAAAAAGTTGAACTTTTAAAAGGGACATAGAAAATTCAATAAGCCATGTTTTTGGGGAACATAATCACTGCAAAAATATTGGAAATTTTTATAACAAAGAGTTTTCAGCAAATGGCATAATAGGAGACTTAAGAAAGACAGGTACTTTTATTGTATACTTTATTATGTGTATGATATAATCTTTATTTACTTATTTACTCCATGATGTGAATAATAATTTTGTGGAACAATTTAATTCACTCATTGCAAAATTTATACGAGGGAAGAGGATAAATTTCTGCACGAGACATTCGTATCAGGAGCGGAACCGGAGCAGCTGTTATTTGCCATAATTCTGGGCGGCCAATGTATTCAACCAAGAAACATTTGGCAGGTGGAATAAGTCATGGAAAATATGGCAAGGTAATAGAATTAAGAAAGTTAAAATTACGTGGCACGAGAAAAATTTTTCGGGACCTAAAACTACTTCAGAAGAAGGGAGGTTATGGTGCAAATTGCGAGAAACCGGATATAAGTGATGAGCAATTTAAAATTCAAAATCAAAAATTGAATGAAATAAAGAAAACACGTAATGAAATCCTTAATATTAAAGAAATGACTCAATCCTAAAGATATTGTGGTTTGTGGCATTTAGAACGCCGGAAAAGGGTAATTGCATCATATTTTGGGGATATTTGCAAGTGAAGGGTATTGGACAGACTATAGAACCATGCAGTTTGTTTATAGATGCCGTACTGCCTTTTTTAACAGCTACGCCGAATGGGATTATAAGATAGCAAAGCATAGTAGAAATAAAATGCCCTTGGGCTGCAAGATATGTAACACCAGAGGGAGGTATACTGTTAAAAAAAATACTATTTTGGGTGGATAATGAAATGAACATACGCCATAATTGGTTTTATCAGATTCAAAGCCAATTACACATTACCGGTGTGCAGTATTGTATTTTGCGTGCATGGACTTAATATGGAGTGAAAATTGAGACAAATTTTGGTCGTCTGAAATAGGAAGTAAATTGGATTTATTTTTCATAAATTGTATGTTACCAGAAATAATTGACTCTAGAAAAACCAGAAGCATGCCAATTAAGGATCCACATTATATAGAAGACGCAATTGCCAACAGAAAAAGAACAATTATATTGCGATGTGAATATTTTTTTATTCCTTTTCCATACTTATTCTTTGAAATATGTTGTAACTATGAATTATTTAATTCTGAAAAAACATATTTTGAGCCATTATTACCTTTTACAGCAGTGAATGAGGTAAATTTCTTATTTAAATATGAATATTCCACTCCTATTGTATGTAGCCAATGAAAATGAGGCATGTGAT
This sequence comes from Ontholestes murinus, assembly GCA_963969525.1. Lineage (NCBI taxonomy): Eukaryota > Metazoa > Arthropoda > Insecta > Coleoptera > Staphylinidae > Ontholestes > Ontholestes murinus. The sequence goes on from OZ018387.1 coordinate 95,340,903, forward strand.
ATTTTTTAGCCAATCACGTCAATTTATAAGTGAATAAACACCAAGTTGCTGTTTATTCACCTGAATAACCTGAAGTTAGCTATTTCCCGACAAATGAATTGAATTAGCCTTGATAAAAAAGCGAAAAACGTTGTTTCTACGTATGTCAGTTGCAAGTAGGTTATAAAATGAAAAGGTTTGGTAACACTTCATCATCCATAATAAATGCGACGGTGACAAGATCTGCACCAAAAAATCAAACTTAAACGAGATCGTGTGTTTGGAAACGATTTGAAGAAATCTGCGCCGATAAAAACTACCAGTTGTTAGCAAAACTTTAATGGAAACTCTTGCCGCGATTATGATGACTGGGCGTATAATATGAAGAAGGTAAATGCAAATGATTATAAGGGAGGTGTTATTTAATCAATGTCGAATTTTTCGACCAAAATACTGCAGGAGATATATCATAAAAAAAATCGCCTGGCGGCTCGTGATTTTCGTGACAGTTGCTCTCATTAAAATCCCTAAGCAACAAACTTTCATGCAAAAACAAAATTTATTCGAGTAAATTGCCATCACTTATGGTATTACTTGTGATAATCCCACTATAGCAGGTTTCCTTCCTTTCTTTGGCACAGGGCCCTTGCTGTTTTTCATTGCTTTATTTTCCATTTTCTCCAGGACTGTCTTTGTTTGCGGATTAATGTTCATTGTCAGTTGGGTTGCCTTATCTGTCGTCTTATTTTGTTTTGCGTGTGAGTATTTCCCTGGCGACTTCGCGTTTGATTTCGTTTGCATAAATTCCGCGGCCGTATTATATGTGATCGGTTCATTGTTTTTATTTGCTTCAAAAACACTTGTGGATAGCGATCTTGTTTTGGGACGTACTGAATTTTCTCCTGATTCAGTTTTGTTATTTTCTCATTTTCGAGCTTAATTAATTTGTCTTTGAGAAATATATTTTCCTTAAGGACTGAATTTTTATCATCGAACTCAATGATAATTTTATTTAGCAACTCTACTTGCCTTTTTTTGCAGCGTTTTCCAAAATCAGTGTTGTTGATCTAACCTCAAACTCATTGGATGATTCACAGCATATAACTCTTGTGTTATCCAGGAATTGTAGGTCGTGTTTCTTACTGCAACTACGGTGATAACAGTTTCCACACTTGACACACACTAACACTTTATTTGTTTTGGTAACGCAACATTTTAGAAAAGTTACATTTTCTTCAGGCGCACTAGTCTCGCCCGCCATATTTTATTCATGATACGAAATAAAAAGTTTTGATTTAGAATGATTGACTTTCATACGTCATTTGGAGCACCAGAATTAGATCGCATCGAACGGTTTTTGAAGAGAACATTGCGCAATGTGGAGAGTTTGATCATGGGCGATAAGGGCGGCATCGTCAGCAAAGAAAGGGGAGTAGTTTAAGGGATCAAAGTATGTGGGATCGGGATTATATAGATCGTGGCAGAAAATTTTATAAATGAGAGGTGATAAGAGAGAACCTTATATTGTACTAGGAACAGGTCGAAAAGATTGTTTTGACAAACTTGACTGTTTCAGTTTCTGCTGTAAAGGAAGTTATATCAAAGGAATATTAAGGGAACATAAATATAGGAGGTCACTATGAGAAACACTCAAGTTGATTGGTTTGTATATTGGAGTTGGTGGAAAGATTGTTATTTTTGGGATAATAAACCAAACTGGTATTCTAGAATGTGAATGTTTAATGAATGAAGGAGTTTTTTTAAGAGATACAAATAGCTATTAGTGGAAGGATTATAATGGGGCAGTAGCTGGATATTAATGTAAGATTACACAAGTTGGGAATGCAGATTTTAATACCATATTCTCATTCCCTTGAAAGGTATTGTTACGAATAGCAGTAATTGTATATTTTCAATATAAACACGGATATTGTGGGTGAGTTTTTTTGAGGAGTAAACGAGTAGTGTCGAGGCTAGGGGAGGAATTTTTTTCAGAGTGCAGTTGTATGTTATAAGCTGTCTTATATGCCAGAATTAAATCCGTCAGTTACTATACTATGAAAGTCATTGTCGTATTCGTTGTTGTTTAGCTTTTAAAACTGTTTTGCAAATTATTTTGCTATAGATGTATCGTTTGTCAGTATTGAACCGTCAGTTGGTTCATATTTATAAATTAAATTAGAACTGAAAAGCTTTTGGTAAACATTCTTAAACCGGAAGTGGGTGTTTACCTGAGGCGTTTTTTGGATTTATATCGATATTTTTCTAAATTTTAAAAATACTACATAACTGTTCCAACAAAAATTAAAGGGAATGAGAAACTGAGCAAGTTCTATTAAAAAGTCATAAAGTGCTTAAATTGCAAGAAAAAAATTAAAAATCAAAAATTTTGACATCTTTAGCCTAATACTAATAAACTATGGGAGTTACATGAAATTTGTATAACAAGTAATTGTAAAGAATATAAAATTGAGCAAATTAAAATACGAAATGTTTTCGAATTTTTAAATTTATTATTTAATTTTCTACAACGAACTAAAGGATTTTGATACATTTTATTACACTACAAATTATAGAAGCCACGTTGGTGGCATTACCTAAAAAGTCTAATCCAAAAAACTAAATTCCCGTACCTTGGTGGACAGAAGAGATAAACACAATAAACAGAAAGAAAAAGCCACTACTTAATTGATATAAGAAACGACCTATAATCAAAAAGCTTATAGGATTTAAAAGTCAGAGCATAAGAACGAAAAATGATACACATCATTGAAACAAAGAAACAGCTAATAAATATTAATCAAAACCAAGAAAAATATAACACACCATTCATGCTAATAGAACTCTATCGAGCACTTGAAAATACAAAAGAATAAGTACCAGATCGTGACTTAATGACATTTAGCCTGATCCAAAATTTAACAATCGAAATGAAGGCACTTATGTTAGAATATAATCTTATATATACTTCCGGAACCTACCCAATCTCTTGGAAAATCGCAACAGTAAGTGCCTTCCCTAAACCAAATAAAAACCCAAGTAAAGTTGAGAATTATAGGCCAATTTCATTAACGTCATGTAAATTATTCGAATCAATGATAAACTATAGACTAATTCGCGTGCTGGAGCAGAACAATCTTATAAGTGACCAAGCAGGTTTTAGGAAAGGACACTCGACGCAAGATCAAGTAATTTATCTGAATAAGTTAATAAACGAAGCTTTCACTGAAAGGAAACACGCTACTGCAGTTTCCTTGACATAGAAAAAGCCTACGATACAACTTGGCGCTACGGCATAATTCAACAACTTTTGGACTGGAAAATTTATGGCTATATGCTAGGTATCATTAGTGACTTTTTAAAACACGTCAACCATCAACAAAAAAGTGGAAACAAAGGGTTTCAGGTCATCTTTCGTAAAAACGGTATGCGTTCACTTCTAGAGACTTCGTAAGCCCCATAATAACTCGGTTCTTACATTGAGAGGTGAAACTATTCCATATTTAGACTTAACTACTTTTACTAGTTTCGAAGTAGAAAAAACCGTCTCACAGAAACCGTCTTGTGTTTAATGTTGGATTTCATATTAAACAAATGGTGTTCGACTACTTCTTTTCTTGAAAACGGTTTCTTTAACAATGGTAGAATCAGGGGTGATGATGCTGCATGTTCTCTGATTTTAAGTAAATAATTTTTCTCTTTTTAATTATTATTTTCTCAAGCATTTATAGTGAAAAATATTATTCCTAGTTTTGAAGTAGACTGTATAATTTTTGATTGTATTTATTTTTATACGTCTTATATTTACGCTAATAAATATTCATTAACCCTAATAATACCTTTAGAATAGATTCACGAAGACGTTTACAAACCGCAAACCCACCGTGCCCACTCATCGAACTCCGAAATAATTAACCCCCGACAACACAACACTCCCCAATTCCATTATGTCCGCCTGAATCAACCGCCTCCCGAAAACTTCGTCGCCGTCGAAGAAAATCAAAACGCACAATGCCGCCCCCGAGTTCGAGTGAATATTGGTGAATTAAGCCTCGCCCGAGGGGTCGATAAATTCATACCGTACACCACAATAAATCGTCTCGAGCTTCGTGATTGCGGAGCGTAATAGCCCGAATCGGGCCCCCATTGACACTTTGTCGCCGAGGTGAGGGTGACACTTAACGCTTGGCCCGGGCCCAACTTTTTCCAGGAGGCATAAATTTGATCTCGGGAAAGCTGCAGGCATGGATCGCCACCATAAATTATACACAGCTGCGGATATTACCGAAAATCCACCCGCGCAAGTTGCGAAGCTCTTCGGGAACTTATTAAATTATGAATGAATGAAATGAGGTTATATTTTCTAGCAGATGATGGCTGCTGTTGTTTTATATCTATGAAACTTTTGCAACTCTAACTTTTATTTAAATATAGTCAAAATAAACTAAAAAATAATTAAATGTACGTTAAACAGTTTGTGTATGAATATGAAAAATTTTGAACAAGAAATTAATTCGTGTTGATTAAAAATAAAACAGCAAAGAAATTAAATAATTCAATCATCTGCAGGCATGTATTTCGATCTCTCCATCGCATCAGTACAGCTTTATTATAAAATTGATTTTAAATACAAATAAAAGTATTAGTGTAAGCAATTCGTTTTTTCATTCACTTCTCTTGAAATTTTGCTTTCGTATTTAATTGCTTTGATTATTTGAATATATTTTGTTAATTTCTAAATTTTTATGTAAAATGGAGATAAATAAATATTTTAGATTCAAAACATTCACTAAAATTAATGTTATGAAATGTAAATAACTTACTCAGGCATGTACGTCAACTGATACAAAAATAATAATTATTAAATTTATTATTCACTTTTACATCTTCCTTTAACCGTGTTCGTGTTAAACGCTTGTTTAAAACAATATTCAGTTAATGTAATGAATAATTAAAAATACATGGAATGAAATGATTCATCTGTTTACATTTTACTATCTGCACATGATGTTTAATCAGATGTGATTATTTCATTTATCGAATTTAATTAGGTGCCAAGTATTTTTAATTAATTATCAAATTATTACAAAAATGTTTGCCCAACAGTTAAATAAAAACGTATCCAGTTATAATGATTAATATTTTAAAATCTGATACACATAAAAACAAAACACACCATATTATGAAATACATCAAATTCTATTCAATTACTCCAACAGTGCGAAATTTCAGTGGATACATTTCACAATTATGTGTTAGCTACAGTCGATGAGTTCACATTGAAAATCAATCCGCACTCTCGAACCTAACAGGATGTAATTGTTTTGTAATGCAGCTAACTAATTAATATCAGTCCGTATGTGTATAGATGGCGTTCCAGCACGTTCGTCTGTGCTGAAACTACAATTCGCGTACATAAAAACCGAGTTATGTGATTCGTGTAATAATTTCAAAAGTTCCGCCGCTTTTATTTGCACAAGCTCTAACAAAGTTTGGTGATTAAAATTTAATACTTGATGTCCCGACATGTCCCTGGAGGAAAATCCATAATCCAATTACAAGGAATGTTTGCGCTGCAGGGGAAAAAATGTACCCACTTGACGTTCATAATTCAATTCGTGCACGTATTTATTATTTTAGCCCGTCGTATTATGACTGCGTCATAATTTCCAACGTATGTTATTTTTTCGTATTTACGTTTCGGCCTCGGTAAAAGAAAATATAATTATATGTCATTTAATAACGCTTTGATGTTAATAATTGTTTATTTGATTGTTAATCAAATATTGAATTATGTCTTATAAACAGGCAATTTCAATAATACATGTATTATATAAATATTAAATTGAATTCTATTTAAACTGAATATAAATATAAATGTTTATTCAAATTAGTGTTTTCTCCTTCAACATAACAGCTACGGATCGGTTTCGGCCTATTTTGGTGCTATAAAATTAGCGCAGAGAAATGAAATGTTGAAATTAAATCATATTTTTTCACAAAACATAATTATAATAATATTAATAATCGCAGCGCAAAAATTATTAAAAATATGAAAGTCCTCAACAATGGTCTCTTTGATTTTGTTTGCTTTTAAAGATTCGTTTGCAGTTAATCTCTTAGATTCTTATCTATTTTCTCTTGGTATTTGTGAAATTAATTTAACACACATCATTTCTTTTATAATTTACAGATCTATCTTAGTTAGCGTATTACTGACCTACAACAATAAACATGATCTTATCACAAAATATCAATTTAAATACTAAACTTACTAGATATAAGTCAATAAATAAGACATTTTTATAAGGCAATAAATAAACGGATTTTTTTGTAGTGATAGGTTAGGAATATAAATAAAATAAGCTTGATGATAATGTATTATTGACCAATGTCAATAAATAATATCTTAACCGAAACCAATCATAACATATGATACTATTAATTATAAATTTTACGCCCGGATTACGGCAGATAAAATATATAATAAGTGTCACGTGTCTTTTTGTGTCTTAGATCTGTCATTAAATTATTATCTGTCATCAGTATTTTATCATTGCATATGATAGATAACAGAAGAATAACGACACATGATAGAAATAAAAAGAACAAATGAAAGAAAAAGATGACAACAATATTAACGAAACAGAAGACATATAATAAAAGACAAAAAAATGACAGATAAAAGTTAAGAAAAAACATGTAATATAGACAAAAAACATAAAAGATAGATTAATGCATACAATAGACTACAATAGACAAAAAACAAAAACAGCTGACAGATAATATAAGACAAATAATAAAAACAAAGAAAGAATAAGACATGTAACATAGACAAATAAAGAAAGAAGACAGAAGACAGATTAAAGCAGACAATGGATAACAAAAACCAAATCAGATAATAAAAGGTAAACAACAGAAACATGTAAAATATAACAGAAATAGGAAAAACAAAATGAAAACAGAAGATACTAGAACAAAAACAAAAGACAGATAACATGTATCATTAACTTATAAATTGCACTAATGAATTCTGAATCCTAACTTATCCCCACAATGAAATGAGCTACTGTTTACCTTATCTGATACATTTTTGATCTCCCTTAAAACAAACTACTCCATATAGTGCCCTCATAATAATGTACCTCAATAATAAGCTTAGAAATACACTTATTTTGCATATTTCTTAGTAGTTTTTCCTGACCTAGCAACATAAATTACATCATTGATATAACCTATAAATTGCTCATTATTCCTGACTTATATTAAAAAGACAAATTATGATGAAGCGTTTTTCTTGCATAACCCAATAATTATACTGTAGTGTTTTGTTATTACATAAACAAAACTTTATTTATTTTAATGAAAACCTAGTAAAAAGTATTAGGCATCAAGACTAATATACAAAAAGAATATAAGCAAGCACAAGGTTGTTATGTGTTTCAGTTTAACTACTAGCTATATATTGCAAACATATGCCCCAGCCGTGAGATAAGAAAAATTAGAACATGTCAGAATTAGGTTTTGAGGAGCATCCTCAAAATAAGCATTAAAGACTGGAAGATGAATTAATGTCCTAAATATATTCTCCACCTAAAAAGAAGCTATAGTGTGGCAAAAAAATTGAATTATTACAGCTAGAATTAGATGAAAACGTATTTTCGCGGAATATTAATTGACAATTTTTACCAAAGACATTGTTGCTCTAAAAATTGAGATAAAAAAATTATACCATTTACTAATTTGTGCAATCTTTCTCCCCTTCCTCTTATTCAGGTACAAGAGTTGCCTGCATCAACGGATTGTTTTTCTTATTGTTAGCAGTCATTTATTTCTCGTAAGGAAATATCTCTGAATTCATATTTAGGATTGGCATCCATAACATTATCCATCTCCTCATTAAACAACCAGAAAAAAGCTGACAGGGATCTCTCTGGTACACTTGGATCCTTAATTTGCCTTTTGTTGTTTTATTTAACGTTAGCTTTATTAACAAGATAATCTATTTTTTGAATCATTCATATGATTTATGTATGTTTAGTTGACCACCAAAAGCTGCGTGGACACGAGCAATGCTTCCATTGAATTTCTCGCATGATTTGGCAGGTCATTCCTGGTTGCCACACAAATATTATTATTATTTTTTGGGGAAACTTTTTATTCGGAGCAATGGTTTTATGGTATGTGTGTCATGTTGCACCATCTGTGGAAACCAAAAAATCAAATTAAGTTGTTGGGCTCGTAGCTACCCGATTTTCTAGGGTTTTCGCAGGCGGCAGCAATGTTTTCTTGTGGTCGTCCTGTTTTTTAATATTTGCAACAGAACCCATGATCTCAAACTTTCGGATCAGCTTCCAACCTGAGGATTTAATTGGAGAAGCGTTATGTCTGAGTGTCCCACGCAATTCTCGAATGGTTGCCCTGGGACTATCACTGTTCTTTAAATAACTTTTTATCACTTGGATACTTTGCTTAGTTGTCATCTGCTCCATAATCAAAATAAACATCAAACTCTAATGCAACAAAAAGCTATCAAGCTGCTAATGGGAAGGATAGCAAATAACAAATATGATAAAATGCGCGCCAAATTCAAATTCGTCCTTATTTTCTGGACACCCTATAGGTAGAAGCAGGCCTGAAGACACTGTTGAAAAAATCAGCGAAACTATTCACAGTATCCTTTTCTGTCTCCAAGTGATTGTTAAAATCATTTTTTTATTATACAAAAAGGTCGCTAATCCACGAACGTTTTGGTAATAAATCTGCAGGAATTCTAGGATATTAATAATAATAATAATAATAATAATAATATTTATTTACGGCAAACGCCTATAACACAGGAAGAACATAGTGTATATAAAACAATGTTAATATAAGTAGAATATAAATATATAATACTGTATGTGTAACATGAACATAATAAGAATACAAATTAACATAACATATTGTTGGAAGTAAGTGATATAAATCAAATACATTAAAATTAATAATAATGTGATATTGTTACATTAAAATCATTAAAATACAAATAGATATGCGGAACAGGAGAAAAAAACCCTAAAAAATATTATGAGTATGACATCTCAATGATACTAAACTAGTAATGAACTAAAACATTAAAATAATAAAAATAATATAATATAAATAATGATAACATTGCAACAAATTAATAATTCATTAAGTTTTATATTTCAGATAGCGTTTAAAACAGTCCAGGGAATTCCTAAATAGGTCGAACCATTCAAGATTATTAAATTCATTTCCTAGCTCCATTATCCGTGTTAATGAATTATTGTGACCAGACACTGTACTATGTGTAACCGGGTAGAAGAGAGTAGATGATCGCGTCCTTCTAGAGGCAATATGAAATGAAATGGACTGTATAATGTGTGGAGCATCAATGTGACCATTAACTATCCGTTGAAGTAGACATAGGTCAGCAACAGTTCTTCGTTCAGCAAGTGACTTCATGTTAAGGTCATGTAGTATCGACGAGTAATCACCTTGGGTATGTTGATGTCCAGATTTATACTCAATGCACCTTAGGAATTTCTTTTGAGTTTGTTCAAGTCGATCAATGTTGATTGCAGTAAAGGGCGTCCAAATTGGTGAATTATATTCAATAATGGAACGAACTAGGGAACAATATAAGGTCTTTAAGCAGGAAATATCCATGTCCCTCCCAATTGACCATACATACCCCCACATTTGTAAGGCCTTTTTTGATATATTAATGATATGATTATTAAAAGTTAGCTTCGAATCAAAAGTAATGCCCAGATCCTTAAATATGCTAACCTTTTCCAAGTTTATTGAACTAATTGAGTAGGTATATGTAATTGGATTACAGCACCTAAACGTTGACATCGAGTAACACTTATTAACATTCAACAGTAGCCGATTAGTGGTGCACCAATCAATAAGTCTATTAAGATCGGCTTGAATATCATTGCAGTCATCACTGGTATTGACAATTTTAAAAAGTTTTAAATCATCTGCATATAAGGCAAAGTTGCAATTTTCTATAATATCAGCCAGGTCATTTACAAATAGAATAAAGAGTACTGGGCCACAATGTGACCCTTGTGGCACTACAGAGGTAACATGAGTTGGTTTAGATATGTAATTACATATTTTAACATGCTGTACCCTGTTATTTAGGAAGGACGATACCCATGAGAGAGTCGTACGACATAATCCGATAGAATCAAGCTTTCCCAATAGGATATTGATATCAATCCTGTCGAATGCCTTGGTGAAGTCCGTAAATATAGTATCCACCTGACAACGGTTTTCCAAGGCGTCCGATAAAAACTCTTTGTATTCCAGAAGATTGGACAGAGTTGATCTACCAGAGACGAATTCATGTTGATTAGGCGAGATGACTTGCTTTGTAGCCCAGGCTAATTGTTTGGCTACCATTTTATCCAACATTTTGGGAATCGTAGATTGGATGCACAAACCCCTATAGTTATTTATAAGAACCCTCGAACCAGATTTATGCCTCGGGACGATATAACTAATCTTCCATGTTTTAGGCACAATTCCTTGATTCAAAGATCTGTTAAACATGAGATAAATTGGACGACATAAAGAAAATAAACAGTTCTGTAGGAAATAACTAGAAATTTTGTCAGGACCACATGTATGAGTAGGTTTTAGACAAATAATTGCATTAAACACATCCTGGATATCAATAACTAATTTACTGTCTAAAGTCATAGAATTAGATTGTTGGCCTAGATGATGATGGGTAACTGTGTCGGAAGTAGTGTATACACTCACAAAATAATCAGAAAATAGGTTGACGATGTTAAGTCCATTATCTGCTTTAATATCATTATAATGCATTTCATTTGGATACCCAGATTCATTTTTGAGATCTTTACTGTACTGCCAGAAGTAGCGCGGATTCGATTTTAAGGAGTTTTGAACTTTAAGAAGGTAGTTACTGTAGCAGGTTTTTGATAATCTCTTACACTCATCCCTCAGTTGGGAAAAAACTCGGTAGTCATCGAGTAGACCACCTTGTTTGTAAATGATATGTGCCTTTTTCTTTTTTTTTATTAGTGAGATCAGTTCTTTAGTCACCCATCGTGGGTAAGATTTATTATTATGGTAGACATATTTAGATGGTACGAATATATCAAATGCGGTGTAGATAATGTTATAAAATTCTGCAACAGCTGCATCAAAATCTGGATTAGTAGTGAGGAAATTCCAATTAATCGAGTTAAAATAGGAGTTGATCAAGTTATAGTCAGCCTTGTTAAATAATAATATTTTCTCACATGTATTTATATTATTATTTATAATAGTTGAGAATTCTAATACATACGCGAAATGATGGATACTAGTTGGAAGCAAAGGATCAGGAGTTTTATATATAGATGTATTAGAGAGACTACTGAAACATAAATCGAGAAAGACCCCGCGCGAGTTTGGAATGTCAATAATTTGTTTATTGTTGATTGTATTGTTAGTGCTATTAAGGGTTGTTTATAGAAAGGCACTTGGTTGGTTTCACAAACAACCCTTAATATTAAAAATGTTTCACCACGTGATAAACGAGAAGCAAATTCAACAAAAATTGTTAGTGCTTATGAGTTTTTTTAATCGTGGCGTTGCTTAACAGTAACTATTACAGGATTATCATTTATAAATTCAACTTTTAAACTCGATTCGCCGCTTGTATTTGTTTCTCATTAATCACTTGATAAAACATTATGTTAATAATAGGTAGTTGATTAATAAAAAAATAGAGTGAAACAAACCAAGTGAATTTTTAATCCACTACTTATTATTAATTCACCGCTTTCAAGACGATCATTCAATTTCGTACATAATGATTTAAAGTAATTCATTTGAATACGTGTTTGGTCTTTTGAAATTTACAGTCATGATAGAAGCAGAAAGCGAGGTTTTCAATATGAGATCAGCGATGTCTGCTTTATTATAAATTAATTTTAATGGTGTTACATTGGATTCAGTTCTTCTCCTGAAACAAAACATAGTTTTTGGTGCTGAGAAGTTACCAAGTTGTTGAAGGATGGTAGAAACCTTGACGTGGTCTTCTTCTATTCTAATGGTAGCATTGAGTCCTTGGATTCTGGTAGATTAAATACAACTAGATTGTATAATAAGATGAAGAAGCCACAGTGTGGCGAAACATATGTAGTGTTTAAAATAAACCAAATTTGAAAATTTAACAATTTCGTTATCTTAATATTGAATATGGATTTTCAGCCTAAGTGCCTTGACAATCAAACACTTAGATTGTGCTTCCTACTGTTTTGTTTGACGATTTCAGAAACCGCGACACTTACAGCAGCATCAGAGATTGAAGAAATTGTTTCATCAATACCTTTTGGATTCTGCGCTGACAACAATTTTGTTTCAAAAGATACAGAAAAAATTTGTTAATTTTTAGATCCCAAGCGTATTTATAATACTAACTGCTGTTTCAATCTCTAGATGATACCGTTAATTGCTTTTTATTTAGAGGTAATACTTTTCTTTGTACTATATCTATGCTATACTTGGTATCCTCAACTAAACTTCTAAATTTAAGGCAAATTGTCTTCGTTTTGATTTTTAGAGAACCCTAAAAGAAACAATATTTAGATTGCTATTAAATTACAGATTTCTCCTGTCTATTTTTAGGATTTCACCATAACAAATTTATAGAATCAATATGTGACTACTCCTAGGTAATAATATTCTTTGTTAGATGTAGACAATTGCGCCATATATCTATAAATGTAATTTTTAAAAGGAGTGTGTTTTTGATTGATTTTTATTCTATTAATATTTATATTAATAAAATAAAAATCAAATAGTGTAACTATATTTAGACTAGTAAATTGTAATTAAAGTATTATCACTTTCTTCACAAAATTATTTTTATTGACTAGATGCATATTTCGAACACGAAGTGTTCTTTATCAATGTCATTTTAACTATATATAAAGAATACTTCTTGTTCGAAATGTGTCAATAAAAATAATTTCGTCAAGAAAGTGATAATACTTTAATTACAATTTACTACATAGTAATCTTGACGTAACTTAAAAAAATATATTTCTATATTTAGACTATTTTGCTTACTACATATTATACAACTTCTAATATAAATCTATGCGTTGATGATTTTTAGTTCAATAAAAAATACGAATTCTACACAAAATATTATAATACGAAAAATATTCCGCTAAAGGCTTCTTTAAATGATTGATAAATGTCAAATTGACATAACATTTAAAATAGGGTATATAGATATTTGAACTAATTAAGCCAGATATGGCCAAAATATTGCTAAAGTGATCAGAACTATGATTCTCATCATCAGTTAGTTACCAAGTTTAATGGGTGAAGTGGAAGAACGCGACGACTTAAGTTATTTTATTTTTGTATTGTTTCAATAGAACGTGTAAAATGAGTAAAATAAAATAAAATAAATAAATAAACTTTTTAAAATTAGAATGAATAGATGAAATATTTCTAATGTAAAAATCTACTACATTGTATTATGATTTATTAACAACTTGTGTTATTTTCCACCTTCTACTTCTTGCATTACACCGATCTTCAAATCATCAAATCGTAGACAGAAGGTACGATTGCCTAGATTCTATTGAAGCTGGCTTGATCTGATGAAAATATGCATTGTTTCCTCCATTCCACTTAATGATCTGCATTATCTCTCTATCGGTCAAAATAAAATGGTTTTGAATCCAATATTGTTATACATTTATAAATTATTTCTTGATACAATACAACTTTGTTAAACCACTTTTGAAAAGAGATAATTTACCACTAACTTTCACAAGACTAGGTTCTTAACGAATTCTTGCTCTTTCTTTAATACATCCGTGGTAACTTTGATTTGATCTAGAAAATTTACATTTTTTTTTAAATTTATTGTTGATTTTTCTTCCTAACCGGATATTTATCGTTGTTAGGAATCTCTAGGTTTCCTACAATAAAACTAATGTAATTCTGGACATATATTAATTCTTTCAGTGTTGCTAATATCAGATCAAAACTCAATTCCCACCTAGAAACAACACTCGCTATTTTTTTTTTAATTTGTTTTAAGGTTCTTTTGTAGATATTATGTTTGTTAAAAATATGGCCAGTCTTGGTTAAAGGATACGGATTTCGTAACAGAATCTTACTTTTGTTTATCAAAGAGGCAAGATCGAAGTTCTTTATCCAACTTCGCTGTTAGATCAAAAGCTTCAGGATTATTGTATAATTCCAAATATCTATTTTCTCGTTAAAAATCTTCTCTATATGTGGGAGTGATTTATAATGTCTATGCTTCACTGATAAGAATTAGATTAGTGACTTCCTTAGTACGACATAATGAAGTTTAAAACATTTAAAATCAATTCCTTTCGATTAGCCAATTCTGAACAACGCCATTTATATAAACTGCTACTTCAGAAATTGTTGGATAACAACTTATTACGGATTCCTTTTGATTGGCCAGTTCTAAACATTTTCATTTGTATGAACTACTAGTTCAGAAATTGGGACTGTGTCTAATTTAAGAATTTCTTCACTTTTTAAATTTTAGGATTGAAAACACGGTAAACTTGTGTTATATATTATATAAAAATATAAAAACGCTAAATGCTATTTTGAAATGGTGCGTAAATAACAACTTACAATTAAATATTGCTTAATGTAAATACATATAATTTTTAAAGAAGAAATATACCCTTTACAGTTATACCTGAAAACTAAATTAGGCAAGGTTCAAATATTTTTTTTTAAATTTATTGCTATTAAATGGAGTATCCCTTCGATCTGAATAAATTATGAATAGTTGTCGCCTTTATATTCAATCGCTTATTAATAAACGATGTTTAGCTCACCTGTGCTTTTATATAATGTTTTATACAATCGCATTGTTTGTCAATAGTTATTATTTAAAATAAATTTTTGGGCAACATGTGTGCAAAAATTATATTTAGATATAACTTTTTTTTAAAGTAATTATGGTCACAATAGTCCTCTTGGTAGATTAATGCGATTGGGAAATAAATTAAATGAAGCTACGTCATTTCCACTTTTCTCACTTAAATATAACCATTTTAAAACTTATCTGTTCGATATTAATATTAATGATTTTTTATCAATTAGTATAATGTTTAATTTAGGTAAATTAGGTAACCATTGTATTTAATTTTTAATTTTCATTTTTTTATTTATATTTGTTGTTGTGTCGTTGTTTACATTATTATATATTATATTTTTTTATTTATTCAGTTCTTATAACCTTATTTCAAAGTTTATTTCTGTTTTCTATCATAATTTACGCAGTTGATTCTATATACCCCTGCCCTTTTAATATATCTTTAGTTTATATTTTGTTGTTAAATATCCTGTGACTTACTTTTTAAATACTATTAGTAAATTAATTAGATGAGTTACGTGAAAATAACTTGATTATAAAAAAAGCACTAAAAACCTTTCTTCGCACAGTTTATTTGACTTATTTTAGTGCATAATTCTATAATTAACTACTATTATTTTTAACTTATGTATTCTTAGCTATTTTTTTTTTAAATTTTTGTACTGGTGATGTTTACTAACGATAATGCTGTAAATATGTCTTTTTATCTTTTTCAATTTTACATGGAATGTAAAGTAGATGTTTCTTTTATTAGTGTTTTAGTTATGTCTACTTTCTAAATATATGTTTTCATTCAAATGGATATTCAGAGATAATTTGACTCTAGTAGTAAACAAAAAATATTTATTTAGTTATACTTTGCTTTAAATTAATTTCTTGAATTAAATTTTATTACTAATGTGTAAATTCGATAATTAGATAAGCAAACATCTATACTATCACCACCTAGTGTGGATAGGCTTTGTCCATACTCAAAAAACGCTGTAAAAATGAATGTGAATGATAAAAATTTAATGGCAATTGATTTTCTTTAAAAATCTGTCAAAAAATGATTACATAAGGATTACTAATAACATTCAGCCACTGCACTAATTCAGTTTTTAGGGATACTAATCGAAATGGATACAATAATTTACAGATCTTTATAAATTATTTGAACTACATACTTGGTTATTTGGTAACCGATCATCAGCTTCTAGTTATCAACGCGTTGTTTGATACCAGTAATGTTTTAGAGACTCAAACCAGATTTAAAAGATTTATTAAGATTTTTTCCGATTCTTCAAATTTTGACTGCCTTATCTAGTAAGAATTATAATATAGAAAAAATGGCGTAAAGATTTCCTTCCGTCAGTGATTATGATGATTTATAATTATTTGTAGTATTTGATGTGGATAAATTGGTTAGTATACAGGGTAGATAATTTTACAACACGGACGGATTTCGATATATTTTGAAGGAAATAGTGTTTGAAGCTACCATTTCTCTTCTAATGTTTTATTAGAGATTGGCATGCAGTTCTAATAAGTTTGACATAAATAAAATTCACACAAGAAGGATAAATGCAATGAGGGATCTTGGAAAGCAAATTGCATAATATACTAGATAATATTTGCTAATACGGTCTAAAACTATAGTACCCTAATAAGATCAGAATAGTTGATATCATATAGAAAACAATAATTGATTATTTATTACACAAACGGATTATTAGATTTAATA
The DNA here is from genome assembly GCA_963969525.1 of Ontholestes murinus. Lineage (NCBI taxonomy): Eukaryota > Metazoa > Arthropoda > Insecta > Coleoptera > Staphylinidae > Ontholestes > Ontholestes murinus. The sequence continues at coordinate 95,357,528 of OZ018387.1, forward strand.
ACAACATCTAAAAACGTAAATTGCACCATATGGATATCCTTGAAGCATTTCTCGATACATAAAAATAATAATACTAATGATGCCCGAAATTCTCGTCCATTTTCCTTCATTACTAACGTTGCTACGATATTTGAGATCATTATGTATAAGAAAATATAGCTGTATAATCATGTTGTATAGTTTCTTTCATCTCAAAGCAAAGATTTGTGAATGGTAAATCAACCACCACGAACTTATGCAGATTTACATCCATTATTTTTGAAGCCTTAGATAACTATGGCCAAGTGAACGTTATTTATACTCAATTATCTAAGGCTTTTGACATGGTACAACACTAGAAAACTACACTTACTTGGATTGAATAATTCTTTAGTTGATATAGTTTTGTGCTATTTAACGAAAAGAACTAATTTGGCAGAATATAAAGGTTTCTAAAGTTAATGCGTGTTGCTCTACACTCTTCATGGAAACAGATATTACTAACGAAAACAAGTGTTATTCTCCACCAAATAATAATAAAGGTTTCTGTTCACATTATTTTATCTCTTCTAGTGGTGTCCCTCGGGAATCAAATTTTGGCCCATTATTATTTATTATGCTTTTTAATGATGCTGTTGGCTGTTTATACTCAGAATGTCAAAGTTTAATATAATTTCAATTTAGTACAGACGTATTTAAGCTTAAATTCACATACCTCGTCAAAATAGTAGATTTCAGACACCATTATGTATAAACCAAGCAAATACAAATCATCACCTGAATTCACCTATTACATCAAAGATCCGTGTAAAAAACAAATATTGTAATCATATAGATATTTATAATTTAAATAGTAAGCAGTAGTCGTTAAATTAATTGTTTCAGATATAAACTTTCAATGTATTGTTGTCGTGCATATTATTTCACTATGCAATTGGCCTATTAGGCTGTTGTGTTGAATAAATAAATAAATGAATATGTTAAGATATATATTAATAAAAATATGAGTAATTTAAAAACATAAATTAATATTAAACACTAATGCCATCGTAATAAAAATAAATCATAATCGAAATCTAACAACATTTCGCGTTCCCTTTCAAACGCGCGGATTAAACAAATCCCCGAAACGTCTTCAATATTAACTGGAGCAATTGGAGCGTTAACAACGTTATCCGGCCGCTGCCAAACTCTTGAGCGAGGATCATTTCTTAATCCAGGCCATGAAGTTGGGAATTGACAGCGTAACGTCTATTCCCCTGGCGCGGCCATATTCTCCGATGGTGTATTAAACTCAATTGGGCCTGACACAAAAATCGAACGCCGCAAATTTCCTACCGAAAAAGACCACCCTTTTTCCCCAAAGGGATTTATAATAATCGAACCGCTGCGCTATTGAAATTAATTGCATTCCACCAGCGGCTTGACACACTGCCAACCAGTGTGAATCCGGCCGTTGTGCGATGATTAATTGATTATTTTCGAATTTCAATATCCACTGAATTTATACAATACCGGGCCATTTATAACTACAATGTGATAAAGGATAATAAATATTATTGTTTGCTATTCAGGCAATAATAGACGTATGGAAGTTAAAAGTAAATATTTCTGTATTACGAGGGATAGTAGGAAAGTGCGGAGCGCTGGCGAATAGAGCAGCCGCTGGATGTATGCTTACATGTTCAGCTGTACACACATTGTCGGTGTACAAAGTTATGTCTGGCTGGTATTGATTGTGTTGTTTTTATGATTGTTTATAGTGCTTAAGAAAATAAAGAACTCCAGTTGTGAAGTTAGGACTATGATTAGATTTCTCCAAGCAAGAAATGAGCGACCTTGTGATATTTATCATCAATTGAATGATTTGTATGAATAAAATATTATAATTTGGTGTCGTAATTGCAACTTAGAAAGAGAAAACACCCATGATGACCGTTCAGTACTGCCGTCAATCATTACGGATGAACTTTCAACCAGTCCAGACTTTAGACTCTCCTTTAGATTACCATCTGTTTACAATACTTAATAACATTTCGACAGGAAAGAAAGATTACGTATCTCAACACAGGCAACGGAGGAATATGAAGCTGGGATACAAAAACTCAGCACACGTTACGACAATTTGCGATATGACAATGTAGAGAAGTTGTTTAAGCTGTTCTTTACAAATTAAACATTAATACTTGTTAATATATATTACAATTTCCAAATCGGTACTTTATTCCAAATGGCTCTCGTAATAATATTTATGTTTATATGTAGATATTACATGATATATCTAGAAGTATAGGAAATTATAGTTAAATTCATTTTTGCTTGATTTCATCATATGCTCACTTGTGTATTGTATTGGTTGTATTATGTTAGATTAAATCATTTCACAATGTTTACAGAAAGCGACAACAATTTGCATATCTGACGTGAAAGTATGCGAGCCCCGGAAAATTCTCCAAACTCAAGAAAATTCAATATAAAAGTTATACAATTCCAAGCATATATGAAATTACTTCCACGAAATATGTTGCGCATGTAATACATTCCGTAATAGAGAATATGCATGTGCTGTATAATGGAAATTTAATTAAAATCAAACATAAATGTATTTCATTGTAGAGCTGTATAAATAATGATTTTACATTTTAAAGTAAATAAAATAGCTCCATATAAAATGGACATAAATACTTCGCTGACAGAGAATACCGTTATTTGAAGCAGAAGAACGGGTCAGAGTGAAAGAACACATAGTGAACTCCGCCCGCAATTATTATAGTTATTAATGTATAGTTTACAATTTTTATATATCCAATATAAACCGGATATTGTAAAGTTAAAAGTAAATAAAAAGAGTAGTCGTTAAAATAATAATTACCATAACACGTGAAAATGTGCTATGTTTTGATATAAATGTTGTTATAGAAGAATTTTTAAAAAGATACAATGCGGCAATTACAAGAAAATTAACAATATTTAATAATGACGACGAGACAGTATGAAACTTCTAAAAGCTTAGAGGAAAAGTTGTTCAAAAATTCCAGAAATCTGGCAGTTGGCAAATGGTAAAACATTCTCAAACCCGATTCTAAAAAAATCCACTAAAGTAAACAATAATTGATGAAAATGTTAGAATTTCAAAAATACCAATTAAAAAAAATAACTCAATATGTTGAAAAATGCTAGAATTTTTAAAGAAGTCTTCAAAATTCCAAGTTAAACAGGAAAAATATGATCAACCATACGTTGAACATGTTTCTTTCACAACTTAAATGCTATAAACTAATAATTATAGAAATTTGCAAACACAGACCCAAATATATGAAATTCTGGAAGAGAGATACAAAAATCTTTAAAACTTATTAAAATTTGTTTCTAGAAAATTTCAATAAAATGAGACAAGTATTGCTAGAAAAATATAGAAGTCTCAAGTAAAGGTTTTGAAGAATAGATAATATATGCAAAAATCTGTTAAAAGTTCCCAAGAACTTAAACCGAGATATGGAAAATAGTGGAGAAAATTCTAGTCATTTTGAACTAAAAGTCTTGAATTTCTAAAAATAAAAAACTTTTCAAGAGAATTTATTAAAAAATTTCAAAATCTCGAGGAAATATTTTTAGAAAATTCTAAGAAAATAGATAAAATTGAGGGCTGAAAGACCTCAGGTCTGCCTAGACGGACTAACTAACACCATCTATTTGTATTGTATTCATATTTATTGTTATTATGTATTTTGTCGGTCCAAATAAAGATTATTGTATATATAGATCAAATTGAATTATATCTCATAAAAAAATAACTATACTATAACATTCTAGTAGTTTCTTGAACATTCCAAGATAATAATAAGAAGAAAATTTATCACTTGAAAAGGTATCTAAAAGTGAGGTGTGATTAAACACATCTTAAAGATGTTTTTATTCACATCTTGAAAACAGATGTTTTTTGATAAAAGTTTAAAAAGTTTAAAGCAAGATATGAATAGAAGTTACAAGAAAATATTTAAGGCAGTAATGCTATATGAGGGTCACGACCTTTATCAATTTTTGTTGGATATTGGCAGCAGCACAAAATCAATAATCAAGAAAAATTAGAAAAATTTGGAAAAAAAAATAATCAGAAAACTCTTGAAATCTTAAAAATTCTTTTAAAATTTAAGATAAAATTATATGATTCTAAAAGAAAATTCTGGAAACTTGAAAGAGAAAATTTCGACAAACAAATGAGTTACATATATCTAGAAATGAGTAAGAGAAATTATTGAAAAATCAAAAATATAAAACAAGAAACTTGGTAGGAATTTTAGAAGGCAAAAGTAAACAAGAATGGTAATTTTTTAGAAGAAGATTCTAAAGGTTTTACGTAATAAATATTAGAAACAGATAGAAATTTTAAATTCTTTCTAGAAAACTAAGAAAAAAAGAAATGCTGCTGGAAAATTGCTATTAGATAAGATAAGAAAGTGCCAACAGTTTTGAAAAAGAGAAGAGAAATTTGCTTAAGAATTACAGAAATTTGAATTTACTGCAAATTTTTGATAAAGTGAAGCATACACTGAAAATGATTGAAGAAAATGCGAAGAATTTCTGCAAATTTTAGAACATTGGAAAAACAATATAAAATCCTAAATGAAAAAATTCTGAAATATATCTAGATATCTGAAAAAGCAATTGACGAAAAAGTTCAATAAAATAAAAAAAGAAATGTTGCAATATTCTACAAATTTAGAAGTTTTTTTAAACCCTTCAAGAAAACAGACAAAAACTTTCTAAAAGATATAACTAAAATAAATAAGTATTGCTAAAAGTACCAGATTTTTTAAAGAATGTTTAAATGAAATGAAGTAAAAAAGATATAGAAATCAAGAGAAAACTATTTTTGGAAAAATCCGAAAAAATCGGTAAAACACTATTTTGATAAAAACAATTAAATCTTTAAAACAGCCGCAAAAATCTGATTAAAATTTGGCTGAATTATAAACAAGTTATAGATTAGAATGACAAGAAACGTACATTTCAAGAAAAACTTCAGAAATCAATGTTCGTTTGATATTGGCGACGAGTATTGAAAATTGAAAGAAATGTTGAAAAATGTTCTAGTAATCAATAAGATAAAGTAAAATATGCTGAAAAAGTTCAGAGGTTTTTTTTTAATATCATAATTTGGAAGAGAAATTTCTGAAAAATACAAGCAAATAAGAAAAATTCTTCAAAAGTTTTGGAACTTCGAAGAAATATGCTTTTCCAGCATACTATAATGCAAAATAAAATAGGAGAAGACTCTCCTAGATTTTTTCAAGAGAATAGAATAATATTCCGTCTAAATAAAGCAAAAGATGTTTAATAATAATAAATTTTTCAAGAGTAATTCCTAAAAATCATTAATAAGATAAAGCATGAGATGCTAGCCATTTCTAGAATTCTTCAGAGAAAATGGATAGAACTGAATATTAGCTTCATAAAATAAAGCCAGATATCCTATAATACGCAAGAAATTTTAAACAAACGTTTCTTGGCCGAAGCTATGGAAGAATTAAAATCCATGATAAAAGAAATTATGAAACCGAAGAATTAAAAGAATAAATTTAAAACCTAAAAGAGAAAATGAAAAATAAAAATAAACAATGATAGAAAGAAAAAAACAGAACTAACAAGCAGAAAACTGGAAGAAATGGCAGAGTATGAAGAACGTCAGTCAAAAGAGAAACAATAATGTTATTATTAAGGTATAAGAAGGAGAGATTATTAATCAAGTGGAAAAAATCCTAGCCAATGAATTAAAAAGAGAAATAAAATTGGAAAATTCATACAATATAAATTAAGGATATATATGGCCCTACAATATTAATAGATAACAATATGATATCGGAGGAAAAATTTCTACAGAAAGAACTAAGAAACATAGCAAGAGCAAAAAAGACAATAATGGATTATAACTTCAAAGTTGCATACAGAAAAAAAATGGCAAGGAGTACAAGTGGATACCCTAGGAGAAAGGAGTGCAGGTATTCGAAGAACTAAAAAATCCAAAAAATTAAACCGAAAATATTACAAGAATATAACGGAGAAGGCCACAAGCAATGAAGGGGATAGGAAATAAAAGCAACAAGGAAACCATAATAATAAAAAAGTAATACTAATAAGAACAAGAATGGGAACACAAGCATAAAACTAAGTCATAATAGTAAGTTTGGGAAAATAGAAAATAGTAATAACGATAGTGATGTCAAAAAGGTAAACGAAAAGCTTAAAAGCATTTATATAAATAAGAGGTTTAAAGACAAAACAACTAAAGGGAATAAATAAAAATTCTGTCAAATAAATGACTTAAACATTAAACCTAGAACAAAAGGTTATTTGAATAATAAAATGTATTAAAATCCTTTAGTTCGTTGAAGAAAATTAAATAATAATTTAAAAATACGAAAACATTTCGTGAATCTACAACAATGAGTCTTACTAAGACTACAAAACAAATTAATTTGAAACAACTACTTCTCTAGCTAATACTTCGACAGACATTGAATAATACAAATTAATTTGCGTGTTACAAATAGTACAACTATCAAAGCAACACTAATTTGAATGAAATTATTTCTGTTGAATAAACTAATAAATGATAAAATGTACTTTAGATTGTTTAAATGTAATTATAACATGCAAAATTATGAAAAAATGAATTTAAACTGATTTCATTAAATTAAATTAGCAAAAGCAATTAAAAAATGTAGCATTCAAGTTTATAATCATCTGCAGACACGTGTTTCGAACTTTTGCTCTCTTCAGTACAGCTTTATTATAAAATTGATTTTAAATACAAATAAAGACATTTATTAAAATAAATATAATGAAATATAATAATAAATATAATGAAATATAAATAACTTACTCAGGCATGTACGGCAACTGACACAAGAAGTAGTTGTTTCAAAAGTGATTTGTTCTTGTAGTCTTAATAAGACTCATTTGTTGTAGATTTTGCGAAAATATTTTCGCAAGAAGAACAAAGTTGCAAAGAATAAAGAATTAGAGGACGAAATAAGCCGTGTTTGGCCAATAGAAAGGTGAAATATCATAAAGACCTAAAATGTACACCTTCCACAGAAGTAATTGAAGGTACGAGTAAAACATCACTAAATTGTTAACTCTGCCTTTCCAAATGTATGTTAATATTTTTTGATTTTATGTAAATATGAACAAATGAACAATTTCACATACAGTGCCTGTCTAGAGGCATCCTATTTTGTTGCCTATTTTCTTTACACTGTTGCTGTTGATGTTTGGCTTGCATTTTGAGGCGACCCAAATCCTTGTTCCATTAGGGGACGTCTTTAGAGGGAGATCTTCTCTTTAGCAAACAAGTGGATTCATACACCTTTACAATGCTATTTCTGAGCAGATCCACTGCTGTTTCTAGCTCTTATGTGGTCTGGATATTGAGGTAGAGATCGTAGTTTCCCACACGTACGCATTCTCTATAAAGACTCCTGTCTTTTTCTCGGATTTCTACACTCCATCGCGTCTTACTTTGTGGCCTCGAACTCAATTTGCTGATGTTCCGACAAAGAGGTGAATGAGCATGATGCCACTCTATTTATTGTCTTTTACTCTTAGGTATTGCATAGAAAACCCGTGTTTCGTCACCAGTGATATGCGAGCTAATAAAAGGTCTCCTTCAAGATAATAACGTTGTGTTGTGTTATTAATCAGTAATAATATAGTTGTAATAAACAAGGACCAAAATGTATTTGATTCAAAGAAGAAGGTGAAAGTGACCACAAATGAGACGTCGCTGCAAAAATTACCAGCAGAACAGAGGAAAACGATTATTCTCAATAACGCCATATTCAAGTTCAATACCCATCAATATGAACAAGCATGGAATGTCTTAACATTGAGAAGAAATGCAATCAAAAATTTTGGGCGTCTTGTGTCACTTTGTATTTGAGTATGGGAAAAGAAGATGTCGCTCTTAAAATTTATGAACAGTCTATTGAATGGTACAAATCTAATGAGAAATCAGGAACCTGACCAACTTTTTCGCACAAGTCGCCAAATTCCATATACGCAGTGGAAGACCGGAAGTAGCCGCTAAAAGCCTGAAACAGTTGCTGGCGAGAAATCCAAAGAATGATAAAAGCCTCGCCCAGCTATTAAAAATTTGATAATGACAAGGTTATCGAACTAAGTAGAAAGTTGTGTAACACGGTAGAAATTAGGAAGAAAGTTAACATGTAGAACCTGAAGATCGCAATATGGTTAGCCAAAAAAGCCGGTGTTACTGCTACAAAAGGTTCATCACCTGGGGTTCATGTTGAAGCGAAGAAAAAGAAGAAGGTAAAAAGCCTAAAAATTACGACGCCAGCGTTGCGCCCGACGACAAAAGACTGGTTTCCGCAAGAATAGAGACTCCAGGATGAAGAATATCATTAAGGGTTCACAAGGAACACTACCCCAGGTAGTGTTGAATCTTCACCCATGCAGAAGAACAATTAGAACAAACGAAATTTGCAAAATAAGAAGAAGAATAAGAGGCGTTAGGCGTTTTAATTCAGGTTTCAATTGTTTTAACATTCAGTACGTTCGTTTTATTTTAAAATGATTTATTTACAAATGTTAAAGCTTAGTAAATAAAATTATGACACTTGTGTTCCACAACACAACAAGTGTCATAATTTTTATAACCCTGTGAAATGCCAATTCCTTCAAGAGTGTAGCCTAAGAAGTATTAATTTCACTTAGTAAATAACTTTTTCGTTTTTGTGCATTTATATTCTATTCGCCAGCGCACCGAACGGTGGAAAAGGGTACTACTTTCCTATTATCCTTCGTATGTATAAAAAAAGTAGAGCAACAGAAGAAAGCGAAAATGAGCAGCCTACATAATAAAGCAATTAAACTTAAAATATGGATGAAACTGGTAAAAAATGAAGAACCAAATTCATAGCAAGAGATTGGAAACTAAATATGGTAGAAAATAAAAACGCAAATAAAAATTATTATACATAGCAATCCATACGAGGGTGGATCAAATATAAATACGATTTTTTTATTTATCGGTCGCAAAGTGAAGTGTGAAAAACACCAACAAGGATAAAAAGACTTAGGAAGAATTGGATTTGAAATAATTACAAAACTATACAATAACGCACGGAAAGAAAAAAGTATACTAAATGATAATAAGATGGGTATAACACTGCCTTGTTTCTAGAGGAAATAGAAGAGTACAAAAATTACAGGAAGAATTATAGAAAGCAGAAAGGAAGGCAGAAAAATATTGGGACGGTATAATAGTAGAGTATTAAATGGAAGCGAACTGGCATGAAACGAGTGAAAGAAAATGGTAAGGCACAGAAGGAAATTGGCATAATTTCTGTATGGAAGAAATATTAGGAGAGACCACTCACATCCACGGGTTATAAGACTGTCTATTTATATAACTAATTCTAAATAATCTGATAATTGGTAAATTTTTACATTCAGACATAATTCTTTTAATTTTAAAACAAGTTACCTACATTTTAATCCGATTTTTGTAGCTATTATACCCAGTCTAGCTATGACGTTGTGAAGTTTTTTCAGCTTCCAGGATTTTTCTTATACTATAAGTATTTCTTACATTAAGAAATTTTAATTCTAGAAGAAAGAGTGCCAGTAGGTTCAGTAATTTTATACACTTGTAAATATCATTTAAATATTAACTTTAGTTTAACTATTTTCTGAAATGAAGCGTTGCTTAATTAATTTTTAATAGTTTACATTGATGCCATCAATTAGTATCTCATGTGAATCTTTAAAACAAAAGAACAAGATTAATATGATATAATTCAATGTAGTTCTTCTGATTTAAAGATCCACACGAAAAACTAATTGAAGACATCAATGTAAACGCTTGAACATTAAGCTGTGCTATCTGATGTATTATAATTTATTCTTGATGGTCAGCCAAGGATGTGATCTAAAATTATTTGACATTTAGACTTAATGTAACGACAAAATGTTGTAGGTTACAATAATTTCACCAGACTGTGACTTCTTTAGACTACTAACTTTGGATTACATTCATTACATTTTTAAATGTTTATCTTTTTTAAAGCCTAAACTTTTAGCAATATCAATGAATCAAGTTTTTTTTAAATTATTTGTGCACTAATAATAATTAAAATGAGTCTTTTAAATACCTTTATCTACTATGGTAGTTCCCTTCCCTTAATTCGATCATTTGATTAAAAAAGGAATCCAAAAGGTAATCTTTTGAGTGAGTAAATTAGTTAAAATTTAATACACAATGGGTAGGCAGACTTTAAATATAAACTAGATAATATTGGCTACAGAAAGTTATTTATATTCAAACTTAAATTTTGATTTAGTTTTATTTATTATTACCTACAATGTTTTACTGTATTTTGCAGCACAATCATCAACGATTAGTATTTAAAGTTATCATATATATATATATAGGATGGGTAGCTGGCCTCTATTCCACCCTCAAATCAATAAAACATAGGCAAGGTTTTAAATTTATAAAATATAAATAAACATAAAATAATTGCAATTTTTAGAGATTTATTCATACAAATTTTTCAAATAAATTTTTGATGATGTTTTACTGATTGGAGGGTGAAATAGAGACCATCCATATACATATACATTTGAATTTCATTTACTGATTTTCTCGAGGTTTGGGGTAAAATTAATTACAACAATTTTACAATTTTTACATACAATAAGATGAAAAAAATCCTAGAAAAATGTAAATGTCTAAAAGAAAAAATTGTGAAAAATTTAACAACTATCAAACACTTGCACATTGCAGAAAAATTCAAAAATAAAACTGCGGAAAAGTTTTTGATATCTAGAAAAAAGTTTGTAAATTCCAAAAATCTGGCAATATAGATCAAAACTTACTAGACAATTTAAAAAAAAACTCTGGAAAATCTAAGAATCTAAAAAGAAAATAAATCTCGAAATAATTATGCAATTTTAAGGAATTTTTATCTAGAAAAAAACCACAACAACTTCAAATAATCTAGACTTATTTTAGTTGAAAATTGTAAATCTTTCAAAACATGATGAAAATTTCTAAACGAAAAATTATTGATAATTTCTAGAAATTTATAAAGAAATAGTGATGTGGTCATCTAGTACACTCCCTATATTGTATAATTACTTATTATATGAATATCATTTATCTCATATAGTTTATTAGCCATAGGAACAAAATGTTGAAATTATTAATTTTTTTTTCTCGCAGTTAAGAACTTTATGAAAAGCGTGTTTTAATAAAATTTGTTCACTTCTTTAATTCTCTTTAACTTGTGTTAACTTATGTCTTATTTTTCAAAAAATTTTAAATTTCAAAATTTGTTTGAATAAATCTATTAAATTCATAATAAAATATATAAGTCCTTTACGTTGTAGTCTTAATAAGACTCATTTGTTGTAGATTTTACGAAATATTTTCGTGTTTTTTCTAATTATTATTAAATTCATGTTATATTTACTTACGTTTTTCAACTTTCAATTAAAACCTGTGCTTATGTTATACTGATTGAAGGGTGGGTTACAGATCACCTACCTACCCAACATATGCATATAAACTTTAATCACTAATCACCTCGCGGTTTGCAATAGCTTTAATTACAAAATTTGAAAAGTCCCGAAGAAAAGCTATTTGAAGAGTATTATTACTGAAAAAGAAAACCTTACAATTTAGAAGAGGTATTCGGGAATATTCAGAAAATGTACAGCTATAAGCTACATATTTCTAAAAAAAACATTTTGAAAACTATTTTTGTAAAACTACGAAAATAAAAATAAATCCGAGAAGATAATGAAATATTGATAAATACTTGAGAACAATTATTAGAATAAATCTGGAAAAATGGCTATAATATTCTAATAATCTGGAAAGGATTCGGTTGAGGACAAACAATACGAAAAATCTGATAATACAAAGCTACATTTTTTCAGAGAAATATGCGGAAAATTTTAGCAATTTCGAAAAAACTTTTAATCTGATACATTTTATAAACCCGAAAGAGAAACCCTAAAAAAATTATGGGAATTTAAAGTTAAAAATTCATTTAGGATTCAATAGAAATGTTAGAATTTTATGGAGGAAAAAAAAAGTTATGGAAAAAAGGTTAGGAATGATTAATAATCCGGAAATGGTAATAATTTCGTAAAATAGAAAAATAGTTTTCGAAAAACCTGAAGTCCAGAAGAAAAAGTTGTTTGGAGAGTATTACTATAAGAAAAATCTTACAATCTAGAAGAAGTTTTTGGGAATATTCAGAAAATTAAAATTCAATTTAATTTCTAGAGTTAAAGTATTACCAATAAACATTTTTAGAAATTTATTATGCTTTAGAATTTTTTTCAATATTCCTATAATATAATTCAAAAATGGTGACAAATTATCTAACAAGCAAAGAAAAATTGCTTAAAAATTCTAGAAATCCTCAAAACAATCATTGGAAGGTTGTTGAGCATCTATAAAATTTCAAAGAAAAGTGCCACAATATTTTGGGAATTCAAAAGAAAAACAAAAAATCTCTTAAAATTTGGAAGAGTTATTCCCCTAGATATGAGAAGTAAGATCTAAAAATTGCAAATTGGAAGAGAATAAAAGCAACACTGACGAGAATGATGTGTCAAATTTTTTTTTGGGATTCTGGAGAAAATAAGAAAAAATTCTTACAAAATCGGTATATAAATGCTGGAAAAAATACCAAAAGTTAGATTAATTTTTTTTAAATATGAAAAAAAAATCTCGAAAAATTTTGATAAGATAATTTCTCGAAAATTACATAAATCCTAGAGAAAAGTTAAGGATATATTTTAGCAATTGGAACGATTTAGAAGGTACATTCTGGAAAATTTAGAAATTGCAAATTACACAAATATAAAGCTAAAAAATTATAAAACGACTAGGAAATTCTTTATTTCTTAAATCATAGAAAAATTGATAAAACAAATTAGAACAAATTAAAAAAACGCAGATCACAAAGCTCTTGCTTTATGTCATATATAAAATTCTTGAGAACTTGAAGGCAAATAACAGATAAATTTTACACTTAAAAACAGTTTTAAAAATCTGAAAAAAAATTGGTAGAAAACTTGCGGTGATTCATTAAATTAAAGAAATATTGTTTCAAAATGTTGAAAAATTTAGAAGATCTAAAGCAAAAATGTATAGAGTTTTTTACAAATGGAAGAAAAATTACTGAAAAAAAATCCTGAATCTATAAAAATTGAAGAAACAGCGTTAAATAAATAATAGAACAAAATTGATAAAAGTCAGAAAGATACATTTCTGGGCAATTCTAAAAATCTTAACTAACTTTGCATTAATTATAAAGTATTTGAGAAACTCTGGAAAGAAAATCTTGCAATTTAAGAAATACATTCCTGAGATTTGGATAATATAAAGCAAAATATAGAAAAGAGAAAGACCAAACAAAAATGGGTTCAGCAAATAACAGAGGCAGGGAAAAACGATGGAGGAGATAAATATGATGTCTAGAAGTAGAAAAGAATGGATAAGATAGGTGAATGAAAACTCATAGAATACAAATCTGACGCTGAAAAGAGCTTATAGAAAGGAAGAAAGAAAGAATGATAGCTATCTGAATTTATATTTATCATTATGCAAAAATTTTAAGTAGTTTTAGCTAGTTTATTGTGACTTGCATATCGTGATATAAATGAAAATACTTTTTAGATCGACTAAAAAATATCAAAACTCGTTAAGCTAATAAAAAATAATATACGCACTCTTTCATGAGCTTGAGATTGAATTTAAGTTTAAAAGTCTTTATTAGGTATAAAATAAAAATTGTTTGGCAGTATTTGGTAATATTTACAAACCCCAAACACCTTAAATATTGAAGTGGTTTACTTCATCATGTATCTCATGCATATTAACTAAAACAAAACAATAATTTAAATTTTACTTGTACGCTACTAGTTTTAATTAAATGATAATTATCTAACTAAAAATTTGAGAATAAATAAGCTAATCAAGTAGACGTAAATTAAAAGTGCTCAAACAAAAGTTTCTCTTTATCTAATATTTATATAATATATAGTAAACACGTTTTAATTAATATTGCAGAGAAACACGATTATTTGAAAACTTTTAGATCCTTACAGTATTTATGATATGCATTAAATGATAAAAATATTCCTCGTTTTCGTCTGAAATTAATTAATTAATTACACGAGTCAATTTCTAAAACTTATTTATACGAGATGTAAAATTTAATGATGTTTTAATTATAAACATCTTGTCGGCATTAATTAAGAAATTAGATTAATTTATAATTATTTTAAATGTATTTGTTGTTTCAATTCATGAAATAAAATATTAGAGGTAGAAAGACCTCTGGTCGATGGCCTGTTGACAAATTAACACACTAACACATTATTCACATTTTTAATGTAAACATGTAAAAATATCTTCAAAACATTGGTGTTTACTTGATGGTATATTTTGATTAAAAATAAATAACACACTTTTCACTTTGTTTTACCACAATTGATCTATTAAGGTAAAACAAAGTGAAAAGTGTTTTATTTATTTTATATGTAAAAAATTGTCAATAAAAATGTGTATTATTTTAAAAATATGAATTAATCTATTATATAATTATTTGAGGTGTTAAATAATTTCGGTGAAAACATATTGGTTCAAAATTAAAACGGAAAGCCAATGTAATTACCTTAAAAGTAAAGTAGACAAAGGAAAGAACTTTCTAGAATCTGTTTGAAGCAGATCCTTATATACGTACGTGAAATTAGTTTGTTAAATTACATCCAAAACGTTATTAACTCGAACAGAAACTTTACAACCACGCGCAATTTAAAATTTAAATATACGCTATCGTGTTGCATCCAGTTTTTTGTATATATAAGGTTTAAGTTACACGTGAATGTTACTATTTTCACTATCTACATCAGAAATATGAATATAAATATTAATAAGTACATTTTAGAATAATATTAATGAGTATAATGATGGTTTCTCTGGAAACATTTTAACGATATACTATAAATTTTAGTTTCATAGTAAATTAATTGGATGAGTTACGTAAAGATAAACTTGATTAATAATAATTTAGTTTCATAGTATAAAAAATTGTATTATTAGTTATGACATAAAGGTATTATTATGTATTGTTATGTAATGTTGCTAGATATGTTTATTTATAAGTAGCACATTGTGCTATAATTACTATTAAAGGAAGAAATTCGATAACAATTATATACAAATAAATTTAGGGCTTACTCCATAAATCCATGCACAGAATAATTTTACCAAACCCGGTAAGACTACAAGTACGATATTGTTTGTTGAAAATTGTCTCGTTGTGTTTAATTAGTTAAATGTATTTTTGTATCAAATTTAAAATAATAATTAACCATTATTATTTTAAATTAGTCACAAAAATACAAATGTTTAAAGAAATGGAAATAATATTCATGAAAAAATTTAGTAGAAAATGTGTTTTTTTGTGTATATGTTATTTTATTTATTATCCCATATCTTTTTGTACATATATCGTTTCAACTGATATACCTTGAGGTTTAGTTTAAACAGCTAGAGTAAACTCAACACGAAGAACAGTATATGCAAGTTTCGTTCGAATCCATATCAATACAGTATCGATTTACATATTCCCCAGCTATCTTATCTCACCCATTTCCGCCTAACATTTCAGGTTATTTAAATCACTCGAAAATACGTCTATTTTCCCCGCAGAGATATCCCCTTTCGTTCCTTACGGAACGCTTTATATCCCGTGGATATGCTAACCAGGGAAAAGCTTTATCTCAAATGAAAAACTATAATTATATTAAATATTATTTGTGTTATTATAATTACCATTATAAACAAATAAAGCAATTTATTATTATTATTATCATATATTCTAAATGAATAATATTTACATATAAAAGTGTAAAAGTAAAGATAATGATTTGTTTTATTGTTTCTTTGTTTAAAAATTTAGACTATTATTCAATTAAGCGAGTTGCTAAAGTAAATATAAGCCGGTATAATTATTACTTATTTAGTAATAACAAACGATAGACGTAAACATATTTACTATGTGAATTATTTCTGTTGTGCACATAATTACTAGTATTAAATAAAACAAGAAAATACAGCCGTAATTAGTTTTTCAGTAATATTGGTGAATGCGCCGGGAAAGGTTTAATAGGTGCAATAATATTATTATCTCTCGGACAAGGCTGAAACAATTGCCTTGGAGGTATGTGTTCAAGTTTGTATAAAAAAGAGCAACAAAGGGATACACATATGTCTGATCCCAAACAACCAGACCGCCCTTAAGAACTTCAAAGCGTACAGTTTCAATTCCAAAACTATTTAGAAATATAAACAAGCTCTGAACGAATTGGCCAAAGGCAACAAGCTCACTCTAATGATAAATAAATTTTCTGGAACTTTCTTCAAAAATAACCCAAAACAAAAAATGGTGGAAAATAAAAAACTACTAACAATTTTCTGTTAAAAAATCCGATAAGATAAATTGAATTGAAAATTTATCAAAATAAAAAAGTAAAAATTCTTAAAAATTCTACAATACTGAAATATTCTCAAAATCTCAAAAGAAATTGATAGAAAATTCTATAACCTTCACAATTTGGAAAAAAAACCTTTATAACAACTTCCAAATATTCTCAAAATCTCAAAAGAAATTGATAGTAAATTCTATAACCTTCATAATTTGGAAAAAACCTTTATAACAACTTCCAATAATGAAAAACAATAAAGAATTCTAGAAATTAAAAAAAAACGTGTAAAGGAGTTTCTAAAAACACAAAAACCACATAACATAAGAAATGCTGGAAAATAGTAAAACATCTGTTACAAGAAATTGCTGGAAAATTCTTGAAACCTCCTAGCACATTTAGAATTTTGAACAGTTATTATTTCATGTTATAATTGGGCATAAATGTGTATACAATCCTATAAATAAATAAGCGCCAGCAGATATAAGTAGACTCGAATAAATAATATGGCGCCATATTCAAGAAATGATGGAGAGTTTCGAGAAATAAAAAAAACATTGTTAAAAAATTCCGGTGCCCTTAAAGAGACTATGTACTCGCAATTTGGAATAAAAATTCTAAAAACTTTCACTAATATAAAACAAGAAATGCTAAAATTTTTAGAAATCTAGAAGAGAAATTACTGGCTAATTTTAGAAATTACTCCCAATTTGGAGGATAAGACAAGAAATGTTCTAAACATTTGGAGAAAGAAAGAATGAAAAAATCTGCTTGAAAACCTCAAAGAACATTCCATAATTCTGTAAAATTATAAAAATCTATAAGAGCATTTGATGATTTTTTTTTGTAAATTCTCTCAATTTGAAAATATCTTTAAAAATTCAGATATACATGAAATAATTCTAAACCAGAGAGAAAATTTTGTGATAATTTTTAAATCAAAAGGAGAAATAGCTGTAAAATTTTAAAATCCTCAATTTGGAATGAGAAATTTAAAGAAAATTCTGAAAATCTAAATATTATGTAAAAGTTTTTCGAAATGTTTAGTATTCTTAAAGAAATAGTGTTAGAAATAAAGAAAAATTCTAGAAACTTGACAGAAACATTTGTGGAAATTATTAAATTTAGAAGAAAAGTGCGTATAAAATATATAGGAAATGAAACGTTCTGGTTGAGAATTTAAACAGTTTTTAAATAAATCAATAAATAATAGTCTTTATATATTTAATGCCGAAACACTGCCACAATTGTTTCGCTACAGAGTGGCTTCATCAACCAGTAGAGAAATGTAATTTCGCCGAGTAACAGCCTCCTCAATTTAATAGATGTAAAATGTTTAAATCCTCAAAGAAATTTCTCAATTTGAAAAGATGAATTCAAGGAAAATTCTGATAATCTAAAATTTATGTAAGAGTTTCTGCAAAATTCTACTTATCAATTTTTTTTTTAATGAAAATGATAACAGACATTGAAAAATGATCGAAATATGGTAGAAAAATTGTAATATTTTAGAAATCTGGAATTAAAATTATTAAAAAGTCTGGAAAGGACCTTAATGAAAGATTCTAAAATGCTCGAAAATTTAAAAAAATCTGCAAGAGCAAACTTAATAAAAATTCTGATATGATAAAGCAAGAAATCGTTAAAATTTCTAGAATTTTTTTTTATAAAATATTTTTGGAAATTTCTTGAAAAATTCAAATATGAAGAAACAAGACATGATGAAAATTTCTAGAAATCTGACAACAAATTTTAGAAAAAAACTAAAAGCTTTTATGGAAAATTCTAAATACCGAGAAGAAATATTGTTAAAAAATTCCAACAAGACAAAGCAAGAACTGTTAGAAATTTATGAAAATTAAGAAATTAAAATTATTAATACTAAAAAGATATTCTAAAAATCTAGAGATAAATTGATGGAATATTCCATAATCTTATGGAAGAAATTTTAATAAATATATGTAATAATCAAAAACAGTGAACAATTCTAGAAATCTTGCAAACCTTTTTTGAATAACTCTAGAAAGTCTGAAGAAAAACTTTAGTACTAAAAATAGTTTCCATCAGTTGTCGCTTTTCACATCATAAATGCCGGATTTTTCTAATAGATCTATTGTCTCTATTTTACCTAGATTAACCGATGAATGTATTATTTTAATGCAAACGTTTTCATTTATTCTGATTGCAGTGATGTCAATAAACTGATTGTATCATTAGACTTAAGCATTTCAATAGAAGATAATTGAAATTTACACTTTTAAACTTTGTTTAAATTTAATAATGATGCATAACGATGTAGAAGTCTCGACGTTAACAGTTTGATAATTGAAATGCTTGAGTCTAAAAAGTAGACTGTTATTTACAAAGTCGATACAGTTTTTAATTCCATATTTGGATGTGCAGGGAATTATTTCTGAAAGGATTTTGTTAACAAGAGAACACTTTACGTGGGAAAGCATTGATATATGAGACAATTGATCTTATTGAAATGTTTCTGGACATTCCCTAAATTAACCCCATACTATATATGGTAACATGTCTCCTCTTTTAATTAGTTATTTCTGTAATTCTTTTGAGAATGGTCCTTATTGACCGAACCAGATGTCAGGAAATTGAATATAACATAACCCAAGTGTTTAATTCAAAATTACCTACCTCGTAATAATGAATTTAAAAATGCTGAAAATTTTAATAGGTTTGGAAACGTGAAGAGAAATTTCTGGAAAACACGAAAACTACAGAAAACAAGAAATACTGAGAAATACAAATAAAATGGAAAAGAAATGGCAGTAGTTTAAAATCCTTGTAGTTCACAATATATGAAGAGAAATTTTATGGAAAATATGGTAGAAAATTCTCGAAAAGTTTTCAGAAAATTCTATAAACAGAGAAGAAATAATGTTGGAAAAATTCGATAAAGATAAAAAGTAGAAAACATTTTAAATTTATAAGAAAACAGTGTTCATTTTTTTTAATATCTGAAATATAAAATACTGAACATTTTTTAAAGTCTGTAAGAGGAATTTTTGAATTGTCGAATCTTAATAAAAATTTTGATAAGGCAACAACAAAGATTCTAAAAAATTAACTTTTTAGAAATTTTTAAAAAATCAAATAATACAAGATATGAAATAATACGAAATTCTAGAATTCTGATAGAAAATTTTCTGGAAAATTAGAAAAACCTGAAAGAAAAGGTCTTAAAAATATGAAGAAAAGTTAATGGATTTGATAAACTGAAATTTGTAAAAGAAATATATGAAGACTTTTGTTAATCTAAATTAATTAATAATTCCTTATATCTAGAAAAAATTCAATACCCAAGGGACAAGTGCAGGAAAATTATAAAAAAAATCTTTAAAAATGAAATTCAGGATAATTAAGTTACTAAATTTGCGATAGTTATAGTGTAAAATATTCCTCAAAAATAAGATGCATGTATTTTGCTTTAAATTTTTAATTTAAGACATAGAAGTAATTCGTTTTTTTTATTATTAACTTTCTAATGATGTACATCTACAATATATTTAAGCCTTCACTCCTTTCCAATTGGTAAAATCATGTAGCAATAGAAATGTAATTTTGTAATGTAAGCTTGGTCTATTTTAACATACCATACTAAACGCAGGTTTAGATTTGAATAATATTTAAATAATTTGAAACAAATTTCTTTGCCGCAACTACACAATACACGTAGTTGTATAAATAATTTAGTTTATACTCAAATGTCTTAATAAAATCGTAGTCGATGCAACACTATTTAAATTTATTTCTTTTACAGAGGTAGTATGCACTGCGTCAAATAAAAAGCAAACTACTTCACAGAATTAACCCTCTAGATAAGTAAGAAAGTATGTGAATTGATTAAAGACTCCAGTGACTAAAATTACATAAACGAATATATTAATACAGGTGGTGGTGACAAAGTTGAACCTTTTGGTAAAACAAATTTATACAATCCAGCTCTAAATGTTATAAAACATGTTGTATATAATTCACCAGAAGGATAAATCCTTACCTCTCTATACTGTACTGATAAGGGAGTTCTTACATAATCATTCTTGCGGGCCACAGATTAGGATGAGATAACCCATGGAAAGGTATGCTACTTCTTGAGGCTTCTATATTATTTTTAGTCTAGGAATGATTTTAAGAATAGATATATTTAATATCAAAATATGATGTGACTGAATTTTTAAGCAGTTAAACCCAGTTTGAATATTTAATACAATTCAATTTTTTAATCATAGTTTTAATTTTTAACTTGCTTGTAAAGTAGTGTGTCCGTTTTAGCAACACTAATTTGTAACAAAATGATTTTGGGTTTAAATTGGTATGACCGTCTCACTATTAAGTTTTATGTAAGCTTTAGAATAAATTAAAAGGGTTAATTAGAGTATTTGCAATTTAAAATTTTAAAATACATAATTCAATATTTGGTCTTAGATGCCAGATAAAATAATACACAAAAGCACCAACTAGAAGTTTTAAACGATTTTTTACATGATTTTATTTAAAAACTGCATTTTATTACGTTTTCATGTATATTGCAATATAAATTAAGAACATATCAAATAAAAAAATTAAATAATAAATTTAAATTTAAATTTAAAATTATTATTTAATTTTCTACAACGAACTAAAGGATTTTAATACATTTTATTATAAAAAAATTAAAGTTATTTAGTATAATAAATGTAAATACAATGTGTGTATGGTTATATTATGTATTATTAGTGATTGAAATTTTATGTGCCATTGTTTTATTTCATTTTAATTAAATAACATATTCAAGAAACGCCACAGATATTATTTTAATCTAGTCGATGAAATGGTGGATGCGCCGGGATTAGGATAGTAACAAATCTAACTATATTAAATAACATTAATATTCTATAATAATTAGTGTATTATCTATTCATGTATTATTAAAAACTATATATTGAAATATTTGAAATTTTTACATTACCACTTTAATTCAATACGGGAATTTTCATTAATTCCTTAAACTATACCAACCTTATTTATTAACAGACATGAATTAATTTATGCTGCAGCTGGTGTTAAAATTTGCAAACGCCCGGCAAACAGCCATCATTAATCGTGCACCGCAAGTGTGAAGGGTCGAGCATTTCAGTGACCCGGATGTTCGCCCACATGACGTCTTCACACGTTAAGATAAAATCGAATGTCCCTCGGGTCAGGACCTTTTCGAAATGTCAGTGTTTAGTTCTGCTTACTAGTGATTACAGATGTAAACACGAACATCAAGCAGATGTAAAATTTTATACTCAAACATCTATAAAAACTTCACTCATATGGTATATTATGTAATGGTATAAAATTTTATGAAGAAATACATACATTTAACTCCTTATTTTACAGTAAACTAATTTTTTTTAACATTACATACATACATTTAAACGCTTATTGTAAACAGTAATTTGTATTTCATTAATATACAAGTTTAGAAATATATTTGTTTATGTTACGTGAAGATTGTGTAGTAAATTGTAATTAAAGTATTATCACTTTCTTCTAGTCAATAAAAACAATTTTTGTGAAGAAAGTGATAATACTTTAATTATAATTTAATATACAAGTTTAATCATTGATTTATAATTATCACCACATTTTTACATCAAAATTACGAAATAAAGACCTTAATTTAAAGTGACTCACTCACAAATGTAATTATAAAATAAACCACGTAAGCGACTTCAGCAAACGTATTTGGTTTTTTTAAGGATAGGAGATTTAAAAAAATGATGAAATCGATTTTTAGTTAGTTTTATAAATTTTTAATGGCTTTTTATTGAAACATCCCTTCAAAAATCCATTAACGTTTTGTTTTGAATAAAAGTTCGCAGTACTAAATGGGGCGAATGAATGCGTCCTCTTAAAATGTAATCAATGTAAATTTTAGTAGGATTATGCAAAATAATCTTGCCATAAATATACAGAATAAACACAATGAATTTCCCGGGGAAGTAAAACACGGAATAATGTTTGTTTTGTGAGCGCCGTCGGAAACCTACTATATTATTTATTTCGGGACAACATCGTTATTATTTAAGACTTGATGAATTATTAACAATCGCATTCATTTGTTTAAATTTACGTTTGTTAATGTAACGCAAATTTATTTACATTTATACAAACACATATAATGTAATATGATTTATTATTTATTTATTATTTCGTGAGAGAGAGAAAGGCAAACATCTTTATTTATTATTTGTTACATATTACAATTTTAAAGTGATTTAATGTATTTATGTTTGTATTTTATGTATATTATTTTATAGATCTTGTAAAGTAAATACACTAAACTAAACTAAACATATTATTATAAATAACAATTGTATTTTATTTTATTAACGGCTTAGATATTATTGTTAGTTATTTGTTGATGATTATGTTGATGAAGATGTTAATGAATCATGAAAAGATGTTATGAATTTATTTGGTGAAAATAAATATAATTGTGGTAAAAAACATAGTAAGTGTTTTATTCAATGCATATATTACATGATTTCTATCAGTCTAGTAAACATTAATATTATGTTTTAATATTAATCTGTTTTTTGTCAGTGTAGTAAATAATAATATTATAAACGAAATTAATATTACGTTTGATAATTATGTATAAATTATGTACCAATAATTGAAAATAATTAGAGTGCACGTTCATTGTAATTATATAGAGTTTACGCGCTAAATAAATTATTATACCTGTTTGTTTAATCAAACACAATGCAAATACGTACGTATTGATTTTATTGTTAATTAAATTTTCCATTAAATCAATTATTCCAGCTACATTGTCAGTATTAAATCGGCTGCATTATTTAATGGATAATACGTAATCTTATTTTAAGAGCTAATGTAACTAAGCGACGATCTATAACTTACTTACCTTAACCTAATATTATACTACTACTTCTATAATTCGTATATAACATAACTGTTAAATTAAAATTATTCATCGCATTGTAATATAACAAAAATAAATGTAATGTAAATAAAATGTACAATATTTAGTCAATCGGGCATTTAATAAAACACTTACTATATTTTATTTAATGCCTGGAATTAAATACCACATAGTAACTGTCGCAACCATCACCACGACTTAATCAATCGATTTAGAATATGAGTTTTTAAATCATGTTGAAATTCTCAACATTAAAGATTTGAGGTATATAGGGTATAAGGGATTAAGGTACTTACATATAGAATATTAAAAATACACCATAGAGTGTCTAAAGCCAACCAAACTCTATTTGTATCGTTTATGTGGGCAAAAGATGGCTGAGGTAACCGAATTAACTTTAATCTACCATAAATGTATTGATTTTTATTCATTAAAGTCTTGTTTTCTTCCATAATTGATTTATCAGTTTCCTGACATATGTTTCGATAATTCCTTGTCATTTTCATTTTCATTTTCATTTTCAAAGAAAATGACAAATAATTGTCGAAACATATGCCAGGAAACTGATAAATCAATTATGGAACAAAACAAGATTTTAATCAATAAAAATAATTATGGAATTATGTTCCATAAAGAATGCATCAACGATAGTATTAATTTTATAAATGTATTGATTTTTGTCAGTATTTTTCTTTCGTTCATTCGTTTAACTCTAATATAAATACTCTTAAATTAGGTAAATGTGAATCATTGGCTTACATCACCAGATATACTATTAGAGCATACTCTTGACCTAACATAATAAACAGTATATTGACCTAGTGGACCCCTGACCTACCTTAAACATCTATACATTAATCTATACATATAAAATCATTGCACCATCCAGCGTACCCTTGACCTACCCCAACAAACAGTTGGTTAAGTAAGATCAGGGTTACGCTAGGCTAACATACAGTTGGTTGAGGTAGGTCAAGACTATGCGGTAGTATTTATTGTTAGTAAGTTATTAATGCGCTTGCTCGGTTCTAGCACACTTTTAATTTATTTATTTTTGAGAAATAGAAAGAAATTTACAAAAACGAATTAAAGATTTATAAAGTCTTTTAAAATTACAATTACTTATTTAAAGAGCTATTTATCGTCTTAAAAACGCTACAGTTTAATAAAGTTGATTAATGATTTTTAAATGTTAATATAAAATCACTTATAATTTTATGAAAGTTATAAAATTGTCTTTTCTTTAACATTTAAAAAGTGAAGATGAATTTTCAACAAATGTCATTAGTTAAAATGTTCATAATGCTTTAAATAAATATTTTGTTGTTAAATTGCTTGCGCTTTCTCTTAAACTTGGAATTGTATGAAGAATTTTATACTCCATAAAATCACGAAAATATTTTATAAACTTTCTGTATAATGAATAATTGAATTATTAAATCACCAAATCAATAAATTCATGAATTAATAAATCAACGAATCACTGAATTAATGAATCAATAAATCAATAAATAAATTAATAAATGACTAAATTAATTAATGAATAAATGAATAAATGAATAAATGAATAAATGAATAAATGAATAAATGAATAAATGAATAAATGAATAAATGAATAAATGAATAAATGAATAAATGAATAAATGAATAAATGAATAAATGAATAAATGAATAGTTGAATAAATGAATAAATGAATAAATGAATAAATGAATAAATGAATAAATGAATAAATGAATAAATGAATAAATGAATAAATGAATAAATGAATAAATGAATAAATGAATAAATGAATAAATGAATAAATGAATAAATGAATAAATGAATAAATGAATAAATGAATAAATGAATAAATGAATAAATGAATAAATGAATAAATGAATAAATGAATAAATGAATAAATGAATGAATGAAAGAATGAATGAATGAATGAATGAATGAATGAATGAATGAATGAATAAATGAATAAATGAATAAATGAATAAATGAATAAATGAATAAATGAATAAATGAATAAATGAATAAATGAATGAATGAAAGAATGAATGAATGAATGAATGAATGAATGAATGAATAAATGAATAAATAAATGAATGAATGAATGAATGAATGAATGAATGAATGAATAAATGAATGAATGAATGAATGAATAAATGAATAAATGAATGAATGAATGAATGAATGAATGAATAAATGAATAAATGAATAAATGAATAAATGAATAAATGAATAAATGAATAAATGAATAAATGAATAAATGAATAAATGAATAAATGAATAAATGAATAAATGAATAAATGAATAAATGAATTAATGAATCAATGAATAAATGAATTAATGAATAAATTAATTAATGAATCAATGAATCAATGAATCAATGAATCAATGAACCAATGAACAAATGAATCTTCATTTAAACTTTATCAAATATGGTTACCACAAATTGCAGAAAAAACGTTTAACTTTTTTATACT
Source organism: Ontholestes murinus (assembly GCA_963969525.1). Classification (NCBI taxonomy): domain Eukaryota; kingdom Metazoa; phylum Arthropoda; class Insecta; order Coleoptera; family Staphylinidae; genus Ontholestes; species Ontholestes murinus. Next base: position 95,383,449 of record OZ018387.1, read on the forward strand.
ACTTTTAAAAGAAGTAAAAATTAGTATAAAAAAGTTTAATGATTTTCTGTTATTTATTAAAAATGTACTACGAAGTGAACGCCCTTAAAATTCAAGAAATATGGTTACAATATATACAAATAAATTAATAAGACATTCATAATATTGACGGAAAAAAGATACATATAATTTTGACATCATGACATCACTCAAACCCATATGCTCTCCTTCACTGATCATATAACACCAGATTCAGATAAATATATTTAACATTTACATGCTTATTTTCTTTTTATTGAGTGATAAAATAAAATTTTATCATTATGACATTAACATATAATAAATATAGTAAATGAATCAATGAATAAATGAGTCAATGAATCAATTAATAAATAAATCAATAAACCATTGAATCAAGAAATCATGTTTTTATTAGAAAAGACCAAAACTTATTAGAAAACTATAATTAAAATTTAGTGAAACCTTTCCAAAGATTAGATTTGTTAAAAGGTTTTCTAGATTTTAGAAATAGATTTCCATTTGATTTTAAAAGTACACTAGAAGTTTTACTTTTGGAAAGGCAACACAAAAAATTTAAAAAATACTTAATTTACAATTTTTTACACTATTTAATATATAAAATAATATTAAAATAAGGTGGAAAGCACAATTTTTAAATTTTCATTAGAATTCAGTGAAAGATTATCCTAGTTTACTTAATATTTTTTTAGAATAACTATTAATCGTTTAAAAAAGTTCATTTAAAATTTACTAAAAAGTAGAGTATTTTTATAACGTTAAATAATTCTAAGAAAATATTTAAAATTTTGAAGCTAATTTAAAGTTCTTTGAGAAATATTTTCTGAACTTGTGTTTAAAATATTGCTAAAAATTGGCTTAATACGAAAGGTTCTTCAAACTGAAAGGATTATTATAACATCATTTCGTATGATTGTGCTAAAAATTTGATAAATCCAAATGTTCTCACCGTCCTCATGTGATGTATAAATCGATTGCAAATATTAAATGATGTTAGTTAATGTAAATAAAAGTAATAATTAGAAATAATTATTTTCAGCGTTGTTGTACCATAGTTTTATATTTTTACAATATAAAAACTGCAAATATGTAAAACTATGGTGCAGAAACGCCCAAAATAAATAATTAATTCTAATTATTACGTTTATTTTCTTAATACTTCACCTGTAAATCAATATTTAATTTATACTTATTTAATGTACGTAGTTTAAACATTTCCTTCGTTTGATTACATTGTTAAAAATGATTGAACTTACAATACAATTTTACTTAAAGATTTACTAGAAGTTTTACTCAATCTTAATGTTGATGTTTTAGAGTTCTAATTGCACATCTAAAAAGTTCTAATTTTATAATTTACGATAAGATATTGATTAGAAAAATCAATACAATTTATTAAATATTTACATAAGATATTAATTGGATATTTCAATGAATGTTTAAAAATTTTGTATTTAATAAACAATTGGAAATCTATATATATATACAACATCTTTATTCCAGTAACAAATATTTACAATAATACATATATACAGTATGATTGGTGTTAGTCTGTCACTGTCTGGGCTATCGACCGAAAGTCTTTCTGCCCTGTCTTAAATGAATAAAAGTATGTAAAGAAATTGAAGCTAGTTGAATTTAACAGTCCGGATGACGCGATCTAATGAATTGATGAATAGTGTTTGTGGGGTATTTGAATTTTGTGGGGATATTGGGATTACGGGGGATACAGTATTTATCAAGGAGGGTAAGGTTGAAAGGTTTATTAGCAAATTTTGTGCTTATGGCTAATGTACGTTGGGTAATGGGAATTATTTGGGTAGATTCATAGAGCAGATCATTGGATGGGTTATGAAGAGGATTATTTGGGTGTCTGATTTTGGTAAGGGTTCGGAGTGCGGATCTTTCGGCTACTTGGATATGATGTAGGGTAGAAGGACGGCATTGGGTGAAAAGGATTGAGCCATAGTCTATTGGAAGTCTATTAAACAATGTTTTTTTTTTTAAATCAGACTATGTTTCTTTTTGAAATTGTGTAAATCAAGAGCTGAAATATTTATAAACTATTATTAAAACAATCGAGTAGCAAAAAATATTAACTTAAACTATTAAAATCTGTTGAGTTCTTTGGAAATTTTATTAAGAAAATCAATTAGGATTTGTAAAAAACGGTAAAGTACAAAATTTTCAGAAAAAAAAACAGATATTTTCTTTTGAAATTGTGCAAACAAAAAATTTAAACTTCAAGAAATCTATTTATTGTTGAAACTTTAGAAAATCTATTTATAAATTTTGCTTGAAATATGTTCCACGGAAATACAAAAGAATTGAAAAATTATTACATAACTTTTACTGGTTTGTAATAATTTTAAACTCTTAAAGCCGCTTAAAATGGTTCCAAAAACTATACAATTAAACCTAGTTAGAAAACACAATTTAAAATTGATCGTAAAAAAAATGATATATTTTTTTCAAATCAATAGAATAAAAAGAAAAATATAAACTTTTCTAAAAATACAAAACTAAGTTTAAAATATCGTTAGGAATAGTTTGAATTAGCAAAAAATTATTAAAAATATCTTAAAAATGAAGAATTAAGAAGTTCTTACTGCAGATGATATTAATTAGGAAATTGCAGTAAAAAATGCGAAACAGAACAATTGAAAATTCATCAAGAATAACGTTTAAAAACATTCTAAAAAATAATAAAATATAATTTAATCTAAAGTAGCTGACATTTTTGAAAACCTATTAAAAACAATTAGAAAGTTTGTTTTATTTTACAAACAAAAAAAAAACAAAAAAAAAATATTTTTTTTTAAATAATATTGAATACGAAATATTTACCTAAAAAAAATTGAAAATCCATTTTTATTAAAAAAAATCAATTATGATTGTTTAAGATATGTATGGTTAACAATTATAAGGATATGAACAGATTACGATTCAATATACTTCTTGAAATTATCTTAATAAAGAGCTAAAACTTTCCAAGAAACATTTATAAACTTTGCCTGAAAAGCTACAAGCAAAAATAAACAAAATATAAAAGTTCAGAACAAAAATAGTTAAACCACGTTGAATTTTTTCCAAAAACAAAACAGTTTGAAAAAACTGTTAACGGTGGAGACTTCTACTTCGTTATACATCATTATTCATAAATGGAACACTTTTTATTTTTTGGTATAACTGTGACGTTATCAAGTCACAGATTTTTTTAGCATATATATATACATATATATATATATATATATATATATATATATATATATATATATATATATATATATATATATATATATATATATATATATGTGTGTGATTTGTTAGTTTTAATTACTTCTAGTTTGAAAATGACAAGTTAAAATTGTCAAAACTATAGTCACTTAATTACTTAATCACAGTTATACAAAGTTAAAAAATGTTTGATTTGTGCAAAACACTTGAATTTAAAAAGAACGTTACTTTGTTGTAAGCGTTTCGAGATGTATCAGGAATTAAATTAATAAGCACTAAAAACTTAAAATTCTGAAGAAAGGTTTTTAGTACTTAATCAAATTTAATCAAATTTATCTTCACGTAACTCACAAAAATCAAACCATGTATCAGGAAGTTAATGCCTCAGCCATTAATCAATTAAAACAGTTGACCTTTGTCGAGAAGACAACACTTTAAAATTTACTTAAATATTCTTAAAATTAGAACAATCATTGAAAATTTCTTAATATTTTATGAAAGAATTTGAAAAAATCAAATTTTAATTGTTGGAATTAGGAAAACATATTTTAGAAAAATAGCAGTGAAAAATTTCTCGATTAAGTGGCAATTAATTAGAAGAAAATAAAAGTTCAAAGATTACTAAATTCCTCTATTTTATTCAAAATTTTATAAAAAGAACTGTTTAATAACTTAAAAAATTCATGCTGTTTGGCCATAAGAAAAATAAAACATTTTCCTTCTAAATTTATTTTATATTCTGTTGAAAACTTTTCCATTGAAAGAGAACACAAAAATAATTTGTAAATTTAGTAAAAACTTCCTCCAGATTATTCAAATATTCTCTTAGAAGAAGCTCTTAAAAATCGATACAATTTAGTAAAATGTTTACTAGTTTATTCAAAGTTCTACTATACAAACAATAAAAATATCCATAAAATTTATTAAAGTCTATTTGGCTAGAAGAATAAGAATGTTTTGTTACAAAATTGTTTATATATTATCATGGAAATTTAAAAACTTTTCATTGTATGAGAACACCAAAATAATTTATATGAAATTTACTAAAAACGTTTCTCAAATTAAGTTAACTTGACCTTCAATTATTTATATTTCTTATATATAACTCGTGACGAGTATGTTGGATGCTTGAAGCCATAACTTTGTGATACATATTGAATCAGGTACTTTATCAAATGATAAATAAAACTTACTTTGTTAATATCACACACGGAATTTATTTCGTAACTATAGTTTCAACCTTACAAGGCCATTATCAAACGTACAGTAAAATTACAAAATAACTTAGGCGGTATTTATGCAGGGCGGATTAGAAGCGGTATACAGCGTGACCTTAACTTAACCTTCAATAATCAACGATGTGATCTCCTTACGCACCAATTTAATCGATCCAGTGCTCGATCTTAACTACAAGACTCGCAAACCTTTGTCGCCGCAGAAAAAGAAATTGGAAGACTATCAGCCCTGACGTTTGCCGTTTCAGTTGTTTTTTTAGAACGCAATATTTCAAAGCATCTCAACATCTGCCCTTAATCCGACGATTTCAGGCCAGAAATCACCCCTCAATTGACCCCACTATACCGTTCAAAGCTCTGCTGAAACATCCGGACTCTTTCACATTTTTAGATGACAGGTTGACATCACCCCGCATTTCCTTAGTTTTCTCTTTTTTTCTTCTTTCGCCCCCTTTTATTAATTTCAAAGGAGGAACAATAAGAAACTTCCATTACCACTTATAGTGCTCACTACATCCATTCGAACCTCTTAATTTGGTTTATTCAAATTGACGCGGAATTTCTAAATTCACATATGACAAATTCAGTTCGAAAATTTCATTGTATAGTCGCTGCTTTACCTTCAGAGATAGTATTAGAAGTCAGAGACCTTTTAGTCATGCCAACTTCATTGTCTGAAAAGAGAAGATTACAACAGTTGTTCTCCCGAGGAGTATTAGGAGATAAAACACCTTCACAATTTTTATGAAAACTCCAACAGTTACTCGGCATAACACCCATGAGACGCAGATGACAACCTTCTCCGAGAAATTTATCATAGCTGACTGCCTTTCGATGTGTAGAAAATCTTGTTCTCAATTATCAATCACGACCATTCAATGAAATAATATCTTCTTCGCTCTTTGAAAACAAAACGTGCTGCTGAAGTTGCGTTGGAAATGCTGAAGATATTTTTAGACTTTTTTTTACCGCTAACGTCGTCACGGAACTTACAGATATGTCGCCCGATTGTAAAATATTACATGAAAGACCACGGCATCATCAGTTACTGGGGAGTGTGGAACGCTGCAATCAAGATATTGAAAATATGTTAACTGCTTGGATGGATGGCAATGAAAGTACAGATTGGGGAATTGGCTGCCGTTTTTTTCAGTGGCAAAAAAACTTGGCACTTTTTGGAACTGAACCCAAATTAGGACTAGGCTCTACAAATATTCCGGCAGAAATATTAGAAAATATTGGTACAGAAGAAGATCTAGAATAGTGTATTTACAAGGAAAGAAAAACTGCAAACGTAGAAGACGATGCTAAGTTGGAACAAGATGTATGTATAATTTGTTCAAGTAGTTTTAATGAATCACCTATTATCTCATGCTATTTATGTTCATCAAAAATTTATATAACTTGTTGTCAAAATGTTGCCATAACCTCCTAATGAGAATAATACTTTATATCACTGTGTCATTTGCAACAGACAGAAATATATAGTCTCGGAGCGCCAAAAAGCACACGAAGGCTAGAAGAGCGGCGAAAAAAATTGATTGAAACTTAAGAAAACTGAACTTTGCACTATTGAATATCCCGAAAGTTGACCTTGGCCCATTAGACTGTCCAAATTTAATTGGGAAAATTCTGCAGGAGGAAAATTATGTATACCAAATAGGTACAAAAAGTGGGTTTATTAAACCGTGGTTTTCTAGAGGAGATTTTCAGATTTCTGGCACATGGAGACATCCCATAAAAATACATATCAATTCGTGAAGCTGTTTTGAATGAGTCAAAGTTTGGAGGTCAGGGCTTTAGTAGCTATAAATGTTCAATATCAACATCTCAATGCCAAACATATGTTGTATTGGCCCTTTATGTTTTACTTATCACAATAAGCCTGGCTGAAACCTGCTTTTGCAAGAAGCCTGATTTTTCAATTCGCCTATGACATAGATATCGCTAATTTACGGCTTATTGGTAATGAACGCAAAAAAAACGTTTTATGAGGCCTTCATCAAACCAATTGGCATTACCATTACATCTTGTATCTAAAGCAGAGGGTCCATGGCGCCCATGCGATGACTATCATGGTTTAAAGATTACTTTCCCGAAGGTGTAAAGAATAACCTATTATTATTGATTTAACCAAATCCCAATTCATTCAAAAGTGTAAATGTTATTTGGATTGCAATCACAATACCTTTTTGAATATACAATGATAAGTTTTGGATTGAGAAATGCCTCTAAATCGTTTTATGTTAAGGAACGCCTCTCAAACGTTTCAAAGATTTATGGACTCGGTATTACGCAAACTGCCATTTGGTTTTGCGTCCTTGGTCTTCAGCAAGAACGAATAAGAACACATTCATCACTTGCAGCAAAATTAACTACCGTATTTTTCGGACTATACAACAGATTTTTCACACTATGGTCCGAAGGTAACTTTAAATATTTTTTCAATAAATCGCTTCCAAATTTGAGGTGCGACTTATTGTCCGAAACATACGGTATGACAAATGTTCTTTCGATGAAACTAAATTAGATTTTTTTAGGCTACAGTTAGTGGTTCCGGAATTAAATGTCTTCATCCTAAGTTGACGCAATTTTTTTTACAGACACACAATGTACATCGTCTTTGTCCATTTGTAACAATTTTAGATACCTTTTGGTTTGTATTAACAGATTAACATGCTGGCCAGAAGTCCAACTTCTTGCCGAACTTACCGCAGTTTCCGTTTCCAAAGCGTTTTTGAATTGTTGCATTGCACGTTTTGGAATTTCGTCGACGGTCATTACTGATCGTGGTCGTTAGTTCCAAACCAACATTTGGAAAGAATTCTATAAATGATTCGGTATCATATATAAGTCCATAATGTCCTATCGTCTACAATGTAATGTATTGAATTGACAAGGCGGATACATGATGAAACTCCATAACAAATTGAAATAAAACAACACAGTTGGGAGGGTTTCACATTTATTGTTGAACTCTGCAACATGTTTCGATGATCTGCCTGATGAAGCCACTGTGTGGCGAAACATGTTACAGTGTTCAACAATAAATGTGAAACCCTCCCAACTGTTTTTTATTTAAATTTACAATGTAAGTGTTTGGTAGATTGCCTTAAAGGACAAATTGAAGACTGGAATGAACAATTATCCGAGTATACCAAGTTACTCTAATTTTATTAGGAAGGACTTGAAAAATCTATACAATTAATTTAAAGTTTTGAATACTTAAAAACTGAAATCCTAACAAACAATATTAAACAATACAAAAACATATTTAAGATAATTAAAACACTTTAACTTTGTTTTACCACAAAAAATATTTATTGCTGTGACTATAGTTTCGAACATTCACTTATCAAACATAAAGTTTTATGTTTGATAATGAACAGTGAATGTTCGAAACTATAGTCACAGCAATAAATATTTTTTGTGGTAAAACAAAGTTAAAGTGTTTTAATTATCTTATTAAAATGTACCACCAAGTTAACGCCGACAACATTCAAGAAAAACATATTTGACTACTTAAATCTAATCATAATATCAAATCACTCATCTAAAAAGTCTAAATCTCATGTTCTTAAAAATAAAGCACACTCCATTCGTACGCTCAAAAGAATATCAAAAATTATGATTCCTATTCATCACCAGCGATATTATTGCAAAAAAAGGCGAAAACCTCCTGAATATTTCAGGACCGATGCCCCGCACATCTGAAATTCAAATTCCGGCAAGGGGACATCTTCCGCACACCGTAAATCTGCTCGTCACCTACACAACCACCCTTAGATCGATCGATATTTTTTTTTGCTTTTACAAAAGGGAAAATAACGAGGACTCCATCCACACTTTCGCGTGCTGCCATTAAGCAAAATTCTTGGAGCCTTTCAATGCAGCTCGCTTCGTGTAATTATATGGCGCGGCTTTTTAAATGTCGCAGTCGGGGAAATTAAATCGGACGACTGAAATGCGACGACGCTGGCGCGGAGGAAATTAAAGAGAATTTTATATCAAGTGATGCTTTAATTATTCAATGCGGACGATTCTTTCAAGCGAGAGAATATGTAAATTAAGGCTGCGAAGGTCGGTCGTTTATCTCTTTTTTACGTCCCTATTTTATTATAGGACATGTTATACGCACAAGGGTCTCGTGCTAAATAATTTATAGTACTATATTCAGGGACGATAATACTAATTACTAATTTCACAATATTTACTAAAAGTCCTTCTTTATTAGAAGAAATTAGGATACTTTTGCTAGAACATAAGTATCTGAAGCTGATTTCGTATATGATGAAACAATGGAAGAAAGGGCCTACAGGTTAGTGTGGAAGAACTATATTTAAGAGTGAACTCTGCCTTTCAGCTTGCTGTCAAAATTGTTTCTATATTTTTTTTTGTTTAATCGTTTATGAATTATATTTGTAAAGCAAGTTTGATAAAGAACTTATAAATAATTTATAAATAAAGAGCGCATATTAAATAAATCTATATTTGTTTCAGATTTAGTTGATGGTACTACAAATCTTACCTGCTATCAATGCGTACGGACTACAAAAGAAGAATGCTCTCAGGAGGAACTACTGCCATGTCCATCCAGTTCAGACAGATGTGTCACACATATCATGAAAGATGGTAAATTTTACAAATAATATACTTTTTTGTAAATCAAATTTCTTACTGAACTACTACAACCTAATAGCTCTTGTATATTTTTTGGCAATGTTAACAAATGACCAGAAAAGATGTAAACAATATTAAGGGTTGTTTATTGAAAGGCACTTGGTTGGTTTCACAATTAATATTAAAAATGTTTCACCACGTGATATTCGAGAATCAAATTCAACTAAAAAAGACGTAAACAAGTTAAATAATAAAAATATATAAGTCCTTTACGTTGTAGAAAATTAACTAATAATTAGAAAAAACACGAACATTTTCGTGGTTTTTCTAATTATAAGTTAAATAATTTATGCACGAAGAGATGGCTTTAAAAATTACATTAAAAATTACTTACAATTGTAATTGTTAAATTATTATTAATGTTATGGTTTTAATTATGAATATGGTGGGTTTATTATCCAGTCGTGAAAATAAGCCAGGTGTCGTTATTTACAAATATAATTGACAAAATAATATCCTCTGCTTACATGTTTACATAATTACACGGTAATGTAAACATTCGGACGCCGTAGTAATCTAATTAGAACGGTCCGCTGGAGAATTCTCCACGTTCCGAAATGAAATTCTGGTCTGGTGATTTACTGCAACGTTGACCTTGAAATTATCTAAAGGGTTCGAATCATCTACGGTAAGGTAAATCCAGCATTAATAAAAAAAATATTAAAAAAGAAAAGTCTAAAACCCTCGAGGAAAATTCACGTAATCTGACAATTAAATAAGAAAAGTTTCGGAAATTCAAAAGAAGGTTGAAATAATTAAATTAAACCAATAGGTATTGTTCATTGGAAGGAAATGCAATCACCTCATTCTAATGGTCAAACTATCTAGACTTTAGAATTTTCTTAGATAATTTGTACATCAGTACATAGAAGAGATATAGAAGAAAAAAACTGGGTACACATAGAGAGTCTGGCTATCTTAACACATCCCAATGATGCATCAAGACTGGCAAATAAATGTGATATAGCACTGGAAATGGCATCTGAATTGCCCTATCCTGGATCAAGGCACAATCAAACACGAGAAGGAACGATAAGGAGGATGCTCTAGCAAAAGAAGGAAAATCTTTGAAAACCAACAAGAGACCTGTGTCCCTATCCAAAAGCAATCTTTCACACATACTGCAAGACATGACTAGCAAAACACAAAGCAAAATGGTTCATTCCAGAAACACAATACGAACACCCATCGCTAAAGTTACCCAATTGTGGTAATTTATGCAGGTCAAACCTAAAATCTCTGGCATTCTAACTAAACAATGTCATATAGAAATAACACAATTTACGCTTGGTTTGTTTCACTGTTTATTTATTTAATCTGACTAGTTTCGACAATTAGTCAATTAGATTAAATAAATAAACAAACCAAGCGTAAATTGTGTTATTTCTATATTACAAAATGTTTCACCACGAGCTACATGAGAAACTAATTGTACTAGGGGTCGCTGAAGCTGCCAATTGCAGAGGGTGGAGCATATCCTGTGTTACTGCCCCACTCTGTCAATATTAAGGAAGATTCTGTTGGAGAAACTGGTCGACCAGGGAGGCCTATTTTCTAGCAAAATACTCAACTTTATCGAAGGAGAGGTAGTCCTTCTATCACTGGAGGTGTATAATGAGCCCAATCAGGAGTCTGCATACTGCAAATTCGTCGTCCTCCCTTTTATCCGTATCCGTACCCAAAGATAGACTGATGCATTGCCTCTAGAAATACGTAAGGATGAAACAAATGTTTAACAGAAAACATCCTAAAGTGAAATAAACTATGATCAAGCATATAAAATTAATATATTGTAAAAAATTCCATGAACATATTTATCATTCTCAACTTGTAGCTCATAATCAAGAATCGGATGAGTCTTTAATAATTTGAAGTAGATATTGTATATCTAACAAAAATTATACTTCCCGATAAAACTGAGAATACCTTAGAGATATTAAGATAGAAGATAGAGAAATTGATAACTGCTCCATCAACTAAATTGGTGCCCTCTCTCCTGTTATTGGAATTCAAGCTGCACTAACTATAATTAGAAACCAAGATCGAAATTGAAAAATAATACAGAATACAGGGGAGATTTACGCAAAAAAGAAAATGCTGGATATGTAGTTGGACAACCATAGTCAACTTTGTTTCAAGGAGAAGACCATTAATTCTAAACCATCACTCCTTTTCACAGGCTTATATTTATCAAGTGCGATATCGATGGATAACTGTGTTATTATCGACCTTACGTTTTATCGAAACCATAAACTGATATACCGATTACGAACTATAACAGGAGAATTGTTTACTATTTATTGCGAAATCAAGTCTACTACCAGGCAATACATAATTTGATCTTTTGATCACCAACTAATAATAGCTAACATAAAATATAAATTGATTCTATGATCAAACATCATAAATACCAAAGGCTTATAATTGGACATCAAAAATTAATTCTTGAAAGTTATTTCAAAGATGAAGTATTATCAGGTACACTTTCCCCGAGCTTACCATCGAAAGTATCGGTTCTAAAGAGAAGTGGAATGATTATAAATGGTCATTTGAAAGTGCACAATGGTTTTAAACGCGTTCCAATGTCGTTAATGTAGAACAAAATTATTCATAAACTTTGTGTTTGAAATGGTCATACAGTGTATAATAAGAAACGGCGAAGAAAAGAGTATTTTTAACTACTAGTAATTATTACTCTACTCTTCACGTACGCAAATATTCAAACAGAAATAATTGGAATAATGAATACTAACTATTCCTTTGCATATTTGAAAAATAAAATGTTTGTAGGAGTTTGTTCTTCTGCTTCACTGATACTGGAAAATACCACAGCAGATAACGGAACGGAAAAAGGTTATACTGAGAGATAATTGACAACAACTTCAACATGTAGCCAAAAGTGACAAAATAAAATGGATGATTAGAAAACCAGTGTATATTTGACACATTTGAATGTATTAGAAACATTGTTCAATATAAGATTAATACCAATAATGCTTAAGCAATTAGACTGGCAGCAAAAAAACTGCTACTTAATAAGTTCCCGGTCTGACACATATATGGAAACATTGTTGACAGGGTAGTACTAACCTTCAAACAGTACGTGTCAAAATTTCATGGGATTCTGACCGTATGTTTAGAAGTTGCAGTCGTTTTAGTTACCTCGGTTTTGTAATTTTCAAGACAATGGAGAGAAAGGAATTTCGTGTATTGAATAATCACTTTTTTGATGGGGAAAAATACTGTTGGAGCCTAACAGTGCCTTGGTGAGCATTATTACAAGCACCGATGATGCTGAACGCTCTGGTCGCCCCAAATCGGCAGTGGTTTCAGAAAACATTAAAAAAGTTCACAAAAGAGTTTTAAAAGACTGTAAAATGAAGTTGTGTAAGATAGCTGACACCTCGAAGATATCAGAAGGTAGTGTCTTTACAATCTTATATATATTTTAAATTTTGGGCATGCGCTATCGAAGTGGGTGTCACGATTGCTCACAACGGGCCAGAAACAACAACGCTTCGATACAAGCGAAATGAAAAGGAATTCTTGCATCCGTATGTGATTATGGATGAAACATGGATCCACCACTATACGCCTGAATCAAATAGATCATCAACTGATTGAACAATGGCCTGTAGAAGCGACCAAAATCTTAAAAGTTGGATTTTATTTTGGGACGCGCATGGAATATTGTTCATCCACTATCTTGAGAGAGGCAACTCTATCAATAGTAAATATTGGATGGCATTATTGGATAAATTGTGTGCAAAAACTAAGAAAAAACGGCCCCACATGCAAAAGAAAAAAAGTACTGTTTCATCAGGGCAATGCCCCGTGTGTCACAAGTCGTTGAAAACAATGGTTAAATTTGATGAATTACGCTTTGAATTGCTTCCTTACCCACCGTACTCTTTCGAATTGCCTTCACTGAGGTATAGAATTGACTACTGTATTTTTATAGACATGAAAAAGATGCTCCAGGAAAATAAATTTGGATCCAATTAAGAAACTCAGGCTTATTTTTAGAGCCAAAACAAATCATTTTACATAAAGGGCATCAAAAGTTAGAGGAGCATTGGAATGAATGCATAACTCTTGAAGGAGAGAATGTTGATGAATAAAGTAGAATTTCTAAAAAAATGTTTATCTTAGTTAGTCCGGAGACTTATTGAGTGATGTGTTAATAAAAGAGAAAATTAATCGCACACGGGAAATAAAGATGATAGAGCCATCAAATACCATGGACTTGGTTTGTCGTGTGGGTTATAAAAAGAAGACATCAACTTACTTTTGTGTCGATTTTTTGGATTGAGTTACGTAAAGAAAAAATAAGTTGATTACTACGATCACAGTAATGTGTGAACAGTTATTCGCTATCCTTGAATCGAAGAAGATTAAAAAAGGACGTTGGCAAGTTGAAGTAGCTTATAAACACCGAGATAAGATGGCATTTAACCTACGAACCGGGTTTAATAACATGATATTTTGATAATGTGATAAACCTGCGACATTCAAACAATTCAAGGAGGCAGCACTTTAAGGATTACCCTGCGAAACCTATCTGGCACTTCTTTATAATATAATCGTGATGTGAACCCTCAGAAGACATTTAAAGAACTACAAGAGGCATTCCGATGATTAAGAAATTCCGAATTCAAGCTAAGCTTGAGAAAATTTATAGTTTCAAAAAGATGTACTGTGCTTAGGACATTCTCATGACTAAGTTGATGTGCAAAAAATTTCTAAGATACGGGAATGGTCTAGTACCCAAGGATTTACATCAGCTTCGAAGTTTTCTTGAATTATACATCTATTGCAGACTGTACGTGATAAGATGTTCTGAGATCAAAAAGCCGCGAACAGATCTCACTGAGGCAAAACAAACGTTTCTATGGAATTAGAAAATGCCAGATAGAATTTCAAATACTGTCGAATTCACTTATACTACATAAGTTTTTATCGAGAGTTTTCTTCGTAAACAATAATAAGTTACTTTGGATACCGATGTAAGATTTTTAGAAATTGAAGCTGTTGTATTACAGTAGAGAAAACGTAATTGATACCAGAGCGGTACTGCATGATTAGGAAAAAATGATGATGATTGCAGTAATAAAGCCAGTAGAACATTTTTTATAAATATCTAAGTGTATGATGTTTTTACGTGGCTCCTACAAGAATTGGGAAGGACAATTCTCCAAATGACTGCAAAGGCATCAGGACATTGATATCGAACACTTCATAAGGTAATTCACAGGAATGCTTTTTCTGCATTATACCTAAGAAATTAAAATTAAAACAAAGTCGTGTTTAACAAATCATGGCAGATAGCGACTGGTATATAGAGAAGATTTAAAAGTATCAGGTGAGTGATTCCATACTAAAACGCCTGATAAGATGGAAGAAAGGAAATTCTAAATAAACGTAAAAAGAAATAGCAAAATATAAACCAAGAATTACTCATTTGGCTTAACTGCTGAAAATGAAAATTATGCTGAAGTTCATAATATTTTGGAGCAAAATGATGTAGCAAAATGCATGACTTAATACTCTCATGATAAGAGATGATATATTCCGACTACCTTTCGATTACACATGCCAACATAAAATTTGTGATTTTGATTTGTTCATATTTTTGAAGTTGGAGTGGCTAAACTAGTAGAGAATCAACGTTGTTTTGTTTCCATCAAGCACAATTTTATAATAATTTAATTTTTATTTAAATATTTGCGAACATAAAATTAAATGACATTTTAAAAATCACTACGCTTCGGTCTAGGCAGTCGTTGTTTAGTGAGTTTAGTAAGCTTTTTTGGAGTTAAATTCGTGTTTAAAATGCCAAGATTTTATCAAAAAAAGAGAGATACTTTTTATGTTTTATGGTCAAGAAATTTAGACGTAAAATGACATCACTGTTGAAACACCAATACTATTTTAAACTAAAGATTGGTGGACAAGACAAATATTGGGCACCAAATGTTGTATGTAAGATATGTGAAGATGGTTTAAGGCATTGGAGTAATGGAATAAGGAAATCCTTACCGTTTGTAATACCAATGATTTGGCGAGAGCCATGATGACCATATGTGCATAATGTGCATATAACACAAAACATTTAAAAACATCATTTATCTGAACCTCACGTCTGCAATTAGGCCAGTGCCATATGATCTAGACGTACCAATACGTGCGAAAGCAACAAATTTAAAAGATGTTACAAGCAGTTCTGAACCTGAAGTTGATGAAAACAACTATAGCGATGCCAGTGAAATATCGAGGATTTCTAAGCAGCCGCAGTTATTTCACAAGACCAAACTTAACGACTTAGCTTTTCCAAAGGATCTTTCTAAAATTTTGGCATTCAGACTCCAAACTAAAAATTTACTGCCAGAAGACGTTAAAATTTTACGAAACGCACATACAATCCAGATGATTGGAGGCTTTTTATTGATCCTTCCAAAAGAAGCCTTAAAGCTGTTCTCTTGCACAATGGGAATGTTTTTTCATCGGTACCGGTACAGTACTTCTTGAAAAATACAACAATCATAGTTGGAAAATTTGTGGGGATTTAAAAATGGTGGGACTTCTACTGGAACAGCAGTCAGGGTATATAGGAGAGAGTTGCCAAATTTGGACCATTTACACATTTTCGAATATATGAGCTCGTAAGAGCATTTTTAATAAAGATCTTTAGGTGGAAAAAAATTGTACTACTGTTACCTTGAAACTAACATATATTATAATAATACAATATTAATTTGAAAAAAATGAGTGTTTGGTCCAATCAGGGAAACCGGTTTCTTAGAATGGACCACTGGTTTCTTAGAATGGACCATTAGACGCAATCACAACAAAAATACTTCTTAATTTTTGGACTCACTCCTGCACATATTGTATGGACCCAAGTGTGGCATTTAAGACATTGTATCATCTCTTCTTCCTTTTTTTCATCACATATCATACAAAACCATGTAGTTTTCGCTTGTATTCTCTGCCCTTTCTTTTCTCTCTGTTTTGTCTTTTTAAGCTTTTCTTCGGCGTTTTGTTTTAATTTCAGAACGTTTTCAGTACTTGATAGTAATTCTGCTTTGTGAGTAATACCACTTCATGCTCGAGATGACGATGTGCCTGGCTGTGGATTTCGTGTAGGTGGAGGTGATATTTCTTGAAGAATATCCTCAAAATTTTTCCTTTTTTTCTCCGGAGGAATATAAACAATAGCGGAATCATTGTCGCTTTCACCGTTACTATGTGCTGATTTCCCAGTAGTTACTTCTGTTTCAGTAGCATCGCCGCAATGCTGAGGTTGTAACATATCTGCTGCTGCAAACTGGTTATCTCGAAAGACAGGTCTGTTAACTGGCCAAATTCCGGCGGAGCGAAAGGCATTTTCGGCTATTGCCACAGTTGCCGCTCTGCCATATGCTTCATTTAATAATCGAGATATTTGCGTTTGATATATCTTATCCCCTTTATATTGGCGAAGAAACGTTTCTTGCGCCTGAACAAAATATTTCTGCAGCGGCCCAAAAAAACGCAACATCTAGGGGCTGCAAGCGATGAGTAATATGCCCAGGTAACTGTAGTAATACTATTCCATTTTCTCGTGCAAAAGTACAGGCGTTTAAAAGGTAGTAAAAGTAGTAAAAGGACTTTCTTATATTTATTGCAGTTTACATGTTTTTGGAAATATTTTAGCCACTCAACAAACAATTCCGAATTTATGTAGCCCGTTTCTGAAATTGTAACAAAACTTGTCGGGGTGCGCCAATTTGAAGATCATTGTTGAATTTTTTTCTTTTATAAATAATCATCGGTGGAACATAAAACCCAGCTGCATTGACCGCACATACCATGGTTGTAAGAACACCACGTTCAGCACTTGTTATGCCGCCTACTTGGTGTTTACCCTTACGAGCAACCACTTTTTGTAGAGTTTTTTTGTACAGTTGTAAACCCTGATTCATCGACATTAAATATTAATTCTGCAGTAAAATTAAATTTGTCCACAGTTTTTTCAAAAATATCAAAAAAATTATCTACGTTCTCTCTATTGAAGCCTCGTGCTCTTGCCATTGAAGTGCCTTCAGATTTTCGTAGTGATAGCAGTGGATTTCGACGTAAAAATGAGTAAAACCACTTTTTCCCTGCTATTTTTTTTTCTCTATTAAATGTGTGTGGTAAAGAATATTTTTCCGCGACATCAAAAGCTACTTTTCGCACTTCTCGAATTGTCAATCCAAAAAAGCATTCTTCAAGTTGAAGTATATGATTGGTTAGAATTGTTTCCATATCTTTAGTAAATGTGGGTTGTCTACCAAATACTTTAATTTCATTTGCAGTAGCATTTTTTCTGTCCGCATGTCTTTTTATAGTTGCTTTAGGAACATTGTAAATACGACTACATTCGTTCAAGCCAGTCTCTCCATTTCTATAAGCTGCAACAGCCTTTAATAAATCACTTTCAGACCAACGTCCGTAATGTCCTCTTTTAGCCATCTCAAATGCAAAATCAAAGGAAAAATTTTTTGTCGGTCCTCAAATAAGGAGATTGACGAAAGATGAAGGATTTTGTTAATAACATGAACGAAACTGAGAGATACGTATGGATTACATTTCTTTATGTTATTGAAGGTTTTTTGGGAAACATCAAAGATCCTAACTACAAGGAAATTGTGAAAAACATGCTACAGAAATGTATGAAATTGGGATGTAATATGAGCATAAACGTTCACTTTTTACACTCGCACCTTGATTATTTCCCCGAAAATATTGGTGATGTGAGTGAGGAGCAAGGTGGGAGCTTCTACCAAGTCACGAAAGAAATGGAACGCAGGTATCAAACTCAGTGGAATGTTTCAATAATGGCTGATTACTGCTGGTCAATAAAAAGGGATAATTAGGCCCTGGAATACAGAAGAAAATCCACTAAATGAAGTTTTTTATCCAAGAGGGAAAGATATTCTGAAAGAAAAGAAATAAAAAATTGTCTACGACTTTTTTAAATTTAGTTTACTATTTGTAATTTGTTTTTGTCTCTGTATCAATAAAAGAAGTGTTTATTTTGACCAAATTTTGTATTAATTTTATATAGTATCATGTTGACATTAATCAAATCTTTACACAAATTTTATATATATTAAGCAAAATGCTTAATAATTAAGTATAAAGTAAAATAAATATCTACAGTTGTAGAAAGAAGTCGAAGAAATTCTCGAATAAACGGGAACATTCATCATCATCAGGGTTTGACTGGAAGAACATTCTAAAGAATGAAGTCTGCCTGTGATTCATGTGCTCAAAATTTAGTGTATTTTTTATGTAAGTATAAGTACACATGTATTTTGTCAACAGGTAAACCAAAGCATCATAATAAATAAATAAATAATAAATAATTATCAACATTGATAAAAATAAACCTTACGTGATAGGGCAAAATGACATTCGGATTTGAAATCAGCAGTTCAAAATTATACAAAATCAGATGTCAGATGGAAATCAACTTTCAATAATTATTGTCTGGCGTACTGTACAGCAAAAGACTTGAGAATATATAAAAATACTCTCATCAAAAGCCAACCTTAAAAATGAGTGGCGCTCAATAAAAACATTGAAGAATTTACATCTGTGGGACAGAATTTTTAAGTTAGTTATTCCAAATCTACCCTATCGATTGGACCAATTGGGTTGGAGAATAATCAAAAGAAATCCTTCCTGCCAACGCCATACAGATGCAATCCAAATGTAAAAAAAGTATGGGTTACCACTTAGTAATGGTCGCAACCATTCTCTTTATTTAATCCAAATGGGATTTAACATGAGAGAACCTCAGCTTGCCAATTATCTCACACACCATAATATACGAAGTGGCTTTAGTGCAGATGTCGTCATGTACTTCTAGATGACATATTCCAGGATGAAATATTTTTTAGAATTGGACAATGTAGCGAACACTCGAAGGTGAAGAACAAAGCGAGGCATGCGAAGCACAGCAGAATACAGAAAGAAAGAGAACAATCTTGAGCGTGCTATAATATATGACGTACTACAAATATACTATCTTTATTGTGTAAAAAATTATAACCTCACTGCAACAGTTGTAAATAAAAAGTATATAAATGTGTGTACATGAATAACACCTTAAAATAAAGTATTGCGTAATTGTATCATAAAAAGGGAAACAATTTTACCATCAAAAGCTTACAAATTTAGGGGTTTGTATAAACTGTTATACGTTTTGAACAGTAATTAAAGTTTTAATTTTGTTTTTGTATACAATAATAATTTACTAAATTGACTTAAGATTCGGTAACTAAACTTACCAGGGAAAAATCATCTATTTTTAGACATAAAACAACATTTACAATTAAATACAGTAAAGTCAAATAATAAGAAATGATGTTAAAAAGGGTTTATTTGTAAAGACTTTCAGATTTTTTTAAGAAATGCCTAGAATGCATTTAAATATTGGAATAACATACGTTTGAACAGTTCGTGCAAATAAAAAACTTCGTCCAACAATGTTCTAGTTCGTTGATCCCTTCCGAATAATAGGATTTGTCCATGTCTGCAAAATATCCATTAGTCTGCAATCACCTCCTCGTTTGAATAAAATCTTTGTCCCGCCAGCCATTTCTTCAAATTGGGGAACAAATAGTAGTCCGAGGGAGCCAAGTCTGGAGAATGTGATGTGAAACGAGTTGGAATCCTATTTCCATTAATTTTGCGACCACAACTGCTGAGGTGTGTGCTGGTGAGTTGTCGTAATGGAAAAGGACTTTCTTGTGGGCCAATCGCGGGCGTTTTTCTTACATCTTAAATAATATTAACCTGTAATAGTTTTACCCTTTTCCAAATAGTCGATGAGGATTATCCCTTGCGAATCCCAAAAGACAGTCGCCATAACCTTTTCGGTCGAAGGAACGGTTTTCGCCTTTTTTGGTGCAGATTCCCCCTTGGTAACCCATTGTTTAGATTGATGTTTGGTCTCAGGAGTATAGTAATGTATTCATGTTTCATCCACAGTGACGAAACGATGCTTATAGTCCTCCGGATTCTTCTGGAAGAGCTGCAAACCATCCTTGCAACACTTCACACGATTCCGTTTTTGGTCAAGCGTAAGCAATCGCGGCACCCATCTTGCGGATAGTTTTCTCATGTCCAAATGTTTATGCAAAATATTATGTACCCATTCAGACGAGATGCCCACAGTAGTAGCAATCTCATGACCTTAATTCTTCTGTCATCCATCACCATATCATGGATTTGATCAATGATTTCTGGAGTCGAAACCTCCACAGGCCGTTCAGAACGTACAGTGTCACTTGTGCCCATATGGCCAGTCCGAAAATTTTGAAACCACTTATACTCCGTTCTAATCGAAGGTGCAGAGTCACCATAATGTTTATCAAGCTTCTCTTTAGTCTCCTAAGGCTGCACCATATCAATTCTAGGATTAGTTTATTAGATTTAGTGAAACTCACTAATATATTCAATAGTTTGTGTTTTGGTCAAATATCAATTTAATTCGATAATATTATTTACTGAACAAAAATTGTTAATCAATAATTAGTATACTATAGCTGAAGACCACTTTTATTAAAATGATTAAGAGTATTTTTTCAATCAACTACTAAACTTGATATACTTGTTTCAGAGACGGAAGGTTTCAAGATAAAAAGGGAGTGCGGCCTCGGACCGTGTTCCTTCAACGATCTGATGATGAGCCGAGGACTGGGGCTGGACACCTGCGACCGCAGTCGAAAGGAGTATTTTTGTTTGTTCTGCTGCAAGGAAAACGGATGTAATAAAGACTCTGGCACGAATGTAATCCCATCCGCGGTGCTCATCCTATTCACGACTGCAATTTGTGTTACGAACTTCTACAATGGATTTAAAGTATTAAGCAGCGGCGTGCACGTATAAAAAGAAAACAAGTAAACGCAAACACAACATCACATTATTCATCAAAAGCAAAGAAACATGTCCTTTTTCCAAATTATGTTATGTTAGAGGATTGTATTTTCTACAATAAATAAATACTGATTGTTTTGAATTGCTTTTGTGTCTGTAAACAACACCATCACTAATTGTTTCAGTTGGAAACAGGGAAACGAGTTTTACTTAGGAGTATTTAACTCTCCGGGTAAACCGTTAATCAAGATATTACCATAAAGGTGCCATCTATTATCTAAGCGTTGCGCTACATCCCTGATTGAGTTAATAAATAAATTTTGATGAATTTACCGTTATAAACTTAAATAGCATTTATTGGGTCATAGCTATATACTTTTGGAAAATATACAAATATTTATAATAAATTTAAAAATACGAAAACATTTCGTGAATCTACAACAATGAGTCTTACTAAGACTACAAAACAAATTAATTTGAAACAACTACTTCTCTAGCTAATACTTCGACAGACATTGAATAATACAAATTAATTTGCGTGTTACAAATAGTACAACTATCAAAGCAACACTAATTTGAATGAAATTATTTCTGTTGAATAAACTAATAAATGATAAAATGTACTTAAGATTGTTTAAATGTAACTATAACATAAAAAATTATGTCTGTCGAAGTATTAGCTAGAGAAGTAGTTGTTTCAAATTAATTTGTTTTGTAGTCTTAGTAAGACTCATTGTTGTAGATTCACGAAATGTTTTCGTATTTTTAAATTTATTATTTAATTTTCTACAACGAACTAAAGGATTTAATATATTTTATTATACAAATATTTCTAGAAGATGTACAATTTTTAAATAAGTTTTTTAATGCTAAAAAATATTTCAACCCTAATATTACGAACTACTTGCTAAAAATTATAAATTGCTGAGTTAAATATATCACTAGTAAATATATTTTACCAGAACATGAAACATTTAACTAAATTAAATTATTTATTTCAATGATACCGACTATTATCAAGAGCAACTTCTAGTAAATAAAACACGAAATACTCGTAATTTCGATTGTCTGGATTGAAAAGTGTGGAAAATTGTAAAACTCGTCTTCCAGATATAAGTTCCTTAGAAATTAAATTGAAATAATCAGAATAATATCTAAACAGGGTAATAAACCCTTAATAACTCCTATATGCATTATATAAATTATATAAATACTGGTGACTCTAGACAAAATTATTTAATTAACTATTTGTATTGTTTTCATACAAAGTAAAAATATCATTACAGCCAAAATTATTTGAATTAGCACTTGCATTGCATTGATTCTGTATTTCCGTAATTTGCTATTCAAAACTAAAACTAAAATTAATTAATATAATTACAATTTGTGTATTTAACTTTGTGTAGATAATTATAAGAAATACTTTTATTATATAAAAAGAAAATCCTATTTGCTTTTAAGGGGAATAAAAGTCACGACCGACTTCTCCGGGCTGGATGCGATTTCTCGTTGTTTTATCTTGCGGAAAAACGGAACGGCTGTTCGGGAAATTGCCATCGATTCGGAAGCAGGTATCAGTAATAAGGAAGTTAAAACTTATTGAAGCCGGAGAATATCAAAGGATAGAATGGCGGAGGGAGATTATTAAATTAAGTAAACGAATCACGGAAGCTTGAAATAATTCTCGTGAAATGATTCTTGAACTAATTTCACGTCTTTTACGTTAATTAATTGTTCCTGGATCAAATATTAATATTGCTCAACTAAATGAAGAAATATGAATTACTAAAATTTTACTACAATTGTTTATCTGATATACTATGTATAAACATATTTAGCTCTTGTAGTGTATACAATGTTTATGGAATTGTATTAATTGATAATTAAGTCATAAACATATTAAAGGTAATGCTGATGATTAATTAAATTTATCCAAAATAGGTAGAAAGTTAAGTAGGTGAATGATTTTACAAGCTAATTCAGCGTACGCCTGATTTACTTCAATATATTAAGCATTAACGTAAGAATAGGACTACATTTGCAAGTTGGTAAACGAATAGTTTATCGAGGTAAACCTAAAGAATATTCCTTTGTCCACCCCTATGATTGATTTAGGAAGGCAATAAATTATAACCTAAATAAATGGTGCATAAAAAACCTATTATATCAAATTAATATTAACTTAACATTTCATTCAAATGTTACTAAAGTAATTCTAAACTTTCATTTACTAGTCGCATTAACAGCAAGGATCCACAAAAGTGGGGCTATGTATGGCAAATTAGCAAAGACTTTTAGATAAAATGTTTGAAGACTAAACATTGCTCCGTGGTCATGTGTCACCTAGAATATGAGTCACATCTATGGACTTCGTACTCGTCTAATAATAACAAACATTTGAATCGTCATAAAAAGAGAAGATATGTTACATACAAGAGCAATTTACAACTATAAGCGAATCTTAATTTATTTATATTGAAATAGAATATACCCAGAGCTAAATGGTGTAATACTATTTGCCTCCCATACGCAATTTCATACATCCGTTTCTATACAACAAATTCGTACATTTATATCATTTATGAATTGATTCGTACACCAAACGAAAAAATGTAAAAGACTAACCTAACAAAAAAAGAGTCCATTAGCAGACACGCACACACTCATACAAAGCAAATCATATTGATCAAAAACCCATAAAAAAGTATCCAATTTTGCTAACATGCTAATCAACATCTTGCTATATTTTAATTTAATCTATATCATTAGATAAGAGGTAACGCCAATATTAAGGAAAGCAAAATAACAAAACAGCAAATTAGAAAGACGAATTCCTCATTGTCTTACCACAAGATGAAGGTAATGAAACACAAACATTGTGAGGAACAAAAGCTAAACGTATTCAACGACCCGACCTTCAAAAAAGGAAAAACAAGACAGACTTCACCCCGTATTTTGAAGAAGTTACTAAAACTAAAATAAGCAACAAAAAGCAATCTCGCCAATGGTGAAATCATCAATCTTTCCCAAACATATAAGTTACCAAATATATACATAAAAGTACCTCATTTCTATCGTGCCAACACCTATCAACACCTGCTTTAGCAAAGAAATAGCAACCATGAACAGAGCAAATGGTATTTTGCCAAAATACCATTTCAAAAATATACACTATAACTAACAATCACTGTTCACTAAAATACCAATACAGAAAGAACAAAACATTAACAGACCCTAGAGAAAAAAAAACTTGCCAAACAATGTCTGTCATCAACATGCTTTTCATTTAGAGAACAAGCAAACAGAGGATTTCAAACTGTCACCAATAGTAGAAGAATTTATTCATGGAAAATATAGAAACCAAAGCCATACAATCACATAACTGAAAATCTTAACTTTAGAATATAAGGAGCTTAAACTTACTTAACAATTTGGAATGTTTGCAATATGGGAGGGCGATCTGGTTAGATCTTTTATACTAATACCCTAATACTAGTATGTTCCCAGGAATTCAATTTCCTTGGTAAGGTCAATTAACTTCCTAGGAGTACATGACCTGATCCGTTCTGACCTTATCGCCATTTCTACGGTTATGGCTTTTTCGTACAAATTTGAGCAATTCTTTTTAAGGTTATTGTTTCAGCCTGTAAGACTGATGGGGCTTGTCCGAGAGGAACAACTGATTCCATGTATTTAGGCCTATGCCGGAATTATTGATTGCAAAACGTAATTTTCCATTGTTAATATCAAGCGAATGTTTCTGGTGAATTAGTTGACAATTGGTCACTTTTCAATAGTGTTTAAACGTGCTGAGGAATCTAGTGGTCGTGGATGGTATAGGTTATTACCCAAAGTTAATAAACTTAATTAATTTTTTTACCTATACTTCGCAAGTGCTAGTGTGCTGAACAGTGGAATCGCCCATAGTGGTTAAGTGTAATTCGATGCTCCCTAATTCTATACAACAGGACATTTTTGTAGAGCGTAGAGCGCGTGGGCAAATTGTTGGGTTGCAGCGGGTGGCGATTCGATCCTCGTCAACGGAAGATCTTTTTAAATCCATAAAATTATTTATTAAAATAAATAAATTTAAATATAGTCACAAAAGTGAAAACAAGCGACATCTAACATAGAAGGATTAAATTTGGAAGGTGATGTAGTCACAAGTCCGTAAAAATTCAGCAGTAAAACAGGAACAAAATTGTTAAATGAACGAAATCAATCACAAAGAACGAGACATAGTGCAAAAGAGGAAAATAAAAGAAGGTGAAGAAAAAAATAACGAAATACGTGAGAAAGATATATCCGCATCAAGCAAGAAAGTAATTAGATCTCCAGAATACAAACAAAGACAAAAACGAAAGGGAGATTTGTAAACATCCAGCAAAACAGAAGATAAGAAAGAGATGGAGGAACTATAACGAATGATGACAGAAATGATAACAGAGATTTAAAAAAACCCGGAAGAGATGAAAAAACTAAAGGAGGAGATAATGAAGACAGAAGAAGCATGGAAAGTAGAGAAAGAGGGACTAACAAGTATAGACAAACTAGAAGAAACACTAGAAAAGCAGGAAAAAGAAAGAAAAAAAAACAATATTATTATCACCGGAATAACAATAAATACTAAAGAGGAATCTGGATATTTTCTGAAAGAGAAGCTTAAAATCTAAGCGAAAGTGGAAAGCGCGTACCCACTAAGTAAGGAAAAAACAACAACTCTTGACAAAATAGAAACATGGGAAATCCAACAAGAAATTATGAGACAAAAGCAAAAACTAAAAGTGTTAAAATAACTATAAATGGAAAGGAATATACCTAGAACAAAGCGGAATAGTTGAAACAGGGGCCCATACAAAGACAAGCACACGCATGTCAAAAGAATAGTAAACGGACACTCAAAAGCAAAAAAAACAAGATCAAAATAATAAATTAATTAATGTATTGAAAGTTTAGAAACATAACTATAGTAATATAAAATAGTTCATTTTACAGAAAGAAATACGTTCAAACTAGTGTTGCTTTGATAGCCTTGCTATTTTGTAACACGCAAATTACTTTTGTATTATTCAATGTCTGTCGAAGTATTAGCTAGAGAAGTAGTTGTTTCAAAAGTGATTTGTTCTTGTAGTCTTAATAAGACTCATTTGTTGTAGATTTTACGAATATATTTTCGTGTTTTTTCTATTTATTAGTAATATAAAATATTACAACATTGCTGAAAACTGGAAAAATGGAAGTAATTATAAAAGAACTAGAAAAGTACAAAACAGATGTAACGGCAGTACAAGAAACAAGATGGGAGGAATCTGGAGAAATAAACAAAGATAAATACACATTCCTATACAGTGGAGATGAAAAGAGAGGCAGGAACGGAATGGGATTTTATGTGACAAAAAATCTAAAGGACAACATAATACATCTCACGCCGATAAATAGTAGAATAGCTACTCTTAGATTACAACTCAAGCACTATATTGTAACAATAGTAAACATCTATGCTCTCGCAGAAATAGCCACGCAAGAAGAGAAAGTAGGCAAACGCATTATTTAAATCAAAAGAGGGCAACAATGAACAGATATTAAGACGATATTAAAAATGACGGCCGTACACACCATATCAAACAATACTACAGAAAAATAAACAGGTTGAATACTAAACCAAAAAACCAAACAAGAGGAATGAACGATAAGAATGGCAAATTAGAAAACAACCCCGAACTAATTGGAAGCATCTACTATAAAGGAATTCTAAATGAAACATAACAACAAGAAGTAAACATAATAATAGCACACGAACAGGACGTATAGGGAGACTGCCTAATACCAGACGAGGTACGAGGAGATTTTGGAACGGAAAAGCAACAGAAGAAGACCAAATTGAGGCAGAACTATTAAAGTATGCGGAACAGGAAATGTATAAACATATACATTTACTAATATAACAAAGCGGAAAGAGCACAAAATACTAGAAGAATAAAATACAGGACTAATAACTCCAATCCATATAAATGGAAACAACGAAATCTGCAAGAACTACACAGCAAGTTTTTGGAAGTCTAATCAACAAAAGATTGAAGCACACGCCGAGAAAATACTGGGTATCAGAACGGTTTTAGAACAGGACGACCTATAATTAGTGCTATACACACAATAGACCAGATCATAGAAAAATATAAGGAATATGATAAGGAATTACATATTATCTTCATTGATTTCAAATGTGCATTCGATACAATAAAAAAGAACAAAACTGTTAAAAGTACTGGGCATGTTAAAAATACCAGCAAATCTCAAGATAATGACAGGACTGACAATAAAAAATACCAGGGCTAAGATCGGGTGCCACAACCGAAGCATTCGAAACAAATAAAGGACTAAAGCAAGGCCACATAATATCCCCAACCCCATTTAATTTAGCACTCGAAGACCTAATGAGAGAAACTAACATTCACAATAAAAACATCGTAACAGGTAGCAATCATAGCAAACACTAAAAAATAACTAATTAAAGCTATAAAAAAATTTACAACAGTAAAAATTCAAATCAATGAACAAAAAACAAAATACATGCGACTAGGAGGAAAAGCTAGTAACAGAAATAACACAGTAGATTCAACACTTTTAATGCTACTTTCTTGATGGAACCAAACTTTCAGATTGGGTATAGTAAAACACTTGTTTTGTTCCATATTTTTAATCTCAGTTGCCTGACACGTGTTTCGATCCTTTACGATGTTTTACCTTTGAAAATGATCGTAACGGATCAAAACACGTGTCAGGCAACTGAGATTAAAAATATGTGTTTTACTATACCCAATCTGAAATAACACAATATTAAATAAACACACATTCCAAAGAGTCACCACGTTCAACTATATATTTAGGTGTAATAATAGAACAGTCGGCCAAAAATAGAATACGAAGAAGACTTATAAAAGGGTACCAAACATATGTGAGGAATAAATAAGTGTTAAAAAGCAAACATATTAGCAAATCAACAAAAATAAAAATATATAAAATATTTGATGGTAGAAGCGTTTACTTCGTGGTACATCTTGAATGATTTGTAAATGAGACACAATAACTTTGACTAATTAAAAGACTTTAACTTTGTTTGTATAACACTGTATTTATTTTGTGACTCTAGTTTCGGTAACTAAACGTACCATTATCAAACAGAAAGTTTATGTTTGATAAAGGTACGTTTAGTTACCGAAATTATAGTCACAAAATAAATACAGGGTTATACAAACAAAGTTAAAGTCTTTTAATTAGTGTTCAACATGTATAACGAAGTAGATGCCTTATAAATAAATAAAACAATAACTTTGTTTTACCACTATTTTTTAAACAATTACAGTGACTAAAATATATAAAACTTTGATACGACCAGTCACAAGGTATGGAATGGAAACCATAGTTATGAACAAAAGAGAAGAGGAAGAGCTAAAGATACAAGAAAGGAAAATAATGAGACAAATATTAGAATCAAACATAATACACACAGGAGAAAGACGAATGAAAAAAATAAAGAAATAGAAGAAGATTGAGGGGGAAAACATAATAAAATACATAAAAACACAAGGAATAAAATGGACAGGCCACATAATGAGGAGGAAAAAAACCGATGTTATCAAACGAATTACACAATGGAGCCCACTAGGTAAAAAAAGGAGAGGAAGATCAATGAAAAGCTGGCAGAAGGAAATAGAAGGAGACACACAGGCAATAGGAATTAGAAACTGGAAAGAAGCATGCAGAAACAAGAGTGGAAAGAAGTTACGCAGCCAAAACATATGAAAACTTATGAAGACAGTAAGAGAGGAAGAAGAGGAATAATCCACCTCAGAAAATGGATTTATAAATGCATTTACAGAGTTATATTTTCGTTTTTTGGTTCAGTTCAGTCTGTCTTGGCGACTGTCAATAATCGCTTCAAAGCGCGATACGAAATAAAAGTTGGTCGATGATGTTTGTAGGAACTCTGGTTTTATCAGGTTCAGAATTTCTGTGGTCCTGAACCATGCCAGGCTAGTCCCATCGCACTCATTAGACCTTCTATTCTGAATAATTCGTGCAGGGGAAGTAGATCTAGTAAAGTTTCCGTTGCTACAGAGGGGTGGTGTGCATAGCCCCCGAGATGCCAAGACAGTCTATTCTCTGAATGGTTTAAAACTTCTTTTGTGCCGTTGCTTGTTTAGTCTTGACCTACCATACTAGTGAAACATGTGGATTTTACTACTATATTATACAGCCAATGTATTATTTTGAGTTTCAGACCCCATGATCTGCCAAAGAGCCATACCGCAGGCTCTCCATAGTGCCGCTGTAGTTCTGCAAATTATTTTTCTAGGTGCTCCTTCCAATTAAATTTCCTATCAAATAATAAACCTAGATATTTTACCTAATTGGACAGCGTAATTTTTATCCTTTTACTTAAGTGCTTTGATTTTCAGCTTCCAGCGATTAGTAAAAGCTTTGTCAGAATTGACATTGAAGCCTTCCCTCAGGCACCATTTTACTAAGGTATTGAGGGCGTCTTGTGGGACGAAATTATGTTGTATTATTTACCCCTTATGACAATTGCCTTGTGAGCACCTTTTTCTGAGGTTGCCGCTTCTTATTCACTCCCTATACCTGCGGTGATCTTACAGTTTTAAAGTACGGCTTCTTATTGTGGGTATGTCGATACATTTCTTGATGGCCCCTTTCTCCACAGTTTTGAAGGTTGTGTTGTAAAACAATCCTTTAATATCCACGAAAATATCTAATGAAATCTCCTTTTGTTGCAGTGTAGCTTCTATGCCTGTTGTGAAGTTATAAAGTGCATTCACAGTAGATTTGCCACGTTGATAGGTATACTGCTGCCTATGGTGCAGATTTGCCTTTAGGGTGCTGCTCCTTATATCGTTGACTATATTTTCTCCATGACTTTTAGGAGAAATATGGTAAGGCTAATTTGGCCTCACCGGGTAGCCCACTTTTGGAATAAATATCACCCTGGCCTCTTTCAACGGAATGAATATAGTCTAGCATAAAGTTAGCTTTGTAAATTGTGCAGTGCAGGGAAAATGTCATCTAGGCCTGGTGCTCTAAAGGGTTTAAAGATTTTAACTGCTCATTCAATATTTTCTTTGGTAATGAGCTTCTGTAGATTGAGTAGTGTTTTCTTGGGAGTTCACAGATAATGAGCTTGGAAATCGCATATTTAGCAGCACTCTGAGACTTCTGCATAACTCCAATCAGGTTTTTTTAATAGCCCGATGGTATGTGTACCCCATGTGGAGTTGTCTATGGACAGGACTTTGCGGAGTCTGGCTGTTGGTGTTGTATTAATAACTCCCTCACAGAACGTTCGCAATGTTTTCTTTTTAAATTTTCTTAACTCATTGAATGCCAAAAAGACGTACTTACACATATATCCCCTTTGGAATAAATGTCAACTATATCTCCTATTGTATGTTTTATTTGTCGCTCGAGGTTAGGAACGTGTGGACGGTCATGAAGATTACACTGCTCAGCGTCTAGTCTAGGTCTGGTTAACATACACAGGGGGGCGTCTGACCAAGCATAGGCAACCCAATATACATAGAAAGCATAAATCACTTCTTTAACATCTCCTAAAAAAGTGACAAAAATAGCTCAAATATATTACAAAAGAAGAATTCAGAAGCTGTCAACATGTTTTACTGGAGAGTGGATGGATGTGAGTCTGAGTGAAAAGTCATTGGAAACCAGTGAACTCCCCCCGTGATTCTTGCTGTCCAAATTTGTGTACGTGGTTCAATTATCAGTGTATTATTTTGTCAATGTTTTATAAGCAAGAAGAACAAAGTTGCAAAGAATCAAGAATTAGAGGACAAAATAAGCCGTATTTGGCCAATAGAAAGGTGAAATATCATGAAGAAGATCTAATATGGACACCATTCACAGAAGTAATTGAAGGTACGAGTGGAAGATCACTAAATTGTGAACACTACCTTTCCAATTTTATGTCAGTATTATACAGTGCCTGTCTAGAGGCATCCCAGTTTCCTATTTTCTTTACACTGTTACTGTTGATGTTTGGCTTGCATCTTGCGGCGACCCAAATCCTTGTTCCATTAGAGCACGTCTCTGGAGAGAGATCTCCTCTTTAGTAAACAACTGGATTCATACACCTTTACAATGCTATTTCTTAGCAGAGCCACTGCTGTTTCTAGCTCTTCTGTGGTCTGGATGTTAAGATAGAGATCGTCGATTCCCACACATAAGCATTCTCTATAAAGACTCCAGTCTGTGTTTCTCAAATTCTACACTCCATTACGCCCTAATTTGTGGCCTCTCTGTCGAACTCAATTTGCTAATGGTACGAAGAGGTGAATGAACATGATGCCACTACATTTATTATCCTTTCTTAAGTGTTGCATAGCAAACCCATGATTCGTCAGCAGTGAATATGCGGGTCAAGAAAGGGTCTCCTTTGGAATAACGTTCCAAAAACACCAGTGCTGCAATCGTTCGCATGGCCTTGTGTTAAAATAAGGCAGGTGGACTTTAACCTTAAACGCTGTAATCAGTAATAATAACAAGGACCAAAATGTATTTGATTCGAAGAAGATGAAAGTGGCCACAAATCAAGATCATTCTCAATAACGTCATATTCAATTTCAATACCCATCAATACGAACAAGCACGGAATTATGTCTTAGCATTGAGGACTGTCCGTTAAACTCACAAGTGTGCAGTTGTTGATAAATGACGGAAAGACTGCTAGGGCTTGTGAGATTCTTGAAAGTTTGGGTAGCTATCGCTATAAATCAGCTATTGTTGGAGCCCTCATCACTTTGTAATTGAGTGTGGGAAAAAAAACTGTCGCTCTTAAAATTTATGAAGAGTCTATTGAATGGTACAAATATAATGGGAAATCAGGAATGGACCTGACCAACTTTTTCGCGCAAGCCGCCGATTTCCATATACGTAGTGGAAGACCGGAAGTAACCGCTAAAGCTGGCGAGAAATGCAAAGGATGCCAAGACCCTTTTGCTCAGCTAATTATCGCTTATTCACAATTTGATAATAATAAGGTAAAAATTTGGGTAACACCTTAGAAATTAGGAAGGAGATTGGCATGAAGAACATGGAAAATGTAATATGGGTAGCCAAGAAAGCGGCTGTTACTGATACAAAAGATTAATCACGTGGAGTTCATGTTGAAGCGAAGAAAAAGAAGAAGGTAAGAAGCCTAAAAATTACGACGCCAGTTTTAAGCCCGACGCCGAAATATGGTTACCAAAATATGAAATGACTGGTTTCCGTAAGAAGAGAGACCGCAGGATGAAGGATACAACTCAGGGTTCACAAGGAACGTCCTCTGGGCAGAGCAAGCAATATAATTACTCTAAAATGGTGGCAGATTCTGAAGATACCCTAGGTAGTGTTGAGTCTTCACCCATGCAGAAGAACAATTCGATCAAACGAAATTTACAAAATAAGAAGAAGAATATGAGGCGTTAGGCGTTTTAATTCAGGTTTCAATTGTTTCAACATTCAGTACGTTCGTTTTATTTTTAGTTAAAACTCAGGAAATAACTTTTTCGGTTTTGTGCATTTATACGGATTATAAAAGGAATAGTAAATTTGGTAAAATACTTTTGAAGTTTTTTATACAATTTTCCTATTTTTTAAACTCACCACCTTAGTTGAAAAGCAAACTGTTGGCATAGAATGTGTTTTATTTCACATAAATAGCACAGAAAATATCAGTGAGACGTAACTTTGCTCTCAGACTACTGAAATACAACTGAACACATCTGAACATGTTAACACACATCCAGCGGCTACTCTATTCGCCAGCGTTTCACACGGAATAACTACTTTTCTGCTATCCCTCGTATGTATAACAAAACAATTTTGAAATGAGAAGTAGTATTACAAAAAATTTAAACAACGGAGAAGAGCAAGAACAAGAAAGGGAAAATGAGCAGCCTGCCTAATAAAGCAACAGAACTGGAAATATGTATGAAGCTGATAAAAAGTGAATGGTACATGATAAAAAGGCAAATACGCTGGTGGGGTCGCATTCGGTTGCGGCCGAACTAGCGTTAACGAGAGTGCAGCAAGGGTACCATTCACCATTGGGATACACTTAATGGGCGTAAAGTAACAAGCTCATTTACACACACACAAATGACACATGGCAGAAGGTCCAAGTGATCGATAGCTAAAACACTACTTCTACTACCAAAAAACGCAGATAAACAATTATATATAGAACTGAAAATACGAGGGTGGATCAAATACAAACAGGATTTTTTTATTTATCGGTCGCTAAGTGAAGTGTTATGCGCGGAACCGCTGAATGTGTTGGAGGCGATTGTCAAGGGGAGGGGAGGACGATCGTTAGGTCCACCAATGCTTTTTGCCGCCAGGAACGCCATATCTAAGCACTTCGTGAACACACTAAATGTAGAAAAACTAACGAAGAGAATAAAACACAAGAAGGTGAAACGTAATAAAAACTTTTGAAATCCTAAGGAGATACAGTAGCAAGTCATGATAAAAACACCAGAAATTATAAAAAGACATAGGAAGAATTAGATTTGAAGTAATTACAAAATTGTACAATAATGCACGGATTTATACTAAATGATTTTCAGGTAACTATAATACTGCCTTGAGTTTCTAAAGGAAATAATGCAAAAATTACAGGAATTTACAGAAAGCAGAAAGGGAAGCAGACTCGGAAAAATATTGGGACGGTATAATAGTAGTGTTTTGTTTTCTTAATTAATCCCACTTAAGGGCGCACGAATTACGCTTGTGAGGCGTGGTCTATTCACCCTCCAGATTCTTTTGCGAGAGAGCTCAGATGCTGCCAGTGAGATTTATGGCAAGGGAAACAAGTGGGACTTTGGAAAATGCTTCGATGATTGCCACCCCTTTACTGCTTTGCTAGTCCCGTCCGTCAGTCTGTCTGTCGCTTGTCTTGTCACTCTGCCCTGATGTCGTCGTCGTCCCCCTTCCATGTAAGGACGGTCTTCACGAACGTTGTTACCACCGCCCAATGCTATTCGTATTCCAGCATGTGGCCAACGATGACTCCGGCCTCGTACCGATCGCCTCCTACATTAGTCGCCGCTCATCTTCTCACTCAGGGTTCTCCATCAGGCTGTGACACAGCGTGTCCTTGGAAAAAGGGCACCACTTGCAGCTCCACGAAGCACCCGTGGCCGGATAGGAACTGTGTCAGGTGGTAATCCATGTTTCCGTGTCGTCTTTCTGTCTATGTGCTAACGTCCGCGATGAGACGTCGCGCAGGCAGAACCAGGGGCCAGGATGTCGCCGCGGCCCCTCGGATGAAGAATCTTGGCGTCCAGATTGAGACGAACCCGCTGCACAGCGGGCAACGATCCAGGTGCGGTGCTCTTGGAGCACGTCCATTATCGCAGGCCAGGGGATGAAGTTGAAAACATTGCTGACGTCCAACGCTATGGCCTGGCAACGGCTCCTTCTTCTTAACGGTTCACTGTTGGCCTCGTCCGCTAGCTTCCTGACCTCTACCCAGGGTCGTGGGGTCCTTACCGTCCTTAGGGAGTAGGACCATTCTTGCCATCTTGTATTGCCGCGGGAATTTCTCCTCGGAAATCGGTTCCGCTGCCTCGCCACCCTATATAAATAGGGTGATTGCCGGTCCTGCCCCACGAGTCCTCCTCGACCTCATCCAGCAATTTGCACGAGGCGAGGGCCTTGGTCCTCCCGATGGTCGTCTTGAGGGCCATTTTCGCTCCCGATTCTGTCTGCGTCGACCCTCCATCCTCAGATTTTGTCTTGGACGTTCCGGGAAACCAAGGGTCAGATCTATGATCGATCCCTGCCTGACGGAGGTGGGCGTAGGGCCTTCGTTGGCGATTTCCAGATCCAGGATGGCCATTGCATCCAAAAAAGTAAATTGGCACAATTTGTCTAAATAATAAATATTAGGAAGGGGTCTCTCCTAATATTTATTATTTCACATCCACGGGTTATAAGGCCGGCTATTTATACAACTAATTCTTAAATATTCTTGCTTTTACCCCGTCGAGTTATAATGTCAAACAGTATGATAGGTTTAAGTTCCTTCATCTTCAAGGATTCTTATTTGAATATAAGTAATATTTTCATTGAGAAATTTAACAAAATGTTGCAATTTTTAGGACGTTTGAAATCTAGAAGAAAAGTGCAAATAGGTTCAGTAATTTTATATACTTGTGAAGATCATTTAAATATCTATTCGATTTAACAACAGTCTAGTCATCATTGCTTATATTCAACACACAGCTTACCTTTGCTTTGTTTTTGGTCATCTTTTATAAATATATTGTTTGATATTTCCTTTTCAACATGTAGAATTTTGAAAATATGGACTGGAATTAAGTAAATTGTTATCTTAATGATGTACTTCCTAGATTCTTCAACTTTATCTTGGAAAGACCTTCCTGTTTGATTACTGTAAAGTTTTGGCAATATCAATTGATCAAGTTTTTTTTTTAATAGTAGTAGTAGTAGTGTTTGGCTATCGACCACGTGGTACTTCCGCCGCTTCCGAGCTTGTTACTTTAAATGATCGCCCCGTCACTCTAAAGCACCATTAATTGTATCCCAATGGTGAATGGTACCGGTCACAGTTTTTTTTATTTGTTCACTAATGATAACAACCAGTCTTTTAAATGTCTTCGTCTGCTATGGTAGTTCCCTTCCCTTAAATTTAACACTAGTAGTTTCTACTACTAACACTATTAATTTTTATTTGTCAAGCTTACCATTTATTCTTTTTTCTTACCTGCAGTCAATGTTAACTTTCTTTGATTTTATAATTTTTAACCATTTTTTTCCTTTCACTTTATTATTTTACCACTGATTTATCTCTTTTCAAATGAATATTCATTTAGTTGCTTCAATTCTTCCATCTGTATTTCTCCTCCTATTTCCCTATCTTCTGCAAATCCCTAGAATTCACATTTTCCTCATGATAAATATGATATTCCTATTTTACAACTAAAAAGGAAAAATAATTCATTTTTTAAATTAACTTAACAAAGACTCATAGTTGTGATTTATGTTTCGAAGATTCTGATACCTGAGACTAGTCCACTTTGTTCTGCTTCTTGCACACATTGTTGCTTTCTTACTGGGTGGATCAATAGAATACATACATTTTGATAGGACACCCTGGGAGCTTCCATGTTCAGGATACGGGATACTAAGGAAACATCTGGATAAAGTGGACTCCAGCAAATGCTATTAAATAATATTAATAAAATTCATCAGAGGGGGAGATATTAGTTACTATAGTTAATATTAAAACCACTTTCATTACATCACCTTTTGAATTGATTGAAGATTTCCGTTTCAATCAATCTTTATAATCTGACATTATACCATGGTTTATTATAAATTTGCAATACTAAATTATTTTTTATGGATTTTTTTTTTATAATTTATTTTAAAAAAACAAGACAGAAACATTACATTAAGAATGTAAAACTTGAAAACAATGTGTAAAGAGGTTTGTAAATTACAAAAAGAAATGGACAATTTCAACCATCATTAAAAAAAAACAAGTGATAAAACAGAAACGAGGTGTTAACACGTGCAATCATGTAACTCACAATTTAATTTAATGCACAACTTTTTAAGTACGTCTATATATACGTTTTACGATACAAAAATTTTCGCCACTACAACAACCGCCCGCAACGGAGCACCAATGAATGGAAATACGGTTCACTGCAAAGGAATACTATATATATATATAAAAATTATTTACATTATTGTATAGCTATACATTACGCATTTACATAAAAAATATTTATCGGCCTACTACGACATAAGTGAACACCTCTGTGTTTTTACGGTAAGTCTGAATCAATTTTTTTTTTAATCGAGTCACCTTTGAAGAACCATTAGACTATTACTTTGGTGTTTGTATTTGTATTTTATGTTTTTTGTTAAATAATCAAGTAATAAGTGGTTAATCAGAATAAATAACAAGTGATTAATCGCAAATGTACCATTATAAATGTTGGCCTTATTTAATGAATTCAAATGTTACCAAAATAATTAAACAAAAAAAGACACTATTGGTTAACTAATACATAAAGAAATCCATAAAATTGTGGTAACTAATATAACCTCTAGTACCTGTTATATATAGATAATTGAATTTGTGCCTAAATGAGTTTATAAAACATAATAGAACTCATAATTATTATGTAATCAATTTAAATAATTTTTCTGGAATGTATTCGAATTATATCTATGCTGTAATATTAAAACAATATACAAAAATATTATGCAATGGAAGTACTTTTAATGGTCACAACTATTCTTATGATTAAAGTAACTTTTAATGTTTCACTTGTATAACCCTTTCAGTTTTTTCCTGATGGAATTCTTGATACATCTTGATTGTCTATAATTTTAGCAAATTAACTTACCAATATCAATTTTTAACAAGGGCAAGTTAAGTTATCGAAACTATAGTCGATATCAAATTTAAAAAAAATTCATTTTCAATGTTTATTGAAGAGTATCAACAATACTTTTTAATGTGTTTATAGATTATAATATGTATCGAATTTTATATTTGTATTAAAAAATATTACAGGTTCTTTTATATTATTTAATCAGATCTGATTAATTCTACTAATATTAAATAATTTTAAAATAACTTATTAAGTTTGATTTACTCACACATTATCCTTGATTATTTTACAAACATGTTTCTATTTTGAAATTAAAACAGCCGACTAATCAACTTTGGAATCATAAGTTTATTTACTTTGTTTGTTGAAATAAATATTTTTATATTGGTGTTAATCTTCATTATAATTCCAGAAAACAAAATCTAAGCGAAATTGTAATTAATACAATAACTTTACAAAATAAAAATTCCTTTTTCCAAAAGTAACTCATTGTAGAAACTTCATCAAAAGCACCGTAATTATTAAACGAAAACAATTAAAAACAACGTATCTTTCCAAGCGATAAATTTCATTCTCATCAAGTTGAATTGTACTTAAAACTTACTTTAGAATTAATACAGTTTTGTAAAAATTTACAAACACTAGGTCTACGATTTCTCCGATTTATTTAGAAGTGACTTAATGCATTTATAGTTCATCTTTAAGTAGTGTGTATCTGTTTTTGGAAGGGGCGAGCTTCTTGAATGTGCTCTCTGGCGGATTCGTGGGCCTCTCGTCCGGCTTCTCCGTGTCGGAGTCGGGCCCGTAGTGGAACTCTCTGTGCAATTTGCCAGAGTACAGGTCTTGGATGAACTGCTTGAGTTTACCAGGGATTTCCATGTCGGTGAACGATGGAAACAGGTACATGTGTCGGAAGCTGTCGATGGCTATTAAAGGTAAATCACCTTCACCCTTGCCCAAGTGGTGGAGAGGATGGGCGAATTTCTTGCCATCAGCAGTGAGGAAGTTGATGTTCTCTAAGAATAATTTAATTTTAAATAACATATATTTAATTATTATATTACTTACGTTTTTCAGAGAGCAATTCTGTCTGGACGAGATCGTTGAATTTCTTAATACTGTCAGTATCTTCTGGGCTGTGGAAAAGAATAAGGAACGGCAGTCCTTCTTCGGTCAGTTCTTCTGCATTTTCGAACGTGATTTCCCTGACTAGCGGCACACATTTATCGGCTATCCAGACGTGGAGCTCGTCGAAGTTATCAATTTTGCCCGTGTACGTCTCGTCCTCTTCGTTGGATCTGTCCTTGTCCGGCCTGAAGACAATGACGGGTTGACCTGGTGGATGCATTTGCTGCGACGCCTCTCCAAATCCGACGTGGAACTGGCAGTCGTCTTTGAGATTGGTGGCCGCCCGCCTAAATATATTGTACTGCGGTTGATCCCTTCTGTCGAAATACCCTGTAAAATATTTATTCATTAAATTACAATTAAATATTAATTTTAATTTGTAAAGTATTTCCAAATTAGAACACCAAACCCCCTGTTTTTAGTTATTAATTAATACATTATATATTGTGTTCTTCAATGTATTTTATAATAATTGATGAATCATAGGTCAAACAGGCAAACGTTTCGAATATAGTATAAAATACATCAACAAGCAATTAGGGATAGAAAAACAACATCTGGATTAGTTGAACACTATACAGGGTGACTGACGAAAAACCTTTGGTGCTGTATCTCGCTTATTTTTGATCCGATTTGAATAAATAAAACATCAAATTAAATGATTTTTAAAAGACTTTAATATGAACTGTACTGATATTTTTTCTTGCATACACTTTTTGACAAAAGACGATCAACTCTTTTTCTTCAAATTGCACTGTATATATATTTTGTACTGATCCGCAAGGTGATTTTTTTCTGAATCTAAATATGTAAACGATTTTATCCATTCATCAAACCAAAGTCGAGAAATTGAGGATTAAAAAAAAAAATTAAAAATCAAATCCCCATAGTAAACAATATACAGAACCTATTCCAAATGTCAAAAGTGACAGTGTCAGTCATTGGTACAATACTGCAATGATTTTTAATAATTTCATAATAAAAATGTTGCAAGATTTCAAAAACTGAAAAACGATTTCTGTATAAGCACAAAATTCTAGTACACTGTATATTTTTTTAATCCTCAATTTCTCGACTTAAGTTTGATGTATGGATAAATTTGTCTACAATTTTATATTCAGAAAAAAAAATCTCCTTGCGAATCAATAAAAATATATATACAGTGCATTTAAAAAAAAATGTTGATCGTATTTTGTCAAAAACTGGGTGCGAGAAAAAAGAACAGTTCAGATCCTATTAAAGTCTTTTAAAAATGGTTTAAT
The DNA here is from genome assembly GCA_963969525.1 of Ontholestes murinus. NCBI lineage: Eukaryota > Metazoa > Arthropoda > Insecta > Coleoptera > Staphylinidae > Ontholestes > Ontholestes murinus. Next base: position 95,423,367 of record OZ018387.1, read on the forward strand.
TTGATGTTTTATTTATTAAAATCGGATAAAAAATAAGCGAGATACAGCACCAAAGGTTTTTCGTCAGTCACCCTGTATAATACCTGGGAGAGATAATGGCCCTTAAAATTTGCAAAAGGAAAGGAAACCCCTACCTCCTGGAGGGATTTAATAGGCCATCAACAAGATGATTAGTATGTTGAACAATCGGCAGGAGTTAATCATAATTTTTAAATTATTGTAAATTAATAGTGAGTAAAGACGTGTTTTTAAATACATTACTGTAATGAATTCATCTAATTAATGTTAAATAACACGAAACGGATAATATTAATTTGAAAAAAAAACAATTATATTCCCTATAATAGAATTATTTGATATGACCTTGGTCTCAGCAAAACAACAATATAAATCTACATTATCGTAAATACAGCTGCAATAATTAATCTACACATTTGCCTTATCATTAAACCCTGTAACCTGAAAGAAATAATTAAAGCGTATTTGAATTAATTTATAAACCGATTATTGGATAATTATTAAATACAGTAAAATATACAAAAGTAACAAAGTTTGTAACCAATGAACAATTATTGAATACAATATTTAAATTAGCGTTTAAGTAATAGGTAACTATTAAACCACATAGACTTTTATAGAACTGGGCTACTTTAAGGTAATTCAAATTCATTATTCATTATTGCCTAATCAAGTAAGTTATACTTAAAAGTGCTATTAGGGCATTATGGAATTCACTGATTGTATAGATATATGAACAATTTCACAAACATAATAATCTCTCTAACTTTCTCTTATATTTCATCATCATTTTTAAACCATTGAATTATAATATTTAATAAATTTACAACTCTGCCTATGCTCAATAAGTACATTTTAATTGGATATTAGTTGTACAATATAACTACACCTTAATTAAAATTCCTTCACCATTCATTTTAATTACTACAATTCTTAAACAGATTAAACATTAGAAGATGAGTTATTTTGAATGTTTTGTTGGTCTTAACTAATGAGAAATAGTAGGCTTAAAACAAAGATGCTATAACAGTCTCATAATACCAACCAATCTAACTATAAACTATATATGTATTTATAAACTAGAAATAGTTTAAATTTCTAGAAATCCAAAGGATTTCTAAATATAGTTTTAAAACTAGGAAATTAAATATTCTAAAGAATTTGGAAATCATTTGTTTGTTTGTTTGTTTATTTGTTTCAATTCTGTGCTAACAAAAAAGTCAAATACAAATACAAAAATAATATAAATAATATTCATCCAAAATTTAGACTGCACGAGAATTGGGCAGAGTTCATCCTAGATGATCTTCCACTCGTACCCTGAAGTAGTGAATTCTTCTGCTGGCGCTTCTGTCGAACAGGAACACACCAGAAACCAATGAACCATATTTAGGTTTATTTTTGCCATTTATTTAGGCATTTTTGACCCTAATGTGGGAATTAAGTCTGAACTAAGAAGACTAGGGCTTTATCCACGACCCAGAAAAAATATTTAAAATTCTACAACTCTAGAAATATTGAAAAAGTTTGGAAACATTAAAAAATGGTATTTGGCAATTAAGTCTAGAATTCTGAAGTGATTTGAAAAGCTAGAACCTAGAGAAATCTAAAGAATTTGAAATCGTATTCCATAAATTTTAAGAACTATAAATGCATCAACATCAACACATCTAGAACTCTAAAATATGATACAATTTATTATCATAACAGAATTCTAAAGCCATTTTTTTTAACTTTTCTATAAAACAGCTATAAATTGGAGGATGGGCCAGAGAACACCCATCCACCCTTCATATACAAATTAACATTTACTATTTTTATGTTATAATAAAACGAATGTCTGTAGTGTCTCTGTGTAGCTTAAGTAAAGATATATATGTAGTGTGAGTGTTCTATTACAACTCTCCAATCAGTAAAACATATACCTGATTTTTGCTTATAGATTAATAAATTAAAACAGTAGGGTATTAGTATTTCCACCAAATTAACTTCGTATAATTAATTCTAATATATCAACGTGTATTATCTAGAAATCGGAAGATGAATTAAAGGCCAACAATTCACCCTCCGTATACATTTTAACCATAACACGTTCTTTAATTGTTGAAATTCTATTTTCTCTTTATTTCATGTTTTCCTGTTTGTGGACTAGTGTCTGCAGTTCAGGTAAAACTGAATGTGTAGGGTGGATGGGTGGTCTCTAACCTACCCTCCAGCCAGTAGATATATAGTTTTGCTAAGAGTTTTATATATTAAAAACGGCAGTGGGTTATTGTTTCCACTAAAATATTAACCTGATGTAATTAATTTTTTAATAGAAACACTTGTATTATCTAGATATCCCATAGGTGGGTGGATTAGAGACCACCTACCCACCCTACGATTACATTTTAACTTAAATCACTACACTGTCTTTAGTTTATGAAATTATATTCTCTTGTTATTTTATGTTTCCTGTTTATAAACAAGTGTCTGTAGTTTAAGTAAAAATTTATTTGTAGGGTGATTAAGTACCTTACAATCCATTAATTCGTGCAATAAGCCTTATTTATTAGATTAGTAAGAAATTACTCTAACTTCCAACATTATGCCAGCAAATAATAATATATAGAAATGTTCAAAATTTGTTTCCAATAATATGGGAAAATTGTGTAGAAATTAGGAGCCCAGCACATATCAGGCAAACACTACAATATATTTTGCTTATATAGTTTTTATAATTGAAATCACTTGGTTTGTTTCACAAATATTTTTTTATTTTCGGCTTATTGCCATTATCAAGAATTCTTGATAATGGCAATAATACTTGGCTTGTGGGCATCATGAAGAGTATTCAATCACTTTGGAGTAAGAACAGCGCCATCTGATGAGTAGAAGTAGGAGTTCATTTGCTCAATAATTTACTCTAATTATAAATTATTAACAATTAAACGACTTTATTTTCAAGTTTTATACTTCGTTGGTTAAGAGTTAAGATGCCTAATGTCATCACAGTTTTACTCATTTTAACAGCCGGTTCCCTAAGCAAACCATTCAAACATCTAAGAAAACTGAGGTCCGATAAAAACAAACCTAATATCTTCAAAAAAATTTGGTTGACAACCAAAAATCTCCAGATTTTTGCACATAAATAACTTATTTATTTCGATCAGTCTTTTAATTAACACACTAGATGGCGAAAGATTGTTGATCTTTGATGCAAAATAAAAACTTTTTAACACAGCTAAAAAAATCAATTTGATTGAAATATAGAGTGCCTATTTAGGCCAACTTGTATTGTGATTTATTTAGTAGTGATTTAGAAGGATTTTAATAGGTTAAATCATAACTGCGTGTAGATACTTCACATTTACCCCGGTATCTTAAGATTCACCACAGTGAACATAAAAGTGATCTAATATATTTAATGTTCATAAAGGTATTAAAATTAAGTGCCCTCTAAACATAAAAGAAAAAAAAAAGTTTTTTTGGAGCCTACATTCTTAATATATTCAACACTTTTAATGCTACTTTCTTGATGGAACCAAATTTTCAGATTGGGTATAGTAAAACATTTGTTTTGTTCTATACCCAACCTACATACTTAAGTCTACAATGATTCCGATTTTATTATGAAGAATGACATGTTTATGAATAAAGGGACTCAATTGACTGTCAAAAAAGATAAAAAAAAGTGTTAAAAAAGACATTGTACTCTTACAAAGCAAACGGAACTTTTAGTACTGTGATAGAGAAATTAAATCAATTTTATGTTTGAGGGGAACTGGAATCTTCAACGACTGACCTTTAAGCAGATGTATCTAAGATCATACGTTGTATTCACAGTTTTCTAAGACAAGACAAGCAGAAAAACCTCTCAAGTAGATCTTTTTTATATCCAGAGCTCAAATCTCATTAATTATAAATAAAGGAATCAAAACCCATTTTTCTACATTGAAGCTTGTAAATGAGAGATAAATCACAGTTAATGAGTGATGGCATTGACTTGTAAGTTCACCACAAAGGCAAAGATCGGTCATCACAGCAACCAAGTGTTGCGCTCGAAAGAGAACTTGGCTACAAAGATATCAATAAGGCTTAGGCGCTTTTGGTGGTTCATTAGAGCTGCTATTTACTCTAAATTCCAATGACATATAAACGAGAAAGAGTGAAATATTTACCCAATCACGTTCGACAATTTCTATATATTTGGCTGATGTTTTTAAGTTGCAACGATGAGCTATACGAATTATAGATGGACTTTCCTACAGGCAAGACTGCAGAAATACTTTTAAAGAACTTAATATATTAACCGCGCCCAGCTTCTATATTGTAACCTGTTTAATATATGTGAAACAAAACATTAACACCTTTAACCTAACACCTGTGATAGTAATAACTTAAGGGTAAGTGCTTTTCACTCACTAAATCTAAAACAGGCACACGATATTTTTGTATCAAATTTTATAATTTGCTACGATATAATGTCAAAACTCTACTGTTACCCCTTTATAAAAACTGGATCAAAACATACCTTCTTAAAAACTCATTCTATTCAATTACTGAATTTATTGACACTTCTATAAGTAATGAATAGAATTAGCTCTGTTTTTTCAAATGGTCGCTATTAAATATTCTTTTAAATTGTAAACCCTATAATTACTTATTATTCATTACATCCTTTTTGTATAAGTCAATAACAACTTTTTCTTTTAATATTATTAATATGCATACAATTTTAACGTGTTAGTTCTTAAAATTGTTTTTGTGTATGTGTTTTTTGTTTTGTTTTATCAATTTACTTATACACTTGATTTTGTTCTATTAAGAATTGTGTTTTTAATATTTTTAATTAAATTTTGGCTATTTATATTTATTGAAAGCGCTGTAATATTTATTTATTTATTTATACACGGTTACACCTTTTATACAATATATACACAAAAATAATCTCTAGAGATCAATAACTAACACTAATTATCAAAAATGTATAATAATAAACATAACAAAAATTAACAAACAATTTACTGCTCAAGTAGAAACATATAATTTATTCTTGATAATTCCAACTTGAATTTACCAAAGTTCAAATAAATAAATCAAAAGTAGTGCTTACATTTAAATGATTTGCAAAACGCATCATTCTTAGAATCGGTTGTATATTGTATATTTTAGTATCTTAGCACATATGTATTCCTTGACTTGTGTATACTTTTGTTACCACACCAATAAACAATATTATTATTATTATTATATTATTATTATTATCAAATGCTTATCAAACAGCTGAAAATTCCAGTCACGAGTGTAATTTTGCTCTCTTGAATATAGCATTGTTTCTGTTCGTTTGAGCTCCTTTCTATATTCAAGGTTAGGAAATCTCCAACTTTTTCCCAAAATTTTAATATACAGGGTGATTTATTATAGGTGGCCATTGGCCGTATCTCGGAAACCGTATATCCTAGAATTTGGGGAAAAAAATTCTAATGACATAATCGGCCGAAAGAAGCTGCGTTAAAATATTTTTAAATGCGTAGCTTTCCGCTAGGTGGCGCATTTGATCATTTGCATAATTAATTTGAGTTTTTTACAAAATATTACCGCATTAAGGCTATTGAAAATTATCAAAATTAGAAACTACTGTACTTGGTTTACAATTTTGGCTTAAGTAATTTTTCCACCTACAGTTAAGTGGTGGGGGAAGTATACTTTTGTTTACAGAAAATGGTCTGTAACTTCCTTATACCTTACCCGATTTTCACAAGCTTAGGCTCAATGGAAAGAGTATTAGAAGTTGATTACAAAAATAAATAACATTAACACATTTAATCTATGCGCTGGCAACTAGCGGGCGTTATGTAACACTTAACACTATTTATGTATTTTTCTCAGAAATATCAAATGTAATGATATAACTCGAAGCAGCTTACAAAAAAGAAAATGAAATTACATATTGTTTCGTCAAAACCGCAAACTGACATCTCTTGTCATTCCTAAGATATTTAGATTTTTTAAATTTTCGTTGTTGTTTTTCGTTGTTTTCTAAGTGTTGGTTCGCCCTGTAAGGTGTAAATGAAAATATATGGCTAAAGTTACTTTTAGAAAAAATGTCATGTAAAAACAAATGACAACAATATTTATTAGCATAATTAATGAAAAATAATAAAACTTATTACCCATAACAGAAAATTACAAAACGCTGTAATTTCTAAAAGCACCCATTATCTAGTTATTTTAGAAACTCAAAATATTTCCCCTAATTTGCTGTACCTACACAAATTCAGTCCTTCAGATAAGCTGTAACAGTACGAGTATGTCAAACTATTTTCCTGGGCGATGTTTTAAAAGTAATCAAGTCACCTTTGGAAATGACATTTCTGTTTTGTGATTGTTTATTTATAATTTGTTGTTGCTGTCAAAGTTAATTTGAACGTTTGAAAAATCACTTTATTATAATGCTTTATTTTTCAAATGAAGAAGCATGTGATATGCTAGCAGTGTATTTTGAAAGTCTACAAAATGCAGTCATTGCTGAAATAGAATATGGGTTACGATTTCCTGAAAGACGGCGTCATTCAAGAAAAGTTTTTAAAGGACTGGCGGAACGATTACGAAAAACTGGCAATGTTGAACCTGTTTCGGTAAGAAATAGGGTACGTAGAAGACAAAATGAAGAAAATGTTATTAACGTCTTGGCATACGTTAACGCTGAACCTCGTGCAAGTATTAGGGAAATTGCAAGAGAACTAGAATTAAATTATTCTTTGGTGAATAGAATACTAAAATAACATAAAATGCATCCTTACCATGTTGTTTTACATCAAGAGTTAAAAGACATAGATTTTGATCGACGACTAGATTATTGCAACTGGTTAAAAGGAATGTTAAATGATAATCAACAATTTTTATCTGCAACATTATGGACGGATGAGGCTACATTTTCAAGCTCTGGTAAAATTAACTTGCACAACAGTCACTACTGGTCAGAAACAAATCCACACTGGCAGAGGGAAGTCAATTACCAAAATCGCTGGAGCATAAATATGTGGTGTGGTATTTTAAATAGGAAGATAATAGGACCTTTTTCTTTGAAGAAAAATTAACGGGCCAAAGGTACTTTAACTAACGATTTGCCCATCCTCCTAGAAGACGTTCCAATTCGTAACAGATTAGACATGTGGTATCAACAAGATGGTTGCCCAGCACATTTTGCCGCAGGTTTCCGAAATTATTTAGATATTGTATTTTCAAATAAATGGATTGGAAGGAGAAGTATTTTTCCATGGCCAGCAAGGTCACCAGATCTTACGGTTTTAGATTTCTTTTTATGGGGTAGAATTAAAGATTTGGTTTTTAAAACACGTCCAATTACACGTGAGTATATGAAAGAAAGGATTCGCCAAGCAGTAAGAGGTATTTCTGGTCCTGAAATTGAGGCCAGTGTCAATTCCATTATAGAAAGACTGAATTTGTGCATAGCAAATGATGGGAAACATTTTGAGTACCTAAAATAACTAAGTAATAGGTGCAGTTATCAATTTTAGTTTCGATTTAACTTGATATTTTTTTGAAATGTAACTGTAGCAGTTTGTTTTCACTTACAACTTACAGGGTGAACCAACACTTCGAAAACAACGAAAAACAACAACGAAAATTTAAAAAATCTAAATATCTTTGGAATGACAAGAGATATCAGTTTGCGGTTTTGACGAAACAATATGTAATTTCATTTTCTTTTTTGTAAGGTGCTTCGAGTTATATCATTCCATTTGATATTTCTGAGAAAAATACATAAATAGGGTTAAGTGTCACATAACGCCCTCTAGTAACCAGCGCATTGATTAAATGTGTTAATGTTATTTATTTTTGTAATCAACTTCTAATACTCTTTCCATTGAGCCTAAGCTTGTGAAAATCGGTTAAGGTATACGGAAGTTACAGACCATTTTCTGTAAACAAAAGTATACTTCCCCCACCACTTAACTGCAGGTGATAGAAAAAAATGACTTAAGCAAAAATTGTAAACCAAGTAGAGTAGTTTCTAATTTTGATAATTTTCAATAGCCTTAATGCGGTAATATTTTGTAAAAAATGCAAATTAATTATGCAAATGATAAAATGCGCCACCTAGCGCAAAGCTACGCATTTAAAAATATTTTAACGCATCTTCTTTTGGCCGATTATGTCATTAGAATTGTTTTCCCCAAATTCTAGGATATACGGTTTACGAGATACGGCCAGTGACCACCCTTAATAAATCACCCTGTATATATAAAGAAACATGTTTCTAATCAAAGGAATTTTCATCAAGAAAATACCATCATGCTTGAAGTAATATTGCTGCCAACAGAACTAGAAATCGACGTATAAAAGCTGCATTTTAATTACTGAAGATTACTGAAGATTGTAATAAGTTATGACTACATAATTAAACCAAAGTCAAATGTAAGTATATTATCTATAGGGAATTATCTATAACAAAAATGTTGGCAAAACAATATTGGAACCAGGAGTCCGCTAGACTTTTTTCATCATTTACTCACCATTTCCTTCCTAAAAGAAGTTAAGCTACAGTCGACGTACAATATGTTGCTTAGAAAAAATTGTAGACCTTGCAATTACAACATTTCACTCAATAGTCAGACTTCTTGTTTCTTTTTGAAAATGAACAGACGCAGAATAATTAATTCAAAGAAACGCCAACAACATTTAGCTGAGAATTATCACACTTTAATTAATTTTTTGGTCTATATAGACGGTTACCGCTTACTTTATCCATGCGTTAGGAAGACGAAAAACCTTCCTCAACTAATTAATTTCGCGCTTATTTTATGCACTTGTTTATATAATTCAATGCGCCCTCTAGCTGAAAGTATTTGACACATATTATAAGTTACGACCATTCCATGAATCATATTATATGAGATCATGCGAAATTTCACAATATTCCAGAAACTTCTAGAAGTCTTAAAAAAGCTTCTATCATAAAATACAATATTTAAAAAGAATTCCAGAAACTTCCAGAAGACATTAAAATATTTTTGTCATGTACAAACCTATAATGATCCTTTTACTAGATTCGATCTCGGTGAGTTCCTTGAGCGATTTGAACTCCTTGATGGGATCCTCCAGCTGCTGCTTGATGAAGGAGGCGAACGCCTCGACGGACCTCTGGCCCCTGTACTCCCTCTTGGCGGGCTGGCCGTTTCGAATGATCTTCAGCGTTGGATACTTCGTGATGTGAAACCGCGTGGCGATGGCGTTTTCCTTGTCGCAGTCCACTTTGCCCATGACGACCTTGCCCGCCTCCGGGAACTCGGCGGCCACCTTTTCGGCGGCCTCGTCGAACACCGGCATCAGCAGATTGCTGAACCGGCACCAGTCCGCGTAGAAATTGATGAAGACTAGTTCGTTCGAGGCTAACGTCATGTCTATCGTTTGCTGCGTTAACGACACGGCGCCGCTGTTTGTGGGATTGTAAAATATATGTGAAACCTGTAAAAAAAAATTAATTTGTTAAAATAATTAATCATCAGCAATTGGATGAGTGACCGATACCCATTCGCTAATATGGAGTGATGAAGGCCATCCATAACAAGCTTATGTAAATAAATACACAAAAAAACGACGGAAGGAACACATACTCCATATCCAAGCACTACTACTTTAACTACTTTAAGATATCATCAAATAATATAATTTTTATACGTAGGATTTTGCTTATTCGGCGTATATATTGATTCAATTATTTTTTTGTGACGTAAAATGTTTTAATTTCAGAACAAAATGAATGAACAGAGTAGTAGTAGTAGTGTTAGGCTATCGACCACATGGTCCTTCCGCCATGTGTCATTTGTGTATTTGTGTGTGTGTAAATGAGCTTGTTACTTTAAAGGATCTCCCCCGTCACTCTAAAGCACCATTAATTGTATCCCAATGGTGAATGGTACCGGTCACCCATCCGCTACTGACCCGAACTAACGTTGCTGCACGTCAGTTCGGGGCCGTAACCGATGCGCCACCACCGGCTGAATGAACAGATTAAGTATTAAGTATGAATAATCGCTGCCTACTACTACCCACATCTAAAGCAATTTTCGAATTCAGTCTCGAACAAAATTCTCGTCTTTTGTAGCGATCCAAATTCTTAATTTTGGATTTCTGTTAAAGAAGTGACAGGCTATCTGCAAAATTTTGCTGAATTTGTCGGAACAACTAGTAATCAGAAGAAGTAATGTCCGGTATAGAGAGCCGTTGACAGTGACTCACTCATCGCTATATATTGGAGGAATCAGATATAAGTTTCGTTTTTCATTTCATTCTATCCTGGTCATCCTAGGATAATGATGGAACGTGATAGATATTAATTGCTACAAATACAAGTGCGGTAAAATATTCCACTCAAGCGTTTTTAAATATATTTTTACGCTAATTGCGAAGTGAAACCGAGCGTTGTCATGTCACGATTGACCGGGCGTAGTGCAGTATTTTTCTTTTTCTTATGGTTATCGTAAAATAAAGATTTTTTATCACCAGTTTCAACCTGAACAGTTTTTAAATCTGTTGCTTGTAAGTGAAAAATCTCCTTTCAACGTCTCTCGGTTGTACTTCATAAGGCACCCATCAATTTCCATTGATTTCAATCCCAGAAAAAGGCTTTTTGAGTGACTACCAATGATTCTGTAAGCTTTTCTTTCATTTGATTTGGATGATCATCAAGTGTCAAAGCATTGCTTCGTTGCCTTCGAGTACATTTGGTGTCAAGACTTAGGCTAAAACCATCATTATTGATGCCTCAAAACCATTACCTACATGAATTATCAGTTGGAAAATTATTACCATAAACTTCAACAAGCATTCGATATGCTTCATATGAACTTCTCTTCTAATTAAAGCAATAACCTTATTCAACATATTTAACGTACAAAGTTTTTTTTGTGAAACTCAAAGGGATATAAACTGATTATAATTTTTAATCTAGTGCACACGGCATTTGTTTTATTTTATGCGTTTATCATTTTACAACTAAAATATTCACTACATACTAACATTAAAATGTATTAAAGTCCTTAAGGTCGCTGTAGAAAATTAACTAATAATATAAATTCGCAAAATTTATTGTAAAATAATATGCTTGTCCTTTGTGTGACATTGTCGACATTCTGTGGTCTACCTGTTCTTCAGTTTTAGAAGCGAGTCTGATCTGACCCTTAGTACATATTTTCTTTCTCAACCTTATAAAAAATCGTACGTATTATCATGCCGCCTCAGGAGTTATTCTGGTACCTGCGGTCTTACCATAAAACAGGTTAGGGAAAGTGAAAAAATGCATCCCTCCTATCTGTACATTCTTGTTGAGAAGTCTCCCACGTCTGTTATTTAAAAAAAAATGTTTGAATGTTATGTAAAGACCTCAAAATGTTTCAAAATTTTTTAACGTACTTCGTACAGAAAAGGTAGTACATTTAAATCTATACTCTACAACAGTATACCGGGTGTTCGATAAAAAACGCCCAATGATATAACTTTGTTATTTATTAACCTATTTGAATCAACTAAAAAGCAAATTAAATACTATGATATTACATTAATTATATATTTTTTCAAAATTATCTTCATTGACATATGATAGTCGACTACTTTATTTTTTTTAATGGCTGGATATACTTTTCTTATTTTATTATACCAGAATTTTAAAGTTTTTATAATAAAAATAGAAGCGAAATGAAACAATTTAATTAAATAAACAAATAACGAAAATAGTTGAAATGTTAAAATTAAAAAGAGTTACAAATTTATAAAGAAAAAACAGATAAAACCTAGCAAAAATAAAAACGGTGTAATCAAAAATTATAAACTGTAAACTAAACTTTAATTAATAAAAATAAAAGCACTTTAGTTTTAAAAACAACTTAATTTCTGAAAAAGGAAGAAATATTGATCATTTGCTAGAAAAAAAAACAATTTAAAATTAAGCTAGAAAACAGTTAACATTATGGATAATTAATATTTACAACAACAAAAAATTAATACTGCCTAAAAAAACCTTTGAAAATTGAAGTTAAAACAGATCATAAAATACAAATAAGTAGTACTTTCCCTATATTTTTCTCGCAAACTATTCTTGATAATTTGTTCACTTTTGAATTCTCTACAATTATTTGTAATATAAATTCCATGTAACTCTTGTAGTTTATTAGCAATTGGCGAAAAATGTCAAAATTTCAATTTTTATTTTATTTTTCTCGAAAGTTAAGAATTTTACGAAAATTTTTTGTCTGAAAAGTTTTCTAAAATTTTTATTATTAAAAAATATGAGAAATAAACAGAAAACGGCCTCGAGTAAACATCCACTTCCGGTTTACGAATGTGCACCAAAAGCTTTTCGGTCCCAGTTTTTAACGATAAAACTGTAAGTTTATAGTTTCATCTCATTCGGATCATTCGTTTTTGAGATACACAGACACAATATTTTTTTTCCCATAAATCAGTAAAATGAAAATTAAAAAAAAAATCACGATCACAAAACTTCCACTATATTTCATATAGGGAAAGTAAAAAGACCAAGGGAGAGTAGAGGAGAGCGAAATTGAGCAAGAAATAGCAAGGGAGAGCAAGGAACAGCAAAAGTGAGCAAGGGAAAGCGAAAGCGAGCAAGGGTGATAGAAATAGAGCAAGAAAAGAAGAAAGGATAGCGAAAGTGAGCAAGAAAGAGCAAAACAGAGCACGAGAGAGCAAAGTAGAGCGAGGTAGAGCGAAAGCGAGCAAGAGGGAGCAAAAATCAGTAAGAGAGAGAGAGCGAATGCGAGCAAGAAAGAGCGAAAGAGAGCAAGGGATAGCGAAGGAGAATAAGAGAGTGCAATTGAGGGCTAAAGGGAGCGTGAGAGAGCAAAGGAGAATAAAAGGGAGAAACGAAGAACGAAAGTAAGCAAGAGAGAGCAAATGAGAGCAAAAGCGGGTAAGTGTTCTCTCTCTCTCAGGGAGAGCTAGGGGGAGCATGAAAGAGCGAGAGAGCAAGGGAAAGCAAAACAGAGCAAACGCAAGCAAGAGAAAATAAGAGAGAGCAAGAGAGAGTAAAAATGAACGACGGAAAGTAAGCGAGAGCAAGGAAGAACAAAAACGAGTAGGGAGAGCAAAACAGAGCAGAAAGTACGAATGAGAGCAACGGAGAGCGTAAGTGAGAAAGAGAAAACGAAAGTGAGGAAGAAAAGAGCAAAGGAGAACGAAAAAGGAAAAATCTAATGACACACCCTCCAATCCCAACATCATACAAAAAATATTATAATTAAATTTACAATTGTAAATTATTGGAGGCTAGGATAGTGGCCACCCACCCATCCTACATATATATTGAATTTTAACCTAAAATAATACTTTTAAATTTTTTAACTTCTGCAGAAACCTTAGAAACGATATTTTTGGAAATTTATATAGTAACAGTGATGAAAGTTAAGAAACGTATGTAGGGTGGGTTGGTGGCCATTAACCCGCCCTCTAGTCTCAAAATCATATTCCAAAGATTTATCAAAGGGAGAAAAATTTATAAGTAAATTTACAATTGCCAATTCGATCATCGATACCTAATGATTTCTAACTTTTGTTTGTGTTAACATTATTGGAGGTTAGGATAGTGGCCACCCACCCACCCTACATATTGAGCTTAAAACTAAAACATTACTTTTAAAATTCATTAACTTCTACAGAAACCTTAGAGTTAATATTTTTAGAAATTCATATAGTAACAGTGATGCAAGTTAAGAAACATATGTAGGGTGGGTGGGTATCTTCTAACCTACCCTCCAATCTCAACATCATACTCTATAGATTTACCCAAGAAAGACATTATTATAAGTAAAATTACAATTGTAAATTGCATCTTATTTACGCAATGATTTCTTTTCAAACTTTTGTTTATGGTAAAATTATTGGCGGGTATGATAGTGGACACCCACCCACCCTACATATATATTGAACTTAAACCTAAAACATTACTTTTAAATTCATTCACTTCTAGAGAAACATTAGAGACGATATTTTTGCAAATTAATATATAATCACTGATGAAAGTTAAGAAACATATCTAGGGTGGATGGGTGGCCTCTGACACATCCTCCAATCCCAACATCATGCTCCAGAGATTTACTAAAGGAAGAAATTATTAAGAGTAAATTTACAATTGTAAATTAGATCATTTTTACGTAATGCTTTCCATTTAAACTTTTATTTGAGGTAACATTATTGGAGGGTAGGACAGTGGAACCCCCCCACCCTACCTAAATATTGAACTTAAACCTTTCAATTCATTAACTTTTACATAAACTTTCGAGACGATATTTTTGGAAATTAATATAGTAACAGTGATGAAACAAAGCAAGGGATAGCAAAGGAGAAGGCAAATGAGCAAGAGAGGGCAAATGAGAGCAAAATTGAGGAAAAGTGAGCAACGTAGAGTGAAAGTGCGCAAGGAAGAGCGAAAAAGAGCAACGGAAACCAAAAATGGACAACAAGGAACGAAAGTGTGGAATAAAGAGCAATGGAGAATATAAGGGAGCAAAAGAGACCAAGAGAGAGCGAATGCGAGTAAAAGGGAGAAAGGGTGAGGAAAGGAGAGAAAAAAGAGCAACTATGAGTCAAAGGGAGCCAGAGAAGGCGAAGAACAGCCAGAGAGAGGGCAAAGGAGAGCGAAAGCGAACAATAGAGAGCGAAAGTGAACAAGGAAGACCAAAGACAAACAAGACAGAGTGAACGTGAACAGCAGAGAGCGAGAGAGAACGAGAGAGTGTATAGATAACATATAAAAGTACTATGACATATAAAGTCAAACCTTTTTTACCTTTTTAAACATACATTGATTAAAATTAAAATTTAACAAGAAAAAAAGAAATAATAAAATTTGAAAAGAAATATAGTTTTTTTTCTAAAATAAAAGTTTGAAATTTACTTTAATGTGAAAAAAATATTAGATTTAAAGCCGTCGAAATGTTGCTAATAAAATAACAAATAATTGAGAGTTTTAACAAGCCGGAGTTGTTATAAAGATAGATATACCATAAAAGTTGCACCGGCGTGCAACAGTTTGTAAAAATAAATAATGAAATTTGATTGTTAGAAAACAATTCGAAAGTTTGCTATTGAAATAAAAACAGTTGAACCATTATTAGACAAACAAAAATGAAAACAAAAGCAATTAGCATTTTGGATAAAATAAATAATACCTAATACCTAATTAATATTCTATGTAAAATAAAATTTCTGGATTTTTTTGTTTGGAAGCCCAGAATGGTTAAGATTTTTTAAGTTAATAACGAACATCTTCAAAAACAAAAATGTGTGTATGTGTTCAAGAATAATTTTATCATGTCAGTCGAAAACAATATAATTTTTTGTTTTAATAATTTATTATATTTTTAACTTTGTAATTTTATACAAGATCACAGATCATAATTGACGATTAAGCAAAAAAATATAGCAGATTACACATAAGATATAACAGATAAAACATTATAGATTACAGATGACAGATAACAGATGACACATGACAGAGGACAGATGACATATGACAGATAAAATATAATTCTGTCCAATTATATTTTATATTATCTGTCCTAAGATATAAAAAAATTATCGACGATTTATCAAAAAAGTCTAAGCTGATATTCATGAAATGATAGATGACATATAACAGATGTCACATTACAGAAATCGATAACAGAAATAGATAACAGAATAAAAATTCATAGATGATAAATGTAAAATAACGGATAATACAAAATACATGGCATATGACTGTAAATAAATTTATTTCATTCAAAAAGGTGTTTGTCCATCTACACTAATTTGTTTACACATTTTAGTAATTTTGATACAAAGAATGGTGATGTGGCCATCATAGTACTTTCCCTACATTTTACTCGAAAACTATGAGGTTTACGCAAAAAGTCTATTCTTAATGATTTGTTCACATTTTAATTCTCTACAATTATTTCTTATAAAAATTTCATCTAACACGAATAGTTTATTAGAAATTGGCAAAAATGTCAAAATTTTCAACTTTTATTTTTTGTTTCAAAAGTTAAGAATTTTATGAAAAATATGTTTTAATAAAACTTATTCAGTTTCTTATTCTCTTTAGCTTTTGTTTGAAAAGTTATGTAATATTTTCAATATTTAAAAAAATATCAGAAAAAACAAAAAAACGGCCTCGAGTAAACATCCACTTCCGGTTTAGGGATGTTTACCAAAAGCTTATTATAAATTTATATAAACAATTAAAAATTTGCATGGCAATAAAACAGACAAAAAATTAAATATAAAATGTATTAAAGTCCTTTAGATGGTTGTAGAAAATTAACTAATAATTTAAAAATAGGAAAACATTTCATAGTCTTACTAAGAATACAAAACAAATCACTTATTGAAACCACTATTCCTCTGGCATTATAAATAAATAATTTTTAATGTATTCATTTCTGTCAAATAATTTTTTATTATGACAATATCCTAAAATCTCTTCCCGTAGATATAATGCTTTAGAAGTCTGCAGCTATCAACCTATTACCCTGATTCCAGTCCTAGGTAAGTTATATGAAACCATCCTAAAACTAAATATGTATATGCCCTCCTCTCCAAAAACACTGTTTCATTTCCACCTTCATCAATTCACGAAAATCAGAGAGCAGTTATAATCTGCCTAAGCATATTCACTTGTTTAGTTGTTGAAGTAAAACACTTAAATTTTAAAAACACTTTATTATTGCTATTTTTGAAAACGCAACAATTGTTTCGCCACACTGTGACTTCTTCAGGCGAAGAAATGGTAACAATAAAAGTTTGACAGGTTTATATAGTAATTGCTGTGGGGGGTAAGGGGGTTGGGAGGAGCTACACTTTGATCTTAGGCATAGGCAGAGAAGTTATAGGTTGGAGGGGCTGATCAATTCTATACAAACATGGTTATATATCCATAAACCCCAACAAATCCCAGCTCCTCATTCACCGTCCTCACAATTCCCAACATAAAATTACTATAAATAATCACACAATTCTACCTTCCCAACGATGCAAACCTAGCAAATCCCTTGTTACAAAACTAACATTTAAAATTTGCACCCAAAACCCTAAAGCAGAGATGAGGAGGAGGGCACGATAATTTAGAATTCGAACTTATCAAAATCAAGGAATTTCTACAAAGACAGCGGTTTACATCTTTAGATGATCTATTGAATAAAACACAATAACTTTGTTTGTATAACTTGAAAACGTCGAAACTAGTCACAATAAAAACGTTTTCAAGTTATACAAACAAAGTTATCGTGTTTTATTCAATTTACAAAAAATGTATAAGGAAGTAGAAGCCTCCAACATATATAACATAGATGATCTATTGTCTTCTTGATTACTATGCTATCCAATTTCACAATCCTCGCACCGCCATCTTAAAAACCTGTAGTTTTCTGAATGAGCAGCCCTTCTTATCCTCACTAAAATCCTCACAATCCATCCAATAATCTCTCATATCAATTAAAAGAAATAATCCCTATAGAAGGACGTTTGAAACATCTCTCCCTAAAATTCTCCAAAAATCAATATAACCATGAAAACCTCATCCAAATGTTAAGGGTTGTTTACAATGAGGCACATGGTTGGTTTCACAATTTTTTACAATTTATTCTAATTTCGATTTTTACATCATTATCTAGGAATGCTAGTCAAAATAAATTGTGAAAAATTGTGAAACCAACCAATTGAGGTATTTAATATTAAAAATGTTTCACCATGTGATAAACGAGAAACAAATTCAACAAATCTCATCCAAATGTGTATCCCTTGTAATCCAGCAATCATGACAGATAAGATTCTTTGGATATTAGTAATTACAACGTTTGCAAGACAATTAAATCAATGCTGAAAGACCACAAGTCTGTTTATAAAGATGTTTGTTGTTAAATTATGTTTGACTTTGCCATTAAATAAAAGAATATATAGTCAACATAATGTAAATTATTTTTGCAGTATACAGGGTGACTGACGAAAAACCTTTGGTGCTGTATCTCGCTTATTTTTGATCCGATTTTAATAAATAAAACATCAAATTAAACCATTTTTAAAAGACTTTAATAGGAACTGAACTGTTATTTTTTCTTGCACCCAGTTTTTGACAAAAGACGATCAACATTTTTTTTTAAATTGCACTGTATACAGGGTGAGTTTTTTTCGATGTTCTCTATGGGGATCTCGGAAACTATAAGAGATAGAGAAACGGTTAAATGGGGAAAGAAGTGTAGATTTACGAGACGAATAAAATTCCACTTTCAAAGTTTTCAAAAAAGTCAAGGGTAACTAGATATTTAGAAAAAAGTAAAAAGTGTTAATTTTTTCAAATCAATTTATCTCGGTTATTATAACAGATAGAAAAAAACTGTAAAGGACAAAGTTTTAGATAATTTTATGTAGATTAATAAAAAATAATCAGAAATTTTTTATCGCCATTATTTTCCGAGATATGATGCAAACTTACATTTTTTTAAATGGAAACCATAGTTGGCTATGGCCTTATTCAAAAGGTAATTTTTTTCTCTTTAATCCAATATGACATACGACATAGTTATTTCTAAAAATAAGTGAGTTACAGTCATTTTAAATTTTATTATAAATAAAAAATGGGTAGCCATGAAAAAGATGACAGTAAAACAATTGCAGTTGTTTATAATAATAGCAATATTGTAATTATAAGTTCTACAAAGTTAAATAAAAATGAAAAACCAGCATAAGAATAATAATTTTGTAATTATCAAATGGCCTTCTGTATGTGGTATAAACCCATTTGTCAAGAGGATGATACTTTCTTACAAAAATATTATGAACAGATGAATCGCGATTAACTAATTGTGGTATTTTTAATCGCCACAATGAACATACATGAACTTAAGAGAATCCACGAGAAGTTTCACAGAGAAAACTACAAATTAAATTTGGGTTTAATCCATGGTGTGTTTGGATTAATAATTCTCGGTCCATATATTTTTGAAAGCTCACTAAGTGAAATGATTCCTTTCATTTTCTTCAGTAAACATTTGAAGAGACGCTCGATTGTTTAAATTTATCATTACAAGCAAGATTAAAATGGTTCCAATATGAGGGTGTTCTACCTCATAACATGTTGGCTTTATAAATTATTTAAATGATGCTTTTCCTAACTCATAAGTGGTAAGAAATAAACCAATCCCAGGGCCACCTAGATCTCCCGATCTGCGCGTTTTAGAATTGTTTCTGTGGGGTTATGTAAAAAACAAAGTATATGAAAAATCATATCAATCTGTGGAGGATCATAAACTAGTTGTTATTGAAACATTTAATTCAATTTACATGAGAATAGTCAAAAAGCCATAAATTAAATTTTAAAAAGATATAATTTATGTCATAATAGTATTAATAGTGGACTCTTTGACCATATTTTTTTAATATTAACATTTCTTTCCCATTGATATATTGATAATTACAGAATTACTTTATGCAGTTGTTTCATTTTGGTTTATCTCTGTAAAACTAATAATTACAATATTGCTACTATTATAAACAACTGCAATTGTTTTACTTTTATCTTTTTCATGGCTACCCATTTTTTTTATTTATAATGAAATTTAAAATGACTATAACTCACTCATTTTTAGAAATACCTATGTCGTATGCCATATTGGATTAAAGAGAAAAAAAATATCTTTTGATTGAGATCACAGCCAACTATGGTTTCCATTTAAAAAAATGTAAGTTTGCGTCATATCTCGGAAAATAATGGGGATACAAATTTTCTGATTATTTTTTATTAATCTTCATAAAATTATCTAAAACTTTGTCCTTTACAGTTTTTTTCTATCTGTTATAATAACCGAGATATATTGATTTGAAAAAAATGACACTTTTTACTTTTTTCAAAATATCTAGTTACCCTTGACTTTTTGGAAAACTTTGAAAGTGGAATTTTATTCGTCTCGTAAATCTACACTTCTTTCCCCATTTAACCGTTTCTCTATCTCTTATAGTTTCCGAGATCCCCATAGAGAACATCGAAAAAAACTCACCCTGTATATATTTTTATTGATTCGCAAGGGGATTTTTTTTTCTGAATATAAAATTGTAGACAAATTTATCCACACATCAAACTTAAGTCGAGAAATTGAGAATTAAAAAAATAAATAAAAAGTCAAGTATCCATTGTAAACAATATACAGACCCTATTTTAAATGTCAAAAGTGACAGTGACAGCCATTGATACAATACTGCAACAATTTTTAATTATTTCATAATTAAAATGTAAACACTGTACTAGAATTTTGTGCTTCTACAGAAATCGTTTTTCAGTTTTTGAAATCTTGCAACATTTTTATTATGAAATTATTAAAAATTATTGCAGTATTGTTCCAATGACTGACACTGTCACTTTTGACATTTGAAATAGGCTCTGTATATTGTTTACTATGGGTTCTTGATTTTTTTTTTTAATCCTCAATTTCTCGACTTTGGTTTGATGAATGGATAAAATCGTTTACAAATTTAGATTCAGAAAAAAATCTCCTTGCGGATCGGTACAAAATATATATACAGTGCAATTTGAAAAAAAAGTTGATCGTCTTTTGTCAAAAACTGGATGCAAGAAAAAATATCAGTTCAGCTCATATTAAAGTCTTTTAAAAATCATTTAATTTGATGTTTTATTTATTCAAATCGGATCAAAAATAAGCGAGATACAGCACCAAAGGTTTTTCGTCAGTCACCCTGTATAATTGGCACTTATTATTGCATATTTATTTATATTTCCTGTTTATATTATATATAAAAATTATAAACTATACATTAATAATTACTAAAATTTAGGTTACAGGACTTGCGGGCAGAGTTCACAATGTGTTCTTCCACTCTGGCCCCTTCTTCTGCTTCAGATGACAGAATTCTCAGTCAGCGAAGTATGTTTGCTGTACTAGCAATATTTTGGCCATTGCTGGCATACCTATGCCCATTTTATATGGAGCTATTTTTTGACATATCATTGTCATTTGACACTTCGACCACTAGTTGTATTATGAATATTGTTTGCATTTTAAAAAAGCGGACAATTAATTTAAACAGCAACAGTTCATGCGTGAACCTTGTCCTTGCAAAAATAAAATATCAAAACTTATTAATGAATAAACTGATAATTTACGGAAATCACAAGTTAATATGGTTTAAATGAGATTATATTAAAGCGACCAACTTGCAGTCTGGTGATAAGAATAGGTTGGAGACATTGACTAACATGATTAAAACAATCACTGGTGTTAATTAAAATAATTATATTAAATGTAATTTTACTATCGAACATTTTAAGTACATTTACCGAAATAGAATTGAGTACTAAGATTATACAAAAAGTTAGAATAACCTCTATAAGAAGTTAAAACACTATACAAAAATAGTTAGTGTTTTAACTTCTTATAGAGGTTATTCTAACTTTTTGTATAATCTTGTATTTATTTCAATTCTAGAGTTTTTTTTTAAATATATTTCTTACTATCACTTGGATCAATTTGAATGTTGCAATTAATGCGTATGGCAAATGAAATCTGCCATAGATATAATTTAGATTTATTTACAAGTAATTATAATTCTTTTCGTTCGAAAAATATATTTAGACTTAGATTGTTGTTGAGTTTCTTTGTAAAATTCTATCATTTGTAATTTATGAAATGTGATTTCTTTGCAATTTAAATTTACACTACATAAAATTTTATTGATACATTTTGTTTTAGCTTTTTTTGTTAGTACGTCACTGTCTGGGCTATCGACCATAGGTCTTTCTGCCCTGTCGTTAAAAAAATATATAAAGGGGTAAAAATTTGATGCTAGTTAAGGGAATTGTCCAGATGATGCGAATTAATGAATTCGTGAATTGTGCTTGTAGGTTTACCGTTATATTTTAATGTATATTAAGTTTGTATTCATTATTGGGATTTTCCGTTTGATTATCAATAAATATGTATATAAATTATGTAAAACATTGTACAAATATTTTTATTATTAAAGAGAATGGTTGCGACTGTTACTACGTGGTAATTCATACTTACACTGAATTGAAAAATACAGTATGTTTTAACCGCAAATAATGTGGGCACAGTTATATAAATCTAAACAACACAGTACAACTCGAGTTTCGACGTTTCATCATCATTATCAAGTGATTAAATTTAGATTTTATACTATTTTTATTATAATTACCGCTTTTTAGTGTTTATTAAGAATTACCAAGTAGTTAAGGTCATAACCATCTTTATTCTCTAAGAAACACCTTAAAAGTAAAAGTTTCTAATATTATATATTTAAATAATTAAAAATTATCTCTAACAGTTACGATAGCCATAATCAGTGTTCAAAGGAAATTGCAAATTATTGTATACAATGACAGTGAGAATTTTGTTTTAATTTATGTATTTATGGTGTCGTGCTGCGAACTTAAACAATTTTTCACTATTATGTAAATGACATGTGTTTACATAAAACCTACTCTAATCTACATATATTTATAATCCTGTACAGGCAAATACAAAAGATAAATTTCCTGCAAGTAATATATTAACCACTGGAGACATATTAACATATAAATAATTAATAATTTTCTACAATGACATAAAGGGCTTTAATACATTTTATATTAATAATTATTTTTAATAATAATTATTGTAAATACTGATTTATTTGAAGGCGATCACTTTTCAGTACATCTTAAATATGATGAAACTCAACAACTTTATTTTACCATTGATTGAATTGAATAGTGGTAAACCAAATTTTTCGACTTTCATAATAATTATTGTTCTTAAACTTGTTACAAAAACAATAAGAAAATTTACAGGCAAAATATACACAAATCAACGACTTTAGAATACCACATATAGCAGAAAAGGGATGGAAATCAATAAAAGAAAAAGAACGAGAAATATTAAATGATCAAACGGACCTGTCCAACTCACTATTATTGAACTTATTCTAACACCGGTCCGACCTCACCACCACACACTTAGTATAAACAGTTTTAAATGTAAAATTTTTGTATCATTTCTTCGCCTGAAGAAGACACAGTGTGTTGAAACAATTGTCGCGAATAGCAAAATAAATATTTGAAAGTGTTATCATATTTCATTTACGAAAATTTACCAAAGTGATTATACACAAATCTGTGCACCTTATACATTAATTTAATAATTATTCGAATGTTGATTTGTAATATAATTAATATTTATTTTTAATTATTTGTTCGGTTTATTTTCCCAATGTAATGTTAAACAAGTTGCATATATATGAAACCCAGCACATTTCAATTATTGCATGTGGAATTTAATATAGAATTAATTTTTGGCATACATTCATGAACTGACCTCACTCTTAATAGGTTAATCATCATTAAGGCTCCCTAACACGATTATAAATTCAAAATAGATAAGGTTATTTCTGTTTGTTTAACATTAACGTTATTATTGATAGCACACAAATTCGACCAAATAAATGCACCTGCTAAATAGTTAAAGCATGCAGGTGATATCTAACCATATTTTAATCCAAAATGAGCAACAGGAAAGGTGCAGTGACAAAATCAAAAATCTAGGGTTATGTCACCAGTACCACAATAAATACAACAATTACGCGTCGGTGTACGTTCGGGTTGGCGTCGTTGCAATTAACCGAATTAACATGGGCATTGTTCAATTTTGAAAACCCGAAGGAATTGCCGAGGAAATAAAGTCGTGGCAATGCGAGTGCGTTCGCTCGTCGGCTTGTTAATATGTGTGTACTTACTAAGAATACTGCTAGGAAGGACAGCTTGACGTTAAACACTGCCTTTAACCGGTCCATTCTTTAATTGGGAATTTCCTAAACGTACTTATTATGGAATAACGCGATAAAACTCACGACATAGACACACACGATTGTACACCTGTCATTAAAAACAGCCGAGCGACTGCCCAAGCAGCAGTTACCGGAATTGTCGTTATCTTTCCGTCATCACGAGCCAATAAATTCTTGATCGCGTGCAGCTACGTCTCACTAGATGGCGCAATCGTATTAGTCTGATTCAATTTTTCATAGAGAGACATGTAGCGTAAGAATATTCATAAAGATGGTAAGTTACGTATAGATAGCGTACGCAATATATATTTTTAATATGAATTACATTAAACTTACATTGTACATTTAAATAAGTAAATCAATTTACTTTGTTGGTATCACTAAAAAATAAGGAAGTGATACCAACAAAGTTAATTGTTTTATTTATTTTGAATTATCAAAATGTTTCACAAAGTAAAAGCCTCTGCAATTATTTATATTGTTTAAATATTATATGGAAATAAGGCTTTTTTTTAGTAAAAATCATCTAATACATTAATATTACATGAATAAAAGAATAATAAAATTACATGGTGTTATGCAACTGAACTTACACTATGGTTATTAGATACATTAAGTGATTCTATGGGCGAAATGGTAAATGTATTAATTAATAAATATGCAGCCAAATTAGACACAATTTAAAAATAAAAAGTACGTTAAATGTATTAGCTGCATTTTCTTGGTATATTAATGGCCCTAGCAATAAGGCCTCGTCAATCACTCACTATATTTATTTATCTTCGTAAAAACGTAGATTATTTGAATATTTTTAGTGTGGCTTATCACTAGAGAGCGGATTTCTAGCATTATGCTTATCCATAATATTAATAGCATCGAAAAAATTTCTTAATATCTATACGAATCTTGAAGAATGTGATTACTTAGCGCTAAGTTTTTTTGGGCTTTTTTGCTTATTTTGACTTTTTGTGCTTATTTTGACTTTTTATGCTTATTTTCATGCTTTTTTTAGATTTTGATGCTTATTTGGAGCATTTTCTTAAACATTTAAAAAACATTTAATAATAATTTCACGCTGATATTAAATTAATGTCCTAATATAGAGAATTTTCGTAAAAATCTGTATCCCATCATTTATAGATTATATTTGTATTACATATTTTCTTCGTGTCTTTTGACAACATAATTGTTAAAAGTCTTCATAATATGATACAATAATTATAATGAATTTTATTATTAATAAATATTAGTATAAATTACCAATTTACAATGGATTCGTTTATAAATAAGTAGATATAATAGACCGTCTCATTATTCAGATAATACAGACGAACGCTTCATAGGAATCACACCTATGATATTCCGGATGTAAACGTCGTTAAAAAATAAATAGGGGCCCCAGTAAGTATTAAATGTAAACAAATTTAAGTGATAGCTAATAATCAGGTGTTCTGCAACCGTATCAATTTCCTTCTCTCGGCAAAAGTACCGATGGGACGACTGGCGCATATTTACCGTTTTCGTTAATTTTCATATTCAAACTCGCATTCATAAACTATTGAATTGACATTCCAAAAACTTTGCTTATTTATCAAAAATTACTATATGCGTGAATCGTATTAACCTGGGGAATCACAGATAAATTATATTATATATTCACATGTATATTTAACCCATAATGCAAAAGGTGAAAACCACAATACAAGAATTAATTAGAGGCTATCCAGAATTAATATGTGAAAATTATACATTATTTTGTAAGGCATGTTTAAAAATAGTAAGTTTTATTTTAGTTCCCAACTGCATCCTAACTAGTCAAGACTTGTATGTAAAACATGTTATAACAACACTACGTCAAGAACGTTTGAAAAAGTTCAAAGCTGAACTAACAAAACAGCACAATTTCACAATCTTTAGCATCATCTTCAATTAAATTCACATTTGTGCAAAATACTTTTACATTCTAATATCCCTTTAAGAAAATTACAAAATAATGCATTTAAATCTTTCTTGGGAAAATATTGTAAAATACGCATTCCCGAGAAAAAATTATGTAGCTCTTAGATACTATGAAACCATACAAAATATTAAAGAAATTATTAACAATAATTATATGTGGTTTGGTGTGGATGAAACCACAGACTTGTTTAATTTAATAATATGAGTTTAACATGAAGACATCCGACCAACAGTATTTTGATATATACAAAAGAATTGAAGAAAATAAAATGGACTGACAAGCTTATTTTTGCCGTAGACAATACCAAGTTACAAAATTTTACTAATAATGCATTTTGTGCATTGTACAAGTTTAGCACATGAATAGAAACGAATTTCTGAAACTATAAGAATGAAATTTCCATTTGTAGATTTAATTAAATATGGAAAAATAGTTCTTATATTCTTCTGTGAGTACAATTATTCAAGAAGTCATTATCTGATATCTCACTGCCCCATAAACCAGTGCTAACAAAATGGGGAATTTGGCTATATGCTACAATGTACTATGCGAACAATTTTGAAGAATTTAATAAGGTTATATACAACTTTCCCGAAACGACAAGCAAATCAGTTAAAGACTGTTAAACAGTTCTTAAGAAACAAGAGCTTCCTTCAAAACAATTGAGTTACATAAAATCGCGTTTAAATTTTGTGAGCAACACAATCAAATCTTTATAAAAGCAGATTCATTTTAGAAAATACCTCCATGCATTGGCCAAGAAATCAAAATAATATCGAAAGAAGTATTCGTTGAAAATGAAGGATTTTTAATATTAAATAAATTAAACTTGATTTTGAATGGCAATTTTCAAATGGATCCAGCTATAATTTAAAATAAAGAGAAGCTTTTCTACTTTCAAAAATTTATTGAGCGTCAGAAGTAATAATTTTTACAATTAAACCCTTAGAACAACATTTAATGATCTACTGTTTTTATGAATAGATTTTAGTTATTTTGAAATATCGTATACAAAATTACAATTTAATTTTTAAATACTTACATGATATTATATATTGCGTAAAGAAAGTATGTTTATTTTAGTTTTAAGCCAAATTTCTTTGTAAAATATGTTGATAAACGTGTAACATATCAAGAAAATATAGTTTTCTTTAGTGCTTTTTTCGTGTTTTTATGCTTTTTTTTCCTGTTTTTATGCTTTTTTTCTCTAAATTTTGTGCCTTTTAATGCTTTTTTAGTGCTTTTTTCGTGTTTTTATGCTTTTTTCCTGTTTTTATGCTTTTTTAATGCTTTTTTTCTCTAAATTTTGTGCCTTTTTAAGTGCTTTTTTTCACATTTTTTAAGCTTTTTTATCCGCTCTCTACTTATCACGTAATAACGGTCGCAACAAACACTATAATGAAAAAACAAATTGAAATTGAAAAAAACATGTCTGCAAATTTGTAAAAACAGAAAAAGGATGCTGCAATTTACGAGATAATTAAACAAGAAATGCAAGGAAAACCTAGGAATTAGAAGGAGGAATTAATAAAGACTTTGTAATATACTCAAAAAAACTAGGATCCTAGAATAAAATTCTAGAAATTTAGAAAAAAAAATGGAAGTAAAATTATTGGAAAGAAATTCATATCATTTGGAGAGGAGATTGCCAAAAAATCTAGAATCTTACAAAAACTTCAATAAAAGAGAGATTAATGGAAGATTCCAACATTTAAAACAAAAATTCCACATTTTAGTTTCATGTTGGAGGCGGAACATTATCAATCACCTAAAGGGAATGGAAAGGTTTAGATATTTGGAGAAAAAAACTTGCTCTAAAATTTTGACAAAATAAAGCAAGAAATGTGTGCAAAACCCTAGAAAATTCTGAGAAAATTGTTGATTTCAGAACCCTTAAAAAATTCTCCAAATATAGATTGCCGAAAGTAAAAATTAGAAATACAGGAAAAATATAGAATTAGTTGGAAAAAATATTAAAGGTTTTTAACAAAATACTACCGCCCAATTAGTCTAACGTCATTTCTTCTGAAAACGTTAGAGAAATTGTGCGAAAGACTAATTCGCGAGACGGCTTTGATTACGAATCCGATCCACGCTAACCAACATGCATACACTCAGGGGAAATCAACGGAGTCGGCTCTGCACACTGTTGTAGACCGAATCGAAAGATCTCTGGACAACAAAATGTCCACCTTGGGCGTGTTCATTGATATAGAAGGTGCTTTTGATAAAACGACCTTCAGAAAAATGGAAACTGCTCTCTCCACGCATGGTGTGAACCTCACAGTTAGTGGATGGATCAAAAGCATGCTGGAGAATAGGGCAGTCACAGTAAATGTAGAAAATACCACTGTCAGAAAGATCGTTGCTAAAGGCTGCCCACAGGGTGGAGTACTCTCACCACTCCTGTGGAACATAGTTGTTGACAGCCTACTGCGGCGACTTAACGACAATGGCTTCCACACCATAGGATATGCAGATGACATAACCATCCTGCTAACAGGCAGATTTGAGACGGTGCTATGCAGCTTGATGCAGCAAGCCCTCAAAATAATCGAATACTGGTGTAACGACCAGTCTCTGACCATAAACCCGTCAAAGACTGAAATGGTCCTCTTCACAAAGAAAAGGAAACTAGGTAAGCTAAAGCTCCCTATGCTCCTCAACACCCAGTTGACATTGTCGTCAGAAGTCAAGTACCTGGGAGTGATCCTCGACGGCAAGCTGACGTGGGAACCACATCTCAAAATGAAATGTAAAAAAGCATGCGTCTCCCTCTGGCAATGCCGGAGGGCTGTGGGGCAGACATGGGGGCTATCTCCCAAGATAGCACTTTGGCTGTACACAGCGGTAGTAAGACCAATGCTAATCTATGGAGCACTGGTTTGGTGGCCCAGAGCCAGACAGAAAACCTCAGCAAAGCAGCTTTTTCAGTTACAAAGGATAGCATGCCTCAGCACGACCGGAGCAATGCGAACAACACCCACTGCAGCAATGGAAGCAATGCTCTGCCTTCCACCTCTCGACTTATACGTAGAGGAGATGGCCACGGCGGCAGCACTGCGCCTAAACTCAGTTGGACTCTGGTACAAAGGAGGCAGGGCTGGCAGACACTGTCACCTTTTAGAGGAGGCTGTCAAAAAGACACCCCTCCTTGGAAGGAAGACAGACAATTTGACACCCTGCTACGTCTTCAATAGACCCTATAATGTATCGATAAAAAGAGGAACCGGGAGTGCAGAGGGTGGGGAAACCCTCCGAATTTACACCGATGGTTCTAAAACCAAAAGAGGATCCGGGGCGGGAATTTACTCGCAACAAATAGACCTCTCATTAGCTATACCCCTAGAGAAGCACACAACTACTCTGCAAGCAGAGATCGTTGGCATTATCCAAGGGGCGATAGAAATCCTACACCGAGACATCCGTGATAGGAACATCCAAATCCTTACAGACAGTAGGGCAGCAATACTAGCAGTGAGTAGTCACAAGATCACCTCAACACTAGTAAAAGAATGTCACAACACCCTTAAACAAGCAGCACAATCAAACAGTATTGAGCTGCGCTGGGTCAAGGGACACAATAATGAAGAAGGCAACAGCAAGGCAGACGAGTTGGCGCGAGCTGGATCGGTTCTCAGTGATACCACGGACGGGCCCCCGATCGCGCCAACACCGAAATGCCTCACTGATATCCTCAAACAGAATACTCTCAAGATGCTAAAACAACGTTGGGACAACATTTCAGGCTGCAGACAGGCCAAGGAAACAATACGCTCACCCAATCTGAAAACAGCTGAATATTATTTGCGACTAGCCCGGGGGAATCTGCGTCTTATCACAGGTATCCTTACGGGTCACTGTCAGCTAAGGAAACACTTGTTTACTATGGGACTGGTGGAAACCCCCATATGTAGAGCATGTGAAGAAGAGGACGAGACAGTGGAACATGTGTTAACCACCTGCCCGGCTCTCGCCCACCTCAGAGAGTCCATGCTAGGGGAGCTCTGGCCGAACATGGCCAACATAAGGGATAACCCTCCAAGCGTTGTGCTGTCCTTTGCTCGCCACCTTGGGTGGCTAAATGAGTGATAGAACAACGCAGGGCTGTCCCAGTCAAGGGGGCACAATGGGCCTAGTGAGGCCTAAGTGCTCTGGTCAATGATTTGATCACCCTTGGCAAACTCAATCCAGATCCAGATAACAAAATACTATAAAATCCAGAATCCAAGAAAGAAATTCTCAAAATTTAAAATTGCAAGAGGAATCTTTTTGAAATTTTAGAAATCTATAGGATAAAATTCTTGGAAAAATCTTGGTTGTTCTCAAAAGATTAAGTAATAGGTAAAATTGAAAACTTCAAGAAATTTTATAAAATTTATGCTAAAGTAAAATAAGAAATACAGAAAAAAGTAGAAATTATTAATAAATATATAAAAGATACTGAAAATTCTAGAATCCTTGAACAAAATTTCAAAAATTTAAAAGAGAACATCTTTGAAAATTCTGAAAAATATAAGAGAAATTACATTTTTCCAATTTAGAATAGATTGCTAGGTAATTCTAGAATTTTCGCAACAAAAAAACTCATTAAAAATTGCTGAAGATTCGTGAAGTCAATTCATACAATTTGAAAAAGGATTTTCTGAAATATTTACTAAAATTACAAATAAAAATTGTGAAAAAAATTGATAAAGTATAACAAACAATCCAGAAACTTCTAGAAAAATAGTAATAAATCAGTAAGAAGGATTAAAACATTCTAGAATTTCTTGAACAAAATTATTACAATTTAAAAGAGAAATTCTTAGAATATTTATAAGACAAATTGTAAGAAAATTCTAGAAATCTGTAGGAATAAATTTTGGAAATTCTTGTAGTTTTAAATGAAGATTGCTGAAAAATTAACCGAAATTTCTTGTTGATTCACATTAGATAAAGCAATGAATGAAATTCTGACTAAATAAAATGGTGTGAACCATCAAAAATTTCCAAAAAATAATCCTTGAAAAAATGTTTCGAAATTCGGAAAAGAAATTTTCTGAAAAATGGAAAAGATGTCGAAAATTTATGATAAAATAGAACAATAATACAGAAAGAAACTAGGAATCAGGAGGAAAAAAGAATGACGAATTTGTACAAAATACTGAAAAAATCTAGAATGTTACAATAAAATTCTCCATATTTAGAAAAAAATTTCTTTGAAAATTATCGAAACAATTTGGAAGATGGGTAGAAAATTCTAGAAAAATTAAATTAATCTATAAGAGAGATTTCTTTAACAATTTAACAAATTAAAATAAAAAATATTAATTACAAACACAGGTTCTAGAAATCTAGAAATTTTTGTTTTAATTCTTGTAAAATAAAATAGAATATATTGTAAAATATTCGTAAAACGAAAAAAAAATAGCTGAAAAGTCGTAAACCCTAGTAGAAAATCCTCTCAATTTGAAGACTAATTTTCTGAATAATTTCTATAAAATAAAACAAAATATAACAGAAAATTCTAGAAACCTCGATGAAAAAATAATGTTAAATTTATTAGAGTAAGTAAAACTAGAAACCCAAAAAAAATTCTCACAATTTAGAAATTTTTCTTTAAAAATTCTTAAAATCTGGGAATTTTCAAGAATCTAAAAGAAAAATTGTAAGAAAGTTATAGAAATCTGTAGGAAAACTTGTTAGAAATTTTTAGAATTCTGTAAGAAAATTCTCACAATTTAAAGATTACTGAAAATTTTAAAAATATAAATTAAACTGAAATCACATTGGATAGACATTTGGAAGAAAGCTTGCTCAAAAAGTATGACGAAATAAAACAATAAATAGTTTATTTAAAAGACAAATAAAAACTATAAAATACTATATAAGATACATTAAAAATAAAACATAAATAAATGTAAAAAGATATCTTAAGAATTAATAAAACATTAAATAATTTAAAACAATATTTACAAAAAATGGTTATACAGGGTGACTGACGAAAAACCTTTGGTGCTGTATCTCGCTTATTTTTTATCCGATTTTAATAAATAAAACATCAAATTAAACCATTTTTAAAAGACTTTAATAGGATCTGAACTGTTATTTTTTCTCGCACCCAGTTTTTGACAAAATACGATCAACATTTTTTTTTTAAATTGCACTGTATATATATTTTTGTTGATTCGCAAGGAGATTTCTTTTTCTGAATATAAAATTGTAGACAAATTTATCCATACATCAAACTTAAGTCGAGAAATTGAGGATTAAAAAAATAAATAAAAAGTCAAGTATCCATTGTAAACAATATACAGACCCTATTTTAAATGTCAAAAGTGACAGTGACAGCCATTGATACAATACTGCAACGATTTTTAATTATTTCATAATTAAAATGTTGCAATATTTCAAACACTGTACTAGAATTTTGTGCTTCTACAGAAATCGTTTTTCAGTTTTTGAAATCTTGCAACATTTTTATTATGAAATTATTAAAAATCATTGCAGTATTGTACCAATGACTGACACTGTCACTTTTGACATTTGGAATAGGCTCTGTATATTGTTTACTATGGGTATTTGATTTTTAATTTTTTTTTAATCCTCAATTTCTCGACTTTGGTTTGATGAATGGATAAAATCGTTTACAAATTTAGATTCAGAAAAAAATCTCCTTGCGGATCAGTATAAAATATAGGTATATACAGTGCAATTTGAAAAAAAAAGTTGATCGTCTTTTGTCAAAAACTGGATGCAAGAAAAAATTTCAGTACAGTTCATATTAAAGTCTTTTAAAAATCATTTAATTTGATGTTTTATTTATTCAAATCGGATCAAAAATAAGCGAGATACAGCACCAAAGGTTTTTCGTCAGTCACCCTGTATTTATTTCCACTCAATTACTATATTACATCAGAGTATTCTAAAAATTCATTAATGCCATACGGCACCTTGTTTATGAGATATTCTTTAATTTTCTTTTTAAATAAATGGTGTAAAATTTGATGCTTTAGCGTTGTTATACTTGTAAGGTAACTATTTGTAACGACTGGAATCTTGTGTTGTTGTCGAATAAAATATAAACTCTTTCTAACATGAACATAAAGATATCAGATTCTGTAAAACAGATACATTCACCAGCAGTATGTTTAAGGTTGTTATAAAAATTTTAAGAAATAATAGAAAATATGTCATAAAACGACGAAATATAATTATCTACTTTAATTCATTTTAATATATAAAATGCAGCGTTTTTTCATTTAAATGCATTATTTTCTTCAGTTAAGAACAAAATTTTAGAGCGGATTTTTGATCATAATCATAATCATAATCATTTATTATTCCAGAAAGACTGAGTAAATACATTCATGGGGGAGTCATTTATAATTGAGTTGTACAATTTGATATATTAAATAAAAGTACTATAGTATTGCATGAAATTGTAAAAATATAAAATAATCTAAAATTTATATAAATTGGCAGATAATATTTGCAAGAAAGGCCTATATAACTTGTTTAATACAGGTTCTGATCTGTTTATAAACTAATTATATATTTTTTAATGACAATTATAGTAAATTATATCGATTATATTCTGTTGAACTTATTTTCATCATATTAAATCGCGCATTCTTTATGGTGGATGCGCCGGGAATTTAAAATTTCGTGTGTAGAAAAAAATCAACAGTCTTTTTTGATTATATTAATGTAAATTACTACGGTAAAATAAACTATTCTGGTCTATTTAAATATATATTATCCTCTCGATTGTAAGGAATTTTAAGTTTATATAAACAAGGCTCGTTACACATAATATATCATATACATACAAATGAAATTTAAATAACTCAATTCTAGTATGAATATATAATTAATACTGGTTATGACGCGTAAATTATTCTATTTGCTTTGATTATTTCATTTCTAAAACAATTGACGCAAATTTAACAAACGCACGGCAATGCGAAATGACGAAATTGAAATGAATTATTTATTTCGAACATTATTTAGTCATATAATCAACTGCAATTGAAGTGGTTTCATTCTGTAACATGTAAATAACATTTTGAAAATAAATATTATTATTTAGGCTGAAAGACCACGGGTCGATAGCCACTGATTAGAAGAAATCTTAAGTCTGCCACTTCACTGTAAATACATGCATACATATATAGTTTATATCGTAATAATTACTTTTAATAATACAGACGTTTTCTCTCTATTATTATTATATTATTATTACTTCTTTACATAACTGCTTTATAAATATGAGCATTTATCGTAACGTGTGACGAGTTTTTGTTTCCCAGCTTCATATTTCTTCGCCGTAAGTGTATTCAAATACATAGTCTGACTTTTCTACTGAAAAGTTCCTGAGTTTTGTAAACAGATAGCAATTCAACATTATTAACATTCACATAAACAGCACAATCAATACAAACTATATATAACTTTGAATAGAGATAGCTGAAAAGCAATAATTAATAATATTAATGGTGCTTATTATTTTTTTATATTACAACATATTATTTACCCTGATTCCATTTGAGCGCCAATAGTAAAAGTTCGATATTTTTATTATTTATACGAAGAGGGTTATTTCCGTCCTTTTGTATCCTTCCATACCCGACATAAATTTAGAAAATCCCATTCGTATCCTGTACCAGACCAGACGGATATCATTTTTTTGTTGCTCAGATTTCTTTCAGTTTCGTTTGAAATATCTAGTAAATTTATCAATGTCTGTGTTTGATATACAACTATATCCGGCAATTAATAATAATAAAATAAATTATGGTAACTTAAGATAATAATAATTACTATAATAACATAAGTACACATACATATCTGTATTATATCCTATCTTAAATAATTAGTTTATATCATATTAATAGGGACATGAATAATGAAGATATTTATTTATTTATTCGATTATTTCATTTACAGGCCTAAGACTAATTACAAGAGAAAAGTACAAATGAGATTTAAAAAAGTGTATATATATAAGTGTTGCCTTATAACCTTCTATATATTGTTTAAATATTAATTTAATTTTTATTCTCTATTAACTTCATTATTCCTGCTAACATATTTAAGTAAATATATACATTAAACAATATAAAAATTTTGGCCGCAGGAATCAAGATTAATCATTTCCTCTTCTTTTATCTTATGTGATAAGTATAAGTATAATATAATATAGTATATAATACTAGAAATAGCTGTATTTAGTGTATTTAATGTATACTTATTTATTTGTTACATTTTAATATTGTTCTCATTCTTTTACTTTGAAGTATTTGCAACCCCCAAAAGTTTTTACTATTAGTTAGGTATAGAGTTGTTCCAGAAAAAGTAAGGATGTGGTGATGTTATTTTATTAAATTGTGTGCAACGAGCATAATTGTTATTCCTTAATCTTAATTCAATAAATTAATAAAGTATATTTTAATTAACTGATTGAGGTTCTAGGCACTTATTTCGTGAAACATTTTAATTAGATGAAAAATAAAAATATACTTTTACTTATTTAAAATTACAATGTTCACATTGTGATATTAAGTAAGTAAAAGTATTTTTTATTTTTTTTATTTTTCATCTATATTTTAATTCTTTAATGATTATAAAATACTCATGGAATAAATTTCAATTGTTATTGTGTTCACCCGGCGCATCCACCATTAAGCACACGGTGTTTAAGATATTCGAAATAAATTTATTATCTCCTTATCATTGATATTACCATATTATCTAAATAATGCAATTATATGGCAATTAATTGCAAGAAAAAACGGCGAATGATGTTAGAATGCTGTACAAGTTTTATCTTAGTTTCAGTTTGCAAAAAATTAATGAATTGAAATTATAGTTTTCTCACCCTTTAAATAGTAATATAATAGTATTTCTAAGGGATTATCTAATTGGAAACTCTCTTTTTAATTTTTTTAAATTATTCATTGATCCATTAATTCATTAATTTTTTCACTTTATTCTTCTGTTATATAAGCTTTATAACAATTTAAGATATACATTAATATTTTTTTATTTTGAAGACATCTACTTCGTTATACATGTTGAGTAATAATTAAAACACTTTGAACTTTGTATTTGTTTGTATAACACTATATTTCTTTTTCGTATACGAAAAAAAAGATATACATTAATAATTATTCTCAAAGACTCATCTAAGTCTTCTAATTAAAGATCTGTATAATGTATAAATTAGTTTATAAGCAGGAATTATCTGATAAGAAAACAAGAAATATTGAGGACTATAACAATGTGAAAACAATGTTATAGTCCATCAGTAAAACTTTGAAGATAAATTCAGTGATACGGTTAGGTCGCAAAGGCACTAATAGAAATAATTTAAAAAAAATATTTAATGATTTATCCTACGTCGTAAAAATTATTAAAAACAGGAAAAAATTGCCACTTTAAATTAAAGTACATTCAGATAGAAAACCCTTACAAAGAGGAGGATTTAAGGAAATTTTGCAATCTCTCAAGAGGAGGCAGGAAAATAGCCAGACAAATTTGACTATAAAATATATAAACTTTCAACCTAAAATTGTAAAGACAGGACAACTAAAGACATCCTAACAGTCCTTATTAATTAATTATAAATTAAATTGATCCTACCAAAATACAAAAAGGCTGAAGAACAAATTACAAGGCTTTCATAATAAAATTGCTTGCAACGGCTACGACATAATATTTTTAACGAAGACATGTTTAGATGGTTCCTTTAATGACAACGAAATTATGTCATAAAATTAAAATATATTTCGACACGATATTTCATAACGAATCTAGGATGGTGTACTAATAGGAGTAAGAAATACATTTATTTCCAAAAGACTTAATCTAAGTTTGAATAATTCAATATCTGTCGAGGTATTAGCCATAGAAGTAGTTGTTTCAATAAGTGATTTATTTGCTGTTTTACTAAGACTCACTTTTGTGGATTTACGAAATGTGTTCGTTTTTTTGCTGTAGAATTTATCAGCGAAATATCTAGGGTCATTTTACCATGTATTTATAATCTTAATTCTGCTATATACGAGCAGGTGTTTGATACATTGTCAAATAAAATTAAAACATCAAATCCCATCATTATAATTGGAGGTATCAGCATCCCAGAATACATTCAACATAATGCTGCATCCTCTATGATGATATTAGTAATAAAAACGGTGTAATTGATTAAACTGATGGATTTCCTAACTCAATGTATTTTAATGATAGAGTGAGTAATAATGGCAATTACTGTGTCAATTTATTTGCTGATTACTTTTCCGAGGTGTACGTGGATACTCCCATCACTGATATGTCTAATCTTGGAGTTAATTCTGTGGATTTGAAATATTTAAAGTAAGTAGGTAAGATATTTTCAAAGCCATTTATAATTTAAACGATTTTTGTAAAACTGGATATGATGGATTATAGTAATAGTAATAGTAATTTATTTGCCCAACAGAAACCAATTACAGGACAAAAAATATAAATGTAAAATAATTCGTGACAAACATAAATTAACACATTTTAAATACAGTAAATAAATCAATAATTCTTAAGACTAACATATAATACAATATTTAATTAAATACAAAACTAAAAATGTTAGAACTAAATTGTAAAATTACGGATGAATTGTTTGCTTTCTTTATAATTACTAAACACATCACAATTGGAATTTGTTAAGATCATATTAGCATTTTTTAGCATATAATGTATGGGAGCATTATGCATTGTAGTTGAGTGATGATTTGTGTTATAAAACGATGAGTGGAAGCGAGAGTTGTGAGTTGGAACACAAAATTTATTTTTGACAAAATATATGGGAAATCAATTTCGTTATGTATTATTTTTAAAATATATAAAGTGCTGTTATGTATACTTCTAGTTTCAAGACTACTCTTCATTGAGAGTAGCTTGCTAGGTTCCATGTTTCTAAGAGGATATGTAGCCATTTTAAGTTTATAAATATATTTTAAGAAACTTTTTTGTACATTTTTATGGCACTCATAATACATGTGACGTAAAATTGAGTTTGGAATCAAACGTTATACCCAGGTCTTTTATTTCGTAAGTCCTTTCTAGCACTGTGTCATTGATGTAATAGTCGTTGATTAAATAGTTCAGTTTGCGTGTGTAAGACACAATTTTGCACTTACTTTCATTAAGTTTTAGACAATTTAACGAACACCACATCTGAATACGGTCAAGGTTTTGCTGAAGTTCGGCTACACCATTTTGACATTTGATTGTATTGAAAATTTTTGGATCATCTGCATATGCAAGCATATATAAGTTATTGATTCTAGTAGGTCATTTATGTACATTACAAACAACAATGGGCCTAAATTCGAACCTTGGGGAACCCCAGAGGAGACATGAATTATATGAGATTTGAAGCCATTATATGTAACATATTGATACCTGTAAAGTAAGTATGATTGAAAGAATGCAATAACATTATTTGAAAGTCCAAAAGCACATAATTTCGCTAAGAGTACACTGTATGACTGATAGAATCATATGCCTTTGAGAAATCCAAACAGGCAACATCTACTTGATTATGGGAATCAATAGCTTCACTAATAAATTGAGTAATATGCACTAGATTTCATACAGTTGATCTTTGGTACATAAATCCATGTTGAGTTTCCGAAATATAAGTCCTTATGTTTCTATAGATATTAGAGTAAATAAGCTGCTCAAAGACTTTAGCAAAGTTGTTTAATATTGTAACAGCTCAGTTGTTCTATCTCCGCTTTTATGGATAGGACAAACTTTACCACTTTTCCAAATATTGGGAAATAACGCCGTATTTAAAGACAGATTATATACATGTGCACAATTCCTAATAAAATAACTTGGAAGTTGATCCTCACCAGCTGTTTTAGAATTTTTCAATTTTTTTAATACCTCATCCTCCGCTAGGTCTGATATTTGTATTTGAGGACGGCTCACAAACGTATTATTAAAGTTAAAATTAAAATGTTTTTTTTTTCTTATATGTTTCTGAGACAAAAATAGCAAATTCATCAACAATACATTGTGGATCCTGTGTAATCGCATTTCCAACTTCAATCGTATTAGGTATCCTGGATGACCCCTTTTTTGAATGTATGCAGTTAAATAATTATTTTGGATTTGCACGGATTCGTTCCTACAACTTACTCAAATAAATATTATATCGAGTTTTTATATTTATTTTAATTAGATGTCGCAGCCGTTTAAATTATGTCAGTATTATGTGAAAATGTGCATATATTCGCTGTGTTATCCATTGTATATATTATTTTTAAAATCTATAAACACTGGAAGCATAGTTTCATTGGTCCATATTTTTAGATTGGCTCGAAAGAAGATGTTAAGAACTACCGTGGTGTTTGGCTGCAATCTGAAATACCAAAATTGTTTAATAATTTGATTGCTGAGCAACTTATATGGCCAAGCAAATCTTTAATTTGTGACGAACAGTATGGGTTTATTGAGGGTAAGTCTACTGTGATTAATTTATTGTGTTTTCAATCTTATATCTTAAATGCCTTGGAAAGTGGTTGCCAAGTCGATGCAATATGCACAGACCTTCGGTCGTGTAAACTACTGTAACTTAATTACTAAACTTTGTCGTCTTGGGTTTGGGCCAGCTGTTACGAACTGACATCACAGCTATTTGAGCACAATATGTAAAAATTAACAACTTCATTTCTAAAGTATTATCTGGGATGCCTCAAGTGTCACACTGTGGCTCTATCCTGTTTTTGTTATTTGTTAATGACATAACAACTTATATTTCACACTACAAAATTTTATTACTTGCCGATGATTTGAAATTATTTCGTAAGGTATTTAGTCTATCAGATCAATTATTAATTGAAGAAGATCTTTGTAGTTTATGTAAGTGGTGTGATGGCAATAATTTATTCATGAAGTTTTGCCTCCTAATTATTTTGTGAATGGTCATGAACTATCGCAAGTAAATTGTGTTCGTGATCTTGGAGTCATTTTGGATTGCCAACTCACATTTATCAAGCATATCGATACTTTATGTCGTAAATCATTAGAAATGTTAAGATTTATTAATAGATTTGAAAAAGATTTCTCATTGGACATTTTAACAATTTTATACTGCTCATTAGTGAGGTCCCAACTCGAGTACGATTCTAGAATTTGATTTCCATACTATGAAAATTCCATCAAGGAAATTAGGCGAATTCAAAATAAGTTTTTAATGTATATGTTTTGATTTGATTGCTGAATTAAAACACTTGATATGGTTTCACTTGTTATTTATTTTACTCCGACTAGTTTCGAAAAATAAATAACAAGTGAAATCATACCAAGTGTTTTAATTCAAGAATCAAATTAATACGAAAATGTTTCACCACGGGTTAAGTAAGAACCTAATTCATCGTATATTTTTTGGGTAAAATCCTCGACTAGGTCGATTTTGTTTTATAAAAATTCACTGAATTTGTTCTATACTTCAAAACATGGTATGTATCCTGACAGTAGGTCATACATTCTACTCTCAGGATACATACCATGTTTTGAGTAAAATAAAGTTTTCAATAGCTTTTTCTTTTACTTATCTATTTTAGTTTTAGTAAAACTTATTCATAACTTTGTAGACGACACGCCAACTATTCATTGCAATTTGAAGTTCCTAAACCGTCGATGAGAAATTATCGGACATTTGGTTTCTGCTTGCCTAATTCATGTCATCATACAAATGCTCCATTAATTAAAATGTGTCAATTATATAATGGTATTGTGAACTTCTGTGCTAGTGAAATTTAGTCAAATTACAATAAACCGAAATTAGATGCATAATATATTGTTGATATTGATATAATTGCTGTTGCTTTGGATCAATAATTTCCGGCAAAAGATATTCGATTGTTACCAATATTAATTTTTAAAATGATAAATTTCAAAAACTTAAAATCTTCATCCTTCCTATAAAAAATAAATTTTAACAGCTAAAATTCCGAAGTAACATTACAATATTTTTTAGCCAAATAAAACGATAATTAAGAACAAAGTTTATAATCAGAACTCTTTTAAGAAATGTATATCGAGATTTTTTGATACTAGTTTACCAACTATACCTATATACCTATATTGAACATGGCAATCGCTAAATAAGCTAGTTTAGGGCACTGAATTGAAGTTATTAAGAAATTAAATATGATTTTAAATCTATGGTATTCTCTATCACAGTTATCGTTCAGTTTATAAAAAGAGAATAGAAATAAAACAGCCTTCACACTTTCCTATTAATTATATCAAATTAATTGATTTAAACGTAAAATAGTAATATAATTTGGTATAATTGAATGTAAATTTTATTTCAATAATATTTTATACATTACATAAATTTTTGTTCTCATTGTTGATACTTACAGATATTATTTTGAAAATTTAGTGTATTTGAAAATAATCTTGAACGTAATAATACATGAATGTTAGTATAGCCACTATAATCATTTCCGATATAACAATTGGAGCGTCATTCTTCGCCATTTCCGTGTCCACGATATCAATCTTGGTCTTGTCGAAAAATCCTCCTTGTAGAAGCCATTGCGGATTGCCGGCGTACACCCACGTTGCAGTAACAATTGTTATAAATGCCAACGCTCTCAGCATTTTTATTTTTTATGTTTTGATACTAGGTGATTTAAAAGTAATGGAATTAATATGACTCACGTTTAATTCATCACGATGATAAATTAAAATGTAATTTGATTGTATTTTGGTAGTTTAACCTTTAATGTTTGTCAATGTCAGATGTGTCAATAAATTTTACTAGATTTTTATAAAAATAATTGTATATATAATCTTAAGTTTTCATTAGCATTGTTATTTCTGCTACCATATCTAAATAAGTATATACAAAAAAAAAAACTAAAAAACTTGGCCGAAGAAATCACAGGCGAAGTTTACTGCTTCTTAACGGTCTTCCACAGACAAGTGATTGTATATTATTGATTTTTGCGGTTTCTACTTCGTTATACATGTTGAGTATAAATAACTTTGCAACTTTATTTGTATAATACTATATAAAATAGTGTTCTACAAACAACTTACAAAGTGATTATATGTTTGTTGCTTTTGGAGTCATTTCTGATTAGTAATTCGGCAAATGTGCTATATTTTGGTTCTTTTTCATGGTAAATTAGTGTGTATCTAGTTATTTTTTCTCCTCATAATTATACAGTTTGTTAAGGTCTTTGCTAACTCAAGATGAAAAATATCATTCATTTATTAGTAATAATTTTGTAATCACTCTTTTTAATACAAAAATAAACTTGGGAACTAAAATTTAAATGGCTATACTTAGAAAAATATGATTTTCTGAAAAATATTTGTAATTTATAGTTTACTTGCTTTACTGGGTATATTATTAGAATACGTAAACTTGATTACTTGATTACTTGATTAAAAATGATCTATTGTCACCTTTTATAAGAAATTTAAATATTAGAGACTTGTAAGAAGATTTTCGACCTTCCTAAGATGTCCAGACCAAATATAGATCTATAGCCAAAAACATTGGCTCCGAAAAATCTTGTCAACCTTGCTGCTGTACAGAATATTATATTTATATTTCTATCGATTATGTCTTACACTATCACCTCTGGCACCTATATAGACGTATCCTCTGCTTTGGGAAATGAAAGTAGATGAACATCTTGGAGAGCATGACCATTTTATTCTCGAGAAGGATATTCATATCGTATTTGTGAAGGAAGCTTATTCCAGTGCGTGTTCAAAGCCTAAAACTTAAGTTACTTGCAGGGTATTAACACCGACCAACATCATTGTGGTACAGCCATTTTCATTAAGGGTTAGATCAATTCTACCTTTTGTGCCAGTACAAGTGGCTGGTAGGAGTGGAGGAAAAACGAACAGGAAAACCCCTTAAAAGATGTGAGTTGGATACACACCAGAAATTTTCAATGCTTTGGTGCAAAAGTTTCTGTACTAAATAAAAGAAACAAGAAAAAGTTTTCACTAAGAGCAGAAGAAAGCATTTTTGTTGGGTATTTAGAAAATACCAAAGTCTACAGGATTTTGGTAGAAAGTCAAAATAAAATATTCATTAGTAGAGATGTGAAATTATTGAAAATAATGTTCTTTGATAAAAAAAAGAAGAAAATAAAGATACTTACCCATTAATTGCACTCACCCTCAAACCTTCTCATGAACAAAACTCTGATGAATATGAAGAACTTTTTGAAAATAAAGAATCATCTGAAAGAGAACATGCAGAATGAGAAGACACCCTAACATGAGCAGAAAATAAAAATCTGGACCAACCTCAAAAAGAAAAGAGACCTGAAAGAGAAAAAAAGCCAATATGGACAAAACTACTATTTAGAAGATGACTTAGAAGAAAGTGTGATATCCATATATACAAATAATCCTGGTGAAGAAAATGAAAATAATTAAATTTGGCACACTGCAATAAAAGCTGAAATAAACGCATATATCAAAAATAAAACTTAAAAAAAATAAAAAAAGAGCAAAGATCATAATGATGGTTGCGACCATTACTACGTGGTAATCCATAATTAACACTGAATGAAACATAGTAAGTGTTTCATTAAATATTCAAAGAACAAAGATATGAATATCATAGGCTACAAAATGGTACTAAAAAGAAAAATAGGATCAAACAACATTGAAACAAAAAAGGCAAGAGATTTTAACCAAAAAGCTGGAGTTGATTATAATGAAATATTTGCACCAATAGTAAAATTATATTCTATTAGATCTCAAATAGCAAAGTCAGTAGAGAAAGGATTAAAGCATCAAGGTGCCAACTTGTTTGGAAAAATATGTAACCGAGATTATGGTAGAAGGTGCTGAAGATAACCTAACCATCTTTAATAGAGCAAAATCAATGTTATGTTTATTGTTATCTACCATGTATTTCAATTTATACAGATCTATGTCGCAAGGATTTTCTGTTTTAGATAACTTTAGCTTATCTATACATAATGTTTAATAACTTTAATCATTACAAAGAACAGATGGTAAACGAAAACAAAATTTAATTCCTTTTACGAATAGTTTCAATCATTCGAGGTTACTTTAAATATATATTTTTCTTTGCATTACAGCTAGAGGGCAAATACAAATTCGTTATTTTTGTTGTTATTATTAGAAAAGAATTATATCAAAACAGGTAATTCATTAAAGAGGAAGTCAAGTAAAATGTTTTATATTCGAAGGCTTCGAAATAGAGCACAGTCGTTGGCCGCTGAAAGATGTGACAGCTCTGTATGGCAGGTATTCTGGTTCTGGAGCTCATGAAAGGGACTAACAGCCCTGACATCTTAAAAGACATCGCTGGCGTCCTAGGAGAAAGCAAGCGGATAATTACGACTGCCGTAGAATTAAGGGATTTGTAAGCCGGCACTACAACGAAGGAAATACAGCTGAAAGTTGCCAAGGTCACGAGGGTTCAAGCTCAGCAGGTAGGAGATGTTAGAATCATACAGAATGGACCTAACCTCAGGATTGCATTGATTAAGAGCTCAGTGGAAGTGATCAACCGACTCCTAGCTAAGGAGTTGG
The DNA here is from genome assembly GCA_963969525.1 of Ontholestes murinus. NCBI lineage: Eukaryota > Metazoa > Arthropoda > Insecta > Coleoptera > Staphylinidae > Ontholestes > Ontholestes murinus. The sequence goes on from OZ018387.1 coordinate 95,467,783, forward strand.
ACCATTAGGCAAAAAAGCGGCTGGTCAAGCTGCTGGCATGCTTGAAATGCAGAGGGTATGGTCATCTGGTAGCAGCATTCAAAAACATTTACCGAACAAGCAGAAAAAGGAAGAGTGGTGAGGATGGTCAAACAGAGAAAGTATGTCAACAGTGCTCTGATTTAGGCAAAAAGCCGACCACTTCATGGAAACTAAGGTCTATCATTCGCACTATAAATAACGGCGATCACATAAGAAACTTAGGCAACCAATGAAAACGGGAAGGTATGCCTAGGCATTACGCCTCCAATAGCTGCATTGGGCCTAAAGAAACCGCACAGGTAATTTGTACTCCGCTCCAGGTGATAGAGACGATACAGGTGTCACGTTGCACAAAGCATGCTGGAGATCACGGCTAGAGAAAAGGAGGCCCTGATCATTATAGCCATCGAAGAAGATATAAGAACCTTGGTGCTAGGTAGCGCTAAGAAACTCACCACGACCTCTGGTAGCTCATTAAAGTGCAGAGTGTGGTTTTATATTGGCGATAAACAGTGGCTTGATATACGTCATCCAACAAGTAAATATATGAGTTAAAATCTGTCTGTCTTTCCTAATGCTGTAGCCTTGTGTGTACAAGGCCCAACAAGGCAATAGATCTGACCTAGAAAGGTATGCCATCCCCATTCAGGGCAGGATTTTCAAAGAGGTGTAACTTAAACGATAAAGCTCACCTCTGTGGCGAGACCAGGGTTTTCTGACAGTATGACGATAATGGACCTGGAGGTTGCCAATACGGCCATTGAGGCACTTTTTCAAGGAGGCAACTTTTATCGACACCCTAGCCAACCCAGGGATGCTTGCGAGGGTATCTAACTGGGAGGTCGCATCAGATTTGAAAAGCTAATTAGGTTGGAAGTAACCACCATTCCGGCCATGGGTGGTTAGATGAGCGGAGGAAACCTGCACTGCATTCGACGTAGCGAACCCCAAGATATAGAGAGCCAACAAATTAAAGCATTTGTACTGATGAAGGACGAAGTTCAGTTTTACGGTAAACTAGGCCAAACATTTTGAAAGCAGCCTCATCCGAAGTCAAGATGGTGCTGCGGACGACAATCTGGAAGAGCAAAGGGACCCAGTGGACGGAAATCTGCAAGGAGGTACAGGCCAACCTATGGTCGACTATACAAAATATACAAAAGAGTGGTGAGGAAATTGAGAGCAACTAATTGCATAGTAGTAATGACTTTTTCGTCGCGCAGAAGAATAGCATTAAGTAGAGTCCAGGACAAAGAACTATCAGACGTTATGCCCTTGTCGTCGAATAAGGTAGCGAAAACAGCCCTCCCATAGCGAAAGGGGCTGAGCATTCTTGAAGCAGGGGAAGCTGGTCAACCAAGCCCATTTGCCTACTAGACAGAGAAAGGAAGGTTATGGACGTTTATGTTTATGTTCATATTAAAATACGTTCTTCCACTCAAACCCATATTGTACCGTCATGTAAGAAGCTGGCATCATCTTCTAGATTCAGAATCTATTTTGTTTTGCTTTTTATTTGTTAATTTATCCAATATTTTTAGGAAACTTCTGGCAGTTAATGTCAGCATTAGGTTATCGGAAGGGTAGAGTAATTGTCAATGCCCTTATAGAAGCCAAGAGATTTGTAGACGAAACTAACAGTGGACCACTGAGGATATGGTGACATTGCTTTGCAATCTCCTTAGATTTAAACAACACCTTCAACTCAATTCCATGACGAATAATGAACTAGGCGGATCCCATCTTACCTAAAAGAAATGATTCTGAGCTATCTGAGCTATTTGGATGGCAGGTAGCTGATTTATAAAGACAAGGGTGGTTGTGGGAAGAAAGTTACTCTACCGTTGTGTCCTGTGTCCGCTTTTCTACAACATAGCGTACGTTTCTTCAGGCGTGTACGCAGTAAATTTCGCTGACGATTTACTCCTAGTAGCCAGAAGCAACAAGTGGGCAGCGAGATAGACCGCGTGTTTTATTGCGGATTGGATTACTGAAGCCAGGTCGAAAATTTCCTGACAGAAAACCAGGTTGACATAAACTTCTATGATGAAGGATGGAGAGAGAGAGAGAGAGTGAGAGAGTGATCACTCTGATAGGATACGAAGTCCTGATAGAGCTTGAAATAAAGTACTTCGGCGTCTCCATAATATTTAACCATAATCTAATCTGTGAGCTGAAAAGGCGACACTGGAAGTAAGAAAAAAAAGAGCAACAGAGGCAGTTGCATGACTGATGAATAATGTTACGCTTCTGGGGAAGTGATAAAGTAACAAAGGCTACACTTTGGTACGTTGTTACAACATGGGCAAAATTCAAAAGGAACGTGGAGCACATGCAGTGTCTCCTGAGTTTAAAGGATTATCAGGGGATATCGGACTAAGTCATTATTCGTGAAGACTTGGCTGAAATGAAATACTGTTTGGAAATAGATTTTAAATGTGAAAAAGAATACATAACAATGGACCAGAACAGATATATTGATAAGATGCTAAAGACATTCAAAATGAAAGATTATATGCCTATCTCAACACCCTTAGAGACATGGTTAAAACTAAAAAGAGAAGAAAAACTAAATATCAACTTACCTTACAGAAACTTGATTGGAGCCTTGATGTGTTTATCTGTGACAATACACATGTGGTAAGTAATGTCAACCAATTTAGTGCTTACTAAAGTGCAGAACACTGGAAAACTGCTAATAGAGTACTCAGGTACCTAAAAGGGGCAAGAGACTTAAAGACTTCATTATGATGAATAGTTAAACAACTATTGACTGTATACAACTATATTTAGGAAAAACTGCAAAAAGTGTTGAGGCTTCTATCAGGACATTGCAATATAATATTGCACTTGATTGGATTTTTTTTTGTGAGAGGAGGAATGCTTCATGCACCGTCTCTTCCGCAGAGGTGTGTGGGACTCGTCCTGTTCCTTCCTACCCACTAAACCTCCTCTTATTTTCTCTGGGGGAACCGGTGGTATCGCAGGGCATTCTTCGCCCGGAACCCCGCTGCCTCAACATTTACTGTCCTATTTGTGATATTTGCCGCGCCAAGTTGGCCAGGACGTCCTCTTTGGTGTTAATAATCCTTTTGGCCGTGTGTGCCACCGCATCCCATTTGTCGTTGCCCGACAGCATCGTGGAAACCAGATTTTCTACCGAGATTGCTGTCCCCAATTCCGCGTTCAGCCGCTCGCGTTCCGTGCGCCACTTGTCGCACACGAATAGAGTGTGATGTGCATCGTCGGTTGCTCCTACGCACCAGTCGCAAGTCGTGTTACCGGCCTTTCCGATACGGTGGAGGAACGCCTTAAAACAGCCATGACCGGTGAGCAGTTGGGTGAGGTGGTAAGTCAGCTCGCCGTGTTTCCTCCGGATCCATGGCCCTACTTCAGGGATTAGCCTTTTGGTCCATGACCCGGACGTGGTCGTGCTCCACCTGTCTTGCCATTCGCTATTGAGTTCGGTCCTAGTGATTGCCTTGGTTGCCTCTTTCGTAAGTCCTACTGCTACCAGTTCGTGGATACGTGAACTGGCTTTGACTCTTAAGTCCGGTGGTGCCATGGCGGACATAAGTAGCCTCCTCTTGCCCTCCAAGGGACCGCCCATATTATTTACCAGGCGTGCGACGGCTCTTACTGCCCCTGCCGATGCTTCCAGAATCTGGGTGCTACAGAGCGGATTTGCCTCTAGGATAACTCCCAGGTACTTAATCCGTTTGGTGACCACTATTTCCTGACCTAGCAGTTGTATGGTCTCGCCCTTCTTCGGGCCAGCCAGACCGCTACTGTTTTCTCGGGGGCCACGTCGAGTCCTGCGGCAGTCAGCCACTCCAGCGACCATCGATACTGCGCGTTGAGCCGTTGCCTTTGTGTCCATTTTGGTTTTCTGCCAGACCATCTGATTTTTCCAGGGCAGCGTTTGCCCTGTTTACTAGCAACCTCTCCAGTGCCTTCCCCTCGCCATCTAAGAGGCATATAGGCCTATAGCCCTCTGGTTTTTTTTGCGGCTTGCCTTTCTTTGGTAGCAAGACCAGCCTGGCGCGTTTATACCTCGCCGGGAATACCCCATTTTTGCTAGACATTTGTTGTACAGTTCTTTCAGTAACTCTGGGTTATCCCCGGAGGCCAGTTTGATTGCTTCGCTTGGTACTCCCCCGGGACCAGACGCCTTGCGGTTTGGAAGGGCCATCACGGCTGCCGCAACCTCCTCCAATGTGAACATCTGGGCTGCAGTCGTTTTTTCCGCCGGGGCCATGGATTGATCCTCCGCGGCGGGTGGTGCAGGATGAAAGAGTGCCTCCACCACAGCGGTAGCCCCTCCCTGGACCAGTGAGCCCACGGTGGGCAGCGAGGCTCCAAGTTTGTTGGCTACGATTTTGTAGGAGCGACCCCATATATCGTTCTCGACCTCCACACATAGCTGTCGCTACTTAAGGGCCTTGCTACGTGTGATGGCCAGCCGCAGCTTCCGCTTCGTCTTCGCCCATGCCTCTAGATGGTCAGTGATCTCTCTGCCGCCTCTCCTGCCCCGGCCTAATTTCCTCCTAGCCGCGTTTGCTGCTCGCCTAGCTTCTGCTATCTCCTGGCACCACCAGTAGGCATCTGCAACAGCCTCGGCATCCTCGGGTATTCTAAGGCCCTTCATCTTCTCGGTGAATTTTGCCTTGTCGATTTTGTTCACCGCCCATCTGATCTTATGTTCGTGTGGGCAGAGCGGAGGGTCTCGGGCAGCCCTGATAAAGAAGGAGATGTAGTGATGATCGCTGTGGTTTTCCTTCTCCCTCTCGACCTTCCAGTTTACGATCCCTGTTATCCTATTGTTGGATGTCAGGGTGAGGTCGATTATACAGGGTGTGGCACTTAAGACGCCTCGGACCATAGCTCCCTAACGATAAAAGCTATCGAAAAAAACAAAAACAAACTTGGCAACTAATATTTAAATCTATTTTGGGAAATGAAAGTAGATGATCATCTTGGAGAGCTTGATCATTTTATTCTCAAGAAGGATGTTCATACTGTATTTGTGAACGAAGTTTATTCCAGTAAGTTACTTGCAGGGTAATAACACCGACCCACATCATTGTGGTACAGCCATTTTCATTATGGGTTAGATCAATTCTACCTTTTGTGTCAGTACAAGTGACTGGTAGGAGTGGAGGAAAATTAATGCATGGAAGGAGCTTTAATGATACAACTTTCGCAAAATGTCTTAGTAAAACAGATAATACAATAATATTTAATTTAATTTAGATTTTTGGTTCATACATCTATAATATCATATCAGGCTTTAAATTTCACAGATGACCTAGGGTTGGAGTAAGCTTGCACGTTTTTTTTCCAAACATTATTTTTGATCCTCTAAAACTGAGTTAATTGTTATGTTAGACTAAGTATTTATTATTATAGCCAAAGAAGGTGTTTATTGCAGAATTATGAGGAGACAACTTGCAAAAAACACTCATTAAACTGTTGTTTTAGAAGATGAAGCCATGAAGATTTAATCTTAATTATTGTATTCATTCAGGTAAAAACCGTTTTTCATGAAGGTCGGATTGGGAAACGCATTCGATGATTCTTTTTACAAAATCTTTAGACCAGAGGTATTTAGAATGTAATTGAAGCATGGTCGAATTCTTCATAAATGAAATTTAAACTCAACTATAAACTGAACTTCAATCCCTTCCTTACCGTTAAAATGCTATCTGTAGACATATCGAAACGGAATGTAAGTATGGAAATCATATGATAATTGCAAGATATTATTAGTCTAAAATAATCTAAAAATGTATGAGTAAATTTTCACATGGTGTTATTGTTTACTTGCTATTTATTATTATTTTATTTTGTTAAAAAATATTATTATATCGTGAATATTTAAATTATTGTAGAAAAAACTAACCCTAAAAGAAGGATTAAAATATTTGAGAATTTTTGTAGACTATAAACGGAACGAATATCATATTACCTCATTAGTAGGTTTGTAAATCTAAATGACAATTATAAGGCCAATTTATAATAAGATGGGTATAAACAACCACAAAAATTACAGCAAGCTCTTAGATCACGTTCAATGAAGTGTTTTCTTTAAGACGATAGAATCTGTGTGAATAACATCAATATTATTAAATGCACTGTTAGGTCTTTTAACACAAACTTTCAAAGGGTATTGTTGCTTTTATTTATCACTACAATTGTCATAAATAAAAGCAATAATACTCTTTGAAAGCTTGTATTTAAGTTAAAAAACCTATTAGTGCATTTAAAATAAACTTTCAACAATTAACAGCCAATACAATCAAACTATCAGTATTATTGCCACGAGCAGCAAAAAATAATGGCAGCAAAGTTGAATCTGGTACTGTCTATGAAGAAGAGAAAATAAATTCAAGGCACTAAGCTACCGTCATTAAGTTTGGTGAAGAAAAGCGCTTTTCTTCACCAAAATTATATATCCGGTTCCATCAAGAATATAGCATAACAAGCATTACATTTAACGTCATTAATAACTAACAAATTAGAACAGGAGTTAGAAACAATTAAGAATGTTTATAGACAATGAACTAAACAGAAATTCACTTTACAGAAAAATCCAAAACAGGCACATATCTTTGGGAATGTAAGGATATATAGTTGTGTGGAAAACAGAAGTAAAGCTCGAAAATGGCGCTTGATGAAACATTGAGACAGTGAAATTATACTAAGTGTTTTTAATTAATTTAAATATTTATACAAAATTTGGATCCAAATCTAGTAAATCACATTCAGGTGTTTTCTTTAGCGCAAACAATAACAATAATGGCACTTTTATAAGGGAAATTTTGAGTCTAAGACTACAAAAAACAAAAGAATGGCTACGATAAAGGGGAATATCGCAAAATGTTAGAAAGAGGATTTTAGAAAAAAAAACACTCTAGACATTAAGATTAACCTTCGCATCAAAGAATTTATTAACTAGAAAGTTTTAAATATATCTGAAAAACATAAACTCCGAAGTAGAAAACCAACCAAATAATACTGATGAATATCGATAAAACATTGATGAAGTCAGGTATAGGATTTTACTGCAGAAATGCTTTAAATAGATTTCAATTAGGATAACTGATGATGTGGGGAGCAAACAAGTCAGCACTCTAATATTTCACTAAAATTCGGGTTGAGTAATGTGAAGTGTTCAATATTATTACAAGTGAAGTAAGGAATTTTATTTCGTTCATCATAACTCTAATTTTCATTGATGGATGGTTGTTGAAAAATAGCACCGGTTTATGAACATTGAGTACATCAATAACAGATTATATATTAACAATTTAAGCCATTGCTAGCTATAAAATATCCTCAATGTTAATGCTGGAAATATGCAAAGCTTTGGAGGGAAGAGTTTATGAGAGAGAGAAGAGGTAACAGAAGTATATATGGGCAAAGTTGGAGGAAATCAAAATCTAGACATTCATTAGATTTCATTATGACGAATAGTTAAACAACCATTCACTGTATGCAACTATCTTAAGGAAAAACTATAAAAAGTGCTAAGGCTTCTACCATGACATTACAATCTAATATTGTACTTAAGTTGATTAGGTTTATACTTTAGTATTACTTGCAGAAGTTGTTAAGTGGAAGAGGTGTAGCATATATTATTGGACTGCCCGGTTCTACAATAAAAAACTTACAAAAGTACATAATCATTAGATATATACTAAGCCGCCTTTGATGTGGCTATACGTTTTGTCAATGTCTAGGGCTAGTTAGACAGTGTCAAGGAATAAGGGCTTAGATACGAGACTTCTATCGATCCATTAGATGTATTCAAATCCAGATCTATATATTATTTATATTATTATAGTTTTGGTTGACAGGAGCACTAATTTAATGTCTTCATTTTATATTCTTCTAACAACTGATTGTTTGTCCAATTCATTTTTTGAAAGTGTTTATAAAGCAATAAGAATATCTGTCTTTAAGAACATATTTAAAATGCTTACATACTTACTATCTTACTTATTTATATGAAGTTTTCTAGAATTTCAGTTACTGTCATTCCAGGCCACTTTTAAATTTGAAGCATCTAGCAAAATCACTTCTTTGATAACACTTGTTATAATACTATAGTTATCACAACTTCAGTTTATTATTATCAAATTTTTAATATATATCAAAAATAAACTTTTTGGTAATAAAAAGTTGTAAAAAGTAATATTAAAGAAGTGATTCGAAAAAGGTTATTAATTTTAAATATTTGATTGTAGAGGCTTCCACTTTGTGATACATATTTTATAACTTAAAATAAAATAAAATAAACGTCGTTTATATCACACACTTTATTATTTTAGTGACTATAGTTTCAACACACTAAAATAATAAAGTGTGTGATATAAAGATACAAAGAAATGTATAAATTATTTGACTGCCATGTTCCTATATCAAAATATAATGACGTTAGGAGTAAAAAAGTTATGCACCATGGATAAATCGTAATATTAAAAATGAGATCAAACTGAAAATTAGACTAAGAAATAAGTACTCACTAACTAAACTGAGACGATCAGTTAAATATGAAATTAGAGCCGTTTATGAAAACTATATTATCGATCTGAGGAAGAAGTGAAGTCAAATGCCAAACTACTATGGAAATTTGTTAACAAAAAAGAAATGCTACTCATGGACCTGGAATCACAAAAAAAGACGATAAAATAATATCTGACTCCTATGAAATTTCAAAAGTATTTATTTATTTATTTATGTATTATTTATTATAATGCTTTGGATTATCTGCTAACATAATACATTAAAATACAGATACATAAAAATACACTAAATTTTGAGTACAGGAATAAAAGGCGGACTTCATTCTTCAGAATGTTCTTCCAGATCAGTCATACTCACTATCTAACTCAGTAGTTCAACAACAACATGAGCATATCACGAAGCATTTCCGTAACCTTAATATCAATTTTGATGACGCAGAGAAATATTTCCGTAAATTAAAACCGAAGTTAACATCTGGAGTAAATATGATAACTGCTCTTATTTTAAAACATGCTGCCTCTACTTTAAATAAACCACTTCACCATATATTTAAACTGATTATTCTACTGGCGTGTATCATGTTAAATGGAAAAAATGTGCGGGTATGCCCCGTCTCTAAATCAAGACAGACTGACATTATTGAAATATATTGTCTTATAGCTATTTTCAGCATTTTTTCCAACGTATTGGAAAAAAATTCTTAATTAATCAAGTTTAACTTCTAACTCACAAAAATCAAACCATCAATATTCTGGCTTTACACTCCAGATGAGCAGATTAATTACAAGGATAAGGAACAACCTACCTTGTCCATTAAAACCACTTCACTTGTAATTTAAATAATGTCAAACGTCGACTGGAACCGTAACTGAAATTCACTCGCATAAAAATAATAACTAACTGACTTATAGAAAGATGGAACGAGTAAACAAAGAAATGGCAATTTTTCACATTAATAATCGATGTTGAGCCCCTTTTTTATGACCATAATAATTACCATTATAGAGCTAAAACTATTTTATAATTTTGGTGGATGCGCCGGGACACACAATTAAGAATGATTATTTTGAATTTTGTTTTAATGATGTTATCCAGTTATTATCTGAAAAAATAAGACCTTTCAACTATATTTTCTTTTCCTTTCCTCTGCTGAAGGCATACATCATATGATTATCTAATTATCTTCAGATAAGCAACAATAGTAATATCATTCATTCTATAGATTAAAACTTTCACATGCTAATTTATTACTGCATCTATAATTTAATTAATTCCATTTTATGGAATTTATATCATAAAATAATAAAACACATATCAAAAACATATTTATTCATAATTCAATAAAGATATAAATAAACATACTATAAGTACTAATACATACAATCAATATTACAAATATATAATTTTAAATCGATCACAATATTTTATTATTCAATAATTGGAATGACTATTTTTTTTTTCTTTTCGAAAAAAAAACCGAAACGACTGTTAAACAAAAAGAATATTAAAAATTAAAAAATTAAAACGATTAAAACCTTGTGCATATTACATTCATTATATTATGTAGCAAATTTATAGAACAGTTTGATTGCATCTGTTTATGTTTGTGACAGTATATATGTATATAAGGACAGGTTATTTTCACTAAGTAAGAAATAGATAGGCACTACTATAATAGAATCACAATGATATGCTTATATTAAGAGGTCTTCCAATCCGTGTTGGAATTAGTTTAATTGATAGACATTGTTAGTTATTATCAGTAATTTTCTCAATATAAAAAAGTGTCAACAATTCATTCCCCGTAACAATACTTAATTTATTCGCGTGGTTTTTTTTTTACTCCTTACTTTCGACTTTTGTACATTGTACAAGTGGTACGCAATCTGTGATTTTATATATTCCAAAAATAGTGTTTATAAGATTAGTTGCTGTAAGATTAAGTTATTTAACCAGTTCTGTTTGTCTTGATTATTTTTTTTTATTGTACCACAACTGGATGGGGGTTTTGTTGATTCAATAAAGGGCCGGTTTAAGGGGAGTGAGTCTCCGCTTAAGAGCCGCTTTCATTATTGGTTTTATTGAACTTGAGCAACCTACTCTCAACATTTGTGTTTATAGCCTCTACAATTTGATTCTCCCTAACATTGGGCGGGTCCCAAAAGAACGGGCACAGCTTTTCCCTGTAAAGCTCGCTGTCCTCTTCCCCACCGCTGTTAACGCTGTTAATTCCGTTTATCCCTCTCACGCATAGATTGATCTTCCTGCTGGAATCCGGTATGCTGCGGCTCTTTTTAATGCTGCACTTGTAAAAGGCGGCGGTCACCGCGTCCGGATCCAACCCCAGCAGTTCCAGCACCTTCCTGGCGTTTTGCGTGACGTACTGTTGCAGATAATCGTCCGTATCTGTTTGCGTCTCCTTGTTAGCCAGCGATGTGATACAAGGGAGTATCCGGTGCGGGGAGGGCGGCTCGTCCCAGTAGAACATTTCCGGCGGGTGCGAAGAACTACGTGCCAGAATTCCATTTCCGGTGCTGTTCTGGTGTGGAAGGCGAGTTATATTAGGATTGGAGTGCGCCGAGTAATGCACGGAATCGTGTCCGGACGATGGGGTTGTCATCTCTTGTAAGGCATGGATTGCGTTTCTTACCTGAAAAATATAAAATTAATACAATAAGTTATAATAATCTATAAATATTAACTGGAATAAAATGTCAATTATAATTATTTATGTGGCAAAAGTAAACAAAAGCTACATATACACGATAGGTGAAATTACAATAGATAATTCTTTCTTATGTCAACTATAATTTAGGGTAAGGTATGCTTTTATAGACTATATAATTTACGTGTATTTATGATATGCTAAATTTGGACACGATAGTTTTTTTTTTGGAGAATTCTTGTAACGATTTCTTTTTAAGAAAATAGTAAACCATGAAAATAGTAAAAAATATAAATTTACAATCTTAACTCATAAGTAATTATAATAAAAAGAAGATAAAAATTAATGTGAAATTAAAATGTTTTTAGAAATAACTTTCAAACAGAAGAAAGTAATAATTGCAAGAAATAGTTAAACACAAGTAATTGACATATTAATAGAAGCAATTAAAGTTATAAATTTATTAAAATAAACATATACAGTAAATATTATATAACCTTGGGCAATAATAGTTATTATCCATATGTTCTATTTCTTTAAGAAAAATTCAATAGGATTAAAAAAAGTTGCGCAACATTCAGCAGTATGTAGTTTATATAAAATAGAATTAATGAAGGATGCGTGGGAATGAGAGGGCTCCCGAATTCGCGAAAGAAACCACTGAAGCTATATTACAGTAGATACAGAATGTTCACAATTTAGAAATAATCAACATCCCTCCTCGTAATATTTTTATCGTCAAGCAATATCTCTCCTAAGAATGAAATTACAAATTCTTTTTCATCTTAATTTACTCCAGAGAAAGGATTTCCCGTTTTATCTTTACTCTTTAATATCATCTGCTTCGATACATACAATCTCGGTCATCTTTATTTAAATCCATTAATACGTGCTTTAATTTACTAACTGTCTGACTAATACTTTCCTATTAATAATACTAATCATCATTTATTTCTCAACAGACAAAAATCTAATTACAGACAAACATACTAAATGTAAATGTATATATACAAACATTCTACCAATAGGTAACTCTTCACTACCCGAAAGAACATAACAATATAATTGTTAGAAAAAAATGTAAACATTTAAAAAGCTTAAGTTTAAGGATTTATGAACAAAAAAGACATTTGCAAGAAAAAATTGGCAAATTTTGGGATAAAAACACATTTGTAAATTTGAAACTAAAACAGTAGTTTTGTAAAAAAAATAAATAAATACCAAAAAATTAATCATTTGGTAAATTTTCGTAAATGAAATAACACTTTCAAATATTTATTTTGTTATTTTATTTTACTAATATCTTTGTACTCCTTTCTCACAAAATAATACAAAATTTATATTATAATTACAATTGTTTCGACACATTATGTCTTCTTCAGACGAAGAAATGGTCTATGATATGATATTTGATCGCATTTCATTTAATAAAAGTTACCAAAGTGATTAAAAATATGAACTTTGAACAACTAACAGCCTCAAGTATACGGATTTGAATAATCTACATTTTTTATTAGTTATCTATCTTTTTACTTTCCTTATATAGAATATACAGAGAAAGTATTGTTTTCGTGCAGAAAAATGTGTGTGGGCGCTGTATCTCAAAAACGAATGAAGAAACTTTAATTTTAAGGTTTTATCATTAAATACTAGAACTGAAAAGATTAGGGCAAACATTCATAAACCGGAGGTGGATGTTTACTCGAGGCTTTTTCAAACAAAGGTTAAAGAGAATGAGAAACTGAACAAGTTTTATTAAGACATGTTTTTCGTATAGTTCGTACTTTGTGAGAAAAAAATTAACGTTACAGTTTTTCAGAAAATGTTTTAGACTTATCTTTAAATTTCAGTAATTTCTCCTTCATACTTTTATTTTTTATTGCAACTTCCTTTCCAAATAATTTTCATCGAGAAGTCTGGAAATGTTTAGCAAAGATTTTATTCAAGAGTTTCAAAATTTTTCAGAAAATCATTATTTATATTTATTTATAGAAATTACTTCATCGTTTCTATACAAGATTTTCTTAAATTTTTCCTATTAGAAAATGTTCTTCTAAATTGCTATCATTTTCTCAGATGATCTACAGTCTTAGTTTTTTTTTAGATTGAGGTTTCTAGAATTTTTCACAAGATTTCATTTTAGATTTATAAAACTTTTTTTGAGGTACAGTAATTTCTTTTTCTTATCTAATAAATAAATATATATTTCCAGAATTTTTAGCAAAGATTTTATTCGGGAGTTCTTGATTATTCAGAAAGTTCTCCCAAGATTTTGTTTAACTTTAAAATTTATTAGGATATTTTTTCTAGAAGTTTCAGGAATTCCTCCTCCATATTTTCAGTTTTTTTCATCTTCCTTTCCAAAGAATTTTGATCGTGGATTCTAAAACTTTTCACAAGTTTTCCTTGTAGATTTCTAAAGGGTTTTTTGAAGAAGTTAACAGTATTTTTTTCTTCATATTTCCAGAAGTATTAGCAAAGGTCTTATTCGGGAGTTCTAGATTTTTTAGTTCGTTCCAATATTTATAGAATTTACTTTGAGGCTGTCTCCAGTAATTTCTCTTTCAGATTTTAATATTGCCTTATAAATTGTAAAGATTTCCTTCAGTGCTCAAAAATTTTAAAAAAATCTTTTCCAGAACTTTAGAGACTATTTTTCGAGAGTTCAGAAATTTCAAGTAAGTTTTATTCAGATTTTGAGGCTATACTTTCTTCTAGAAATTCTGTTCCTAGAAATCTAGACTCTTTTCAGTTATTTCTCCTCCAGATATATAGATTGTTTTTTTAAGCTGTCTTTTAAATTGCGAAGTTTCTAGATTTTTTTTTAGAAATGTAGTTTTTTTGTAGAATTCGGGAAATTTCCAGTAAATTACGAAGATTTAAATGAAGGCTTTTTTAGAAAATTTGTTTTTAAAAATCTAGACTTTTTTCAAGAGTTCAGGAAATTTGTAGTAATTTCTCCACATTTCAAGTTTTTTTTTCAACTTGTCTTCTAAATCGCAAAGAGTTTTTTTGAGGCTCTTGAATTTTTAGAAGTTTCCTCTGGAAATCTAGATTATTTTCTCGAGGGTTTAGGAATTTTTTTTTGAAGTCGTCTTTAAATTGCAAAGATTTTCTTTGAGGTATTAGGATTTTCTAGAATTTTTTTTCTAAAAGTTTAGAGTTTAGAAAATGGCCAATAATTGCTTCCCCAAATTATTTTTTTTTCAACTTTTCTTATAAATTGCGAAGATTTTCTTTCAGACTCAAATGTTTTTTAATTCCCTTCTTTTCGAGAATTCAGGTAAATTGCTTCTCTAGAATTCAACATTTTGTTTCAACTAGAGGCTATAAAATTATTTAGATAGTTCAAAATTGTGGAATTTTTCTTGGAGGGTCTAAAATTTTCCCCTAGGAATCTTTTCTTATTTTCAAGAAAGTTTAAGTAATTTTCAGTAATTTCTCTTTCCGATTTCAAGTTATTTTTCAACTGGTCTTCTAAATTTCTAGAAGGCTCTAGATCTTTTAGTAAATTTAGAAATTTAGACTGTTTTTCCAAGGGCCCAGGAAATTTCCAGAAGTTTCTCCTTCAGATTTCAAGGTTATCTTCTTATCTTCTAAATTGCAAAGGTTTTCTTGATAGCTCTAGAACTTTTTAGAAAATTTGGTTGTAGAAATCATTTCTTGAGGGTTCAGGAAATTTTCAGTAATTTCTCTTTTTTGAGGCACTAGATTTTTCAGATTTGTTTTTCTAAAATCTAGACTTAGTTTTTCAAGAATTCAAGAAATTTCCACTAATTTCTTCTCTAGGTTTCAAGATTTTTAAATTCAACCCGCTTTCTAAATTGTGAAGATTTTATTGGATGCTCTAAAATTTTTAAAAAGATTCATTTAGTAATCTAGACTTCTTTTAAAAATATTTTTTTTATATAATTCCTTTTATGGTATGGATTACCACGTAGTAACGGTCGCAACTATTGTCTTTATCAAAAATTTTACTTCAATCGTCAATTTTCTTTTATTCAAATTTTGTAAGTAAAGTTATTAAAAACCGCGAGGCGATCAGTAATTAAAGTTAATATGTATATGTTGGGTGGGTGGGTGTCCTCTAACCCACCCTCTAATCAGTAAAACATAAGCGAGGGTTTTAATTAAAAGTTGTAAAACATAAATAAATATAACGTTGTTGCAAAATTTAATAGATTTATTCAAACAAATGAAAAACTGAAAAAGTTTTTTTTGTAAAGTTTTTAATTAAAAAATGTTTTTGCTTATTGCTAATCAACTATAGGAGCTAATTGTAACGAATTCAAAATTGTGCAAATTATTAAGAATAACCTCATAGTTTTCTAGAAAAATATAGGGAAAGTCTTATGATGGCCACATCACCATTTTTTAAATTGATATTTATGAAAAAAATTAAAATTTCCTAAAAAACAATTGAAATTTATCAAAAAATTGTAGAGTTTGCATAAAAATTAAGATTCATACAAAAGAAAGAATAAACAACTGTCAAAATAGTAGAGATTAATGAAAAATTCAATGAATATTTGAGAACAGCGAAAATTAATTTTAAATATTCCCTAAAAACAATTAGTAAATGTCAAAAGCTTAAATATTGATGAAAAATAAATTTCCATAAAACAAATAACAATTAAAAATTAAACCTACAAATTTGCGAATCTAAATGTACCAATTTAAAAGTAAACCCGCAGTTTTATAAAACAATAGCTTCAAGAAAAAAACAATTGTTAACTATCAAAAAATATAGATTTCAATAGT
Source organism: Ontholestes murinus (assembly GCA_963969525.1). Lineage (NCBI taxonomy): Eukaryota > Metazoa > Arthropoda > Insecta > Coleoptera > Staphylinidae > Ontholestes > Ontholestes murinus. Next base: position 95,483,759 of record OZ018387.1, read on the forward strand.
TTTCGAAACAAAAACTTAAAAATTCTTTATAAACACTTAACTAACGCACTTACTATGTTTTAACCACTAAAAAATTATGTAATATATTACAAAAACACACGACTTAAGTTTCGACGGTTTAATGTCATTATCAAGGTTTTTAGTGGTTAAAACATAGTAAGCGCGTTAGTTAAGTGTTTATCATGAATTACCACGTAGTAACGGTCACCACAATCCTTATGATTACAAATTCTTCAAAAAGAACTAAATGATAATTGTTAATAATTAGGCTAGCAGAAGAATATTTTAAGATTTGTGAAAAGAAACAAATTACAATTACCACAGGTGATGCAAAAAAAACTACGATTATTTGTAAATTTGTAAATTACCAAAAAAGAGTAGAAATTAGAAAAATTCATGAAAAACAATTGATAATTGTCAGAAGCTTAAAGAATATCCAAGAAACCTAATACTAATAAAACATATTTGCCAATTAAAAGTAAAATACCGTTTTTATAAGAAAATAAGTAAATTAACCCAAAATTCAAATACCCCACAGTCACTACTCATCAATTCATTAGATCGCATAATTCGGACAGTTAACTTCAACTAGCTTCAATTTTTATAATTTTTTTAAAATTTCTTTTAAGATAGGGCAGAAAAACCTACGGTCGATAGCCCAGACAGCGACGGACTAACACAAATCATAATGTATATAAAGTTGTTGTATATATGTATAAGTAAATTAAAAAGATAACTATGAATTACTATCAAATAATCTATGAAACAAATTAATTAAAAACTTTCTTGAAAATCAAGGAACAATTGATAAATGCCTAGAAAGCAAAAAACATTTTGAAATTCATTGAACAGAAACCATTAAAAATTGTCAAAAACGGTAGAGATTTGTAAAAAGCAATAAATATTTTCAAATTACAAATAAAAACAACTAACTTGTTTAAGCCTTAAGGATTAATGAAAAAAATATTAGCAAGAAACCAATTTAAAATTTAAAAAAAAATCCAGACATGCGACAATTTAAACGCAAAACAACCACACATTAAAACAAAAACGAACAATTATTATTATCAGTGTAAATGTGAATAAATTAAATAAAAAATAATTAAAATATTAAACAAATATATTATTATTAAGGGTTAATAAAATGTTTTAAAAAACAAAAAAATTGCAAGAAATAATTGTCAGTTGTCACAAAAGCTAGGAATTTGTAAAAAATAGATGCTTTTGTCAATGTAAAAGTAAAACAGCAAATTTATTAAAGTAAAGAAATTCCAAAAAAACAATCGATAAATATCAAAGATTTAGATTTCAATAATTTATAATTAAAAAAACATTTAAAAGTTACTTAAAAAATCAATTAATAGTTGTCAAAAATATAGAAGCACACAAATATGTTAAAAACTGTATGAACTGTCTTTATGAAAGAATAAATTTAATATTTCTTAAAAAATAAAAAAAGTAAGTTAAATTGTCAAAAATTAGGTTAGTAAAAAAATATTTTAAGATTCATGTAAAAAATTAGCAATTGTCAAAAAATAGAGCTTTATAAAAAATAACGCATATTATCAAATGACAAAAAATACATTTACCAAACAAAAATAAACACTTTTATTTACTTTATACAACTTTATCTTTATTTTGCTGTGGCTAATTTTGACTATACGTTAATCATTATCAAACTAAATATAAGTCCAAACTAGTCTGCAAAAAAGGTTTAAAGTAGTATAAAAAAGTAAAAGTGTTTCCTTAATTCTTAATATCTAAATGTGAAGTAAATGCCTTTAAGTTCTAAGCAAAAAAACAATTGACAATTGCCAAATGCTTAAAAAAAAGAACGTTTCAAGAAACAAAAGGTAATTTTCAGATAAAAAGTAGTAATTTAAAAAAAAACAATAGCTAATTTTAAAGTAAAAATACGTAAAAAATGTATATTTAAACAATTTATAAAAATGATAATTCCTGTTTAGAAGAAACAATTTAAAATTGCCAAAACACTACAAATTTGTTGAAAAAATAATTCATAATTGTTAAAAATAAATAGAAATTAGACAAAAAGAAACCTGAAAAATTAATTCATAATTGTCAAAGCTCAAAAATTTGTGAAAAAACAATTGGCAATTAAAACTTAAAAGAAAATTGTAAAAAAAATTAAGTATGTTAAAAATGTTAAACATTTTAAGATTCGTGTAAAAGAGACAATCATGGCTACCTAGCCCATTTAATACAAATTTATCAGGCCCAGTTGAGACTGAAAAAGTCAAATAACGGCACAAAATATTTTGGAATCAAGTTGTTTAACAAGCTTCCAGAAAAAAATAAGAAATCTCCCATTACGAAAATTTAAATTTTAATAAGAAAGTTTCTTATATCAAAATCATTTTACATGGTAGATTAATTCATTAGTCATGTAACATTTTTATTGTTTTTATTTTTATTTATTGCAATATACAACAAACTTTATTTTAACTTGCATAAACCTTAGTAGTAGTAGTATTTGACTATCGACCACGGGGTCCTTCTGCCATGTGATTGTGATTGAGCTTATTACTTTAAAGGATCGCCCCCGTCACTCGTGATACTTTTGATAACTCAAAATAAAACAATTAACTTTGTTGGTATCACTTTTTATTTACATTAATAACTATAGTTTCGACAACTTCAGCTTGTTAATTATTAATATTTTTAATTGTTTTATTTTAAACCATTAATTGTATCCAAATGGTGAATGGTATCGGCAACCCATTCAACTGCTGACCCGAACCAACGTTGCTGCACGTCAATTCGGGGCCGTAACCGCATGCCCACCACCGGCGTGTGCATAAACCTTACTTTAATACAATTGTCTAGTTTTTATCATATTTAACATATATTCTTTTAATATATTTGTCCTGTATTTATTTCGTGAATGTATATAGTATTTTATATTTTTATATTTTTAACATATATTTCAATGCACTTTACACATTTATTTATTTAGTATTATCTATGTGTCATTTTAATTTTAATTGTATTAAATAAATAAATTATCCTTATGTAATAGGCTAAGTAGCTAGCTCTAATTGAATCAATATGCGGATATACGGTATTTCTTAGTAATATAGTTCTTTTTTTTAATTCTATGTATATTCTACAAGCATGTATGACTTGTGTAATGATATATTTGGCACCAATAAATAAATCAAATCAAATCAAATATAAAATTACCAAAACAATGCAGATTTGTAAACCAACAAGAAATTACGAAACCATAACAATATCCAATTGGAGAAAATGCAAAAAAAAACAATTAATATATATCAGAAGTATAAGAATTAATGGAACAAAAACATTTGCAAAAAGACAAATAGCAAATTAAAAAACCGGAATTTGTAACAACATTTTCCAAAACACTTTTATTTTTAAAAATGATTCCCAAAATAATGTTAACTATCAAAAATATCTTGATTTTAATAATTTATGAAAAATATTTTCCTTGGAAGCAAATTTTTAATTGTTGAAAATTATTTAAAAAAAAAACTGTCAAAACAACAACTGAACATTTTCAAAAGTTTGACAAAAAAATTATTGTAAAGGAAAATATTTTGAATAGTTGTCAATTTGTATAAAATGATGATAATAAAATTATTTATTTAGTGCTTATTTTTACCCATGAGGAACATTAAAAATTTAATTTTATATGTACACAATAGAATATCTACAACTTTGTTCTTCATAGCTTTTTTCCTATCTCTCATAATAACCGAGATATATTGATTTGAAAAAATGGTGATGTGGCCATCATAGTACTTTCCCTATATTTTTCTCGAAAACTATGAGATTTACGCAAAAAGGCTATTCTTAATAATTTATTTAATTTTTAAATTCTCTACAATTATTTGTTATATAAGTTTCATGTAACTCCAACAGTTAATTAACAATTGGCAAAAAATGTCTAAATTTTCATTTTTTATATTTTTTCTCAGAAGTTAAAAATTTTATGAAAAATATGTTTAAATAAAACATGTTCAATTTTTTATTCTCTTTAACTTTTGTTGGAACCGTTTTTTAAAATTTTTCATATTTAGAAAAATATTACCAAAAAACAAAAAAACGTCTGGAGTAAACATCCACTTCCGGTCTACGAATGTTTACCAAAAGCTTTTCAGTTCCAGTTTTTAAAGATAAAACCTTAAGTTTAAAGTTTCATCTCAATTGGATTATTCGTTTTTGAGATACAGCACCCACCGACAGACAGACAGACGGACAGACAGACACACACAGACACAAAAATTTTGTTTCCAGAAATTAGTGCAATGGACTCAGGGGACCTCAAAACGGATATTTCCGCAAAAAAAACTATACAATACTTCCCCTATATATATACTTCGTATATAGGGAAAGTAAAAAGGCGACAAATTAAATGTTAGTAATTATCTTCCCATAGCTATTATTCCAATTATTAGCAAAATATTTGAAATTGCAATAAAGACTAGATTAACACAATATTTCGAAAAAAATAATCTTTTAACAAGTGCCCAATATGGGTTTGGCGAAAATAAGAGTACAGTATCTGCTTTAGTTGACTTGAATTTCATTTATACAAATATTGAAGATGGAAAATATGTAAGTGCTTTACTCTGTGACCTAACGAAGGCCTTTGACTGTATTTCTCACAACATTCTTTTGCATAAACTTAAACAATACAAAATTGATGACAATGCAATCGAATTTTTTAGTTCATATTTTTCTGAATGGCAGCAATATGTTGAATCAAACAGCCTATCGTCAAAAATTTTACCATTAAATAGAGGAGTTTTTCAAGGATCTATACTGGGGCCTCTACTTTTCATTATTTACGTAAATGATATAGATCAACACGTAAATGAAACAAACATAATTCTGTTTGCAGATGATACGTCGGTGTTAAATAGTTCAAAAAATCTGGAAACATTATTATCTGCAACAACTAACATTAAAAATTTGTTAAAGTATTGGTTTTCAGCAAACGAATTAACACTAAATGAAACTAAAACCCAGACAATTATTCTTGGAACTCGAAATTTAGATGAACAATTTAAAGCAAAAAAGGTAAACTTCTAGGTATTTATTTTGAACCAACATTGACCTGGCTTGAACATTGCGATAGACTTGCAAACCATTTATCATCGTTAATTTACCTTTTCCGAAATATTTTGGCGTCTAAAATGGTTTTAATTGCTGCGTACCATGCTTTATTTGCTGCAAAAATGAACTATGCTATTATAATCTGGGGACACTCGGCATCAGCTGCTAGAATCTTTAGTCTTCAGAGAAAAATAGTACGTATAATTGAAGGTGCTCATTACAGGCAAAATACAGAACATATTTTTATTAAATATAATTTATTAACAATTCCAGCACAATATATTTTTCAATCATTATTGTATATCAAGCAAAATATAACGAAATACGAAACTGTAAATGAGGTTCACAATTATAAAACGAGATCAACTGACAATTTATATATTCCTTTCAGTCGACTTAAAAAAAAACTCGATGCATTGTCAATTATTTTGGATTAAAATATTTCAACTATCTTCCAACACGGATCAGACATTTAAGTTTCAATGAATATAAACATTGCATAAAGCAGTTCCTTATTATGAAATGTCCTTTCAACATAAATGATTTCTTTACTTACACATTTTAGTTTACTTAAATTTCTAATTTCTAAAATTATGTAGTATGAAGTATTTTTCTTTTGTTGACGAGTGTAAATATTTATTTGTAAATGTTTTAACACAATACATATTATTATTATTATTATTATTATTAAAAGCTCAAAGATTTGTGAAGAAAACATTGGCAAGACTATAGATTTATTTTAAAAAAAACATTTACAAATTAAAACTAAAACAGCAGTTTAAGAAAAAAAAAATAATTTATAAAAAAACAATTGATAAGTATCAATAATTGTAAATTTGAATAACTTATAAAAACAATTTTTTTTATATATGTAAAATATGTTAAAAATTAAAGATTCACGTAAAAGATAAAACATTTCCAAAACAGGGCAAGTTTATAAAAATAATAACAAATTACCAAACAAAAAACAATTAACAATTGCCGAAAGAGCAATTAATATTTATCAGAAGCATTAAAATTAATGAAAGAAAAACATTTGCAAAAAAGAAATACTAATTTAGAAACAGCAATTTGTTAAAACTTTTCCAGAGCAAAAAAGCAGTTTCATTATTAAAACTTAATTCCAAAAATAAAAATAAAACGTTAACTTGCAAATATATAGTTTCCTTAAGAAGCAATTGTTAATTGTTGAAAATGTAGGGATTAGTGAAACAATATCTTAAAGTGCGTGTATTTCTTCTATATTAGTAATTGTTGAAAAAAATGAATCTGCAAAATACGGAAAACTATAAAAATCTGTAAAAATTTGAAATAGTCGGAAAAAAAACAATTGAAGATAGTCAAAAGTTTGAAGATTATTGCAAAAGACAGCATTTTGAGCAGTTGTGAATTTGTAAAAAAAATGATATTAATATAAATATTTATATAGTGCTAATAATCGAAGTTTTACACAGGTGATGAGGAAATTTGGAAATTTTATTTGATATGTATCTACAACTTTGTCTTTCAGAGCTTTTTTTCTATCTTTTTTCTATTAATTTTATTGACCTACTGCTTTTATTGTATCATTTATTTATTTATTTCTTCCTTAATTTATTAATGTTTTATCACTGTAACCGACATACATTTTTAAATTGTTTTCTATGTGTTGTCTGATTTTAAATTTTAATTTTAATGGGGTTTCCATACACTGTACTGATATTTGATAATATAATACTTTGTTTCTCAAGTAAATCACATATCTTCTCTATTTTTAGTTAAAATTGTTTGTAATTGAATTTAAGTGTTTTGTTTTTTACTAGTTATGTAATATATATATATATATATATATATATATATACATATATACAGGATGTCCCGTTAATGCGGGGAAATGGCTAGACCATAGATTCCTGGGGTCAAAATATGACGATTTAACGCAACTTATCTATATCCAAAAATTTACGGTTAAGCCGGAATTTGGCTTCAAAGTTTCAAAATTTTTTATTTCTTTTGTTTATAACAATTGAACGCTTTATTTGATTTGAATGAAACTTATTATTAATAAGTACCATAATATCATACATCATTTCAGTTACTGTTGGCATTAGTGATTGACAGGAAGTATAAAAAACAGTAGTACCACCACTTAAAAACTAAAATATTTTTTTATTGGTGCATCCAATAAAATCCAAAATATAAATAATAAGAATCTGCATCTCTTGTATATAAGCTCAAAATTATTAAGATGAGCCTCTTATGATATTTTTAGAGCAATTCTTTTTTTTATTTGACATGTGTAAAACTGTATGTTTATTGGCACTAATAAATTGAATCTCAATTTCCTATTTCAATTCCCGTTTCTTGTTTTCTTGGACGTGGACACACTTCAGAAAGCCCTCATTCAGAATAATATCAAACCGAACATAATGACCAAGATCACCAACAAGACCAGTAATAGACTCCAAACCGATCCAACTGAAGAAAAACCCAAAGCCACCATCACCTTACCCTACATCAGAGGCACCACGGACCGAATCGGGAACATCCTCAGAAAATTTAACATTAGAACGACCTGCAAACCTGAACTACACTGACCACCGAATAGATTTCGACAACATCAAAATCATCGCGTCTGTCAATAACTTCCATGAAAAGATTGTTAGGGAAGCGATTGAAAATGAGAAAAATCCGTTTAATTTAAATAAAAGAGACGACGAAAGCCGCTTACCGAATACCTGGAAAACGGCAATTAAAATTAATACCCCGCATTACCCTAATCTCCTACATATAACGACCGACGATAATCAGATTAACAGGACTTCAAGAAACACAGGGACGCCTAATCTCACAAACACAGATGATTCCCCACCCACCGTTAATGGACCAATCACAAGTAGCAGAACAAGATGAAACCACCTATAAATACAACGTCTGCCATTAACTCCTGCTGGTTGATGCCGGGGCCAGTTACTCCAGGAAATACTTTCGTTTCGCCTTTTTGTACCTGAACTCCTAAAATAGATCCAAAAATTTATTACATGAAGGGATGCTTGATTAATTTACATGATAGGTAAAATATTGTTTAGGTATTTAGGTAAGCATGTTTTTTAGCTGAGGACCCTAGGGGTGACAGTGTTGTAGCTGGGGCCTGGACTTTGAATACACTTTTTTGGTTTATTGGGACTTCCTGTAGCTCCTGGTAAATTAGCCAACGTAAACTCATCTTTAACTTTACTGCCCTTCCTTCATGAAGATGTATTGGTCCATGACATACACGTTTTCTCCCAAATTGAATGGTTCAATATTGACAAACATATTATTATCAACCACCACGTTTCTCTTCAATTTCTTCATCAGTGAACCTCTTGATGACGCCAATAAAGATGATTACACGTTCCTTTTATGGAGGTGTTGTGTGAACTATGTATTATTTCAGGACTCTTCTTCTGAGGTTCTTTAAACGTCAACTTATTAATGCTTGGACGCAACACGTTCTTACAAGGAGTTTCTCTGAATGAAGTTAGTGATTGATATTGCTGTGGTGATACGCATGGATGAGAATTCTCCAGTTTTGCACTAGAGGACGGCCTTTTGATAAGCAGCTTACTCAAACTCTTCTCCTGGCCACCCTGGTCCGAACCTTCGATCACGGAATTTGGTTCAGTTCTACTATTCCTGTCACATTTACGTGATTGTTACTTTAGAAAGGTCAGCCCGGTGTATTGTGAATAAGTTTTTCCCACAGATCTAGTAATGTCTAATTCTGTAGAACTATCAAGAATTTCATTTCGGTTTTGAACTATCTCATCAGAGGATTGCTATTGAATACAGAGTTAATGCCACCGCAAAGCTGGGGGGTAGGAACCGTTAGGGAAACTTGTCGTGGGTGAAGTAATTAAGCTTGAGGAGTTCGTCGGAGTTGGCCCTGACGAGGGGATCCATCTTCATACAGCCGACGAGAAAATCGAGATATAGTATGGGCTAATTGGGATATGCATAACTATTATCCGTTGAAGTGCAATAGAAGTATGTATCTGTTAATAAAACAAAAAGTTGTTGAGTAAAATAAAAACGAATAAATAAAATTTGTGTTTAATTAAAATTATAATTACGCAGGTGTAGTGTATAGATTATCACTTACAGAAGTTTAAGATTATAAGAATTATAACCACTGATAAACTCATCAAAAGTGAAAAATGCTTTGGTTAAGAGATATTTTTTTATGTAACTCTTAAAAGGTTTTACTTTCAAAATTTGTACTGTAACGGGCAGTGCATTATAAAATTGTATTCCAAAGTAGCTGATGCCAGTGGTTGTTCTTAATAGTTTGATTAGTACGGAGTTAGTCTTCTTTCTCGTTGCGTAATTGTGGTGGGCTTTATTTCCTGAGTAATGACTATATTTGTTTATTTTATATATACTAGACATTCAAGTATATAGAGGCATGAGGTCATTAAAATTTTTAAGGACTTGAACTTCGATGCACAATCCTCTCTGTAAGTCAGACCAGCAATGACCTTGAATGCTCTCCTCTGGATTCTGAATATATCAGATATAATGGGCAAATGGCCCGAAAATATTATACCATAAGATATGTGAGATTGAATTAATGCAAAATAAGATGGTTGCAGTTTATTTAAAAATAGATCGAACAAGACTTCCCAGTAAGTATGTGTTTTTGGCCAGTGTTAACTTAAGCTCATTAGCATGTGCGCTCCATGTTAACTGATTGACAATTACTAAATCAAGAAATCTGTGAGTTAGGTAGAAGATTTATTATTAGTGTCAATTCAACAGTTTTCGACATATTTAGTTTTAGGGTATTATTATTGAATCATTCAGCAGCTGCAGTTCTATTAGCAATTAGTCGTTCAGTGGCTATCTGTAAAGATTTAGTTCTGACTGATGTTGTATCGTTAGCATATACCACAGAAGTTGAATAAGATAAAGCGTTTTAGAGATCATTTATGTAAATTAGAAAAATAATTGGATTTAATATAGACCCTTGAGGCACACCATGTTTAATTTATTTTAGTTTACTAGACCCGGCTGCTTATTGTCTTCCATGTAGGTATAATAGTATCATCTTAGAGGTACTGGGATCAAAATTATAACAATATAGTTTGCGGTGGAGTTTGTGTTAATAGTCAAAAGCTTTACTTAAATCTAGGAAGTTACAGACAACGACGTCTTCACTTTCAAATACGTTATTAACAAGATTGACAAATTCACTTAGAGCCATAGTAGTTGATTTACTTGACCAAAATCCGAATTAACATGAATTAAATAAATTACTTTTATTCGAAAATATTTGGTAATTTGATCAGTTAAAATAGCTTCAAATAATTTGGAGAGCACCAAAAGAATAGCAATTGGTCTATAATTATTTAAGTCTGTTTCATCATTTTTTTTTTTTGAATACAGATATGTGTTTAGTTATTTCGAGAGCATTGAGGAAAACACCATACCAAATGCACTGATTAAGATGGGTTAAAAGTACATTAATTAAATCACTTACATATCTTTCTAGGTCAATATTTAGGTCTTTACAATTGCTGATTTTAATGAACTGAAGAAGCCACTGTGTGGCGAAGCAATTGTAGTGAGATAAATTAAATTTGTGAAAATTAAATCACTTATTATTATTAATTAGATTTCGTTGATTTTAGTTTAAAAATTGTCTTTAATTGTCTAATTGTAGAGCAGGATATTTCAGTAAATTTGAAGTATGTATTGTTTTTGCATTTACGAATTTGCTGTTAGTCGTAAGCTCTAGAATTGAGTTTATCACTGATTCAGCCACAGAAGTAAAATAGTTATTGAAGTCGTTGTCAGATATGATATCAGGTTTTTTCGAATAGCACGAATTTAGTTTTAATTAAATTCCACGAACCTTGGATTAGGTCAGATGCAATTGCAATATTATTATCATTGGCATTTTTTGTTCAAATACTATTGCATGTTTATAAGTAGGTAGATAATTCTTGTGAATAATATTTTATTTCCTGCTAGAAATATAATTAATTATATCTCGGGAACAGACTGTTGCTCAGCTCATCACATTGAAAATAATTCTGAGAACGAATTTCAAATTATAATTCTGCAAGGTGTATAATATTTCAATATTTCATTTGTACAAAGCGTACAAATAAGTTTTTCGTATTTATATAAGTATAAGTATCAGCATATAAAAATGAACAACGAATTTGAATTCAAGTATTCATATTGTTTTATCCAAAATGGCTATAATTTATTAACCAATAAATGAATTCAAATAGAAACGTGGTTTTTGAGAGTTACGTGAAGATAGATTTGATAATTACACAGGAAAAAAATGGTAACACTTTCTTTAGTTTAGCTTAGTAAGCTATTGATAATGAGTGCTTTGCACTCGAAATGTATACATATAGGGAATAAAAAATATTTTGTGAAAGAAAGTGTTCCCATTTTTTTCCTGTGTAATTATCAAATGATTTCAAATTGAAATATACGAACGTACCAAGTATTTTCAATTGGATATATTTATGTTACACTACTGTAATAAATATCTTAAGCATACCAATCGATTCGTCTGGTCCGGCTTTAGGGTATTTACCCCTAATGCTTAATCCGATAAGGTTTGTCCACAATCGTTACCCTCCGGCGGTTGTTTCCTTTACCTCATTGTACCAACGTCTGTAAAATGGGGGAGTTTATGCCCGAGTGGAGTAAACCAGAGCGAAACATATTATTTGCGATATTTACGGACCTCAAAACGGAAGTGAGCAGGGAGCATTATTCGAGCTGGAAATATAAAAAGTCTACATCCGACAGGAAAATATTTAATTGTGGGGACCCACAAAAGAAACGCCGGAAGTGAAAATAACTTTATGCAACAAAGGTACAATAAAAGTAAATAAGAATGGAATTACATGTGATACATCTAAAAGTAATAAATTATTTATTAATTCAATTAAAGTGAATTATAAAATAAGTTCTTCTATATACTTATGGTTTACTTTTCAGGATTTAAACGTATAAATAATTAAAAACCTAACTACTAAACGTTCATTTGATTTAATTTTTTATTTTAAGTATAAGAAAAAAATACAATAATTGTATGATCACTCAATAAAAGATTAATAAATGAATTTACAAATATTTGCAAATGTAATACATATTTAGAAGATTAAAACTAGCACAAGTACTCAATATGTTGAAAATTTCGCTTTTAGGTTGAGAAAAATGTCATTTTTCTTTATTGTCGATGTAACAACTAATGGTGGATGCGCCGGGCAGAACTTTGCTGAATGCGCCTAGTTGAATCTATTTCGGATTTGCAACTCTAATCATAGAAAACGCATTGATGGATTATGTGAATTCATTTCAGTTGTGCACTTTTCAGAACCGCAAGTGTGCTCGGAAGTGCGTTTTTAAATGATTTCACCAGTTTTTATTAACTCTAATAATTCCTCTCTTAGATAAGTTTAAAAAAAATAACAAATGATGTACTAATAAAATATGTAAGTCCTTACGTTGTAGAAAATTTACTAATAATTAGAAAAACACGAAAATATTTCGTAAAATCTACAACAAAAAAGTCTTATTAAGACTACAAGAAACAAACCACTTTTGAAACAACTGTCGAAGTATTAGCTAGAGAAGTAGTTGTTTCAAAAGTGATTCGTTTCTTGTAGTCTTAATAAGACTAATTTGTTGTAGATTTTACGAAATATTTTCGTGTTTTTTCAAATTATAAATGACGTACTCATTAGGATTATGCAGCATTTTCGTTTGAATAATTTTTCAGCAGACCCTACTTTATGAGAGATAGGTGCGATGAATGACGTAGATTTAAGAATTTTGTATAGTTTTTTTATGAGAGGGAGTTGTTCAGGATGTTAACATCTTACTCTAGTTTCCTAATATTAATTGAATATTATATTTAAAATTGATTAATTTTATCGCTGCCAAACTTAAACAAGCATTAACATATATAATGAAGAGAATATTGTGATTTTCTGTATATCTCTTTGCTTGATTTCTAAAGGGCTCTTTATTGATTTTATTTGTACCCCTACATGGAATTTTCCACCGTATAAAACTCCAACATATCACAATACAAGATAAGTTAAGTACGCATGATATATGAAAAACTAAATAATTGGCCTTCGTTACACGCCAAGAGTTTTTAAAGTTGATTTTATACAGCTTTTTATAGAAAAGAGTTATTCAGGACGTTACAATTTGTTCTGGTTTTTCAATTTTCCTGCTTATAAATGTATTCTCATCCAATTAAAAATATCAAAGGAATAGATATAAATAAGAAAAATTTAAATTTTACTCCGTTTAATCTTTTAAATGTAACAATAATTCTACTTCCCTGTACGAACTCCTTCACATGCTTCATCTCGATGTATAAATTCACGTCTTTTACATTGCAAGTACACAACGTACTTGCAGTAATTGCGCACGTGGCCCCAAGCGGTTTTGTTAATCACTTTCCAGCCGCTTTTAATATAGGAAATATACGAAAGAAGCCACACAACAGCACGCAAACAAATATGTGTTTACTAATTCCGGTGTTGTTTACGCAAAACGAAATGATGGAATATACCATAAAAATAACGAATAATTTTTTAAAGTGTAATAAAATTAAAATCACATTAATATAATTCTAATATACATATATTTAAGCAAAAACTCAAGCTTAAAACAGGAGTATAACTTCAGATTATGCATACGATTGTTGTGAATTATATTTAAATTAAATGTTTAGTCAATAAGTAATAAAATAGTAACCTTATGGACCCATATCTCCAACAAGCAGAGGATAATCATTGCTGAAGCTTATAGTTAAGAAGATAGAAAATAAATCAAACCGCGAAAATCAATTTTAAAACACAGTATCGCAATTTTTTGAAAAGAGAAACTATAGTTAAGTACGGAGATTCTGTCAATGAATCTGCTTACTATAATCGTTTTAAAGCTAATGAGGAAAGAAAATCTATGACTTATCCATCTTAAATGAATTTTGATTAAAACACTTTAATTAAATAAAATATTTAAGAAAGGTTTTAAGTGTTTTAATCAAAGTTATTATTATCTTCAAGTAACTCAATAAACCAAATCTTAAATGAAGATGGCTTAAGAAACTCACTTTCCAATAAATATATTTTCATTGTCCTATAAGTGTAAATAATTTTTAATAATAATTAATAATATAAAATAAGTGGAATTATATAAACTTCATTAAAAGAATAATGGCAGTACCACACATTTACAGGTTACATTTAGACGCTATGCTGAATTTCGTTGGAAATCTGGATCGAGTTAATATCAACAATTCTCAAAATCCGTTTTTAATTATTATCGGAAAATTAACAGGTAGAGTATTAAATTTACTAGGAAGTAGAGGCAATTTACCACACTGGAAAGCAATTAAACGATTTTTATTACAATTTTTTTTTGATCACAGAAAGGAAGATTGTTTAGTAGGAGATTAATTTGGTTGTTTGAGTACGTGAAAATGTTGATATGAGTAAAACACACTTTGGCACTTTTTTCACTTATTTTATTGAATGCTAGATGTACATTTCGGTTACAATGTAACCATTATCAATAGCAAACTGCTGTACATCTAGCATTTAATAAAACAAGTGAAAATGTGAGAAACTGTGTTTTACTCATAGTAGGAGACTTATTAGACGCTAGGCAAGAAAAAATGAAAGCGCGATTAATTTCTGTAATAGATGTCAAGACAAATTACGTTTAATTTTAATAAAATAACAATTATAATCGAACAAAACATAATATTCAGCAATCGCAAAAACAACTAAAACAATTACCAAAAACCATTTACATTCAGACCACAATTTAATAATTATTCTACGCAACAACGAAATGCATCGCCGTATTATCCATTTTATTTAAATTTAAATTTTAATCGACCACCGTACCACACAATTTAACATCAATCAATAATTCCATAAAAATCCCCAGAGTCAATTCAAAATTTATGTTAGATACGGTATCATCAAAAACATTAATTATCCTAAAAACTGTAGAAGAATTTTGCACAGATTTTATTTAGGAACAACTATTCAAAATTAGAACAGGCCATCAAACTGCCTCTCTGCCCTTTTACTTCTAATATCTATAGAAGAAATTGTTCCTAGGAATACCAAAAATGTGTATTTATCTGTTCATTCTCATCTTCTTTCTTT
Source organism: Ontholestes murinus (assembly GCA_963969525.1). Taxonomy (NCBI): domain Eukaryota; kingdom Metazoa; phylum Arthropoda; class Insecta; order Coleoptera; family Staphylinidae; genus Ontholestes; species Ontholestes murinus. The sequence continues at coordinate 95,499,049 of OZ018387.1, forward strand.
CTTCTTTACTTCTTTAGTTTTTACGTCGAAATATTAAGAATTTCTTTAATGAAAGTCCTAAAATTTTCCTATTTTTTATTGCGTAATGTGAAATTGTTCGGAAGATTATTTAGAAATTATGTTTGCTTTTCCTTTCGCTGTTAGGTATCGATAATTTATATTAGATATAAAAATGCTAAAATCTTTTACTCTTCATTTTTCTTATGCCCATTGTGTTTTTCTTTACTTTTATGAAAAGAATAATTCTTAGAATTTTTAGAATTTCCAATATTAACAAAAAATCTTTCTTTTTCATTGCTTTTATGAAAAAAATAATGCTTGTTCTTTATATCCTTTTGGTTATTATTTGTACAGATGAAATTTTTCCTAGGACATCATCTTCTCTTTTTTCTATGTTTACTGGATTTGTCTGAGAAAGATTTTATTTACCTCTTCATCCTACTCTTTCTTCTTTGTTTACTAGTTTTGTCTGAGACATTTTTTTTTGATGTTTTGTAGATTGGAGGGTGGGATAGTGGCCACCTGCTCACCCTACATATGTACATCTATTTCAATCACTGTAACTGCTTTTGTTTCTTGGAATTTAATCACAGTGTTAGTGATGATGTGTTTTGAAAATATAAAACAGTGTTTGGGTTTAAAATTTAAGTGCATATGTAGGGTGGGTGGGTGGTGTAAAACATATGCGATGGTTTAACTAAATTATTTTTTATTTATACTACAGAACAAGAAATTTTTGGAAGTTTCTCTAAGCAAATTCGGTTTTTAAACAAACGCCATCTTGTTAATAGTGAAGATAACGAAGATTTTCTTTGAAAATCTTCAAATAGATATATTTATAAAATATCCATGAATATATCGCTAATATTCTCGCAAAAATTATTAAAACGTAGGGATTTTTTAACTTTCATCAAATTTCGAATTCAATCCTAATTATGACGGTTTATTAGAATTATTTAAACATTTAGGAGCTAATATCGATTTATAAAAGAACGTTTTACTTACACGAAATGGCCCAATGCCTATACATTTTGACACACCAAAAACAAAGACAGATTATCTTGATTAGAAATTAAAAACACTTGGTTTGTTTCACAGAAGTGTTTTTAATTTCTAATCAAGATTTTTCAAATATGTTTCACCACGGGTTAAATGAGCAATTAATTAAATATAAAGACAGATTATTTAGAACCCCGACAATAACATTTAATTAAAGTCCCTGTAAATTCACAATTAAAATACCAAATTTAAAGGAGGTAAGAAAAATCCGACAAAATACCCCAATTACAACAAGAAAAAACAGATGCACTTTCCAGAATTCAAATAAATGCCCTCGAAAATAATCGACAGTAACTCTGAAAACAAAATTAATAAAATCATTAAATATGATGCAGAAAATCCATCAAACAAAGAATAAATCGTATCCACCAAATCAATATTCTAATAACCTAGTAATAAAAATAAAAATAATCTATTAATAAAATAAAATAGATTAAAAATTCAATGGACATTTTAAGATTACAGACTCATTTCAATCGTCTATTAACTTTGTTGGTATCACTTTTTTATTTACACTTGTAACTGTAGTTTTGACAACTTCAGCCTGTTATCAAACAATAATATTTAAAATTACATTTGTCTCACAAATTTATACCGTTTTACGACAAGCTGAAGTTATAGTAACAAGTCTAAATAAAAAAGTCATACCAACAAAGTTAATTGTTTTATTTAGTTTGAATTATTAAAATGTATCACGAAGTGAAAGCCTCCACAATTACTTATTTACTTATTCATTTTAATCTTCATCGAAGACATCAACTTCGCAACATATAATCAAATCGAATTCAATTACAAAACCGACAATGCGGGAATTTTACCCTTAAAACTAGGAGTAGCCCAAAATACAAAAGATCAATTGACATTAACACAAATATATGACGTAACAAGCCTAAATATTGAATTACATAAATTAATTAATAATTGTCAAAAAATAATCTCATGTTTTCATAATACAAAACACAACAAAAAATGTTATAAATAACATCAACCATAATAAATAGACAAAAACGAGGTTTAATTAGTGGATTAGGTTCCATATGGAAATCATAACATGAAATTTAGACCAAATAGACGCTGACACATATGACACAATAATTGCTTACTTGAAATCAAATCAAAATTAGGCAGAACAACACATTAGTCTTACAGAAGAAGATTTACTTGTTTCTAATTACTCAATGGTCAGATTACGACATAATAAAATTTGCTTGAATGGCAGAATTTTGCAAGAAAGCTCGTCAATTAAAAAATCGAAATAGAACTAATGGAAAATTATACAGGGTGTCCCGTTAATTACTGAAATGGCTGGATCATAGATTCTTGCGGTGAAAATATGATGATTTAACACAATTTATCTATATCCAAAAATGTACTGTTTTCAAAGTTCCTTAAATTTTTATTTATTTGGTTTATAACAATTGAACTCTTTATTCGATTTCAATTAAATTTATCATTAATAATTACCATAATATAATATCAAATATAAAATATTAATAAGAGACAACAAAGCTTTTAAATTAAGTGGTCTTTCAAGTAGTATTTTTTTAGCTTTTATTGCATCCACTAAAAATAATTTAGTTTCAAGTAGTGATACTACTGTTTTTTATACTTTCTATCAATGACTAATGGCCATAATAACATTTTCATTTCATTCAAATCGAATCAAGCTTCTTATAAACAAAAAAATCAATTTTTTTGGAACTTTGAAGACAAATTCCGGTTTAACCGTAAACTTTTGGATAGAGATATGTTGTGTTAAATCATAATATTTTCGCCTTAGGAACCTGTGGTTAAGCCATTTCCCCACGTTAACATGACACCCGGTATATTTTGAGACCTCCTGAGTGCAATTTAATAATTTTTAAAATCTCCTTCTGTGTGTATGCCATTCCATTAGAGCTATATTTACAGTTAACGATTTTGAACTGAAACATAAGTCTTTACTCTTTATCAGAAGTAGCGGAACCTAAGATTTTTGTCAGATTTTTCTTAAAAATAACAAAAAGTCAAATAAAAGTAACAGATAATAAAATAAATAATAACTTTTATTTGAAACAAAATTTCTACAAATATTCTAGATTTTAAGAAAAAGTAAATGAAAACACAATGTGAGTTAAACTGTGTTAGTGTGTTGTTCCTACATTTTCACTCGAAACAAAAGGATATCTTTATTTAATTGATAAAGTCGAGACCATTATAATTTACAACTCTGAATATTTTTGAAAATTTATCAATAAATGAAAAGGCTTCAGGAACTGTTGATCAAATATGTTTGTATTATTTGTAGAATCTGTTTTTTTTAATGAATTTTCACTATTGTCAAATAATTTTAGTTGTGGCACTGATGGCATATCATGTTACTTCTTGGTCAACACTGTTTTCACTATTACTAAATCTAAATATATTTTATTTACGGAAAATAAAGGTGTTAGCACTTTGATGCTAACAAGTTTACTTTTTGGGGATTTAAATATTATTTAAATTTTTTTGTTGCAATAATTTCGGCGTGATAATTAATGTTCAAACAAGCAAAATTTTTGATATTAAATAATTTGACAGTGACAATATGTCATTAAAATACGTCTTATAAAAGACTAAAATATGCTACATTCAAGCATTAAAAATAGAAATAGATACTGCAGAAGGTATTCCAAGCAGCATTGATGGTGTACAATCATGGGTTTGAGTGGAAAATCTTTTGATGAAGAGAACTCCGCCCGTCCTCCTTTCGACTAAAATTGTGTGTATATATTCATTTATTATAATATATATTTTGTATTTTTTGTGAGAAAGGAGTACAAAGATTAATAAATTAATAAATAAATAAAATAAATATCTATAAATCATGTAAACGTAATAATATTCAATATAGAGGTATATCTAATCAATCATCTATTCTTAAGATATAAAATAATATGGTGGTAAAGCAATTATCTTAAAGTGCTAGATATCTTTTAAGTGATAATCAGCATTTCGATCAAAAATAATTAATTTATTAGATTTTGAAAGTTATTGTATAAAGGCCTCAGAGAAGCAAAAGCAAGTAGATACAGTCTATACTGATTTCTATGGCCTTTGATCGCGTTAATCATAATATTTTAATAGCTCAGCTAGATGCCCATAGTTTCAATCGTCATACTATTGATTGGATAAGATTGGAAAAACCTAGGCTTTATAAAAAGAAATTGTAATAAATTTAGCATACATACATTGAAGCTCTTATACTTCTAAATTGTTCAATCTTTTAGATCGAACTTTAGAGTATGGATTAACAATATGGTGTCCATTTTATAATTGCTATTTGGAACAGCAACGTAAATTTTTTATAATGGCTTTAGTTTTAAAATAAAAAGTGATCTTGTTTAGTTGCACAAAATCATTTCCGGGCTCACAAACTGTAATAATGTTGTTAGCTCCTTGAATTTTTATGTAAATCCTGTGTTAGTGAATACTTGTGGTAACTTGCTATTTAGATTATCTCATATGGTAACTAATTATAGCATTAATAGTCCACTGTACAATATTAATACTATTGATAGTACTTTAAGTACCTTCAAATTGCGACTAAAATCTATAGAATTACTTAGTTATGTTTAAGATATAGAATGGGGTAAGATATATGGACCGTTTATTTTGAAAGTGGTGTCCATTTTTGAAAAATAACTAAGATATCACTTAATTTATGCTTAATTTTATATAAATTTTTTAATGTATAACTAGATCTAGTCCAATTTACAGAAGTAGATTTCTTAGCAGATGGTTGCCGATCGGTAGCCTGTTATTTTACATTTGTTTTATATTACGTGTCAAGAGTTACCAGTTTAGGTTACTTATTCTTTGTTTTTCCTAAAATGGATAATTTCTAGTTAACATCAGATAATGATATAGGTAGGAAAACTGGTAAACCAAAATTATTTTATGTCAATTGAAAATACTTATTTAATTTAATTTTAAATACATTCACACAGAAATAAAGTCCATGAATATAAATAGGAGAATAATCTTAGATTCAGAGAATGAAGATAATTTCGCTATGAACAACAAATTAACGAATCATAAAAAGAGAAGATGAATAATAGAGGTATAATCCTTATCAGCTGAGGATATTGTCACTGAAAACTTAGATTCTGCAGAACAAAATAAAGGCAAATATATGCAATAAATAAACACAATTAAGCAAAATACTGTAAAATTAATTCCAGCAAAAAATTTTGAATCCAAAAATTGTAATTGCTCGAAGAAATGTATAGAACGTATTAATGTAACACAACGTTAAGAAATTTTTGATAAGTTCTGGAATATAGGTGATTTTAATAAGTAAAATCTAAATATTGTTCCCCGCCAACAACAGCCACGGACTGGTTTCGATCTTTTTGGATCTCATCAGCGTAGTGCAGTTGGCGATAGGGAATCGAGTTTTACTTAGGAGATATTTAACTCTCCGGGTTAACCATATTTCGTATCGAAAGTAAAATATAATCTTCATTTCTCTGTTGTAATGTTCAACGTGAAACTGTCAATAGAAGAGGTCCTAGAAATAATTCACTATGAGGGCATATGCTTATATATTTTAACTGGTCACTTCTGGTGAAAACACTTTAATATGTAAGAAGTTTTTCATTGATACTTTCCAAATATCTACTGGACGATTGATCGTATCCTAAAAGCGCATAAGTATACTCCGAAAGTCATGCGTGGAACATTGGATGGCTCTTGCAGAAGAACTAGTGAGATAGTGACGAATACAGTGATAGAATACATAAGAAGCTTTCCGTCATTTGAAAGTCACTATACTCGATCCCAAAATCCTGAACGGATGTTTTTAAATCCTCAATTAAACATTTAAAAAATGTTTAATTTATACTTAGAAAAATGCAAGGAAAATAACTTGAGTTCAGTTAATGAATGACATACAGGAAAATCTTTAACCGATATTTCAAATTACACTCACATTTGCCACGTAAAGATACCTGTGCGAAATGCGATTTCTTAAACATGAAAATTAAGACAAGAACTGATGACGAAGAAAAAACGATTCTTGTACAGAGACACGATGTTCACTTGCAAGATGCTGAATTTGCAAGAAAATTATTACAAGAAGATAAAATTCTGGCAACAAAAATCCTTATAAATATATTTAATTAATTGCTTACTTAACCCGTGGTGAAACATATTTGAAATTTCTAATCAAGATCCTTATAAATACTTTGCCTTCTCTTTTGACTTACCAAAAGCCTTACCTTACCGCAAATTATCTGTCATAATCGCATATTATAAGTGAAATATGTATGTTTTAAACCAGATTTTTCACAATTTTCGCGTCAATAAAATTAATAGGTATGTATGGAATGAAACTGTTACTTCCAGGGGATCGCAAAAATTAGCTTCTTGCTGTTTGAGGCATTTAGAACATGTAACAACCCAATGCCATGTTATTGCCTACAGTCACATCTGTACTGGGCAAAATCGAAATTTATAAAAGACATTAATGTGGTTGAAGGTTGTCCAGTCGTTGGAAAATAACATTGACATAATTGATCACAAATTTTTACTTTCCGATCATTCATACCTTCCGAACGATGCAGATTTTGGCAAAATAGAAATGGCATTGTAAAATAACAATTTTATGTACATACCAGAGGATTATTATGATGTAGTAACACAATGTAGAAAACATGATAAATTCATTTTACATGAAATCGAGAGAATTTCGTTTCAATAAAAAATGCGATTAAAAACAGATAAGAAAAAATACTAATGAAGAATAGGTAAATTGGTTGCAAATATGTTGGATGAGATTTCTAAAAAGTTTATCTATTCTATCCAATTGAGGTACCTCCAAATTTTGAACTAATCCAACGCTTTTTCATGCGTTGAAAAACGTTGACCTCGTAATTTATTTTGATTTGCGGGAGTTAAAAGGAATCATTGGATGACAAATTAGGGCTACAAGGAAAATGATACATTAATTAGATTTTTTCAGTTATCAAAAAGTCACTTGTTTCAGACAATGTGTGAGATTTCGAATTGTCCTATTGGAAAATTATGCGCAAACCAAGTTTCTCAAAAATTGTTTATTTTGATGAGACTTCCAAGAGGTCAAACACATCTATTGTCGGAATATCCAGTTTTAGCTCTTTGTTTGTATTAGATAAAAGAATTGACGCATGGAATATCTATAGGGTGTGCAAACACTCGCAAAGTCCATTTTTTCCAGTTGATATTCGGTTTTAGTCCGAGCTATATTGATGAAAAATATCAGTATTTTCAACACCTTTACAATCTGAGGCCATTACCATGCTCTTGTTATCGTACCATATTATTTATCCGGTATTTCATTTCCAGAATCATCGTCCTAACCTCTAAGATCATCGTTCTCATTACTGAAAATTTTCCCGAGGGAGCTTGCGTATCCAGATTATCCTAAGAGCGACAACAGCGAGAACGTCAGCTCCTGGTAGGGCATCCATGCTGAAAAGGACTTAGATGATGGATCTGAGTAAGCAGCATGCACACAGCTATCATATCTTGGCCTAGAGCTTGCACTAAAGGGTATGATGTCCTGCTCTGACCGGCGTGGTCATGAATCGTTAGCAGTGAGCGAAAGAGGGTCTGGGTTTAACTGCATGGAATGAAAGGAGAGCCATAATAAAGAAAAACTCCTCAAGTTAAGGTGGAACAGCATATACCGAATGCTGCATGACTAAGGGGAAACTTAGTCTTAGAATGCGAATTTCGGATACCAGCTTTCCTGCGGTTTGCGAGGCTCTGCTGAAGATGACCACTTATTTCCCTAGCTTCTGGTGGGATCGAATATAAACCAAGAAAAAATAAATAAAGGCTTGTCCCTCTCAAAGGACAAAACAACGGCGATGGAGTTTGAAACCCTTGCCACAGGAGAGGCAGTGCCTGAGACCGACAAGGAGGAAATACTTCTAGCCAGCAGTGGAGAAGAGGCTGGGCAAATGTCCAAAGAGGAGGTCCAGCGCGAAAGCAAAAGACCGAAAAACATACCCGTTCGGAGGGCAGCACGCCGAAGGGTACGCCAGCCAAGCGTGTGAAAGGGACTGTATACGACCTCCAGGAGCGGCGTGTCACCACTTACCATACAGTCAGGCTGTACAAGGACTGAAGGTTGGTGTAACTGCACAGGACTATCCTGCCACTCTCTTGTGAGTGGAACCAATAGAGTCCTCTCTGGAGTGTATTATGGATCTAGTCCTAGCAAATGGGGAATGAGGGAAAACTCCAAATTCCACCCGAGAAGCAGGCTGATATGGGTCCAAAGGGCAGGGATATACCCCAGGACAAATTGAAGGATGCCAGAGGTGGCGGCAATTCCAAGGCGGTCCCTCCAAAGGCAGCATCAAGTGGCAGGTTGGCTAGGGGGAGAGTCCAAGTCTTAAACAGGAGGAATAAACTCACGTTTATAAACGCAAAAGGCAAGGGGTATTTGATTTGACCTTAGCCACAGCGCAAGGTACGCAATTGATAAATAATTGGCGTGTACTCCCAGAGCCCACTATGTCAAACTATCAGACGATCGTGTTCGATATGGAAGCTGGGAGTACGGAAACAGCAGAGTAAAGAGTGCCACGAAAAAAGGACTGGGTATTGTAGAGGGTGTCCCGTTAATATGGGGAAATGGCTGGACCATAGATTCCTGGGGTCGACATAACCTATCTATATTAAAAAAATTACGGTTAAGCCGGAATTTGTCTTGAAAGTTACAATTTTTTTAATTTCTTTTGTTTTTAACAATTTAACGCAATTTAGGAATTATGTTTGCATTTCCTTTCGCTTTTTAAATATAAAAATGCTAAAATCTTTTACTCTTCATTTTCTTTACTTTAATGAAAAGAATAATTCTTAGAATTTTTAGAATTTCCAATATCAACAAAAAATCTTTCTTATTCGTTGTTATTTTTTCATGCTTTTATGAAAATAATAATTGTTAGAATTTTTAAAATTTCCAATATCAACAAAAAACCTTTCTTATTCATTGTTTGTTTCTTTGCTTTTATGACAAGAATAATTCTTAGAATTTCCAATATCAACAAAAAATCTGTCTTCTTTCTATCCTTTTGGTTATTATTTCTGCAGAAGAAATTGTTCCAAGGACATCATCACCGTGTTTTTTCATTGTTTACTGGTTTTGTCTGAGAAAGATTTTATTTACCTCTCTATCCTCCTCCTTTTTTCTTCTTTGTTTACTACTTTCGTCTGAGAAAGATTTTTTGATGTTTTGTAAATTGAAGGGTGGGTTAGTGGCCACCCACCCATCCTACATATATACATCTACTTGAATAACTGTTACTGCTTTTGTTTCCTAGAATTTAATTACTGTGTTAGTGTTGATGTGTTTTGAAAATAAAAAACAGTGTTTGGGTTTAAAATTTAAGTGCATATGTAGGGTGGGTGGGTGGCCACTATCCCACCCTCCAATCTGTAAAACATATGCGAGGGTTTTACTAAATTATTTCTTATTTAAGCAAATTCTGTCTTCAAACAAACACCATCTTGTTAATAGTGAAGATAACGAAGATTTTCAAATATATATATTTATAAAATATCCATAATTATACGACTAATATTCCCTTACCAAAAAGTGTTAAAACGCAAGAATATTTTAACTTTCATATTTTCGAATGTTTGATAAAGTTTAAATAAATAAATAAATTCAATCTTAATTATTACGGTTTATTTGGCATGGATTAATAATGGAGCTAATATCGATAAAAAAAAACGTTTTACACATACGAAATTGCCTATTACCTATACATTTTGACACATAAAAACAAAGATAGATTATTTAGAACCCCGACAACAACATTTAATTAAAGTCCCTCTAATTTCACAATTAAAATATGCAATTTAATTGTAGTAAGCAACATCCATATACAAAAAATCTGACAGATTGTCCCAATCACAACAAGAAAAACAGATGCACTTTCCAGAATTCAAATAAAATTCCTCGAAACTGATTCTTTAATCAACAAAAAAAAAGTGCAGTTGATGCAGAATTATGTGTTATATACCAAACAGGATTTAAAGTTGAGCCAGTTTCAACGGAAAATAGTAGAAAACGAGTATGGGAAGCTGCTGAAATTGGTCGAAATGAGACTTAAGCAAATAGATCCAGATAGCAACTTTAAGTACCATGTAGGTAATGTATGCTACAAAACCTATACTCACAAAAGTCAATTAGAGTGGATTGCTAAGCATAGAAAACTGTTTAATGAAGAAGCATTGCAAAATGAAGACATCGATGGAAGAAAGAAAATCCACCAAACACAGAAGAAATCAAATGTCTATTTCAACAACTAGACAATGAATTAACAGTAAATTCAACCAGTCAAAATCAAGAATCATCCGATATAAACTTTTTATCTGATGTAATAGATTCCAAATAAAATCAATATTTCATTTACGAAGTTCCAGTAAAAATAGAAGCAATAGGAAAAATTACAAGTATCACGTTTAAATTAAAGTAAAGATAAGCAAATAACAACATTTTTAAAAGAATACACAACCGAAAATAAAAAAGTAGTATTTTAAAACCGTAAATTTATACAAATCATTCAGTAACATTGTAACTAAATTATTTAATAAAAACAGACCTTATATAATATATTGTACCGAGAGAAGATAATTAATAACCGAACCAGATTTAATACAAGAAGCAATTCAAAATCAGCATAAAGATAAAACTAATCAAAGATGAATTACAGAAACTTTAAAACCATTACAAAGAAAATATTATTTCCCTTTAAAGATCACATTACCAATTCCATAGTTAATTGAGCAATTTGCAAAAGAAGTAAATTTTAAAAAATCTTTCAAAAATAGAAATGATGTTAGCAGAAACTCCACACATACCCTTTGAAAAAATATATTTAGACGTTTACACAGTAGAAAACACAAAATTCTTAATGTGTTGGATTTCATAATAAGGAACTGTTTTATACAATGTTTATATTCATTGAAACTTAAGTGTCTGATCCGTGTTGGAAAATAGTTTAAATATTTTAATCCAAAATAATTGACACTGCATCGAGTTTTTTTAAGTCGACTTAAAAGAAATATATAAATTGTCAGTTGATCTCGTTTTATAATTGTGAACCTCATTTACAGTTTCGAATTTTGTTATATTTTGCTTGATATACAATAATGATTGAAAAATATATTGTGCTGGAAGAGTTAATAAATTATATTTAATAAAAATATGTTTTGTATTTTGCCTGTAATGAGCACCTTCAATTATACGTACTATTTTTCTCTGTAGACTAAAGATTCTAGCAGCTAATGCCGAGTGTCCCCAGATTATAATATCATAGTTCATTTTTGCAGCAAATAAAGCATGGTACGCAGCAATTAAAACTTTTTTAGACGCCGAAATATTTCGGAAAAGGTAAATTAACGATGATAAATGGTTTGCAAGTCTATCGCAATGTTCAAACCAGGTCAATGTTGGTTCAAAATAAATACCTAGAAGTTTACCTTTTTTTGCTTTAAATTGTTCATCTAAATTTCGAGTTTCATGAATAATTGGCTGGGTTTTAGTTTCATTTAGTGTTAATTCGTTTGCTGAAAACCAATACTTTAACCGATTTTTAATGTTAGTTGTTGCAGATAATAATGTTTCCAGATTTTTGAACTATTTAACACCGACGTATCATCTGCAAACAGAATTAAGTTTGTTTCATTTACGTGTTGATCTATATCATTTACGTAAATAATGAAAAGTCGAGGCCCCAGTATAGATCCTTGAAAAACCCCTCGATTTAATCTTAAAATTTTTGACGATAGGCTGATTGATTCAACATATTGCTGCCGTTCAGAAAAATATGAACTAAAAAATTTAATTGCATTGTCATCAATTTTGTATTGTTTGAGTTTATGCAAAAGAATGTTGTGAGAAATACAGTCAAAGGCCTTCGTTAGGTCACAGAGTAAAGCTCTTACATATTATCCATCTTCAATATTTGTATAAATGAAATTCAAGAAGTCAACTAAAGCAGATACAGTACTCTTATTTTCGCGAAAACCATATTGGGCACTTGTTAAAAGATTATTTTTTTCGAAATATTGTGTTAATCTATTCTTTATTGCAATTTCAAATATTTTGCTAATAATTGGAATGATAGCTATGGGACGATAATTACTAACATTTAATTTGTCGCCTTTTTTGAAAATAGGAACTATTCTAGAAATTTTTAGCGACCGCGGAAATAATTTTGCATCTATTGCTCTGTTAATTAATTTTGTTAAGTGAGGTATAATTATACTTTCTACATGTTTTATAATCTGGCTATTTAAATCGTATGCATCGAAACTATGTGAATTACTAAGTCTATTTATTATGTACCTAACTTCGGATTCGGATAATTTCGTTAAGTTAAATTTGTTAAATGGTGTTTGAATGGTATTTGGAGTTTGTAGGGTAGATTTTCTATTATCATTGATTGTAGTACTTTCATTACCCAATAAATTTGCTACCACATTTCCAACATTGGCGAAATATTCGTTAAAAGTATCTGGTTTTATTTCAGAAGTCGTATTACGCTTTTTGTTTGTATTTACAATGTTCCACATTGCTTTTGCATAATTATTGGAGTGAGTGATATATTTATCATTTTTTAGTTTTTTCTGTTTTAGAATTTCGGCCTTATATGTTTTTTTGAGTTTTTTAATTGATTCAGTTAAATTTAGATGCGGGTGATTTTTATTCATGTCAATAAGGAAAAGTAATGTGTCGCGCATTTCTTTTAATTTGTTAGTAAACCAGTTTAATTTCCCAGACGGTTTATGAATATTACGTAATTTTAAAGGAAATGCTAATTTTGCTGCATCTTGTAGTATTAATAAAAATCTACAAAACATACATCTATATATTGGATTGATGCGGCTGTTACTTGTCGAAACTCCAAAATAACACTTAAAGAAATACTGACACAGTATAGGGTTTCAGAATGTTTTTTAATATTGTACTGAAAACATTGTTGTAGTACAATATTAAAAAAACATTCTGAAACCCCATACTGTGTCAGTATTTCTTTAAGTGATACATCTATATCACTATTTTCATGAACAGTATCCCAATCTGCAGTGTCAAGTATCTGATATAGTAAAATTAAACCTTTTTGATCTATAAATCTTGTAATTTTTGGGCTGGTTTCAAAGTCGTTAAATAAATTCAGTTCTATTTTTTGTCCATTGTGGTCAGAAAATTCTGTATTAATGACATTACTTGTATAGGTGATTTTTTCATTAATATAATTATTGATTAATATATTATCCAAACAATATATGTTTCTTGTGAAATCGCTAATAGTGATTTTGTAGCCAAAAGAATTAACTAAACCGTTGAATTTTTTAGTTTGAATATCAGTTTTATAAAACTTTACATTGAAGTCAAAAGTTTAAGTGAAATCTATAGGAGAACATATCAGAATAATAAAACAAAACATAATGGTCAATAAATCTAACCAATAAAATATGCCATTATTGCATACAATATTTCGATGCATACATATACAAAATTAACACCTCTCAAATTAACTTTAGGATACTCAAAATTACGAGACCCTTTTGATCTATTTTACAACAAATAATGTGACAATACAGTGTTTACTATACAATTTATGATTAATAATTATTACAATATAAGATCAAACATCTTTCAAGTGGTATTTTTTAGCTTTTATTGGATCCACCAAAAATAATTTAGTTTTAATTAGTGGTACTACTGTTTTTTATACTTCCTGTCAATCAATAATGGCCATAATAATTGAAATAATGTATTATATAATGGTCGTTATTAATAATAAATTTCATTCAAATCGAATAAAGTATTCAATTGTTATAAAAAATATAAATACAATTTTTTGGAACTTTAAAGACAAATTCCGGCTTAAACGTAAACTTTTGGATATAGATATGTTGTGTTAAATCATCAAAATCTGTGGTCAGGCCATTTCCCCATATTAATGAGACACCCTGTATATTTTGAGATCTCCCAAGTGCAATTCGATCATTTTAAAAATTTGTTGAATTGAAACATAAGTTTTTACTTTTTTAGTTGTTAAAATAAAAACACTTAAGTTTTAAAGTGTTTTGAAAATTTAAGTGTTTTTACTTCAACAACCAAACGAGTGAATATGAATTTTCAACATATAACAGCCTCATAAGTTAATATATGTTTTACTCTTTATCAGAAGCAGCGGAAGTGTTTAAACCAAAGTTTTTTGTCAGATTTTTCTTAAAAATAACAAAAACAATTAATCATTTTGATTTGAACAAAATTGTTACAAATATTCTGGATTATGAGAAAAAAAAAATGAAAAACAATGTGAAGTGAAGGTGACAGAGTTAAACTATGTTAGTGTGTTGCTCCTACATTTTCACTCGAAACAAAAGGATATCTTTATTATATTAATAAAGTCGAGACCAATATTCATCGCAACTTTAAATATATTTATTAATTTTTAAATTAATGTCTGTCGAGGTATTAGCCAGAGAAGTAGTTGTTTCAAATTAATTTGTTTTGTTGTCTTAGTAAGACTCACTGTTATAGATTCACGAAATGTTATCGTGATTTTAAAGCTAATATTAAACATCCTTTTTAAAAACAAAAACAACAAGCTTTAAAACTAGTTTACCCAATCCATGTTCATTCTGATCAAAATAGTAAATATTGTTCATTAACATTTAACGGTCCCCCATCAATTGCCATCAGCAAAAATCTTAAATCTTTTAATTTAACCTAGTCTTTCAGAACGACCAACTCGCTTAGTAAATTTATAAATAATGCGAAAGATAAATCTGATAAATCGACGAACGTTGGACAAACTGGACGAAGCTTTCCAGATCGCATTAAAGAACATAAAAAATGCTTTCAATTCCAGAAAACTTTCAACCTACGCCAATCATTTAATCGAATACCAGCATACCTTTAATGATAATTTTGAAATTTTGCACGTTTGTAATAAAAGTCGAAAGTTAAATTTGTTGGAAGAACTGGAAATTAATAAATATAATAAAAATGGTATTCTATTAAATGATCAAATTAAAGTTAATAATTCTCCTTTAATAAATATGTAAATTCTCAAATAATTTGCTCCTTTGTACAACCCCCCTTCTTTACCGTAGTTCTAATAGTACATAAGCTTTTACCTGTAATTTGTTAAATCATTATTCATCTACCACTGTGTGGCGAAACATGTTGCAGTGTTCAACAATAAATGTGAAACCCTCCCAACTGTGTTGTTTTATTTCAATTTGTTATGGAGTTTCATCATATATCCTCCTCATCAATTCAATATATTGTCGCGAGACGCGTGGGGAGAGGGGATGCGTCATGGACGGGCCGACTGGATCGAAATAAAAAAAAACAAGTGTCAGATATAAGTGCCAGATATAAATGTCAGATATAAATACGTGCTGGTAATATTAATTGACTTCAATAAATTATTTGCAATTATTTACACACCCGTATAACGTGCCAAAACGTTACATTGGTGTCAGGTGTGGGGTGTGAAAAATTGCAAACAAAATAGCGAAGTGCGTTACAATAACGGACCTAAAAGTGGCTGAATTAAAAGTGCAACTGGAAGAATGGGATTTGGATACGAGCGGCAAGGAGAGTGTTTTACAACAGATACTTAAGGAAGCGCTGCAAGAAGAAGGCCATGATACAGACACATTTTTGTTTGATATCGGAGGCGACACAGCATCAATTATGGAGCAATTGAGGCAAAATTCCGATAAAATGACAGAGAAAATGTTCTAGGAATCTGGAAAAAAATGTCTTGCAAAGAGTGTCCCAGGGTGAGATGAATTACGACCAATTAATCAAGTATCTGGAAATAAGGTATGGTCAAACACACCTTGAATACGTGTACCATTCACAGCTTAAAAATCGATGCCAGAAATCTGATGAGAGTTTGCAAGAATTTGAAGCAGATATAGCTTGATTAACACGACTGGCGTATCCTGGTGCAACAAAGAACATCTTGGAAACATTAGCTGTCCAGGCATTTTTAGATGGATTGAAGGATAAAGACATACATCAGGCATTGATACTCGCTCGACCAATTAAATTAGTAGACGCACTGTCTCGTGCGCTCGAGATAGAAGTAGCGAAAAGTACAGTTAGGAGTCAAGGCCGTGTTCGGAAAATGGAAGATTCACGAGAAGGATTGGATGATCTTAGAAAAATGATACAAGATAGCATCAAGGAATCGTTAGCAAACAGGAAGAAAGTGGAATGCTGGAAATGTGGAAAACACGGTCATATACAACGTCGGTGCAGAGAAAGATTAAATAATCGCACCAATGAAAAGTCGGAAAACTAGAACAAGCCGGCCTCAGGGGTGTCCGTCGGCTAAAAAACATCAAGCCCCTAGAAAAACTGCAAAAGTAGCATACTTGTCACACCACGTTGATACGGTTTTTGTGGATAGAAACATTGATGGAAACTCTTGTCGACTGCTACTAGACACGGGTGCTACTAGGACAATTATAAGACCTGATATTGTGTCAAAACCGCAAAATGAACGACTAACGACCTGGAAATTACGAACAGCAACAGGAGAATCTGCTAATATTCATGGTGAAATAAAATCCACGATTACCATAGGGAACACATCATTCCAACACCAACTCATAGTAGCTGACATTGAAGACGAATTAATTTTCGGTATGGACATCATGAATACTAGAGGCTTCCTGTTGGATCTTAAGAATCCTAAAAGTTAATGGAGAGGAGGTGGTACTCCACAGACGGAATATTGGTCCGGGTAACCCTTCCAATGGAAACATCAGTTCCGGAGAGAAGTGAAGTAATTATTGAGGGCCAATTGGAAGAAGCATCCCATCACAAAAACATTATGATCTTTGAACCTATCGTTGATGACGATAAACTGGGACGAGGAGTAACAATAGGAAAAACACTCGTTTGCACCGATAACAATGTATTAGTTAGAATAATGATTACTAACTATTACTCTGTTCATTTAAGGAAATGAGTGCTGCTAGGACATTGTTCTGCTGCTTCATCGATATTGCGGAAAACCACAGCAGATAATAAAAACAATGAAATGAGTTACCCTGAACTAGAAAAGGTGATTTCCCTTTCTACCCAAGATTGCAATCCAACTAAAAGAGAAAAAGTAAAAAAGTTGATCATGGAATACCAGGACGTATTTGATATTGGACAAAAAGGAAGAACCAATATCGTTCAACATAAAATTAATACCGAAAATTCTCGACCGATTAGGCAGACAGCCAGAAGACTGCCACTGGCGAAGCGGGAGAAAGCTGATAGGATTGTGCAGGACATGGGGAGCGAGGGCATTATAGAACCATCCAGTAGTCCGTGGGCCTCGCCAGTGGTATTGGTAAGGAAGAAGGACGGATCAACTCGCTTCTGTGTCAACTAAATAATGTGACCAAAAAGGACAGTTATCCTTTACCCCGAATTGACGACACATTGGATACCTTGGCTGGATCTACTATTTTCTCCACACTGGATCTTAAAAGCGGATATTGGCAAGTTGAAGTAGCCCCCGAGGACAGAGAAAAAACAGCATTTACAGTAGGCAAAGGATTATGGCAATTCAATGTTATGCCATTTGGACTATGTAATGCACCCGCGACGTTCGAGAGACTAAAGGAGACGGTACTAACAGGACTATCTTGGAAAACATGTTTGGTTTACCTCGACGATATAATCTTAATGGGAAAATCCTTCGAAGACTACACGAAGAAGCCCGAAGAAGTGTCACCTTTTCAAGAAAGAGGTGCAGTACCTAGGACACATTATTTCAAGCCAAGGTATTGCAGTCGATGGCCAAAAGATCTCAACGGTGAGGGAATGGCCAGTTCCAAAGGATTTACACCAACTCCGGAGTTTTCTTGGATTATGCACGTATTACCGTTACGTTGCGGGATTTTCAAACATCGCTAAACCAATAACCCGCCTCACTGAAGGAAAACAACGGTTCTTCTGGAACGGGGAATGTCAGGAGGCGTTCCAAAAACTGAAAAACGCACTTACCAGCGCACCAGTTCTAAGTTATCCGTTGTCAGAGGGAAGGTTCTTGTTGGATACCGATGCAAGCAATGTAGGAATTGAAGCTGTTTTATCACAAATACAGGATGGACAAGAAAAAGTGATCAGCTATTTTAGAAAGACTTTATCCAAGCCGGAGCGGAACTACTGCGTAACGAGGAAAGAGTTGCTTGCAGTAGTCAAATCAGTAGAACACTTCTATAAATATTTATATGGAAGGAAATTCTTATTGAGAACCGATCATGCTGCTCTTAAATGGCAAGATGGTTGGAAAGACTTCAGGAGTTTGACTTTGACACTGAACACAGAGCTGGAACGATCCACAGGAATGCAGATGATTTGTCGCGAAAGGCCAAGCCCAGAAAATTGCAAGCACTGTAACAACGCAGAATCAAAGGAAAGTCAAGTACTCCGAACAGCTGTAGAAAGCGATGACTGGAATTTAAAAGAAATCCGGCAGGACCAAGACGACGACCTTGTTCTAAAGCCCCTGATGACATGGAAGAAAAGTGGAACCAGGCCAACATGGGATGAAGTCTCCAAATATTCGCCTGAATTGAAGTCATACTGGGTTCAGTGGGATTCTATTGTACTAAACAAGGGATTACTTAAACGCATATTCAAAGATTCAGAAGGCCACGAAGAACGAAGGCAGATTATAATTCCAAAGAGTAGAATACCTGAAGTGATGAAAGAGATTCATAGTGGATCTTCCGGTGGACACCTGGGTATGTCAAAGACTTTAAACAAACTTCGGGAGAGATTCTACTGGGTGAACTGTAAGGTAGACGTCAGGGAATGGTGCAAGGAATGTGTGATTTGTGCAGCAAGTAACGGTCCACAACGATGAAGGAAAGTACCTATGCGTCAGTACAACGTTGGTAGTCCTTTTGAGCGAATCGCAATTGATGTCGCTGGGCCATTCCCCGAGTCTCACCAAGGAAATAAATACATCGTAATGGTAATGGATTACTTCAGTAAATGGGTGGATGCCTATGCGTTACCAAACCAAGAGGCTTCAACAATAGCGGAAGTACTAATTAAGGAGTGGATATGTCGTTTCGGCGTTCCCTTAGAACTACATTCTGACCAAGTAAGAAATTTCGAATCGAATCTTTTTCAAGAGATATGCAAAATCCTTAAGATTCATAAGACAAGGACAACAGCTCTGCATCCACAATCAGATGGTATGGTGGAACGAATGAATATGACCATCAATCGCTATTTGTCAAAAGTAGTCTCTGACCATCAAAGAGACTGGGACCAACATCTCCATCTTTTCTTGCTGGCGTATCGATCGGCTGCACACGAAACAACCGGGCAGACTCCAGCGAGCATCGTCATGGGTCGAGAGCTACGACTTCCATGTGATTTAAAATTCGGCTGCCCTCCGGGAGAAGTTTTGGCAGGAGAAGACTATGTGAGCGACCTGAGACGAAAAATGGATGAAATCCATAATCATGTGCGATCCAACATCCAACGTGCTAGCGACCGAATGAAAGAGAATTATGACCTAAAAACGGATCACAGTGGTTATAAAGTTGGAGATATGGTGTGGTTATTTAACCCACAAAGACGCCGAGGTCTCTCCCCAAAATTGCAAACATCATGGGATGGACCATACCAGATAATAGAGAAAATGAACGACATCGTATACAGGATTCAGAAACCACCCCGAGGAGAACCAAGAGTTGTCCATTTCAATCGTCTGACCCCTTATGCTGGCGAAGAAGATGGCGCAGCGATTCGTGCGGTGGTTGAACAAAGCGACGAGAAAGCATTTGAAGACTTCATTTACTATCTGGTAACGAAGAAGTACTCTCATCAGAAGCCAACCTACAGGGATGTATGGCTATCATTAAATGAGTTGAGGGATTCACTACGTGAGGGTATCAAGAAATTGGCAATACCGAAACTAGCTTGTGGGTTGGACCAATTGGATTGGAGAACAATCAGAAGCATGGTGGAAGTCCCTTTTGCCAATTCTGGGATCGAGATTTTGGTATGCTGTTATAATTCCAGTGGCATACGACATGAGAAGCCCATAGACTGTTATTTCTTTCGAACGTCAAAATGTACAAAGGGGTCCCAGTGCAGGTATCGTCATAAGGTGCCGGATGACTCATTTCGGGACGAAACATGCCTAGGGAGGGGGCAGTGTCGCGAGACGCGTGGGGAGAGGGGATGCGTCATGGACGGGCCGACTGGATCGAAATAAAAAAAAAACAAGTGTCAGATATAAGTGTTAGATATAAATGTCAGATATAAATACGTGCTGATATTATTAATTGACTTTAATAAATCATTTGCAATTATTTACACACCCGTATAACGTGCAAAAACGATACAATATTTTTTATACTGTGAAATTTATACGATAATTAAACTAAAGTCCCACTAGTATAATTTTGATATTTATATATTTTGGTTTGAGTTTTGGTAGTAGTACCTATAGCTTCAATGGCGTTAGTAACAAATTTATATGTATATAAATGAGATTGTTACTTTAAAATATTCCCTAAGTTAATATATAGCACTATTAGGTGTACCCTTATGGATAAATGTGCTAATTGCTATTGCAGACCTTTTACACCTTTTACTTATGATGGAAAGAAATTTGAGATTATCTGAAATGCATCACCGTTTTTCTTTTTATTATACAATAAATAGATTCAGTAAATTAGAAGCTTTTACTATAACAAAGATATATAGGGAAATAATAATAGATTTTCAATTTATTGTTGCTCAAGACGACACAATATTGATTGCTTAACAATGTTGGTATAAGTTCTTGCCCTCATCGTGATTCTATTCTACTTTTTCTTACGCATTTATTTATATCTTTTACAAAATTGATTTTACCTTAATAGCTATTATTATTTTTACCTTGCCTTTTCTGTATGAAATATAGAAATATATATTTTATGACCTCCTGAGTGCAATTCGATAATTTTTAAAATTTGTGTCTCCTTTTGTATGTATGTCACTCCATGAAAAACATATTTACAGTTAACGATTTTGAAGTGAAACATTTAAAATCTTTATTAGAAGATCTGAAAAGGACCAGCAGATATGTTTAAACCTACGACTACATTTTGTTTTATCAGATGTTAATTCAAATAAAAATAACAGATAATAGAAAAATAAATAAATCTTATTTGAACAACATTTTTATAAACTTTCTGGGAATTTGAGTTTTAGTTTTTGTGTTTTATCAAAAAGGATAAGAGTTGCATAAAAACAATATATATGTTTAGTTTGAGGTTTTCGCTGGTGAGGTATGTGGTGTGTGGTTTTCAGGTATTTGTCCACGTGGTTTGTATTTTCATAATACAACGTTTCGATGGTCTCGCTGCCATCATCTTCTGGTATATGGCAAGGACTTACTGATTTGCTGCTATGATCATTGCTGTGTTTATGTAAGTTCCGTTAATCCCCTCTCTGTCAGTTTTGTTTGGCTATTTGTCATTGGATGTCTTGTTATATTTCTTTCTTTTGTTTTTTCGGTGTTTTTATCTCAATATAATATAGTGCTGATGTTTATTCGAGGTTTGTGAAATTTTGTTGTGGGTGGTTCGGTTTGTTTTAAAATGTATTTCCATGTATTCGGCAAACATTATGAGTCATCTCGTTTATTCATTGCGTAGGGTCTTGTTTCGATTACTATGGCTTCGTAGGTTATTCTGATATGAAAATGTTCTATTCTGGCATCTGTGGGTTCAGGCTAGATGTTTTGAACATTGAGATGCAATGATGTGAATTTTTTGCAAAAGACGCTTTTGTTGCGCCCATGGTTGCCATTCTTTAGCATTTACGATGGGTATGATGCAGGTCATATAGTTTATAATATGTGATTGGGTCTGTGTTTGTTTTCTTGTAAGCAGGATTGTCCAAGATAATTTGTTGGTCATAGTCCTTACAGTTCATTACTACTGTAGTTTTCCCTTTATCCGCTGGTAAGACGATAATGGATTGGTTTTGTTTAATTTTCCTGATAGCTTCAAGTTTTGCTTTTGAGATGTTTGGCTTTGGTGGTTTTGCCTTTTTTAACATTGACGCTACTTTTTTTATGATGATTTCTGAATTTTTCGTATCTAGGTGTCGAATTGAGGCTTCAACCCTGCAAATTATTTTCTCTGTTGGGATGTGTATTTGTGCGATTTCAAAATTGATCCCTTTGATCCCTATGATTATAAAGAAGTGGAGTTTATATATATATATCTGACACACAGTTTCAGAAACAATGGCTTCGACAGGTAGATTAATAATGAATATTACAATTTTTGTGGTGAAACATTGTCGTAGAATAATAAAAACGTTTTTGAAACCATATACTGTGTCAGTATTTTATTGAGTTTCAACAAGCAACAGCCTCATCAGTCAGGTAACCATTATCTTATGTTCCTGAGCCTCGACATCTTTTTTCTAATATAATATTTCTGATTCCGCATGATATATCACAGATATGCTACTTTCTTTTCTATTTATTGTGGTCAAAACATCGCGATCCATACCTACTAAAATAATACTAAATACTAAAACTAAATAAATACGTCTCGTAGAACGTTTTTGTTTGTAACTCGTGCTGTCCAGGAAATCTTCAGTATTCTACGGTAAAGTCGCATTTCAAACGCTTCTATTTTATTCATTGATGTTTCTTTAAGCGTCCAGCCTTCCATTCCGAAGAGAGAGAGGCTTCACTGATTTTCGAAAATCTATTGTTGCTCGCCGAAGGCGTAGAAGTGTCAACAAAATGCACGTGTTATCGTGATTAAAAAAATCTATTTAACAGCATGCTGTTAAAAATCAAGGGAACTGGTAAACCAGATTGCCAGTAGCAACGTATCCTTGGATGGTGGCGTCTTCTCGTCATCACGACATCACTTTGTCAATTGTAGTAGTATGCATTTTAGTTTCTTTCTGTAATGCCTAGAGGTTGGTATTTTCAGATATATAGAGTCAAAGAGCTCTCTGTTGAAAATTTGTAAAAAAAATACTTTAAATCTCCAGTTCTTATGTGTCGATCTCTATGTTTTGTGGCTGTTAAACTTAAGGAGATAAATAAGTCACATTTTTCCTTTTTGATTAGTTCATTTCGGACATACATTTGTTAAGATTTGCTTTCCATATCCGAAGTCATTCATTTTGTTTTTTTGCAGTAGGTGAAGCATCGGAAATTGAAAAGTATGGAAATCTTTAACTGCATTCAAAGTCCGTTTTTTACTTAAGTATTTACTTTAGGTTTAAGTGCTATTGAGATCGACTCGGTATTTTCATCCCGTACTTCGTTACCAGAATCGTCATTCCAATCTTCGGAAGCATCGTTCTTATCATTCAAAATATTGAGGTCACGACATATTCAAGTGAATACGAAAATTTTCCAAATTCCTTTCATCTTTGCCAATCAATGATCGATGTTGAATCATACACAGGATAAAAGAGCATTCTTTTATCCATTGCAATCCTATGTGCAATGTGTTCAACAAACTTCAGAGCTACGTAGAAGTGTGGAGATAGTAGAATGGTAAGTCATTGCGACCATGAAGCTCCTTATATTACAAAATCTACTTCTAGTTAAAATTTTATTTGTGTCAGCTAATTATTAACTGCAATGATAACTGTTGATAGTACATTTTTATGGGTGAGAGTAGAAGATCCTTCAAAGAAGCGAACTCTGCTAAAATTTTGAGTATATTTATGTATTTTGTAATCTCATTTTTGTGATATTTTCTTAGAAACGTGTGCAAAGATGTAGTTAATAAATAAATAAAATGAGTAAATAAATATTGATATTAATATTAATTCAATGGTAGATTTTGCATTATTTGCAACATGATCAATAATTGTGCTTTACAGTCTGCAGCCAAAACCCAACAGAATATGTTGTATGAATAACGTTTACATATTCTACTATATTAATATATTCGTTGCAGCTTCTCTACCTATAACTAGTAAATTAAAGTAAGGGACTCACCTCCATGCTGAGTGTGGCTACGTCTTGGTGCAACGTCGTAATCTGAGAATCCAGCCGCTCCACGCTGTTCCTCGTATGTTCAACATCATTCTTAAGCTCCATATTTATTTCCTCCAGAGACCCGGTTTTACTCTGGTTGGGTACGACGACGCTTCTCTGTCTTTCCACACGTTCCCTCAACAACGCGAGATTACTTGTTGCTATGCCACCCAAGCGCGGTCGATTCCGCGACGGATTTTCGTGCAGCTCCTGAAGCCGGCTGAAAAATTAAATATCCACACAGTGCATACTGAAATATTCACATTTTTACAATATTAAAACGAAAACATTATAATATTATTAAAAGATTGTCTGAACATTTATAGCACGTGTAAACATAATAATGCAACGCTTCAAATATTTACACGCACACTTGCGTCGAGTATACGCTTGAGTTTAATATTTAAGGGAAACTTGGATCTTCCTTTGCCACGCTTTGTGGATAATTGGGAAACTATTAATATTTGTTTAATTGGGAGATAATTGTTAGTGATGAGAATTAACTTACCCCATGTTAAATTTAGCGTGTCTGGGGCTGTTCGAAACTGCGTGAACCGGTGATCTATTAGGTGATAATGGGGTGCTTTCTCCGTCTTCGTGCATGTTTTCATCGTCTTCGCTGATTGACGGAAGCGTCAGTGATGGCATACCATTTACATCGGATTCTTGCTGAAAAAATAAATCATACATTTAATAACAAAACTATGATTAAGTTATAAAAAAAAACATCTATTCTTGAACAGTCATCAATAGAATTATAGGAAATGTAGAAATCCAAAGTCCTCAACGTAAGAAATTATATCCAATTAATAACTATGCACATTCTATCACTATGGAGGATATTTAGAAGTTTTTATAGATTATTTTATAATTATAAAGCTATATAGGCAGCTTAAATTAAAATAAAAGGTCAAAACTTAAAAAACTAAGTTTTCAATTCAAGTTTCATTCTTTAAGACTCTAATAGAAAAAAAAACTTAATTTTAATTAACATATATATAGGTTCCATAATTTTTAGCAATTTAAAAAAAAATATGCTAGCCTTTCTCAAAAACCATTAACGAAATTGCAACGAGCAAAAAAAAAGCAACGCTAAACACTCGCCGACCTTTTGTCTATCATAATATTTAATGTACTTTTCGGGGCAGTAAAACAAAATTGATCTCCGCCATTAACTCTTTAATAGCTTTTATAAACGGCGTATCATTCTTTCAAATTATCCGAAGTGATCGCCGAGAAAATATTTATCTTGCCGGGATGTTTGTTTTTCTCGCCGCGTACAAAATACTGCGACACAAATCAATACCTGTGCATTTCATTCGCTGAAAAATTGAAATGAGAAGAGAAAGAAAAAACAAGCGGGATTCTTTCAGTCGTACAAACGCGCCTCCATTCAGTCCGTCCTCATTAAATGTACACTCATCTGATCAATGTCACAATGACAAAAGGATGAAGAGTATTGAAACAGTTTCTTTTTATTATTATTACTATAAACAAAGCGTATTCATAAGAACTATACGTGCTGGTGCTTTCTGTGTTGCGTTAATTCTTACTACTTATTGATCTCAACATACGATGCAATTCATTGTGAATCATTTCTTGAATGACTTACTCTAGTAATTAAAAAAACACGAAAATATTTCGTAAATCTACAAGAATGGTTTTCTTATTTATCACTTGATGAAATATTTTAAACCTAGATCAGTTCTTGATAATGCCTTAAAAAGCGAAACTAGTCGAATAATTAAAGAAAAATTGTCAAACAAACCAAGTGTAATTTAATTTAAACCTTTATCAATAGTTTGGATTGATGAAACTTTCACTTGAAATTCCGTTGTTTGGAAATTTCATCAAATCGTATGTCGCACCACTTGCTTTTCGGTTTAGACAATAGATGTCAAATTAAAGATTTATCTATTCTATAAGGAGTTATACGAGGGGTAATAGGAAAGTAGAACCCGTTTGCACCGTGCGGGACGTTGGCGAATATAGTAGCCGCCGGATGCGTAATAACATGTACAGTTGTATAGAAATAACACAATTTACGCTTGGTGTGTTTCACTTTTTTTCTATATTACAAAATGTTTCACCACTAGCTACATAAGAAACTAATTCAGGAAAAAAAATTGCAGTTGTATTTAATTTGTCTGTATGCAAAGTTACATCTTATTGATATTAATTATTCTGTTTATGTAAATGAAATATAATTCTTACTTATCTTAGTTTAGTATATAATAGTAAACATATTTAATGTAAATATTAACTTGTAAATAATCTCAACTTATTTACGTGAAAGTTATAAATGAAACTTTAAGGAATGTTGATTCGTCGGGTCGGTATGAAATAGCATCCGTCGTGTTTGAGTTTATTAAGATCTTCGAGGGCGGATGGAATTTCAAGGGACGGTGTGTTTATCGAGCGCGGATGCTGATTGGTGTGCTTACCTCGGCCTCGTATCCCTCTCGGACGTTGAAAGTGAGATCGTGCTGAATGTCGTTGGCGAACTCCTGCTGAAACTCCGGATACAGCCTGAGAACTTCGACGAGTCCTTGAATGTGGATGCACTTCAGATCACAATAGGTCAACGCTCTCACGTCGCTGCTTGATTTTATGATAATATCATTGCCGCCGCCCGGACCGCCGCCGCTCGATGGGCCGTTGTTGTTGTGCTGCAGATGCATACTAATGTCGCTACCCACCAGATCGCCTTTACCTATAACGAAGTAAAAGAAATAAATGAAAAACAAATTCATTTTGAACTAAAAACAACGTCTGGTCTACAAAAATCTTAATTGTGGTTGATAGTTACAAGTTCTGTAGAAATTACAAAAACCTTAAGAGTTAAATACCTCCTAAGTGAATCTCGATCCCCTGTCTCCAACTGCGCTACGCTGATAAGATCTAAAAAGATCGAAACTGGTCCGTGGCTGTTTGTTGACGGGGAACAATAATCTTAACTGTGGTTGATATACAGGGTGTCCCGTTAATGCGGGGAAATGACTGGACCATAGATTCCTGGGGTCAAAATATGACGATTTAACGCAACTTATCTATATCCAAAAATTTACGGTTAAGCCGGAATTTGGCTTCAAAGTTTGAAATTTTTTTATTTCTTTTGTTTATAACAATTGGACGCTTTATTTGATTTGAATGAAATTTATTATTAATAAGTACCATAATATCATACATTATTTCATTTATTGTGGCCATTAGAGATTGACAGGAAGTATAAAAACCAGTAGTACCACCACTTAAAAACTAAAATATTTTTTTTATTGGTGCATCCAATAAAATCCAAAAAAAATCTACTTGAAAGGGCATTAGGTTTAAAAACTTTTTTGACTCTTACTAGTTTTTGATATCTTGTACGGTTTTTGCACAAAAAAATAAAATATGAATATAGTATACTCATTATGCATTCATTAATAAGTAAATAAACTTACTCAATTGAATAAAAATTAAATAATATCAATTAATAAAATAAATCAAAACAACATCTAACACTTTTCAAACAATTTTCTTTGCAAAATCCTAATACAAACAAGATATCTGTTTGTTCCAAATATGAATATTTATGAACTATAATAAAGTTAAAAATTAATTGTTAAAAGACACTAAATAATTATTATTATACATAATTTACATTTTTTAAACAAAGACGGCCACGAAAATCATTTATTTTCGATTCGATGAAAAGCTAGATTTTGTTTTTACTAGATAAAAAATATATATTTTATTTTGTTGTGGGAAAACCGTAAAAGATATCAAATATTATTGAGAGATGAAAAAGTTTTTAATTTAAATGGTCTTTCAAGTAGTATTTTTTTAGTTTTTATTAGATCCACCAATAAAAAACTATTTTAGTTTTTAAGTGGTGGCACTACTGTTTCTTATACTTCTTGTTAACCAATAATAGTCATAATAACTGAAATGATGTATTATATTATGGTAGTTATTAAAAATAAATTTCATTCAAATCAAATAAAGCGATCAATTGTTATAAACAAAAGAAATAAAATTTTTTGAAACTTTGAAGGCAAATTCCGGCTTAACCGTAAATTTTTGGATATAGATAAGTTGCATTAAATCGTCATATTATAACCTCAGGAATCTATTAACGGGACACCC
This sequence comes from Ontholestes murinus, assembly GCA_963969525.1. Lineage (NCBI taxonomy): Eukaryota > Metazoa > Arthropoda > Insecta > Coleoptera > Staphylinidae > Ontholestes > Ontholestes murinus. The sequence goes on from OZ018387.1 coordinate 95,527,323, forward strand.
TGTATATACAGGGTGTCCCGTTAATGCGGGGAAATGGCTGGACCATAGATTTCATACTATAATACATCATTTCAGTTATTATGACTATTATTAGTTAACAAGAAGTATAAGAAACAGTAGTACCACCACTTAAAAACTAAAATATTTTTTTATTGGTGGATCTAATAAAAACTAAAAAAATACTACTTGAAAGACCATTTAATTTAAAAACTTTTTCATCTCTTAATAATATTTGATATCTTTTACGGTTTTCACACAAAAAAATAAAATATATATTTTTTATCCAGTAAAAACAAAATCAAGTTTTTCATCGAATCGAAAATAAATGTTTTTCGTGGCCGTCTTTGTTTAAAAAATGTAAATTATGTATAATAATAATTATTTAGTGCCTTTTGACAATTAATTTTTAACTTTATTATAGTTCATAAATATTCATATTTAGAACAAACAGATATTTTGTTTGTATTAGGATTTTGCAAAGAAAATTGTTTGAAAAATGTTAGATGTTGTTTTGATTTATTTTATTAATTGATATTATTTAATTTTTATTCAATTGAGTAAGTTTATTTACTTATTAATGAGTGCACAATGAGCATACTATATTCATATTTTATTTTTTTGTGCAAAAACCGTACAAGATATCAAAAACAAGTAAGAGTCAAAAAAGTTTTTAAATCTAATGCCCTTTCAAGTAGATTTTTTTGGATTTTATTAGATGCACCAATAAAAAAATATTTTTGTTTTTAAGTGGTGGTACTACTGTTTTTTATACTTCCTGTCAATCTCTAATGGCCAAAATAACTAAAATGATGTATGATATTATGGTACTTATTACTAATAAATTTCATTCAAATCAAATAAAGCGTTCAATTGTTATAAACAAAAGAAATAAAAAAAATTGAAACTTTGAAGCCAAATTCCGGCGTAATTTTTGGATATAGATAAGTTGCGTTAAATCGTCATATTTTGACTCGAGGAATCTATGGTTAAGCCATTTCCCCGCATTAACGGGACACCCTGTATATAAGTTGTGTAGAAATTTTATAGATTTCATTCCATATTGTGTTAGAGAGATATTATTAAGAGCCATCCATGCCTACTTGCTATTATTTCCATTAAATTAAAACACTTTGTAATTTCCTTCCTTCACATTTATTTTTATATGTCAGATGTACATTTCGAGTACCATGAACTAATTATCAATGACTAATGCTTAAAACTATGTTTACATTTAAATATATACCGACAGGGAAAAAACGTTAATTATCCGCGGAAGGGATGGGATCGGCGTGTCTTGATTTTCGGAATTAAGGATAGGACAGTCAAAATTTAACAATTTGTTTTTGTTTTTATGCATTTCAATTGCTTCCAACATGTTTATTTTATTTTTGGCTGATTTTAATAATTCTATATTGTTTAGGGGAAATTGATGTCCGGTTTCATGACTGTGGGAAGCAATAGCGGATTTTTCTATATTTCTATTTTTAATATGATAGTCGTGTTCTTTAAATCTTTTTAACAAATTCCGTTGAGTTTGACCGATGTAAACTTTATCGCAGTTGTTGCAATTAATACGATATATACCTGATTTATGTAGAAAATTTTGATTTGGGTCTTTTACTACTAAAAATGATTTTATTTTTGTATTGCTGTAGTATGCTGGAACTAGGTTGAATTTCCTAAAAATTTTATTGAGTCTGCTAGTTATTGATGGAACGTAAACGAGTTTTACGTATTTCATTTTATTGATGGTTTCCCTTGACCCAGTAAGCGTTGTTCTATTTTTGATTTTATAATTTTTACTATGTCTATTAATGAGTTTATTTATAGTTTCGATTTTGTATCCTAAATGTGAGGCTAGATTTTTAATAAAAGTTAGTTCTTTTTTACGGTTTTCTTGCGACAGTGGTAAGTTTATGGCTTTGTGAATCATGCTATTGAATGCTGTTATTTTGTGTGAATTTGGTGATGAAGAGGATGCATGAATGTAATTGTATGTGTGGGTTGGTTTTCTATATATGTCGAAATCTAATGACTTTGTGTTTGTATTTTTAGTAATATTTAAATCTAAGAATGGAATTCTGTTGTTTTGTTCTATTTCATGTGTGAAATGTATGCTTGGTAACAATGCATTTAAGCTCGACAACAAGCTCAACAAATTAGTTTCGCTATTAATGACCGCAAACACGTCATCGACGTATCTGAACCAAACCTTCAGAAAGTCAGGTATTGTATTCTTAGCGTGCGTTTCTAAGTTGTTAAAAAAACTCAAATGCATTACACTCCATTACTAATTTTGTTAAATTTATGTACAGATCTATTTTATCTTTTGGGACTGCGTGGTTAAAAAGCAAATTTTCTAAAATGGAAATTGTTTCATTAATTGGTATACTGGGGAACAACGCTTCTACATCAAAGGAAACCAACAAATCATTCGGATCTATTGTAATGTTCTGTAGTTTTTCGATCAGCTCAACGGAATTTTTAATTGAAACATCAGTTTTGAATGTAATGAATTGAAATTCTTTAACCAGCCACTTCGCGATATTATATGTTGGAGAGTTTAAATTTGATACTATTGGTCTCCATTTGTTTCCGGTTTTGTGTATTTTAGGGAGACATTGTAGTTTCAGAAGTGACGGGTTTTTCAGTTTTAATTTATATATGAGTTTTTTATCAATTAAACATGTTAGTTTTAAAATGGAATTGATTTTACCTATATAAATGTTTAGTGGGTTTTTCTTTTGTTATTGATAAGGTCTCTAACATTTGTTTTACGCTATCACTGTAGTCTTTTTTATTCACGATAACGACGACATTACCTTTGTCGGATTTTAGATATAACACGTTTTTCCGTTTTAGAGATGTCATTGTATTATAATCCTTGTTGTTCTTCTGGATCCTTTTTGGTTTCTTCAGTGTCTTCTCTAATGATTCTTTAGTTGCTATCCGGAACGTTGTTGCTTCTTCAGTACTTAGATATGTAGCCGCTATCTCTATGTCGTTGATGATGGTTTCTATTTATGTGGATGTTGTTGGTATCGAATGTTTGAAACCCTTTTCCAGAAGTTTCATTTCTTCATTAGTGAAGGTAGCATCCGATTTGTTATGAACTAACATCTGATTTACGTTTATGGGTTTAACTTCTCTTGTGAGTTGTTCTTCTTTCAATTTTTCCAATTTTCTTCTGAGAATGGATGATTTTCTTCTCACCTTGATGTTAATTACTGTGTGGATTTTCTTTTGTGCTTCTTCCCAGAAATATTGTGGTGTTATTTTCGCCAGTTTTAGGTGTAATTCGTAAGCTGCGAGGTTTAAGTGTTCTCGTTTTGCATTAAGTTGTCCAATTTCAAATCTTACCCAGCTCTGTTTCCACTTAAACATTGATTTTGAGATGTCTTTGTTGTGTTTGCACGTCTTGATTTGTATGAACTTAGGAACGATTTTTTCGGATAAACAGGTTTTCAAAAAGTATATGTCAGCACTAATAAGGTGTAACTTGGTTTTTAGTTTATTGGTATTTCCATAGTGGCAGTTTTCTGACACGTGTTTCGACTTATTAGACTCATTTCAAAGTTAATATTAAGATTGTGCTCTTTGAACATGAGTGTTATAACTTCAAACACGTGTCAGGAACGTACCAATAAAAATATAGAACCACAATATGTATTTTAATTCTAATAACCCTTTATTTAGTAACTAAGTAAGTTAGCATAATTACTGATACAATTTCATTTTATATATTTTTGTAATGACACCCTAAAAAATAGATATACCGGGACACACGGTATTTGAAGACGCATCATAGGGAATTCCCATGTAAAATTTTCAATTGCAGTTTTTATCTCTATTATTGAATGAAAATGATCAGAATAAAATTAGAATGATTCCTTTACCTACTAAAGATATTTTGGAGGTTTTATTTTTGTTTCATCTTTATTTTTAGTCAAAATATACATTAAAATGTGTAAGCAAATACTTGATAATAAAATCGTCAAAATAGTAGTTGCTGTGAAAAGTCAGTGCTTGTCATCTAAATTGTATAACCTACAAATAAATAACTAAATTTGAAATTAGTGTTTACAACACAGAAGGAAAAGTTCAGTGCTTGTAAAAGTCAGGTACAATTGCCCGAAACAGAATAAAACTCTTTTTAGTATTTCTCATTTATTTTGTACAAAATTTCACAACCGCATCCAGTTAAATTATAATTATTATACTATTCCAAATTTAGAAACAATGCTTATGTAAAGAATAAACATAAAGTGAAACCGATAAATACTTTAATTTGATTTCAATAAAAATAAAACTAACAACGCTATTTTTAAAATTCATGCCCATACATTAAGTTTTTGTGGATATTCACTTCTTGATGTTACAATATGAAGAATGTTTTGAGACCATTCACGATTATTTTGTTATTTATTTTCAGACACCAAATAGAAAGTACATTCATCTGTAAAACGCACACTCTTATCCTCGTTACACTTTTCCATAATAATTTAAGAAAATTTAGATCTTGAATCAGGATCCACTGCTCAGTTCTTTATGATTTTGGCTTTTATAGGGTTGGTAACTATAAGCTTACGCTTGATGTTAGATGTACTGTTATCCTTGCAACACATTTGTTACAGTTTCTTCAGATTTCCTCCCTTTCTTCCCAGCAATTCTAATAATTGTTGATTGTCACGGCACTAGACAGGTTTCAAAATTTATACTAAATATGTCGCAAATATCCGCCAAAACTCAATTTGATGGTCTGAACTTTTTCTTTTGTGGTGTAAGCACTTATTTTGAATTGAATTATTTGTTTGCAGCTTAATCAATTTAGATAACAAACACTGACCTTTCATAGCAACTACTATTTTGAGGATTTTATTATCGAATATTTCTTCACACTTTTTAAGCTATATTTCGATTAAAACTAAAGATGCAACAAAAATAAAACCTTCAAAATAATCTTAGTAGATAAAGGAATCGATCTAATTTTATTTTGATGATTTTCGTTCAATAATAGAGATACAAACTGCAATTGAAAATTTTACATGGGAATTCCCTATGATGCGTCTTCAAACGGGACACACGGTATACATAACAATATAATAATAATATATTATTTAAAACAGTGAAAATTTTCTTTAAAAGAAAAAAGTTGATTTAACAATTGCAGTAACATTTCTAAAAAAGAATTGAAAATTAAAAAGATAACTCACTTAAACAGTTTCCCTAAATAGCAATTCAAAATTTGCTTAAGGCAGTTTTTTTCATATTGTAGAAAAAAATAGCAGAAACAGTCGGAAACTCAATACAGTAAACCATTTGTAAACTGTAAACTTGAAACAAAGTTACAAATTAATAAATAAGTAAACATTTTTTAAGTTTCTATTTTTTAAACGGTTTAAAAAATAGTTTAAAATGTCATTTTACTGAGAGATAGAGACAAACATCTTTATTTATTATTTGTCACATAGTATTATAACAATTGTAATTGATTTTCTTCACGGCTATCGACCCATGGTCTTTCTGCCACATTTTACTGAAAACAACTGAAATTTTGATTTCAAAAAATCAGATTGATATTTTTAAAATTGATTTCTATTAGTTGAAATTATAAAATATATATTGAAAACTTAAAAGAACATTTATAAACGTGTTTAAAGCAATCGTTTTCTAAAGTTGTATTAAAAAGTTAAAATTTTATTTACTTGTTATTGTACAAAAAAAATGTAACAGAAAATTTTAATTAAAACAGTTGCATAGTCATTGAAAATACAGTAAAAAATAATTACAAACCAACTTTCAATTTATTCACCATAAAGATAATGGTTACGTTACTATATAAATAAATAAATAAGTGAATAAATAAATAAAAATTCAATAGAAGACTTAAAAATATAAACAGTGGTCATAAAAGAGTTAAAAGTTTATTTTATCAAAATCAATTGAAATTTTGGATATAAAAGAAATCAGTTTGATATTAAAAAATCTTTATTTTATTTTCAGTTAGTTAAAATTACAAAAAGATTAAAAAATCTATTGAGAATTTTATTAAAATTTATTGAAACAAACAAGTGAAAATTTTCAAATAGCTAACCTAATATAAAACTTTAATTCAATTCAATTAATCAAATTATTTAAAAAAAAACAATTGAAAATTGCTTAAGAAGCAGTTTAAAATTTCTTGTCAAGTAACCTATTTTTAAACGGTTTAAGTTTTACTAAAAGAAATTTCAAAATTCTGTTTAAATTTCTGTGAAAACTATCTTTATAATAATTGCTAATTTGCTAAACCAGCTAAAAGTATGGTAGAATAGTTAAAAATTTAAAATTATGTTGTAAATCAGTTTTATTTTTAAAAGCAAAAATAAATACAATTTTAGTAAAAGCAGGAGAACACTTAAGAAAACAACCAAATTTCTTTTATTTAAAATTATTCTCGAAAAAAAGATGGATATTTAGTTTTAATTTCTAAACAAAACAATTTGATATTATAGAAAAAAAAACATGAATAGCAATTCATAATCTACAGGTTTTCCTTATTGTCAAAAAACAAGGGAAATTTTAATAAAATTAGTCGAAATCGTATTGGAAATTACAAAATGTAAATTTCTTAAAATAAACTTTTGAAAAGTTAGTTCATCAAGAAAATAAGAAATAAATAACAATTAACTTAAATGCTTTATACAAAAAGAAAACACATTAAAAACATATTTTTTTATTGAAATTTTGCATTGAATATCAGAAAAATATTTTAAAATTGTTTATTGTTTTGTTTTTAATTCATTTAAATTAAACAATATAAATTATATGAAAACGTATTGAAAAGCTACGTTAATTTTTCTTAAATAAAACAATTAAAAATTTGAAATTAGTTGATTAAATTAAAAACACTTGGTTTGTTTCACAGAATATTTACTATTTTTTCTCCGACTAGTTTCGACAAAATGTCATTATCAAGGAGTAATGAATAACATTATTCATTTTTAATTTCTAATCAAGACTTTTCAAATATGTTTCACCACGGGTTAAGTGAGCAATTAATTAAATATGTAGTTAGTTGATAACTTCACATTAAACTTGAAATAAATAAATTATCACATAATACAATTAAAAATAATATTTTAAGAAACCATTTAATATATCTCTAAAAAGAAACAAACGAATTTTAAAACGGTTTAAATTTTCCAAAAAATAAACACATTCAACTTAAATTTTAATCCTTATGAAATGTAAAATTATAAAAGAACAATCTCAAATTTGCAAACTGTAATCTATTAAAACGTATCTAAGCCAGTTTTTCTTCTTAAACTAGTTGAATTATTATTTCCAAACCTATATTAAGCCTAAGTGGAAAATTTTCAAAACATCCCTACAATCTTCCCTTGTTTACCAAATTCTGTATCCCTCAAAACACAAATTTCTCTTCTAAATATAAAAATCTTCTCCTCACAATTAATAAATTAAATTTTGTGAATCAACAGGGCAGTTCAGCTAGCTAGCAAAAAATACTTTCTTTTTCTTATTATTAAATTCAAGACAGGGCACAAATTATTTCTATTGATTATTGTATGTATTGTTGAACTTTTACATTTTTTTTTATAAAAACTATATAAAACTAAAAATGTTTAGAAGGTTTGAAAATAGTAATTCAAAATTTGTACAGCAAAAATTTTAGTAAAACAGTCGATAAGTCACTGGAAATACAGTTGAAAATAATTAACAAACAGTTGTAAATTTATTAAAACAAACATTTAGAAATGAGTTACTTTATCGAAATAAAAATTCAATTTTTTGCTACTCACTCTTGATAATGCCTTAAAAAGCGAAACTAGTCGAGTAAATAGGGAACAATTGTGAAACAAACCAAGTTAATTTAGATTAAAATTAAACATTTATCAGTAATAGTTCACTAGAAGATTTTATTAAAAAGGTCAAACAATTGAAAAAGAATAGTTAAAAAATTTAATTTATCAAAAAATATTGGATATTTTGATATATATTAAAATTTATTACTTTGTTTTAAATTAGTTGAAATTATAGTATAAAAAATGAAAACTCATAATAGTTTAGCTAAAGAAACCATTGAAATTTTGCAAATAGTTAGCAATTTAAGATTAAACTTAACACTTTAAATGTATTATATGGTTTTTATTAAAAACATTTAAAATAACAAATTTACACTGAAATGTAACAATAGATCATATTTTATTTTCCAAGTATAATAAATTTGACATCTTATACCGGGTGTAAAAAAATTGGAATTAAACAAATGAGAACTTTAAATGGCTACAACTTCATTTATTTAAATAGAACGCTATATTTATTAATTTATCAGCAAATGCACGTTTTAATTACCTATCTATTGTTACATTTCAGTGTATGCATAACTTAATTACTTTTTAAGTATTTGAAACATGAAAATTAGGTTAATTTTTTACAAAATTCAAATTATTTCAAAAACCTTAAGGTTTAGGTAATAAAAACCTTAGTAAAACACACACTTATTTTGATCGAAGCATCCAAAAATGCAATAAAATATAGAGTGTTTCATTAAAAAAACAGAACTTTGATACTTTTAGGGTTTTTAGGACACCCTGTATATTATGAAATTAATTTTAAAAAGTAGCCCTAGTAGACCCCCATATATCCCAAAAGTGAAACTTTTTGAAAGTCACGTATTTTGGCCACAATATTCCGTGCCGTATAGCGTGAATAACTCTGTATATATATAGTTGTGTAGAATTTTGTAGATTTCATTTCATGTTGTGTTAATTAGATATTATTACGAGGCAAATCCATACATACTTGCTGGCATATCCATAGTAGCAGTTTTGTGACACGTGTTTCGAATAATTATACTCATTTCAAAGTTAATATGGAACCACAATATGTATTTTAATTCTAATAACCCTTTTTGTAAAATAGTGATAATTTTCTTAAAAGAAAACAAGTTCATTTAACAGTATTAATTTTTCTAAACAAAAGGTTTGGAAATTTGAGAAAAACTTAGCTAAACACTCTTTTATGAATAACAATTTAAAATTTTATTAGAGCTGTTGTTTTCTAACAAAAAAAGAATATAAATTTTAGAAGAAATATACGGCAATGTTATGAGATCGTTTGTTTAAGTGGTGATTTTCAAACTATTATTATCACAGTTATTACTTCTTCAAAATTTATGTAAGATTGCTACTGTGAGACTGGTTTCACATCGTTTCTGTGGCTATAAATAAAATGTACTAGTGCATTTATCTGTGCCATAATTTCCGAAAATTTATTGATGAAAGCATTAATAATAACCTAAACAATAGATTTGTGTGCTTCTGTCTAACTTCAATTCTAGTGTGAATTAGCGACGTTGCAATATCGACATATTATTCCTCGAAACGAAGATGCCGATTTGGTGCTCGACATTAAAATTAAAGTGTTGAATCGATTAGAAAACGGTGAACCTCAAGTCGACATTGGAAATTCTTTAAATTTTTCTACTTCTACTATTTAAAAACAAAGACAAAATTAAGTTGTCGGCAACTACTACCACGTCGTCTAGAGCAGCAAAGATAACTCGATCAAGAAGCAATATTTTAGAAGAAATGGAAAAAACGTCAACATTCATAATATAAATATTTTTAAATATTCAACCTCCACAACCTTTTCACCGGAGAAGCAGCGAATGCAAATACTGTGGCCGCTTCAATTATTCCTTCCTGTTAAAAGCCATAATTGAAAGAGAAAATTATTCACCAGAATTGGTTTTTAACGTGGATGAAATAAGAATTTTTCGAAGGGAATATCAAAGCGCACGTTTATATCCTGAAAAAAAAAGCAAGAACCGGGTTTCAAAGCTAAAAAAGACAGTTTCACCCTTCTTCAAGGTGGTAACGCCAATGGCGATTTAAAATTATCTACTTGTGTATCATGCCAAAACCCCAATGGTCAGGAAAGGAGTTCTAAAATATAGTTTACCCATCATTTATTATTTATTCTTTATTGGCTTCGTTTTTCCTGCTAACATTTAAATAAATATATACATAAAATAAAATCATACAAAAATTTTGGCCGCAGGAATCACAGGCTGAGTTCACTGTTTCTCAATGATCTTCCACTCGGCCCATATCTTTCCACACACAAGTGATGGCTCTTGGTTGCTTCTGGGTTAATTCTTGTTTTTTTTTAATTCAGATAATATGCTGTATTTGGGAATTCAATAAGAAATCTTAGATCACAAGAGACATCTTTCAAAATTGGTATACCACACATTTTTGTCCATCTGTGAAACTTTACTGTGAACTAAATAATTTTGAACCAAAAGCTCTATTATGCATTTCGATGGAAATAGTTTTCCTAGAACCCTAAATACTACGTCGTTAATTTAGCCAATAGACCAGGGGTTATTGCAAATTTTAAGGCACATTATCTTAGTCGTACATTTTAACAACTTATTGATAAAACAGAAGGTGGCGATAAAGAAAAAAAGAAAACGTCGTTTGGCAAGAATTAACTAAAAAAATGCATGAGTGGAATGTAGAAGAGAGTTTCGCCGGAGGTATCCCAGGATTGTCAACGAGAAGAGCCTATTTTGTGTCAAATTATCAATCTAGTCGAAACAGCAGGACTAGGAGATGTAGATGATCAGGATATTGAGGAGATACTGCAAGTTTCTGGTGAAACTCTTACCAAAAACGAGCTTCAGTAACTGGCAGAACAAAGAATTGAAGAAGACGCAAACAGTTCTGAAGCCCATGAACCAAATGAAATTACTAGAGATTTTCTTGAAAAAAGTTTATATAATAGTAGATCAAATTGTAGCATAGATGCAAAAGCAAGAAAAGGAGTTTTAAATGCGATCGCATGCTACTGATATTTTCTTAATGAAAGAAAAGAAAGCAACAAGCAAATTATTAGCATTATTTAGATAACAAAACTGTTTGATTTTCAAATTGGTTTTATTGTAAACACTACATATGTTTCGCCACACTGTGGCTTATTCAGGTGAAGAAAATATTTTCGCGCATATAACGGTGTTTCGCTCAGCGCTTCTATCTTCAGGAACGGTCTTACTATATCACATTACGATACTTTTAATTTTCTGAATGAGAAATTCATGCTGGACCAAATTGTTGTATGTGGAGATTATATCTTCCAAATAATAAATGGAAGAATGGTGACTTTGGTGTTATTATGTCGAGTGCTTTAAGTGAAAAAGCACAACGTATAACAGATAATATTGGTTGTCTCAATCTTTCGCAAATTAATCATTATGCAAATCAAAACAGAGTTTTTCTTGATATTGTCTCTGGGAGTAATGAAACGGCAAGGTTTAAGATTGCTTCTGACCTGTTAGATGGTATCTCTAAGCATCCCTTTTTATCTAATTTCGAAAATGGGATTTTAATTGTGAAAACTACGTTTGTGATATACAGCGCTACGATTTCAGTAAGGCGATAATGTTAATTGGCAAGTTATTGTTAATAATTGTTATAATATTAATTAGGGCGTTAGGTGTTTTTATGATATTTTATATTATTTAATAAACTTACATGTCAAAATGAAATTAATTTATAATCTCAAGTGCCCTAAATGGTTTCACTAAAGAAAATTCCGCAAAAGAAATACAAAAGCACTAATGATATATTGAGTTTAGTGGCTTTAAATTAAAGTTAAACAACCCAATATATTATTTTATGTTATAATTTAAAGATCTTCAAAATTATTGATTTCTCAGTGGATGAGATAAAAACATTTATATTGTTCGTTTGTGCGATCACGTTTAGAATACGCTTCTGTGGTACAGAGCAATCACAAAAGTACTTAATTACGCTTATTAGTAGGATGCAAAATAAATTTCTTCGAATAGAAGCGTACTATCTTTCTAGAAAGTCTTAATAATCCAAGTTAGATGGCACAGTATGGTATCCAATCCTTATATTATCTAGATATCATTTAATACCAACTAAACTCTCTTGAAATCACCTGAAAAATAATGACATCGCTCGTAACCAAGAAGTTGTTAAACTATGGAAACCAATTAAAGAAAAGCACAAACAAAGTTTACGAGAAAGCAAATTAAAAAAATGCTAAAACTTTTCTTTATGTCAATGAAATAATATTTTATATAATAATTTTTAAACAGTTCCGATTAAATTTAATAATGACTCTACCAATTTACCAATTCTGACTGTTTTTCTTTGATTGCTTTGAAGCACCTTAAAATATAAAATATCTTTGCATTCTTATCAAATTGATAACATTATTTTTTGGATGCAATCCAGCTTTTGATATGCTTTTAGCCGGTTGGTTTTTTTTACACCATGATTATTTTCGGATAATTTTACTGTACATTAAATATTTTTCGTCAGAAAATCATTCTTTTTGGAATGGGATGGGCTTCATTACGTTTAAGGTACATACCGCAAGTGTTGATTCGCTCTATTAAGTAAACCCCTTTCAATTCATGCAGTACCAAAATTGCGAGCTTTTTATCAAGCCCAAGATGATTTAAATATTTTTCTATCGCAGTATGTGATACACTTGAGCCCTCTGTTATCTCAAAAACAGTTATGATTTTGTCGTCAAGTTCGGTGGGCCGACCAAATAATTGTTTATCTTTAAGGAAAAAATCTTCTGAGCAGAATTTTTTAACCAAAACTGGCATATACGTTGCATTAAGCAATCATCACCATAAACTCCATATATCTTATTATAAGCTTGAGCAGCTTTCTTTCCTTTACGGAAATAAAAAGTAAAATATTCCGAAAATGTTCGTTTCTTCCTTCCATTTTAAAAATGTCTCACAACCAACAGCAACAAAATAATCACGTATCACCTGCTTCTAAGAGAACGTCAATATGACTAATATCGAATGATATCGAGAAAAGTGCACCGCTAACACAGGTTATTCATAAAAATAAAGCAATGCTATATATAAGCAATTGCCGAAATTATTTAGTTGCCAACCCAATAAAATGCACTGAAATATAAATAAGAGCAATGAGCTAGATGTGGATAATAAAAGAGGAACTATAATTAAAGACTGTATATCAAAGATTTATATCTCAGACATTCTGATAATATAACTCAAGCAAAAAAGTAAGCAAGTCCTTAATGAAGCCTCACAGTAATATTGTCAGGTAAATAGGTGAATTTCTATGCTGTTTAATTAGCAAGGAATACGCAGCATTCCATAATAATCACATAAATCAAAACTCTGATACAACAGCACGACTAAAATTGGATGATTTCGTAGATCCATTTTCCTAAGCTGTAGGTATATCATGAGGCCAAAGGTGTTAATATGACCTACATACAATAAAGAATATCTCCAAACATAAAGGAAATTTCGTTCGAGCAGGATGGTACCTTTATTTAAGGTTTCCTATAGTTGTAAGTCTATGATTATAAGCCAGAACATTTTCTTATTTTGCTTTTATTTTATATTGCAATTTAAAAAGCATGCACATTTTAAGAATTTCTGTGATGGGTTTAAAACTTTCAAACTTCCATCTTGTGGTATAACTTTACGTATACGGCTTAATTTTAACAGGTACCAATAAAATTTTGTTTCTACATTCAATATAAAGTTAGTATCAACAAAACTTTAACGTAAAGCTTCTTCAGCTTCAATTTCAATCCATTCTACGATGTTAGGCATTAGAGCACAAGTATTATTAATTAAATATTTTATTCATAACTAATCTCATTATTTCATTTTAGATCTTTATTTACATAATTTAAAGATAATTATGCTTAGTATTAATAAAATTTTATTCCTATAGTTAATGTGAAGTCAGTAGAGCTTCTGTGACCTTATTTATTTATTTAAATGACTTTGAACTACGTTTATATAGGCTCACTAAAATATAATTTTTGCCATGAATATATTTCCTTATTATTAAATAATATCTTACCTAATTTTCAACATATTTATAAAATAAATATATTAAAATCCTTTAGTTCGTTGTAGAAAATTAGAAAGAAATACGTTCAAACTAGTGTTGCTTTGATAGTTGTACTATTTGTAACACGCAAATTAATTTGTATTATTCAATGTCTGTCGAAGTATTAGCTAGAGAAGTAGTTGTTTCAAATTAATTTGTTTTGTAGTCTTAGTAAGACTCATTGTTGTAGATTCACGAAATGTTTTCGTATTTTTAAATATATATTTATAAAAGTTAAGATCAATTTTTACGCTTATGGCTTTTTTCAAAATCAAGATCACAAAGCACATTTTTCTCTTTTAAAATTAACATATTAAGTCAAAAACTATTGACCCTAATCATTTAGTTACTAAATAATATGTCAAAAATATTTTGTTTAAATAGATTATTGGTTTTAATATATTTGTTTAAAAATCTTTATAAATGGAATATACATTGCTCACTTTTTTTTAGAATTATTAGATGTATCTTATCGACTGCGCCAATTTAATCATGTAATCTACTTTTTCGAGACGAAATATTTCGGTCCTCTAAATATAATTATTCTTAATACCAAAAATTAAAAATTTACGTTTTGAGAAGCGTTTAGACGACGATTTATTATATGTGAGGGATGCCCTGCCAGAATAGAGCACATTCAACGTAAATATGGAGGCTAAAATGCCACTAGAGAAAGTGCTGTTGCCAATAAACACCCTAAATGTAAAATTAAAGTTGAGGCCCTGGTTGGAAAGGTGGGAACGCAAAAAAAGTAAGTGAATTGAGAGCTTGGAATTTCTGCAAACGTTTTTCGATAGAGCCAACGAATTAACCAAGCCTTACAAGAAAACTAATGAAGGAATACATGCAAATAAGAAATAAAATTTTTGTAGAAATTCAGTCTCAGCTGCAAAAATTAACCAGGAAGAAGTTGAAACGCAAGAGTTATCGTAAGACATCTTAATTATAGTATTATACGTTATTAAAATGATGGAGGTATCGGGTTGTATACTGAATAAAGAGGAGAGCGATATTTTTACATTTAAGCACCAGCTCAGTACATCCACCAATTTAAAAAAGTCCTATATTAGCATAATTAAAATGTCTTATAATATAAAATAGGTATATAATTTATACAAAGAATGCAAATTTAGGAACATGTATATATTTTATGAGGTAAAGAACTAATTAAACTTGAATAATTAATTAAAATTATCATAAAATCTGTTTTAGGGGAGATAAATAAGTTTAATACATTTATTTTTTATTATAACGAAATAAATTTAATGAAATAATACCAGGTCTATAAATATGAAACCGGAATTTGCCCATGAATGTCCCTAGCTATCAATGTAGTTACCGGCAAAACGCGTCATTGGCGCCATTTCCTTGTTGACATCTCTGACAAAGATTTTCAACTCACAAAAATACAAGTTTCATATAACAGCATAGTTTGTAATAGCTTTGAACATATCTAATTTTGTGCGTGGAAACCACGATTTGCGGACAGCATTGATTTTCTGTTACCAGTTGAAGAAAACTGCTGCAGAATCGCATCGAATGCTTGTCGAAGCATGCTCTTAGTAAATCACAGTGCTTTGAGTGGTTTAAAAAATTCAAAAGTGGCGATTTTGACGTGAGAAACGAAGAACGTGGAAGACCAGCGAAAAAGTTTGAAGACAGCGAATTGCAAGCATTGTTGGATGAGGATGACGCTCAAACGCAACGAAAACTCGCGGATAAATTAAATGTGACACAAGAAGACGTCTCTATACGTTTGAAAGCCATGAGTAAGATCCAAAAGATGGGAAAATGGGTTCCTCATGAACTGAATGAAAGACAGCAGGAAAACCGAAAAACCAGTTGCGAAATGCTGCTCGCAAGGTACAAAAGAAGATTATTTCTCCATCGAATTGTGACTGCTGATGAAAAGTGGATATATTTTGAGAATCCTAAGCGTAAAAGATCATGGGTAACTCCAGGCGAATCATCGACATCGACTGCAAGACCAAATCGCTATGGACGAAAGACAATGCTTTGTGTTTGGTGGGATCGAAAGGGTGTGATCTCTTATGAGCTGCTAAAACCTTGCGAAACCGTTAATACTGAACGCTACCGACAACAAATGATCGTTTTAAATAAAGCTTTGCGTGAAAAACGACAAGAATATCAAAAAAGGCAACACAAAGTGATTTTGCTTCATGATAATGCACCATCACACTCAGCAAAACTGGTCAGGGAAAAGATTGAGGCATTTAGTTGGGAAATACTTTCGCATGCGGCTTACTCATCAGACTTGGCTCCATCCAATTACTACTTATTTGCATCGATGGAACACGCATTTGCCGAGCAGTGCTTTACTTCTTACGAAAATGTACGAAAATGGCACGATGACTGGTTTACCTCAAAAGAGCAACAGTTTTTTTAGCGTGGCATTCACAAATTATCAGACAGGTAGGAAAAATGTATAGCTGGCGATGGGCAATACTTCGAATAAAATAGTTTTTATCATTTTCATACAATAAACGTGTATTTTCTATACAAAAATTCCGGTTTCATATTTATAGACCTGGTATGTAGACCATATCAGCCATAATGTTTCATATATAATCTAAAAATACGAGGGAGGATCAAATATAAACAGGATTTATTAATTTATAGATCACCAAGTAAAGTATTATGAGCGATGCTGCCGAATGTGTTGAGATTGTTAAGAGGAGGGAAGGTCGCCGATTTGGTTCACTAATGCTAATTGCTAGTAGCACTATATCTGAGCACGAGGTGAATACATTTGACTGCACAGTTCGCTGATAATACGCTTTCGAAAACTCAAGTCTACGAATGGCATAAACATTTTTTAAGTGGCCGCACAACGGTAGAAAACGTGTGTCATGCATGTCGATCGTAAACAAGCATCACTGAGGTAAATATTAGTGCTATCCGTGAGCTGATTGAAACTGACCGACGACTTGCAGTATACGAAATTGCTGCAGAGGTAGGAATATTGCACGGGAGTGCGTAATCAGGCATTTCCAACGAGTTAGGTTACCGAAAATTGTCGACAAGGTGAATTTTTTGCCTACTGACGGAAGATCAAAAAGCGAACCGTCTTGTTGTCTTTGGAATGCTTTTGGCGCGATGCCAAAGCAAAGGGTGATGTTTTTTAAGCAAAATTATCACTTGTGATAAGAAGTAGGTGCATAATTACACCCCAGAATCTAAATAAGAAAGCATGGAGTGGAGATAACCTGGAGAAGCTCCACCTCAAAAATCCAAAACCCCAAAAATATTTTTTGGGATAAAAAAAATGCATACTGCTTGTTGATTTCTTTCCTGAGCGACGTACAGTCAATGCTGAATATTATTGCAAGCTTCTTGATGAAGCCAAACTAGCTTATCGACAGAAAAAAAGTGTGATTCTTCTTCATGACAATGCTTGGACATACACAGTCTCTTTGGCCCAAGAGCAACTAGAGAAAATTCTTTCGGATGTATTAGAACACCCGCCTCATAGCCCCAACTTATCCATGTAACATATGTTTGGTCCACTCAAAGAATTGGGAAGAAACTTCCGCTTTGCTGGGAGAAATGTGACATAAAAGCGGAGACAGTGTAGAAAAAGTAAATATGATATTTATTACAATAATACATACACACTTTTTCAAGTAAATTCTGCTTTATATTTGATTGATTCATCCTTGTAAATTTATTCTGATATCCTAAAACTTATGGTATACCATATAATTAATCTTAATTAAAGTTTTTTCTTACCCAAAATTGCAACGACCATATTATTCTGCACAACTTCCATCGATCCATTACAGATGTAATATATGGAGCCGAGCGCGTCTCCTCGATGGATTAGGTATTCTCCAGGTGCGCAAAAGTTGGCTCTGATGTGTAGTGACAATAGTTTTAGGCATCCCTGCGACGCCGCCTCGAATATAGGAAGCTGCAGGATTTCTCTGTGCAGGTGCATGGATACGTCGCCGCGCAGTTCTTCGGGAAACTCCTTCAAAGTCTGAAACATCATTATCTAGGCTTAACGTGCTTACAAGAAACTAATTATAAATAATAAAAAAATGATACAATATTATTATTGGTTATTATTTTCATCCCAACGAAGTCAGATATTAAGTAAATGTACGTTAACATAAGTTCTAGATTTTTTTGAAATACAAAATCATCATCTAAAGCGTTTTCTAGTCCAGAGTCTTTGTCTTTATAGACTCATTTAGTATCGTTATAAACATGTTATGAATTCTTCTAATTTTGGAAGGGAAACTTTCTTTTAGCACTTTAACAGCTTCAATACTTTCTTCTTTCTCTATTTGATTTTAATCTTCTGTTTCTGTTTGTAAAAGTATTCTAAATTAAATTTCTTCTCTTTGGTACTTTTAATCTGTTATAAAATAATTTCTGACAATTGTGCCTAGTCTGTTTTCTTCTAATCCAAAATGTTTTTTATAAAGGTATTGTTATTCTTTTTGAAATTACTTTAAGCAGACAATTTTGATTAAAATTAGAATAGAAACAATAACGACGAATTTAGCAATACTAACTCATTAATAGTACATTAGCCAAGCTTTTAATTACTTTGAGATTTTCACACTGCGAATTACAAATTACTACTTTACAAATGAAACAGTTTTTAAATTTGTATAACTGTGACTTTATTAGGAGACTACAATTTTAACTTGTCATTTTTAAACTAGAAATGTGTTAAAATTATCGTAACTATAGTCACTAAAACAAGTCATAGTTATGCAAAGTTAAAAAGTGTTTCATTTGTAAATAATAATATATATATATATAACGAAACAGAAGCCTCCACCGTTAACAGTTCTAAATGACTACTTTGTTTAGAATAACATATAAAACAAACTATGTACTTATATCTGGGGCAAGTAATTATGGTGGATGCGCCGGGCAACGAGATTTAATATAGTGTTATTTATTTATTTTTGGTCTTCTTTCTTGAATAATTAATTATAAACAAATGAATAAAAATAAAAACATACATTAAAGTACAAACCATTAATATAATACTACTTACTGATTAGAAAATACTATTATAACCTATTTAAGTGATCTACATTTTACACTGTTCAAAAACTATTAGCGTTAATTTAATATCCCAACATGATATTCCAACGAACACACCACCATACCATACGTGTTATTTCTGGTTTACTAAATCCACACACTATTCCTGAGACTTTCTTGATAATAGACCCTTTTTATAGTGAACTTCCCGGGAAACTAAGCTAAAGTAAATATGGCCTATACTCCAGATTCACAGGGCAGGTATCAATTACTGTATTATTTCAATCTTGAGAGCGCATTTTATCAGGGCAGTATCAACAATATAATAATGCGCTGAATATCCACGTAATGAAATTTTCCTTTCAGGCGAGCATGTTGTATGTAAATTTACTTAATCGACCGCTCGTCTTGCATCAAAATGTAGTCGCGGTCGCGGAATTTGCATATTTTCCACTTTGCAGCGACTCATTTCACATTTAGTAGCTTGTAAAATTTTACTCGCCTCATTTCAGGTTGTTATTTACGCATAATCAAACAAGTACTAATTAGATATATAAAAAAGAAAGAAAAAGCATGTAAGTTATGTTTTCATTGAATTATTGAATATATATCTGACTGGTTTTGTAACAGAAATACGAAATTTTTGAAGATTTTCTTTATACTGTGGATTCTTTAGAAAAAGAAAATTCTCCACTGTTTTGACAATTATTTCTATTTAGGCTTAATATTTTTAATTTTACGCATATATTATCTACTATATTATATTAGTTTAATGTTTATATTTTAATATAAAAATATAGTTATCAAACATACTAATAAAATATAACAGTTTTTTGTTTGCAACTACTTGTACAGTTATAAGTATAAAATCTTGCTATATTAGAAAGTGGAAGTAAATATTATTGCAGGATTACAATAAAGTAAATATGGCTATTACGTTCGTGGAGATAAATGTCAGGAAATAAACGAGAAGTATAGTACATTCGCCATGTGAACAAATAAAGCGAAATACCACTCGTAATAAGTTAATCATGGCGGAAATATCGGGTAGTGGTCAGTGAAGTTTCATTATGTCAGGCCGCACAATAATTCTGACTTAGGTAACATTGTAGGTTTAGACAGTAATTAATCATATGTCACAATGACGTAAAGCGGATATTGCGAATATGGGAATGCTGTATTAAGCGCTCTAGAAAATGGAAATCCTCAACTCCTCCTCAACATCGCAATACAAATATAATATGGATGTATGAGATATTTTTAAAACAGCATAAATAGAAAGAGAAAATATATTATTTTACACAAATAAATTTACACAAAATACGTACATAATAATAATACAACAATTTTGAGGGGAAATTTTTTGCTATGTAAAATTAAATTTATTTTGCATTAACAGTTAAGACATTTTTACACTGAATTGAAACATTCACTATGTTTTATTCATAAATAATTATTAAGTATGGATTACCACCTAGTAACATAAAATTATCTTTATTAAGGCATGCATTTCTTTCTAATATATTCTTTAACTTTTATTCTTTCCTATTATACATTTAGATGCTGTTGCTCATAGTATAACTAATAAAATAATTAAGGAATATGATATACAAATAGGGGAACATAAAAAAATCAAATTGCACAAGAAATCCCAAGTAGCGATAATAAAATTAAAACATCTTGGTCTATAGTCAATGACATTTTAGAAAAAAGTAATAATCGAAAAGAATCTAACCATTATTTGCTATGCAAAGCAAATTATTGTAATCATTTTTTATAACATTGCCGTAAATATACCGAAAATTTTTAATATTATCTTTTCATGGAAAAACAAATCATCTTATGGACATACCAACACAATTAATCAAGGCAGCCATAAATTAACTAATGGGTCATCTTACCCATCTAATTAATATTAGTATCGAAAATGAAAAATTTCCTGAATGTTTGAAGTTTAGCAAAATTCAAAAAAGGAGAACAAAGAAATTTCTGTAACTTTAGACCAATAATATTGTTATCAGATTTTTTTTTAAATAATTGAAAAGGTAAATAATAGAATAATGAATTACTTACTATTAAAAAATTTACTCGATATTGCACAAAATGGTTAAATAAAAAATAAATCAACGAACACAGCCATATTCAACTATATATATCTAACATCATGAATGCCCTCGAGAAGTTATAGATGCAATTATGAATTTTTCTTGATTTATCGAAGGCTTTTGATATCGTAAGTCATTAAATTCTACATAAAATAATTGACCATTATGGAGTAAGACGCTTAGACCATGAATTAATTCGTTCATACTTAACTAATAAGACGCATAAAATAAAAATCGGAGATAACATGTAGTCAAAAACAATAAATATTGGGATAGGCTAAGGTAGTATTTTAGGTACATTATTATTTATTAAATACGTCAATGAGCTACCTAAAATTATTTGCTAATAAAATATATTTATTGCAACATATGCGGACGACCCCAGCGTATTAATATTTGACAAAAATAGAGCTGAAACAATTCAAAGGGCTAATCTTGTTTTTAATACTACACAAAAATGGATGGATATAAATAAACTGTTAATAAATAAATCTAAAACTAATATTAAACTCAGTTGTAAACGTTGTAAGAATTTTAAAACAAAACCTGAAACATTACTTTTCAATTTTAATACAAAGAACAATTTATTTCTCATAAAACAAATCAAACATATGATACACGTAATTTTACCAAGTTTTTTTTCCCACCAACTTTTCCTTTCTGAAATATCACCTGTGCACTTTGCACTAAAGATGTTCAATGTTCTGCCAAAAAGGTTACAAGACATCTCTAGTGAATTTATATTTAAAAAGGAATTAAAAAATTACTCATAGTAACATAATGTTATTCTGTAGAAGATTATATTATTTCTAATCATTCTTGATTAAATTTTTGTTTATTTCGTGACGTATTCAATTAGCTGTAGAATTTTATTTTATTGTAATGTATTTTCTTATGATTTTGTCATGTACTACATCTATATTTGAAATAAAGTTTATTTATATTAAGTTTTTGATAAAATGTTTAAATTTTTTTATTATGAAAATGTGTAAATTTCGACATTTAAAAAAGTAGTAATTATAAATTAATGCTTAATTTATAACCACTTTGTTTACACATATTTCAATTTATTAAATTTCTATTTTGGATCTTACTCGGAGTTCTAAGCTTTTCTTATTAAGTGTATTCCTAATTACTGGGAAAATAAATACAATAAAATAATTTGCGCATCTAATTTACTTTTAAAGTAACTATCATCTAGTTAGTATAATCTATGAATGAGTTTCTTGAATAATTTTCTGATTTATCTTTTGGTGAAACGTTTTACCTATTATGAATGAGATGACTGTCATCAATCATTATTTACAAACTACTAAGATGAATTAAAGTTATCTACTAAAATTACATTATTTAATGTGTTTGTTATTGTTAGCTGCTATCTCTTATTTTGAATCTGTTATATTTTATATGTTATCTGTAATCTAGTATCTGCTATCTGTTATCAATAGAAACTAATAAAACTATTATCATACATATCATCAGTAATCTATAATCTATCATCAGTCATCTGTCGTCTATTATATACCATTAATAATCTGTAATTTATCGTCAATCATCTGTCATTTTAAATTTAAAATTTGTTATAAGTTATCTATTATCTGTTCAAATTATCTCCCATCTACCATTACCTGCCATCTGTTATCAATCAGCTATCAACTGTAATTTGTCAAATTGTATTGTACTATCTGATATCTGTTATCTTTTATTTCCTATTTCTTATATGCTATTTGGTATCTGTTACCTACCATCTGTAATTAATAGACTGTCATGACTGTCATCAATCATCAAATAGAAACTAATAAACAAAAGGAATAACAGTCCCCATCCATGTTATAATTAATCCCATCTTCAGAATTTGTTACTACTTGTATTTTTCAAATTACAATATATCTCATATCTAATCTGCCATCTGCTATCTGTTAGCTATCATTTGTTATTTGTCATTTGCGAGTGTAATCTGCTATCTCTTATTTAAAAAATCTGTTATCTCTCATATGTTATTTTCTAGTACAGGCCACCTGTTATCTATCTGTAATTAGTGGACAGTAATCAACCAATAATAAAATTTAATAAAAGAAAAATGTCATACACGAAAACATTTCCTAAATCTAAAACAATGAGTTTTACTAAGACTAGATAACAAATCACTTATTGAAACAAATACTTCTCTGGCTAATACTTCAACAGATACATAATTAATAAATTTAAAAATACGAAAACATTTCGTGAATCTACAACAGTGAGTCTTACTAAGACTAGAAAACAAATTAATTTGAAACAACTACTTCTCTGGCTAGTACCTCGACAGACGTTGAATAAAACAAAGTTAATTTGCGTGTTACGAATAGTACAACTATCAAAGCAACTAATTTGAATGAAATTATTTCTGTTGAATAAACTAATAAATGATCAAATGTATATTAGATTGTTTAAATATGACTATAACATGAAAAATTATGCACAAAAATGAATTTAAACTGATTTCATTAAATTAAATTAGCAAAAGCAATTAAAAAATCTAGCATTCAAGTTTATAATCATCTGCAGACACGTGTTTCGAACTTTCGCTCTCTTCAGTACAGCTTTATTATAAAATTGATTTTAAATACAAATAAAAACACTTACTAAAATAAATATAATGAAATATGATAATAAATATAATGAAATATGTTTTGTAGTCTTAGTAAGACTCACTGTTGTAGATTCACGAAATGTTTTCGTATTTTTAAATTTATTATTTAATTTTCTACAACGAACTAAAGGATTTTAATACATTTTAGATACATAATTATATAAAAGTTGTATTATTATTTTTAGTTTATTTGACAGAAATAAATACATTACAAACTAGTGTTGCTTTGGTAGCCTTTATATTTTTAACACGCAAATTAATTTGCTTCATTTAATATCTGACGAGGTATTAGCCAGAGAAGTATACAACAATAAATATTAGTAAGACTAATAAAATGTTTTCGTGTTTTTCTTATAATAAGTTAATTCTCTATATGGTCAGAGACTAATACATTTTATTACAAAAACGTCATAATCCATGTTATTATTCATATCACCAGTCATCTATCATCTGTTATCAATCTTTAGTTGTCTATTATTAAGAATTTATCATCTGCGATTTATTATCCGCCCTTTAATACAAACTTATTATCTATGCAAATTATCTCCTACCTTCCATCTTCTATTTATCATCTGTTATCAGTTGTCATTTATTAGTGTTATCTGGTATTACTTTTTTATCAGTTATCTCTTAAATTTCATTGGTTATGTAGTACCTGGCATCTATTTTCCATGATTTGTAATTAGTAGGCACTCGTCAATCATCAATAGAAAATAATAAAGTCATTCATGTCATTAGTCATACATCACCTGTCATCATACATCGGTAATCCATTATCAGCCATTCATTATCTACAATATACCACCCATAATCTTTTATTTGAAATTTAGTATTTGTTATTTGTACAAATCGTCTCTCATCTAGTTATATGTTTTCTGTTACTATTATCTTCTATCTGTTATATATTATATTCTATCTAATACAGAATATGTATTATTTATCATCTGTAATCAGAAACGAATAAAACAAGAAAATCTAACATCAGTTATCAGCCATTTATTATATTAATCATCTATCATTTGTAATTTTGAATTTCTTATCAGTTATCTGTTTAAATTATCTTCAATCCCTTATCCACTATCTTCTATTTCTCATTTGTCATTTGTTTATGTTATTTTCTATCTTTTATCTGCTACCTCTTATTTTTATATTATATTATTATATTATCTCTTATATGTTATCTAGTACCTTGTATTGGTTATTTATAATAAGTAAATTGTAAAAATCTGTTATCATCTATATCATCAGTCATCTATCATCTATTATCAGTCGTCTATTATTTGTCATTTATTACTTATTATCTGTTTTCTAGTATATGCTATCTATTAAATGTTATTTGTTGTCTATTGTCTATATTCGTCAATCAAATATTAAAACTAATGAAAAAAATAAATTTAAACACAACTTTGTATATATCATAAAAGAAACCATCTTTTATATTAGTTGCCTATTATCTTTTATATGTCATTTGTTTTCTATTATCTGTCACCTATTATGTGTTATTTATTATCATCATTTATTTGTTATCTAATACCTGTATTGGTAATCACGTACCCGTCATTAGAAATCTGTCATTTTTAGATGGTAATAATACATTTGTTAAGGTTTATTCTAATTATTATTTTCTATCCTATTTATATTATGTGTTATTTGTCATTTATCGTCTGTCATCTGCCATCTATCATCTACAATCTATCATCTGTCACTTATCTATTGCCTGTTACTGTTATTAACCAATACAGGTAACTACCTGTATTCTGATGACTGTCAGTAGACGTTATTAGAAACTCATAAATTCAATAAGGTGAATAGATATCTTAACAAAATCAGCTTCAAATAAAAACTGTCATTATCGTTGTTAACATTCCTATTATCTATTATCAGTTATCTTTCTTTCAAAATGTGACATTTATCATTTATACTTGTTAACTATTTTCTTTTATTTGTTTTCAATTTTTTCTACATTAACCCTTATGTGTCATTTTTTATAAACAAATAAAAGGTAATTCTAATTAATTCAGTTATCAAATAAAGCAAAATGTGTCTAATATTTCATACCTTTAATCGTTTTATCTGTTACCGTTTATCTGCTGTATGTCATCTTCTATTATTTATTTCCTATCATTAGTAATACATTACAAAATTTGTAATTTGTCATGTATTATGTATCTATTATTTTTTATGTCTGTTGCATGTACCTGCT
This sequence comes from Ontholestes murinus, assembly GCA_963969525.1. Lineage (NCBI taxonomy): Eukaryota > Metazoa > Arthropoda > Insecta > Coleoptera > Staphylinidae > Ontholestes > Ontholestes murinus. Next base: position 95,553,225 of record OZ018387.1, read on the forward strand.
ACTTGTTGACTATTATATCTCATCAGTCATATTTTTTAGGAACTAATATGGAAAGCTAATTAATTCGCAATTCAATTAAATCCAATGACAACTTAAATTATCATCTTCCATGTCATTACTAATGTTATCTATTATACAGGCTGGGTTTTATATACGTTCTCTATGGATATCTTTATAACTGTAACTCACTTATTTTTAGAATTATGAATGTCATGTATGATTTCGGAGTAAAGAGAAATAATAATCTATCGAATGAAGACATAGCCAACTATAGCTTAGGTTTAAAAAAAATGATGTTGGGTTATATCTTGGAAAATAATGGCGATAAAATATATTTTATTAATCTGCGTAAAATTATATACAACTTTATTCTTTACAGTTTTTTTTTCTATCATAATAACCGAAATATATTGATTTAAAAAAATTACACTTTTTACTTTCTTCACAAAATCTACTTATCTTTGACATTTTTTAAAACTTCTAAAGTTTATTTGTCTCATAACACTACACTTCTTTCCCATTTAACCGTTTTTCTATCTCTTATAGTTTCCAAGATCCTCATATAGAACATCTAAGAAAACTCTCCCTGTATATCATCTGTTGTTATCTATAATTTGTCATTTGTCAATTATCATTGGTTATCTGCTATATGTTTACTGTTATATATTATCTGTTATTTGTAAATTGAATTAATTAAATTAATTATGTATAAATTAAAAATCTGTCATGTAGCATTCGTGATCAATCATTTTCCATCTATCTTGTGAAATATATCATAAGTTTTTGTTATTTAAAATGTGTTATCTGATATATATCATCTGGTATCTTCCATCAATATGTAATCAGTTTAATGTTACTAATTATATTTTAGAAAAAAATAAGAATGAAGTAGTAACTAAATAGAATTTACAATAATTAATTATTTAATAAAATTTATTAAAATCCTTTAGTTTATTGTAGAAAATTAAATAATAATTTAAAAATACGAAAACATTTCTTGAATCTACAACAATGAGTCTTACTAAGACTACAAAACAAATTAATTTGAAACAACTACTTCTCTGGCTAAAACCTGGACAGACATTGAATAAAACAAAGTTAATTTGCGTGTTACGAATAGTACAACTATCAAAGCAACAGTAATTTGAATGAAATTATTTCTGTTGAATAAACTAATAAATGAATAAAGTGTATTTAGATTGTTTAAATGTGACTATAACATGAAAATGTCTGTCGAGGTTTTAGCTAGAGAAGTAGTTGTTTCAAAATTAATTTGTTTTGTAGTCTTAGTAAGACTCATTGTTGTAGATTCAAGAAATGTTTTCGTATTTTTAAATTATTATTTAATTATTTAATAAAAAAAGTGGTATCATTCATTTATTATCTGTCATCAGTGATCATTCACTTGTAATTAGTTGACTGTCATCAGTTATCCTTTAGAAACCAATCAAACTCATTTAATCAAAATTTTAATTACGTCAGAGCTTAAATAAAAAGAAAAGAAATAGTCTATGTCATGAATTATGTCATCTGTTATCTATCATCTGTAACCTATCATTTACACCTTGTCATCTTTTATCTCTCTTGTTATCTGTTATTTATTATCTCTTATCTGTTATCTGTTACCTGTTATCTGTTATCTGTTGTCTGTTGTCTGTTGTCTGTTGTCTGTTGTCTGTTGTCTGTTGTCTGTTGTCTGTTGTCTGTTGTCTGTTGTCTGTTGTCTGTTGTCTGTTGTCTGTTGTCTGTTGTCTGTTATCTCTTATCTGTTATCTGTTATCTGTTATCTGTTACCTGTTATCTGTTATCTGTTATCTGTTATCTGTTATCTGTTATCTGTTACCTGTTATCTGTTATCTGTTATCTGTTATCTGTTATCTGTTATCTGTTATCTGTTATCTGTTATCTGTTACCTGTTATCTGTTATCTGTTATCTGTTATCTGTTATCTGTTATCTGTTATCTGTTATCTGTTATCTGTTATCTGTTATCTGTTATCTGTTATCTGTTATCTGTTATCTGTTATCTGTTATCTGTTATCTGTTATCTGTTATCTGTTATCTGTTATCTGTTATCTGTTATCTGTTATCTGTTATCTGTTATCTGTTATCTGTTATCTGTTATCTGTTATCTGTTATCTGTTATCTGTTATCTGTTATCTGTTATCTGTTATCTGTTATCTGTTATCTGTTATCTGTTATCTGTTATCTGTTATCTGTTATCTGTTATCTGTTATCTGTTATCTGTTATCTGTTATCTGTTATCTGTTATCTGTTATCTGTTATCTGTTATCTGTTATCTGTTATCTGTTATCTGTTATCTGTTATCTGTTATCTGTTATCTGTTATCTGTTATCTGTTATCTGTTATCTGTTATCTGTTATCTGTTATCTGTTATCTGTTATCTGTTATCTGTTATCTGTTATCTGTTATCTGTTATCTGTTATCTGTTATCTGTTATCTGTTATCTGTTATCTGTTATCTGTTATCTGTTATCTGTTATCTGTTATCTGTTATCTGTTATCTGTTATCTGTTATCTGTTATCTGTTATCTGTTATCTGTTATCTGTTATCTGTTATCTGTTATCTGTTATCTGTTATCTGTTATCTGTTATCTGTTATCTGTTATCTGTTATCTGTTATCTGTTATCTGTTATCTGTTATCTGTTATCTGTTATCTGTTATCTGTTATCTGTTATCTGTTATCTGTTATCTGTTATCTGTTATCTGTTATCTGTTATCTGTTATCTGTTATCTGTTATCTGTTATCTGTTATCTGTTATCTGTTATCTATTATTTGTTATCTGTTATCTATTATTTGTTATCTGTTATCTGTTACCTGTAGATAACAGATAATAGGTTATCTGTTATCTATAATCTGTCATTTGTTATTTGTCATCAGTTATGAGTCACCTGCAATAAGTTAACTTTTATTAGTTTTTCTTTAGAAACTAATCAAACTAATTCAGATAATCAAAATTCTAGTGAAGCCATTGCTCAAATAAAGCTAATATGTACCATGTCATAATTTATGTCATCTGTTATCTATCCTTTCATCTATCAATTATTTGTTATTTGTTGTGTTTTATCTGCTATTTAGAATCTAGATTTGGTCTATTGCAATTTAATTTATTTGATTAATTACTTACCATTAATTAAATTAATTTGGATTTAATTAATAATATAAATAATAACAGTTTATTTTTAACACTCTTATTGAGTGTTAAAAATAAACTGTTATTATTTAGGACATCTGTTATTTGTTATCTGTCATTCATCACCTGTACTTATTTAAATCATTGGTTTTTGAGTTACGTGAAGAGAAATTTCAATTAACACGTTAGAATTCACTTTCTTCACAATTTATTTTGTATTCACTAGATGTACATTTCGAGCACTAAGTGCTCATTATCAATAGCTAATTAACAAATTCCAAAAAAAGAGCGGCTTATTTATATTAGTACATTTTAGGTTACAGGTAATAGCAGCTTATTTGTATTCACAGAAAAAAAGATAATTAGACGGCGGGGGTTGAAGAAGATTGGGAATTTTTAATGTGGATTGTCTCAAGCAGCGGGTTGTCCAGTGGGCTTAGATCAAAATTTTAGTTATTTTTGTGTTTTCTCATTTCTATGGCTTCCAACATTTAATCTGTTATCCGTCGAGTGTTTTAACAATTTAATATTCTCTATTGAAAATTTATGTCCCGTGGTAATCGTATGGTTTGCAACTGCTGATTTTTCTGCAAAACGGGTTAAAATATTTCTTTGTGTCTGGCCAATATAAATTTTGTCACAATTAGAGCATTTAATTGAATATATTCCGGATTTTTCCAAGTCATTTATTTTGTTAAAGGTGTTACTTAGTATCGATTTTAACTGTGATGTCGTATAAAGGGCGGGTGTGAGGTTGTATTGTCTAAAAAGTTTGTTGAATTGTTGACCTGACTGATGTGTGAATAATAATTTTACATATTTTTTCTCCGTTATTTCTCTAATAGGTGTCAGTTATTAATTTTTTGTTTATTTAAATGTCTGTTCTGAATCTTTTTGATAGTATTTAAGTTGTAATTAAGAGATCTGGCAATTTTGAAAATGAGATGAGACAGTGGTAAATTAACGGCTCTAAAAAACGTGCTGTTGAAGACTGCGAGTTTATGTTTTATGGGGCTGGCTGAATCTGCATGGATGTAATTGAACGTATGTGTTGGTTTTCTGAAAATATTATAATCTAATTTATTTTCTCTAGTGATTAAGATATCTAGGAAGGGGAGTTGCTTATTAATTTCGGATTCAAAGGTAAAATTAATACTCGGATATAAATTATTTAAGGTTGACAAGAAGGAGTCGGTGTTAAAATCGTTTTTTACTACTGCGAAAATGTCGTCAACGTATCGGAACCAGCATGTTGGAAAATTTTGAATTGAGTTTGCGGCTTGGTTTTCTAGGTGGTTTAAAAAGATATTTGCAAAGAAAGGTGATAAGGGATTGCCCATTGCAGTTCCAAAAGTTGGTTTATAAAATTTATTATTGAATTCAAACGCGTTGCAGTTCATGACTATCTTGGTAAGTTTTAGGTATTGAGTTATATCATCGTCTGGAAGTTGATTATTTATTAATAATTTCTTGAGTATATCTAACGTTTCATTTATCGGCATGCTTGGGAATAAAGATTCAACGTCGAAAGAAATTAATTTATCATCTGGTTTTAATTTAAAGAGTTTTTTTCGTAAAATCTATTGATTTTTTTACCGATCGATCATTATCTATTTTTAATGTTTTGAATATATTGACGAGCCACTTTGCTAATTTGTATGTGGGTGAATTTGTATTAGATACTATTGGTCTGAGTTTATTATCTGACTTATATATTTTGGGAAGGCAATATAATCTTGGAAGACTTGGATTTTTCATTTTTAGTTGATACATATTATTTTTGTTGATTAAAGATGTTGGAGGCTTGAGAGCGTTATTGATAACTTTGGTATAATTATTGATAGGATTTTTTAACAATTCTATATAGGAGCCTCATTTTAACAAATGATTGTCGTTGTTGATGTAATCTGATTTTTTCATTATGACGATTCCATTACATTTATCTGCTTTGATGTAGAAGCAATCTTTTTGTTTTAGTGACTTGATTGTTGATAAATCTTGATTTTCTTTTTCCTTTCTGACTAGTGGGGATTTTTCCCAACAATTTTCTTGATTGTTTCTTTGGCGGCTATGACGAAAGCTGGGGCGTCTGTTGGGTTGATTCGTGCTGCTGCGTTTTCAATGTCGTTGACGATGGTTTCAATTGGAAAATGATTGGGATGACTGGCATATTTTAAACCTTTTGCTAATAAGTTTAGTTCTTCATTGGAGAATTCTTCGTCAGTCTTATTGTGGATAAGTGTTTGTGTGAGTTGTGGTTCGTCTTCCACTTGTGACATTTTATACGGTTTTTGTTGGGAAACTAAGAATTTTATTTTTTTCTGAATTGTGGAGGATTTCGTTTTTGTTTTTGAACGAATCGTTGTATGTACCTTGTTGAGTGAATCATCCCAGTTGAATGGTGTGGAGGATTTGCTGAGTTTTAAATGTAGTTCGTAGCTTTAGCGTATTTTAGCCATTTCACTTATTAGTTGTTATCAGTCATCAATCAACTATTAGGAACTAATAATTTGAATTGTAGATAATTCTATGTTCAAATAAAATGAACTACAATCTATCACACGTTATCAACATCTTTAATTGGTTGACTGTTATGTTAATAATGATCACTATCAAACATAAAGTTGTGTGTTTGATAATGATCAGTTTATGATCGAAACTATAGTCACAGTGATTAAATACCTATTGTGGTAAAACACAGTTAAAAGTGTTTTATTTAATTTTTAAACTCTTATTTATTACATATTTTCTTTCATTTATAACAGTTGACTGTAATTAATCATCTAATTCATTTATATTCATTCAAATTTATTTATATTGATTAATTGAATTAATGTTTTCATAATAATTCAACTCATTCATTTTTCTATTATTCTAATAATACAAATTAACATCTTTAATTATTATATTTATTTAAAAAATCAGTCATGCTACCTGCGATTTATCAATTTCTATTTGTTATCTGTATTTTTTATTGTTATTTTCTATATGTTATTTCTTTAAAATCTAGTATCTCATCAGTAATTAGTAGACTGTCATGAATCATCAACGCATCTGCTATCATTCATGTCATAAGTAATCCACCATGTATCATCAGTCATCAATCGTTCATCATCAGCCATATATCATCTGTAATCTATCATCATTATCATTTATCTATTATTTGTTCAAATTATCATCTATGATTTATCAACAGACACCTATTTCATGTTATTTGTCCTTTGTTCTTATTACCTGTTATGTCTTATTTTTTATCTATTGTCTTTCATATGTTATTTAGTAGCTGGTATATATCTATCATCTGTAAATAGTGGACTGCCATTAATCATCAATAGAAATTATCATCAACTATTTCAAAATTATTGCTCTCTGTTATCTTTAATCCTTCAATTGATATCTGTCATCTGTCATCTGTTCTATTATCTATTACCTATTATTTATTGACTATCATCTGAAACCATTTGTCTCTAATAAATCATCGTTTTGAAACTAATAATTCAAATCAATAAAATCATAATTATAATTAATTAAATTTTCAAATACAAAAAACCTGTCATCTATCGTTTGCCATCTGTCAACTGTTTTATATCAACTATTATATATTATATGCCACACATCACCTGACAAGTTTTTAAGATAATTCACTACACACTTATTATATCTAATCAGTGTATCAGTGCCTTGATAAAAATAGAATTTAAATAATGTTTTTAGGAAAATGTCAAATTTTAGGTCATAGAAAATAATACCTATTAAACGCAGAATATTTTTTAACGTAATTTCTTTGTCAGAAAAAGTGTGTAGTGCATTTCAAAATGGTTTAAAGAGTAAATAATAAAATAGAGTGGAAATTAAAAGCTATAATTTTCATATGAAATATATTCAAGATATATACTACATTAATAAATAGAAAAAACACGAAAATATATTCGTAAAATCTACAACAAATGAGTCTTATTAAGACTACAAGAACAAATCACTTTTGAAACAACTACTTCTCTAGCTAATACTTCGACAGACATTGAATAATACAAAAGTAATTTGCGTGTTACAAAATAGCAAGGCTATCAAAGCAACACTAGTTTGAACGTTATTCTTTCTGTAAAATGAACTAAAAATGATTGAATGTACGTTAAAATAGTTTCTGAGTGACTATACTATGGTAATTTGGAAAAAGAAATGAATTTAGGTTGATGTAATTAAAAATAAATTAGCAAAAGCAATTAAATAATTCAATACTCAATTTTATAACCATCTGAGTATTGAATTATTTAATTGCTTTTGCTAATTTATTTTTAATTACATCAACCTAAATTCATTTCTTTTTCCAAATTACCATAGTATAGTCACTCAGAAACTATTTTAACGTACATTCAATCATTTTTAGTTCATTTTACAGAAAGAATAACGTTCAAACTAGTGTTGCTTTGATAGCCTTGCTATTTTGTAACACGCAAATTACTTTTGTATTATTCAATGTCTGTCGAAGTATTAGCTAGAGAAGTAGTTGTTTCAAAAGTGATTTGTTCTTGTAGTCTTAATAAGACTCATTTGTTGTAGATTTTACGAATATATTTTCGTGTTTTTTCTATGTATTAGTGAATTATCTACAACGTAAAGGACTTATATATTTTATTATATACTACATTTATTAATCAATATTGTGTATCTGAATTTATTTATTTACATAAAAACCCACTATTCAAATCATAGACCTTATCAATAACACACTCAAACGCACACCGGATCGGAAAATCCGGCAAAAAAAGGCGAAAACTCCCGGAATTCTCTCAACAATGCACACACATCCATATTCATTGTTAAGAAAGGAAGACTCCCCCGGGACAGATTCCGCATTTAACGGGGAACGCGCGGGCGTGAAAATACATTCAGCCGCCCTCGCCGAGAGAGAGAGAGAGAACGAATATTAATCTCGACTTTTACGCGAATTGATTGATGTTTCCTGATAAAAATCTGCATTTTCAATAAGGGCCGGCCGCGCTCCAAATCCCACTGATCATCGCACCTGATTTATTGTTTGTCGTGCATTTACATATCGTCTCCGGAAAGGTCGGGCCGATAGGGAAATATTGATGGAATTGGCAGGCGTCAGTGTGATATTTTAATAAAATAATTTTCCAAGGAGCCATAAATCTACTCCACGCGTGGATATAATATTGTTTATCGTGTGCACATTTTAGAAATTATCAATTTGCAATGTAAACTCACGTTATGTATTTATGGGGAACTTCAAAGCGTCTAAAGGGATTATTAATGAAGTCGTTGCACATAATTGACAATACAACCTTAATAACAATGTGATTTTGTACGCGCCCTTTGAACAATAACTTCATTTATACTTAGCAGAACCATTTAAAATAAGACAGTCCTATTTTTCTTTTGTTATTGTATGCAGGTATTTCAGTGTATAATTTACATAAACATGAGGGATTATAGGAAAGTAGTACACAGTGCGGAGCGCTGGTGAATAGAGTAGCCGCCGGATGTGTGATAACATGTTTAGATATATATTTCAACTGTCTGTGTACAAAGTTACATTTCGCTGGTATTGACGTGCTTTTTATTTGAGTGTTTATTATGTACAAGAAAATAAAGATCGACGCTAGTCGTGAAGTTAGGTCTGTCACATCTTAAACTTAGCAAGAAAGAATACTCATGATAATGAATAAAAATTAAAAAACTGAAAAACTGGTTACTTATTAAATAAAAGGGAAATTAATTATTAAGAATAAAATAAAAAATATTTCATTAAAGGATTGTAATTTTACCATACGAAACAACAGTTACAGTGAAGATAATTGTCTGATAGATTAGAATGTATGGTAATCCAATCATCCTTCTAATTCTTATTATATTATTATTGATTAATTGATTTATTGATTTTGCTTTACATGCCCACTTAAAAAAATATTAACAATTAATACAAATTTACAACCTACTTAACAATTTAGAGCAGAGAACATGCGGACGGACTTCGCGTAGAGTAGAGTTCAAGTCCATATTACTGGATTATGTTTCACGTAATTTTTGACAGATAAATATTATTAGTAAATTTAAAAAAATATTACAAATGAGTAAAAATAGTTGTGTCATTTTAAATTTATTTTATTATTTATTAACTATTGTCACATCTTTAAAAATTGAGTAGGACTATGTTAAATTGATACATTAGTAAATTACGTACCTCGTGGATGTCGATGCCGTGATTTAATGACCACATCGTTTGAAAGTAATCTTGCATTCGATGTTTGAGCTCCTTCGGTATCTGATGAAGAGTCAAGAAGTCTTTTAAGTCCCTCCACTTGGTGTGATAGAGGGAACGGCGTGAATACATCCTCTGGATTATGGCGGTCACATTTCCAAACACAACGGCATGCATGAGGGCTGTAATTGAAAGAAAATATTTGAAGTCACTATTACATATTGTTATTATAGTTATTTTAAAAATGTGAAATATTAGATTTTTCCTCTTGTCTTTATGTAATGCATACAGGTATCATGTAGTAAAAAAGAAACTTCGATACGAAATACAGAACCTAAATGGCCCAGTAAATAGAGCGATAAACAAACAATTCATAGGTCTTCTATACCGACGAACATGTAGGAAGCTGTGTTTATTCAATTCCGTTCCAATTAAATTTTTGGTTTTTTACCATCAAAGTTAGTGCAAGCATTTTGAAAGTGTTACATAGTTTCTAATAGACAACCACTTATATATTAAATAATGCGATACTTTTTCACAAATATGTTACATGTAAGTTTACATCACCTCGTACATAACCTTACTTTTACAACCCATTTTTTCATACTGTTTTTATTTCGATATTTTCGTTATTACCAGTGATTTTAATTTATTCTTCTTCAAACTGTTTTAACAACAATTTAAAATGATTCTGTTTTATGTTTAATTTTATCAAAACAGCTATCAAAATATATGTAAAAGTATGTAATAATATTATTATTTCATCTGTTTATATTCCGGCTGGACCAAATGTTTCATTGTATAGTAATTATTCTTCTTCTATTGATTATGTTTGTAATTTGTAATTGAATTTAATAATTTGCTTCAAAATAATTTCGGAAATTTCTGCTGTTACTGTTAGAGATATTATAGGTAATTTAATAAACAGTAAAAGTAAAGTCTATGGACTCCGCAGTGATGCAGTAAAAGCTGCACTAAACGTTATTATGTTTCCATTCAAAAAATATTGAATATGAGCAAACGGAACAATATTTTTCCAGAGATACTAAACAAAAGCTTTAATTATCCCAGTTCACAAAAAGGTGATTGTGACGATCGCGATAATTTCCGTCCTATTTCGTTATTTTTTTTGAAAAAGTCATGCAAATGCAATTAGTGAAATATTTTGAAGACATCTTACGAAACGAATAATTTGGATTTAGGAAAGGGCGATCCACAGCAGACGCAGTCCTACAATTCATTGAAATTACCATTAATTGTTTTGAAGAGGGATCAGTCTCAATGTCAGGCTTCCTTGACCTGTCGAAAGCCTTTGACTGTGTCTCGCATGAAACTCTACTACGCAAACTTTATTTCTACAACGTACACCCTGACAGTTGCAGATTAATAATGTTATATCTATGTGAGCAAAATCAATGTACATTAACTAATAGGAATTTATCTGATCCCTTGCCTATTATGCACGGTGTCCCACAGGGCTCCATTTTAAAACCCCTACTTTTTTTTAATATATGTCAATGATCTACCTGACTCTACAAAAAGCGCAAAATTTATCCAATATGCCGATGATACCACACTGATAAATAAATACAAACAATTAGAGGTGGTAAATGAATTACATACCGAATCACAAACAATGGTATCCTGCTGGTTCGTAAGCAATCGACTCAAATTAAATGACACTAAAATGGCAACCCTTACATTTTCGACAATAAATCTATTAAATTTTTAGGTCTAAATATCGACAGTCACTTGAAATGGGCCACACATTCAGATGCTTTGGCTAGCAAACTGTGCACTAACATATACCTTATTCGTAACCTGTTATCGATAGTCTCAAACGAAACACTGCGAGCTGCGTATTTCGCACTGATTCAAAGTCACATATCATATGGGCTTATTATATGGGGTTATACAATGATTAGGCACCGAATTTTTGGTTTGCAACGCAGAGTTATCCGAGTTATGTCTGGCATTGGCTACACTGAGGATTGTCGCCAGGCTTTCATTGACATGCAGATATTAACCTTGCCTTGTCTGTATATCTTTGACTGCCTTATATATATATTAAAATTAATATTTTGCTCTATCAGAATACCGACGACATTCACTCTTAAATTACAAGGCATAACATAGATGCTTATGCAAAATGCACGAGATTAACTAAATCTCAGACGGGAGTATCATGGGATAAAATTCTATAATGTACTCCAGAATCAAATTAAAACTATCTAAGCAATGCCATATTCAGTAAACGTATTAAAAACTTCCTTAGTATGCATGCATTTTACAGTTGGGAGGAATATCTTGAATTGCATTTTAGCTCTTGTATGTTCTAGTGTTTATTTATTCACTATTTTTATTCGCAATCTAATCTTTTAACTTATTGTAACCTCGATTTTAAATTATATCTTTAACTTGACTTCAATTATTATTTTTAAGTCGGTTAATTTTTATTCTAATTTTAATTAATTTTAATACTAATTACTAACATTTTTATTTGTTCAGTGATTTTATATTGTACTTGTATGTATATTATCTGATATACATATGTATATATTTTTATTTAGTTTAATAATCTAATTTCTACAATTACGTCTTAATTTATTTCCTATTATTATCGATGTTACTTCATTAGTTCTTAATTTATTATAATAATCTATTGTATGACGTGTGTAAAACATTGATGTTAATACACTAATAAAGAATAATCCACTAGATCGCATGATGAGAATGTGTAATATTATTTGTTCCTCGCCAAATTTAGTTATATTCGGTACACTTTATTTATTTTTTAATCGTAATTTAAATTGTGACGATTATCACCGAAATATTAGCTTTAGTTTTTGTAATTTTATGATTCTATTGTATTAAGTCTTCAATTAATATATTTGTTACATGTTTTTATAAGTATTTTAATTGTAACTTAATTTTATGTAATTTATTTTATAAATTGGTTAAACTGTCCAATAAATATATTATATAATAGTTACGAAAACAATTTATTTTCTATAGATTACCATAAAGGTGTCATCTATAGTCTAAACGTTGCACTAGATCTCAAATGGGCGCATAACGACCGACATTAAAGCGACAACAAATTATTAAATATTGTACAATGAATTAAATGTTTTCGAAATATGACTCTTCAGGACCAACACACTGCTACCAGCGTTTTTTCTATTCTTCATAAACCTCTTGGAAGTATTCATCCGAAAGCAGAATAAATTTTTCAAAATTCCTTTGAAGATTACATCGTCGAAGAAGCCAAAAACAAAACAATAGCTTTGGCTCGAATTCTTCAGGTCCCAAAGCTTGCACTTTTTGTCTAGAGAATGAATGCCCTGCTCCTTTAGAACTTGCCAAACTGTCACATGATTTGCATGTACTCTGTTAGCTATTACCCTTGTGCTCGTCGATGGGTCTTCTTCAACAATATCAAGTACAGCCTGTTCGAATGCAGGAGTTCGACGTAATCTGTTGGAATTCCCACCAATTTTTGTGTAAAAACAACCAGTCTCTGACAAAAGTCTACAAAATTTTCTGAAAAGCTGCCTACTTAGTTGGTGACGATTTGGGTATCTTCTCTGATAAATTCTTCGAGCTTCTTGAGCATTACGCCTTGTCTCTCAAAAAACTAAAAACGTGTCAACAAGTTCATCGTTTTGATAATAGTGCATTTTTACATACAAATTATGCATAATAAGCACGGAAATTATGAACGTCAAAGTATTTTAATATGTGGCATACGCACAAATTAGACAACGTTACAGTGCATTAAGTTTAAAGTACGAGTATCTCGTTCGGTTTCGTGTACTTCTCAAATTTAATATTTTTGTTTAATTGTTCAGTGGCAGAAAGCTACTTCGTTTTAAATGTATTTTTTGTAATACTCATATGTAATTCAAATGGATTGATTGAAAAAATGTTTAAGAAACATTTTGTAGTAGATAGGATTTTATAAATGTTTTTCTTTTAAAAATGGAGTGGTTATCAAAATATTCTGTTTTGAAATTTTTGATCGGTCGCCATTTTGTTATTTGAAACAATAAAAAATAATTGTAAATACAAATGTTTTACAGAGCCGAAAGCTACTTTTGAAACTTTTTGGTTTTTTAAAATAGTCCTTCAAATAAGGGAGTTTTCGATCGATTTTTAAAAAAACAAAAGAAATCTAATAATTCCGAATCGGAGCACCAAATCACAAATTAGAACTAAGAGAAGTTGTTTGTTTTAACGAGTTCTAACTGCCATTTTTGGGTGTAACGTCTTAGTATAAATACGCTGTATATAAGAAAGGGTATCTCTTGTGAGGCTGTTTTATTAGAGCCATTCTCTAGTTAAAAAGATGCAGAATTTTGCGCTGTTTATATCTATTCTGGTGAAATAGTTGTTATTTGTATATATAGGTCATCTGCGCGAGATACCTATTTATTTTTAGATAAACTTAATGATGTTCTTCATCATATTATGATAAGGTCTAGTTCTAAAAATTGTATAATACTTATAACAGGGGAATTAAACATTTATTTTAATAAGAAAACCTCATTGCAACGTAACTTTGTATCATTAATACATTCATTTGGTTTAAAAATTGTTATAACAGATAGCACGCGAATTGCACAAGAATCGGAAGGTTGCATTGATAATATAATCGCAAATTTAAATATATATGTGATGCATAAATTAAATATAGTAAATCCAAAATAATTCGATCATTTAGGACAATATATACTTTGATAGACGCTATCGATATGTAAAAGGAACATTGTTGTGGTGAACAACTCAATCGACTTTAATATTTGGACAGATGCTGTGGACTTCTTCAAATGGCAAAAACACAATCTTTGCGGATCAGTCGGCATCGATAAAAATAAATAAAATTTCATGCGAGCTTTCTTGAGCTTTGAAGATAAGGGAGTGTGCTGATCCACATTATGACGTTTCGTTTCAGTCTTACCACCTGAATCCACTTTATTCATAAAGATGCGAATGTTGAAGCAAAAAAAACAATAATTTAATAATAATATTTCGTCTTACATTTAATATATACATAAATAATACACAAATGATATGGTGTTTGTCCTTCTGAGATATAGACTTGCGGTCTTTCTGCCTTCGTTGAAACATTTATTCGCAAGCAGCCATGCGCCGTGCCTTCTGTTCATTCGTCAGATCTTTGGTGACAAGTTTGAAAGACCTGAAAGGATACAGATTCGACACGATACCCAAACAGCTTCCACTAGGTCCCTTGTGTGAATTTTGAAATCTTTTAGTTCGCTGTACAAAAATGTTTGATAAATTTTACACTCTCAGGCCAGTTTTGAAACTTTGCGGAAAAGCTCTGAACATATTTTCTAAAGTCTTACACTAGATTCGAACTATTAATAGTGACAATAATAACAATCTCTATAGTAAAGTTTCCCTGCCTTCAAATCAAATCAAATCGAATCAAAACTTAATTTATTTTCAACAAATATGTAGATACAAGATATACAAAAATAAATTGGGCAATAGAAAATAAATACATACCATTCAAAAACAGCCCAAAAAGTAGTTCAACTGAAGTAACAACTAAAAAACTAAATACGAAATTTTTATGGAATATAAAGGTAATTGATAATAAAATATATAAGTCCTTTACGTTGTAGAAAATTAACTAATAATTAGAAAAAACACGAAAATATTTCGTAAAATATACAACAAATGAGTCTTATTAAAACTACAAGAACAAACCACTTTTGGAACAACTACTTCTCTAGCTAATACTTCGACAGACATTGAATAATACGAAAGTAATTTGCGTGTTACAAAATAGCAAGGCTATTAAAGCAGCACTAGTTTGAACGTATTTCTTTCTGCAAAATGAACTAAAAATGATTGATTGTACGTTAAATAATTTGTGAGTGACTATATGAATTATGTGAACAAGATTTAAAAAGTATTTTAAAATATTTCGTCAATAGAAGAGCTGGTATTGTCAGAACAATATAAAATGATAAGTAGTCTATGTAAATAAAGCTAAATGGAATTATAAGTCTGCAGGTAAGCTAAGCTTGTACTATAGACAGAACTAAGGAGGTTGAGAGTAAAGGGCTATTAAGAAAAGTAAGATAAATTGCAGAAAAACTACTCGAGATAAGAAATGTGCATTGTGTGAACGTATAGCTACCTTAAAGCTTAGAAAAGTACAAATAACCTCAAAAGGAGATGAAACAATGAAGATACTAGAATCGCAAATATAAATAATAATAATAATAATAAGCGTCTTTATTTTCTCCCAAAATTCGGCGAAGTCTAGCCATTAAGGCTAGATTGACTAATAGTGAAAGCATGGTAGGATTATTCTCTGGAAGAAACTGAGACGATGTTAAAGATACTAGAACATTTGGAAAAAAAAATCAGTCCCCCAATGAATAGAGACTATTCGTACAAATTTATAAGTAAGAAGATGAAATGAAGTATTGAAGCTTGGCCAGATAAGGGATCAAAGGAAATTTATGCAGTCAAGATTTAATAAATACAATTTGATATGCTTTGAGAAAGTAACATAAGCTATGGCTAAAACAGAGTGCTGAGGAAAAAAAAAGGTTGATAAAATTAATGAGGAAGAGATATAATGGATTAAGATTTAACTATAAAAATAATGAAAAGGACAGCACAATGGGTAATGGTAATGGGTCTAGATTGAGTAAAGTGAAAGAAATGGAGAGAACGAAGTTTAGAAAGGGGTGGAACCAAAGAAACGTACAGAAAGGTGTGAAAGAGTATGTAGCGATGGAAATATATGTTTATTGGACGAATGAGTGTGAAAAAAGAGTGTTTGATATGAAGATAAATAAAATTTGATTTTTGGGAAGAATTAATGTTTGTCTAAAAGTGGAAAGCAAATAGATACGTGCAAGATATCAATATTGTCTTGTGATAGATATATCGAAGCAAGAAACAGACATAAAAAGAAAATCATGGAAGTGAAGGAGGCGAAACTTAAGGAGTTTGTAGAGGAAACAACAGAGAAACAACCTTGGCGCAGGGTATGGAAACTACTTAGAGACATAAAATGCAAAGTAAAATACAGAAAACGAGTTCGAATAGAGAAGAACAGAAACGAAAAAAAGAATAAAAGGAGATCATTGCGAAACACTTCACGAGGGATCCGATATATTTTTATACCCCAACTTCCTTCATCCATCACTTCATTATTGACAACAATGAAATTGCACGATAAATAAGAGAAGGAAAACAAAAGTACGGATGGATGACAGGTAAGTCACAATGAAGGAATCATCAAAGACATGAAAAAGGGGAAGGCAACGGCCGAAGATGGAATCCCATATGAGTCGATAGAATATATTATGGAGGCAGACAGAGAACCATTATGCCAATCTGTACAGGAGGTGTATGAGGGAAGAAACTTTCCCTAGAATATGAAAAGCGGTCAAAAAAATTCCATTGCCAAAAAGTACGGAACACAGAGACCAATTTGCCTACTACCAGCTTTAGGCAAGGGATGCTCGCGAATAAGCGCATGCACCATCACGGGACACAAGAAAGACTAGACGAACTACAATTCGGCTATAGAAAAGGGAGATGTACGATATAGACGGTCAAAAAGTTGGTGAATCATATAAGATTATTATCTGATTATGAAATAAATCACTTGTTTGGTTTCGTATTGGTATATTCAGTTTCCTGACATGTGTTTCGGACACAACCCCAACAGTCAAGTTACACAAAGTCCTCTCCAGAGACCACTCCAACAGCATCGGGCTAATAGAACAATAAATTATAGTTTTATTTGCACATCTATACATATTGAGCCAATTTTCTCGCATTTCTGTAACATTTGGAGGTACTTCATCTACTGAAAATTGCATCCTATGCCATTATTTAAAAAGGAAATCATTTAAAAATTACCCCAGTTAATATAGCCTTTCTAATACAGTGGTGCTCCGTCTTGTCAAAACGATGATTTAAGCTGAACATTATAAAAAAATGCTTACAATAATCGTAAATTACAATTACTATTACTTAGTAATTAAAAATATATTGGAAGGGCCATGTTTTAAAATAAAAACCTCAATAAAATATTATTGACTTTTACTTAAGTTCACGCTTAAACCGTTATTTATATCATTACCATTGAAAAATAAAATCTTATAAAAGAATAGTGATAAGTGTTAAGGTCTGAGGTCATTAAATGCATCGTTCGACTGTAAATAAATAGAATGGCCGGTCGCAAATTAGGGCGACCCCGAAGAGACGAGGTGAATGCAAAGCGCCCATAAATTGGCTTCCGCTCCGCTCTGAATACGAGTATCTCTAGCACTGAAAGAAGGTCCAATTATAATAGCCAGTTGGGTATTCACGGATAGTTCAGTTGGCGTAAATTTCCACGGAACAATAAACACGAAAAACAAAGAATAATATAAGGGTCCAGAGTTTTCACTAGCTTTTAAATTGCAATGGGGCCTACATAATCGTCGCTTGAGGAATAAAAACATATATATATATATATATATACGTATAGGACTGGGAATAGAAAATAAGGAAATAAGGAGAGAGGGAGAAAAAAAAAACTAAAATTACCGTATGTATTTTTCAGAGCTCAAGAGGTTAGTTAGTCACTATAACTGGTTATGAATTGCATGTACAGAAAGTAGGCTAAAATATTTAATAAAGATAAGTTTATGCCCATAGAATCTATGCTTATGTTTTCTTAAATTATATTTTAATTAAAATAATAATGTAAATATTTCTTGAATAATTTCCTCAATTATCTCTTGGTGAAAATAATAGGTAAATAATTGATTGATTTACCTAATAATAATATAAATATTAATAATTTCATTAAAATGTAGACTGAGTTAAGACTAAGTTACACAAAACAATGAACTTGTAACATGACATTAACGACATTATATATACAGGGTGATACATCTCAACTATAACTGAATAGTTGAGGCTGTTAGTTGTTGAAAGTTCATATTCTAATCACTTTTGTAAATTTCTCAACTATGTCCAATTAAGTAAAGGTTTATGTTTTTTTGCGTATTTAGTTTTACTTTAAAAAATATGTTTTACGTTTTATTTTGATAAAAATACAATTTGTGTTAATTATTTTTAAAATTATTATTTATCATTATTTTATTAATTTGTCAATTTAACACTACCCTAATAATAATAAAATATAAGAATATAATACTCTAAAGCATAGTATACTAATTCGGAGTAAATAATAATACGTCTGGAAGTTAAGAGAAGTAATAAATTACACAATTTTTTCTATAAAGTATTCAACATAAAAATGCACTAATGAAGAATTTTTTTGTTACCAAGCCCGTATAATTGAAATTGATCACGTTCTAGTGCTCCACCTTAAAGAAATAGAATAACTAGTCGCAATTGAGATTGATGATAATTGCGAGGGTATTAAAACACAAGATTAGCCTAAAAAGCAATTACAATGAGATGAATTAAAAGAGGCTTTCAAAACTCTACTGTCTATAAAATTACTTAGCAGATAATAATTACATATTAATTAATAGTTAACTACTGCTAAGATATTATTTAATGAAATTATAAAGCCTTATGTAAAAATCTAATTCTTAATAAAAAATTGTATACGGTAAATTTATACTCTAAGTTAATGCAAAAATTATTTGAGGTAAGTAAAGAATACGCAATATTAGGTTAGGATTACGCTAGATTAAGTTAGTGTACGATTTAAATCAAGCGCTAGTATATGAAATATTTACTTAACTTGGGAAATTGAGTAGTTTCGAGTAAAAATTTTCTTTGAAATCAAGAAAAAATCAAGAAAACCATTAAAACAGATAATTTTAAATTACACATATTTACAAACAATAAACAACTTTTAATAATAATGAGATTAAAAGTAAATGAAAACTCAAAACGTTGGAAATAACTAATTACGCTTTGAATATATGTTGAATGGAATTAACAAGCGAATCTTTTGAGTAATCGGAATATCATATTATATTGTAAGTCTATTATTACATATCTCAAAAAAAATCAATTTTCAGTTTAAACCGAATAATACATCATATGAACCTTCCCCTTTGCGCACAAAATTAATGAGGTTAATCATACGGCGATTTATATAAGCCTTCAATCTCATTTGTGTGTATAAAGGATGTAATGTTCGCCCGACAATATTATACTTCCAGAAGGATGTACTCTGCGGATAAATTTATTACAACGTTAAGGAAGACTTATGGCATAAACGATTTTACCGGAAAATTTATTCCCATAATAGAATGAATTTATGATGAAGATTACCGTGCAGAAAAGAAAATACTGGAATTAAAACTTTTGAATCGAGTTCACTAGAGGTTACTATAAGGACTGACAGTAATCTATCAATTCTGCAAGCAATTTATTTTTTTATTTATTATATACATTTGCATTTGGCCTTCTTGGAAACATGGCCTATAGTTCTGCCCTTCTCGTGGGAACCAAAATGGAACCTCAAATACAAATTGACGAGAGGAGTCAACCTCTTTAAAAATGACGTGGTGTCTGGAAACGAGCAAAGTTACCAAAACATTAAATAGGAGCTGACGGGGCAAGTTTATTCGTTTTTGCGTTGTTTCACGATGGAGCGAATTTTGATAAGTTAAATCCCTTTGCCCACTCAAAGTATATTGAACAAGTGGAAGAGTTTGAAGGGTTAACAGACGAACATTCGCTCAAATTATGGAAACTCGTTAAAATACCTATCACATAATATTAGCTCATACTTAAATGGTTAAAAATAGTTATAAGGAATAGGAAACACAGATAAAATAGTTATGTAATAGTAAAACACCTTACAATTAAATAAAAATAAACACACATCTAGAAGAGACGACATAAATTGGCATCCACGCAGTCCTGACTTAAACCTTATAACTATTTCCTTGTGAAATTATCTGTAATCTAAAGTTTACGCCAATAAACCAACCAATTTCTCAGACGCATTTGAAAATTGTAAAATTTGTGATTATAACTTCGACACAAATAAGTTCATTCTCAAAAATTAAGATTTTATAATCTGCATCATCTCAATATTTTGTAGATTGCAATCATTTATCAAGGATTTTTTAAAAGTATATAAAGTAAAATGTAGAATATAAACACTGCTGAGTAATAATTCAATAAATTTCTTTTTTTTTAATGTATTGTTTCTATTATTATTTTACCCATAATTAATTCAATATATACAAATCTTTATAATCTCTTGATCCGGCGTACTCTTGACCTACTACAATAATCAATTCGTACTCCTGACCTACCTCAATCAACTACGTGTTAACTTAGGTCAGGAATACGTTAGTAAAGAAAAATATAGACTATAGATGATTTTAAAGTAAGTTTGTGGAAATCGGAGGAAGGGATTAGTGATGACGGTACAATGATTGAAGGAAGATCTCAGGATAAGTTGATGAACAATAAGGGTTGAAAGCTGATAGAGCTGCTGATGGAGAAAGATGGGAGATATTCAATGGACGCACAGAAGACCATTGCGTATGTAAGAGAACACATATTCTCACATAGGAATAGAAGGTAATTGTTTACATAGTCATCAGTGGATTTTCATGGAAGAAGTAAGAAGAATGAAAGTGGAAGAAGTAATGGGTTCAGACTATTTACCACTATTATATAGCGAAGGGAGGCCTTTTTATAGGCTCTGGTTGCTTTTAGTGTTATTTATAGAAGACTGAATAAGAAAAGTTAAAGAAATAAATTCAATATATATTCACGGTCTCCTTTAAAAAAACAGCATATTGGCAAATTCTGTCAGTGTTGGATCGTCATTTTTAGCATATGATTAAAAGTAACGGTGGGAAAATTATTATTTGAAGTGCTAAAAGTGCACTTTACTATATGATAGAGGTAATGGTATGGTTATGCATTACCATGGAATAGAATGTACTTTATATTGAAATAACATAAACACAGTTTTGTTATAAAGCAAGAAAAATGAAAGAAATAAGAGAGAGGAAAGATAGTAGTAGTAGGAACTATTAGAGAAAGGGGAAGAAGATAGAAGAGAGAGTAGAGAAAGAAAATATAAGATAAATAAGAAGAAGAAGGTATATAAGAGAAAGACGAAGAAGAGGAAAAGGAGGAGACTAGGAGAGAAAGAAGTGAGAGATAGAACAATAAGGGTGCTATAAAAGAGGTGAGAAAGATACGAAACAAAAGAAAGCAAAGATAAGAAAGACTGGAGGAAGATATATAGAGATAATTATTATGAATGAAGAGACAGCGGAGAGAAAAATATGAGAGGGAGGAGAAACAGAAGAGAAACAAGAACAAGAGGAGAAAGTATCTTATCTTTCTCCTCTCGTTCTTGTATTGGGTATTATTTATTTATCCAACATACTTTATTTTATTTTATTTTATTTTATTAATATCTTTGTACTCCTTTCTCACAAAATAATAGAAAATTTACGAAAGATTCTACACATAACAATAATCTACAAACATTTTGATCATATTTTGAAAGGCTTGAATTCACAAAATATGTGTTCTTCCATTCACACCCTCTATTCTGCTGGTATCAATTGCTACATGAAGACTTTCTTGATGACGATTCATCAAATTATTTGCCAAATATCGCCTTTTTGTCCTATAATATTTAATTAAAACTACGTGTGATAGTAGGAGTAAGGGAAGAGAACGAGTTGAGAGATAGAAGAATAAAGAAGTTAGAGAAGAGAGCAGAGAGAGATAACGAAAATAAAACAGAGATGAATAAGAGAAAAGAGAAATTATTATGAATACTCTATTGGCAGCAAATAGAAAAGACTTTTGCAAATTCTGTTAGAGCTGGTTCGTCATTTTTTTTGCATATGATTAAAAAAAATTAAAAAAAATTGTAGAAAAATATATTTGTTTTAATTGAGTGTACCAGAAGTGTCCTTATAAGTAAAAAAAACATAGATGCAGGATGGAGGGAAATAGATTTTCAGTATACTAGGCTATCACGTCGGAATACAATAGATTTTATTTAGTGATAGCAGAAAAGAGTTGTGTTATAAAGCAGAGAAAAAAGATAGAAATGAGAGGAAGGCAGAGGAGGAGTAGAGAAAGTAGAAGAAGGTGTAAAACAGGTGTAAGAGTATAGAGAAAATATGAGAGAGAGAGCGAGAGAGAGAGAGAGAGGACAAATAGAAGAGAGAAAAGCTGAACGAGAGGAGAAAGATGCGACATAGGTGGAGAATAAGGAAGTAAGAAAATATACTAATAAATTGCATCTTTATATTGAATTATATAATTTGATATATTCATCAATGGTATAGAATCTGTGCTGTAGTAGCAGCAGTTTACTTTTTTTTAAATTGTTTCTTCTATAATTGCTTCAAGTAGCTTGGTAAAGCATTATACAGTTTTACAGATTGTACTACACAAGACTTGTGATAAAAAATGTGACTATGATTCGGGTCTTACGGTCCTTGAACGTATATTGTGATTATGCTGGACTTGGTTACCTCCAAAGAGTGTTAGGTTGTTTTTAACAAATTTGACTGTCTCATATATGTATAACTGGCTAAAGGCATTATTTGTAGCCTTTTGAATAGATTACGGCAACTGGTATTAGGGTTAACATTCTCAATGGCTCTTAATAATCTTTTGTGACTACAAATAATTTTTGGAAATTATTAGACGTTGTGTATCCAGAGAAAATTATGTTATATGACATTTATGGCTAACAATATGACATGTAAACAATTCTTGCCGCTTCTTCCTGTATGTCCTCGCGCGTTGCATAGATTAAATAAGAATATTTGACTCTCTATGAACATACATGTTGTATTAAGTCATTTTGTATGGTTACTCCAAGTAAGTTTACTTGGATGGTTTCCTGTATATGTTCACATTTCATTTTGTTAGTTCCTCAGAAGTGGAAGATATAAGTTTTCGATACGTTCGCTGTTAAGTTGTTGACGGTTAGCCAAGTGTCCAGTTCTACAAGCATATTGTTCGTTGTTATATTAAGGTCTTCTAGCGAGCGGTTTTCATGTTAATCGTTGTTTCATCAACAACAAGAGGAAGAGTACAGGGCCTTATACGCCTCCCTGCGATACACCGGCCTTTGGAGAGGCAACTACGGATATATGAGGAATATTATCAAAATACATGTATGTCACTTATTTTCTGTGGTGTAGGTACAATGTTAGGAGACGAAGTTAGTTGCCTCTTATTCCATAAGCTAGTCATTTATTTAGTAGCGTACCGTACTCAAACCCTTTTATTAGATCAGCAAAAACCTATTTGTTATCCTCAAGATTATTGAGAATAAAACGGATGAAATTATGTATGAAATAAGTTGTTATTGACCCGTTTCTAAAACTATATTATTGATGACATAAGGTATTGTGATGTTCTAAATATTTAATTATTCGGTCGTAAATACAACGTTCATATATTTTTGAAATTATCGTCAAAATAAAAATAAGTCTAAATTTGGATAATAAATGTGCATTATCTTTTTTGGAAATTAGAACTATTTATGCCATTTAGAGTGTAGACGTATAAACTCCCTCTGTTGATAGTATATCTTCATCATCTGAAGCTACAACCCTCTTTTCCCAAGCGGAGAAGAGCAATTTCGTCCTAGTGGTCGTTATTTCGGACGCTGGAAACCACTAACAAATCCCCTTAGATGAAGGGATGCAAGAGATAGAAATCAATCTTTAAATCAGTGAGTGGATCATAATATACAGTTCAGCAGGCAAAAAGAAGAGTTGGATGGCCAAAAGAAGAAACCAAAAAAAGGTCGCGAATTTTGGGCCTAATGACGAAATAACAAAAAAGTCTGGTTCCGGTAAAATGTATTTTTAATCCAATCTACGAAATCCATGCGATGTTTGATTTTTATCTATGAAATCCATGCGTTTGTTTGATTTATCAAAACTTTTTATCATTATTGTTGCCTATATTTTATATTTTATTTCAATTTAAAGTTGGAATAAATAGTATTAATTTTTCGAAAATAGAATTCTTTCTGTGAATGCCTACAGGAAACCCACTTCAAACTTGATCAAGAGATCTCTTAAGGAAGACTTAGCCCCACTCCATCGATTAAGGTGTTGACTAGGTATACTTATACATGCAATTAAAATATGTTTTCAGACTGTGGCATGTATGATATATAAGTATATAAGTACCGATACCTGTTACGATATGGAATGTTTGCTTCCCAGTTGGCAACTGGAAGAGTAGTCAGGCAATTCTTGGACCATATCTCTTTGCTGGAAGATTTTAATAAATACACTCCGTTATATCGAGGTAGTTTTTGATATCACAAGAGAGATACTTATAAATAACGGATTGCCAACGCATTTAAACGCGTCTAATGGTACATCCTCAGCAATAAATTTAGCAATATCTTCGACCATTCTCACCACCCGTCTTTAACATTCAGAGAGTCACACAACGCTGATCCAGGCGCCTTACTTAAAAAGTAGAAAAGTCTATACCAACTACCTTTGCCTCGACTAAGAAATCTCGCATTCAGCGGTGGAACGTAGGGTTCTGTCGACTTATTGCAGAGAAGAAACGAGAATTTAATGTCTACAAAAGGCTTCCTATGCAAGCAAATCTGATCAGTTTTAAACAAAGGTTCAAAAACAACACATTTAGGAACTACGTAAACTCAATGATAAGTGACACGTTAGTTGCGAAAGTCTAAAGAAAAGTACATGCTATACACGGACAGAAGCTACCATCCATCATAAGCCTTTGCGGATCACTGAGCCCTCTAATGTAGCGGAAGCTCTAGCAGTACATTTTCCAGCTCAAGTAGTTCTTCCGATGATCAATCTGAATTCTTGCGTAGCAAAGTTAAACTAGAAACCGCAGTAGACTTTCAAACAGATTGATAGTTTAATTATAATCGTCTATTCATAATAGTAGAATTTAAAGAGGCACTTAGGATTAGTAGGGACTCCTCTCCTGGCCTGCATAATATCCCCTATAAAATTATTCAAAATGTTTCATCCGCCTCTAAAGCCTATACCCTGTCAATGTTTTATCTGATATGAGAGAAAGAGGAATATCCTGCGTTATAGAGAGAATCAATTATTGTGCCTATTCGTAAGATGGGAAAATATCGGAATATCGCTTCTAGAATCTTTTTCTCATTTATCACTTGGTGAAATATTTTGAACTATTACTAATGAAAGTTTGTTTCACAATTTTTATGAAAAATTGCGAAACAAACCAAGTGTAATTCAATTTAAACCTTTATTAGTAACGCTTCTAGTTATCGTTTCTTTGAATTTCTGCCTGAGTCAAATTTTTTTTTAAATGGTCAATTGCTGACTGATATGGACTCTCGAGTCGTGAAAATTAATCGAACCCTACAAATCTGATTTTAGAACAGGTTATTCCAATATCGTACATCTGGTTAGTTTAGAGAATGCTATTCATAACGTTTTCTGGAGAGAAAACACCGAGTCGTGGTGTTTTTTGATCTGGAAAACAGCATATGACATGGGATGGTACTATCATATTCTCAGGAAGTTGAATTGGTGGGGACTGAGAGGCTGTCTTTATTTATCCAGTCGTTTCGGCCGCAACGTAGTTTTCGTATACGTGCAGGAGATTCCCTCTCCTCTCTCCACTTACAAAACGGTATAACTCAGCGCTTTACAATTAGCGTTACTCTAATGCGGGAAATACCTCCCATTTTGCATTACCTGAGATATTATCCCGGCCATATGTAGGCAATTTTAGAGAAGCAGTGATAACATCAATTATTGTTACCCATCAACAACAGCCAAGCACCGGTTTCGATCTTTTTGCATCTCATCAGCGTAGCGCATTTGGAGATAGGAAATCGAGATGCACTTAGGAGGTATTTAACTCTCCGGGTTAACCGCCGAACCATAATACAATAGATGGCACCTTTAAGGTATTATCGTATCGATGGTGATAACATCGTTTGAGACAAAGATGGCATGGGCCCATTTTTGTTGTCTGAGAAAACTACACAGGGATTTCTAGGGCTAATAGTCAAAAGTACTCTGTGATTCCGTCCTTAAATTAATGACCTTGCAACATACACGTTATACGCTGCAGGAGCATTTAGGTCCACAACAGTTAAGCAACACAGCAACTTTGAATGTTTTAGCAGAGCATCGAAAATATGCCTTGCGAGCTTTTATGATAAGGCCGGTGTTTGTCAGAGTTCTATTTACCCGAAATACAACAGGTATGTGTGCGAAGTACCACCATTCTTACCGCATGCATAGGCCTAGAGGGCTGCAATGCAACCAAAAAGAAACACCTACAACAACCTGTCTATAATGAAACTATACTGCATATATACAGATGATTCTAAAACCGAAACTGTAGTGGGATCCGCTATTGTAACTGAATCTACTCCTCACTCATGACAAACTTTTAGCAATATGGTAATATGGCAAGCCCTCAACTACTGCAATATGTCTAGCAGACGTACATTCCTCGTCATAATAGATTCACTCTCTTCCCTGCAAAACCAAGCCAATGATCCTCTCATACAAAACAAACTAGCTATTCTGTGTAATCTGCATCTCACTGGTAAAAATATTGCCTTCATCTAAGTGCCATCATACGTTGGTATTAAAGGCAACGAGATTGCAGATAGAGCTGCCCATCAGGCGGCTCTATCGGATCACGTTGACTTAAGTTTAAGCCGGCCGGACGATTGCCAGGTTCGGTGATATGGCGTTGGTCAATGAAAACGCAAAGGTAATTAGAGAACCTCGAGAGTAAGCTAATGCTGTAAAACTCTATATAACAGCATTAAAGTCACCGGTTAAACTCAATACCAGACAGGAGGTCGCTCTAACCCGTCTTAGAATGGGTCATACAAACTTGAAAATGGTTCTCATCTCTAACCGGTAAAATTCATTTTATATCTCTTTGATATTTTTAAAATTTGTTTAAAATAGCTCAAATTAACAACAAAATTTGTAAAATATTAACTTAGGTAGGCTATAAAGCAACCACAGCTTGACAGAATTTTAGTGAGATGGTAGCTCATCTCGCCGTAAACTCTTGTCACCTAGTTGCTACACTGGAATGAGGTCCAGCTGACCCTAATTCCGCTCTCTCTCCTTGCGTGCCATCGGGAGATTAGTCGTACTTTGGCGTTGTGTTTAGCTTTCTGCTTGCTCAGTCTGCCCCTTGTGGCCGCGTGGACCTCCTGCCTCGCTAGTAGCTCGAGATCTAGAGAAGGAGTGGATGCAGTGAAGCACCTCTGCTGCCCCGCGTGATTCGTATTCCTTCCAGCCCTTGAGCGCTGCTTAGACGATTCGTGTAATATTTTACCATGAAGCACAATGTCCAGGCAGCAACTGCGAAGAACAACTTGGAACGTGCTATCCCCATCAGAAGTCTTTTTTTCTCATTTGATAGACAACCTATATTAGCCAGGAGTCAGCTGGTTTACCTATTATTGGCAGCGTTTCCGACTGCAATTTCCACAACTATTGAGCTGAAAAATGGCTTTAATAATTTATATAAAAACCGCGTATCGGTCATACTGGAAATGCGGGAAAAACCGGTATAGTCATTAGCTTCTCCGCGCACAATTTTACGATCTCAAGCAAATGTTGCTTTCTTCTTGTCAAATGCCATCAAGCCAAAACAAGCCTCGAAGAGATGAAATGATTTTTGCATAATTGTAGGCTGTAATGTAATAATAGATATTATATTTACATCGTTATTAGTTTTCCTGAACATCAAGAGCATAGGTAGAATGATTCCGCTACGTTTGGAAGGGCAAGAGATTGCTGCTTTTGATTTCAGATAACATTGGATTGGACTTCTTTCTTAAAAATTACATATAAAAGTCAATTAAAAAACATACGTCAAATTTTGGACAAAAGAAGCACGAGCGGAGTTCACAATCACAAAGTATTCTTCTACTCAAACCCTTTCTTCCATGATGCAAATATCCTCTTGGATTAATTTATTATTACTTTAATTTACTTTTTCTTCCCTTTTTGGAGAGACTTTTTAGCTGTTAATGTCAGCATGACATATTTATTCTGAAAGGCCTTATGTTCTTAAATCATATCCTTAGGTATTGAGTTACCTTTTTCTGTGAGCAACCTCTTAACTAAATCATTAAGCTTGTTTAGTTGTGTCTTCATTTGTTCGCGGTCATGTTCCAGTTGTTTCAGTCGTGTTTCCTTTTCCTGAGCACATTGTCTTAAGATGCTGCGTTGATGCTGATATATGGTGATATATTCACCTATTATTTTAGTCTCATCTTGCAGTTGCAAAACCAAGTGTCCAAGTGTTCTAAATTCTGTTTTTCATCTTAAAGGTTTTCAATGTGTTGCATAGTGCGAATAATTTTTTTCTCCAGTTGTCTCATTGCCTATTCTTTATTTAAATCATAGAAAGGGCTGTTATTCAAATCAGGGGGACCCCCAGGTATTTCAGTCTCGGGACAATCTCGACATTCTGTTATAGGATGTTATTTGTCTGCTTGGTGTGTCTTCTTGAATTCCTTGCTGCCTTGGCTGCCGCGATCGAAAGCCATGTTGCCACTGATGAACGATCGTGACCAAGATATTGTTAGAAAAGCCCATCTTACCCTTTCTATTCGTCAGTTAAACTTTTAGGACTCCGTCGAAGGTGAGGTTGAACGGCAGAACTGAGCTCTGCAGAATACCACACGTTGTTGGCCACGTGTCAGTTTGGTCCGCTTTGCTCGGGAACTTTAACTCACGGCTGTTGAGATAGGTTAAGTTAAGTAGGATCCTAGTAAGGTGTGTTGGCTTCTTGTGAACTGCGACCTAACAGATCTATTGTCCTGCTTTGAGGTAGATGCTGGTGGTCAGGTACTCTAAGCCTTAGAGTACCTGCCATAATATTCGTCCTTCCTACAATGTGCCCTTAGAGTCTAAGGGCACATTGTAGGAAGGACGAATATTATGGCTTACCAAGGAATAGAGTTGAAGGTATTTTGCATGTCTAGTATTTTTGCTAGATAATGTCTTCCCTTCCGTAGCGACCCTTACTTAGCTGCAGACTTCAACGTGGGCGTTCCTCAGCAGCTTCTCCATTAATTTACTTTCAGTGTCTAAGAAGTATCTGCCACTTCTCAAATACGAGTGACACATGTTGTTAAAGAACGAGCTTCTTACGACTTCTATGATGCCGTCCGGTACCCGTACAACTGGATTTAGAAGAGTCTGGATCAGCTTTTTCGTTAAGGTGCGATACTGGTTGCCCCAGTGCTCTTTATGCACCTCTACCAGAAGCTTCTTCAAAGCCGCTTCCTTCTCCTGTTTAATTTCCAGTTAGTAATGGGCCCTGGTACTGAAGGCAGCAAGTTCTAGGATCCTGGTGTGTATAATCTCCTGCACCTCATGAGGTCCCGACGAGCCCCGTTCGTGTTACGTTGTGATTCTGCAACCACCTCCAACTACCAGTACAATTTTTTCGGAGCGTGACGTTTCATTAGGATGACCACATTGTACGCTACACGAAGTTGCGTGGAGAGATATTTGGCTAAAGTATTTTGATCTGGACTGTGTGACTCTGGACAGGACCCAGACTGTGCTTGACTCGAGAGGGGAGAAGAAGCCACAGTGTTTCTCTTTGTTAACTACTGATGAAATGCTGGAATTGTCGACCCCGTACTGTCGATTTACTCATTATTGACCTATTATTGATTTACCCTAAAAAAATATGCATTCATTTAGCGTGGAAGATTTACCGTATAAAACCATAGCATTATTCAATGTATCCTTGACCCACCCCAACAAAGAGTTTCTTTAAGTAAAGACTTCTAGTATCAAGAAAATAGTAAATAAAGATAATGGTGTAACGTTAATGATTTACAAAAATGAACACAAATTATTAATTATAAATAATTTAACTATTATTATGCATATTTGAAACTTGAAAGTAACAAATTTAATATTGGATTGATAAGGCTGTTACTTGGTGAAATTCCAATATATAGGTGATAAAATAAAACTCTTCGGTTTTGAGAATTTAAAGTCAAAGCACTGCCACAATTGTTTCGCCACACAATTCATCATAACGGCGCAGTCAGTAGGATCGCATTGAAAGTATCCTTATCGAATATTACACCAAAATTTGTATTTCGACACTTATTCGGCTTATTTGTTTGGTTTATCTAAATTATTATTATTACGCTGTTTATGCATTTATAAATAAATTGTTTTCCAAAAACCCTATTTGAAAGCGTTGAATTTCAACCTTTCAAAGTTAAATTAATAATTACAATGATATTTAAACTCTTTTAGTTTTTTCTTCCTCAAGTATTATGTATTCTTAAAATATTCTGATGAGAAGATTTTAGAAAGTGTTATTTAAAGAATTATTTTAAATCTGATAAGTAAGTTAACATTAAATATATGAAATCTGTTAAATATATGTCTATCTGTTAAATTAGTTACATGCATCAAATATTAATCTGTCAATAGATCAGTTTAATCATCAAAGAGATTAAATTTACCAAATATTGTGCATCTACTTGTCCACAATATTTTTAAAGTAGTAGACTTGTCGTCTTCTTGTTTTTAAATTTTAAAGATATTGTGGACAAGTTTATGCACAATATTTGTCAAATTTAATCTTTTAAAACTAATTTGTTAAAACATTGAAATATACCAGATATGTTAATTCATTTTAATGTATTAAATTTGACAATTTTATCGAATCTAAATTAATAAATTTGAACCTGACATCTGTAAAATCAGTCAATCGTGGTTTATATGAGTAACACAAAAACAATAGTTTTAATATGTTTTTTAAAAAGTTTTTTTAAACACTTCAATACCAAAATCTCAATAACAAATATTTTGTTACTGAAGTGTAATAATTTATTGATCCTTAGAATTCAAATTAAGTATTTTTAACTTATGTTAAAACTTAATTGTTATTTAAATGGTGAACTATGCATTTTTAAAATAGTACTTACCACCAATCAACATAATGCATATGCTGAATATCTTCTCCCCGGTCGTGTTAGCGCTGACGTTTCCAAAGCCGACACTCGTCAGACTGGAACACGTGAAATATAGAGCTGTCACGTACGAATCCGTGTGCGATATGTTCCCCACAGGTAGTTTCAATTTATCAGCCAAATTGTGGATCCAGCCTGCAACAATAAAACACATTAATTGTGAATCTGCGCACAAAAGCGCCGCCCCCCAAACATTACACCAATTCATTAAAATTAATTAAAAGCGCGATTCATCCCCGGAATGACGAACATTCTTTCTTGAAAGCCTTATCCCGTTCAGACAGTCTCGCCCATTTTCAATTTCAATTAACCCCGCGAGTATATATTTTGCCCGCAAATTGAAATTACTATGCATTTGTACGGGGAGAGCAGATGCGACTTCATTCAGCCAACTCGGATCGAAGTGAATGGCGACTGGTAAGTTTCGTTTATATACTTAATCGCGTACACGGTATATTCATTTAGTTACACCCTCAAGACAGACTTGATGAGTTTTACGGGAAAGTGTTAGTAAGCTAATTCAATGAGTGGTGCTCGTCCTTAATTTAATTCACCGAACTTTTGCTGCAAATTGCAATCCCGTGTCGACTAAGTAGTCATACTCTGATGCCTTAACAGGGATCTAAATTGAAATAAGCGTGGATTAACTGCAATTTGATAAACAAGTTCGTCCTTAAGCTCATAGTCAAAGGGAAAAGGTTTTAATATAAATGCGCCGTACCGTAATGTAAAATGCATGTGTTTTAAAGTAAAAAACGGAATACATTTAAGAAGTGTGAAATAAATGTACTAAATAATATATACTGGCTTATATAAAAATTGCAACACCTAGAATTTGTTAAACGATATTATTGAAATTATTATAAAACGTTTATTTTCATAAAACGAAGTGATGATTACAATTTGAATAAAATCTTAGTGTAACAATAAATTTGAAGAAATAAACCAGTTAGTAATACGTATAGAATGGAAGACAGCATACCGCTAAAAAATATGGAAAATATTAGTAATGAAGAAATATAAGAAGAAAATCAAAGGAGAAATGTGATAAAATAGTAAAAGAAAACCAAATAAATCTGAATGGAGGCTGAAATAAGAAGTAGGCAAGGATAGAGATAGTTTATGCAAGAAAATTAGAGGATAAGCAACATCCCTCCACCTTTAAAGTAAAATAGGGAATATGTCTCCTCATACATTGTTCTCAATCTCATCGCACAACCCATTCACGGCAATTTATGGCGTGCTCCGATATATTTTCATTTTCAAACACTTCTTGAAAATAGTGATATTTCAGATTGTTCTTATCTTGTTTTGATTTTGTCTTGTTTCAGTGAGTTTCTTATCTGTTAATTCTTGTAGGTATCAATGTTTAACTGATAAGGCGGTGTCTTCTTAAAAAATTATCTTCACACGATTAATTAACTTCTCACTTAACCCGTGGTGAAACATTTTTATGTTAATAAAAGGATTAATTAAGCACTTGGTTATGTTTCACTATTAAAAATATATTATATTAAAATAGTGAAACATAACCAAGTGCTTAATTAATTCTTTTATTAATTATCTTCACTGTTTAAACGTTAAAGAAAAAAGTACACTTCTATATAAATTTCAAAAAACTATTATTGCTTAGGGCATGAAGAAGGCACAGTGTGGCGAAATAATTCTTGCGAGTCTAAGCAATTATTTTAAAAATTGTAAGTGTACTTCTACTTTTGAAAATTGTAGGCATCATTTTATAGCTTAGGTAAAGTGATGTTTTTATCTGCAATTTGACAAATAAACGATATGTGATTTTTTTATAAGAATCTGCGATGGTAATTGTAATTCAGTACGCTTATGTTAAGTTGAAAAAATCCAAACGAGATACTTAAAGATCGTTTTTAAAATCAGTTCTCGTCGAAAGTTTGGATTATTGGTAAGGTGTTTACAACTTGAAAAAAACTATCTTAATTTCTGAAGGATGTACCATTGGCAACAATAAATGCACTGTGGGTTATGCACAATAATGCATTTTTGAGTAGTTGCTCGTGAGTTTTTAAGAGTAAGATATAGAAATTGCTGGATATATCGAAGTTGATTTCAATCATGGCTGATAATAATAACAATAATATATATTTATTGCCCATACAGAAATGTTTCGATCCTTAAACTTACCCCTGAATTATTTTCTTTGGGCGTATCTAAAGTGATTAGTATTCACTACTTCCGTGGAAAATGAGAAGAAGATTTAATTATTGCATCCTAAATGCAGGTAGTCATTTTAACCAGTTCTTGCAGGTTTAAAAATTTTGCGTGCTATTTTTGGTAATAAAATGTTGAAATATCAAAGAACAAAATATTCTTAGAATGGTCCAGGGAATAACTCCTACAAACACCCTGAATATTTTATCTCAAATAAGAACAAAGCATTGACATTACAAAATGAAATAAGTTCATTGCAGAGCATTACCCTAAATGCAGTTCCTAGTGTTCAAGGTAGCTTTTAATTATTTTTGTGGATATTTGCTGTTTACATCTTTCAATTGCATAAAAATATATCTGTGTTTTTATGCCTTCCTTTTGATCGCTACATTTATTTCTATATTTAACCCCTTTCTTTACTCTCGTGTTTTTCTTCAATATATTTATATCTCCAATATTGGTAGATGTGATGTTCTGTGTCTTATCGATTTTGCAGTTGTCTCACTGCCTTCTCACACATGAAAAACTGCTTGCCTACCATGAGGATGAAGTCTCCGTTATTTGCGCGTTTGTTTTGATCTTAACTACCTTAATTCCTATACTTAATGGTTTCTTCTTCTTCATATGTTTTCTCTCCAATTTAAAAATTGGTTAACTTTTAGGAACTTATTAGCAAATACAATATTTGCACCTTCAGTATTAGATTCAAAACCTTTTCAAACTTGACTTTTGTCACTGCGTTTAGATTTCATGACTTAAATTTTTATTTTTATTCTGACATTTATATTTAGTATTGGATAATATTTTGTATCATGTTTGAACTAATCGTACAATTTAATTTTTAACTTTAATTTTAATTTTTTAATAATAATAATAATTTCTTCTATTGTCCTTATAATACTTTTGTATTGGAATTTTATGTGATTTTCGGTTTTAGACTCGTTCTAAGAACGTTATAATGATAAACTATTCGTCTATATTCAATTCTTAATATCTTATTTATTTATAGGTTATTTATATTTCTAACTCCTCCATATAGATTTTTTATCATCTTCCTAAGATAATTACGAATTATGTCTTTCAATTTGTCTAGTTTCATCTCCTACTTAGCACAAATTGATTTTACATTTATAGTTAATGTCACTAGGATTTAGAATTCCGAATGTATTTCACAGGGTTATTAGAATTAAAACACTTGCTGTGTTGTATATTTTTAATGGCAGTTTCTTGACAGGTGTTTTGAGTAATTACACTCATTTCCAAAGAGGTACAAGCTTACCACTAAAGTAGAAGTTGTTATCTCTTAAATTATCCATTTGATATTTAATCCCTCTAATAGGTTTAATTGGAGCTCCTTTTCTTCCATGTATATTGGCTTTATATTTAACAGTTGTTGAGTAATTTTGAGTAATTTTGATTGATTATTATATAAAATTGAGTGTTTATGTTCTTCTATTACTCAAGAAGATAAAACTTTCGACAATACCTAAAATAATTTATACATAATTTCGAAAACGGTTTCATAACATTTAATTGTTTTTTCTCAGAAGCGAATTAAATTGTTAGCGATAAGGTACACAAATAATATATCACAAAGAAAATAGAATTTAAAAATAACCCTGTCCAGAACAATACACAGAGGAACGAGGATCCACCTTTAAAATTTCCACAAACAAATAACAGCGATTAAGTTTATAAGAGATGAATAAAAACCACAGATAGATTTCTAAACTCTAGCCATTGATACAAAGATTGCTTTACAACCTTTAGATCCCGAATCCG
This sequence comes from Ontholestes murinus, assembly GCA_963969525.1. Classification (NCBI taxonomy): domain Eukaryota; kingdom Metazoa; phylum Arthropoda; class Insecta; order Coleoptera; family Staphylinidae; genus Ontholestes; species Ontholestes murinus. The sequence continues at coordinate 95,588,579 of OZ018387.1, forward strand.
AGATACAGAAGCCGAACCTCCTGATCAACTGCATTAAAGAAGAATTTCACCATATTAAACCTACACCAACTCCTAACTTAAAGTGTGGAAAACGATTGAATTCAAAAATACAATAACGAAGACCTAATAACCGCGAAGGAAGAAAAATGCATCATAATTACCATTCTAAGAAAAGAAAATTACGTCTGGAAATTAAATAGTTTCTTGAATAGTGAAAACTTCAATAAACTATAAAAGGATTCTACGAACAAATTTATAAAACGGATAATTAAAAATGTAAAAAATGTATTGTCTATCATCGACCCTGAAAAAATAATAAATCTAAGTGCCCCCACCTTTACGGCTTAATCAAAATTCACAAACTGAACTAACTTTTACTACTGTGGTATACATTTGCATAAAGAATGTGTTCCTTTCTGAACTCCAATCTACCTTCACTTTTCTAATATACATCAAAATTTTTGAACCTGGAATTACTATACAACAAAATCTTAGTGTCTTTTAATGTCAATAATCTATTGCAGTCCATACGCGTGCAAGAAGTCAAAACAATCTTACACAAATAACACAGGCCAACCAATTTTGACTTTTTGAAAGTTGATTTCGATCTGATATCTGATTTTGTATCATTTTGATCCGCTGAATTCAAATCCGATGGTAATTTCGCCCTATCGCGTAAGGTTTTTTATCAATGTTGAAATAAAAATAATGAAAAATTTGGTCAAAATAAACACTACTTTCATTGATACTAACACAAAAACAAATTATAAATAGTAGACTAAATTGAAAAAAAAAATCAATCTTTAATTTTTCTTTCTAGAAGTTCTTTCCTTCTTGGATGAAAAACATTCCACTGACCTTGATACCTGCATTCCATTTCCTTTATGTCTTGGTGGAACCCCTCACCTTGCTTATCACTGACATCAGCAACATTTTCGAAGAAGTAATCAAGATGCCGGTGGAGAAACTGAACTTTTATGCTCATGTTACATTGCCATTACATAAACTTCTGTAGCATGATTTTCAAAATTTCCTTGTAGTACTAACTAATAAAATCCATGCATCTTTTTTAGTTTTGGCCGTGGTATTAACAAATTGTTGATCATTCGTTAATCTCGTTTTTTGAGGACTGACAAAAAGTCCTTCCTTTAATTTTGCATTTGAGATATCGGGAAATTTTTTCGGAAGGTATTTGAAACAGTCTCGATCTATATTTAAAGCTATTTAAAGGATTAATTTTTAGTTTAGTTTGGAGGAGCTAAGTCTCTAACTAAGTCGTTAAGTTCGGTCTTGGAAAATAACTGCGGTTGCTTAGAAACGCTCGATATTCCACTTGCATTGCTAAAGTTGTTTTCATCAACTTCAGCTTGAAACATCTTCTAAATTTGTTGGTTTTTTAGGTATTGGCACGTCTGGACCATATGGCACTGGCCTAATTGTAGGCTTGTGGTTGTAATAAATAATGTTTTTTTTTAAATTTTGTGGGTTATATCCACGTACATTGCACATACAGAAGTAAGAGTCATCATGGTGATTCCAAAGGGTAGCGATTTCCTTGTTCCATTACTTCAATGCCTTAAACCCTTTTCACATATTTTACATGTGGTGCCCAATGTTTATCTTGATCACAAATATTTATTTTAAAATACGCGTTGTATTTTGATGTAATTTTACGTCTAAACTTCATGACCACAAACCGAACACAAACGTATTAATTAATGCGCTTGTTACACAAAAAGTCTATTTATAACTCATTCGCCGACTGCAAATTAAAGAATCCTAGAAATTAAATTTAACTTTCGGGAATTCCCCTATACTATTATATTGATTTATACACAATTTAATCTCAGTGGTTTAGCGATTTTTAGAATGTCATTTAATTTTTATTCGCAAATATTAAAAAAAAAAACACATAAATAAGACACCTAGTAAATTTATTCAAAAATTGTGCGTGATAGAAAGAAAAAAAAAATGCTTCTCTATTAGTTAAGTCATCAAAACTAAAAAAAAATGAATAAATCCAAATAATAATTTTGTTGTTGGTCTGTGTAATAGAAGCACAACCCAGAAGAAATAAAACGATTAATTAACATAAGTCTTAACCAAAACTATTTCAAATTAATTAACGAATATTATATTTAAAACGACAGCTTGATGATGGGTTCGTCCTTGTCACAGCTAATTTAGAAATCTGTATAAAACGTTTCAAAGAAATATTATCTACACAAACCATATATCCAACATAATGTAGAATTGTGCAGATATTTTAATGAAATTGTCTGTATTTCGTCCAGTACTAGCAAACAACTAGATAATTTCCTAAATCAACTGACTCAGTAAAACCCTAGAATTCAATTTACGATTGTAGTAGAAGAAGAAAATAGGTTGAACCTTTTAGACATCTCAACATCTGCGTCAGACAGTTGATGTAACACAAATTAATCACAAAAGAAAATATAAATAAATCTCTATTTAGTAAAAATAAAATAAAAATAAAACACGATAACTTTGTTTGTATAACTAATTTTCAAGCTATGCAAACAAAGTTATCGCGTGTGTACCTAGTTACGACAAAATTATGGTTCCGTTGACTGTTTGACTTGACAGAGGTATATCGGATTATTGGTTATTATTGGTTGGGTGTATAAATATTGACAATCAATATTAATAGCTCATGATTTCTTTTTATGGGTTCATTAAAAACAATATTATTATTTATATGCTGGCAAACAACTAACTCAGCCAAATAAGTTCAAAGCAATCACATTTTTTGGTTCGGTTAGTACACAAATAGGAAATTTGCTTAGAAAACTTAACATCAACATTGCATATAAACCAGCAACTAAACTCAAGTTTTGCACATTTAATCCTAAAGAAAAATTACCGATAACAGAAAAATCCGGAATATACAAATTAACGTGCACAAAAAATATACATAGGCCAGACCGGACGGAAGTTTTCTACAAGAATTAAAGAACATCAGAGATCCTTTCGCCTCGGACAAGAAGAAAAATCGACGTTTGCAAAACACCTATTATAGGAGAAACATTCTTTTGGGAAGGATGTACTTTCCACCATCCACATTTCCAAGAAGGGCGCAAAAATGGATCTGCTGGAATCCCTGGAAGTTTACCGAGCACGCGCTAATCTGGAAATCCCAATTTTAAATGAGCAGCTGGACCTAATTTACTCCCCTATTTTTAAAGCGCTTATGTAACATTCCACCATATATATACCTGTTTTAATCGTTTTTAAAATTACTTTATGTTTGATAATGGTACGTTTAGTTACCGAAACTATAGTCACAAAATAAATACAGTGTTATACAAACAAAGTTAAAGTGTTTTAATTAGTGTTTTTATATTTATAGTTAATGTCACGAGGATGTAGAATTCCGAATGTATTTCATAGGGTTATTAGAATTAAAGCAATTGTTGTGTTCCATATTTTTATTGGCAGTTTCCTGAGTAATACTAATTTTTAATGGAATTCATACTTAATACTTAGAAGATCTAATATTTCAGTATAAAAGCAAACATTACATCATTAAGAGTTCGCGCGTTTAAATCTCCTCGTGGTTGTTTACAATTTACTCACTTGATATTTAATTCGTCTAATAATTTCTATTAATTTGAGTACCATTACTTCAATACGTACCGACTTTAATTTTTCTCGGTTGGTAGTTATATCTGATGCTTTATTCCGTGATGCCTGTTTGTGGATTATAATATAAAATCGAATGTTTATGTCCTTCTACTACTTAAGAAGATTTGGACAACACCTGAAAATAATTCATACCTAACTCCTAAAACGGTTGCAGAACATTACCTTTGATTGTATTTTCTCAGAAGTGAATGAAATTTTCAACGATATAGTACACACATATTAAATGACAAAAAGAAAAACCTAATGGAGTTAATAAATAACGCTATTTAGAACCTTACGCAGAGAAGATCAGGAAACCTGATAGATAATAAGTTTACAACAGAAGAACAAAAACTTATTCAAAAAGCCTAAATGCAAAAAACAACAAAAAGACTTTGAAACAAGATTGATACAGAGATTACCTTACAACGTTTAGATCCCGAATTCGAGATACAGAAGCTGGACCTAATAAACTGCATTAAAGAAGATTTACACCATATTAAACTTACAGCAACTCCTAAAGTATGGAAAACGATAAAGGCTATTAAATTCAAAAATACAATCATAAAGACCTAATGACGAAGGCAGTCAAAGACATCATAATTACCATCCCAAAGAAAAAAGATTACTAAAAATATATAAGTCATTTACGTCGTAGAAAATTAACTATTAATAAGAATTATTAAAGAAGATTAAATAATTTCTTGAAAAGCAAAAACTTCAGTAAACTACAAAAGGATCCTACCAACAAATTTAAAAATCAAATAATTGAAAATGTAAAAGACGCATTGTCTATCATCGACCCTAAACGGTTCGATACAAAGCGATAATTCCTGGTACCTTATACAGATAATAATTAATTTTACTTTTGCAATGTCAAAATTCTCAGTTAAAAACTTCGTAGAATTTATGAACAAAGGACCTGAAATTATTATACAAAAATATCTTAGTGGCTTTTAATGTCAAGTATCTCTTCCCGTCCACACCCATGTAAGAAGTCAAAACAATCCTACGATAATAAATAATGGAAGAAAAACATCCAAAGCCAGAAGAAATAAGTAGATTAATCAACACATGCCTCAACCAAAACCATTTTGAATTCAATAACGAATATTATATTCAAAACGATGGTTTGATGTTGGGATCGCCCTCGTCGGCGCTAATTCTATATAAAACGTTTCAAAGAAATACTGTTCATACATATATCCAACTTAATGTTGAATGTTTTCTTTGGATGCAGATATTTTAATGAGATTTTCTGTATTTGGACCGGTACCAGAAGACAACTATACACTTTCCTAAATAAACTTATATATACTTAATAAGTTAAACACTACCTTTTAGACAACCAGAAAAAGGGCAATAAATTAACATATAAAATAAACAAAATCATGCAGCACTGAACTCATACATCCACTGACTTTTGAATATGCCCATGAATATAAAATATTTTGAAGAATAATTAGCCACCAAAAAAACCATAGACACAACCATATTTGTGCTCAATCTACCTGAAATAAAACTCACTATTTGTCAGAGAGGTATCGAATTATTGTTTAAGAAGATTAAGAAGATTAAGCTTATTTTTATTTTTATTTAAGTTTTATTTTCTTGTTAACTACGACACTCGATGTAGCAAGACAAATTAATTACAAAAGAAAATATAAATAACTCTCTATTTAGTAAAAATAAAATAATTTTAAAGGCTGTAAACAAAATTTTGTATTCATCTTTCTAATCTAAGTAAAATGTATCATATGTTAGTGGTCTCAAACATCAATGATTATTTAATTGATAATTTTAAATTGCAGTTTAAAAGAAAGAACAAAATAATATTTAAGATCAAAACTGAAAACTGTTATACCCAAGTTGATATTTTGCTTAGATTAGAAGACCTCTATAGGAAAAAAATTATAATTCTTAATATTATCTTAAGAAAATCCTTCTTTTTGCAGATAATTAGTAGTCAACATATAAGCACATTATATAATTAGTGAGCTATTTTGGACAATAAAATTATAGCTCCGGATTTATGGAAAGATAGAGTGGTATACGAATTAAAGAAGAATTAAAAGAGCAACAATAATAAAAATAAGTTATATTAATAAAATATTAGCATACAACTTGGATTCTTAACGTTAGCCTTTGTCAAACGTCATGTTAGTTATGCTTGTAAAAATTCTAATCTTCAGGAAAATGGCTTCAGTATAAGATAAAAGTATTGTGTCTAATTACACTGCAAAAATGAACTATAAAAGAAGAAAATGCGAAGAATACAGTGTGCATATAAAGTAATACTCACGATTATTGGAATTACAGAGGTACGTTTATCAAAGAGTTAAAAAAAATCATGTCTGCTGAGAGTTCGTCAGTTCTATATGAAGTTTGTAAAAAATCTTTATTATCCTCTACAAGACATTGTTCTTGATATTTATGATAATATCTAGCGATTGGGTAAATGTGTAATTAATTAATTTCACTTGGTTTTATTTGTTTCACAATTTTTATTTATTTCACTTCCCTAACTAGTTTCGATCACTCGATCATTCTCGAAGGGTTTTACAAGGATTACTAAAATCTAAGAAAATATTGCTCGCTTATATATCTAATTTAAGCCTATTTCGGGACAGACGCAATAAATGTATTTAGCAAATTATCATTCCTGACAATTTTGTCGCAAGTTAGGGCTTTCTTAATGTGAAAAACTTTCCAGTAATTGAGTTTTTTACATTTTTGTTGTGGTTGTGAATCAATTTATATCGGCTAAACAGGCAGAAACTTTAAATCCCGATTAATCGAACATACAAAATCTATATTAGGTAATATATGACTCGCGAATTCGATAGTCGGTCACAAAAATGGCTTCTCTGCTGAAATTGTCCCAGTCCGTGGCAAAATTGTCTAAAGCCGGACCCATGTTTCAGGCTACTAAACATCTGAGATGCCTGGCGACCGCTAGCCAGCCCAACGAACAGCTCCTGAACGTACCCCCCACAAAAGTTACCACCCTCAAAAATGGCATCCGTGTGGCCACTGAAGACTGGGGTTCACAGACAGCCACTGTCGGTATATGGATTGATGCAGGAAGCCGTTATGAAAATTCAAAGAATAATGGGGTTGCTCATTTTATGGAACATATGGCTTTTAAGGGAACAGAAAAACGGTCCAAGAGCCAATTGGAAATTGAAATTGAAGATATGGGGGCACAGTTAAATGCCTATACTAGTAGGGAACAAACTGTTTACTACAGCAAGTGTCTGTCAAAAGATGTTCCTAAAGCCATAGAGATTCTAGCAGACATAGTGCAGAATGCCAAGTTGGGTTCTCAGGAAATCGAAAGGGAAAGAGGAGTCATTCTCCGTGAGATGCAAGAAGTTGAGAGTAACTTGCAGGAGGTAGTATTTGACCATTTGCATGCAATTGCATATCATGGTACTCCACTTGCAAATACTATCCTTGGCCCCACTGCTAACATCAAGTCGATTAATGCCACTGATCTTCGCTCTTACCTGGACAACCATTATAAATCCAGCCGCATTGTTGTAGCTGGTGCTGGTGGAGTTAGTCATGAGGAATTGACCAGATTAGCAGAAAGCACTTTAAACAAAGTTGATAATAATTACTCTGGAGAAGTACCATCATTATCTCCATGCAGATACTCAGGTGCTGAAATTCGTGTAAGAGATGACAGCCTACCACTTGCACACATTGCCATCGCTGTTGAAGGAGCAGGTTAAACAAATCCTGACACCCTCACCCTTATGGTAGCCAGCACACTTTTGGGAGCTTGGGACAGATCCCAGGCATCTGCCAAACAAAATGCAACCACCCTTGCAAGGGACAGTGGCGAAGGAGATCTCTGCCATTCCTTCACATCCTTTAACACCTGCTACAAGGATACTGGCCTTTGGGGTGTGTAATTTGTCTCTGATCCTCTCAAGATTGAGGCAATGATGTTCAATGTGCAGTCCGAGTTCATGAGCCTATGCACTAGTGTCACTGAATCTGAGGTTTCAAGGGCCAAAGCACTTCTCACTGCCAACACTCTCCTGCAACTTGATACTTCTACAGCAGTCTGTGAGGATATCGGTCGTCAATTGCTTTGCTATGGGCGACGTATTCCACCTCATGAATTGGCTCACCGTATCCAATCGATTACGGCACAAAACGTACGTGACGTCTGCTATAAATACCTATACGATAGGTGTCCAGCCGTTGCGGCAGTTGGCCCGGTCGAGCAGCTCCCTGACTACAACCGCATCAGGTCGTCCATGTACTGGCTTCGTGTTTAAATAAATTAATATCTAGTGTAATATCTTTCAACCGCCGGAAAACCAGTAACTAGTTGCTGTACTTTTTTTTTGTAAATACAATTTAATTAATTACCATTTCAGTGTACGATGTACACAAAAGCCACTGGCTTTTGTGTATTGCTCTTTTTGTTTTTATTTTGTGAAATTATTCAAAAATAATATCCCAAAAACAGGCTTCGCCAGACACTGCATTGATAATAACCACATATTGAATCCATCTCAATTTAAAATTTTGAAACAGATGCAAAAATGTAAAAAACTTAATTACTAGTTAGGGAAGTGAAATAAATAAAAATTGTGAAACAAATCAAACCAAGTGAAATTAATTAATTACACATTTACCTAATCGCTACAATATGTTTCACCAAGTGATAGATGAATCAAAAGTTCGTAGTTTGACAAAATGATTGTTCAGTTGACTATTTGACAGAAGTAGATCGGATTATTGGTTATTATTGATTGGGTTTATAAGTATTGACAATCAGTTTTAACAGTTCATGATTTCTTTTTATTGGTTCATTAAAAACAAAGAGACAGAAGAAGTAGAGCGGAAAAGGGATGCAGAAAATGATAAAAAAGGAACATACCAGAAGAATCATCCTCTTCTGGTTTGTAACAGAGGAAGAAATAAAAACAAAATTGAAAAAATGTTAAAAAGGAAAGTCACTTGGACATGACAACATAAAATCAGAACAATTAAAATACATGGGTAAAGTAGGAGAAGGTTTACTACGAAAAATATTAAACTTAATATGGGAAGAGGGAAGGGCACCGAAGGATTGGGGAAAGGCAATAATACTTCCAATATACAAAAAAGGAGATACTAAGGAATGCAACAACTACAGAGGAATATCATTAATATGCACAAGAGCTAAGATATACGAAGCAATACTAACATACATATTGAAAAATAAAACAAAAAAATATGTGGAAAAATCATAAAGTGGCTTCAGAAGAAGGCATTCAACACAATATGGTCTGTGTTGAATGCCCTCTTCTGAAGCCACTTTGTGATTTCTTCATATCTTTTTCTATTTTCTTTTCCAATCTGTATGTTAGTAATATATTTTTCAATGAAAAACATAATAGAAAGAAAATTAATAGAGAAAATATTCTAATAGCATTCATAGACTTGGAGAAAGCTTTTGATCGAACGCTAAGGAAAATATATGAAAAATATTAAAAGACTCAAACATAGAAAATAAATTAATGAGAGAAATTAAAAATATATGTGAGAATAAATCTAATTATGTCAGAATAATAAAAGGTGAATCAGAAGAATTTACAACATCTACAGGACTAAGGAGGATCACTAAGCCCCAAACTATTTATAATATTTCTGGATCACATAATAAAAAAAAGGACAAAAACAAAGAAAGTGTCTACTTGGTACTACAATATGGAGCAAACCAAGATTGAAAACTTCACATTTGCAGACGATCAAGCACTAATCGCGAAAATTGAAAAGATCTACAGGAAAATATAGATGTATAGAACAAGAAACTAAAAAATAAAATGAAAATTATCATAGAAAAGACCAAAATATTAGTTATATCAAAAGAAGAGGTCAAAACAAACATAATAATAGAAGGAAAACGCGTAGAATATATTGAAGCATATGAATATCTAAGAATAGTGATAAGCAACAAAAGAGATATAGAAGATGAAATAAATAATAGAATTCAAACAGAAAATAAAAGAGTATGTTTACAAAGGAGACAATATTAGACAATAAAAGGATTTCCAAATAGACAAAAATCACAATTTATAAAGTCCTCTACAGGCCTATACTTCTATATGGAGCAGAATCATGGATACTGAAACAAAGGCAAAAATTAAAAATACAATCGAGTAAAATCAGATTACTGAGAAAGGTGGAAGGAATAACAATCATGAACAGAAGATATATGAAAAAGACTGAGATTAGAAGACATTAATAAAGTAATAGAAAAGAAATAGCTGGAATGGTATGGACATCTAATAATAATAATAATAATAATAACTTTATTTCTTTAGGATATACATATATAATAAAAATAAGAATAATATAATGTATATAATGAAGAAATTTGTCGTAAGTAAAGTACATTCCTTAAAAATAATAACTAAAAATACGTAAAATATTCCTTCATTGAATAAGGTTCTATATTTATTAACAGTGAATGTATTTCTTTTTTAAATTTGTGTTTTTGATTTATATTCCTGTAGGATGCTGGTAGCTGATTAAAAATTTTCATTATAGCATAATGTGGAGTTTTTTCAAATAAAGATAAATTATGCTTCGGATATATGTAACAAATATTTGTGTTACGGGTATTATGGACATTTGTATTTATGTATTTTTATAAAATCTTGCCTGTATTGAAAAATAAATAATAAACATTCATAAATATACAAAGCAATTACTCTCAACACATTATTCGATCTAAATAGTCCCCGACACGATTCTCTGTAACCAATGCCAAAAATCATTCTAATTGCGGCTTTCTGTGTTATAAATACTTTATTAATATCACTGGAAACACCCCAACAAATTATTCCATATCTCATTATAGATGGAAAATAACTATTATAAACGAGCATTAAAATTTTAAAATGTACATAAGGTTTTAACCGACGCATTCCATATAAAATATTATTTAACTTACTATTCAATTGTGATATATGGTTAGTCCAGTCGACGTACCTATTAACATGAATTCCTAAGAAATTACAGGAATTTGAATTTTTTAAAGTTAATTTGTCTAACTGTACATCATCAATGAAATTATTTCTTGAACGTTTCGTTGAGAAAATAATAGCTTATGACTTATTTTCATTTAAGAATAATTTGTTTCTATTTAAATATGTTATGACATTATTAATGGTATTATTAGTCGCATTAATTAAATCTACATATGTCGAGTTTTTAATATTATGTTATTGTTATTGTTTCGTTGTTTGAAGTTACATTGTCAAATATATCATTTATATAAATTATGAATAATGTAGGTCCTAAGATACTTCCCTGCGGTACACCTGTATTAATATTTAAAATATCTGATTCTATATTATTTTGATTTATGTAATATTGTACTTTTTGTTTCCGATTTTGAAGATATGACTTTATTGATTCAGATGCTATTCCCCGAATTCCGTATTTGTAAAGTTTACTTAAAAGTATTTCATGATTTACACAATCAAAAGCCTTAGATAAGTCTATAAAAATTCCTAAGGGAATATTTTTATTATCTAAAGCATTTCCAATAAACTGTGTTAACTCTACTATTGCTGTTTTTGTAGATTTATTTTTAATGTACCCATGTTGAGCCTTATTAAATATTTTACATTTATCGAAAAATGTAATTAATCTAATGTTTATTACTTTCTCAAATATCTTTGAAAAGTGTGAAAGTATACTTATAGGTCTATAATTGGAAAAATCATGAGGATCTCCGCCTTTAAAAATAGGTTGTACAATAGAAATTTTTAAATTTTCCGGAAATTTACCAGTTTCAAGTGATTTATTAATAATATTAGATAAAGGATATTTTATAATGTTTATACAGCTTTTTAAAACCTTAATTGAGACTCCATCATGTCTAATAGAGTTTGTTTGTTTAAGAGAAGCCACAATATTACATATTTCCTGTTTTGTGACAGGTTCAAAGAAAATTGACAAATTATTTTGCTTAATATTGTCTCTATATTGAATTTTCGGAATTTTGTCTAAAATTCGCAAAGATGTTTCAATTAAATATTTATTTATGAGATTCGGGTCGGCTTCTAATTTTTGTTTTGGTTTTTCTGACTGTTGTACTTCTCTTACAATGCTCCATGTTGTTTTATTTATGTTATCAGTATTGAATAACTTTTGATCATAATAATTTTTTTTATATTTTATAAGTAACTCGTTATATTGTTTCTTAATTATTCTATAGGCCTCATTATAATTATTATCAAAAGTACGCAAAATTTCATAGAGGTCCAATTTTTTCTTAATTAATTTCAAATCTGGTGTTTTTTTAATCTTTGCGGTTTTATTAGCTATGTTTTGTCTGCATTTTATGCGCGGAAAGCATTAATTATATAGAAGCATAAATTTATTAATAAATGCGTTCCACCATATATTTGGTGCATTGCTTTTTATTATTGGATTCCAGTCAACTTCTGCTAATTTTTCATTAAATGTTCTTATTGTGTTGTCGTTAATAATTGATTTGTATATTAGTTTCTCTTTTTCATTAGTTGATATAAAATCGTGAAATATTACCTGTTGTCCATAATGATCCGAAATGTGAGATTTGATAATTTTGGTAGTATAATTAATTTCTAAATTACTGATTATATTATCAATGCAAGTTTTACTAATATTAGTAACCCTTGTGTATAACTGAATTAAAGGTTTTGCTCCATAACTAATTATTAAATTTTTGAATACTGAACTATTTACACTATCACTAAGCAAATCGATATTAAAATCACCTGCCATAATAAAATGCATTCCAGCAACCGACGGTATATTTAATATTAAATTAATTTTTTCAAAAAATAAGTCAATATTACCCGAGGGTGGTCTGTATACTGCTATTAGTACAATAAGTTTTCTTTTGTCTAATTGCAAGTTAGCTGCTGCAATTTCCACCTCATTGGCTACCGAGAGTTTGTTGATATCCTCGCGAGTAGAAGTTGTTATGTCGTTTCTAGCATATATTGCGACTCCTCCATGTGTATTCTCTTTTTTCCTGCAGAAAGATGAAATTAGGTGATATCCGTCAATTTTGTGATGTTCTAATTCATTTATGGTTTTCCAATGTTCCGTCAAGGTTATGATTTGGCCCTTAAAATTATCCAATACTACATGGTTTAGTATGTTGATTGCAGTCTTAATCGATTGTACATTCTGATTGAAAATCGAAAAAAGTATTACTCTCCATAATTATCTTGTTGTAGCGGAACAAGTTCACTGGCAAGATTATTATTATCATAGACTAATTCATTTAAATAATGCTTTATTGGTTAAATTACAGGTTTCTTTAAATTGATTTTATTTGCAGATTCCATTCTTTTTTGTTCTTTGTTATTGTTTTGATTAGCTTCTAATTTATTTAACCTATTGAGTAAATAGGTATTTGTGTTAATGAGGCTTTCATTATTTTGTGCCAATATTTTGGTTTTCTCTTCTAATTCTTCTATTAATTTCAGTAAGTGTGTAATTCTTTGGGACTCACATTCTCTACTAATATCTGTTGTTATCGTACATACGTGATTCACAGATGCATCTTTTTTCCCTTTCGAAAAACAGCTGGGATGGAATTTTGCACCACAAATCACACATTCTACTTTCTCACGAGCTATATGCTTGCCACACGAGTTATAAGTGCAGTAGGTTTTATCACTTTCCGAAAACTTTTGCGAACGAACGTCTTGAGATGTCGCCATCTTAATATATCTTAATAGGATTGGATGAAGAAAAACAAACTAAAGTAATATGGAAAACTAAGGCAGAAAGCAGGAGGAGAAGACGAAGACCAAATAAGATATGGGGTAACAGAATTACAGAAATAATCACCAAACGGAAAATAGATGTGAACATAACCAAAGAAAAGGCCAAAAATTGGAAGAAATGCAAAGATCTAATAAAAAGCTTTTAAGAAAAATAATCTCGATACCTGCGTGTGATATAAAAAGATTATACATACATATAAAATTATTACAACAGACGTATTCAATCAGAAAAGAAAAATATGAAGGAGATAAGGAGTAAGAACTCTTAGTTTATTCAACATAAATTGTGATAATTCCAATTCACAATTTGCTTCCAATTTTTTTCCAAAGTGCTAGAAAAACTTCTAGAATGGCAGTACAGAGTATTTTGAAATAAATAACATATTTTGCAGTGAGCAGCTTGACTTTAGGGCGAAGCGCTTTACTACATATGCGGTTTTGGATCTGGTTGAGGAGGTGGTTGACTGTTTTGAGGAGGGAAACGTATTAACCGCCACATCAAAGACTTTCAACTGTGTTTCTCATCAAGTACTGCTAAGGAGACAATATTACAACAATCTACATCCTAGTAGTTGCCGTCTTGTTATGTCTTACTTATCAAATAGGACACTGTTTATTACTAGTGCTGGTACAATATCAAAGCCTCGTGAAATTAGTCATGGTGTGCCACAGGGGTTTATTCTCGGACCTCTGCTCTTTTCAATTTACAATCTGCTAAGCTACATTCCAGGATCCAAGTCAGTCTTATTTGCAGATGATACTACGATTTTAAATTGTCCAAAGTCCTAAGTAGATCATGTTTGAATAATAATGCTACACTCTTACACTCTTCCAAGTATGAAATTAACATACGTGTATGACTAGAGCAGTTAAAAACTTTAAAAAGAGTACATTTAGACAATAACAATTAATGGTTGGGAATAATTTGTGTACTTTATAGATGTTGCTACGTAAACTGAAAATGCAGATAAGAGTGCATGCGCATGCGCTTATTTAACTGTAATAATTTTTGTTTCTTATCTATATTCTTTATTCATTATAGATTGCGTCGTCACTATCGCAATACATTACTAAACGATTTTCTATCATTTAGAGTACACCTTGAACGTTTATAATGTACTAATACATCATATAAACACCCTATATACTCAAACTATTCATATATAATATTTAGGTTAAATATTATACAGTTAACAATCTGTACTTATAAACTAAATTGTCTCCTAAATTTGTAATATTAATTTCATATACATTTTTTCAGAGTAGAGAATATACGTAATTATATTACAACGAACCTATTTATTATAGTTCGACTGAAATGGCATTCATTATCATCCGCCTTCACTAACTACGTTAATTTCTAATATTCACCGAGCAAATTGAAGGGTCAGCGAACTAGGAAGTGGGAGTCGCAGAGGAAAACGGTTTCGACTAGGACAATCCCTATTAAGTAAGGGCATGCATTGAATGATATTACGTTGACAACGTAAACCGAAATAGTTAGATTAATCGTTTTAATCGCACACATTTTAAACTTAGTGTTTGTGTGTGACAGTTTCTGTCTATAGACAAAGTTTACATTTCCCTTTAATCCCGGATTGCATTCGAAATGGGGATGTAATTGCGTTCGGAATAAGGATCAACCGTCGCAATAATCGGACAATGCGGCCGTTAAATAAACGACGGCCATAAAAGTAGGAGGTAACTCACCCAAATCCCAGTGCATCGGATGGCTCTTCTTTTCCTGGTCGGCAATAACATACCATATACACGCCAGCCAGTGCGCCACCAACGTAAAAGATAGCATGAGCAGGGTCAATATCATCGCACTATATTGGAAATACCTGTCCATTTTCTGCAGCAATCTTGCCAGCCGGAGGAGTCGGGTCAGCTTGATCAGATGTATATTGTGATTGCTTAGGGTCGATCCCGGCCCGGACTACTGGAACAAGTGCGCTAGCAATAAATTGTACTTTGGAAAAATGTTATATATAATTATCAACACAGTTTCAGTATTTGTTTTTCAGGTATATTTTAAAATTTCTAATAATAATTAATTAAATTAAATACATGTCATATTAAAAAACAATTGTAATATTATTAAGTATAAAATACATTATATTTATCGGTTTAAATGTATTTGGTCCCATTATTGAAGTAGAATTAAAGGCAGAATGCTATTAAGAAGTTATATAATTCGTTAGTCTTCGATTCGCAATAATATTAATTGATAATTACGTTTTTTTTGTCTTAGGAAATGAACCCTTTCATAATCATCTTAAAAGAGGTACAACAGGTTGATTTGAAGTGGTAGTAGCAAGGGGAATTTTAGTGAACTCAATGTTTTAAGCAAGTCTGTTAAATAAAGATTTTTTGCTCTCAATATTTTGCTGGTTACCAAACCACTTGACACCTAAAATAAAGAATATATAGAGAAACATATAAGTAAACTGTTATTCGTAAATTATTTATACAAGTTTAAATCGAACACATTTCATAGACGTTAAAGCAATATTCAACTTACAAATGTAGAGGTTTTGTTGGTTAAATCTTAAAAAGCTTCAAGTTTGGCGTTTTATTTGATGAAAAATTAAATTTCACAAATTATATTTCTTCATCATAAATACAAAATAAATTTTTACAGATTAAAAGATGGATATTTGGATAACAGCACATTATTAGATTATATTCAAAAATAAATTTTTACAGTAAATTATCTGATTATATTCAAACATAAAAAAGCAAATTACGAATGTACTATCTATGTGACCAAAGAATAATCACAGATTTGTGTAGATTATTCACAATAGTTAACAGTGTCGTTAGTGACTGCCCGTATTTATTTACTCAATTCTATTTCCGCTTACCTCAATAAACTAGTATTCTTAGATAACAATTCTATGTTCAGAATTGGAGTCAAAAGTATCAATTAACTAACAAAAGCTGCACTCGATATCACTGGTTCCTGGATCTTTTCTTTCATTTAAACGAAGCCTCCAACGTAATTAAAATAAATATTTAAAACTGATAAAATTGAAGAGATTCACAAATTAATTCAGAGTGTACATTATGACAGAAAAGAATCCTACATATTTCGTCTAACAAGCTGATGAAAATCTTACGACTAGTCAATTCTGGTGGAGGAGCCTGGTAGTTTTATTCGACAATATATCTGTTGATAAATTATTAATTTATTTATTTATTATGCTGGTTTTCCACCAGGGTTGAAGTGAAAACTATGTTTTATGTTTAAAATAGTCTTCATTATAGGAATGTGCTGTTTAACGTGACATATAGAGAATCATTAATATTAACACATCTAAACCAACTAGCTAATCTAAAAGAATCTTGTACTGTATGAGCATGTATCATACATAGAAGGTTATGAGGAGAGTTATATATGTGCATAAAACAAGGATGTTTGACAACAAAGTTAGTAAGAAGAATGTTTATGTGATTTTTAAACAATGCATAAATTCTCTTAAATAAAAAAAGAAAGAAATTACACAAAAAAAGAGAATGGCTATACAATCAATAAAGTCTTAACCCTGGCAAGTATTTTACTAATTGGAGGGTGGGATAGGTGCCACCCACCCACCCTACATATACTTTTTAATTACAATCCTGACAGTGTTGTGATACAATTTTTTATACATTCCGGGCAGCATTACAGTTTCATTAAAATAACTAGAAAATTACTGTCAATAAGGAAAACGAAAAGTAGAATTGTTGATTGAGTTTTCATATACATTCAGAATGGTTGGGTCATCACTAACTTAATTTTGAATCATTAAAATACTCGCGAAGATTTTGATTGAACATTATTTAATTCTAAAAAGATTTATCATATAAATATTCAACATTATTTGAAGAAACCGTAATTCATAATGCAATTATTGGCATAGTTGCTAGGCATGCTACATAAACATTTTTATTTCAATCAAATTCACTGATTTATTTCATAAAAAGTAGTCATGTCGGAATTGATGTTTAAAAAAATTAATAATCATTATTACAGGTTAAATTTTAATGTACACGTAAGGTGGGTGGTTATTATCGCACCTTGCAATGAATACAATAAAAACAAGGATGTGTGAAGAAAGAATTGAGTCAATCGGAACGTTTGTATGATTACAAAAATGTATAATTTCTTTTAGGTTAAAGCAAAAAACTACACTAAAAGAAAAAGTTTATATAATAAATAAAGTGTAAGTCTTGGTGAGTATTATAATAATAGGAGGATGGGATAGGCGCCACCCACCCACCCTACATATACATTTTAATTACAATACTGATAGCATTATAGTTTCCTGGAATTTACTAGAACAATACTGTTAATATGTCAAGGAAGAGAAAAATAAAATAGTGGCTTGAGTTTCAATATATGTGTAGGGTGGGTGAGTGGCACCTATCCTACCCTCCAATTATTAAAACACTCTCGAGGGTTATGGAAGAAAAAAAAAACTTCTAAAAAGATTTACCATATGAGAGAGAACAATATCTTTATTTGGACAAACAAAAATACATTTGGAAATTGGTCTTGGTGTTATCTTGACTCTAATTAATGTAAAAATAAAGAGGAGGCTGTTTAGCTTAACTGTCTGAATGATAAGAGCTAATAAATTGATGATGAGTGATTGATGGGTGATTGTGTGTAGGGGTGATATTGTGGATATAGTGGAGAATTTATTGAGGAGGGTTATATTGAAGAGATTATTGGCAAATTTTACACTAAGGCTATTTATACGTTGGGATATTGTGGTTTCGTAAAGGAGAATATTGGAAGGATTGTGTAGAGCAGTGGTTCTTAACCTGGGTTCGACCGAACCCCTGGGGTTTGGCGAATCAGTCTCAGGGGTTCGGCGGAGGTCAACCACCTGACGTCATCGTGACGTAGAAACCGTATTGGTTTCGAATACTAATGCTACATAACGTGTGTTCTATTGGAAAGCTAACTTCTCTTACTCTCTAACTTCTACTACTCTCTAACTGAAACGAAGTGAAGAGGTCCCAATCGAATACACGTATAAACGAGCTGCAAGACGGTCAAGCACACACCCGACTTATACGTTTGTGATGATACGCCCCACTCGGCTATCATTGGCTGCGGATGATCACGCAACATCGCTTGGCCTTTCTATGCTGCAGGAAATTTGGTACGCCCAGTATTCGAATTGTGACTATCGTGATTGTACGTCGCGTAATTTCTTTTTTAAAATTTTAATCCCTTCATACTATGTCGAGCAAAACAAGAAAGTGGTCGGACGAATATGTACAATATGGATTCACATGTATGGTATAACGGAACGTGATGGGATTCAGCGTCCTTATTGCATGATTTGCAATGCCAAGTTGAGCCATTCTAGTCTAGCACCGGCAAAACTAAGAGAACACTTCTTTAATCTGCACGGAAATTACAAAAATTCAAGGTGAAGAGGGCCAGATTTGATGCCTGTCCTCGGCTTTGTACCCATCGCTAAACCGATCCTTACAGCATCGTACGAAGTCGCTTACCTTATCGCAAAGCAGGGCAAACCACACAATATTGGTGAAAAACTCATAAAACCAGCCGTGTTGAAGATGGCGAGTATCATGCTGGGAAAAGCGGCTGAAGTTAAGTTATCCCAAATTTCTTTTTCAAATGACACCACCAGTGACAGAATAGACGACATGAGCAAAGATATCTTGGCCCAAGTAGTTGCAGATCTGATTTCAAGCCCGGCAAAATTCAGCCTTCAACTCGACGAAACTACAGACGTTTCCAGTCTAAGACAGCTTGCAGTATTTGTGCGCTATGTGAAAGACGACGTTATACAGGAAGATTTTTTTATTATGTAAGCCTCTTACAACAACAACTAAGGCAGCCGATGTAAAGAAACTCAAAGAAAATAGTCTTTCGTGGGATATGGTTTCTGCAGTTTGTTCGGACGGAGCTCCAGAAGAAAGTCTGGAATTGTTGTTATACATTGTATTCTACACAGGCATGGGTTGGCAATATAAACCATGCCTCCAAAACTGGAAGAAGTCTTAAAAATTGTAGTGCAATTATGTGCGAAATAGTGCTCTGTGGCACTGCATCTTCAAAAAGTTGTGTAAAGACATGGGGTCTGAATTCGAGGTACTTCTGTACCGTTCAAACGTTCGGTGGTTTTCCCGGGGACAGGTTCTGAATCGTGTTTTTGCCCTACGTGAGGAATTAGCCCTGTTATTGCAAGAGCACCAACATGGTCATGCAGATTGCTTCAATAATTCTGAATTTATTCTCATGCTTGCGTACATGGCTAATGTTTTCGCAGCTCTCAATCATCTGAATCAACAGATGCAGGACGGTGATGTCAACATCATCGAAGCGGAAGAAGTCCTGAAGGCGATACGATTAAAATTTGGATCAATCTGTCGAGCACAAATTATTTATGGAGTGGTTAGTGCATTTGGACAAAACTCAAACAGGCGTTTAACGAGCGTAACGTTTGCATTTTTTTTTATTAGGAGCGGATTATGTAGGTTTATTATCCTCAAGTGGTGAAGTAAAAAATGCATACCAAATTTTTTATTAAAACATAGCAGAAGCAAATTGAAACCAGAATATGGCTGTTGTTGATAAAGAAACAGTAATTGAATATTGAATTATTCTAGTTATATGTAATTGTCGCTGTTAACAGTTTCATTGTTATATTTTTAATTAAAAAAAATTTGTGCAATGCGTTATAGGACATATTTTACCTGGAGTGAATATTTGTTTATAAATATCTGGACTATTATATCTGAACTTATTTATTTATTTATTTAATCATTTGCCCTTCTACCTTTCGGTGTAGGGTGTTACATACATTTATATTTCTATTTATTATTCGTCTTCAAATTAACTTAGTTTGTGTAATAGTATTCCCTCGATTTCTTTCTATCCTTTCTTTCTTTAGTTCTTCCCAGGTATTCCCTTTTCTTTGTGCCTCTTCTCTTATTGCGTTGCTCCAGATATTTCTTGGTCTTCCTGTTTGTTTTTTTTTCCTGCTGCAGATGTTACCGTACGATTTCATTTGTCCCTCCATTATTTTTTCATTTATTGGTCCTATATCTCTTTCCTTATCCTGCCTCTTCTGTTTTATTTTCTATTTTTCTGAGGAACATCAAAACTGTTTATCAAAGCGGGTCTTATAACTTTCTTAACTATTTCTCTATTCGTGCTTTTGGTAATTTCTTTTCTGTTGAAGAACATATTTTTCAGAATGTTAAATAGTTTTGCTGTTTTGCCTATTTTATCCTCTATTTCTTTATCTATTTTCCCGTTGTTCTCAATTACTGTTCCCTAGGTATCTGCAGTGTTTAACTTGTTCTATATTATTTCCTCCTATCTTTAATACGTGCTTTTTCATCTCTCGTGCTATTATTATATTATCATGGTCTTCGTTTTGTCAAGGTTTATTTTCATGTTGATTTTGTATAATACATTATATAATATTTCCATATTGTATTGCACGTCTTCCTCTGTTTCTGCAATTATTGCCATGTCATCTGAAAATAGTATCTTGGTTAGTTGTATCATCTCCATTTTCCAATATCCAATTTTTAATGTTTTCATCTTTTGTTTTACTTCTTTCATCGCCTTGCCCAGTATTTATGTAAATCGCAGTGGGCTCAGCAGGTATCCTTGTTAGATCACTTTCTTTGTTTCAAATGATTTCGATTATTCGTTTCATTCTTACTATATTTTTGTTCTCTGAATACATGTTTTTAACAAGTTTATTATTTCTTTTCCGTTCCTCTGTCTTCTAGTTGCTTCCAAATGTCTTCTCTATTTATCCTGTCGAATGCCTTATATAAATCTATGAGGCATATGTGCATATGGCTTATTATAAACATCTGATCCTGAGTACTTCTTCATCTTCTGAATCCACACTAATTATCCTCTATTGTCTCTTCTAATTGGTCCCTTATCCATTTTTCTAATATTCGTGTTATTATCTTGCTTGGTATGCTTGTTAGTGTGATTCCTCTGTAATTTCTGCAATTTCGTTTATCTCCTTCCTTGTATATTGGAAGTATTATTCCCATATTCCATTCTATTGGGGGTTTTCTATTTTCTACTATTTCATTCATTAATTCCGTTATTTCTGCTATTCCTCTATCACCCATGTATTTCATCATTTCTGCTGTTATTTCATCTACTCCTGGCGCCTTTACGTTATTTAATTTTCTTAATTGCTTCCTTTATTTCTTCGTCTTTTATCTTCTCTATCGTTGCCATATTTGTCTCTTCTTATGTGTCTTCTTCTGTTTCATGTATCTCATTCTCTTCTGTTTCTTGTTCGAAGTATTGTTGCCATCTTTCCATAATTTTGTCTTCGTTTGTGATTATGTTTCCGTGCTTGTCTTTAATGTACATCATGTTGTGTTATTTTTTCTGTTTGAGTTGCTTTATTGTTCCATAAAATAGTTTTTGGTTTTTTCTATAGTTCTCATTCATAGTTTTTCCAAACTTTATCCATGATTATTGTTTTGCTTTTTTTAATTTATCGGTTTGCTTCTTTCCTTATTTCTTTGTGTTCTTCGTAGTCCATTGTAGGTATTTTTTCCATTTAACTTTTTTGTCTTTTATTCCTCTTTATGTTTTCTGCCCACCATTCGGTTCTACTTCTGAGTTTCCTATTTTTGTTGTTCCACAGCACTGCTTCGCTGCTTCTAGTATAATTCTATTGAATGTCTCCCATTTCCCTTCAATGCTATTTCGTTTTTCTTTTCCTTTAAATTTCTCCTGAAGTGACTTTGGTATTTTCTTGTATTTGTGCTTCCTTTAATTTATACACTCTTATCTTTACATTAATTTTTTTCCTTCTTTTGTCAGGTCTTTGTTTATCTCTCCATTTCATGTCCATTCTTAGTAATCACTATTTATGCTTGCCTTTTTACTCTTACGTCATTTAGCTTGTTCCAGATATTTTTGCTAATTAGATAATAATCTATAACTGATCTATCGTTTCTGGATGGCTGTGTTCTCGTAAATTTATGAATATCCTTGTGTTTCAATTTGGTATTTGTTATTATTAGGTTGTTTTCATAGCATATTTGTATTAATCTTTTTCTATTATTGTTTCTTGTATCTTATCCTTCTTTCCCCAAAATGTCTTCTATTCCGCTGTTTTGGTTTCCTACTCTTAAATTTAGATCTCCCAAAATCATTATATTGTCTGTACCCTCATCTATTTCTATTTGAATGTTCTCGTAGAGTATTTCTTTATCTTCTTTTTTGCATCTTCATTTACCCCGTATGGTACAATTAATGTCCACGTCTTCCCGTCTATTACTTCCTCCTCCTTTTTCGCTTTTATTGTTTTCTATCCCCAACCATATAAACCAGTAACCATCAATTATTCTTTGTATTCCTTTTCCTTTTTTGTTTCCGTTATTCTCAATATTTCTATATTTTGTCTTTTTCATTTCTTTTACAAGTTCTACTTCTTTCTTAGCATAGCTTCTTATGTTCCATCTGCCTATTCTCATTCCCATTCATTTTGTTGGGTCTATTTTAGTATCTTTTATACTTCTGGTCCCTCTTTGTGTTTTCGAATTAGATGTTGTTTCCATATTCCTGTCCCTGTTCTTTCTTTCCCATGACTCTGTGTCTGCGATAATCTGTGGCTTTTTCTATATTTATTTTATATGCATCTTGTATTTTGCTTTCTATTTTCATCCCAGTCTTTATAAATTCTTCTACTTTTCTTTTAACTTCCCTAACTTTCAGACCTTTTATCAGCACATTATTCCGTTTCTTCCCCTTTTCAATTTCTTCCACCCTGTTCTGCAGATCTTGTAGTATTGCGTTTAGTTGTGATTTTTTTTTTCCCACTTTTCCTCTTTGTTTTTCATTTACTTTTTCTCATATCTTATATCTCGTTTTTTTATTTCCTCATTGTTATTTTTCATTTCTCTGTTCAGTTTATTCATCAAACATAACAGCATTCCTTTTATTTCCTCCAGGTTGTATGTCACTTTTGTTGTATTTCTTTTGATATTTCTCTTTCTTGTTCGATTTTTCTTTGTTCGGGTGATCTTAGTATCTTTTTGCTATTTTGATTTTACTTTACAATTTTAGCTAGACAGTTCGGAACTCTAATTGAAACTTTAGTAACACAGGTTTAAATATTGTTGTAATAAATCAATCCCCAACATTTTCTCCTAGAATTATAACATTTAATTTTATTTCTTATATAATCGATACAATTTGATTTCGCATTTATGATTATAAACTCATAAATTGACAAACAGCAAATTCAAACAAATTAAACACTCATCTAAATCTTCTTCTTTTATTATATCGTGAATTTAAACTTTGAATGCATAAAAATTATATTCTTATAATAAAAACTTAAATTTCTTTATTATTATTGCAAACATTTATTTATCATCTATATTTTAAATATTAAAGAAATAAAATAAATCCTATGATTGAACTTGCACTAAATATATCAATTACATTAAATAGAATTAGTGACGATCAGATCAATAAAATAGACTAAAAATATATCAAAAGTGCTGGTGTTTACTTTAATTAATTAATTTGTAATATATAGCCACTAGTATAGAGAGGTTTACGGCGTACAAAGCAATTGATTTAATTGAAAGCTTTAATTAGTTAATTGTATCTATACACGGCGTACATTTGTAGATAAACCGATGTAAACATGTTTTCTCTAATATAATTGAATTGTAATTATTGAATTGTGTGATTATTTATAAATTAATTTAATAAATTACCAGTATATAAAACTATATTAAAATTAAAATGTTAAATATTCGACAATTATTATATTACATTCATGATGAAGCCAAATTTTTAAATTATAAATAATGTACTCGTTATCGTTCATCATTCAGATAACAGACAGCTGTTTTGGTTCCTTTTATAAAAATTAAAACAGTTTTAACTTAAGATCCGTTAGTACAAAAACACACTATCAGAAAATATATAAGTGGAACATTTATATATTGCCGCTCTGCACCATCTCAATACCCTTAAATTAAATAAAATTATGGTGAATAATTTTTAATTTACCATTGTCACGTATATTTTATACATTATTTACAAAACACGTTGAACCTTGAGTGTGTATTTCATAAATTGAAATTATCGTTTTATTGGGTCTGATGTCGCTATAATTCGATTCAATGGCACTGGATCTGTCGACATTTAAATGAAACGACCCGAACGGCGCAAAATTGCCTCTTTATTGGTAATTACCGACGACAAAATATATATATATAAAAGTGGGCAGAGCGTGAGTAATATTGAAGGAAATAAAAATTCAATTACCTCTCCACCGTACAAAGCGTAGAGCAGATCGAAAGGAAGCGCTGCCAACAAATCGACGACGAACCATGTTCTCAAGTAATTGACTGATATCGACCTCCAATCAGAGACCACCTCGCCTTTTCTATTCACATACGTGGTACGAAAATTTAATACTATATCTGAAAATAGAAACAAAACATACATATATTAATATAGTTTATCCTTTAGAGTAATAATTTTAAAGTTACATTAAGTTACATGATGATGGTAGGAAAGTATAAAAGTATTATAGGATGATAAGTACAAATACTGTAAATAGTTCTAAATTGCTTTTAAATTAAACAATGCGGTATTTTTGTATTTTTAGGTTTAATATTATAAGTTATTTAGTAATTTGCTAAGAAATATTTTTAGAATTTTGTAAAGTTATATTTACTAATTGTTTTCGAACGAAATTATTCCAATTCCAAGATAATCAGGCATATGATAGATATTTTGTTTACTGCATGTTTGATGAAACGAAATTATAATATTAGGTAATTTTGAATATGATACTTGTTATGTGTCATATTGTATGTCTTGCTATCAATTAATTTTTTACAAGGCGTGGTAAAAACCACCCATGACAGGAAATTTTTTCAAGGCGATACCAGCAAGATCAAATGTCTGAAAAAATTGACTTCTACTACTATCTATTAATGTGAGAGGACTTAGAACTAAATTAAGTGACTTTTATTGTTCGGTTGTCTCTGAAGATTATCATGTCATACTACTTACAGAGACTTGGTTGGAGCCGGGGATTTCTATCTCTGAGATTTTCATATTAGATATAGTGTACATCGGACAAATCGTTCTTAGATAAGTAATTCTAATCCGCGTAGTGATAGTCGTCCTTGTGTAACGAACACATTTAATTTATTTCCCGCTATTACAACATTCAGTACGTTGGAAGTTTGGGCCAAGATATTTGCACATACCACCAAGTCCAGGAGTGGAGGTTTATCAATCACATTTGCGATCTCTATCAAAAAACTGTGATGGCAATAGTGAATCAAATATTGTGATGGGTGATTTCAATATGGCTCATCTTCAATGGAAGGAATTTGATGACTTCGAGGGACTGTTTCCAGTTAATGTTAGCTCGAGTGCTAAATGTGCAAGTGAACGTGTTGAGTGTGATGGTTATGCGTTTTATGGTCTTTCTCAATATAACAATATTATAAACAACAAAGGCTATATGTTAGATTTGGGTTTCTCAAGAAACTTGGTTAAAACCATTTCAAAATATGATCCCTTAATTACTATTTTACTATGTAGCTTCACATTGTACTGTTGTGCATGATTTTAAAAATGTTCCTTATTCTCTTTTAATAACAAGTTTTTATCTATTAATTAGAATCAGGTTTTTTAGAAATTACGGATGTTGATACTGCTACATATTTGCTTTATAGCATGTCGAGCTCTTACTAAATTATGTTGTTACAACTTTATTACAGAAGCAGAAGAATCAATACTTTTAATTCCGAGCTATTTCTGGAAATTTGTCAAGTCGAAATGTGCAGCAGATAAACTACCTTTGTCTATGTTCCACAATAATAATAATAACTGATCCCAACGAAGAGGCAAATGCAGAAAATTACCCTTATTTGCAGTTCCGCCTAACGGCCTCTGGAGATGCTGTTAGAGTTCCACAGACCACCAGTAAACGCTGTCGTATAAAATGGAGTAGAGAAATGAACCTAAATTTAATCAAATCCTACCTACTCATAAATTTGACATAATCTCAGAATACCTGAAGGGAAACAAACAAAGCCAAGGTAAAAACGAAAATGACAACGATCTTTAAGAAGGCACGCCTAAATCAGAATGATCCCAATATTATGCAAAAACTGTTATGTTTAAGAGACGAACTAAAATAAAAATTTAAGTTAAGGGCGCGAGACTTAAAAGGTACAATACCACTATAAAAAGAAAAACCCAAAACAAAGACTTCACTAGAAATCAAAGAAAGTTTTACCGAAATCAACCAGAAGTAGAATCTAAAAATCAAGTTGACTCTGAAAAGTTCCAAAGCTACTGGAAGCATGTCTGGCAGGTACCAGCAGAATTTAATAAAAAGGCCACCTGGCTTCCATCAATATTGACATCCGCCCAAGCACTTCCCGGTATGCCTGAGCCTGACTTAACCCCTGAAGATATCCGGAGATCAGTGAAGACACTGCACAACTGGAAGGCTCCAGGTCCAGATCAGATACAGAACTTTGGTTGAAGAGTTTTACATGTCTACCTCAAACGATCGCGGATTGCTTTAATGAAGTTCTTAGGAACCCTACCAGCTTCCTCCCATATCTAGTACTGGAAATACTTTCCTGCTCTTTAAAAAAGGAGACCAAAACTTGAGCTTGTGTTTCATAGATTACAGTAGAGCGTTTGACTCCGTCCCCCACGACTAGTTGAAAAAGGTGCTGGAAATTTATAAAATCCACCCGTTAATTTGCAGACTACTAGATGCTTTAATGGGACACTGGAATACGCAATTACATCTTGGGCAAGGAAGACTGGGACACATCAAAATTACGAAAGGGATATTTCAAGGCGATAGCCTTAATCCACTTTGGTTTGTGATGGCATTAAACCCCCTATCGGATTTGCTAAACACAGGTTCTCAAGGGTATCGATTAAACATGAAAGATAACAGCAGGCTTTCACATTTATTATTAATGGATGATATGAAACTATATGCAGAGAACTGAACACAGCTCCACTCACTAATAAAAACAACCAAACTCTTTAGTAGTGACATCCACATTCAGTCATTGAAAAAGTTTAACTTAAAAGAAGAGAGGGTGTCAGAGGATGTTGGTGGCGGTTAAGAAAAAATTGGCGAAGCGAGCAAGGGCATTAGAGGAAAAGGCAACCTTCCGCAAACAACCCTCTCGCCTATTACAGCCACCGTCACCCGTAGTAGCCAACATAGCCGCAGAATTCGAAACCTTCTGGAGAGGAATTTATGGATGGAATACCCAACGGCTCGACACTCCAGTCCTGGTGCAATTCGAGTAATTGGGTAGGACTCACGGAATTAGATTAATGCACCAACCTTGAGGAGGTTCGAAAGGCCTTTGCAGGTTCTAAGAACTTTGCTGCTCCAGGTCCCGATGGGATTAATAGCTACTGATGGAAAAAATTTACCTCTACCTACCTACCCACCAGCATCTGGCTAGAATTTTTAATTCATGGCTGGATGGAGAGCAGCAAATTCAGACATGGATTGTCGAGGGTAGAACAGTGCTTATCCCTAAATAGCGCATAGTGTACTCCCGTATACTCCTATCAATCGATGGGGTGTATTAACAGATATTTGAGCAAAGTGGATCAAAGATAGGCGTAGCTAGCTGCAGGGAAAACTTGTTGATTGATCGCTGTATCACGCAGGCCTCCATGCAGTTTAAGCGAAACCTATCAATGGCCTAGATCGATTACCGCAAGGCATTTGACACAACATCCCACTAGCTACTGCTTCATCTGCTCGAATGCCTTGCGGTGCCAGATCCAATAGTGAGATGGATCCATGCCACTGTGGAAGACCCGGTTAATTATAAGGGCTAACCAGGGGGATTCTCTTAGCCCGCTCTTATTATGCATCTTACTAATGCCACTACCACGTTGCAATCCGCAAGACCCGTGGATATTATTGCGGTCCACCTGGCAACCGAGGCACAAGGTCACCTATTTGTTATACATGGATTACCTGAAGCTATATGCCTCCAGAGAACGGGATCTACATCAATTCCTTAAAGCGGTACAGGACTATACGAGTGCAATAGGCATGGAATTTGGGCTCCACAAATGTGCACTAATCCACCTGAAGAGAGGATGATGCGGGGAATTTGGAGAGGACGTGCAACTTGTAGATGGAAGCATTATGCACCACTTTAATGCCTGAGAGATACGTCTACCTAGGCGTGCCACAGGACCATGTGCAAGATGTTAAAAACGCTCTTCGCGGCAGGTATGGGCACCTTGTCAGACAGATCTGGTCATCAGAGCTGCCTGGTAATAACAAGGTGCTAGCCACAAATATGATTGCTGTTCCAATTATTATGTATTCATTTGCGGTAATTAAGTGGACGAGAGAAGAGTTGCGCGCCTTTGACATTGTCACCCGAAAACGGATGCATCTTTTTAGAAGCTTGCACCCTAAATCGTCGGTCCCATGGTTATACCTCCTGCGTCATCTGGGAGGACGTGGTCTTTTAAGCATGGAGTGTCTCCATGATAGATACGGCTTGTAAGATCATTAACAGTCCTGATCTCCTGCTCCGCATGGTGCTATAGTATGAACAGACAGGGGCCGGAGCATTTATCCTGAAGGCAGTACAAATGACAGCAGAAGACCTCGATTTGGACTTCAATAACGGTCTAGGTCAACTCATTACCCTAGACCCTGATCAATTAAGGGTCCAGCTGAAAAACGCAGAAACGAAAGCGCTACTTCCGCGCCATATGGACAGGCCGATGCATTCAGTCTTCTTTAAGAACATAGAATATCTCGGCTTGTCTAAGGAGATTACATACAGCTTTCTGCGAGCGACTGGACTGAAGTCAGAAACCGAGGGCTTTATCATAGTATGCCAAGATGGTGTACATAATATCCTAGTCTACCGTAGCCGCATAATGGGTGTAGAAGTCCCCGACATAAGCTGCAGGGGATGTCATGGGGCGCCGGAGACAATAATACATCTGCTGTCATCTTGCAGGGAATATGGGTCTTCAGCCTACATCCAGAGACATAATGCGACGTTACGAGTGCTATATTACCACCTTAGGCACTCGCACGGTATTGACGAGACACCTGCGCTGCCATATGCTTCGGACTATATTGAGAGAATGAGAGGTGCCGAATGTATTGGAACTTCTCATTCCCAATGCTCTGGCAGATCCGTGCTAACAAGCCTGACGTAGTTCTCCTCGACCACGAACTAAAAACGATGTATCTGGTCCACCTCTCGGCCCCCGAGGTTTTAAAGGCATTATAATAACACAAAGTATATCGTTACAAGCATAAATCTTTCCAACAACAACTCCACCTACCCCTCTTTTTTACTCAATTGCATTTCTTTGCTAAATCATTCCAGGTATCCTTTCCTTCTCCACACAACACGCATTCCCCATATCCCTTGCCCATCAATTTCTTCCCCCCTGTCTTTACCATTTGGAATCTCGCCCTCGCCAAAGTCACTTTTTCCTCTCTTCTGAAATAGTTATCCTCAAGGTACCTTAGCCTCTTCCTATGTAACTGCCACTCCCTAAACTTCTCATTGTACGTACTCTTCTCCTGCCTCTCCAACTCTTTCGTCTTTCTATGCACCCGTTCTGCCACATTCACCCCTTGTTCCAGCCACTAATTTATAATCCCCTCTGACAGACCTACTTTCTCATATATTTTAATCCTTTTCATTCTTTATCCACTCAAGCTTTCCTTCGATACATTTTTTACCAATCTCCCCTCGTCTAATCCCCACAGTTTTGTTTAGGACGCGGCTACTATCCTTATGGTTTCACTCCGTATGCTCTTCCTATTTATTTCCTGAAACAGTATGCATTTATGCGTCGTTTTCTCCACTCCTAATATCTGCTTCGGGAAATACTGCAGTTTTCTCTCCACCCTTCCATACCTCCTGATTCCCTATACATCAAAAGCGGTCTCAGGCACGCATCCTAAACATCACATGAAACTCTCACATTGCCATCCAGCCTTCCCCATGTTTTCCTCATCACCTCCTGCGCTTTTCGCCTTTTCTTGTACCACTCAATATACTGCTTGTAACCTCCCGAACTCTTAAACATAAACCCCAGATATTTGAACGCTTTCACCCTCTCGATCACCTCTCCCTTCGATTCCAACTTTTTTTTTATCTTTCCCTCTCTTCCTTTGTTCCCAAATCTCATCCACTTTGTTTATCCAACATTCACCCTTAACTCTTCCCTGTCAATGTATTTCCCAACTCTCTCTAACATTTTTTTATTCCCTTCCATTCCCTCGCCATTAACACCATGTTTTCCGCATACTCCAGCATCGAAACCTTACTCCGCCCAATCACTAATCCTCCCACCTGCCCTTTTCTTAACACTTCATTCAGTTCTCTAGTGTATTTGTTCATCAAGCATATAGCTTGGAAAGTTCTAATTTTATAAAAATGAATTGCTAAAAAAATACTTTTAAAGAGACGTTTCTGGAAAATTCCGATTAAATTAGGCAAAGATTATAGAAAAAAATGAAATTTTGAGGAAAGACTTTTAAGAAATATAACATTTTTAAAATACTTATAAAAGTGGTGTATCTTTTAAAGAAGGTTCTAAAAAATTCTAAAATAAGCAGGTAATATATCACCTTAACATAATGTCTTAAAATTATTCTTCCATAGCCTTAAATCAGGTGTAAAAATCTTGTGAAATAGTTTAGCTAGGCTAGACATAAATCAAATCAACAAGACATAGTATTGAATATTCAAGAACTTTTTAGGAGAAGTTCCCAGAAATTAAAAAAAATCTAATAAAGTTTCTATAATTTTTTGTTAAAATAAAACAATATAAATAAAATTCTTTACACTTTATGTTCTATGCTTAGATAAACAGAGTGTCCCAATTTCGATGCTCACCATTGGTATCTCTGTTATTAGAAGAGCTAGAGCAACGGTTAAATGGGGAATGTTTTGCAGAAATCGGTGCTCATAACAAATCCTATTTCAATTTACCCTAACCTTTTTCAATTTTAATATATTTAAAAAAAAATTGCCAATTTTAATTTTCCTCAATAACTCGATAATGCCTAACGCGGACGCTATTAAACCTTTACATTATTGAGACACTTTTTTAAGACAAATTTTTTGGTGTAAACAGAAACCCTAGATTCGCATTTGTAACCAGTTTATTAGCGCTATCTTTCTTTCTTATGGTGGCCATATTGGATGTTTTGGGGTTATTAGATAGTGCTTAAAAAGTGCTTTTCATACTGTAATCTAACGAAACGATAACGAAATGATTGAAATAAAAAGCACTTAAATGTCACATTCACTTAAAGAAATTGTTCAATATGACGACCATTCTGTTCCACACACTTTTGACATCTTGTTCTATAAGAATTACAAACTCTGCGTAGTGTGTTTCCGTTTACTAATCAAAGCACATCTATTACTCTTTGTTCTAAAATTTCTCGAGTTTCTGGTGGTTCAAAACTAAACACTTAGTATTTAGTGGTACCCCATAAATAAAAGTCAATGGGGGTAAGGTCGAGTGATCTTATATAAGCAATAACATGGATAAACGATTACAAGTATTACAAATACCGATCTATCAAAGGCCTTTGACAAGGTAAATCACAGTATATTATTAAAAGAGTTGTTAAATTTTGGGCTTAGTGATAGTCTTATTAAGTTTTTTTCTAGCTATTTAGATAATCGCCGCGTATGTGTCTATCATAATAATTTCAAATGGTTAGAATATGTACTGAAAACTGGTGTTCCTTAAGGCTCCGACCTTAGGCCGTTATTTCTAATGTTATAATGTTATTTCTAATTTACGTCAACGATATTCTATTAAAACTAAAATGTAATGTTCTAGCATATGCCGATGGTATTAAGATTTATTGTGTTATTTAATCAGACAACAACAGTTTATTTCCGCAACTGCAATTAGATATAATTGCAAAGTGGTGTAAGGATAATTGCCTGACATTAAACACAGGTAAATGCAAAGTGGTTTCCTATAGCAAAAATAGACCACCAATCATATTCAAATATAGTGTCAGTGGTACTGCTATTGGGCTAGTCAAAACTTTTAAAGATTTAGGTGTCACATTCGGCAGTCATTTAAGCTTCAGGAACCATATTATAAAAATCAGGTTTAGATTCTGTAATTCGTCAAGGAAGAGATTTTAAAAATATTCAATGTACCAAACTTCTTTATTATTCGCTTGTTCGATCAAAATTAGAGTATGCGTCCATAATTTAGTCACCACACTATAATTTCTACATAAAAATAATCGAAAGGATACAAAAACGTTTCTTAAAATATTTGTACTATGTAATAACGAGTGGGTATCCTGCACAAGGTTACCCCTATAAGAATCTATTAGATTTTATTGGTGAAGACTCCTTATACCTCAGACGCAAAATGGCCAGCCTTAAGACATTACACAAAAATGTGAATAATCCAATTTATTGTTCTGCGTGCATTTCTGCGGCCACAATTTTCTTTAAGTGTACCATCTAACTTTACAAGTGCAAGTAACACATTTTATATCAGCGGTTCAAATACTAATATTATTTATCGATCCCCAATCAATGATATGTCTGGGAATTTTATATTATTTGCAAATATTGTGATATTAACAATGACAATCTTGATTTTATAATTCAATTAGTAAGACAGGAATTCAAAGTACCAGTCACTATTTCCTAAATTAAGTTCTTTTCCCAAGTTGATTATAAATATCACACATACCTGTTACAATAGTCGCTTTCCAATTATACATTAGTTACTATGTTTTCTCAGCTTAAGTTATTATTATACAATTTGTAAGTTTATTGTTTTACTTTATGTTATGCAAATTATATTTAATTATATTGTCCTGTAATTGGAATGTGTATTCTGTTGGGCAAATAAACATTATTATTATTATCCATGTTGGAAAATCAATTTGTTTTAAATAAGAAAATCTTTTTTTTTAAATCAGCCGATAGAATATTCAAATGATCGACAATAATAAGTAAAAAGGTAACTTTGATTAAAGCACTTAGAACCTTTCTTCAATATTTTAATTTAAAATATTGAAAATTATTAAAAGATACTTCATTTCAGGATTGTCTCTTAAAAAATCACAGTTCAAACAGTTCCATAAAGCTTTTCAAGCAGTTCCCTTTAGAGAGCCACATTGCTTTGGCGTGAAGTAAAAGTCTCACATGGTCTGCATTTTGTTCTTCACAAAATAGTTTGAAGAGACCCTCGCATTTGGCATTACCTTTAATAGCATTGATACAAATTATTACTGAATGCACTACTTCATTTAGAACAGGCAAAATGTTTTTAGCTAGCTAGTTTTCCCTATGAATAACACAATGCACATTTCTGGATTCTCATCTTTCTTAAATTTAAAGTAGCTATTTTTCTTGCCCACATATTAGAAACACCATCTGTAGCACAAGATTTTCATTGGTATATTATTGACAACTAACTATTTATTATATATCTTTGGAGGTAGTACTGCTTTCTTATCCTTTACAGAACAACATTTCTTCAGCAAAATGCCCTTTATAAATATATCTTACGTATGTTATAAATATTGTCTCTCAAAGTTCATTCATCCATTTGCACTGAGAATTTTCTCATTTCGTCTATTCTTCTGCTAATAATATTGCTACTGAGTGCATAGCTTTTACATCTTTATCATCTTTTATAAGACCCGTTTTAAGAAATGCTGATATTGACGGTTTCTTTGAATTCCTATAATATGATTTTTTACAGATTTATTGATGAAAAAAGAAATTGATAACTAGCATACGATTATTAGTTGAAGTACGTGCAGTAAATAGAAATATCTAGCATTGCATTTAAATGACCCGGAGAAAAAGGGTTTAACTCGTGTCTAGTCCATTTTCGAATTGCCGCCCTTAACAATCAAATTTCTCCCTGTGGGGGGTGGGCCCCACGTTGGGAAACACAGATCTAACACGAAAAGAACTCAAAAAACGAAATAAAAATATAAACAAAATTTCATACCACTAAACAGCATTGGACATCTTTGAATTTTTGAAGGTACCACCTGCTAAACTGCAATCTTCAGCGATAGTCATTATCACTTAAACCTTGTACATTTGTTGGTTTGTTAGGGTGATAATTGTTTTTTTTAAGGTTCTGTGAACAGTAGATTTTGAAATCCTTGTTTCTCAAACTACACGACAAATTGATGTGCTGGAATTGTTCGTAACGTTCTGCAAAATATTATTTCGACGTGTATCAGCACTATTAACATCATAGTTAGCTCGTTTTTATTTGAAGCTGCAAAGTTCGGTAAATTGCTTTCAGTGTTTCTATTTGCTTTGAACTTTTTCTTCAATTGAATATCTAAAGTGTCTGAAATATGTAAAGTATGTATTTAATAGCGGTCGCGTTAGGCGTTATCGAGTTATTGAGAAAAATTAAAATTGGCAATTTAGGTTTTTTTTGAAAATATCTTAAAATTTAAAAAAAGTTAAGGTAAATTTGAAATAGGATTTGTTATGAGCACTGTTTTCTGTAAAACATTCCCCATTTAACCGTTGCTCTATCTCTTCTAATAACAGAGATACCAATGGTGAGCATCGAAATTGGGGCACAGTGTATATTCGGTTGCTAGACGCACCATATAAATGAAACAAGAAATATAAAAGAGTATTTACTAGAAAATTTAAAAATTTTTTTTTTGACTTTATTTAAATTCTCAGAATTTGAAAGAGAAATTGTTAGTAATTTCTAGAAATCCGGAATAAAATTGCTAACAATTTCCAATAAGATAAAATAAGAGAAATGGAGGAAATATCTAAAACAATCAAAGAGATATTAATGCAAATTCTAAAACACTGGAATAAATTTTAGGAATCTCGAAAAAATGTTCTAAAAAAATTACAAATTTGAAAGGAAAGCTGCTAAAATATTCTGAAATTTTGGAATAAAACTCTCGCCATCAAGAAAAAAAATTCCTAAAAAATAAATCTGGGAACCTAAAGATTTGGAGAAAAAGTTTTTAGAATGAGTAAACTTTAATATCAGCTGACAAAAAAGAACTACAAATTAAAGCATTGACAATAATACAAGTGTAAAGTGCTAATATTGCAAGGAGGCAAAACAATCGTTACGAAAATAAAAAAGCCAACAAAATTATTTGAAAGTTAAATGGAGAGGAAATGTCCTTAAGATTTTGTTAAAACAATTTCATTGAACGGTTGCCCTATAAATATATTAATATTGCCTTATTATCCAAATTTAGCAAAAAAAATGGTTATAAATCAAAAAAATGATGTGATTCGTTATTTTCATATTTAACAGATTTTCTTAAATAAAATATTATCTCAATTACATGTACTAGCCTCTGATATCACTCCAATTACTAATAGTCAATAAGTTACTTCACGGTAAGTTAGAAAATATTATTTTAACGTCGCCGTAGATGTTGGCCACCATGGTGCAATGGAATCTATTATTGCGGGTTCAAAGCTTAATTAAAAGAGTATAATTTTAAAGGTCTAGTCTCTGTCCTTTGTAGCTTCTAGTGCTTTTTAGGATTTGAAACATTCGAAAACAATTATTTTGTATGTGACTTGTTGACAGTTCTAGGTTAAATATTATTGTTTCTGGTGATGAGGGCTAAAGCTTCACACTTATCTTACCTTCAAATAAAACTTAGTACTTTAAATAGCTAACAGATATTGTGGCCTTGAGAGGCCATAAAACTTAATTAAAGTTTATACATATGTCCTGTATTAGGAACAGATTATTAAAGATGATTAAAGAAATATTTGCTTAGAAACTTGGTCTGATATTAAACTAATACTAATTTTATAAAAAAATAATTACAATTCTTTATTGATGTATTGTTTTCCTGTCAACAGTAGCTATGGAAGGGTTTCGATCTATTTGGTATATTATCATCATAACGTAATTGGAGAAAGGGGAATTGAATGTTACTGTAATGTTTTTTTTCATCTATCTCTAAGTAATTATACCATTAAAGTGACACCTAGTGTCTAATATTTACACTAAATACTAATACACTGAAGTATTGTAACGTTGAGACAATAGTTGAAAATTCTCTATTGTTTGCTAAATTTAATTGTAAAAGTTATAAAAATATTTGTATTTAATATTAATGAAAGGTGTTAATTCCAAAAGTAACAAATGGGAAAATTTAATAACAAGTACGCTCTGTATAATATTGAAATATTGACGCCGAAAAAGGAAATAATAATAAGCAAGGGTCGTGCAAAATTAGGCGGATTATTCCACCTGATTTAATGCAAAAAGGCGACGAAATGATCAAAGAAATTCAAGAAGTGGCTAATAATAAATAATATAAGATGAAAATTTACTTAACAAAGTATTATTATACTAAATAATTTGTAAGAAAGTATTTATAAAATAGGATTCATCTCTTATGATCTGCATTTATGTATTTAATATTTTCGCACAAAACAGTTAGAATTACTACTTTTTGTTAAATTCTTAACTATTATTAAGCATACAAGACTAATTTGTTTCAATTCACTTAATAATAAAAATGTATTAAAGTCCTTGTAGAAAATCAACTAATAATTAGAAAAACACGAAAACATTTCGTAAAACTACAGGATTTAGTCAATTTACTTACTTCAATTTAGGTTATTAGATCAGTAAACCACTTTGAAGGGCTTCAAATTAAATAAGTAATAATAAATATTAAATATGGATATTTAGCAATAACTTTATTACATTTTTTATTAGTTAAACCAATTGAACATAAAATCTTGTGTATTATTTTCTTTCTATGAGAAAATTCAGTTTAACTATTGATAATTAACACATTGTCTTCGAATGTGCATTTAGAGTTTTAATAAAAACAGTGAAGAAAAGGATATTTTAAATTTTTAATATTACTTATAATTATATTAAATTTAATAATTGAAAATGTATGGTATGTTTCAGTAAGAAAAATCGATTGTAAAACTTTTCTTCCCTGTCTTTAACTAATATCTAAAATAAATCAAAGCCAGTTTATGACTGTTTTAGCGTGGAAACAGCAAATTAGTGATTTCACATTAAATCTTAGATATTAAGTTATGTATCATTAATTAGAAGGTTAAATAAACACTTGGTTTTGTTTCTATATTTTTATTCATCGTTATGTATCATTATTTTTTGATATGTGGATTGTTAAATTTTTCTGTTTTTCTCTCTTCAATTGCGTTACACTGATGAGACCAAAATAGATAAAACCGGAACGTCATTGTTATTGGCATGCAAGCAATAATTGCGTTATAATTTTGTTTAAAATTAGTAAATACCAAAGCAATTAATTATAATAAATTACGCAGTGAAACATTCGTGTACTCGGTATAAATAGGGTTGAGTAAACATACACGTGTGTATTATGTCTGGGACTAACGTCGAACTAAATTCTAAATTCAATGCGACCCCGCAAACGGAAACAACAGCAGTTGAATCTCACTTTCAGTTGAAATATTTAGATATCTCCGATGCGAAATAAATGGAATTAAATCAATGTTGGTTCCGTCACGCTCCTTTCGAAATATTTACACTATCTGAGCGATAATACAGACGCCCAGCTGTGATTTTATATACACTATAGTATCTGTAAAGCAAGATATACTATTAAAATGATCAATTGTGTAAAGTTTAGTACTGCAATGTAGTGATGAGATCCAAAATACTGCGAAACCGGCCCATGATTGGAAGAGAATTCAATTTATTGCATCATATATTCTAGTATTAGTCATAAAAATAAACAAGAAGACAATAAAAAAGGCAGATGATCTTAGAGTCGACGCCAAAAAAATATATAAATCAATTATTTAATCACATACCAAAACATTATTATAGTTATTTAAGAGTGAATTAAATCTTTTATCATCATACTTACGATCAATAATTTCGAATAAAATCAACACTATTATTTATAAATGTCCGTAACATCTATTTTCGTGTCGACTGTATTTTCGGATCACTGCTCACTATTTATAACTTTTGCGTTTATTTTAAAACGCGATTTTAGGATTCCACGTACCAAACATAAATACAATTCTGTTATGCGGCTTGTTTCATCTATAAATCACACTATTATTACATGATGATTTCGGCAGTGTACACACAAATCAAATGTTACTCGAGAGATTGGACTCAATTCAAAAATACTGCTAACGGCGAAATAGTAAAAGTGACTTATAAATAATGTTTGAAGATGATTATTTCATATAAATATATATCAAAATATAGTTTTTTCAATTTTATTTATCAGCAATAGAAACTCCAGGAATATTTATATTTAATATATCTCTGCAAAGAAATATTTAATGAGTTATTTAAAAATGTATTTGTTGATATTAGAAGCGATTACTTCGTAATATATTTGAAAAAATAATTAAAATGCCTTTTAAAAAGTGTTCTAAAATTAACGCAAATATATAGTATAGTAATAAAAATATATAAGTCCTTTACGTCTTAGAAAATTCACTAATAATTAGAAAAAAACATGAAAACACGTGTTTTTTCTAATATAGTATAGTGCAACGTTTTGACAATAGATGGCATCTTTATGAAAAAATCTTAACATAGGATAGGATTATTCATGTAATAACACTTTGCTGGCACATATGCACTATTTTGTCAGAATTTTCCATGGTTATTCTGCATAAATGTGGCTGAGTTTCGTTAATATAGCATTTAATTTCCTTCTGTAAGTAGTTGTGGGCTTATTAACATAGACCTTTGACTTTAAATAACCCTATAAAAAGAAATCTAATAGTATTAAATCACTAGGAGCCAATTCTGACCACCGGAAGGATATAGTATAGGATCAGAAAAGATCTCATGCAGTAATTGAATTGTTTCATGGGCTGAATGGAATATGGCACCATCTTGTTGAAACCACACATTGGCCATATCAATATCATCCAATTTTGGTAAAAAGAACTGTGTTATCAAGTAACGATTTCCAGCACAAATAAGAGTAGCTACTTAATCATCCGCCCAAAATCCGCACCAAACAATGGTACATTATGGATGAATTTGTTTTTCAACCATCACATGTGAGTTGTCCGAACCCCAAATGCGAAAATTTTGGCGATTAGTAAAGGCATCAAGGTAAAAATATGCTTCATCGCTTAGGATGATTTGGGTCGATCATCCAATTTTTGATGCTTAATAATCCATTCAGCTACAGTTGTTGTGTTATTTGAAAATTTTAAGTATGGGGACAAACATTTTATTCGTGTGTTGTAGAGAGCTTGTTGAAATTTGAAATTTGTAATTCTTGTTCACGGTATCGAATTGATTTTCTGGGAGTATCACTAACACTTTTACGCATTTGAAGATCTTGATTTTGAATAACCACTGTGTTTAATGCTCCACTTTTATTAACCCTAAACTACCAGCTGTTTTCAGGGTTGCCAACATTTTACTGTACAAATGGCGCGAAACCCAAATTTTTTGACACCCTTTATTAGTTGGACTACTGAAAATAAAAAGGATTCAAGTTGAACACATTAACTGAGTCAAGTGAATCTCTGCCTTCCAATTGATCAAAACAAACCACAAAACCCATTTTTCAACAAAGCAGTTTTTAGTTTCTTTTACTAAAAAAATTAATTAACCTCTCTTCAAAAAAGAGCTGTTTTTAACTATTTTTAAATACATAAACACTTTTCTTTCTAAAATTTTGAATTTAATATTTCAATTATTACTTTAATATAGTTTTAACGGATTTTGAACAAATTAAACTGATTTTATTAGAGACATCTTTTGGATATAATTTGAACTCTTTATAGAAATTATTTTTTTTAATTATTGTTTCGTTCCATAATTGCTTTAACAGTTTCCTGACATATGTTTCGACAATTACTTGTCATTTTCAAAGGTGTACTATGATTATATAAAGATTTTTCAAAAATTTTAAACTGATTCTTAAAACATTTAAATGATTTATAATAAAACAAAATTTTACCAAAATAACAATTGAAATATCAAAACGTAAATCTTAGGAAAAAATGAGTTTACAATACGTTTGAAAATATTGAAAATTCTAAAAGTACATTTTTTTAACAAAGATTTAAATTATTTAGTAAAGAAAACTAAATATTAAAAAAGTAATTCAGTTAGAAAATTATAAAAAAGCAAAAAATAATTTAATGTTTGCTTAATTAAATTAAAGCAAATGAAATTAAGAAAATACAGTTTAAAACTTTCTAAACAAAGCTAGAACAGTTGAAAAGAAAAACGCAAAGCTCAATTTTAACAGTAAGTAAACCATTGAAATTATTAAAAAATGATAGTTGAAACAAAGGAGTCGTTTTCTTTATTTTAGCAGTTTAATTTTGACTCTAAAAATGAACTCTTAAAAAACGTGTACCTTTATTACAGTAAAAACAGTAAATCATGTAAATTTACAATATACAATTAATATTTTATACTATTTATAACTAAATGTATTCAAAATAAGCAATAATTATGCAATGAGGAAAAAATTAAATTGTTTTTAAACCCTTTAAAATTATAATTTAAATAGTTAAAATTTTAAAATTGATTTAAAACTAAAAAGTGAAAAAAAAATTGTAAAGTATTTAGAAGAAGATACAAAAATTAAGAAATTTCCTATCACAAAACAAAAAATATAATCATTTACAAATTCGTAGAAATTGTAATAAAATAATTGAAATATCAAAATAAAAACTTTAACAGGACAAGAACATTTTACGATATGTTTACAAATTATTATAATTTTGCAAATAATATTTTTTACTTTTAATAGAAGAAATCTAAAGTAAAAAAGTTAAAGAATTGTTTTAATACAGTTGAAAATTTCTTATAGAAAACACTGAAAGATGTTTCTATTTAGAATTTACAGAGAGTACAAATTTGCTAATCAAAAGAACAGTATAAAATTTGTAAATAAAACAGTTACAAAAAATCAAAATTTACTTAATACAATACAAATATTATTAAAAAATTACTTGCTTAGTACTTAGCTGATAATTTTCTTTGAAATTTTAGAAACTTTTGTTTAGAAAAATAGGTTGAAATTCTGAAATATAGTTAAAATTATACAAACTCAATTAAAATTAAGAAAAAATAAAACGAGAACTGTAAAATATTTTTAAAAAGATAATAATTAAAACTTAAGTTGAAACCAGTTTTTAAAAGTCATAAGACAAGTTATTGATATAACAAAAAGAACAAAACAAACAACTGAAAAATCAAAAACCAAACAGTTGAAAACTTAAAAAAATATAAATTTGCCTAAAATCAATCAATTATTTATTTTCAAAAACTAAAAATAATTAAAACATTTCAAAACGTCTTGAAAACACATTTTGAAATATAAGCATAATTAAAATTTCACAAAAACTTAACTTAAATGTCGAAAAAGAGTGAAAAAAACGAGTATAATACTGTTTTTTTTCACTCTTTTTCGACATTTAAGTTTTTTGTAGTTAAAATTTGGTAACAAAATAATAATTTAGTCTTAAATAAGGTTTAAAATTGAAATTTTAAAATTTATTTAAAATCTAATCAATTCAAATTTGGTAACGTAAATAAATGAAATGTTTTAAAAAAATATATTTTTTTTTTTAAAGAAAACAGTTGAAATAGTTAACATTTATTTTATAAAGTTAGCATTTTATTAAGAATTTAGGGCAAATTAGGAAAAAAAAAACATAAAATATTTAGAAAAAAAGGAAACAATAATTAAAACCAAATAATACCCAAAAACAAAAAACAACTGATTCTTTTATCGAAAACATTTAAAGCCTGAAACAAACTAATATAATTACATTAAGAACAAAATAAAATTTCTGTTATTAGCTAAAATATGACAGTTTAA
The DNA here is from genome assembly GCA_963969525.1 of Ontholestes murinus. Classification (NCBI taxonomy): domain Eukaryota; kingdom Metazoa; phylum Arthropoda; class Insecta; order Coleoptera; family Staphylinidae; genus Ontholestes; species Ontholestes murinus. The sequence continues at coordinate 95,630,940 of OZ018387.1, forward strand.
ATTTTACAAAAGAAAACTGTAAAATTATTTTTTTCAGAACGTTTAAATTTAGATACAAAAAACAATTAACTCTTAAGAAATAAAATAAAAACTCAAAAAAATCGAAATTTAACTAAAATCTACTGCAAAAATAATACAAAATTTTATAATTCCTAAAAATTAATAATCATAAGAATTTTTAGAATCTTCGGAATTTCTTTAATCTTTAAAATCTTTCGATTATTTAGAACCTATATAATCTTTGAAACTTTTAGAATCTTTAGAAGCTTATTTAGAATATTGACAACTTTTAAACTAAGTTTTCTAATTCCAAACAATTATTATTCTTTAAAATCTTTAGAATTTTTTTAAACTTTGGAATTTCTTAAATCTCTAGAATATTTAGAATCTTTATAATTTTTATATAATATTTTTAACTGCTAAAAACAATATTCTTCGAAATGTTTAGAAATATTAAGAATATTTCGTATATTTAGAATTTTTATCAAATTTTTATAATTTCAAAAAATCTTTCATATAATTAGAATATTTAAAACCTTTAGAATTATTAGTTTCTTTGGGGTATTTAGAACCTTTAGAAACATTACTAGCATATTTGTAATGTTTTATCTGAGTTTTCTAATTTCTAAGAATTAATAATATTTAGAATATTAAAAATCTTTACGTGTATATTTAGAAAATTTAAAATATTTTTAATTTTTCATCTAATTTTTATAATTTAAAAAAAATAATAATCTTTGTAATCTTTAGAATCTTTGGAAATTTTTTAATATTTAAAATGTTTCGATTATTTAGAACCTATAGAATCTTTAGAACCTTTAGGAGCATATTTAGAATATTTAGAATTTTTAATCTGATATTTTCTCTAGAATTTTTAGAATCTTTCTAATTTTTGGAATCAGTTAAATCTTCACAATATTTAGAATCCTTAGAATCTTTAAAATCGTTATAATTGTAAGACGTATCTTTAGAATGTTTAGAATTTTTCATCTAACTTTTCTAATTCCTAAAAATCAATATTCCTCGAAATGTTTAGAATCTGTAGAATTTTTAGAAGCATGTTCAGAATATTAAGAATGTTTAGTATTTAATATCCATTTTTTATAATTTCTAAAAATAATAACATTTCGTTTCTTTGCAATATTTGAAACTTTTAGAATCTGTTGAATTCTAAGTTTTTTTAGTCTTTAGAAACTTTAGTAGTATCTTTAGAATGTTTTATCTGAGTTTTCTAATTCCTATGAATTAATAATCTTTGGAATATTAAAAATCTTTAGAATATTTAAAATTTTTAGAATTTTTATCTAATTTTTCTAATCCTAAAAATCCTTGGAATCTTTAGAATCTTTATAGTCCCTAGAAATTCTTTAATCTTGAAAATCTTTCGATTATTTAGCATCAATAGAATCTTTCGAATTTTTAGATGCATATTTCGAATAATTAGAATATTTATCTAATTTTTTTTCCCTAAAAATCAACATTCTTTGAAATGTTTGCAATTTTTAGAAGCATATTCAGAATATTTAGAATTTATTACCCAATTTTTATAATTTCTAAAAATAATAATCTTGTGTATCTTTACAATATTAAAAACCTTTAGAATCTGTTGAATCCTTAGTTTTTTTAGATTCTTTAGAAACTTTAATAGCATCTTGTTTTATCTGAGTTTTCTACTTTCTAAAATTTAATAATTATTGGAATATTAAAGATCTTTAGATGTATATTTAGAATATTTAAAATATTTAGATTTATTAAAAATTAATAAATTTTGAAATCTTTGGATTTTCTGTAATCTTTAAAATCTTTCGTTTCTTTAGAATCTATAGGATCTTTGAAATCTTTTGAATTTTTAGAAGCATGTTTAGAATATTTAGAATTGCTAATCTAAGTTTTTCTAATTTTCATAACAATTATTATTTTTTAGACTCTTTGGAATCTATTAAATATTTAGAATCTTTGGAATTTTTAGAATATTTGGAATTTCTTTAACCTCTAAAATCTTTTGATTCTATAATCCTTACAAGTATCTTTAGAATGTTTAGAATTTTTTATCTAACTTTTTTAATTCCTAAAAATCAAATTCGAAATGTTTAGAATTTTTAGAATCTCTAGAAGCATATTTAGATTATTTAGAATTTTTTGTCTAAGTTTTCTAATTCTTAACATTTATTATTCTAGAGAATTTTTAGAATCTTTGGATTCTATCTCTTAAATCTTTAGAATATTTAGAATCTAATTCCTTCTAATTATATTAACAAAAATTGATTAAAATAAATCATTGAAAATTCAAACTTGTTTAAAAACAATTAAAATATTGTAAATAATATTAACATTTAACAGAAATGTAAAACTTATCAAAGAAAAAATATGTAAAAATAAACAGTTAGAATATAGCTTAAGTACAAATGAAACTGTTTTAAAATAGTTAGAAATTTTCTTAAAGAATTTTAAAAATTGTTAAAAATATTTTGAAAAAGTGTACTTGAATTTTGCTAGAAATGGTTGAACGTTTCAAAAAATATAATATGTTAAGTAGTTCAAACAATGCATTGTTAATTTTTTACAAAAATTTAAGCTATTAAAAACGAAGTGAAAGCCTAAATCTTTATCTTTCTTCTTTAAACAGTTTATATTTGACAACAAAAAAAGTAATTGGAAAGCAATCAAATTAGGAAATGAAAAAAAAATACTAAAAGCAATTCATCTTAAAAACATTAACAAGCTGTTAAAATTATTTAAACTTGTTTTAAATTAGTTGGATATTTACTCAAATAATAAATTGATAAGATAACGAAAATTACACAAAAAATGTCTAAGAAAAAGAAACAACTTTTTCAAAATCATGTATTTTCTTGTAACAAACTATAATTGAACACAGAAGAAAATTTAGAAATAAATTTGTAATTGACTCCTAAAAAAATAATTAGGTACATTTAAACTTATTTTAGACAAGTTTTAATATTACCAATTTATTTTTTTATACAGTTTTACAGTTGAAATATTGCAAATACAATTAAAGTTAAAAATAAATTTAAAATTGTCTGAAGAAGAAACAAAAAAATCGATAACTAAAAAAAGAAACATAACAATTAAATAATTGAAAATTCGTTAGATCTATGAAAATTTAAAAAAGAAATTACAAATTTACAAAAAAGAAAAATTTAAGTTTGCAAAAAATTAAATTGTTTAAAAAACAGTTTAAGTTAAAAATGTAGAAAGCAAAAAAGCTTTCTAAATTTTATTTTATTTTTCAAAAATTTAAATTTGACAACAAAAAATTTTTTGAAGATGTAAATGCACAATTTTCTTAATACCCGCTAGAAAAGAGTTTGAGTAATTCCAAATAATAGAAGTTAAAATTTTACAAATATATTTATATTTAAAACAAAATACGGAATTGTAAACTATTTAGAAGAATAACAACAAAAATTTTCAAAGGAATCAATTATAAACTGTTTTAAAGCTATATAACTTAACTAAAAGATCAAACTAATAAAAAAGACAGTTTTTAAAAGAAACAGTCCGAAACTATATAATATAAATTTACCTAAGATCAGTTGAAAATTCTTTAAATATTAACATTGGAAAATAAAGCAAAACTTTTAACAGCTTATCGTTATTTAGTTTTAATTTAAAAAATAAACGAAAAAGTTATAATAAATAAATTATAATTAAAAAGCTGCATAGAAAATAATTATAAATTTCATTTTTAAATTTTCTTAGAACTCACTAATAAAAATTCAAAAATTGTTAGAAATTTACCAAAAGAGAAAATTTGAGTTTATCAATAATAAAGATAGTTGGTTAAAATTAAAGTTGGTTAAGTTAAAAAAAATAGTTAAAAACCAAAAATCCTAAATATTATTTTTTTAGGATAACAGAAATAATTAAACTCTTAAGAAAATTGTTGATCCGAAAACAGTTAAAAAATTAAAATTAGCCTTATAATATTGTTATTAATATCCACGTGCTTAAATCACTTTAAATTTACCTGAAAAAAATAATTGTTAGGAATGAAGTTAATTATTATTTTAGAAAATTCTACGAAAAAACAAATTTAAATATATATTCCTGAATCATTCCTTCGTAGTAGGCGCGGCAATGGCAGGCGGAGCAACACAATTGGAGAGGGGGAACCTTTCAACCAATCAGAATGAACTCCGCCTCTTTTTGCTTGAACATTTATTTAGGTTTAAAATTGTAGGGGGAACCTTTCAACCAATCAGATTGAACTCCGCCTCTTTTTGTTTGAACATTTAGTCTTAAAATTGTGAGGGAAACAATCATATTGTTAGTTTGAATGTTTGAATTGTTAGGAAAGTTCAAAACGAATTTTAAGAAAAAAAAAATACTCAAAAGTAGTTAAACTTTTATCAATTCTAAAATATAATAAATTGTTGTAGATTTACGAACTGTTTTCGTGTTTATTATTTATTTTATCAATTCTATTAAATTAGTGGTATTTATTTTTTGATCCTTTCTTCGTAGTAGGTGTGGCAATAGTTAGTGGAGCAACCCAACTAGAGAGGGGGAACCTTTGTATTAATCAGATTGAACTCCGCCTCTTTTTGCTTAAAAAAATTAGGCTTAAAATTGTTGTTTTTTTTTATTTTTTGAAATAATTTTAAGCCCATTTATTTTAAACAAAAAGGGGCGGAGTTTAACCAGATTAGTTGAATGGTTCCCCCTCTCCATTTGGGTTGCTCCGCCTACCATTATCACGCCTACGACAAAGGAATGATGAAAGTAACGCGAAAAATAAGTGAAAGAAGTGCAAAAAAGTCACAGACGTTAGCCTGTGATATGAATAGGATAACAACTTCCATCGGCTATGCCATAATCTTCATGTCTGCTCTGGCAATAATAAATCCAATACAGAAGTAGACTTAATCTCAGTAGATGAAGAGGACGAAAACGTGGAGGAGACTAGTAAAAAGAAACTAAAAATGGAATATTTAACAAAAACAATGAGTCAATTGGGAGAAATAAATGGATCTTTAAAATTAAATAATCGGGCTTTAATAGAAACTAATAAATAACTAATTTATAGGTCCACAAATCAGAGATGAAATTCATCCATACGCAAATTCAATAAAAGGCACAATCAAAATAAACAAAAACTAAATTCCAAGCCAAAACCCTCAGAGATAATAGCGGCCGCAAGCGACACCGAAAACTAAGCGAAGATAACTGCACTCTATGAACGACAAGAATAGATAAGAACTGCTGATAATTAATTTCCATGATAAATATGCTTATGTACCTCCAGACTGAATAAAAGTATTATTATAAACACCACCAGAACAAATTGTTAACCCACCCAAGTACAATACTTTCCTAGCTACGCAGTTCTAATCACTGCAGGTATAAAAAAAACCCATTAGTTAAAATTAGTTGTTATTGATAATTATTATTTAGCACTCGAAATGTATATCTAAGCATTAGAAAATAAAGTGTCAATAAAGGATACGACATTTTAACTGAACCTAAGTTAAATAGATACTTAATATTAAAAACTATTATCATTGGAATAATAAGTATACACCTTATTTTCCCTTCCAATCCCTTCGTGTAATAAATTGAACGTATATCGATCCCAGGCGGATACTCTCTTCATTAAATCTTCACGAGTAGTAAACGTAGGCGTCGATCGGAACGGTGAAATTGATTAATAATGCATCGAAACCTAACCCGAAATACTGAATATTAAAATTACCGTACTTCATAAACACCACGTCGTAATCCGCACCTGTAACTACACAGCAATATCTCATCATACGCCAGAATACATGCGAGGATGATGAGGAATCCCCTAGTTAAATGGCGCGTGAGAGTCGGTGTTAAACTACTGATGTACTTCTGGCGATCGTTTCCCGAACGCTTCGATGAACTTTATTTGATGCAAATGGAACCATTTACGGTTTATTTACTACCTGAGTCGGGATCGGGAATTTCTCAAGTTAATATTCCCGTTTCGCTTTCATTCTCTTACATAGAAACTTCTGGTGTTGGTACGATTACACATGGGAAACGAGTTCGTGACAGGATAAACCGATGATTAAGTTATTTGGTGAGTGGTGGGCGGAATTAATATTAATTAGCTTGGCCGTAAATTTGCATTATTTCGTGTAATCCTTGTTCGATCTAAGTGGATAAGTGGATTTATATTAAGTTATTTATTGCATACATTTTTTATTTTACAAAGTTATACATACAATATTTAAATAACAATGAAGCATAAATCGAAATATTTACGGAATAATATTTCTATGAATTATATCTCTACTGTTTATTAAATGCGTATATATTTTATAACTTTAATTAAACACTTAAACTTTGTTTTTTGAATCACGTGTGTGATATAAACAAAGTTTAATTGTGTAATTAAAAGTTCTACAACTTATTGTTTATATATTTAACTAAATTTATAGCTAGGATTTTTATATTATTATTTATAATGTCGAGAAGAAAATAACATATATAACTTATTGAATTATTACACCTTTTAAAATGACAAGTAATCGTCAAAACATATATCAGGAAACTGATAAATTAATTATGGAACAAATTCAGTCGTGAATTTACAAATCTAACCCTGTGATATACATGTTTCATCAAGAAGTATTAATTTTATTACTATTCTGTCAATAGATCGGTTTCTATCAATAGATTTCACCTCTCTATATTTTTTATATTTTAAATTATTCTTAAAAGGAATGATTTTAAAATGTATGCCATGAAGAATTAATAAATATTTTCATAAGGATATTTAAGCGTTATGTATATTTAATGTAAAAGTGAAACGGCGTTTGATCTAAATTATTCTCTTTTTCTATTAAATATTTGACGAACGTTGAGCTTTTTTAATATTTATACAGGCCCTGCGGCAATTTTGCCGCTAAATGCCGAAGGCATCGGAGCGTGAATAATTCAGGTCCTTTAATACATCTTAAGCAGGTTCTTAGCGTCTTAGGTACACCAGGGCGGGCTTCAATAAGATACTTTCGTCGTTAGGGGAAATCCGCCTGGATCCTTTGTCCAGATGACGCTGCCCATCGACATATACTTTCCTCTTCTACTTATAATCAGTTATATTATGTATTTGATCCTGACGTTTTTTCATCTGATGGCAGCATTTACCGTATGGTTACTTGAATGCATTTTAAATAGGATACCATAAGCAGATGATTTTAAATGGGAATTTAAATTTTATCTTGCAGAATTTTTGATATAATAACAATTTATGATATCAATGTATAAATTATCTTATTAACGTAGAAATATACATTTTGACTTATATAATATCATTCACACCCCTGTTATGTATTTGGGTCAAATATTGAAAGATAAAAGAAAAATTGGAGTACACATTTCCCTATATGGAATATAGTTTATTTTATTAAAACATGTTTTTTAACTTGCGAGAAAAAAATAAAAATATTGATATTTATGCATACTGCTAATAAAAGGAGTTACTTGAAATTTATGTAAAAAGCTATTGTAAAAAATCTAAATTTGAGCAATTACTAGGAATAGCCTTTTTGCGTAAACCTCATAGTTTTCTTTACATTTTAAGACTTTTAAGTAAAACCCTCGCTAATGATTTACTGATTGTAGGGTGGGTTAGAGGCCACCCACCCACCCTACATATACATTAAGTACAATTAATAATCAGTTGGTGATTTTGCTGGAAAAATCAATAAAACTTTATATGTAATAAAAAATAAAGCATAATCCAAATTTAAGTTTAAATATAAATAACCTTCGATAGCTAATCTCATCTAATTTAGATTTAATGTCTGCCCACCCATCATGCATACAAATTTGAATGATTTACTCACTCAAAAATTTTTCCTTTTGAATTCCTTTTTTATTCAAAAAGTTTTGTAATTAATTTTACTCCAAACCTCGAGACGATCAGTAGTTGAAATTTATGAGTATATATAGGGTGGGCGGGTGGCCTCTATCCCACCCTCCAATCAGTAAAACATCATCAAACATTATTTGAAAATTTTGTATGAATAAATAAATCTCTAAAAATTGCAATTATTTTGTGTTATATTTTACAACTTTTTATTAAAACTCTCGCTTAAAATTAAAGTTAATAAGTATATGTAGGGTGGGTGTCCTCTAATCTACCCTCCAATCAGTGAAACATAATCGAGGGTTTTAGTTAGAAATTGTAAAAGGTCAACAAACACAAAATAATTAAATTTTTTTAATTGATGTTTTCATACAAATATTTCAAATAATTTATGATGATGTTTTACTGACTAGAGGGTAAGATAAAGGCCACCTTCCCACCCTACATATACATATAAACATTAATGTCTTCGCATCGACTCCATCTACAATTCCGACAAAAGAAATATTATGCAATGTAGAAGCAGCACTCGGCAAATTAAACCGAGATGATGCCGAAATAATCCGACAGCAAACCGCCCAAGTTCTGAGAACAGCTAAGGCGCATAATATCACATGAGAAGAATTCCAAGCATTGAAATCCCTACGTCAAAATGAATCGATTATAATCCTACTTGCCGATAAAGGAAATACGACCGTCGTCCTAAACAAAGCGGATTATCAAATAAAAATGCGGTCCATCTTGGAAGATCCAGCTTATGCATTAATTACCACCGATCCGACTACCTATCTGGAAAAGACAACTAAGACTAAGATTAATGCCTCTCCCCTGGACGCAGACAGAAAGAAAACGATTATCCTACGAGAAAAGTCATCCAAATGCCCCAAATTGTACGGATTACCAAAAATTCATAAAGAAGTGGCTCTACTTAGGTCGATGACAAACATAAGAGCAAAGGATTTACAGCCACTCTCCGAATCGGCGGCCTCATACGTAAAAAATTGACAACATTTTTTGAAACGTATTAAACACCACACGCTTATTAAGACGACTGTCTCGTAAGCTTTGATGTGGTTTCTTTATTTACTAAAGTGCCAATGGACGAGATATTATCTATCCTCAAAGCAAAGTTTTCCGTTTCTGACTACAAATTACACCTCATTGAACATTACACATCAAACACCTAAAACCATAAATACCGCCAAATAGAAGGTGCACCAATGGGCTCACCACTATCGCCGGTACTTGCCAACCTGCTCATCGAAAATTTCGAAATACAAGCCACAGCCTCGGCACCATATAAACCATCTTTATGGCTACGCTATGTAGACGACATATTCGCCACCTGGCCACATGGGGAAGAAAAACTCAAACAATTCCCAGAACACCTCAACAGCAGACATTCAAAAATCCAATTCACAATCGAAAACTGAAATCGACAAACAAATATCATTCCTCGACGTCTTTTTAATCAGAAAACCAGATATATCCTTCGAACACACCGTATTCCGAAAATCAACTCATACCAATAGATGCCTATATGCAGAATCAAAACACACCCAGCTCAAAAAGGACCAGTAGTCCAAACACTAATCACACGTTCAGAACGTTTGTCAGACCTCATTCATAGAAACGAAGAACAAGACATAATAAAAAATGCACTAATGCAATAATGAACGGATTCACAAAAGAATATATAAACAAAACAGGAACATCAAAGTCACGAGAAAAACCCGACAAACCATCAACAGCAACAGCAACAGCAACACTTCTAAATATCAAAGGCACAACGGACAAAATTAGCCGTATTCTAAAGAAGCATAACATTACAACTGCTTTCACAACTACAACAAAAATCCGTAACATCACAGACAAGCATAAAGACAAAATACCTTTTGAAAACCAATGCGTGTACGAAATACCATGCAAAAATTGCGACGAAACATACGTAGGACAGACTAATAGATGAATAGTAGTAAGGATAAAGAAATACATAAATGCAGTAACACAAAACCAAACTACCTCATCATTAGTTCAACACAAAATAGATTTTAATAATACGATAATATTATCCAGCACGAAACATTTTAACACCCGCATCATACGAGAAGCAATAGAAATTGAAATACATCCTCAATCCTTGAATAGGAGAGACGATTCTTAACGCCTTCCAAACTCAAGGAAACATGTTTTAATTAAATTAGAAAACGAAAAAAATCGTCACCACAGAATAACAAAGGAAACACAACAACACACAACACCTATACGCATCCCACACCAGAACAACTGATAACATACCGACCAATGATACGCAGCCAAACCAGAAGGAATGCAAGAAACTCAAATATAAATACAACACCAACATAAAGGCAATCCAGTAATTCCTTGATCCACACAAGCGAAGATACCTGATGAAGATGACAGAGAGTTCATCGAAATGTCGTGCATATACACAATTCACGCGGAAAAACACCCGAAAACCTGCATTAAGATATATATAACAAGTAATTGTAAAGAACTTAAAATTGAGCAAATTATTATGAATTGCCTTTTTGCGTAAACTTCATAGTTTCGAAAAAAATATAGGGAAATATTATGATGGCCATATCACCATTTTTACCAGTATTTTCCATACTTTATTTAGTAGAATTAACATCTGTCTAATTTCTATACGACACCACAATTCTGTTTTGATCCTCAACCTTTCAATACTCAAATCATATTTTGAAAACCTTTGCATTTTCTTCAATTACTATTCTTCCACATCCTTTGTTTCTAGCAACACTTCAATGATCATCTTCATTGTTGGTTTGTCAATACATATCTCTTGTAGATTTTTGACTGACATTTTCTTAAAGTTGTTCAATAACTCTTTGGCATTCCTTGATTGCCTCTCTATTTCCATCCCTTTTTTAATACACTTATTCTTGTAATTGAGATAAATAACTTTGTTTTACCAATTTATTTTTAGAAATTACAGTGACTATAATTTCAACTATATGCTAGTTATTATTAAACAAAAACATTTTTGCTTTTAGTTTGATAATGACTAGCTTATAGTCGAAATTGTATTCACTGTAATTTTTAAAAATAAAGTGTATATAGATTAGAAAATTTTATTTATTTTATTTTTCGTACATGATTTCCTCACTTCAAAAGATTTATATATTTTTTTCTATACAATTTTTTTTTGAATATTTTCTCAGTTTAATGTTACAATCATGAAAGGAGTTTTTCGCCAATTTGTTGGATAATATGTTCACAGAAGTATCCCACAACGAAAAAATTGCAAAAATATCTTTAAAAGTTTTAAGCAAAGGTTTTTTGAACTATCCTAAAACCTAACAAAATATTGAGTAGGAAGTATTACTTTATAGAACTACCACTTCTGCAACAATCCAGGAGGTAAGCATGTAAAAATTATTTCCAATCTTCTATAAACTTTTAGGGCCTTTTTGCTAAAATAAATGACTGTGCTGTTTATAAGGTATTAACTGATGATATATATGTTGAAAACTCATATTCACTTGTTTGGTAGTTGAAGTAAAAACACTTAAATTTTCAAAACACAATTGTTGCGTGAATAAAAAGTATTTTAAAAATTTAAGTGTTTTTACCTGTTTATAATGTTTTAATGTTCAAGACACTAAAGAACGCCACCAATCAAAGATTTACATTAACAAGCCCAAAACAACCATTGCATTATACGAGGAAATTAAATGCTGCATCAACGAAATTTATCCACATTTATGCAGAATAGACATGGAAATTTTCGACAGAAGAGTGCATATGGGCCAGCAAAGCCGTATATGTCATTTTCCCGATAAACAACGCTAGCCTATGTAATCTATGATTCTATAAAAAAAATAAGAATCTAAATATTATAAACTGTGTTGTTTATTTAATTTAATAATTGCATAAATTTTGGGACACCCTTTACTTGTGAGCTAAATGAAATTCATATTATGTAGATTGATAAGAAGCCTCTTTGACTTTAACTACTTTATTTTACAAGACGCCAATTAGCAAATAATCAAATCATTTTGAATAACAATAGGATCATTATATATTGACATAAAAAAGAGGAACTCTATTTAGTTCGTTGTAGAAAATTAAATAATAAATTTAAAAATTGTATTATTCAATGTCAAGAGGAACTCTATATTAGAGCTTTGGTAACGTACTTCATAATTAGAGATAGAGATGTTCAACTTCAACTTCGGGTTTTCACTTGAAAATGTTTAGATAATAATAATAAAATTATGATTTTTCACGAATATATTAAGATCATAGATATCAAATCTGACCTAGTCCATCAATGCGATTACTTAGATCTTATGTAAGAACTGCTAAATAAATTCTGAATTCCCTGTTGTTTAATGATTTATTGTATTTTGGAATGTGATTATATAGAGAGTGGTATATAAAACATCCTTAGACATATAAAGGAAATTAGATATAATATTTCAACTCCTGAAAAAGAAGAATAAGGCTAGGCGTACATATTTCTTCGGATAATTAACAAACAAGACCTACTTCTATAGTACCTCATACCATAATTCAAACAGTTTGATACGTAGGACTCTCAACATAATATTCCCCACGTCTTCGTCTGACTCTTATACGGTCATCATGCATTCCCAAACAGAATCGGGATTCATCACTAAATATCATCCTATGACAGTACAGTTGAAATCTACTCCACTCTAAGTGATGCTTAAAATAAACAAAAACGTTTACTTTGTTAATATCACACTTTATTTTTAAGTGACTCGAGTTTCGATCATTAACTGATCATTATCAAACTTAACTTTAAGATCGGCACTCGAGTCACTTAAAAATAAAGTGTGATATTAACAAAGTAAACGTTTTTGTTTAATTTTCCAAAATGTATCACGAAGTTAACGCCTCAACCATTAATCAACTAAATGATGCTGTTGATGTTCAGCCATTAGTAGTAAGACAAGATATGGCTAATAAGACTGCAAGCCGAAATTTCTAATTCTGCGAAACAGCTAATTATAGATCGGCAATTAATCTAGTACTGAAAAATTGGTGTCCTGTTTGCCATAATTCAAAGATAGCGTCATTTAACCTCATTTGTTGTTATTTGTCCTCTAGTTCCTCTTTTATGACATTTCTGATCCTCTTTAGTCCATGATTGATAGTAGTACATAATGGTGGATAAGGAGAGTAGAAAAATTACCTTCATGCTAGAGGGTTAAGATTATATAACACCATATTATAGCCAAATTCAAGTAGCTAGAACTTCGTTTCTGTTAAATGAACAGCTGTCAGTACTTTCATATATTTTTATAAAATGCAAGGAGACTTAGATCGAAGAGGACCTGAATTTTCTTGTTGATACATTAAACATTTTATGGAAACCATAGCTATTGAATAAGTGAATTGTGTTTTGCTTGTAGGGACTATCAACATTATAGTTAAGTTTTAAAAAGAAATCACCAATGCAAGAATTAGGCGGATTATAAAATACGACAACTATGCAGATTTTTGTAGACTTGACTGATGACCTTAGATCTGCCTTTTCTTGAATTGAAATAAAAAATTGTCAATATATATTTTCTTTGGCCATAGTTCAGGAATTAGTTATTCATTAGCTTCTTCTGCCGGTTCCAAAATTCTGAAAGATGACTATTTTTGTGGACGCTTTGATTCCATTTTTGTACATTTGACATTTTCAAAATTTTTGTTTTGTAGAGAATTAGTTAATTTTCGCTACGTTCAGGATCAAGTTTACACACATGTATATGTGAGTATGGAATGAAACTTTTAATCTCACATTTTCAGTTCAAGTTATTTCGTTTCCTTCGATTCTTTTCATTTTCCATTCTTCTAAGTGACTTTTCTGTCATTTCCTAAGATCAATTATTTTCTGCCTTTTATGCAGCTGTTTCTGCCTATTTCTTGGTTTCCAAGTGTTTTTTGTTTGCGTATCCTTGGAGGGCAACTTCAATCACTTCATTGTGTGTACAACGGAACAATCGGTAAAAACGTAACGGTGATGGAAATGCTAAGAAGGAAATTGCCCGCGTTAGTGATTTGTTGTTGTTGTGCTTTGGTGTATCGATTTGGACAATTATACAAACCTTAGTTCATGTCTGGTGGGTCCTACAAGGTAGGAAATATTTTTACTGTCCAACAAAATAATGAATTATATATTTACTACATCTACTTATATAGCAACGATTGTGATAACAGCCCCATAGAAAACTCTATAGCGAGTTAACATGATAGTATAGTGATATTCCCGATATTTACGAACACCTCAGAGAAGATTTACAGTTTACGATTATTTTTCCAAAGGGATTCAATCGTCGATTCATTTTACGCGCTCTAGCCGACCATTTGATGTTATACAATATTCTCATAGACGCTTTATGGTTTATATCATCAGTTTTTTTACTAGTTGGTAGAAATTTTAAATTAAAACAATGATCGGCATTATTCTTTCTATGGCCGTGGATCGTGGTCGATGTAATGGTCTAAATTTTAGACCTATTCGGAGCAATATATAGGCAACACGCAGACAAAACTTAACACCAATATCATTAATTCTTGATTTAAAATTCAGATGAAAGTAAAAATGTCCTAGGTAAATAAAAGTTTGTGCGACACCACCGGTAGCTTAAGATTGTGGTTGCAAGGATGTATTGCAACAAGTAGATAAGTATTCTGTAGATTACAGGTCAGAGAGATTTGAATAAAGGATTTACGTGAAGCTATTGATAGGAATTGCAAATAGTTATCACAGAGGAGTGATACAATTTAAAAAAGTCAATAAAATGTGTTTTAATACAAACATAACAAACATCATCTTCTTCATCTTTTAAGTTAATGCCAAGACAGAAAAACTCAAATTATCGCTACTTTTAAAATTATTATTGCTTAAATAATTTCTGTGTTATTAAAAACCTGTTAATAAATCTAAGAGATCGCAGATTAATTACTCTTTGACAATTACAAAGGGAGTATTTTTATCACCAACTGATGACTGTAACAATAAATCACTCGTTTGACAAATAATCTCAATAAATCAGATCATCTCTTCATTATAAATAAATGTCGAAATTATATGCATTATTATTTTAATATTCCATATTTTTTAAATCCAATTTATCATTTCATAAAGTTCCTGATCTACATCCAGTTTCCATATTTTTATTACGACCGTAATGTTCATAATTTTCAAATCGAATAATAAAAACTGAAAATAATCTAATTAAGTCCTCAGCACTGAATTCAGTACAATTTTCCGATGAACAGTGTGTACAAATAGTCGACGCGTTTCCGAATCATTAAATAGGAGCGCGGCTTTCCGGTGGTGCGCTCCATTAAAAAATTCCCTCCATTGAAATATTTTCTCGTATGCAGCTGGAGAATATTTCAAGCTTCACGCTCACCTAGCCACGAAGCAGATTCATTCCTAGTTGGGGAAAATACGTGGCAATTTTTTTTTTTAATAATACAATAGGCGTCTCTGCACACAATACACGCGGTTTTCCATAACACACATTTTATTCATAATTAAACGTACGTAGGGAACCGAATGTAAATTTGCTGTGCGAATATAAAACGTGTAATTTATGGTTGTTGGCACAGGGAGATGGGGTTAATTTAAAATTTATCACCGAGGGTGGTTAAATCATCAATATCTATTATAATTTAATTAAGAAACTGCGGGTTATTAAGTATTAAAAGAACGGTTTAGTATATTGGATAATAAAGGATGTTAAGGAATATAAGCCTGCCATTTTCGACAGGCGTGGAGCTTTAACACTTATCCCTAAGGTGGGAAATTTACATTTTATTTGTCTATAAGGGCAAACAACGATTGTGTTTACTTAATGCGTAATTCACAGCTGGGTAAATTACGTTGCTTGTTATATTAAGCTTGATGGGGAGGGTGAAGTATTATAAACAATGAAGATGAGGAAATTAATATGAACATAAATTAAAAAAATAAATACGAAGAAGATATTTTTAGTTAATAGAATTTATATATGGGGATTTCATTTAAAAATTTCATTGATGTTGTTTACTAATAGCTAAAGTATTTTTTTAGATGATTTAAGTGGACTAATGTAAAAATTTAGCAGATTGTGGAGAGTATTATTACGGTGTCTTCACTGTCAAGGTTGGAAATGAAGATATTTCGTCTACTTGGATGTGATTTAAGGTAGATAGATAGGAATGGGTAAATATAATAGAACGGTGATTAAGAAAAAGTCAAATAATGACTTTATATGCAGAGTCTTTAACAAACATACGCCGAAAATTCAAAGGCTTAATCCATGAACCAATCTAAGAATATTTGGTCATATGATGATTTTTGAAAATCCGCTTTTTTTCGACAATTATTTTATTATAAAAGTTTAATGTAACGTTTTTCTATATACAAGAACTGTCGAAGATGACTACCTCCAGCTAGGTTACAATTGTCCAACTTTTTCCTTATTGACGAAGTTCAGAATCATTTCTGATAGTGTTACACCCAATTTTGGAAGTCTTTCGCATTTTCCATTAGAGTAGTATAAATGAATGAGTTTAGCCTCATAGGCTATCCAGTGGGTTTACATCTAGGAATCGAGTGAGACATGAGTGACGTCTTCGACCAATCTAGCGATCTACATGAGTTACTGGTAAAAACTCAGAAGCAACCACAACTAAAATGTGCTGTTGTGCTCTCATGTATGAACCACATTGCATTTCTTGTTGCCTACAGTAACTGAGGTAGCCTTTGTTCTAAATAGTTGCAACACACTCCATTAGTAAGTCTTCATGGAAAAAATACGTTCCAATTTGCCAGTCATTTACAATTACAACCCAAATATTCAATGAAAACTAATACTGGAAACAATATTTACATGAGATGGATTTTTTCAACGTATACATGGTTATTAAGAAAATTCCTTATTTTATTTCTTGACAAATTCACTTTATCGGTAAAAGGAATCAGCGTAGTTAAGGAATTTGAACCAATGTGTGCAAAAGCCATTGACCAAATGCAATACATGGCGGAAAATCAATAAAAAGAAGTCTCTGAACGCGTTGATTATGATATGGATACAACAAATATTCTCTAAGAAATTTCCTACAGTCTTATTATTTATATCCAAATTATTTGCAATGTTTTGAGTAGAAGTACCTAGATCTTCCACTATCATGTCCAGTACATTCTCTTTCACTTTACCGTTCTTACTGTCATTGGCCTTCCTGGCTCTCCAGTTCATTTACAATGTGCTTGTTTCAGGAAGACGTTAATGAATACTTTGCAAGGTTTTTCTATCGGGAACATTACGTTAAGCGAATCGTCCAATGTATAACCACCTATCTTGCAACGAATTGCCATCAACAAGTCCATAAATAAAGTGCATGTCGGTAATCTCGGTGTTCATATAGCGATTCATGAATAAGGACTTCATTAACAAAAGTTTAACTTTTAAAGACTGAAAATAAATATCAGATAGTCTCAACAAATTCGTCAAATATCAAACGATCAATCACGTATGTATTCAAATGAAATCGATGTTTAAACTGCATTTCTTTTCGATGGCTGCTGTTGCCTGCTGTTAGTGGATAAAAGGAGTTTTTAGTAATTAGAATCTTGTTAAAAGATAATAATGCATTTAAAAAAAGTCGACTTGGTTAACCGAGTGTAGTACGCCATACTTTTTTTTATTTTGACTACATTAATAGGTTATCAAAAATAGCTTCATCGCAAAATTTGTTGGCCATGTATCTTCGAAATGAAGCGGTTTTTCAAAATCACCAATAAACGAAATACATAGATTAAGAAATAACCTGTTGAAGTTTTTACACGCTAGATATTAAGAGTGGTAAAACAATTCGTTAGGTAATATATAAGTAAACAACCTTGCTGGGCCCTATCTTACAGCTTCGATTTAATATATTGGTTTTAAAGTATAGGGGTCTCTAGCAAAATACAATAATTGATATTAGACTGATTTCCTATAATAAAAACAGAATAGTGGTTAAATGAATTATACCAGCAACTGAAATAATTGCAATAATATGTTCTACAGAAGTACTGAGTTTGTCCCTTATCAAATTTTTGTAGGAATTCAATCAACAACGTTTTTTTCCAAATTTCGGTTTGTAGGCATTTTTTCCCCAAATTGCAATATTTTTTGATCTATTTTACTAGAAGTTTTCAAGAAGGTTTTTATTTTTTTGAAGACTGAAATTTTCTTCTCTTCTAAATTTCTAGGAAATTTTTAAGCATTTTAGAATATTTATGGTTGAAATTTTCCAGTATTATTTTCTAAATTTCCAGAAATTTTCTCTAGAAATTCCTAAACAAATTTTGAGGATTGTAGAATTTCTAAGGAACCAATTTTCTAATTTTCAAAGTTTACCTTCAAGGATTTTAGAATGTATAAATAATTTATAATACAGATGTGCCATTTTGAATTTTCTAGGAATTTCTTCTCCAAATTTTGGTGATCATAATTTCCATGCCTTTATAGAATTTATTCCCTAAATTCCTAGAATATTTTTCAGGATTCTTAAACATTTATGGAATTTATTTTACAGATGTACTAACTTTGTCCTTCTTTACAAACAGTGTTTTTAGAAATGTCTCTTTTAAAGTGCAAACATTGTCATCTATAATTAACAATAGTTCAAATTTTGAGAATCACAATAGCTATTATTTATTTTAGGAAGATTTCACTTCTAAATTCCTAAAAAATTTTCAAAGGTTGTGGAATTTTTAAGGAATTAATTTTATAATTTTAAAAAATTATCATCGAGAATTTTAGAATGTATAAAGGATTTATTCTACCGGTATGCTGCAATTTTATCAATGTTTTCTAGGGATACTTTCTCCAAATTTCAAGTTTTTTCCATATATTTTACTAGTTTTCAGGATGTGATAAAAATTTCTTTCTAGAATTTCTCTCCTAAATTTTTAGAATATTTTTAAGGATTTTTAAACTTTAATGGAATTTGCTCTACAGATACGAACTTTACCCTTCGTTACAATCAAATTTTTAGGAATTTCTCTTTATAATTGCAAACATTGTCAGCAATTTGTTATTAGCATGAGAATGAATAATAAATTATAGTTTCTTTCTAAATTTTTAGAATCTCAATGGGTTTTCTTTATCTTTTGGAGATTTTTCTTATAAATTTTGGGAACTTTTACCTGGGTTGTGGAATTCTCCAGCATTATTATCATCTATAATTCCAAAATTTGCTCCTTTACATTTCTGGAAAATTTTCTAGGGGTGTAGAATTTTTTAAGAATTAATTTTCTTATTTTTAAAAATTACCTTCAAGAATTTTAAGATTTGCAAGATTTTCTCATTTAGTTTACTAGGAGCTTTTAGGAAGTTATTTGACGACTAGAATTTGTAAGCCTTTTTAGAAATCATCTTCTAAATTTCAAAAATATTTTTCAGGTGTCTTACAACCAAATTTTTTTAGTAATTTCTTCTCCAAATTGCAAGATTTTCCCATCTATTTTACTAAAATCTTTAAAAGGAAGTTTTTGATGACTAAAATTTGTAAGCTTTTCTAGAAGTCTTCTTTTAAATATCTTAAATATTTTTCAGGAGTTTTACAAGTTTTCTTGGAATTTCTTTTCCAAATTGCAAGATATTTACATCTATTTTTTGAAGCTTTTAGGAATTTTTTTTTGATGACTAAATTTCTAGTATAAGTATTTTTCAAATTTTCTAGGAATATTTTCTCCAAATTGCAAGATTTTTCCATTTACTTTTTTTACATTTTTTGGTAACTAGAAATTGTAAGCTTTTTTAGAACACCTCTTCTGAATTTCTAAAAGTTTTCTAGGAATCTCTTCTCCAAATTACCAGATTTGTCCACCTATTTTACTAAAAAAATTTCGGGAAGGTATTTTTTTGATGACTATAATTTTCAAATCCTTCTAAAATTTCTCTTCTAAATTTCTAGGATATTAATGGAATTTATTGTACAAATTTACTAACCTTATCATTCTTTGCAATTAAATGTTTCTCTGCTAAACTTCAAACATTGTAATTAATTTTTTAATCAACTTAATTATTTCTTTAATTTTTTCTTTTCCAAAATACAATATTTCATAATTATTGTTTTTATTCGTTGTAAAAAAGAACTAGAATCCACCAACAATTAGTAATTAAAGTTATCATGTATATGTAGGGTGGGTGGGTGTCCTCTATCCCACCCTCCAATCAGTAAATCATAAGCGAGGATTTGAATTAAACATAAAAAAATGTGGCCATCCCAGTAATTTCCTTACATTTTTCTCGAAAAGTAGGAGGCTTACGCAAAAAAGCTATTCATAACAATTTGCTCACTTTTGAATTCTCTACAATTACTTGTTATATAAATTTCATATCACTCCTATAGTTTATTGCATTATGCAAAAATATAAAAATTATTAAATTTTTATTTTATTTCTTGCAAGTTTAGAACTTTATGTTTTAATAAAACTTGTTCATTATCTTATTTTCTTTAACTTTTGTTTGAAGAGTTATGTAATATTTATCAAATTTAGGAAAATATCGTGAAAAAACAAAAAATTCCTCAAGTATACATCCACTTCACGAAAAGCTTTTCTATTCCAGTTTTTAACGATAAAACCTTAAGTTTCCTCTCAATAGGATCATTTGTGTTGTGACATTTACAATATCGAAGGAATAAAAAACATACATAAAATTTTTACACCATGCTGAATAGCAACCAGTATTTACGATTCTTTGTTTGGGTCGTTTCCTGTTCATGTATTTTACTATTTTAAATTATTTTCATAGAATTATTCATTTTGAAATTTATTATTTATATGAAGTTATTTTTACTATACATGTACATAAACGAAAATTTAATGTTTAATTTAACTAAATCTTGCTATATAGCCTAAGGCTTTGTGATTATTTGTATGAAATACATACAGGGTGAAGGATGGAGATAATCGGTGCTCCATTGGGCGATGTCTTTTTGCAAATATAACTAAGTTTTTTTTCGGTCTTTACTTTGTAGCACGTAGTCTGGAATATCCACAAGGTGGTCGGGGAACCTTTTACGAAGCCATGTCTTCATTAATACAATTAGAGAAGGGGCAGTCACGTTCACAACTTCATGCAGACGTGAACTTGCCTCTTTTTGGCAAAAGCAAACTGAGGTTTATGTATAATATATGCAGCAAGTTAATTTTAAGTCGCGAAACTGGTTGAGTTGGAGGTGCCTGGGCATATCTTCACAATGGATGGGTGACCTCAAACGCAGGATTTGGTTTCGTGCTTTTTGTCCAGTTGTAACTTAAAGCTAACCGAGACGTGCAACTGTAGTTGCTTCAGTAATTAGGGTGTATTAGGTACTACGTATTGTTTATTTTATCCAACGTGCTAACAAAATTATTCCAATATTATAGTAGTACGTAAGAATTCCTTAAAAAGATTTCGAAAGGCTTGAATTCACAAAAAAAAATGTTCTTACTTTCTCATCCTCTATTCTTCTGGCAAAAGTTCTGCTCCAAAAAAAAATTATCAAATATGTGTACCGGATATCTCAATAACTCAAGGGAATTTTCGTTCTCGAGTATATTAAAGAGCATTATTATGTTACTCATTTGATTTCATCTGCCTCTTTGATTACTTAAAACAACGACTTTTTGTCTCTAGGATCGTTGTCTGGACCCTACATAATCTTCTGGGATAACTCAACTCTGATAGTGTCAGCTTTCCTGTCGATTTGATTTAATTTTAATTTTAGGATGTATACTGTTCATTAAATTAAAGAAACTGGTATAGTATTCATAAAATATGCAATTACTTCCACGTATAATTACCAAAACGAGATGTGTTTCTTAATGCATTGAGTATTGAGACATTTCATTCCTACTATTGTGGATCAATGGCGTGCCAGTTACTAATCTGTAGGTTTGTTCATAAACCGTCTGTTCAAATTGTAAGTAATTTTGATTAGATATTTCTAATACTTCAAAATGTTTTTATTTGATTAGTTTGTTTGTATTTTATTTGTCTAAAATATCTTGTATAATTGTTAAACATTCGGTTGTTCGTATTTGTGAGAATATATTACAAACATCAAATAATATTATTTTGAGATTTTTGTGGTTAAAACGGTTGCCTAAAGTAATTATTAAACGTATTTATAAATGAGATTTGAGAATATTCGAAGCTGTATTCACTATTAAAATATAAAGTGTATGATATTAACACAGTTCCTCGGATTTATTATGCTTTAGAAATTAACTAAAATGATTTATTGTGAAATCTGTCGAATGGGAAAATGGTCCGCTCATTTTTTTTACTATACTAGAAAAAATGTTCAGGTACCTGCTAACATGCTGCCTAAAATGTGGAGGTTTTCTTTTAATATATTATTAATTAATCCCTTATTGGCATCAAAATTATCTCATATTTCTACCACAAAACTGACTAAAAACTAGTTATTTCGACATGACTTTTTCTTTTCCTCTATCCTCCTTATTATGCCAATTGATTCAATACTCCCCTTCAGTAACCTTGACAATTCCTCTTGTGAATATTGCTATCTCCATGTGTCTCTAGACCCCACACGGTCTACCCTACAATGTTGCCATATTTCTTCTAACCTCCCACACAACAGGCTACCCCGTTCTTCGCTACCATATCTATACCTTGCCATCAGTACTTGCTTCTTCCATTCACCTCTTTCATGCAAGTATGCGGGTAAGCCCACCCCTTCTTCTGTTTCCGTATACTTTGGATTGTATCTGCTAATATCAACCATCAACCTCACACTTTTGCTCTATACATCCGAATTATGCCTGAAGTCAATACTTTCCTTATACTCTCGCTCACCACCATTGAATCTCTTATTCTCCTCCCCTATTTTCTCCACAGACTTCCAGCCGTTGACTTCATCTTCTTACTCGCACACTTCATGTGCCCAAACCAAAATTTCATATGAACACTACCCCCAATTATTAGAAAAATGTTACTATTTCAAATTCATCAATATTTCAATAAAACCTTGCATCATTCCTTCTTCCTCCCTACATACGTACCTTTCGTATTCCTTATATTCACGCTTAACTTTCTTTTTTCAAAATACCGTTTCATTCTTTCTATCGTGCACTCCAGATCATCTTTCCTCCTTGCCATTATTGCTATGTTATCCGCATAAGCAAGCATTCTAATCTTTACCCCCCCCCCCCCAATTATAACTCCATCGTTATGTCCCTGTTTCAATACCCTATCCATATCTAATACGAACAGATTTGAAAGCAGTATGCTCAGTCGTCTTAGCCCCTTGATTACTATACATTATGTCTTTTCATACACTCTTTCCACCCAGTCTCATTTCATTTGTTATACATTCATACATTTTCTATTAATCAAGTCTACAAATACGATGTAGACCCTTTCTTTAATTCCCTTATCGATACTTTGGCTCAAAGTTAGTATATGGTTTACTGTCCTTTTACCATCTCCACTTCTAGTCTCTCTATCTGCCGTTATCTTCACGCATAGCCTATATGTTGTACTTGTTACACTTATCGTTCTATTGTTAGCTGGATCTTCTTTATCGCCTTCTTTGTGCAACCATTATATCAACGTTTACTTTACTCTTTTTTATTTGTTTCCTTCTACGTATAAGCTCCTATACCTTAATTTAATTTTTCTCACTGATTTGATTTGCTCTTTCTCCCATGCTGACTTTTTCTTTTCACATGTTGACCAGTATTGCCTTTTGACATTGTTCCATTCCTTATCTGTTGCTTTTCATCTCTTAAAGTTGTACCTCTCTCTTTTCTCCATTTTCCTACACTCTTCGCCATGCTTTTCGTTTCCTTCTTTTTTTGACCCCTCCACTCCTCTAATACATTATTCCATCTCTTAAAATGCCATCTTTGTCTGCCAATTTATGCCTTTAATATTTTCTTTTAACTTATTGACTTCTTTCATTCCCAACATATATCTTCTTCCAATACTCTAGTAGCTCTCTTGTGTCCTGTCTTTCTTTTTCTCCCCTATTGTTCATTTCCACAGACACTGGAAAATGATCGGATCCCTCTTGTTCTCGTACCTCGAAGTTTTTCGTCTACCCTTCTCGTTCTCCATTAACGACTATGTAGTCAATTATGCTTTTATACATCTCCACTACATATATATTCGCCTCGTGTATTTCCCCATTAGTCCCATTTAGCATATCACTATGAAGCCATTCTATCATTCTTCTTTCTTATGTATTTATTATTTGGTCTTTCGCTTATCTCTCCAAATTTTCCTCATCCTCATTAATTTTTTCTCCACCGCTTCCAAAAGTTCTAGCATTGAAATCTTCTCCCAATATTAAATATTCGGTTTTTGAACCGTATTTATTGCTAATATAATCACTGAATTGCTTAAAGCTACTTGTGTTGCAATATACTGTGATTATCCTGGTCCTCTGGTTCCCTATTTTTATTATTCTGTCTTTGACCCTTTCTCTTTTCACCTTCCATTTTTTATTAACCCCTGTAATTATTCTTCTACTGATAAGGGGAGGCTATCATTGCTCTTTACTGCTGCCTGATACTTCCTTGGAATTCACTTGACCTCGTTCTATTTCTTATCCGTCACCCATGTCTCCACTAATCCAACCCAATTATTCTTTCTTCTAAATTCTTCTTCTGGAATTTCTGCCTCTCTGCTTCGCTTCTCAGTTTTTTCATGATAGCCCTAACTTTTCAGAAACTTCCTCTCGCTGTCCTCTCTTTATGTCCTTCTCTCTTATGTAAATACTCTGTCAGATCTACCTACATTACCTTACTTCTATCAATGTCGCTTTCCCAGCTACCACTTTCTCCCTTTGTTTCTGTTCCCTTTTCTCTTGTTAGTTTTTTGCCCCCTCTCCTTCTACTAGCTCGATTTCATTCTTTGACTTTTTCCATTTCCGAATTTTCGCATTCGATACTTTGGTATCCTACTTTTAACCTACTACCCTTTCTGACCTAGCTATTTCTTTTTCTTTTTTCATGCCGTCTTCAATGTAAATCCCTTCTTTCAAATTCTTCAACTTTTATTTATTTAACATAAACTTGACTTTATCAAGTTTAACAACTACTGCGTTTCCTCCTCTATCTATATTAAAACAGTCTTGGATTTCTACCTCTACTTCTAAGGAATCTTTCATAAAGATCACTATCTCTTCTGTATTTGCAACTGCTTTTCCCTTACATACAATGTTGTTTCTTCTCTCCTGCCTTTCTTTTTTTCTATTCGACCTTCGATATCCATTATTTTATTTTGTAGAATTTTTTTTTTATCTCCATACCTTTCTCAGCTCTTTTAGTTCTTCCTGTCATATTTCTGCTTTATGACTTCCCCCCTCAATACCTTATGTCTCTTATTGGATGTAGGGATTTATTACAGTATATTCTAAAACATATATTCTTGCAATTATTAAAGAATACTTTATAACCTCCACAGAAAGGATAGAGTTATTATTTTTTGACCATAACAGCTTTTGAAGACGCATAAACATATGGGTAGACAAGGTGATCCTTTTATGCTATTTATTTACATTATAATTGCGCCTGTAGTTAATTTGGGACTCTTAGGTCTGTTAAGAGCTCAATGTTAATCAGAACAGTTCATTTTTAAATTCTTGAGGCGCTATAGTTGTAAAAATATACTATAATAATATATAGTGAGAACTACTTTAAGATAACAATAAACTAATTAAAACTACTTATTAATAATAATAATAATAATAAAAATAATAATAGACTTTATTCTCTCTCAAGTTACATTTATATACAATGGGACATACAAAATTAATTATTGAGAATCATAAGGTGGGATTCAGCATTGGGTAATAACCCTGCTGTTCTATTGTTTGAAAATATCTTAAAGAAGAAACAGTTATAACACAAAATAGTTAAATATTCGTAAAAAGATACCTGAACAAAAGAAATCACAACTACTTCACTGCTTAATATCTCAACAGATATTGAATTATACAAATTTGATTTTTGAATTGAAACACTTGGTATGATTTCACTTGTTATTTATTTTACTCCGACTAGTTTCGACTATAAATCATTCTCAAGGAGAATTATACAAAAGTAATTTGCGTGTCACAATTAGCACAGCTATTTTTAATCTAAGTAAATTTTGGATATTAGTAAACGCGGGACAACGTAATACCGATATTATAAGCACAAATCAATTCAAAATAATAAACCCCTCATGGGTATTCATTACAAAACCTAGATTACCCAGCTCTATTGATCCTTAGTGACCCACAACACCTTACCACATGAATAATCTAAAAGGGACGACTTATCATAAGAGGGTACTTCCGACCCTACATTCACTCGGTCTTATAAATCGCGAACAAACAGTGCGTAATCATAATATGCACACACAAATTTATTAGTCGATTTGTTGGCATTCAGTGGAGTATTTAATTATATTAGTTATGATTTAATTCAAACAATCGTAGGAACTATTTTGATTATCTCTACATTATATATAGTTTGGAGATTCTAGGGTTATATCAATCGATATTTAACAAAATCAGAATAATAATATTCACAGTGTTGTCGAGGTATTCAAGGGGTGTAATATTATAAACTCTATAACGCTGAAATTGTTACTTATACATTTGAATTATTTATTTAAAATTTTCTTGCATTTGTTTATATTTTTGTAGCTCAAGATATTTTTATATGTGGCCATTTTAAGTAGAGGTTAACTTCTACTTCTTTGCAGTCATAAAATGTACACATTTACCTTAATTTCAAAGAAAATCAAGATTAATGTTATCTGGTTATTGGCTATCTTAATATCACATCAATGTTAATGATGGTTACGACCGTTACTACGTGGTAATTCATAATTAACACTGAATAAAACACTTGCTATGTTTTTAACCACTATAATTATAATTATAATGTGTTCACATCAATCTAATACTACAGTAACATTCTGTTACTTAAGTAAGTTGACAATAATTTTAAATTTATTTTAATAATATATCTGTTTACGTTTATATATCACCTTAAAATTTAATAACTTAAATGTGGAGCTTAAAAACATGAAGACGATATTTCGAATGTTACATACTGCGTGGGCGTTACTTATCATTTCATGGCCATATATAAATATTGGTTTGTTCCTAAGTAAATAGACGTATACACTTACAATTCTGCAATGTTGATAGATGGATTATAATTGTTTGAACATCTATATGTTTAAGGGCAGGCGAAGGCCTATCATAATAATTCTAATAATAATATGTATCGTTGAAAATACGAGAACGTTTATGCCAACTACATTTAATCTGCTCTTTTAGTAGTAGTAGTAGTAGTAGTAGTATTGTTAGGCTATCGACCACGTGGTCCTTCCGCCATGTGTCATTTGTGTATTTGTGTGTGTGTAAATGAGCTTGTTACTTTAAAGGATCGCCCCCGTCACTCTAAAGCACCATTAATTGTATCCCAATGGTGAATGGTACCGGTCACCCATCCGACTACTGACCCGAATCAACGTTGCTGCACGTCAGTTCGGGGCCGAAAGCGATGCGCCACCACTGGCGTTTTTATTTATTTAACTAATTACAAAAGCATGTATATTCCGTAAAAGGGAAAATAAAGTTATTACAAACTTATGGGCAAAGATAATTTCATATTAATATGAAAAATATGTGTCACTGTCTCAAGTGAGGTACAATTGATGATTCAACATTTCTCATTTTATCTCAAAAAGATCACAAGAATTAGAGAATTTTTTTAAAAATAATAATGACGACCATAAATAAAAGAAGTCTGAAGAAATAATGATAGAAGAAACGACATAAAAGAGGAAAGTAGTACATGCAGTCCACTATCGATATTTTATGTCGTTTGCTGATACCATCATAGAAATATAACATAATAAATTTAAAAATACGAAAACATTTCGTGAATCTACAACAATGAGTCTTACTAAGACTACAAAACAAATTAATTTGAAACAACTACTTCTCTAGCTAATACTTCGACAGACATTGAATAATAAATATAACATAGAGTCGATAAAGACAATGTCACCATTCAAAGCTTAAGAAAGGCGACAAGAAAATATTGAAGATACTTGAAAGAAAAGGTCGTCAGTACACCTTAAATCAACAAACAAATAGTGTGATTATCATGGATAAGCCTATGGAAACTTGCAGAAAAACAGCTGAGGATGAGTTACTGAAATGCAGTGAAGACGAGCTTGTCGATGGCCTTAAAGACCGCTGGGCCAGAATGAGTGGTGCCACCCGTAAGATGATGAAATTCCTCATCAAGAGAATTATTAAGCTAGGGAAAGCTTGGAAAAAGGCATTAGTGCTCCTCGAAAAAGGACCACTGTATCTTACAGTCAGGCAGCAACTGGTGTTAATAAAGGTATAATCCTTAAAGACTTTCCAGAATGCCTTATGACTACGGAACACAATGAAGCTGTAAGTGGGATCATTGTGGATAAAATAAATGAGCATGGAAAAACGGGAACAATGAAGTCCAAATTCCGTCAGCCTCACAATAGAACATGGTGGCTTGTACTATCATGTGCTGACCGTACCACAGCTGACTGGCTAAAGGGCGGATCGGTCTATCTCAAGCTGTGGAAGGGAGCCAAAATATAGATACTGAAAGGGGCACAGATGTCTTACCCTAAAGTCCGCATTGGCTACTTTCCTAATAATGAGGGTTAGAACCCAGAACGACATGAAAACCTCCGACTGCAGGTTACTCTGTCGGTAGATTCACAGTTTGCTAACAGGATGGAGAAGCTGGTCTATAAAATCAACTATCGGTTTGGACCAGTTTAATTGTAGAAGGGAGCAAAGCGGCGTGGGGCTACCAGAAGAGCCTCGTCTAGGTCCAGACAACCAAGAAAATCGAGGGATTTGTCATTAACGCCGACGCGATCGATGGGGTCGGATAGTAGGAAAACCTTAGGGTACCAATACCACTAGTGGCGTGCATTATCTTTACCCACTAATCTTTATCACTCTAAAGCCACATCAAGTGCCCTTTATTGGAAATTAAACGAAGAAGAGTGTTGGATACGAAGCAGGTAAGGGGCTTACCCGAAGACAATTATAGTCTAGTATATATACAGGGTACAGCAGAGAAGTATGACATTTTTGAATAATCATAATAAAAAGAATTTTCAGTTAAATCAAGATTTTATTTGTTTAATAGGTAGGTGTGGATTTGCCATATCATATTCATGTGATAATATTGGACAGCTGATCAAGGGTACGTGATTTCTCAGTAAATACTACTTTAGGTGCCCGCACAGAAAAAATCGCAAGGCATAAAATCAGGCGATCGCTAAGGGTCACTCGAAGTTCCCTCGTAGCAAAATGAGTCTTCCTGAAAAATGTTCTCTCAAAAATGCTATAGACTCCCTTGAGGTGTGACATGTTGCCTCAACTTGCTGAATTCGCCGTACTGACCTGTCACTCATGCTCAGCACTACCAATTGACGTGGACTTGCTTCCATAGCTGCCTTAAGTCGAGCCATATTTTCAGGGGTTCTGACACTTCTTTCTCGACCTTGGTATACTCCAGATTTCAACGATCCTCTAGTGGAGCACCCACTTCAGGATACTGTTTCGCGTAGGAACACGACCGTGCCTTCAGACATTCTGCCTTGAGTAGCAACCACAGAACGCCTAATTTCAATCTGTCGTGTCGTAAACCAATTCGCGTTGCTCTTGTGTCCGCGGTTTCATAAAGACTAAACCAAACAAAATGGCAAGGTCGGGTTCTCATATACCAACCATTCCGGTAACGTTAGGCTCCCCCTGCGCTGAGTTATATGCGTTCCAAAAACAACATACTTCTCTGCCGGACCCTGTAGTAATGCAGTCTTTACTCGAAGAGAAGTTCTACTGCTTGTAAAAGATATGAATTATAAATTAATTCCAGAATTCACCACAGGGGGTACAGCAGCAAACCTAGTTGAAGAACCCTCGGTGAACGGCGAAAGGCAAGTTGTCATGGCTTCGGCCTACTTTCCAGGACATGAAAGGACCATCACCACATGAGGTAATTAGACTCAGGGAGTGGTGCAAAACGGGGAATAAACACCTCCTTCTGGTCTGTGATGCCAACACCCACAACATGGTATGGGGTAGCACGAACGCCAATAATAGAGATAAGAAACTTCTTGAATTCATTATAATTATATCTAACAATTTAAATAATATTAATAGAGGTAGCGACCTACCCTTATGATTGCAATCAGCAGGAGGTGTTGCACATTACTCTAGCTGATGCCTTCACAACAACCACAATTCAAAATTGGCATGTTGTGGAGGAACCCTCTTTGTTTACGAAGAGCAGAGAAGATCTTCTTCTAGAGACGTGCCTTGTTGGAACAAGGAGTTAGGTCTCCTCAAGATGCAAGCCAAGAAAACTTTCAACAGTGCAAAGAAAACAGATAACTGGGGCAGATACTGTCGGAATATAATTAGGAGTTGAGAAAACCGAAAAGGAAAACAGGGGGAACGTTAGCGAGGGAGTCACTGATACGACCCCAAGAGCGAAGCTCTACAAAGTCCTGTCCAAAGACGACTTCAACAGCATCAGGCTAATTAGAAAACCTATTGGGAGTTGTTACTGGTGATTAAATTATCAAAAGACCGTTGATTAAATAGAAGAATACGTTTAAATTGTATATTGCAGTTACGATGTACAAATATTTACAACAGATTCATAAATGAATATATGACGTCGCGTAGATATTTTCTTGTTTATTGTTTTTACTTGACGTGTTTTTTCCTGGCTTGATCTTCTACTCTTCTTTGTAGGGAGAGCATAATTATTAGTAGAGGTGACACAGTTGTGCTATTCTCAGCCACCTTGATTTGATCACCGGCGGTCTGGGTGTCAGATGTTCGTATTTTCGGGGATACTTGTTTGGAGGTCTTAAAATGTCGCCTGGCGACAGCGCAGCTATAGTCATAACAGGAGTTATGTACAGGGCTTAAGGAAAGTCTCTAAAGACTCAACATCTTTGGATTCCCAAGAAAACACTGCTCAATCTATTGAAAGAATAATATTCCTACCTACTAGAGGAATCAAAAGCAAAGCTGGTAAACCGAATCAAAAAACTAAAACATAAGAATGTCTAGTATACAGATGTATCAAAATTCACGCAAATATTATAGGTACAGAAAATGGTTATATACTTGCTAGAATACCATGATCATAACAAAGCCTACGACCTAATTTACTCCCCTATTTTTAAAGCGCTTATGTAACATTCCACCATATATATACCTGTTTTAATCGTTTTTAAAATTACTTTATGTTTGATAATGGTACGTTTAGTTACCGAAACTATAGTCACAAAATAAATACAGTGTTATACAAACAAAGTTAAAGTGTTTTAATTAGTAATCAAAAATGTTTATTGACCTCTCGCCAAGTGTCAAGACTAATTAGGGGTCTCCTTATAGGACGTTACCCAGTGAAGTACCATCCTTACAAGATATGAAAAGTGGACACCACTTGTAGACTATGTATATTTGCAGAGGAAACGGACGAGCACGTTTCAGGCGGGTGTTTAGCACTGATCACCACTCAACTGGCTCTAATAGAAGAAATGATAATAATGCTAAATGGATCAGGGAATAACCTTCTTGGCATTTAATTGACTTTACCAAGAAAATTGACTTCCTGGGAACATATTAGTAGTAGGTTATTAGTATAAAAGATCTCACCAGGTCGCAGTACTTTAAGGCTGTCTATAGCAAACTCCACATCATGGATATAGAAAAAATTGTAACAGTCAATGAAATACGGATAGAGCCAAAAACTGTTAGAGCTACCCCACCGCCTTCTCCCTGTAACAAAACTGTTTGAGCTGCCCTGAAACAGTTAGCGGTTTCTTTGTTTTTGAACTAGTGGTTTTTCGATTTTTTTGAAGAGTGGTTTTCAAATTTTAAGTCAGTGGTTTTTGAGAATTTTAAGTCAGTGGTTTTTTTCGATTTTGAATCAGTGGTTTCCAGATTTTGAGCAGTGTTTTTTTTTTGAGAATTTGAATGTGTTCGTGCCATCCAAGACAAGTTAGAATTCTGGTGTGAAACAAGACAACAACTCTAAAGTTTTAGGGCAACAAGGGTAAGTAACATTTTTTGAAATTATAATATTCATCAAGTGAGTCTAGCCGGAGGTTAACAGGAAGCACCACAACTTCTATTATTTTTGCCTAGCGTGGTGCCCCCTCTGTTACAACTTGTTCGGCGAAGCATTTGTTTACAGCACTATTGATTATTTCACTAAACTGGTCCCATTGTTTATTAATATCATCACTTTGAAGGGCGCATGGGATTATTTCAAGCTGTGGGAGGAAGCCAAAATAAGGATACTTAAAGAGGCGGATCTACCTCTGATTAGCTACTTTCGCAATCGCGAGGGTTACAACAATGATAAGATAATCTCACTGCTTGAGGCCCAAAACCACCTGAAGACCTCCAACTGGAGAGTACTAAGAATGAATCCAAAGGGATTCAAGTTGAACTAGGCCATAAAATAAATTATCGACTTGGCCAGGTTGAACTAAGATCCAAGTGTAGGAGGGAGCAGCGTCGTGGGACTATCAAAAGAGCCTTATCTAGGTCCAGCCGTTCAAGGAAAACCGAAGATCGAAAGGGACCCTAAAGACAATTAGCCCCGAAATACAAAGTTTAGGGGCTGATGCCAGTGGTGTATCACCAATGACGGGCATGCGCTGTATCTAATTAAATCTCTATCACTCTAAAGCGGTATTAAATGCCCTTTATTGTAGATGAAAAAAGGCAAAATTTGACATAAGATTCTTACAGGAGACATGAATTATACAGTCATTCTAGAATTCACCAGGGGACTTAGCAGCAACCCTAATAAAAGTTCCTACGATGACAAGCAAGAGGCAGGTTATCATGGTCTCTGTCTAAATTTTAGGAGATCAAAGTCA
This sequence comes from Ontholestes murinus, assembly GCA_963969525.1. Lineage (NCBI taxonomy): Eukaryota > Metazoa > Arthropoda > Insecta > Coleoptera > Staphylinidae > Ontholestes > Ontholestes murinus. Next base: position 95,663,787 of record OZ018387.1, read on the forward strand.
ACCACCACAATATGGTGAAATAGAGCCAATAAACATCGCTTCCTAACCTGTGGTGTCGACGCCTATAACATGGAATAGGTAGCATGGACACCAAGAATAGAAATAAGGAAATTCTTAAATTCATTATCTCTAATAATTTGGATGTTATTACTAGAGGTAGCAAGCTTACCTTTGTCAATCCAATCAGGCAGGAGGTGGTGGACATTACTTTAGCTGATGCCTTTACAGCAAGCACAATTCAAAATTGGCATGTTGCGGAAAAACCCTCTTTGTCGGACCATCTGTAGATTGAGTTCGACTTATAGGCCAATAAGAAGGCGACATGGTGTGTAGAACATACATAGTGTAACTAGTTACAGCAGTGGCTCTCCTCAAAAATAACATCCTAAAGGCATATGAATTCAGTTGTCCACTAAAGAGGATCTTCTTCCAGAGACGTGCTCTGGTGGAACAAGGATTTAGGTCTCCTTAAAATGCAAGCCAGGAAAACTTTTAATAGTGCAAAGAAAACAGGCAACTGGGACGCCTATAGACAGGCACTATCGGAATATAACTAGAAGTTGAGAAAACAGAAAAAGGGAACATGAAGAATATTCTGTGAGGGTTACTGATACGACTAAACAAGCAGGATCCACAAAGTTCTGTCCAAAGAGTACACCAAGAGCATTGGGCTAATTAAAAACCCTGATGGGTGTTATGCACATGGGCTCAAAGAGATCCTCAGGGTTTTTCTAAAGACGCACTTCCCAGGCTTAACTTGGTAGCTTTAAACCCTTCAAAGCCCAGAGATCGCATTTTCAAGCTGCATATATAGGAGGCAGTTAACAAAGCTAGCTTTACCCTAGGCTATATTTCAATGATATGAAAAGAGGCTAAGGTAATATTTATCCCTAAAGCAGGCCGAAGGCCACCTGATGAGGCCCAAGCCTACCGCTCAATTACCCTAACCTATTTCTACTAAAAGTCACGAACACAATTATAGATAACGATATAAGAAGTAGTAGCATAAGTGGCTATAAGCAGCAGTGTGCCTATAAACCTAGAAAATCTACTATGGATGCATTTCATAGCCTTACAACAGGCATGCAAGTTTTACTAGAGCATAGGTTTTCACCAAAAAGCGCAACAAAGGAACACTCAAATGTCTGATCGAATATGCTGATATATTTTACTTGCCAGGAAAGGAGCTGCGATTACCCTGATCAGACCAAAGAATGCATATGGGCTATCCAAAGCATATAGGAAGGGCTATGCCCAAAAGTGGGAAAAAAGGTGCCAAACCGGACAATCAAAGGCAATCAATAACGTTTATTCACTTTTCCCCAAGCAAAGCTAAATAGCTCTTGCCCCTTACTAATAGAGTCCTTACAGGACCACACCACTTGTAGACCATGTGGATTGGCAGAGGAAACGGCCGTGAAATGACAGAGAATAAGGGGGCCCAAGAAACAAAAGCAAATAACAAATATTGACAAAGTGATAAGGGCCAACTTATATTCAAGAAATAGATGTCGGGATAATTCAAGAACCATGCAAGTGATGGTTTACCGAAAGAAAAAAAAAGAAAACTAACACAGCCATTTACATCCTATGGATAAAAAATGTTAAAGAATCCTTTTCAGAATTATGTTGATGGAGGCAGACAATACGAAAATGTATGTCTTATAAATCTATCCCACCGGTGCAATAATAGAATTTCACCAGTTCCTTAACATGATTCATAAACTTATTAATAAAAGAGATAAACATTATAAAATCAAAAGATATTAACTTAAAAGCCTACCTCGAAGATTCCTCCTAAAAGAAAAGGAAGGAATGCCACCGCCTAAGTGATTACCATTTAAATATTCACACATATTTAATAAAGGAAAAACCCTGACCCTCAAAGCATTATCGTTGCCATAACAATATATTAGTGAAGAAATACCAAAATCTACTCAAACAAAGTAAGTTAATGTACTACGCAAAAAATAAGAAGAAAACATTTCTGAATTATATAATATAATTTATAATCGTTATTAACTAAGACCTCTAATAAGAAAATAACCAATCAAAGATGGAAGGAATCCACTGATGGACTGAAAAGATACTAAGTTAAAATCTGAAGAGCTACAGAAAAAAGATTATATAGGAAAAACAATAATAACAATCCACAGAGATACTGGGAAGAGCACCTTAAAAAAGTGGAGGTAAAGAAAACACTAAAAAAGGAAGATAGGAAAGCATGGAAACGATCAGCGGTGAATTCGAATATGATATCAGCGGAGAAAGGGTTTCAAATTAAGATGGAAAAAGTCAGAATTAAAATATCAGTATAGCTTCTTTGGTTAGAGGCAAAGAGATCCTTAAGAAACTATTCTATACAAAAAAGATATGAACTAGGAAAGGAGTATAGTATCTCTAAAAATCCACATGCTTGAGGGTTACTCTTAAAAGCAAAAATCCCTCTCAGACTAGATGGAATTACAATAGACTTGCTTTACCTAAGAGCAAAAAGACATTTAGAAATTTTGAAAAGATATTGGATTGATGTGGCTGTTACTTAGCGAGCCTCCATTAAATTAATAAAAAACGAATGTTTTAAAAATTTTGATGACTCATTACTCATCTGCCTGATGAAGCCACTGTTTGGTGAAATAATATCAGTGTCTCTACATAATAAAGCAAAACTCATCAAACATCCGTCGTTTATTAATTTAAATTCTAAAAAAATGTGCAATACTAAAATAAAGTAAATTTCAGCAATAATAGAGTTGTCAAGAATTGTAGCTAATAGCTTAATAAAATCATTTGAGGATCATTGAGTAATATTTACGGATATAGATTAAGAACATTAACTTTTAATTTGCCCCCAAAAATTCAATTAATAATAGAAATTGTGTGTAGAGATAAAAAATTAAGAAGGAATAGATTAGAATAAACTTTATCTTGAAGTTTACCGAAGAGGTTATAGAGAAAACAATAGAAAAAAGAAGATTAGAAAAATATGTACAGATGATAAGGCCAAATAGTCAAGGAGAGAAGTGATTCTAGTAATTAGAAATTATATACGCTTTGAATTCCGCTCCCTGGAAAACACAAGTTGCTGAATCATAGAAAAATCTCATAATACTTGTACATTAACTCGTCAGATATAGTTATAATGTACCCGAATTAGCAAGGACTTACTAATGTTGATAATAGTCAAAATAACACTAAAATATGACGATATATAAAACAGATAAGTGCCGAAAAATCAGATGCTAAGAGCGAAATAACTTGAAATAAAGGGAAGGAACAAAAATTAAAAAAGATGGCGTCAACAGCTAATGTTGGTGTTGTAAACAATGCGAAAATTACCAAGTGCAACAAGTGTAAACACAAAATTGTGGCTACCATTAGTGAGAGCAGTATCTGTGAAAAATAATATCATCCTTCCTGTATGGATCTACATTACCCGGGATGTGCTGCAGCCTACACTAAATCGAAGAGCACATATGAGGTTATCGATGTGCCACCAGAATATACAAAAATGATAATATGCAAAAACAATTATACAGACGACACTGATCATTGGCAAGTGGTGCAAAGGAAAAACAAGCAGCCCAGAAAGAATATCCAATGGATTTCCAGTACTGAGTCGGTTCTAAAAGGAGCGCAAAAACGTGCACATATTCATGTATATGCACTCAGAGACGAAAGTTGAGGACATAAAAACACATCTGCAGAACATTCAAATCGATTTAATTCAATGCGAACAATTAAATTCTCGCCGACCAGAGGAGTACGCGTCTTTTAAAATACCTGTTCCGTTTAGCTGCCTCGAAAAGGTGGAAGATCCGGCACTGTGGCCCACAGGAGTAATGTTAAGGCGTTTTTTATTCCATTCAAGGGGTACTCCGACCACCCCTCCATTGAGTCCAATGTTTATTATTATTATTATTATTATTATTATTATTATTAACTTTTCCTAATGACATATCTCAAGAATTAGTATGTGAAATGTCGGGTGTAGTTTTATACGATTTCAACATAGCTGTAATATCAGTTTATAGATCACCAAATGGTAATTTCAGTGACTTTTTGAAAATAATAGAAAATATATTGGGTCGTTTGAATCTACACTCTAGAATAGCATATATCTGCGGTGATTTTAATGTACATTTCAACCAGATTGAGCGCAATTCACAGGAATTATGTAACTTATTTGCATCCTTTGGTCTTTATAAAACTACCACTCAAGCCACTAGACAGGTAGCATGCATCGACAATATATTTATAAACAAATACAATGAGAGCACGAATATGGCAAATATAATTAATATAGGTGTTTCCGATTATAAGGGGATGTACATTGAAATCAATAACCCAAATATAATAACCAAACAAATTGTGCGACCTATCACACAGTCAGGTAAAATTGAATTTTATAATATACTATATTCTTTTGGTTGGTCTGAGTTCTTGCCTGAAAAGGGCTCAGATCTGGCGTGGCATACATTTAAAAAAAGTATAATCGACGCAGTTGAACTTGATTTTCCCCAACGGACAAAACGCACCGAGAACAAGCAAAGTAATATTCATTGGTTCACCTCTGAACTTAAACAAATGAGAGACCGTACTTTTTTTCTTAAGGAGGCGAGAAGCAGAAATGTGTCTGTACAATCAGAGTACAGAAGGAAAAGAAACGAGTATAAACAGTGTATTAGAGATGCTTAGAGGAGAGCTCATGAATATTATATAAGTACCAGCGGTAATTATTCAAGAGCGTTCTGGGATGTTGTGCAATCAAAAATAAACAAAATTTCAAATTATAAAACAAATTCAAACTTATCTGCAAGTCAATTTAATGACTTTTTTTACATGTATTCCGGATCAGATAATAAACTCTATTCTTGACTGTGTGCAAGACCCCATAATATTAATGCTACTGTTACAACTAGGTAGTTAAATGTACTTTGCTTTACTGAAGTATCTTGTGTTAAAGTACGAGACATTGTCTATAAACTAAAAAATAAACCTTGCAAAGACATCTATGATTTAAATATAGGTTTAATAAAATCTGTAATTGATTTAATTATCAGTCCACTAACATACTTAATAAATAAAGTAATTAGTTCAGGAATCTTTTCGGATGAACTAAAATTAGGGAAATGTATTCTAATATACAAGAAGGGTGACAAGGAAGATTGTAATAACTACAGACCAATTTAAATTCTGCCAGTATTCTCTAAAATAATTAAACTAATACTGGCTGAACAAATGTGTCACTACTTAGAAACTAATAATATTTTGGCAGAGTCGCAATTTGGGTTCAGACCAGGCAGATCCACGACATTGGCAATTAAATCATTCATAAACTACATTATAGATGCATTTGAGAGTGGTAGCATTGTTAGGTGTAATCTTATCGACCTCAGCAAAGCATTTGACTGCGTCTCGCATTCAAAGCTCTTGAGAAAACTATAACTTTACACCCAGAAGCTGCAAACTAATATTATCTTATTTATCAAATAGAAGCCAGAGTGTACTTTATAATAATATTTTGTCACCAGAGATTAATTTGATGCATGGGCTGGCACAAGGTTCAATCCTAGGCCCACTATTATTTTTAATATTTATAAATGATCTCCCTGCTCAATTTACAGAAATATCAATTGTACAATATGCCGATGATACTACAATATCGATCAGCGGTGATTCGATAGACAATTTGTCAGCCCAATCACAACCCATAATGCAGCAAGCTCAGCACTAGTTTGAGAGCAATAAACTTAAACTTAACGCCAACAAAACAGTTCAAAAAGTGTTTTCTCTAAGACGATCGCAAGCTGTTGAAAAATCCTCGATAAAGCTGTTGGGATTCTCAATTGGTACTCACTTAACATGGGAATCGCACGCATTGAACTGCAAAATAAATTAGCAAAGGGTATTTACATCTTAAGAAACCTAACCAGATATCTATATATTAGGGAATTGAAGAACGCGTACTATTTCTTCATCCACTCTCACATAAAATACGGTATATTGCTCTGGGGTCATTCAGCAATTATGGGCGATATCTTTAGACTACAAAGAAAAGCAATTCGTGTTTTAGCGGGCCTGGAATACAGAGCTGATTGCAGGAATTGCTTTAAAGATCTCAAAATAATGACAACACCCTGTCTTTTCATACTTGATTGCCTTCTGCATATCGAGAAAAATATAACTGATTATACATATAACAGTGCTTACCTCTCGTATGAAACTCGAGCAATAAATGAAATCCACATCCCCCACTTTCGTCTAACAAAGGCCAAAACAGGTTCGAGATATTTTTGCATAAAGTTTTTTAACGTACTGCCTTGTATTATTCAGCTCTTGGACACACAAAAATTTAAACAATGGTGCAAACATTATTTATTATCGCAGGTATTTTACTCCTTTGATGAGTACATTAACAGTTTTGCACACTGATTCTGTCTTTATTATTTATTTATTTTTTAGCTTATTATTATATTACTTAATCCTCTTTTACCATTTTACTTATATACCGAATTTTAATCTGTTCTTCTGTGATAATTTTATTTGATCTACCCAGTTTTTACAACTAATACTTTGGCTTTTAATATTTTAATTTTTTATATTTATGTATTTTTATACCATTTTATTTATACACCAAATGTTAATCTGTGCATCTGTGATAATTTTATTTCTATACTCTAGTTTTGTCATATAAGCTTTTTTTTAGCTTTTGTTTTTAAAATTGTTTTACTTATTTTCTTTTATACTAGTATGTTTAGATACCAAATTTTAATTTGTACATCTGTGACAATTTCATTTTATATATTATATTTTATTTATTAAATTTTATATAAATTAAACTCTTTTGTCATAAATAACCAGCCTGAGTTTATTTCTTTTTATATATACACCAAATTTTAATCGGAAATAATATTTTATGTACATGTGTTCTCTGTTTTACCTTATTATTATTTATCGTTTCTTATGCAGTGCTTATGTATTTATTGTAATTTAATTATTTATGTATGTATTATTATTAATGTGTTATTATTTACATTATTTTGTACGCAATGCTTACTTATTAACTGTCATCACGTATTTATTAGCCTTACCAGGTTTAATTAATCGTTCACGTGTCACCATTTGCCTATGTCTGATACTTAAAGCCTACCTTGATATTCTTATTTCTATATGTTACTGATTTCGTTTTTTCTTTCTCTTTGATTTGTATAAAACTGTATAAGTTATTTGCAACAATAAACATTATTATTATTATTATTATTATTAAAAAATATCACATGATAGAAAAGAGAAATTAATGGTAAAAAAAAAACCATTGGAGGCTATGTTACTATCTTATTTAATTAATTACAAACCAAGTGAATTTTTTTCAACAATCTATTATTAACATAATGTTCAACTAGTTTCATATGCGAAAAACGGAATAACCGGGTGCTTGCATTTACAAATACCATAATTCTCTCATTGATCTTAATAATTAGCCGAATGGAATTATCCTCGATCGGTATATTTTTAGGAGAATCGCCACACAAGCAGCTGTTAAATAACGAAGACCTGATCCTAACAACGATAACACTTTATTTTATCAATATCCAAAGTATTAGGTATAAAACAAATGAACTGGAAGCATTTCTTTCTACAAAACTGAAAAATGAGAAACAAATATAAGATATATTAATTAATTACTATAGAAATTCACTTTAAACGTTTTTAAAATTGTCATAATTTAACTTCGTTTGTATTTGAAGTAATTTGAGAGACAAATTGTATTTAAAATACTGGGACGTACAATTTATCTCTCAAACCACCCCAACACTCCACCCAGTAGTAGATTATACAAAACTTAATATTTTGATTAATGGTTGAGGCGTTCACTTCGTGATACATCTTGAATTATTAAATAAAGTAAAATTCACTTTGTGTGATATTAATAAAGTGAGTTTTACTTTATTTAAATACTTAATATTTTGTAGTTAATTTTAATCTTCTGATATTTCTGAAGGGTGTATAATTTGACAATTTATTGACTTTATCGTATAGAAATATAAAAATTGCAGAAATTAACAAATAAATACAAACGTAATGTTTTTAGAATATCATCAGCATCAAAAACTAATTTACATATTAATTGTTTCGTTTTAGGTTATAAACTGTTTAATTAAAACAAACCATGCGAATTTAATTATAAAACTTACGTGATTGAAATTTTTGTTGATATTAATGGATTTTATATACAATTTTGGAATATTATGTAAGCATATTGGAATAAATAAATAATACTAATACTAATACTAATTTATTTAAAATTAAAACGCAGGTCTTTAATATGAAGGTATATACTTATAAATAAACGAATTGTCTTCTATAATACTGATACATTTTATATTATATTTTATTTACTCTCTTTTTATAACTTAGCATAAACACTCATACCATCATTTTAGATTCTTCTAGCGACGGTTTGTTACAATACTTTTAAAGAATGGCAAAGGAAAATTGCCTATTCAAGGCATGTTAAGATCAAATCTCATAAAGTCTATTGGGCAGAACTATATCATGATCAATAAAAAATTCCATCTGATGCCCGCATCTAAAATCCCCATAATAACCTAAAACGGTTATTCCCCTGCCCCCAAGGGACAGTAAATTTGAACGCGAAGTTTACTCCAATTTATAACAGGATTATATAATATACAAATTACATTAAATTAGAAATAAGCCAGTCGTATTTTCGGCAGCAGCCGAGTTTTATAAAAACAAATAAACCATAGCAATATTATAACAAACACCCTCGGGCGGAAATATTGTAATTGAAACGTAAATATTGACTAAAATCGGTATTATTAAACAAAACATCACCGTGTTGTCAACGGTTAATAATTAACGTATTCCCAAAACCGTCCGAAATATTGGCGTGGCCTCTGTTGAAACATCAATAAATCATGGTTTACGAGAAGTTCTTCGAAGAGGCGGCGGAGAATTTAATAACCCTCAGAGCCGCGGCGGCGATTTACATAAAACGGGAACGTTTTATAAATTAACTTCGTTACACGACTGATCGAGCAAATCTCGAATGCAAATCAAATGCTAAATATTTTCTAATTTTTATATTAAATTTAATAACACGATCAAACGGCAGTGATTGTTTATGTAATGGAAATAAATAATTTCAGCAATTCTATAATACAAAAAAGTCATGTTATTAGTCTTAATGTATTTTCGGATACTCGCAGTTATAAATCTCTATAGTAAAACTGAGCTGATGAGATCCAAAATGGAATTAAACCAGTTCATAACTGTTGTTTATAGAGAAACATTAATTCAATATTTTTATAATAAGAAAAGAATTGATCAACACTTGATTTGTTTCACTGATTCAGTAAAATTAGTGAAACAAACCAAGTGTTCACAAATAAAAAACTTGTTTGTATAACACTGATTTTATTTAGTTACTATAGTTTTGACAATTTTAACTTGTCATCATCAAACTAGAAGTCTAGTTTGATAAAAAAAAGTTTTTTTATTTGTGAAAAAAAATCTATAACGAATTAGAAGCCTCAACTGTTAACAGTTTAAACCAAGTTTCGATAAATTCTTTAACTATTATTTCATCATGATTCATTAAGAGGTAAATGAGAAAGTTATTCAAAAAATATCAATCTTTTCAATACAGTAATGTTAATTATAAAATATAACCTTAAATAATGTATATGATTGTATAAATCTTCTATCCTAATGAGTTATTTATTATTAGACTAATTATTTATTCATAATTGAGAAATTGGTTTCTATAAATTATTAATATTTGTTTCGTTTCGTATTATACAATCGCTAATTGAGCCTTTAATGTGATTCGTTATACGCTACAATGAGCGACATGTTATTTTTGTTACGGACATGCCAATATGAATTAGTTAAAAGCGCAGCGATTGTATTGTAAATACATTTGCAATCCGCATATTGAAAATGTATGAATAGTAACTGCAATATGGATGGAATTTTGAGTATGCAGACATTTCATATTTATGAAATCAATTAATATTTGCATATTAAAATTAGCAAAACAATATATATTACCTTTCGAAAATTCATATAACTCAAATAATTTCATAATGCATAGGATTTCCCATGCCAATACAACATTACCAAATATAAAATTTTGTCTATACAAACCTGTATAAAAATACATAAATTATTTTCCCATCAATATTAAACTTACCTATGAAGAAAAGGGCTTCGACTGTGACATCGACGACGACGGAAGGTCTTTCGCCGTCATCCTCGACGAAGCTGGCGTTATAGGGAACGACGACGGCAACATAAAACGTTGCTATTAGTATTAGCCAGTCCCAACAGCTCTTGAACATGCCATAGTGTGACAAAATAAATCGACTCTTTTGAACAGACGCCGTTTTGTATTCGGGAAGTGGAGCAGCCGTTGAACTTAGTAGATTCTGAAATTTAAAAAGAAATGAAGATGTATACAAATGATTATTTATTATATAAAGAATTGTATATTAAAAAAAGATTTAATGATATAAAACTATATAATAAAAATACTTAATACTTTAAATCCAGTTATATAGACAAATGTATATGTATAACGAAGTAGATGCCTAAAAAATCAACGATATAAAATTATTTTTATGTAATATTATAGCCTATTTAACATTTAACAATTAATATTTTTCCTGTATCTTAAAAATTTTTAAACGTGCATTACAGCAATTATTGCAAGCAACTAAATAGTTAACGAATTAAAATGATTCCATTATTAATTAGAAGGTTAATTAATTAATTTCAAAAAGAGTTAAGTGAGAATGCAATTCATTATGATTGCATGGATTTTAAAAACTGCGAACTAAAAGTAAAACTTAATACACGTATTCTAATCAACTTAAAAAGATCATAATATTTTATTCTCTATACTATTTTGTTATTTACTTATTGAATATTGATTTTATTACTGATACTTTTTTCAGGATACCCAAAATTGATCAATTTGTAGAATAATAATTTAAATTATTAAATTATTATTTAATTTTCTACAACGAACTAAAGGATTTTAATACATTTTATTATTCAATTTGTAGAACAGTAGTATGTTGGTAATCGAATAATTCCCAATGAAAAAGAGCCGTGTGTTTAATACAATTAACGAAAACATTGACTGGCACGGGTAGAATTTCACGGAATTAAAATGTTCACAAAATTTCCGAGCGCATAGTTTAATTGTAGCGTAGTTTGGCACATTTACAGGAAGTTTGCAATTAGTTTCGTTATTCGAATTCCAGATCTAACTCGCGTTTCGTACGGGAGGATGATTTGAAGGTAATTTATTGGAACTGAAATACGTCCGGTGGTTACACCATAAAAAATATATAACAATTGTATCATACCTTGATATTAATTATTTTTAAAGATAAATACTTACTTGCTTATTGAAATTACATTGCTGCTATTTAAATATAAATGAAACTATACTTTACAATAAGTACATAGTTATGTTTGGATAACAAAGCGATTTGTTATAGAGATGTGTATTTCTTAAGCTCTTCAATGTATGCAAATTTACACCCATCGTAGGCATGATATATGTATTATTTATTGAAGTTATTTTTCAAATACACGTATTTTTGTGATATTCCATTTATTACAAAAACGTACAGTTTAAACCCATTTATAATGTTCTAGACACTTAAGAATAACTTAACAATATATTTACATTCAAAGGCATTTATTTAATGGATCATGTATTCGGTATCATTTTTTGTATATAAATAATATCATTTAAAATTTGTATTTATATTAAAGCAACAGATTTCAAAATCTATAGTTTTACTGGTTTATAGAGAAATTAGGTTTTATTTAATTATATTTTAGCCATAAGGAATGAGCACTATCATCCACTTACACTTTGCACGCACTTCAATTAAATGATATAATGTTTGTAGTTGTTTGTTGAATTTGGTTCTCGTTTATCACGTGGTGAAACATTTTAAATATTTGTAGTTGTATTAAAAATTATATCAAGTATATTTTCATTCAACCGAATACAACAAACAGAAGAAAAAGGAGATCCTCTAAAGCTAACTGGACCTAAATTCTAAGAGTTTATGTGCAGCACACATTAATCTTATAAGTCAGTACTTATTCCAAAAATTCTGTTGACTGTGTAGAACATGCATTACACCCAAGCACCTCTTGTTTATCCTAATACTATTAGAATTATTACATGTTATTTAGTATTATTAATTTGAAATTAACCATAACAACAATTACATAATTAGTGAGAAGCGAGTTTAATGACAACCAGCCCAGAAATTGATAAGTAGCTACGATGCGAGAACATTGCTAGAACACCTATGATAAAAGTACAGATGAAAAATCTTAGGACAAGATGCTTGTTACTTGTTACTTTATTACTTTAGCAAGTAACTGTTGAGATAGGTTCAAACATTTCACTAACAACAGAAAAATCTACACACAAACTACAAAAAAAGCATTCCGTTCAAAACCACAGCTTTGACTTTAGGCAATTTTCGCAGAATGCAGGTTCATTCAATTTAAAAAGAAGTACTAAAAACCGTCCACTTGCACAATAGTATTTTATGCAGAAATACATTGATGATAACAAAAGTATCTACATGAATAAGTTAACCTCTGATAAATCAAATATAACAAAAAAAAAACACCGGGTGGCTTTTAAGACATCAAGCAAAATGACATAAATAACATTTCGTGAATCTACAACAGTGAGTCTTACTAAGACTACAAAACAAATTAATTTGAAACAACTACTTCTCTGGCTAGTACCTCGACAGACGTTGAATAAAACAAAGTTAATTTGCGTGTTACGAATAGTACAACTATCATTCAAATTAGTGTTGCTTTGATAGTTGTACTATTCGTAAAATGCAAATTAACTTTGTTTTATTCAACGTCTGTCGAGGTACTAGCAAGAGAAGTAGTTGTTTCAAATTGACATAAATAAGTCTACACTATGTCTATCAAACAAAGCAGCTGTTAGAATAGCACAAAATTTCAGCACATATTGAAACAATGTATACACAGTATGACAATATATCCCGCTAATCAACAATATTGACGTAATACATAGCAATTCAATCTGAAAGTAACATTAGAAGGCTTTAAATTTACGATAATTACCAATGGAACAATATCGGAAACATTACTAAGTAATTTCTTGAATAATTTTCTTATTTATCACTTGATCAAACACTTTAAACTATTATTGATGAAGGTTTACATTAAATTACACTTGGTTTGTTTCACAATTTTTCTCTATTTACTCGACTAGTTTCGCTTTTTAAGGCATTATCAAGAGTGAGTTACAAAAAAAACTAACAAGTTTATATATAATCAGGTAATAAGGGATTTTAATAATAATAATAATAAGCAATCTTTATTCTTATATAAATATAAACATACAAACATATACATAAATACTTAATAAAAGAATAGGTGTCACATGGAAATGGAAATGAAAATATTTCATATAGTAACCTTATTTATATCACTTAAATTACATTATAGAAACACATTTAAGTTATATGGTTCAATATCTTTCACTAATGTACGTACTTTTGATATATGTCTTCAAGCAAGTTTGGTTTTTATGTTTGCTGGTAATATATTAAATAATTTAATGCAACTATAATTTAAACCTTTTTCGGTAAGTGTATATCGATGTATTAGGTAATTTAAATTATCCTTATGCCGGGTATCGTAACGATGTTGTTGAGTGCTATCTGAAAATAGGTGTTTTTGTTTCCACATAAAAGTAAGACATTTTAGAATATAGATTCCAGTGACTGTTAATTAATTATTTTTTACAAATAAAGACCTACAAGATGTAGTGATTTTAAGGCCCATTTGAGGTGAACTTCCCCAGTGAATTATTACGTATCTTATTATGGACTCAAAATTTGACAGTTTCAATATGTCCAATGAAATAAGATGGTTTTAATGTAAGCAACATAAAACTTACTTTAGCCATTTTTTTTTGTAAATACTCGATATGATAGTTACATTTTAGCTTTTCATCGATATTAATTCCCAAAAACATGGACGATTGGGAAAAGTAACATTATTAGGAGCTGTAATGTTTTCATTATTTCTAAATAAGACATTTAGTTTTATTTTCATTTAGTAATAAGTAATTATTTTTGAACCATAGAGTGACTGCATTTAATGCGTGTTCTCCATTTAGAATCATATCACCAAATTAATTTCCTATGACACAAAGACTGGTGTCGTCAGCATAACCTACAATTTTTAACATCGGAGATGATAGCTTATAGAGATCATTTATAAAAACATTAAAAAGAAAAGGACCCAGTATACTTCCCTGCGGAATGCCCCTGACTATATCCAAGGCACCAGACTGTAACTTTTCACCTTTCGTTATTAATTCTACCTTTTGGCTTCTGTTGGAGAGATAAGATTTAAACCGATTAAATACAGTACCACGGAAACCGTAATTATTTAACTTGGATAGAAGTAAGTTATGATTAATACAGTCAAATGCCTTGGACAAATCTAGCAGCATTCCACAAGGAACCTGACCCCTGTCTAAGGCACAATGAATAAAATAAGTAAAATCATATAACGCCGTATATATATTTTTATGTTTGGTAAAGCCATGCTGATTATCGGACATAATATTAAATTTCTGTAAAAATAGTTTACTATGTTTTGCAACAACATATTCCAAGAGTTTCGAAAATGTTGATAAAAGACTTATGGGCCTATAATTTTCCATATTATCAAAGTCACTTTTCTTATGCACTGGCTTAACTATCGCTAGTTTTAATTTATAAGGTAACACAAAGGTTCTCTTATTAAGTGAATGACTTTTTTTAATAGTGACATCGACATCACTTACTTATTATCAGAATTTTTATACAACATATCTTTTACTGAATTTATAAAATAATATATATATATTTTTAACAACACTCAGTTCATTTATAATTAACCAAGAAGTTTTACATTTATTTGCAGAGAATAAAATTTTATCGTTGTAATAAGCTTTCCGATCGTCTGTTAGAAGTTTATTATACTCTTGTTTGTAGTACTTATAAGTAGCCTTACACTCGGGGAAATAGTTGACCAGACTAGAGTACAAGTCAAGTTGCTGTTTACATAGTTTTGTTTCATTGGATGTTTCAATTCTGATTTTTTCTTAACTTTGTTGTGAGCCTTTAATGGAAAGAATGTATTACAATGTTGAGAGAGTATAGTCATAAATAAATTCAATTTTGTATTAACGTCTGACATATGGTATAGATCCGTCCAGGTTTCGCCATCCAGACATATTGAAAATAAAAGTATATTTTTTTCGGTGAATTGCCGATATTTTGTATGATGTGAAACAATAATGTAAGTTAAATTAAGGTCTACTCTCTGAGCCATGTGGTCGTAAAACCCAGTCGGCACTATATCACAATATCTTACATATTGTTTATAATTAGTAATTATATTATCAATGCATGCTTTGGAACTAGGTGCAATCTTCGTATAGTTCTTGATGGGTAATTCCAGGTTGAAAGATTTGATAATCATTTTAAAATAACTGGAAACATGATTTTTTGTTAAAATATCAATATTGAAATCAGCACATATATTGAATTTATTGTTATTGGATAATAGAATTTGAAAACGCCTGTACACTCGAAGCAATATATTTCGGATAAATTATTTACGGCAGTATGATCTGTAATTTTTATTACAATATATATATACAAAAAAACGAGTAAACATCCACTTGCGGTTTTTGAATGTTTACCAAAAGCTTTTCAGTTCCAGCTTTAATGACAAAACCTTAAGTTTAAAGTTTCATCTCAATCGGATCATTAAAAGCCTATATACAATTTTTCACGAAAATATAGCAATTTTTAACTTTTTGTCCGCCATATTGGATCGGTCATTTTGTTTTTCTGGAAATTTTAATTAAGTTTTTTTATCAGTCTTAAAAAATCTATATACAATTTTTTTATGCAAATCTGGCAGTTTTAAAATTTTTGGTCCGCCATATTGGATCCGCCATTTTGAATTTTTGAATTCTGAAATAAGATTTTTCTTTAGTTTCTTTAAAAGAACCTATATACAAATTTTCAATAAAATCCAAGGACATCTTGTATTTATGACCACCTTTTCGGCATTTGGAACCACTTGAGATAAGTTTATGATTAGAAAAAATTGATCGTATCAATTTGATCAGCATATTGCCAGTGTTCTGTCAAACAAAATACATCAATATTATACTTTTATAAGAATAGTTGAAACGCATTTATACTATTTCTAAGTGATTGTATATTAATATTTAATAATTTTAGGCCTTCATTCGATGTTTCACTTCTTATGGAACTGTTTTTTTCTTGATCCAGTGAAAGAAAAAAGGATTGATCATAATTCCCCTGGACCATGTTGTCGGTTCCTTTAACTTATAAAAATCTTCCATTGGGAGTCCAACTTTAAATGAAGAATACTCATTCGGATGTTTTGACACAATTTTTTCCCACACCACATTGGAAAATTGTTTATCCATAAGATATGATTTAATATTTTCCGCAGTGGTTTCTGTGTGAAAGCGACTGACGTGTAAAAAAACTCATTTTTTCGACTGACTTTAATATCGAGGTTGTTGATGTTCCATATAATGAGTGGCGAGATTTCCTTTTCTTCCTATATGACACTGTTTTAAAATTTTCCTCGTCTTTATTGTTTTCGCTGAGATCTTCGTCATTGTGATTGATTGGATGGTGTTTATATTTATTTTTTCCGAAATAGGTTTGTTTACATTTTTTGTAGGTTTATATTTGTATGTTTCTCGGAGGAAGTTGTCGCCATCTGTGTTTGCATGACAGGTTTTGTGGTTATAATTTCTGTATGCATATTTTGAATGATAGTGAATATTTCCCTTATTTGGTTATTTATTTTACCAATAGCTGCTAATACGCTATTGCTGTTGGAATCCACCAGCTGTTTTTATCAGATTTACGTTTGGGAAAGTCAACAATACACACGTCGCATATCCATTTGAAATTTTTGCTTTCAGGTGCTGAAGAGGCAGATCTTTTTAACGCACAAGATACGTGAAACTTGCAATCGCATATGAAGCACGATATACACTTTTTATTTTCACTAATATCAATATTACAGCTATTACACTGAGACACGTACTTCGACGGTGTCATGCTAACTTATAATTTAAAGATCGGGGAATCCCAAATCTCCTCGTTGTCGTTGACGAAGTGTTTCCCCGCTTTTATTGCCCTGTTTATTTCTAGGCCCTTCCTGAGATACAAATCGTGTCCCTTATTACCTGAATATAGAATTTTTAAATTATTCGTATCTATAAAATTGTTATTATTTACTGAGTAAATTGCATGAGTGACAGTAAGAAATTTTTTTCAATAGATAACAACTCTCAATGCTTTCTACATTGACAGCCTTCTATAAGGGACCGACTCTATATACAAAACAATAAAGCTATATTTATAAACTTGACGAAAGCAGATAATGTGACACTTAAAAAAATCGCAAAGTAATGCTCCAGAAATATTAGATTCTTTAATTATTTGTTCAACAACTACTATAAAACACTTAGTTACTTTGTTTGTATTAAGTTCAAAATATATAACGAAGAATGAAACTCAAGTATCAACAATAAGTACTGTAAACATCTTCGGAGGATGCGGTCATCATTTTATCAAGATATATTCCACTTCAAACTTACAATAAAGTGAGAAAATTATTCAAGAAATATTTAAAATAAAACATTCCAGAATAAAAACCATTCCGTAAATAAATAATAAGGCATCTTGTAATCATACACGAGAGAAAGCTGTTTTCATTCCTCTCTTTACCACGTTTTATATATTTATCACTATACTCTAAATTGTTCTACTTTTCTTCTTTAAAAGGAAGCGGGCGGTTGACAACCAACATAATGACCGACATCGTCCTTGCCTAAGTTGAAGATCTATTCTTGAAGACCTCTTTGGACCATACCTATGCGGTACTGTAGTATCAGGGAGTCCGGGAATTTTCTGTTCGCCTTATGTTTAAACACCAAAGCAAGTGCGATAAGGTAAGTTGCAAATTCGCGATTATCGGCGCCCAGATTGTCAACCTGATGTACCCTTCGAACGTAGCAACAATTTCCATATCGGACCTAAAACCTTCCCAGGAGCACAAAAGGCCGGAGTGTAGATAGTAATTAGAGTGTTTTTTGTATTAGTATTGTGTTATTGACCTGGAAGAAATGGTTGCGGAATATCACGACGATCCGACTGCACCCTGGAAACCACGTTGTTTTAAAGGTTAGGAAATATGTCTGCATTTTTCTCCGCCAACCTCTGTGTGTCGCGGATGAAACTTCCTGAGAACTACTTTAGAGATGGTGGGGTTATTAGTTGGTTACGCCTCCCCTAAATCGGAGTATTTACCCTTAGAGGTTGAGATCGAGAAAGGCTCTCTTTCGGCATGTGACATGTTTCTGGGTCTGATTCCTTGGATTCCTCCCTCTCAACTGTACTCTACGCGCCCTTAGAGAGCCGGTAACTAGACTCTGTAAGGGATAATTTAAAACAGTGGTGCATAGGCGACAGTTTAACGGTTTGGAGAGCGAAATCTTGAAACGGCCGTTACTTCGTAACGCGGGGTTTTCGACAAGTAGTCTGGCTTGAGTGGCTGCGACCAGCCAATACATTAAAGGTCCCAGTAGGCTTAGCCTAAATATTGTCGCGGCGAGGATGCTTAGGAGTGCCCCAACTCTAGTCGACACTAATATGAACACTAGCTATGAGATATTGGTGTACGATGAGCGTTAAGTCCTGTACAAGCAAAGAAGAAATGATTCCGTTTCCTCTTAAAGGGTCGTAGTGCCGGCACAAGCTAGCCGAAAAACAGATCAGCATTTATGGTCAGCGGGACAAAGTCTTTTGGGAGCTGATCATACTGCCCAAGGCAATCTCGAACACAAATGTTAAGATCAAGAATGTCATCCAAACAGTAATTAGCCTGGTCAGTCAGCTAGTCACGGCAGAGATGAGACAAAGCATTGGACTTAAACCCGGCAGTCCGTTGGTCGAAACACCCTGTTTCCACCAGCGATATAATACGTTTCGAATAGAATATACAAATTTTATGTAGAAGAAGAACAGTTTGGTATTTGCCCAAAACTGAATCTCGCCTTAAGGTGTGTCTTCCTATAATTATTATATTTAACACTGATTATTCCTTACATGTATGTATTAAGAATTTGTTTCTTTTTTTTTGCATTTAACTTGTATTTATTTTTTGGGATGTACAAATAAAGATTATTATTTTTATTATTATTATCTTCATCTGCTACTTCGAAGAGTTTTTGATATCCCGTTGTCTAGTAAGACATGTTTAGCTTGATGGTTAGAACATGTATATTCCGACAGAATACTGAGAAGGCAATTGATTACATGGATACATGATGGTAAATAATTGATTACATTTGATTATTTGCAATATGACTTTTCTTCTCATTTTTTCAGGCATCTGCCCTCTGCCTACAGTTATTCGTCATCTGCCATCTAACTCGTATCATCTGTCTTTTCTTCTTCAGAAGCTAGTCGAGAAATGGATTGGCATTTATGGTCAGCGCGACAAAGTCTTTATGGAGCTGATCATACTCCCCAAGGCAATCTCGAACATAAAAGTTGAGATCAAGGATGATATCCAGACAGTAAGGAGCCTGGTTAGTCAGCTAGTCATGGCAGAGATAAACCATTGGAAGCCTGGAAACGGACAAAAAGCCGGCATTCATGGCTCTCAGGAGACTTGAGAACAAGGCCTCCCAGTTGTAGGGTGGTTCGGGCCCGCACACGAATGTAAGTGTGCGCAGCCTGACCACACAGACCCCAGCGGACAAGGACAGTAGCGCGCAGTATGGAAAAAGAGCCGCGAAGACACAACCTGGCTTCCTCGAACAGTAATAACGTGGGCACCAAACCCACCTCGGGCACTAAACCATACGGCAGAAAGATAACACAGGATACCCAGGCCCTAAGGAACTGATAGCCTGTATGGACGCTAAAATTAACAGGCTACACGAACAGTAGCACCGATGCTCTACCAGGTACCGCCCCCAGTGCACAGAGCGCTTTCACGCAGGAAAGACCCCCAATGTCAAGACAGGGTGGACATCTTCAAGAAAAAGGAGGAAGGGGCAGAAGTAACCGACCGCAGATGTGGTGGCCTCCACTACAGCGACGATCGTAACAAACACTTTGGGCCGCCCAACAAATACCAAATCTATGAGCTCTTCAGTGCAGTAGAACACGCGCCAGGGCTCAGCAGGCATACCCCGGCGAAATGCTCGACCTCACAAGCTGGAAGTACCAGACGATACGTCCGACGTACCGACAGACGCAGAAGGAGATCATGGCCAAAGTGCTAGGCAACGCCCATGTAAGTGCGATGACGGCCAGTTCACCCTAACCCGCCGAGTTAGAGATAACTGGATGACCCTGGATATCTAGGAGAATGCTGATGTTGTAGCCATCAGGAATTTTGGGAATTTTGGCGAGCGTAGGAGGTGCGGACAAGACGAGGGTGACCGAGACAAAGGTCTTGAAAGGTCTTGAAGCTCAAGTTCTTTAAGGATAACACCTCCCCCGAAGATAACAACGGCAATAATTGTAAAGGCGATTGGATATACACCAGAAGTTAAAGATATCAATGTGATCTGGATTAGACAATACGCGGCCTCTAAGAGTTGCGCTGCTAGAGGGCCACAGGGTTGTCATCCAACCACTCATGGTGTGGTTATGGCGCAGTCCCTTGGGTAGTCGAGCGCAAAGAATTTGAAGAAGCGACATGAAGCGAAGGCGGGTAGAAACTATTGTTGGTAACATGTTGGGCATTGAAGTGAGTTGGGTTGCCATGGTGCTATTCATTAACGCATTACGCAGGAAGGTCCATACCGAAAGAGGAGACACGGTAACGGATAGCGGAAAGCATATCACTAATACTTTGAGCCAAGAGTGAGAGAAGATTTAGTGGGTATGTAGTATTTTAATATAGGTTGAGTCTCACACACCTCTTGGCAAAAAAGTATTCCTCCTCTAAAAAAAAAAACTACGCTAAGATTATCATCTACAATACATTCACGGACAGATTTCCTTTTATGTCAGCCAGTATGAAGTAGACGGTAGCATGAATGTGCGAGTAAGTTCCTTGTTTAAAAAACCCTATTTCAAATAAAACATACAAGTCTTACGTTCATCTACTGCTTCGTAGGGTTTTTGATATTTCGACTCCTTCATGATTAGTACAAGTATATTCCGATAGAAAGAATATAAATGCTTTCCCAACAGTTCTTTATAAAATACTATTTATCATATATTATTGCAATATGATCTCTTCTCTATTTTCTAGGCTTCTGACATCTGTCTACAATTATCTGTACTCTGTCATATAACTTATGTCATCAGTCAACTTTACCTTTTATCGTTCTGTAATTATATTCTAAAGTCTGTAGAAATTGCGCCCTATTTCTGTCATCTGTTAATTATAATTTATCCTCTATCTCCTCTAATCTCTCATCTATCATCTGCAATCTAGAATTCTATCATCTATTTGTGGTTTTTGGTGAAATATCTATTATCTTCATTGGGTTTTTACGTTTAATGTCAAATAATTACTGAAGAAAATTTATTTCCTATGCTGCTATCTTGATATTAGGTATTCTAGATCAATTGTTTTGATGGGATTTTAGAAATGCGCTAGTTATATATTAAAATTGGGATTTTAGAGTTCATTTATTGAAAGATTTATATTTAATAATGCTTCAAAACCCTGAAAGAAAATTTATTTTCATCAATTCATGTTTGCCATTTTTTTACGTAGGATATGTCAATTGTTTTGATAAGAATATAAAAATACCTTACTTGTAAATGAAACTTGGGGTTTTGAAGTAAATTCTATCATTTCTATTTTTGCGATTTTTCAAACCTCTGAAAGTAATTATATTTCCTTCAAATCAAACTCTTTTAGCTGCCATTTTTTAAGTATATATAGTCAATTGTTTTGATGGAATTTTAAAAATACGTTAATTGTGGATGAAATTTGGGATTTTTGTTAAAGCTATCTCAAGAATACATTTGCGAACAGGAAGAAAAATCATGTTTATATTTTTTGTTTTATTTTTGAATTTTTAAAACAGGTGAATTTGTTTATAAGTATGATACATTAATCTGTGTGATGAAATTTTGAATATCGTTTAACTTTTGGGATTTTGAAATTAATTTCTTACTATAAATTTTTAACAACTTTTCAAACAGCTAAAAGCAATTTTGTTTCCACTAATTTAAGTTTCTTAAGATGCCATTTTATTTTTAGGTAGGTCACGTCAATCGTTTTGATGAGATTCTAAAGATGCGTTATTTGTGAATACACTGTGGGATTTTGAAGTAAATTTTATTAGCGATTAGTATTTTTCGATTTACAAATCACTGAAAAATTTAATTTTAATTCTTCATTTAAAGTTTCTAAAGTTGCCATTTGGTTTTTATGTATAATAAGTCAATCGTTTTGACGGAATTTTACAAATATGTTAATTGTGGATAGAATTTAAGTTTTTTTTTTTTCATTGGCTATCGCTGTGGTCTCTCAGCCTATTGGATTTATTTAATTGTATAATGAACATCTTTCAAGATTAAATAATTTGAAATCTTTTATTTTTTATATTTTGTTAGACAATAAAATTAAATTCAGTATTTATGTTCGATACATGTTTATATACTTACGTTATTCAGTTTGAGTTTGCTCTTGATTTTGTCCTGCTTGTAGTGCCCGGAGAGCTGGTAGAGGACGGCCCTCGATCTCCGCCTCCCGTAGTTGGCCGGCGGTGCCTCCGGATCGAGGTTGCCATTAGCGTCTGCAAGGAGGCAAGAGTCAGCACCACGGAACCGAGCCCCGAGTACCGCCGCTGCACATAAATTTCACTACATTTGCACAATGGCAAGATAAATAAAGCAATAAACACGAATTCACTCTTCGACAAATAAAACAGAAAAACACATAAACCTATACATCACTATTGTCAAAATAATTACATTCTGTTTTTATTAGTAAATTATTTATTTTATTTCATCAAAAACATGTTAATATTAATATTAAACAAACAACAACAACTATATACTGTAAATTTTATCCAAAAGAATAAAATTTACCAATTACATCTTTGAAGATAACTTATTTAAACAAGTGAAGTAGGGAATAAACTGAGTGTTATATTCATTTTGAAAACACTGCACGTAAACTCAAACCATCAATAGCAATTATGTAATTAGTTAGGTACTATAAGACAACATTGACGCAATTTCATTTTCTACATTTTTGTATATGACACTTTGAAATAAAGATTATTATTATTTTTATTAATTAAATATTTTATTAATACATTTTAAAGTTCATTCAAAAATAAAATAAAGTATAAATACAATTGGTTATAATCGTAATTGCCTTAAAAATAAATTAAGGTAATTAAAACTATTGAGTTTTAGGTAGGCTTATATTCAAAGAGATCAGTATCTACACAGTACAATTTTCTATTGCATTACATTGTCCAATTAGGTGAACAAAGTTTAAATTAACTTGCCACACGCACTGTATATGTAATTAGTTAGAGATAGTTTGTATTGTTGGCTGATACACCCTGTTAAGCCCTCAGTAAAGCCTGTTGAATATTTCGATAGAATAGTTTTAGACGCCAATGTAATAAATTAATTTCAGTATAACCCAATGGAATACATTCGGCATCTAGATTGCTATAATACTATACATAATAAATAGGTACTAAAGTAATTTCTTTGAGCCTTATTGATCAATAAATTAAAGTCCAGGTTATTTCTGTAGATGATCAAAGAGAGTGTAAGAGAAATCCTAATTAATTTAAGATCCACTTGATATCCCTCATTTCAAAAAATGGTTCAAAGGTCTCTACAAAAAAGTTTACTAGTAAATGGCAAAGATTTTAGCATGAGACGCTTAGATTCAAGGAGCAAACGCTCCAGGTTAGACAACACTCTGCAACCTCCAACTAATCACGAGAGTTCTTCGGTAGACTCGATAAAAAATTTAAAGGTAATAGTGAAGTAAATACTGATAATAATAACCAAACTACGATTAAAAATGTAAGAACCACGAATTTCTTGCATTGTCAATATAGAAAATAGACTGTTAACCATCTGCCACCTAAAAATAGGCAAGGCTTCTGTGATAATAAATGTTCCTAGACATTTTCTGAGTTAAATACTCCGTTGCATCTTTTTGGGCTTCTGTCCTACCAAAATTTAAACTGTGGCTCCAAAAGTTTTCCCTCCTTTTTTAGATGGTACTGAAATCAATCAACTCTGATATGATCCGGTACTTTACCAATCATCCACGGCAGGTAGATTACCACCCACTTTATACAACTAAATAATCCTTTGCAGACTTTCAAAAATACACCAGTGCCCCAACATGCATTTAGCAAATGTAATGATGATTTTATCGTCTACTCATTTCCTCAGTAGAGGCCCGAGATTTAAACCCTCAGCTACATTCGATAATGTCTTCTTCTTCTTACTTTCATTCTTTGGGCTTAAAGCGGAGATACTTACGATCCATCATCACGACTCGCATAATATTGTTTCTACTACATTCATTGATTTTTTACAAATATTATGCTCAAGAATTTTAGCGATCCTTCTATAGATTGTATCGTATTTTTAATTGCTATTAAGACTCTTCCACTTCTGCATTTTTTGCTTGTATCCCTATCAGGATCTTTTCTATAGATAATGAACCCATGATTAAATGGTAATTCGGAATTTTTATGTCGGGTGATAATCATGTTTCAATAAATATCAAAATATCATTTTTTTTAAAATATATCTAAGTTTGCGTTATGGTGTGATATTTAGATTTTAACCCCCTTACGTTTTCTTTAATCTAGTTTAAAGATTGTGACTGATTGCTACTTTTATTTTGCACTTTGCATCTTTGGTGTACCATTTATAAATTTGATTCTTATATCTGACGTTTTCTTTTCTAATTCCAGTTTCACACTTTTATTTCTCCTTTGTATCTCCGTTTGATCGTGGCTGAATTTTACATTTCCAGTATTTATGTGTTTATAATTTTCTAATAGACATTTTGCTTTGTCTTCAGATGGCAATATCATTTTTAAAGAACGTGGCCGATTAGTTTTACATCCTATAGTATTACTATACATTATTCTCTAAGATATCCAATATTTTTCTGATTGAAAATAACACACAGTTTATTCCTTACATCACTTGTTTATATGTGCATTTCGTTCACAAAACTGTTTTGTTTTGAAGTAAGGAATATACTGTGTGTTATTTTCATTTACAAAACACTTCACGTAAACTCAAACTAACAATAGTGATTTTGCTGATTTTTATCTATTTTTGGTATTTTCTACTTAACTACCTTATCATTCTTCCGGATTAGTTGAAAGTTTTTCCGGGTTTCTAGCTCTTCTGAAATTTTCTTTAAAATTTCTAGAATTCTTTCGCAGTAACATTTCTTTTATTTATTAACACTTGTCCACCGTTTTATTTTATTAAAATATTTTTATAATTTACCTTTAAAATTTCAAAGATACTTTTAGTAATTTATCATCTAAATTTCTATGATTTTCTCTACAATATTCTTCCAAATTTATGAAATTTTACCAAACTTTCCTACCCATTTTAAGAATTTTCCTTTATTTCTGAGATTTTGTAAATTTTCCTTCAGGTTTCTAAAGTTTTTCTGCAATTCTCTTGTAGTTTTATAGAATTTTTCACCAACATATCTCTTATTCTCCTATTTTCACAATATTGTATAAAATTTTCTTATAGATTTTTTAAATTTCATAGAATTTTCTAATACTTCCAGGGTCTTCTCTCCTTCTAAATTACGTGTTTTTTTAATCGAAGTTTCTCGAATTCTTCTGCATTTGTTTTGAAGATTTTTAGAACTTTTAGTCATTTCTCTTATTTTTCACAATTTTTACAATTTTTTGCTTAAATAAATTTAATTTTTCTGAAAATGTAGCTGATTTGAACAATTTTTCAGCAATCTTCTTTTCTTGAGGTCTCTAGAATTCTCCAAATTCAATATTTCTAAAAAATCATTTTTGTTTCAAATTTTCTGAATTTTTAACTATTTCCAGTACGTTTTCATTCCTATTGCGTGAATTTTCTTACAGGCCCATGGTATTACAAGAAATGCACACAACCTAATAGAATTATTTTTAAGTCAAAGACCTCAAAGCGTTATAATACAGGGTAAACGTGGTAATGTATGTAATCATAAATATTTTTCAGATAAAATATGTGTAATTGTGGAGGCTTTCACTTCGTGTTACATTTTGATAATTCAAAATAAATAAACAATTAACTTTGTTGTATCACTTTTTATTTACACTTGTAACTATAGTTTCGACAATTTGAACTTGTCATTATCAAACAATAGGACTATTGTTTAAAAGTGATACCAACAAAGTTAATTGTTTATTTATTTTGAATTAAAATATGTGTTTCTGCGGTCACTCCTCAAGGGTCTATATTGGCCCCTTTTCTGTTCGTTATTTTCATCAACGATGTAGACCTGGCTTTTGATAGTATACCAAACATTACCTTCCTCAAATATTCAGATGATACGTTACTATTAATCAGCAATATTTCTTCTGGAGATGCTCGTAATAACGTAAATAGTGCAATAACAAGTGTCTACTCTTGGTGTCTAGTTATCAACCTAATGTTAAAAACCCAAACACGAGTTACTAATATTAAACTTAATAATAGTGAAATAAAGCAAGTTAACAGCAAAAAATTTCTTGGTATTACTATTAGTCCAACACTAAACTGAGAGAATCATATTGACACGATTTGTTCGAAACTTAGATTAGCTAGTTTTGCAATCCTATCTATGAGGACCTTAGTACATTTACCAGCTCTGCTCAAGTTTTATCATCCACATTTATCCTAAGCGTATTTATGCTTCAAAAAGAAATTATTAGAAGAATGACATTCTCTAAATTCAGACCTAGACTTTTTTATTGATCTAAAACTTCATACCCTTTACTCTTTATATATTTACAATTGCTGCTTATACGTTTTTCATCACAAAAATAATCGAATTCAATGAATGAAAGCTCTTAATAAATCGTTGGCTTCTGAGACTAAAATTACTACAAAAATTAAATCGTTTAGAATACATTAAAATATGTTCTACTAGACAAAGCATATTACTCTGTTTAGGACTTTCTTAATCTTCTACGGTCATAATATTTTCTACATAAAGATGTTTCATTTAGTATAGTTAAGTTTTAGTGGAGTTTGAATATTTAATCTTAGTTGCATATTTTAATATAATCCTCAATAGGTTTTCCCTTTATTTTATTGATTTTACTCTTTATTGTATTTTTTAAATTAATTATCAATATGTTCATTTCTATGACAATTTTAATACATGTATGTATGTCCTGCTACAAATAAAGATTTGTTATTATAGATTTGCCCCTTTTCAACTTTGATTTATCCATTATTTACCTTCTATGACTACTTGATTGTATGTTTAACGTTTCAAAATGCACACTGAACGATCAACAACTCTTCTTGCGCCAATTTTGTGCACTTTATCTCAACTTTTGTTGAGAAATTTCCATCCATATATTGAAAGTAAATTGCCTGCTTTAAATTTTTAAAATTTTGCTAATTTTTGTTTCATTTTCTACTATTTCGAAAATGTTTATTAGCAGATTTTGTGAATTTCGTCGAGGTTTCTAAAGTTCTTCTGCAATTTTTTGAAGATTTCCTCAATCTCTATTATTTTTCGCAATTTTTGCTCAAATTTAATTCACTTCTCTAAATTTAACTAACTTCTAGAATTTTCCAGCTGTTTTCTTCTCTCGTGTCTCTAAAATTATTTCTAAAATTTCTTTAAAATTTTCATTAAGATTCTTACCTTATTTGTTAAGAGTTTCCATACCTAAGATATTTCTAGAATTTCTTAGTTATTTTTCTTCGAAACTTGTACAATTTCCAGCGTGTTTTTTTTTCACATGGTGTGAATTTCCCTTTTAAAAATTTTCTGCAATTTTGTTCAATATGAATAGTTTTATTCAGCAACGTATTTTTCACTTTTTGGCAATTTTTCACATTTGCTTTATTTCATTTAAATTTTCTTCTTGAGTTTTAGAATTTTCTTTGTAGTTTCTAAAAAATTTTGAATTTTTTTTTCTCTCTTTACTGAATTACCGATTGTTTCTTTCTTCATTTTTTGTTAATTTTCTTATAAAGTACAGAATTCTAAAAATCGCCATCAATTTCTCCTCTAAATTTCTAGAATTTTCTAAATATGACTTTTTAAAATTACTAATATTTTCCTGATTTGTTTCATTAATTTTAAAATTCTTTCACTTTTAGCATTTTTCTTTAGACATTGCGTGAATTTTCTTCTAGGTTTCTAGATATTTGGCCAATTTCTTCAAAATTTCGAGTATTTTTTAGAAATTGAGGATTATCTACTATCTTATTTTATTGAAATATTTTTATAATTTACCAGATTTCAAAGATATTTCCAGCAATTTTTTTTTTTCAAAATTTCTATAATTTTCTGTAAGTTTTTCTTGCAAATTTATTTTTACTAAATTCTTATATCTAGTTTAAGAATTTTCCTCTATTTCAGCATTTTCCCTCCGAGATGTCTTGACATTTTCTCTAGGTTTCTAAAATTTTTCTGCAATTTACTTGAAGATTTTTAGAATTTTCTAGCAACACATCATTTATGTTTTAAAAGTTTTTCACTATTAATAGTGAGAAAAAAAGAAAAATTCCACAAATTTAGAAGAGAAATTTAAAAATATGTTACTGGAAACTTCTAAAATAAAATAAATCATCGCATAATTTTACACCCATCGGAATGAATAACATTACATTGAAGTTTACTGAGAAATATAAAGATGGTCGAACGTCGGGACGGTCGTGTGCAAAATGCAACTCAGAAAAATAGTGAGAAATCTAGTGCTTCAAATGTAAAATCGTGCTTATGTGGCCACATAGCCAAGTCAGGTGTTCAATACGTTACTTGCAAATCGTATTATCGTTCAGGGTGTTCAAAACGAGTGAAATTGTGCTGTGATCTTCCGATAACGAGCGGCGCGGCGTGTAAATTTTTATATTTTTCTGTAATGTATTATTCCAGATTTATAAAATTTTGCTAAATATTCAACTTATTTTTAATTTGTTCACAAATCCCAGAACATTTTTTAATTTTGTGAATTTTCCTCTAGGGTTGGTCATTTCTTCTACAAGATTCAAGATTAATAGAGTTTTTCACCAAAGAATTTTTTACTTTTTGATATTTTTTTCCATTTTTACGCATTTCTAGAATGATCGTTGTAGTTTCAAAAATTCTTTTGCAATTTTCTTTGACTTCTAGAATTTTCCAGCAACATTTCTTGTTTTACTCATTTTATCTTTGTTTAATTTTTTGTCAATTTTCTTATAATTCACCTTTCAGAATTATTTTTGAAATCTTCAGCTACTTCTCCTCTAAATTTCTAAACATGATTTTTCAAAAATTTTGCTAATATTTCCCATCATTATAAGAATGTTCCACTATTAGTAGTTTTTTTTTATTTTCAGGTTTCTAGATCATCTGCAAATTTCTTCAATATTTTTAGGATTTTTCAGTAACATTTCTTTTATTTATTGAGAATTGGCCACTACTTTATTTTATTGAAATATTTTTTAAATTTACAAGTTTCAAAGATATTTTCAGCAATTTCTCTTCAAAATTTTTATAATTTTCTGTATTTTTTACTTGCAAATTTTTTAAGTTCATATATTCATATTTCAGAAGAACTCGTAAAATTTTTCTTCAGATTTCTAGAATTTTTCTCCAATTGTCGTCAAGATTTCTAGAATTTTTTAGCAACATAATTTTTATTATTAATATCAGAAATCAGACAGTGCTGTTATCTTTATTGTTATATTTTTTTCCTCGCATTAACATGTATTTTTTGAGATTTACAAATAAAGATTATTAGTATTATTAAAATGGATTTTATAAGCCTAAGTACTTCAACAATCAATGAATATTTTTTTATTTCTTAAATTTTTCACTATTAATTACGTCTAATTTCCTAAAATTTTATAGAATTTTCTACTATTTCCAAATTCCTTTCTTCTAAATTGCGCTATTTTTCACCGAGATACCAAATTTTTTATTGCAAAATTTTTAGGACTTTTAACATCTTTTTTTTCTTTTGGTTTCCACCATTTTTTCCTTTATATATACAATAATCTCTATTTCGGTAAAATAATACATAATAACATTTAAAATGTGTACAGATAGATGGTGTTAGTGTATCTGGACTATATACGTGTTGCCTTTTTGCCCATTTTGCTTTATTTAATTGAATTTGTCAAAGTTTCTAACAATTTCTTTTTGTTTGTGTCTTTATAATTCGTCTGCAATTTTCTTCAAATTTTTTTGAATTTTCCAGCCATATCTTATTTATGTTCTAATAATTGTCGACAACTTTTTGATGATTTTGTTTAAATTTTCTTAAAATTTGCATTCAAGATTTGTAATTTTTTTCAGTAATTTTTTTTTCTAAAATTCTTTTATAATTTTCTAGAAGTTTATTAGAATTTCTTTAATTTTTGATAACTTTTTTGTTTATATTTGCAAATATTCTTAGAATTTATTTTCTATTATTTTTATCTTTAAATTTTCTAAAACTAAAACTTTTCCATTTTTCAGAATTATCTAATATTTTCAGAATTTTTCCTTCCAAATCGTGAGAATTGTCTTTGAGGTTTCCAATTTGTTTACTGTAAATTTCCTCAAGAACACTGAATAAAAAACTTACTATGTTTATTCAGTGTTCATTATGAATTACCACGTAGTAACGGTCGCAACCAACATTATGATTTCCTCAAGACTTTTTTTCTTTTATTTTTTTTTTACAATTTTGCACAAGTTTCTGCTTTATTATGTTGAAATATTCAATACATTTATTTCCAAAAAGAATATTATATACATTCATGGGTTGGTCAGTTTACAAAAAATTACAAAAATATAAACACGTAAAATAGTTAAGATATAAAACAACATATTAAAATATATATCTAAAAGACACAAAATAGGTTGTATAAATAAATAAAAACTTACTTACTAAACACATAATTAAAAACATGACGGGCAAATTTACAACTAATCAATTATGGAGACATGTATATTCCTCCAGGGTGTAGAAACATTTTTCTAATAGCATGTGTTTTATTTTTTTGATAAACATTTTAATGGGTAGATCTTTAATTATATCGGGTAATTTGTTGTAAATTTTTATAGTTTGCACTACACACGAGTTGTGGTAAAAACTGTGATAGTGCTTGGGAAGTTTTAAGTCCTTTGTTCGCGTATTGTATTGATGCTCTACATTACGTTTATTAAAAAGGTTAAAATTACCCTTTACAAATTTGAGTGTTTCATATATGTACAAGCTTATAAGCGGCATAATTTTTTGCATTTTAAAAAGATCGCGGCAACTAGTGTAAGGTTTTTAGTTACAAATGGCACGAATAAGACGTTTTTGTACTACAAAAACTTTTTGTAAATTAATCTGTGTTGTACACGCCCAGAACAATAAACCGTAGGTTAGTTGTGGTTCACAATAAGCCATATATACGCTTCGGGCTGCCTCTGTGTGAATGTCATTTCTAGTTGCATATATAAGATATACGTACTTAGCCAGTTTTGAACATGTTTCTTGTACATGTATATCCCATTTTAGATTTTTTTTCTATTTTTACACCCAAGAATCCTATACAATCAGTTTCATTTATAACATTATTATTTAATTGAATGTTTGTTTGGCCCATTGACGCTCTATAATGAATGACACTAGTTTTTGATGTGTTGACTGTTAGGTTGTTCATGTTAAACCACGTGTTCAATTCATTCAGAGATTGATTGGCTGCTCTGTTAAGAGTGTTTAAGCATTGTCCCTCCATACTGATCGTTGTGTCGTCTGCGAACATAGTTAAATGAGCGTTAATGGCTAGTGGCATATCATTAATAAATAATAAAAACAGCAATGGCCCCAGTATGCTCCCCTGCGGAACACCAACTGTAGGATAAGCAAGATTTGATGTATATAACTTGTTTTTAATATAAGAACTTGTTATCTGTTTCCGATCTGAAAGGTATGATGCTAAGAGCCGATAACAATTTCTCCTTATGCCATAGCTTCTTAGCTTATTTAGTAATAGCTCATGAGGAACACAATCGAATGCTTTTGTTAAATCAATGAATATTGATATAACATTGCTACTCTTGTCGAGATTATTTAAGACAAATGTTAAAAAATTGTATATGGCATGTATTGTTGTGAGACCTTTCCTGAAGCCAAATTGTTCATCACATAAGATTTTTTTTGACTTAATATAGTTCGTAATTCTATTGTATATTACCCTATCGAATACCTTGGAAAATATAGGCAAGATAGATGTTGGCCTGTAATTACCAATTACATGAGGATTTCCCTTTTTGAATATAGGAATAATTTTAGCTAGTTTTAGAGCTGTTGGGAAAACACCCTCGGTTAAAGCGCTATTTATTGCATAAGTTAACGGTTTTAATATATTTTCCAATATACATCTAATTACACATCATCAATGTCTTTACTAAGTGTTGATTTCATTGACTGTACAATTGTCTGAATTTCTGACTCAGATGCAGCATATAAAAAAATTGTTCCCACGATGTTTGATCTAAGGTTATAAGATTCTGTATGTATTTATTCAAACGCGTTGCCGATTTTACTAAAATATTCATTCATTGAATCAATTACTTGTTGAGGTTCATCTATTTTCTGTTCATTTAGATCGTATATATAGTCTATTGACTTTTGAGTGCTGTTGTGTCCCTTTTTAGATTTAAGAATGTTCCACAATTCTTTAGATTTATTATTTGAATTACTTATACGACTTGAATTATAGTGTTTTATTTCATTTTGTAGGGATGATGAGTATAGTTTCTTTGCTGACTTGTATGCGGAATAGGTTTCTTCGCATTTATTATTTTTGTAAATTTGATAATATAATTCTACTTGTAGTTGTTTTAGGTTTTCTGTAAACCAAGGCTGTTTCTTTTTAAAATTATTTAGAATTTTATGCATAACTGGACAGCAGTTGTTAAATGCTGAAATAAATATACTGTAGAATCGGTCAAAATATGCTGCAGAGTCTTTGCTATTGTATTTTAGTTCATCCCAGTTTACTGCTCCAAGTTTACTGTTCAGTGCCTGTAAAGTTGTTGGATTTATGATTCTGGTTCTTATTGATTGGGAGTTGTTTGCCGAACCGCATTTTAGTTTTAATAATTGGCCCATATGGTCGGATAAATGAGTCTCAATTACATCAGCACTTGCATAATTGACGTTAGTAATGATATTATATATGCATGAGCTGCTTCTATTTGAAATCCGAGTATCCGATTTTATAGTTACCTGTAGATTATAACTTTCAAGTAGATTAAACAAATCGGTTGTGTTATGTTCATTTGTTTTACAAAAATTTATATTAAAATCCCTACCCATGATAATGTCAGACCCTTCATCGATTAAGATTTTATGAAGGACATTCTCCAGGATAACCAGGAATTCAGAAAAAATGCCTCCAGGGGGGCGATAGATACTTATTATTACTATTTGGTTTTCTTTAGATGACCATTCAGCGCCTGCTATTTCGACAGTCATTTCTCGCGACATGATGTTAATATCAGGTCTGCAATTTACGTTAATATTACCTGCTACAAGTATTGCTGCGCCTCCGTGGATATGGTTCTTGCGTTTGAAAATTGAGACTTGGTGGTAATTATTTATTTCAGGAAAGTCCTCAGAATCAGTCACCCAGTGTTCGGTGGCTAAAAAGAAGCTAACGTTTAGTTCGTTTAGTGTTATAAGTAATTCATTGCATTTGTTCTTAATTGAATGCATATTTTGGTGGAAAACTGTTATTAACTCTATTGAGTGTACATTATTGTTTGGGGTTACTTTTTGTCGTTTGATCTGTTGCCTCTGTAGAAAAAATGCGAAATATAGGCTCCAGAAGTCCATAAAACTGGGTCCATTGCTTTATCATAATTATGCCTATCTACCGTAATTTTAAAAGACGAGTAGTATTAAGGATATTTGCTGTCTAATGATTCGCAGAGTGCTTCAGGAAAATATTTCTTCGCCAAGTTATGGACGTCTTCTAATTTAGTTGTGGGATGCAGGCATGATAAGTATAAGAATGCTTTACGAGCCACCGTTTTGAGATTGTGATCACTGGTGGATACTCCCACTATTACATGCGCCGTTCTTCTTTTCTTCTTTTTCGCGATAGTTTCCCATTTTCCATCATTGCGAATGATAGGTATATCCGGTATTATATCCTCCATATCCGTACTCGGTGGTTTTTGTATTTTATTGGAGGATGTTACGTTCTGCGTTGTTTTGGTGGTTGACGTATTATTTGTTATCGTGTCCGTTGGGTTGCAGATCGGAGTTTTAATTGCGTAGTTTTCTTCGGATTTCTTTGGTTTGGGAGAAACCTGCTTAATATTGGAGACGCGTGGTGGCATCTCTCGTTGAGTGGTAGAACTACTTTTGTGTCTACATTTACAGGATTCTGTTTTAGTGTTTAGTTTATATTGCAACTCAGTTATTTGTTCTTTAAGTAGAAAATTTTCTTTTAAGAGGAATGACTTTTCTTCCATTTCCTTAATTAGTCTTCGCAATATACTGTTGTCTCTCTTAAGTGTACTCACGTTTTCTGCGGTTTCTTGTGATCCCTCACATAAAGATATAACCTCACTTGTGGTGATGGATTTCAATCGGATTTTCTGGCATCGCGGCTCGTGATAATCCAAGCATGATGGGTTGTAAGGCTTCTGGCAGTACTTACACACTTCAGCGTTAACTACTGGATTTTTGCACTTGCTGCATTTGCTAATACAATCACTGTTTTGATCAACGATTTCACTTACTATCGTCGCCATGATTTGTTATTATTATTGTTATAATTTACTTTACAGAATAATAGAGTTTTCAAATTTATTTATTTTTTTCCAGGTTTCTAAAATTTTTTTCCGCAATTTTCCAGAGTCTATTTTATTTTCTGAGAATTTTCCACAATTTTTTGTGTTATCTTATTGAAATTCTAGATTTCTATAATTTTCCAGCAGTTCTTAGACCAGTTTTTAGACATTTTCCTGTTTTTTTTTCTCCAGATTTCTAAGGCCACACATCTAAAATTATACTTTTCATTCGAACGGGTGTAAAATTATGCTGTGATTTATTTTATTCTATAATTTTCCAGCAACATATCTTGAATTTTTTTTTGAGAATTATTCTCAATTCCTTATTTAATTTTATTGGAATTTTCCTATAATTATTCCAGATTTTTAGAACTTTCCAGCAATTCATTTTCTAAATTTGTAGAATTTTGTATGAATATTTCTTCCAGATTTCTAAAATTTTATTCATCCATTGTTCAAAAATTTCGAATATTTCTAGCATTTTTCAGATTGCGTGAATGTTCTACAAAGTTTATAATTTTTTGCAATTTTCTTTAAGATTCTTACTATTTTCTGGTAATTTTTCTTTCATTTTTGACAATTTCCGTCATAGTTTATTTTATTAGAATTTAATTATAATTTACCATCCAAATTATTATAATTTTAGAGCGATGAAGTTTTATAATATTCATTAAATTTTTGTAGTTTTTCTCTATTTGCAAACGCAACACTACTCTTTGGTTTAAGTTGTGAATATTCTCTTTGAAATTTTTGAAAATTTCCTGGATGATTGATAACGCTTCGCCACCATTATCAAAACGTCATAAAAAAGCTCCATATAAAATGGACATAAATGGCAATGGCCAAAATATTGCTTGTATTGCAAAAATATAACGAATTTGAAGTATTCAATAAATTATGCCATTATTTTTTTAAAACATTTTATTAATTTATACATACCTGCATATTATTTATCTACATCAGTCGTACTTTATTAATTACGTAAGTTCATTTACTTATACTTGCCTCATTAATCCCTCTGGTTTGTCGTTTACGTTAATTTGCACATATATAACGTAGGTCAGTAGGTATTAGAGCCCGATATATTTATAGTACGCCGCATACTCAATCGCGCTCAGCATGGATCACTCGAGGGGTTTTTGGATTTCAACCTCGAGTATTCACTACAATTTTTTTTACACTTTTTCTTTTAAAAATGCTTAAATTATATTATCTTTATTGATTAAAATACTTTCTTTTGAAGTTTTAATTAAGACAATATAAAAGAAATATCTGCGGAATTAGTGGGAATCATATAAACTATGCAGACGTATATGACTATAAAGATGAAATGTGTATTATGAACAGATCCTATTTAGTGTGTAGTGTTATTTCTTATTAGAAACAATTCATCACAGAAGTTGTAGTTTGTCCGCAGCAACGTGTCTGTTCCAAAGTGTACAAGCGTGGATCTGTCGGTATGGTGTTGAGGTTTACAATGGGGCGAATTTATACACCCGCCGGAGTATTATTCCGTAGATCAAAGCGAATGAAAATCAATTATGCGAGCACGGATAGCTTCTGTTGGTTTGCTGGTTTATTGGCACAACCATTCGTCTTCGTTTGTGTATTTACTTTTATGACACTCCATTGTAGAGCAATGCGATTTAATTAATTCCAAACCGTATAATGACGGCAAATAATACAACCCTATAGAGTAGAAAGCGTTATTTTTCGCGGAAGGGATTAAACATTAATTGATAATCGCTTTTATTTTTAAACAATTTTTAATTATCATTATATACAGATGTGCAGATTTTATGTTAATCTCTGATTAATATTAATTACCGTTATTAAATCCGAGCGTACGATGGTGTATTTTAACAAAGTTTTCGCTAACTTTTCCATTTAATTAATAGTTTTTGTTGTTGTTCGCTGGAATTATAAATTAAATTATTCAGAATATTAAGTTAATGGATTTGCATACATGCTTTCCTAATTTACAATAATAATAACGTTAAATTAAAATAATTACTATATTTTTACTGCTGAAATTTAATGAAAGACGTTTATATATTACAAAAATACGATTTAGTTTAGAGTAAATTGGTCTAAATGCATGTGGCTTTAAATCTTTTAATTGGGAAATTACAGTTACTACTTTTGTTGGGATAAGCCTTGGTGTAAACACGTATTTTCGTGCTTGTTAAGCTTTATTTTATGTGAATAAATGTCGTTAAATATCAACTTAGATGAATTAGATCTCACTCTACTCAACACATTGAAAATCTAATTAGTAGAGTGAAAAGAGAGAAAGATATTGACATATAATTTAAACTGGGGCTACTAAAAACAAATAGATCCCTGGTAATGAATTAGGAAGATTTGTTACCCCAATCTGCACCCAAAAATCTTCGAATTAGGGTATAAATCACATATGATAAATGACAAATCAGATGATACAGATGATAAATGAGAAATATCAAGTGATGAAGGGTAAATGAGAAATGTCAAATATATCAAGTCACAACTAACAAAAGACAGAAAACATATTTTAACTTATATGAACCGTAAAACACCCATTTACACGCAAAAAAGTCAACAAACCCTACTTCTAAGAGAAATCCATCGCCTTCAACCACGAAGAATACGCATCATATAAGACGTCAACATACATTCATCAAGGACAAGGACAACCTCCAACATGGATAAATAATTAAATAAGCTTTCAAAAGAAGAGACACAGGGACAACAAATGAAAGCAATTAATGATGAATTAACAAATATATCAAATTCTAGAAATCGGCGCAAAATTCTGATACAAAACTTGAAATCGCACTTTGCCCAAATAGATGAACGACATACTGAACGCCTGAAGATAACCGAACCGACTCATCACTATAATCGTAAAAACTACTACGACTAATTAAGAAATATGATAATACGAATATTGATACTGAGGACCATCCAACAGCCTCACAAGACACACGAATTGCAGGATTAACTATGGTAATGAATGTATTTAACAAGATATTGGATCAAGTTTTAGGCCAGACATCCGTCAACAAACCACAACTTCACTCCTGGATATCTCACTTTAAAAGCACATGGATTGAAGTAGACAATTTACGGCTTCTTAGCCAGCACCAAGTTCATCATTAACATTGAAGCTCATAAAGCATTATTTATAAAGAAGATGGATGCTGAAATATACTTGTAGGACTGCTTAGAGAGCCAGCCACAACATAATCATCCCTCGATCCAGATGCCACAAAAGACAATTCCCACATGTGATTGAGGCTATGAGGAATGTATCAAATTTAGTGAGTTATAACAGACGATTATCCATCAAAATAACACGTTATGTGATGTCAAAAAATTCGAGTACCTGAAAGGGTATTTGCGAGGAAAGTCGCTCAATTAATCAATCGTATTCCCATGAGCATCACCAATTTCTTAATCGCTTGGGAAATACTGGAAAGATATTATAAAAATCAACTAGTGGATAAATTAGTGGATCAACCACCATGCAAACCGAATGCAGCCTTGTAACAAAAAAATAACTAAATGATGTAAGCAAAGAATGTCTGCAAATCCTGTCTAACATGGGTTACGATACTGCAGACTCATTATGCGCAAAGGGAATGAATAGACCAACAAAATTTTCAATCAATCCTTTCAAACGCCTCACAAAGTACCAAAGTTAAAGAAAGTCATCGAATTTCTGGAAAAGGGGTTTCTCTCAATGGAGTAAAACCGTTCATCTCACATGCCGAATTACCCAAAACCATGCGTCATGTGTAGAAATCACCAACATGATTTGACAGCTGCCTTACATTCGCCTCTAAGACTTTTCACGAAAGAAATTGAATCGTAAAAGAATTGTCTGTCATACCCCAATTTCAAACAATGCCTATCACCCAACGATATGGTGAGATCTGCAACCATCACATAATTGCACATGGAACTAATCTCAGATCGTCGGTATGAAGAACCACGTCGGCATGATTGCAACAAAATTAATCCGCCACTACAACCGAGGTGCCATCACTACCTGAACAAAATCAACACGTATGCAGTTTATATACCTAAGAATAAAGATCTCCTACCTGTCACACTCAACGACCAAAAATAAAAATCAAATTGTAGTCAGGTTTTAATCGATCAATGCTTATAAAGTTGGTGTGGCCAAAGTAACAGCACAATTGCTGGACCTTTCGAAGGAAAGATCCTACAATACAGTCACACAACCAGGCGACAGTATTGAACAAATATCGAAGTCAAAAATCGACGGGCAACTGACATCAATGAAGTCCATCCAATTCAAATGAAATACTCAACTTCATGATCTACAAAAAATCACTAGACTGCACCCAATAACACTCTGCAAGAAATCAATCTCGTAGAATATAACTTTGCTGATCATACGTTCCAAAGGCCAGGCAAAGTCGACATCCTTCCGGGTACAAGATATCTTGCTAAATGGTACTTAGAAACAAAATTGACTACTTCTACAAAAGACGTAATTTGGTTGGATTGTATGAGGCAACATATATTTAACACACAAAGGATAAACATGCCTAGTAACTAAAGTAGCAATAGTTCCAGGCATCACCAAATCTTTAGAAATGAAGGAAATTTCTGGTGAAATCCAGGTAACACAAGTGCCTTTCTATAAACAACCCTTACTATTAAAAAATGTTTCACCACGTGATAAACGAGAACCAAATTCAACAAACAAGAAGATACATTATGTGAAGAGCAGTTTCAGTTAACTACAAAAAGATAATCAGATGGATGCTACTGTATACGACTACTATTTATAAACAGAGCAACAGCTTTAGGCGAATCACGAAACCAAGCAATAGAAACATTTTTGAAACAAGAAAAGAAGCTTCGAACATCAATTCAAATGGAACAAGTTCATGCAGGAGTATATAAATCTCGGTGACATGAAGTGGCTCAATCCAAACACCAATCCCCAACCAGAATACTGGTCTCACATCACGCAGTGCTTAAAGAGGACAGTACAATGGTCAAACCATGAATGGTTTTCGCTGCATCTTGAAAGACGTCAACTTTCAAAAGTTTAAATGATGAAATGTGCACTTGAACTCAACTTCTGAAGGATATAACAGTTAGATTGCTTCGATGTAGGTTACACCGAGTCGCAATAATTGCAACCATCGAAAAAATGTACAGAAAAATCAAGGTCGATGAAGAAGATCAAAGTTACACTTGTATATAAAATAATAATAATAATTTTATGCTAGTTTGACAATGACAACACATGTCACTAAAATATGTCTATTGAGAGACTACAGTATGCTTTATGCAAGCAATAAGATATAAAAATATACTGCAGAATATATTCTGAAGCAGAATTGATGATTATATAATAATGGGTTTGAGGGGAAGATCTTTTGATGAAGAGAACTCCGCCCGTCCTCCTTCCGGTTAAAGTTTTAAGTATATTTACAAATTGTATATTATACATTTTGTATTATTTTGTTAGAGAGGAGTACAGAGATATTGATAAATAAAATAAATAAATAAATAATTGCTTTATTTTGTATCTACAATCTTTTATTTGCTGGATTGATGAGGCTGTTACTTGTTGAAACTTTATACCAATTAATAAAATGCTGGCACAGTATATGGTTTCAAAAATGTTTTTATTATTCTTCGACATTGAATTCATTTTTCATCTGCCTAAGGAAGCCACTATGTGGTGAAACATTGTCAATATTTTATTAAGTGAAAAATCATTTAGTTATTGGTTTGAATTTATTTTGACAATTTACACAAATACGTTGATTTCTTTGATTTGTTCATTTATATGTTTATTTTAGAAGTGCAATTGCGTGAAGAGCTAGATATGATTTTATTTGCGGAGCCTCCTCGAAATGTTAAACATTTGTTTTTCTAATAAAATATAATATTTTTGTGTTTTTTGTAATTATTTGTTTTTCTATAAATCAGTTGCACGTTCAAATTGTCAGAAATAGTGAAAGCGCTCCACAAGTCACGAATTAACCAGTTAAGTATTGAATTGACGATGCTGATACATGGTGAAATATATGTAAGGTAAATAAAACACTAGGTTTGTAATTTCACTGATTTTAATGTCTTTTTTCTTTTTCAGATGATTAATGGCCGTTAGAGACTGAAGCTCTACTCAACGACCAAATAGAAATTAACAATTTCCCAGTAATCAACATATAATACAAATGCTCATAACTCCTCCCCCCACTTCAACACAATAGTATATAAGATAACATTGTAGTCTATAACGGCCATTAATCATCTGCCTGATGAAGCCACTCCGTGACTAAACATATGTCGCAGTTTCGACATTAAAATCAGTAAAATAACCAATTAAGGTTGCGAGATCGGTGTTGTAGGCTGGACGAGGAAAAACAGATCACTGAAATTTTGTAAGTTCCTCTCGGGTGCGAATACTTGTGTGACATCTGGCGTTGTTATGAGGAAAGAGACGTTCGTTTGGCACTGAACACGCTGAAGTCATTTCTTCAATTTTTGAAGAGTAGCACAGTATACTTCATAGTTGATCGTTGATCGAACAGAATAACCCCTTCAGAATCCCAGAAGATTGTAGCCATGATTTTACCAGCTGAGGGTATGGCTTTAAACTTTTTTTTGGTAGAGAGTGGGTGTGGCACCATTCCATTGATTGACGTTTTGTGATGTGATGAACCCATGTTTCATCGCCTGTAACAATGTTTTGCAAAAAATTCATACCGAGCAAGCAATTCCGCACAGATGATTCTCCTTTGCTCTTTATGGTCTTCAGTTCGCGGGATTCAGCGGGAACTAACCTTTCAATAATTGAAAAATTGTGAAGGCACTACCAACAAAGACGTCCAGTTGAGCAGAGTATTAGCACATTCTGACATTGCATGGGTCACAGCTATGCACGACTTTCCGGCACGCGGGAGATCGGACAATTTTGCTTTTTGACCTAGCGGCGATGATGATGCACGCTTTGACCAACCACTCACCGTGTTTTTGTTCACTGCCAGATCTCCATAGACATTCTGCAAGCGCCTATGAATATCTGAGATGCCCTGGTTTTCGGCCAAAAGAAACTCAATCACTGCCCATTGTTTAGAACACACCTTAATGAAACTATATGAAACGAATCGGGAATATTGAATGATATTCCACACGAAATGTTTAGGTTTTTTATGGCCGAGAAAAAAAGTATTGATCTCCCCTCGTAATTTGGTTGATTTGAGTCGTTACTAGGTTGAACAGAAAACAAAGGCAAATACATTGGCCAGCTCGATCACCGGATTAAGCCCCCATGGATTTCTTCCTTTGAGGTTAAAGCAAAAAGTGTATAGGAACCAATGGGAAACCGATATAAATTGTCTAAAATGCGGATTGAAATTTGTGAAATTAATAAATAAATGTTGAACACCGTTTACAAACAATTTTGAAAAAGAGTTGAGGATTGCGCTGGAAATAGAGGAGAGTATGTAGAATAACTGTACAATTAAGAATTGAATTTTTGTAATTAATTATTGTATTTATTTTCCCTATTCACAAAATAATAAGATAAATGACTCAGTTTAGTTTAATTGTTTACAAAAAGAAAAGCAATAAATGTTTTATCGAAATGAGAGTTGCCTTATGTCTAAAGGTAACACGATACTGATGTAAAACTCGGACTTAGTCATATTTGAAATCAACCACTCGACATAATTTCAATTTTTTTATCTTATCTTAAGTGTACTGTATTTTTCTTTGACTATAATGGGTTTCGAAGGAAGCAAAATTTTTTAGAATACATTTTTCTCCTAAAATTCATATCATAAAAGTTTTCCCTGTAGGAAACCCCATCACTTTACACACTGTATATTACAATAAGTTTTATGTCAGGATTAAACACTTTTAATTCGGTTAAAATTGGTTTATATGTGTACCATTTAGTTTTCTAATGTATTTGCATAGTGTATGCAACTGAGTCAGCATAAAATGTTTTGAT
Source organism: Ontholestes murinus (assembly GCA_963969525.1). Classification (NCBI taxonomy): domain Eukaryota; kingdom Metazoa; phylum Arthropoda; class Insecta; order Coleoptera; family Staphylinidae; genus Ontholestes; species Ontholestes murinus. The sequence continues at coordinate 95,706,934 of OZ018387.1, forward strand.
TTCTTCATATTTGTTCACTTTAGTCGAGCACGATGAGTGACGCAGCGCATTAGTGAGTGTTTTTATTGAAATTAGATCGAAAATATTAGTAATTAGTTGAAAATTTAATACCAAGTAACCAAGTAAGAGTTGTTTACTATAAGTACTTGATTTATAAATTTTATTTAAAAAAACCTCAATTTCTCGACTTTGGTTTGATGAATGAATAAAATTGTAAACTTAACTAAATCATATCAAATTAAATCAGATTAAATCAAATCAAAACAAATTAAAACTAATTAAATAGAATTAAATCAATTAAGTCAAATAAAATAAAATAAAATTGTGGGTTAGAAATTAACTATAACATGCAAAAACTATTATATACGTATATATAAATATGTACATTAATTATTATAACCGTGCAATTATGCTAAAACAACGCTTCTTGAAAACAGACATGGATAGCTGAATTAAGTCAATCTTTTTATCCGAAAGTGAATTAAAAGTTCGACAAATTGGACTATTTTTTACCATAATTTGTGGACTGATATTTGATTCTAAATGTATTTTTATGTCTTTGCAGATGAGAAGGACTGGCATTAAAGTTTAATTGAAAAAGTAATTCCGGACAGTTTATGAAATTATACTTATAATTATTATAAGTTATACAGAAGGCATAGATCAGCTATCATCCTTCTATCCTTAAGAGGAGTAACAAACCAACTCACTTGACAATATAGGTGAAGCATATTCTAATACGGGCCTAACCAAGGATACATATAAATTTCTAATTAATGACGGTGAAAATTTTCTACTAAATCTATTAATGAATCCGAGAATTTGAGTTGCTTTCGATGTAATGTTACATATGTGATTTTTAAAAGTTATTTTTTTATCGAATGTAACCCCCAAATCTTTAGCATATTAAATTTAAAAATACGAAAACATTTCGTGAATCTACAACAGTGAGTCTTACTAAGACTACAAAACAAATTAATTTGAAACAACTACTTCTCTGGCTAGTACCTCGACAGACGTTGAATAAAACAAAGTTAATTTGCATGTTACGAATAGTACAACTATCAAAGCAACACTAATTTGAATGAAATTATTTCTGTTGAATAAACTAATAAATGATAACATGTATTTTATATTGTTTAAATATGACTATAACATAAAAAATTATGCACAAAAATGAATTTAAACTGATTTCATTAAATTAAATTAGCAAAAGCAATTAAAAACTCTAGCATTCAAGTTTATAATCATCTGCAGACACGTGTTTCGAACTTTCGCTCTCTTCAGTACAGCTTTATTATAAAATTGATTTTAAATACAAATAAAAACACTTACTAAAATAAATATAATGAAGTATGATGATAAATATAATGAAATATAAATAACTTACTCAGATATGTACGGCAACTGACACAAGAATGAAATATAATCGACTGAAGGTCTGAATTTATACCTGAGGTGGATTAGGGAATTCTACAGAAATCATTACGTTCGGGATTAAGGAAAAATACCCACTTGGAGCATAATTGAATAATAAAATGTATTAAAATCCTTTAGTTTTGTTTTGTAGTCTTAGTAAGACTCACTGTTGTAGATTCACGAAATGTTTTCATATTTTTAAATTTATTATTTAATTTTCTACAACGAACTAAAGGATTTTAATACACTTTAGCATATTGTACATCAGTCAACTTTTTATTGTCAATGAAGTAATCTACAGATTGGTATTTCAAGTTACGTATAAATGATAATTTAAAACATTTTTCGGCATTAAGATCGAGGCCATTAGCAGTACACCATAGGTTTAAAAAAAATAAAAAATATCCCTTTGTAAAGCCACACAATCTTGTGGCGAATGGATTATGTTGAATAACTTAAGATTATCTGCAAATATGAGACACTGGCTATTATTTATAACGGACACAATATCGTTAATGAAAATTAAAAACAGTAGTGGGCCACCATGTGACCCTTGAGGAACTCCAGAAGTTACGTTAATAATCTTTGACAGTTTTCCATTTATATTAACAAATTGGGTCCGCTCTCTTAAATAACAACTAAACAAACTAATAACATCTGTTCCAAAACCATAAGCAGACAGCTTAGCGAGTAGGGTTTCGTGGTGGACGCGATCAAAAGCCTTAGAGAAGTCAGTTTAAATGGCGTCGACCGCCAAACCTTTCTCTAAGGCATCTAGAATTATTGTTTTAAATACTAAAAGATTTGTAACCGTTGAACGACCTTAGTACTGGTCGTTCAACGGTTACAAATCTTTTCCCATGTTGTTGGTCAACAATAAGATTTTTACAAACCCACTTTAGATGATTCGCAACAATTTTGAATTGAATCGCTATACCACGGTAATTCCTGATATTTGCTCTATCGCCAGATTTAAATAAAGGAGTAATATAGCTTCTCTTCCAGCATGAAGGAACTATACCCGTTTTTAATGATAAATTATACATAAAATGGATAGTGATGGTAATAGTAGTTATGCATTGTTTTAAAAAGAACGGGGGTATACCATCTAGCCCAGATTTACAACTATTACTTAAACTATTGATACCATTAAAAACATCAGATAGCAAAACAGTAAAAAAATTACAGGAAATTTGAGAGGGAAAGCTACACGTAGGCACATTGCGATCTTCATTCAGATAAACTGTAGAAAAAAAATCAGCGAATTTGTCGGCACACTCTTCTTCAGTATTGCACTTGCTTTGATCAAAATACATTACTTTTGGATAACCACATGTTCGTCGAGTATCGTTTATATACGCCCAAAAAGAACTTAGATTATGATGCAGATTTTCTTCAACTTGATTTATATATAAGTCATGGAGTTGTTTGTTTAAATCTTTGCATTGTGTACGTAGGGATGCGAAATCATTCACTCCTCTTAGAAGTTGTATTGTAACGAATATTGTCACTTTTTCTTCTTAATCAAATTAATTAAATCGTAGTTAAACCACTTGGGGTAGTTTGAGTGGCTAAGTTTAGATATAGGCACAAATTTGTTTATAGCATAATAGATAACTTCATTGAACATATGTGCTGCATCATCAGGATTAGATTGCTCCAGTACACTAGTCCAGTCAATTTAACCTAGATAGGTTTTCATAGCATTACAGTTTCCTTTTTTAAAGTTGTAATAATAGTAAATTGACGAAGCTTGTTCGATACAATTTAAAGGAATTGATAGTTCCATGGTCGTGTGATGAATCGAATTATTACTAATGGGATCAACAGCAGCAATCGCAGACAGGTTAACAATATTGAAAAAAAAAATCTAATAAGATGCCTCTCGAATTAGTCGTGGTATTTCTTTGATACAAATGATGATAGATGAAACTATAGCTTAGTATTTCGGCGGGAAAATAGATGTTGCTAGAATGTGTTAATTATATATTCAGAAAAAAAAATCCGTGTGGATCAATACAAAAAAACAGTGCAATGTGAAGAAAAAATTTATCGTCTTTTGTCAAAAACTGGATTCAAGAAAAAATATTAGTTCATTTCAAATTAAAGTCTTTTAAAAAATGATTTAAGTTGATGTTTTATTTATTCAAATCCGATCACAAATAAGCGAGATACAGCACCAAAGGTTTTTCATCAATCACCCTGTATATGTATTAGTATTATTTTCAGAAATGGTTAGGAAAAGGCTGCTCACAAAAAAAGAGCTACAAGAGGCATATAAACCTCCTGGTAAAAAAAAACAAAAAAAAATGATCAATCTGAGATCGACAACGAATATTCTGATGAAGAATCCAACTGGAAAGTGATGAGCAAGCTGAAAACGAAAATGAAGGGTTCTTTTATTTTTTGGTTGAAACCAGATAAAAGTGTTGTCTTTAAAATGCAAATATCTAGTAAATGCACTTAAACACTAGCCTCCGATATACAAGCTATGACGCCATATGACTGTTGTATACAACTGAAATATTTCGAATACATAAACAAACAAGGAGAGACGCTCGCTTGAAAGAAACAGATTAAGGGGAACTGTGTTACAATCATGTTCCCCAAATAAACGATTACTGGTCCACTCATCCCTCGTAGGGAAATTCAACAATACAAAATGTAATAGTTACCTGCAAAATTATCCAAAACATATTTTATTGGCGACGAAGTAAATTGCTTGAAAGCTGCGTTACAGAAATGCCTTCAGGATAGTAACTTTTAAAGCATAGACGAATCCATGACTAAGTTCAAGGGGCGTTCGTCTTTGAAGCAATATGTGTCATTAAAGCCTGTAAAGAGAGGAATCAAGTTGTGGCTTAGATCAGATTCTTTCACTGGATATACATACTATGTTAATATATACTCAGGGCGTGAAACTTAATGTCTAGATGGAACGTGTGAACGTGTAGTGAAAAAACTCATTTCTACAGCAAAAGAGAAAGATGTAACCTTTCTGATTGCTTTTTTTACTTCGATCATGCTACTAAAGAATATGTATTATGCAGAAGTAGGAACGTGTAAATAGAGAAAATCTACCTAAAATCAAGGAGAAATTGAAAAGAGGTGAATATGTGTTCCATTGTAGCAAAGATTGAATTTTGTTTGTGAAATTGCAAGATATAATAGATGTCCTTCTATTGAGCAGTTGCCATATTGCTAATGTTATGTCTGTCAACAAAACTTTGAAAGATGGCTCTAAAATCAGTGTTCAGATATGGTTCCATAATATAACGGGTGTCCAACAATTATTGTATTCCCGGGTGGCGTTGGAATCAAATGGAATCGACCTTACATGTGTGGGAAAAATAAAACCCAAAAACGTACGAAGACAATTTATCATTTCATTATGTTCCAAATGTTATAAGCAATATAATCATTTTTAATATATTTTGTATTATATACAATAATAATATTTAACATTTTTTAAGTTCTTCTATAGGACTGATGGCACATAAAAGTACCAAAAGACTACTGGTGCTTATATGTACCACTACCCCTTCAACCCCTTCTTATTTTTTCCGCATTTTCTATTATAAAATATAATTTTGACTTATACAAACATGAAAAACCATAAAAGTATTCCTATGTTTTCCAGAAGAAAAAAATCGTTGCTAAAGGGTTAGGGAAGGAAGAACTGCTACCTTGTGTTGTAAAGAGAGCTACAGGGTACTGTTTTGATTTGTTATTAGAGACCATGAGTTAGTATCTAATAGAAATAGACTATATTTTTTTGCTTCGTAAACGTGGAACAAATTCTTATAAAAAAAATGTCACTGGAGATTAAGATATGCATATCATTTCTAAAAGATATCTGTAAGTTTCTATACATATATACAGGGTGGGCCACGAATAACGACCATTAAAAGTTTACGGGGTTCCTGCAAGAGGAAAAATCTGAAAAAATTCAACATTGTACGGTTGATTGCGACCTCCTCATGGAAAATATTTTTGACTCTTCCGGTTATACCGGAAACGGCTACCAACTTCGTTATTTTAAATGGAACATAGTGTATATTATTTTATTTTTTAATTCCTTGTTCGATTGCCTACCACTCCATATGGGTTTATGTCCACTTAACTTTTACAGTTTTTGATTTAATAATTTATTTGTCAAATATTGACCTCAAATAGATGTTTAGAAAAATGCCTATAACTTCTAGTAGGTACAAGATAGACACACGAGCGGCACCTTGTATTGTACCTAATCGATTCCTCTACAACGGAAAAAAAATTGACATGTGTCAATTTTGACAGTTGGTATGTCAAAAATAGCAATATTTCAGCGCCCACTTTAAAATATCATATTTCAATTTTTACAAATAGAATGACCAATATTTTATCTCATAGTATGATTCGCAAGACAATTTGCTACAAAGTCTTATACATCCCTATATTTAGAGCCAGTAGTTTTTGAGTTATTTCGAAATTTATTTCCTCTCACATTTCAATAATTCCTGCTCTATTCACACGGGCACCATCGTAGGTTTCTGTCAATATTTTTTATTGAATCGAATTGGGAAAAATTCGTCCGAATAATATTAAGATGAATAATTAATACAATCAAGAAATTTTGTATTTATTCGTCATGCATGGCGGAATGGAATTGTTGAGAAAACTTGCAGTACATTCAACGAAACTTATCCCCAGTTACAACTTACAAATAAAACAGAAGCAAGAAGACTGGAATAAAATAATTATTAAATACATATCAAATATTATTAAGATATAAAAAAGTTTTAGAATTATTTGGTCTTTCAAGTAATATTTTTTTAGCTTTTATTGGATGCACCAATAATAAAATATTTTAGTTTTTAAGAGGTGGTACTACTGTTTTTTATACTTCCTGTCAGTCACTAATGACCATAATAACTGAAATAATGTATTATATTATGGAAGTTATTAATAATAAATTTCATTCAAATCGAATAATGCGTTCAATTGTTATAAACAAAAGAAATATTTTTTTTAAACTTTGAAGACAAATTCCGACTGAACCGTAAATTTTTGGATATAGATAAGTTGTGTTAAATCATCATATTTTGTCCCCAGGAATCTATGGTCCAGCCATTTCCCCGCATTAACGGGACACCCTGTATATAAAGAAAAATTTCCACTACAAATGAAATTGTGCATCAGACAAATTTTTTATTTTTTTGTAGGAATTAATTAATTAAACTGCAGAACCCTCGCGTATGTTTTTCTGATTGGAGGGTGTGTCTGAGGCCACCCACCCGCCCTACATATATGTATTTATTTTAGGTATAACTATGCTGATGGTTTTTGTGAAGTTAATTACCGCTTTTACTGTTTGTTTCCCTGGAAACTAAACTGATCAGTTCATGAGGTTAATTTGTATATGTAGGGTGGGTGGGTGTCCAGCATCCCACCCTCCAATTACAAAACTTGCGCGAGAATAAGTGAATTAAAAAACTAATAATATCAGATTGATAATTTACAAATGAAGTAATTCATCTAAGAAATTCGTTATTGATTTTTTTAAATAAATATTAATTTAATAAACAATAAATCCCTTTCGTATATTTTATTGATTGGAGGGTGTGTCCAAGGCCACCCACCCACCCTAGATATATCGATTAATTTTAGGTCATCAGCAGTGTTGATGATTTTGCTAGTTTAATCAACGCTTTCACAGTTTGCTTTCTCGAAAATTAAATGTTGATTAGTGGTATGGTTAATGTGCATATGTAGGGTTGGTGGGTGGCAATTATTCCACCCTCCAATTTTAAAATTTATGCGAGAAGACGTGAATTAAAAAATTAATATAATAAGTTTCCTAATTATGTATCTTTTTATGTTAATTGCCTAAATATTATTAATTAGAGGGTGGGTTGGAATTCACCCACGTAACATAAATATACAACGTGTTTACGTAAGTATGCAACAAATGGGAAACTTTTTTATTATTAATTTCTCAGAAAATTTTATTCTTTATAAAAGTTGGTGCTTGATCTTAAACAAACAAAAAAGACAAAACAAATGACATTCGACCCTAGATTAGCAAGATATTGAAAAAAAATATAACTTGTACTTTTTAAGCGAATTTTATCAAGTATTCTCAGTTTTGACGTATCTGTCATTAATATTTATTATTAACAAATAATTAATTAATTATTTATTAAGAGTTGTCTCCTAAATTATGGCAGAGCGATTACCTTTACAAGACATAGCAGAGTTGGTGCTAATATGATAACTATAAAACCTGCAAAGAAGCAGCTGGTATTTTTAAAGGCAGGTACCCCACAAATGACCTTAAATATCTGTTAAAAAAGGCGCTAGAAGTTTAGGATTGGGAAGTTTAAAGCATTTAAACCAAGATATGTTGAAACTTTGCAAGAACATGATTACGACAATTGTTCTGAATTTTGTTTCATGGTACAAGGTGAAATAGAAATTGATAGTACATTTACTAAGAAGATCCTGTTTACGGATGAAGCTACATTTACTACAAATGGTGTAGTTTCGTTTTGTAATGTCGTTGGTGGTCAACAAAAAATCAAGCATTCTGAATTATCTGCAAAAATCAATATTCTCGAAAAATAAATGTTTACTGTGAAATATTATAGGGCCCTACATATTTCAGCAGAGTTTAAATTCAGAAAAATATTTAGAATTTTTAAATATGAAATTGTAAAATGAATTTGACATGTTAACATTGGCAACAAGAAATATAGTGCTCGTGTCGAAGTTGAATATTTAAATGAACAATTTAATGAGAAATGGATTGGAAGACATTCAAGATTTCCATGGCCAGCTCGCTCACCCGATCCAAATTTAGAGGATTTGGAAAGTAAAATTAGAAATGGTATAAGACATTTAAATAATCAAATGAAATATTAAATGATTAGAAAACATTAACCAATTAAATTGTCGAAAATGTTTTTCAGACAAGTAATATTGATATTTTCCCCCTTATTATGTACAAAATAGGGTAACACAAAAGTATCATTTGGTTTCCATTTACAACTTAAAATTCGAAATTTTTCAATTTCATCTACATTAACATTACTAAATTTAACTATATCAATGTAAATTTCAACGTTATTAGATGTACATGTTGTATGCTCCTTTTTGTCTTGCTGGGAACAACCTAATGGAGATCCTGAAGATTCTCCTCTGTATTCGATGAATGTCAATGCAGATGTAGATGGATGATTTAAATTGTCTGTTGACATAGATTGATCTTTATTTGTTGAAGCATCGTCGGTTTTTTTTAAATTTCCTGAACAAATGAATCCAACTTGGATTATCAAGTTTTATTTATTAATTTAATTTAATTACAAGTGTGTAGTGTAATTTTCCATTATTGAAAACGTATTTTCTGACTTTTATTTTATCTTATTTAAAGTTATAAAATATGTATCATAATTTGATGTAATTAATATTGATTTTGTAGCAAAAAAGATGGAAACGGTAGGACTTCGTGGAATTATTAATGACTGGCTGGTTTCATTTCTCACTGATAGAAGATTCAATGTCCTCTACAAATCAGAATTATCGCGTGAATTTTCTATTAGCAAAGGAACTCCGCAGGGTAGTGTATTGGGTCCTCTAATATTTATTCTTTACATGAATGTATGCCGATGATACCACAATTGTTATTGAAGGAGAAAATGATGTAGAGTTAGAGAATAGGATATATGCTGTTCTAAACGATTTTTCTAAATGGTGTCAAACTAATAAGCTATTAATTAATTTTCAGAAAACTGTTATTTGCCAGTTCTCCAATAAATATAATAAATTTACTGCAAAGAATTTCAACTTCCAAAATATGAAAATCACTACAATAGATAATACAAAGTTTTTAGGTTTGTACGTGGATAAACATATGTCATGGTATAATCACATTGACTTTATCGCAAAAAAAATTAACAGTTCAATATATCTCATGCTAAGCTTGAAACAAATATTTCAGACTAAAAACCTATTAACTGTTTACTACAGTCTAATTTACTCTAATCTAGCCTATAATATACAATGCTGGGATAGCTCTCAAGATATCTCGAGAATATTTGTGGCACAGAAACGAGTAATTAGACTTATTTTTAGCATAAAATCACAAGACTCTTGCAAACCAATATTCATTTCTAAACGAATACTAACAACCCCATGTATATATATCTATAAATTACTATTGACAACTTATAAAAATAAGGATGTACTAATGCAGAGCGTGCCATTGGATACGCATTATAATACGCGAAATAATAATTTAATCCCAATAAAACGCTACTTTCACGAGTTTATTAATAAATCTCCTGAATATGTAGGAATTAAACTCTATAATTGTCTGCCAAGATCACTTAGAGAGCAAACGTTTGCAAAGTTCAAGAAGTATATAAAACAGGTTTTATTAGACAATGCATTTTATGATATTAATGAGTTTAAGAGATTTTTTCACTGATGTTTGTTTATTTGTTCTGTTATTTTTACTGTACATTATAATATCTGACGTATATTTACTATTTTATGTGTTTTATTTTATTAACTTACATTTTGTTTGACTTGTGTAATGTTTGCAAATGTAAACAAGCTACATCAATAAAGAATTGAATTGAATTGAATTGAATTGAATAAAGTGAAAACCTCTACATACAATTATTCTAGGACTTTTGATGACAAATAAATTCAACTGAAATTTGGTTTATAGTGGTTGATCTCCCCTTTTGATGGAACCATATAAGTAATTTTGTGGAAGAAAAACACTTGTTATGTTCCATATTATTACTTTTATTTTCAGTTTCCTGACACGTGTTTCGATCATATTAGATCATTTTCAAAGATTAAACTAATTAATTTATGGGTTCTTTTAATGTTGAAAAGTTATCTCAGGAACAGTCAATTACGCCATATTACTCAAATCATTATGAAAAAAAATTGATGCGGCCAGTCAATTGTCGTAATAATAAGGGTTACTTATGGGGTTCAAATATTCGGAAATAACCTGTTAGACAAAATTTCAAGGGTAAGTTATTTTGTAAATAGAGAAAACAACCATTTATTGACTCGACACACAACAAGCGAGTTTTAATAATGCAGTCCACTTGCAATTGGGTCGCGAAATTATATTTTACATTAATTTATACCTGTAAATAGTGTTATTTGTTTTTCGACTTGTAAATATATGCATTATTTGTAAATGGTATCCAATTGGCCCTAGCAGTAATACCAGCTTGTCAGCGCTACAGACTCATAGTAAATGAACACAGATAAATGTTAATAGAAAGAATAGAAGAAGATCTATAGGATAAACCAGCAATATTAGAATAATAAACAAGCAATGGTCTGCTCCTATTATATTACTGGTTTAATAAACAGCCACTTTAATAAATATTACCCACCAATTATATTACCTCGTTTCTTAAACTAGCCAAAATACTAGTAATTATACAATGAGATTTTATAAATAGGAAGTACTATAGACTTTAAAATTTAAAAAAAACATATGAAGTATTAACTCTCAGAGTATCAACTGAGGATAACTATTGAGGTATAACTTGATTAAAAACATCTTAATTTACAATTAATAAATTGAATGTCCAAACTAATCGAATTTTGGATTAAGCGTTGTAATAATCACTTATGGCAGTAAGAACAGAAATTTATATCGCGAGTCTCTCGTTAACATTTTCGTTATGAGAACGCATTACAATAAAAAAATAAAATAGAAAATATGGATTTAATTTACGGTGCCTTGGGCATGCAGTTCACGCTCCGCTGATCGAACTTAATTGATAGCCGATCCGAGCCGAGCTTTGCCCTCTCTACGAAAGAAGGGAGGTATTAACTCCGGCTAATTAAAACGGTTTGCGGCTTAATGAAGCGAACTTATTTCCAGCTCTTTTTATTTCATTAAAATCCATTTTACGATTGGAAATTGATTATTGAATTATTAAATTATAAGTTATTAAATTGCAATATTCATTACAATATTTAGATAATAATTAGAAAAACACGAAAATATTTCATAAATCTACAACAATTATTCTTATTAAGACTACAAAACAAATCAATTGAAACAACTACTTATCTGGTACATAATTCGACAGATATTTAATTTTGTTTTGTTTTGTAGTCTTAATGAGACTCGTTGTTATAGATTTACGAAATTTGTCGTGTTTTTCTAATTATTAGTTAATTTTCTACAATGTAAATAACTTTAATATTTTTTTTTAATTTAGAGCCTAAACAATAGAGAGCTATGCTAATTTATTCATATGTCATATAAGTTATTAAGGAACGACTAAAAGTGTTAATCAATCAATTTTAACTTCTTCCAAGTTCTTAGTTTTCAATGTATTATAACTGCATTAATTATTGTTACCTGTCAACAATAGACATGAACCGAACTCGATCTATTTTGAATCTCGCCAGAGCAGCACAGTTTGAGAGGGGGAAACAAGTTGTACTTGAAATATTCAACTCTCCAGTTTAACCACCAATCAAGATATTTCCATAAAGTTGCTATCTATTATTTAAGCGTTGCACTAGAACCCGGTTTGAGTGGATAACCACCGACTAATCAACAGCTTTGATTTGTCGTTAGTTATCCACTTAAAAATAGATAATATCTTAGTTGACGTATTATAAATACATAGCAACGGCTTGGACCATCAATTATATAATTTATTATTAGATTTTCAGAGTTACAGTTCAATTTATATTAAAATTTTTAGAAATAATTACGTTTTAAAATAAAAACGTACGTTTGTTTGCTATTAAATCCACTATTATTATTTGTATTTGATTTATTTCGCGTATTGAATTCCTTGGAATACTTACAATAAACTAATACGTAAAAAACTTAATTAACGTGAAGTACAATATTGATTTTGTTTAAACTCCGCACCGTAAAGTAATAAATATTTTCGTGTACTTTTCCCATCATTGTTAAATTTTTAATTACCCGTCAGCGTTAACCAAACGTGTAGATCCCCTCAGCGGCGGGATTATTAAAAGCACGCCGGATTGGGGATCCGTTGGGGGGCCGCGGGGGCGTCAAGAATGCCCCCCCTCCCCTCTACTCCCGGCCACAACGTACATCATTAAATTTCTACGTCGCAATATTAAAATTTCGAATCGCCAATATCTCGTTTTATGCGGATTTCGCATTATCCCGATGTATTTCATGTTAGTTCGTTCGAATCAATATACGTTGGTTTTAAATAATTTCTAGTTTCGGAATTGGAAATACATAACTATTTTTTCCAATGAAATAATATTATGTAATATATTGCCTTTAAAAATATATAAAGTATATGTTATAATGTGTAACCATTATTATTATGATAGTAAGGACTTCTAACTTTAGTTACGTGGATTACTTGGATTTTGAGAAGAAGAGCACACGGCCCTGGCGGGATTGCTGTAAATTATAGGTGACTGCAAGTGAGATTACGAGAAGGCCGTAAATTCTAAACTATAATCCTCGTGAAGACACCCTGAGGATGTTAAAGAGCGGAATAGTGAAAGGCGAGTACTTTGAGTCCATGGAGGTGGCCAGGAGGAGTGTTGCAGGTGACCTGGTGGTCGAAATCAAGAAAGGAGCGGACGCGGACTAGTAGTAACCGAGGTCAACAGAATTATGGGGTCCGAGGTAGCAATGCTCACGGTCGGAAGCTTAACCTGTGTTGAACTAAATGGCTTAGATAAGGACACCCCCGTTAAGATTATCGAAGAAGAAGAAGGAAGGGAAACGTGATTATGGGCAAGGACAGTGCCTATAAGATTAAGTGAGTGGGACAATTAGTACCGAATCTGAGAAGAGCGTTGGTGGAGGGCGCTGCGAAGGGTATAGGGATGCTCCTCGACCTGGGAATGATACATTGGATTTGCAAATTGCCGTATAGAGAAATCGGCACACTACGAAAGGTGCAAATTCCAAGGAGGAGCCGAAATACCCGGCCTGCTAGGTCTTGGAACTTGAGGCGGGATATTACATGGGCAGCAACATGTTCAGGGCACCGAGGATGGAAGTGGCCTCCACCGTAGGCAGTAGGAGTGACAACTTTAGGAGGGCTCCTGAGGTAAATATAAACATGTCAAGGGCAGCCTGAGAATTGCTCTACGCGAATGCCAGGGAGAGAATGGCAGAAGTAATCCTTTACAAACTCTGAATCCGCGCATGGGGGATGATTTGTCTGGGTGAAGGTAGCCGGCGCAATCTACTGTAACTGTTATTTCTCCCCAGATGCATCGACATCGTCTTTTGAGGCCGTTCTCAATGACATAGCTCAAAGCCTGGCGGTAGTAGACTGCAGCAAGCAGATAATCGGGAGAGATTTTAACGTTAAATCGTGGGACTGGGGCTCCCCGATCCAAGATAGGAGGATAGAAATAATCAACATTCATCATGTCGACAAGCACAGCTGCCAGGACTCTAGAGGGGTGGCATGTGGAGGCCATCGAGACACTGAGCGACCGCAGGTACACTTCCTTCAATGTGAGAAGCACAGTACAAAGGGTACAATACCAGAGCCAAGGATGTACTGGTAACATGAAATGGGAAGCGTCCTCGCTGATCACGGAGGCTTTAAAGATAGATTTCAAGATAGCACTGGGGCATCAGTCGACCGTCCCGAGACATGAACGGGGAAAGTGGACCACATAATAGGGGCCACAATATATCATTCTACGCGGCTATGCAGAAAATAAGTCAGGTGGGTGGAATATACAAACGTATTAGTGTATTGCCAGACGTACAAACGAAACGTACAGAGGCTTCATGTGCGGGACAGTTTAGAGATTTGGACACGGAAGAAGATGAACCTGACCGAGGCCAGGCAAGGAGGTAGAGAACGACCCCTGGGACATAGAGTACCCGACATGGGAGAAATGAAATACGAATGCGTGTAGACCCAGAGATAGTTCCATCCGTAATCCAGGATGAAATAGAAGCAGTGACCTCAAAAGACCCAGACGGTATCCCGGCTGAGGCCATTATCCTGGCGGCCAGGAAACGGCCTAAAGTCTTTCAGGCTCTGTTCACAGAAGTTATATAGAACGGTGAGTTTTCGCCAAAGTTGGATGAGGCAATTCTAGTTCTTATTGACAAGTTCTAGTTCTTACCTATGAGGGCTTGTCTGCGAGCTATAGGCAATTGTGCCTAATTGACCACGTCAAAAAAGTACTACAGCGAAAGCTGGGGGTCTATCTGAAAACCAGTTCGGCTTTAGGGGAGGTAGATCCAAGATTGATGCCTTAAAGGAAATCTGCTGAACGACAGAGACAGCCAGAAAGTAGACCTGGTGCATAAGACAAAGATGCGGCTACATAACGTTGGATGTGTATAATACCTTCTATACGGCTAGATGGCAATTGATCCTTGATGAGCTGAAGCGGAGAGACGTGAAGCCCTGCATGCGCAAACTGATATGAAGCTATCTTAGCGACAGATGGATCAGGATCACGTCGAGCGGAGGGGTCGAGAGGATGAAGACTACTGGTGAAGTTCCAACCTGTGGAAACTAATGCATGACGGAGTTCTAAATCTCAGTCTACCAGTGAGTTGCAAGCTATTGGGGTGGGTTCGCGTTTTCAAGCAAGACAATACCCGTCCCCAAATTGCTAGAGTTTCTATAAATCCACTTACGGATCTTGTCGAAGCCATCACGATCTCCTCAACCTTCGCCCATTAAGCATGCAATAAATTAGATTACTCATAATGATGGTTGCGACCGTTACTACGTGGTAGTTCATAATGAACACTGAATAAAACCCTTACTATATTTTTAATAGTATAGTGGTTAAAAACATAGTAAGTGTTTTATTCAGCGTAAATTAGAATACCTAAAATAATTATTTTATGACCTTGAATGACAGTAAGGTGACCTTGAAAAAACACCGGGTGGCCTCGAACTTCTGCTAATTATCGTTAGGATTATAATGAATTAAAAAAACAATTAAAAAAGTATTTATTAAATAATGTATATTATAGCATAGATGAATTTTTTTTAAATGTTTTTGTAAAACAAAATGTTACACTGACTTTTCTAATATCGTTTGATTTATGTGGATCAAGAATTATTATTAGATTATATAAAATCCTAAGAAAGAAATGTGAGTTATCTCAAATTTTTACCTGAAATAACTTACAATACCTAAATTAATCAATGCGTGACCTTGAATGACCGCAAGGTGACCTTGAAAGACCACCGGATGACCTTGAAACATTTCTAATCATCATTAGATTACCTTAAATCGTAAGAGAGAAATGTAAATAGTATTATATTTGTAGCTTAAATGACTTATATTACCTAGAATAATTATTAAACGACTTTAAATATTCTTAGTAAGACTTGAATGATCGTTCGATGACTTCGTACTCCTTTTAATTGTTTTTAGGTGACCTTAAAGGAATGTGAATTATATCAAAATATTCACTCAAATGACCTCGATTAAATGTTAAATATTAAATGTCCTTAATTGACCTTATACAATCCTAAATGATCGTTAATTGACACTCAAGAATTGTCGGATGACCTCGAACTATTTTTAATTATCGTTAATTTCATTAAATTCCAGCAAAGAAATTTTTAACTGCGATTACTTAGATTACCTAAAATAATTATTATATGACCTTGAATGAGTTTAGGGTGGAATAAAGGTCACACACGCAAAGTAAGCTCATATTAAAATACTACTTTTTCAAATTTTTACAATAATAATTCCAACAGAATTACCGTTTTCAAGAAGCGAACGTAATGACAGTGCTTGATGTTCACAAAGATGAAACTCCATAACAAATTGAAATAAAACAACACAGTTGGGAGGGTTTGACATTATTCATCTGCCTGATGAAGCCACTGTGTGGCGAAACATGTTGCAGTGTTCAACAATAAATGTGAAACCCTCCCAACTGTGTTGTTTTATTTCACTTTATTTATTACTTTAATATTCTCTTATACATAAATTACCATTGTTTAATGGTTTGATATAAACAAAATGAAGAAGGGTGCGATAGTGGACACCCACCCACCTTACATGTGTATCCTTACTTAAACTAAACTATTTAATTCTTAAACAATACACGTTCTAACAGATTTGTCGTTTTTCAGGAAGGAAAAGTAGTAACAGTGATTGAAGTTTATAAAAATATGTGGGGTGGGCCTCACCCTCTAATCACAATAGATGCACAAGTTTTACTGAAAAAATTATGGGGAAGAGCCATCCAAACCTACTGCATCTGCACCTGTAACTGTACTAAAGAAGTGGTGCAGATGCTGCCAATAAAATGGCCCATTCTTATTAGTTACACACCCCCCTTCCTCTTCAGAATATTGTTTCTAGGAAATGATCGATAATTTCTGGAAGTATTGTATCCCAGGTAACCTGTAATTTGTACTAAAGAAGTGGTGCAGATGCTGCCACTTCTTTAGTACAAATTACAGGTTACCTGGGATACAATACTTCCAGAAATTATCGATCATTTCCTAGAAACAATATTCTGAAGAGGAAGGGGGGTGTGTAACTAATAAGAATGGGCCATTTTAACCGTTTGCTATCATTTATTAGTTAAACTTTTGTACCAAGTATGGTAAAAATAAACTACCCTTTTAAACTTGACCTTTTTGTGGGTGGAATATTTATTCTTCTTGCGCTTCAATCAAACAATTGTTTTTTGCATTTACAAAAACCTTGTAAACTTGATTTTCTTCTTGTTGTGCTTGATCCTTTTTGAGTGGAGCACCAAGTGGAGTGTGGATTCTTCTCGATATTATAGTCAGAGAGGTTGCGGTCGTCTTCCAATCAACCTTTTGAATTTTTCATTTACTTCAACCTTTTAAACTTCTTCTTGTGCTTGATCTTTTCTGGAATTTGGAATTCTTTCTTCTTTCTTCAGCATCAGCATCAAGTGAAGTGTGAGTTTCTTATGAATATTGTAGTCAGGGAGATTTTCATCACCCTTGTAAACTCGATTTTCAGGAAGGAAAAGTAGTAACAGTGATTGAAGTTTATAAAAATATCTTGGGGGAGGGGTAGCACACCTTCTAATCACAATACACGCACTGAAAAAAATATGGGGAAGAGCCATCCAAACCTACTGCATCCTCTGCAGATGATGCTATTATTATTATTATTATTATTATTAACCAATTGTTTTTTGCATTTACAACAACCTTGTAAACTTGACTTTCTACTTGATGTGCTTGATTTTTTTAGAGTGGAGAACCAAGTGGAGTGTGAATTCCTTCTCGATATTATAGTCAGAGAATCAACTTATTGATTCTTCAATTTACATCAGCCTTGTAAACTTGATTATTCTTGTGCTTCGTATTTTCTGGAATTTGGAATTCTTTCTTCTATCTTCAGCCTCGGCATATTCTTATGAATATTCTAGTCAGGGAGATTGCAGCCGTCTTCTAATCAACCTATTAATTTTTCCATTTACAACAACCTTGTAAACTTAACTTTCTTCTTCTTGTGCTTAGTATTTTTGGAATGGAGTAATTATTTCTTCTTTCTTCAACCTGAGCATGGATAGATTTCTTCTGGATAATATAGTCAGAGAGGTTGCGCTTTTTTTCAATTAACCTATTGATCTTTGCATTTACCTCAACCTTGTAAACTTGACATTCTTCTTCTTGTGCATGAATTTTTTTGGAAGAGTCATTTGTTCTTCTTTCTACAGCCGCAGCATCAAGTGGAGTATGGATTTCTTCTGCATATCAGAGTCAGAGAGATTGCGGTCATCATCCAATCAACCTATTGACTTTTCCATTTACAACCACTTTGTAAACTTTTACTTTCTTTTTGTGGTTGTTCTTTTTTGAAACGGAATAATTCCTTCTTCTTAAAAAAGGTTAAATGAAAATAATTTTTAAGTTTTTATACCACTATTTATTGTATAATATACACAAACAAAGTTTACAATATATTATCAATTTTGACACCACTATAGTTTCGACCTTTGCAGGTCATTATCAAGTGTTGAATAAAGAAGAATACAGGGTGTTAACAATTTATAGGTGAGGTATGAATTTTTAATGAACCTAATTAGGGCTGTGAAGATTTATTACAATGGATTAACTAAATATGATTAAGTGCGGTATTGTGTTGCAGAGCGGATTACGGTGCGGTGTTTTCAGAAGAGGTATATGTCATTATAAGAGCTTAAATAATGGCGAAGAAATTAAATCCGCCTGCTCATTAAGCAGATTAGAATTAATGTTCTTACTTTGGCGGTATATCTCTAATGACTCTCAATCTTTGGTTTGGAAATAATTACAGCAATTGTTTGTTCGTAGTGTTTAAGCAGTTAAAAACAGTGTTTTAGTATAAATAGTATTTCTCAATAAAAATTTTGCGTTGACGATAAAGATAAAAATCAATTATAACTCTTTCATGATTACACATTTCTTAATTGAAACTTTTATTTATGTTCCATAGATTGGAGAGAAGTATAGATGCCACCCACCCACCCTACATATACATTTAAACTTAAACTAAAACACTGCTTCAATTTCTTGGACAACATCAACAGTAACTGTTACTAATTTTCAGAACTTTAAAAGAGCATTAGTGGCATACAAAAATAGTTATTTAAGGTACAAGTGTAAAAAGTGATGCTTTATTGCACGAACTGGCGTTTAAAAACACGAGCGAGGAACGAGCGAGTTTTTTTGAAGCCAGGAGTGCAACAAAGAACTTTTTACACGTGTGCCTTACAAAATTTTATCTTCGATCGTAGAGGATTTCAAAGAATATATTCTTATGAGTAATATTTTAATGTCATTTCAATAATTCAATTAATGAAAACATAGTTTACCCGCAGTGCACTAATGAAAGCGTTACTTAGCAACCAGTAAACAAGTTGCACAAATGTCGGCCACCATTATTATTTATGGAAAAATTTTTCGCTTTATTGTAATCGCTTCGACTTGCATTAAATGAAATCTTCAAAGTCCTTAAATCTGCCATTTGGTTTGTATTATATATTTTATTTATAGTTTATTAGTTATTTGTATCAATCAATTAATACAAAATTAAGTTTTTCGTCGAAAATTTGTGCTATAATATATTCATCTGTCAAATTTGACATTTCTGTGCAATAAAAACAGTTTGACATTACCGTGCAATAAAAACGTAAAAAAGCACTAGTGCTTTAAAAAGCCACTTTTGCAATGAAAAATGATGCAAAAAGCGTCTACTTTCTGTACGATCGTAGATAAAATAATTAAAGTGAAGGAAGTGGGTGGGATATATAGAAATCACCCTCTCATACTTCATGCATATATTTTTTAATCATAAATCCTTGTCAATCTTTGATATGCAAATAACCACAGCAATTTATTGTTAATGGTGTTTGGAAACCAAATATTGACAGAGATTTATGAGGAAATATATATGAATTAAGAGGAGAAAATCGGTGGATGTGAAAAATAATTAAAGTAGAGTAGGTGGGTGGAATTTATACAGAACACAAACTTACTCTGCTTTGATTATTTTTCACATCCACTGATTTTCTCCTTAATTTAGGAAATTAGTAACAGTTTTAATGTTGATGTAGTGGAAGAAATTAATGTAGTGTTTTAGTGCAAGTTCGAATGTGTATGGAGGGTGGGTGGTTGGCCACTATCCCACCCTCCAATTTTAAAAATAAAAACAAGTGTTGAATAATACAAATTAATTTGCGTGTTACAAATAGTACAACTATCAAAGCAACACTAGTTGCTAGTTACTATTTGTAACACGCAAATTAATTTGTATTATTCAATGTCTGTCGAAGTATTAGCTAGAGAAGTAGTTGTTTCAAATTAATTTGTTTTGTAGTCTTAGTGAGACTCATTGTTGTAGATTCACGAAATGTTTTCGTATTTTTAAATTTATTATTTAATTTTCTACAACGAACTAAAGGATTTTAATACATTTTATTATTCAAAAACAAGTGTTTCTCAATCGACGTTCTTCATTAACGTTAAAGAGAAATATTAAATATAATTGTTTGATGATTATATACGTCTTTAATGAAACTCTTATTTATGTTCCATAGATTGGAGGCCACCCAATTAATCTTTTTTTGGAATGTAGTCGTCTTTCTTCAGCCTCAGCACCAACTAGTCTTGATTTCTTCTGGATATTGTAATTAGAGTAGTGCGGCCGTCTTCCACTCAACCTATTGATTTTTCCATATACAACAACCTTGTAAACTTGACTTTCTTCTTGTGCTTAGTCTTTTTTGGAATGGAGTAATTCTTTCTATTTTCTTCAGCCTCAGCACCAAGTAAAGTGTGGATTCCTTGTAGATATTACAGCCAGAGAGGTTCTGCCCGTCTTAAAATCAAACTATTGATTTTTCCATTTTGAACAACCTTGTACAATTGACTTTCTTCTTCTTGTGCTTGATCTTTTTTGGAATGGAGTAATTTGTTCTTCTTTCTTCAGACTCAGCAACACGTGGAGTGTGGATTTCTTCTGGATATCATAGTCAGAGAGATTGCTGCCGTCTTCTAATCAACTTATTGATTTTTCCATTTACAACAACCATATAAACTTCACCTTTTTCTTGTGCTTGTTCTTTTTGATATAGAATAATTTCTTCTTCTTTCTTCAGCCTCAATCATGTGGAGTATGGATTCCTTCTGGATATTGTAGTTAGAAAGGTAGCGGCCGTCTTCCAATCAACATATTGATCTTTAAATTTAAATCAATTTAGTAAACTTGACTTTCTTCTTCTTGTGCTTGATTGTTTTGGAATGGAGTAATTCTTTTTTCTTTTTTAGCCTGAGCACCAAGTCGAGTATGGGTTTCTTCTGAAAATTGTAGTCAGAGAGGTTGCGACCGTCTTGATATCAACCTTGATTTTACCATTTACACCAACTTTGTAATCTTGACTTTATTATTATTCTTCTTGTGCTTGATTTTTTTTTTGGGTGGAGTAATTCTTCCTATTTTCTTCAGCCTCAGCACCAAGTAAAGTGTAGATTCCTTCTAGATATCACAGCCAGAGAGGTTCTGGCCGTCTTAACATCAAACTATTGATTTTTCCATTTAGAACAACTTTGTACAATTGTGCTTGATCTTTTTTGGAATGGAGTCATTTGTTCTACTTTCTTCAGCCTCAGCACCACGTGGAGTTTGGATTTCTTCTGAATATCATAGTCAGAGAGGTTGCTGCCGTCTTCCAATTGCCCTATTGATTTTTCCATTTACAACAACCTTATAAACTTCACTTTCTTCTTGTGCTTGTTCTTTTTCATATAGAATAATATCTTCTTCTTTCTTCAGCCTCAATCATGTGGAGTATGGATTCCTTCTGGATATTGTAGTTAGAAAGGTAGCGGCCGTCTTCCAATCAACATATTGATCTTTAAATTTACATCAATTTAGTAAACTTGACTTTCTTCTTCTTGTGCTTGATTTTTTTGGAATGGAGTAATTCTTTTTTTTTTTTTAGCCTGAGCACCAAGTCGAGTATGGGTTTCTTCTGAAAATTGTAGTCAGAGAGGTTGCGGCCGTCTTCCAATCAACCTTGATTTTACCATTTACACCAACCTTGTAATCTTGACTTTATTCTTCTTGTGCTTGATTTTTTTTTGGGGTGGAGTAATTCTTCCTATCTTCTTCAGCCTCAGCACCAAGTAAAGTGTAGATTCCTTCTAGATATTACAGCCAGAGAGGTTCTGGCCGTCTTAACATCAAACTATTGATTTTTCCATTTAGAACAACCTTGTACAATTGTGCTTGATCTTTTTTGGAATGGAGTGATTTGTTCTTCTTTCTTCAGCCTCAGCACCACGTGGAGTGTGGATTTCTTCTTTCTTCATAGTCAGAGAGATTGCTGCCGTCTTCTAATCAACCTAATGATTTTTCCATTTACAACAACCTTATAAACTTCAATTTCTTCTTGTGCTTGTTATTTTTGATATAGAATAATTTCTTCTTCTTTCTTCAGCCTCAACATCATGCGGAGTATGGATTCCTTCTGGATATTGTAGGCAGAAAGATAGCGACCGTCTTCCAATCAACATATTGATCTTATAATTCACATCAACCTAGTAAACTTGACTTTCTTCTTCTTATGCTTGTTTTTTTTTGGAATGGAGTAATTCTTTTTTCTTTTTTTAGCCTGAGCACCAAGTCGAGTGTGGGTTTCTTCTGAAAATTGTAGTCAAAGAGGTTGCGGCCGTCTTGCATCAACCCTGATTTTACCATTTACACCAACCTTGTTCTCTTGACTTTATTCTTCTTGTGCTTGATCTTTTTTGGGGTGGAGTAATTCTTTCTTCTTTCTTTAGCCTGAGCACCAAGTGGAGTGTGGTTTTCTTCTAAAAATTGTAGTCAGAGAGGTTGCGGCCATCTTGCAATCGACCTATTGATCTTTAAATTTACATCAACTTAGTAAACTTGATTTTCTTCTTTTTATGCTTGATTTTTTTTGGAATAGAGTTATTCTTTCTTCTTTCTTTAGCCCGAGCACCAAGTAGAGTGCAATTTACTTCTGAAAATTGTAGTCAGGAAGGTTGCGGCCGTTTTCCAATCAACCTATTGATTTTCCATTATCATAAACCTTATAATAAACTTAACTTTCTTCTGCTTGTGTTTGATATTTTTGGGGTCGATTAATTTTTTCTTCTTTGTTCAGCCTCAGTACCAAGTCGACTGTGGATTTCTTCTGGAAATTGTAGTTAGAGACGCTGCGGCCTTCTTCCAATCAATCTATTGGTCTTTCGATTTACATCAGACTTATAAACTTGACATTCTTTTCTTGTGCTTGATCTTTTTTGGAAGGGAATAACTCTTTCTTCATTCTTTAGCCTGCGCACCAAATGGAGTGTGTGATTTCTTTTATTGATATTTCCATTGACGTCAACTCTGTAAACTTGACTTTCTTTTTCTTGTGCTACATCTTTTTTGGGGTCGAGTAATTCTTTATTCTTTCTTCAGCCTCGGCACCAAGTGGAGTGTGAATTCCTTCTGGAGATTGTAATCAGAGAGGTTGCGGCCGGCTTCCAATTATCATATTTTTTTGTTCCACTTACATCAACTTTGTAAACTTAACTTTCTTATTCTTGCGCGGGACCTTAATAATAGGGTGGGATGGAGTATGGAGAAATACAGGCATGAATGGTAAGTCAACCTCCAGTTGATACCATTAAATACAGAAGCGGTAGTGTTTAAAGGATAGAGGAGGCTGAAGGGAACTTAGTTCCAGATGGAGGGAGACTCAATATCCCCTCTAGAGCGAACTGGTATACTCACTTCACTGGGTCCAGTGCTGAAACTAGTCGAATATAAAATAAACAATTAAGTGAAACAAACCAAGTGAAATTTTTTCAACAACCTATTATTAACATAATGTTTCACCAAGTGAAAAATGAGAATCAAATAAAAGATTTGAAATATACTCTCCGCACTAATCAGTCACATTGAGATAGCAGTAGAGGAAGCGTCGGGCATAGTGAGGCGACTGATTTGGCCCAATGTAGGGGGCCCTAGGCCACACAAATGGAAATTGCTATGGTCCGTAGTACAATCCTGCCTCCTTTAAAAATGCTATTGGTCCAGAAGAAGGTCACTCTAAGGATCATCAGTCTCTTTAAGACTAGTAACGCGGGGGATCGTTCCTCTGGACCTACTAGCCAAGGAAAGGGCTCGAATCTACAGGGATATAAGAGCTACCCCGTGATCCCCAAAATAATGAGCAAGAGGAGGGTACGGAAAGTAACAGTGGAAGAGTGGCAGCAGAGAAGAAAATTTTCGATGCAGAGAAGGTGGACGGCAGCTCTAAACCATAAACTGGTGCCTTGGCTTGAACAAAAGTGGGGGGAAGTAAAGTACCAGATAGCGGAAATACTGTTAGGGCATAGATGCTCTAAATCATACTTTCCCGGAAGAAGAGAGCGCAAGACGACAAGTGCCCATGTTGTGGATTAATAGACAGAGTAAAACATATGGTGTTCCTCTGCAAGCGTTGGGAGAGAATCAGAGGGGACGCTGAGTAGAAGCTCGGCGCGACATTTGACCAGAATAACCTAAGTTCATTGTTTTTGGAATCAGGAGTGAAATAGAGGATCCTGAAGCAGTTTACGTTAAAATTAATTGACTCAAAAGAGAAGAAGGAGAGTGAGCGCAGTCCAGCGGTCCAGGATTAGGGGTCCGAGGATCCACCAACCTGCAGAGATCGGAGACTCAACCCCCCACGCAAAATAAAGTGGACTGAATAAACCCAGCCTAAGTTGAGTTCGTTAACCATTCAGTAGAACTAAAAAAAGTAAATTTCAGAAGGTACTTGGATAGACAGGGCAAAGTACATCGCAAGTGGTACAAGGCGATATCTACAGATGCGGTAGAGGTTGTTATTTCGCAAACCTGATGCTGATAGTCTTAAGTTTATTAGACTCTAAGGCAATGACCAAACAGATGGTCGCCAAAAAGTATGTTTTAGTAATTCTGGAAGATAGAAAGCAAAAACAGAAAGGAGAGTAACATTATCAGAATGCTCGGATTTGGAGGACAATGCTAGTGCAAGGTATTGAGAATGGAAGGGAACCAATTTTTACAGGCTATAATGGAGCTAAAGGAGAGAAGATTTTATGCCCAGTAAGGATGGATAGAGGTTGAGGTAAAGTAGAAGTCAGTCGAAGTTGTATTTACTAAGAAAATGTTAGGAAAAATACCGGAAGACGTTGACAAAGATAAATTGGCTGTTTGGTTTGACGAATTGAAATGGTATATTAAAAATGAATGTAAAAACTAAAAATGCAAGTATTTACAAGATGGGAAGAGCAATGTAATCGGTATTTCGTCGGTGTGTTATTGGCATTGAAGTTAATTTCTTACAAAGAACGACCGTACGGTTAGGTCGAACCGATATCGCTTTAAGGTTTTGTAGATGTACTAATTCCACGAAATATCGAGTGACCAAAACAAGGTAATACAGTATATATATATATAT
The DNA here is from genome assembly GCA_963969525.1 of Ontholestes murinus. Lineage (NCBI taxonomy): Eukaryota > Metazoa > Arthropoda > Insecta > Coleoptera > Staphylinidae > Ontholestes > Ontholestes murinus. The sequence goes on from OZ018387.1 coordinate 95,732,312, forward strand.
ATATATATTTTCAACTATTTGTTTGTTAATTACGACTACTTATTGTTGGGTTTTTTAAAGAAGAAGATTTTGAAATAATTTTCCAAATGTTAATTTACATAAAATACGACTACATGTAGAAACTGCAATGAAATTACTGACAGTAATTTTTACGAAAACCTTTGTTCAAAATTTAGTTTAGCTACAGAAAATACGACTTCTTCTAGAATTCTTTCAAGTTACTAGAAGCCTTTAGCGCGGAAGCTTTTGCTCAAAATTCGATTCAGCTGACACAGAAAATAATGGTAGAGACTTCATAACTCTAAAGATCTTAAAATTATTATAGGATAAGTCTTTCTTTGAAGCATAAAATATTTAGAATGATTAAGAAAACTCAGTGAAAATTCCTGATTATAACCATAAAAACGACAATTTCTTATATGACTTACGCAAAAGATTTTAATGTCTAGATAATTTGGAAAAGTTTAGATCGAAGGCTTTATCACCAAGAAAAATAGATCTAAATTTAAAAAAATATGAGTTTAAAAACTGTACAAATGAAATGTTTAATTTGCAAAACAACTTTATTTTCATTATTACAAGTGGTATGCAGCATCTTGACTGCTATATACCACTTAGGCAAATTATAACGTAAAACTTAAATCATTTTCTCAAATTTTAAAATCGTTATACATTTTAAATATACCCTTTTTATCTGTTTTTTTTATTAACTAAGAAGAGAGGACAGGAGCTATATGTACTTTACGGAATTTGTATGGAGGGTGGGTAGATCGGCAACACGTCCTCCATGGAAAAGAAGGCGATATTAATACGTGGAGTGATTGTTTTAGCTGACAGCTGTGCTAACAAAGTGTGTAGTCATAATAATGGTTGCGACCGTTACCATGTGGTAATTCATAATGAACACTGAATAAAACACTTACTATGTGCTTAACCACTATAATTTATTATAATTTATCAATTATCAACTTGATAATGACCGTCAAAAGCCGAAACTTAAGTCGTACACATTGTAATATATTTATATATTGTAATAAATTATAGTGGTTAAAAACATAGTGTTTTATTCAGTGTTCAAAGTGTGTAGTATTAAAATAATCCTATTACTGCATTAAAGCAGTTACCATAAGTATTTATGCTCTAATAATTTCTCATTATGAACATATTTCTCTGTGTGTGTACATAATTTCTATTAATTTCAAACAATATTTTTAACGCCTTAAACTTCAATTCAACTCTAGCCGATATAAATGTTGAAACGTTAAATTTTATTTCCCTTTTGTGTTTGAAACGTTTTATTAGCCTTTTTTTATGCAAACTTCTTTGATCCACTCAGTGATAAAATAAATCTAATTGTGAATTTTTACAGATAATCCCTTTATCCAAATTATATTTTATACAAAAGATAAAACCAAGATATAAACTGTCATCGTCGTCGGTGAATCAACCGATGAAAAAAATCATTTGTTTTATATTATGAAAACAAACGAAATATTATTTTATAATAGTGATGTATAGGTAGTTTTAAATCTGTCATGCATAAATTTAAAAAAAATTAAAAAATTCTATAATGGACCATTTGTATATTATTTGATACATTTTAAACAACTTAGATTAATAAATAAACTTTGTAATAATTACACTCTATAGGGTCTGATAATAAAAAAGTATATTTATTAGTCTACCTTAAAATTGTTTTATAAAAAATTTATTATATCCTTTACGTTGTAGAAAATTACTAATAATTAAAAAAACATGAAAACATTTTGTAAATTTACAACAAATTATTATTATTATATTATATTATTATTAAATTATTAAACCTTATTTACGAAATGTTTTTTTAATCATTAAAATTCTTCTATTTTCTCAAAATTTTATTTATCCTGCAAAATTTCAGAAACTTATTAATTGAAACAAAAAAATATTTCTTTGTAATAAATATTTTTTAATAATTTTAACACCTCGTAAATATTTACCTATTTTAAACTATTAGTTCATCTATTATTAATTTAATTACAATAACGTAAAATTCTTTATTTTTATAATATTAATTATTAACCTGATAATAACAATAATAATTGATAAAATTATTATTATAGGAATATTATTATAATATAAATTAAATATAAATTTTGTCGATTCATTATTGAAATTAATTGATTGAATTCACCGCATCCACATTAAAACTCTTTATAATAATATATGTAATGAGTGATGGGGAAATATGAACAATAAATCGCCAAACATTAATTTTCCAGCGCATTCATTACCAATTTCAAATGTAATATTTAATCAATAATAAATAATATCTGCATTTAATTAAAATACAGTAAAATATGCTAGGAAATTTGCGCTGAATATATTTAAATGGCTATTATTTAATGATTGAAATATAAAATCACAGATATTAATTTAAGTTGAGTTTAAAAAAATAAATATTAATAGTACCTTTCCTTTGTATTTTTTTCTCATATATCTACTATTTTTAACAATTGCTAATTAAAACTAGAAATGTAATATAAACAAGTGAATCTAATAGTGCGATAAAATGTGTGTGTAATATCTAAAATTATTGAAAAAATAATGAAGAAACAAATAACGATTTTTCTTGATCGTAAAAACATATTAAATAAGGAACAATTTGGATTTAGAGAAAATCGATCCACAACACTGGCTATTCAAGTTTTTGTTAATAATATTCTGGACTGTTTTGAAAGTGGTCAATATGCATTAGCCTCGTTCTTGGGCTTAAGCAAGGCTTTTGACTGCGTTCAACATTCTATATTAGTTGAGAAACTTCACAAATATGGTTTTGATAGTCCAAGCTGCAATTTAATCAAATCTTATTTATCCGATCGCAAACAGAAGGTATGCATTCGCAATAAATCATCTAGCTTACAGCTAATTAAGCAGGGTGTACCACAAGGATCAGTTCTGGGTCCGTTACTATTTCTTATTTACATTAATGACTTCCCCTTACACCTGGTCAATTGCGACATCTATCTGTTTGCTGACGATACAGCAATTGTTAATGTGGGAACTTCTACACTTGATGTTCAAAATAAGAACAAAACATTGATTCTCCAGGCAGAACAATGGTTCAATAATAACACGCTCACTGTTAATCTATCCAAAACAGTAAACGTGGTTTTTACTTTAAACAAAACAGATACGGTAGAATCTATGAGCACAAAATTTTTGGGCATTCAACTCCAGCATGGCGCTGAAATAGCAAAACGGATATCTTGGGAGATTTATCGGCTAAGGAGCCTTACAAATTCTGTATCTGGGTGGATACTCAGAACGGTGTATTACGAGCGCTGTCACTGTTATCTCCAATACGGAATTCTGGGGTGGGGCCACTCGGCTTCTCACCACAGACTTTTCGGCTTGCAGCGTAAAGCCATTCGCATTATCAGTGGACTTGGCTACCAAGACGACTGTAGAGAAATGTTAAAAAAACTGCGTATTCTTACATTACCAGCTGTATTTATATTAGAATGTCTCTGCTACGCCATACGATACTTGCACACGTATAAGACGCACGAACACCATGAGTATCCCACCAGACATCGTAATAACATAAAGCTAACCCAAATTAGGCTTAAAAAATCTCAGACGGGAACAAATTATTATGGTCCGTTTTTATTTAACAAATTTCCTCCTAACGTACGCAATCTATCATTTAATAAATTTAAAAGTACCATTAAAGAATTACTGCTTAAATTGTCACCTTATAAAATCTATGATTTCTTGACACATGGTGAAATTGCACAGGGACAAGACATTTAATTTAATTAGTCTGTTATAGACTTAATACATATTTACCTCATGTACACTAGTCTTTTATTTATTAAGTCTGTACATATATCCTCAGGCAGTTGGGTTTTATCAATTCACCGGATCAAATTTACAGTAGTTTTATGCTTTCCATTTATTACTTATTTTATCCCTTAGGTTTTATTATATGATTAATGCTATTATACCTATATGTATATTTTATATATGTTTTCATGTTATTGTATATTTTATTTTGTATTGTAGTAGTAACTAGCTTATTTGTCGTTATTTTTAGCTTATTTATTTATTTTTATTTTGTAATTTATATTATCCTGTAATTGGATACTTATCTGTTGGATAATAAAGCATTTATTATTATTATTATTATTATTATTAACATATTAAGCGAATCGAGCAAAATAAGATTGGATTAAATTATTTACTTGAAAAAATACTGTGTATGTGGATTGGGTAATTATATATTTGTTTGTAGAAATTTTTGATTGAAACGGCCTTAACTGCTTATAAATTTTTGGGCAAAGTAAGTGCAAAAATCTTCAACTATTCTGATATCAGCTTGATTGCAGTGAATTTTTGGGGTTGACAGTTGTTTCATAATGCCAAAATAAATGCCCAAAATGGAAAAATTGGCTTAAAAGGTATCATTATATCAAATTTGATTATAATGGATTTTTTGGCAAATAAAATTTTTTCGAGTAATTAGGAACATAGAATAGGCAGAAGAAAATTTGATTGATATTATTTTTCAACTTAACTCATCTTGAAAGAGAAACTTTCTTTATTAATTTGAATTTGTATTGTAAAAATTGTCAACAACTTGATATCAGCTTAATCATCATCATGGATTTTTGGGTTAACGATACTTACTCAACGCAAAAGAGGAACCTAAAAAGCTAGTGGTTTTTTGAGAAATAAAAAAAATAATAAAAAAAACATTGTTACAAAGAATCTTTCGTTAATTTAAAATGAAATGAGGTGAGATAAATTGACTGATATCAATTTTATAACTTAACTTGAGAAATAAACTTTCTTTGGAAACAACCCATTAAAAGGCCAAAACAGGCTTAAAAGTTATCATCATATCAAATTTGATTATAATAGATTATTTGGCTGAGAAAAATTTTTGAGTCGAGGAACTATGAACCTAGGTCAGGTAAAAGAAAATAAGGAATATCATCAGAATGAATTCTTTGAAAATAAAGTAAAGTGAGATAATTTGAGTGGTATTATTTTTCAACTTCAGTTTCCTAGAGAAATAAACTTTCTTTGAAAATAAAATCATTAATTTGAATTTCCAAAAAATTGAGCATCTAATTTTCACTTTCATTCCAACTTCTATTCATTAATTTAGAGCTAGATGTAATAAAAGCGATTCAAAACGAAATCAAGAGAGATAATTTGACTGATATCTTGTATTCAACTCATTTTAAAAGAAAAACTTTCTTCAGAAAGAGCTAATTTGAATTTCCAAAAAATGTGTAGTTCATTTTTACTTTAACTGCACCATCTCCTAATGAATTTAGAGCGTAAAAAATAAGCAAAGCTAATTTGACTGATATAATTTGGAACTTAACTAATCTCGAGAGAAAAATTGCTGTTTGGAAAGAGAGCTTGAACATTTTAATTTGTAAAAAAAATGTAACCAATTTTTACTCTCATTTCATCTTTTAATTAAAAGTTCTTTGGATGAGGCTATTCAAATTGAAGGTGGTTGAAGTGTTGAGATTTTAGATATGCCTCTAATACTCAACGTCTTTTTACATAAATAAATTTAAAACCAATATTATAATATAAACAACGCAATAGCATTCTTTTTTTTAACTCTCTTAAGATGATTTGAAATAATTAACTGAAAAATAGCAGAAATTTGTATTATTATTGAATTTATTTGTTTATTTTGATTTTGACAATTAATAATCAGCATTGAGGAGAACTCAGCCAGATAAGGGCGATAGCCCTTAAATATAAAATACTCCAATCAGACTCTTCCTCTTTTGTGGTTTCAAAGGATTCGGACATTCAACACCCAAGCTATAATACAGCAGTCCCGACAAAAAAACGAGGTCGTGGCCGTCCAAAGAAAGGCTCCAATAAAAAGAAAACAAAAACGCATTGTAGTTTGAATATGCCTAAAAGAATAAATAATACACTATAACAATTATTAATAAACATTTCCAATCAACATTTCCAATCACATCGACCACAACCACAACCACAACGACAACCACAACCACAACCACAACCACAACCACAACCACAACCACAACCACAACCACAACCGCAACCACAACCACAACCACAACCACAACCACAACCACAACCACAACCACAACCACAACCACAACCACAACCACAACCACAACCACAACCACAACCACAACCACAACCACAACCGCAACATCAACATCAACCACAACTACAATCACAACCACAACTACAACCACAACCACAACCGTAACATCAATCACAGCCACAACCTTCAAGTTCGAATACTATGACACAAAAACCATAATACAACCACCTACAACACCGATATCAACAATTACAGTCAACAACTAAATAAAACAATACTTTGACCTGTCTCACATCAAACAATAAATACAAAAAACACAACTAACACTACACTAAATAACCCAAACAACACTTTAGTATTCAAAACAACCATGGAGATAAGGCATATACAAATGCCACAAATATGGGACTCCTACAAACTACAATTAAATAATATTGAGATTATCAAAACAAAATTCGGATTTCTTCTGAAATACAACCCTTAGGATCAGGAGCGTGTTATTCAAGGCTTGCATCGACTAATTGCCGATAAAGTAATTCATAACTACAGCAACTACAAAAAAATAACACCATCGTCACACGCAAACCCCCCAGAGCTTCCTACTGCTGCGTCATTCGAGGAATCGAATTAGAAATTCCAGATGATGCCATAAGCAACAGACTAACAGAGTTAGGAATAGAGCATATGTTCTGCAAGAAAATCACAGCCAAAAACAGGCCAAAAAAATTAGAATGGTTAAAGTAATCACGGGATCACACGACGCATACACCAAATTACTACATGATAAATTCTTATTTCTTTGCAAATCATACCACGTAGAAGAAAGTGCTGCTTTTGACTGTCGTGTGGAAAATGCAACAAATTTGATCACATCACTGAGCAATGCAAGGAAACCCTACTTTGTGCGTTCAGGAGAACACCCAACAGCCATCTGCCCTTCAGAACTTCCTCCTAAATGCCGTTCCTGTGGAGACACCACCCATGGAGCCTAGTTGACCAAGTGTCTAAATAGACCCCGTCAACCGATAATAGGAATTCCCAACGTCCAAATTCGTCCAACAAATAAAAAAAAACATAAGAAATCGACCCAATTCTAATCCAAAATTCACAAGTCCATCAACCCATTACCCTGCACGATTTTATTATAGATACTTATACTACCGACGTAAACAACTCAGATAGGCAAGAACTCTTAAAAAAACTAAAAGACAGATACTATAGGATCAACACGCATGCGTCGTTCTCGAATGTTTATAGTCATGTTCGATTTAGATTTTCCCGAAACCATCCCCACAGTCATCCCGACCACAGGAGTGCAGTCAAGCTCAACAGAAATAGTACGTCAAAATGGCTAATGATGTGTGTTTTCTATATACTAACATTAACTTCCTCTCCCAAAAATCCTATCTGGTAAACCACTATCTTTCCAATAATCCTATCCACATAAACATGCTGGTGGAAACAAAATCCAAAAATCCTATAACCTTCAGAAATTGGTCCTCGATGCAAATTCCAGCTAGTATATTTAATCATAATTACCATGGCGGATCTGCAATCCTAACCCATACTTCAGTCTTCTTAGGAAAAGCAAACGTTCCTAACATAATAATAATAATATTATGAATGAATGTATACATTCCATGCTCACCTTCCCCTCCCTTCAGATTCACGTATTTCTAGTCTATATCCATCCTACTTACTCCATAGAGGACACAATCTTCACCAAAGCCATAACTCTATGACAATGTCATTATAATAGGTGACTTTAATATGAACAAAGGTAAATATTAGGAAGGTGGGATTAGTTTTAATTTGAGTATAATTGGAGTGGGAAAGGAAGTTATTTAGATGTTTATAAATAACTTCATTTTCCACTCCAATTTTACTCAAATTAAAACTAACCCCACGTTCCTAATGAACTAAAATCAAGCTAGAACTCTAAAATCTAAAATCCTTAATCCATTCTATCCACTTAATTCCGGATTTATGCTAAGACCATCTGTCCATTTCATTTAACCTAAAAATCAATCAAAATCCTATTACCAGAATTTATTACAGATTATAAGCATGCAATTTATCTCCACCCATCCTGATACAGATTCCTCAACCACTTACATTTTCAACAGCCTTTTTTCCAAATCAATCGACCGACACACCCCTAAAATTCCCAAACAAAACTACAAGTATCCTCTTCCTAAATGTATCCTAAGATTGAAATACAAAAGACAGCTATACAGAGATTACAGACAGTTAGAGGACGAACAAATTAAACATTTAACAGACTGAACAAAGACATAAAAAATTAATATTAGAATATAAAACCAGCAAATGGTTAGAGGCCTGCAATAACATTAACGACTTGTATGGAAAAAAAACTGGACGGAAATTAGAAAACTTAGCCTGTACAAATGTGAAAAAACTGACCCAGCGACAAACCAACGACATACTTCAGACAAAGAAATATCAGAAACATTTGCTAGATACTTCGAAAACACATACAAAACGACCAACGACATATCCTACAATGAATTAAATAGCTGGTATGAAAATCAATTTTGCCCCCTCCCACAGATGACAAATTGGACCAAAAGACGTACTACGAACTGTTACATAAAGGTAAAAAACCCAGCCCCTGGACATGACAAGGTACATAGATAAATACTGAAAACTCTTCCTCATCCCATACATACATATATTCTACAAATCCTTAATTACAATTATAAACAACAAATATTCCCACCGGAATGGAAGTGAGGTATTATTACCTGCACCCATAAACCTAACACCTATCCTCTTCTCGTAAATAATTACGGTCCTATCACTCTCCTACCTGTCTTTGCAAAGCTATTTGAATCCTTGTTAAAACAAAAACTCCTTTCTCAAATAAAAAATCATATTCCTAACTATCAATTCGGTTTCCTTCTAAACTGCAGTGCTATTTCTAGACATAGCTAAGGCATTCGTGGTCTACTTTATAAGTGCAGTATCCTTATCATTCCCCTCCACCTCATTAAACTCATCTAAAACTTCCTATTAAACCGCTCACTACAAATCCGTATCCGAAAAACTCTGTCATCTATTTTACACCCAGAACAAGGTATTCCCCAAGGTTCGCCGCTATCCCCACTTTTATACAATTTATTTTGTTACGACCTTTACAATCCTAATCCTAATTTTATCAACATTACTAGAAACCCTCTACAATTTGCCGATGATACCGCCCTAATTTTCCACCCAACTACCCTAACCTCAACAACAGATTCCCTCCAAAGTTTAATTACAGAAAGCTCTTAAATTTTTTTAAAATTACGTTTTAAAAATTTTCGATTTTTTTAGTAATCTGTTTTCTTTATAAGAAATATTTCTGAAGGTAATTTAATTAAGTTGTATTTAAAACAAAATAAAATTATATATACGAAATGGTCCATTATAGCTTATGACAAAATAAATTAACTAATTATGTTATTTTTAATACATACCACTATCGTAGAGTTCGCATTCGGACATTTCGGCCATTTTCGTGTGCGTGATGTCTTTATGTGATGCCAGAAATAAGACGACCTCCCTCTTTTCGTTTTTAATAGGCACGATGTCGAGTAAACACCAAAAGGGTGTTCCTGAAATACAAACAAAGAATCTCTGTTAATACATCTTACTAGAATTTACATTTTTATTTTTAGTAAATCAGCTTTAGCATATTATAATTTAACCCAAAAGTTGATGGCTATTATATTACTTTCTCCAGATTTATAGTTATAGAGAATAATTCTTTCTTTTAAGAAGTGTATGTAAACTTAAATATGTAAATAAAGTTATGATAAACAATCAGACAGGCGATAATAAATATAAAGAAACTACTTCGTTATACATTTTGGAGTATAAAATGAAAACACTTGGTAATATAAGTTTTGATAATGACAAGTGTATTACCGAAACTATTACCAACAAAAATAAAATCTAGCTTACCTTATATTTAACTGCGGTTATTTAGTATATAGTTTTCATATAGTTTTTAATTATACAATGTGGAAACAAGGCTCACCTATAAATTTCTGATGTCAAAATATGTTGATTAAATATTACTTATTTATATCTCAATGTTTACAGTTTACAGCCGAAAAATGTCTTTAAATCATTATTAATATAATTTATGAAAACTCAACTTTGCATTAAAACCACTTATCATTTATTATTGTTTATTATTATAATATAAAACATAATTTGATTTATGATTAACCAGTAATAAGTATAAAAGACAATAGTACCACAACATAAACACTAATATATGTAAATTAAATATTAATTTACAGGTGCAGTCTTAATAAAAATGAGAATTAATTACTTTAGGCTACTTTTAATTGTTAGTTGGTAGTTTTTAAGTTATAATAATGCAAAACTGCGGTGTAGGAACGCTTAAAGTAATTAATTCTCATTTTTACTAAGATATGTCTTAAATAATATTCTCACGTATCTCTTGGTGAAACATTATGAAATGAAAAATAAACCAAGTGTTTAACAAATTTGTACCTATTATTAAAATTAATTTTTATTGACACTTCTCATAAAAGTTTAATTGTTTTCTATTAAACTATTTTGTTGATTATATATTATTTTCCCTTTAAATATTATCTTATTTCAATTTATAAAAAAATACAGAAAATAATGATGAAGTCGTCTTGTAGAGTTTTACCCTATAGTAAAAGTGAGTTTTTTTTCTCGTATGTTAGGGATAAGCTTGCAAGCTAATTTTCTTGTCCTTTGCTGCGGTTAAATGGATTTTAAAGTACTGGTCTAGACTGTAATTATAGGCGCTTTGGAAACCGTCGACACTTAACAACTATTATTATAAATTAGGCAGGGACTGTAAATTAATGGAGTCTAAGCAATTAAGGTACGGTAATATATTATTGTCAGTTAATTAACTTGAAATAAAACGAATTTCTATATATTTTTTTCAGCTTCTTGCTATAAAATTGCTGAACTCTGAAGTAATAAATTAAAACAACCTAATTTGGAATAATTAAACTGTTGTCATATTTTTACATTATATATGTATTTATTAGACTGAAATTATTAATGTGAATTTTTATTTATTCACGGAGTCGCCGCTTACACAATATGTAATAAATAATAATACAAAAATAGATATACAATAATACATAATAATAATATTAAGTACATGAAAATTATTAAAAATGCCTAAAATAAAATAGAACTATACTTACAAACTTGATTATATTAAAAATATAACCTATGAAGGCCGATACTATTTTCGCAGAAGCTGCCTGATCTATGGGAGTAAACATTGTCTAAAAATCCGTTTTTCAAAGTTTCAATTATAGCTTGCCGAAGTATGAATGGCTTCGCGTAAGTTAATCACGAAGGGTATCCTTCAGATACATGGCGACCTCGAATTGTATCTAGCCTTCCTATAATATGGAAGCACTGCCGCAGGTCAACTTTATTTCTACCCTTCTCATGAAAAACGCATATGGACATTTAAGAAAAAATATTTAGAAGAGCCAACTTCTCAAAAAAATGACGCGGCATTCAAGGACACACAAATTCGTGAAACTTTTAATAGGGAAGCTATGACACCTTTTCTTTAATAATAAAATGTGTGATGGGGTAAATTTTGATAAGATTAATCCGTTCGCCACATGAAAATTTGTAGCGCAGTTTATGGAAAAACTGGAATTATTAAGAAATTCATTATTGAAGTTTTAACAAACAAATAATATTTCAAGTCCCAAAAATTTTCTAAAGGAATTACTTATTATAAAGATTTGGACAAGTGTATATAAAATTATGAAAAGTATTCGTTTTGTATATGGTGGGTGCGCCGGGATACCACTAGGAACAATCTAAACATTATATATAATTTTATGTAAATTGTTTAAAAAAAAGTAGATAAAAATTTTCTGCGAAAAATATATTTATTGACCGTACCTGTACGAATGCTTAAAATTCTTCAAAATACTCTCCCCCAGCTTCAATACACTCGCGGAAATGTATCAATCATGTCTCTTTGAAATAGTGTAACAAGATTTTGGAAGACCTGACTTTTCAATTTCTTAATCTGCACGTAAAATGCTAAAGGTTGACAGTTTCTCCCTAAGGTACAAATTCAAAATCGACGATTCCTTGGAAATTCCCCAAAAAGCTGTTACGGACTGTAATCTTGAAATTCAGTCATCCTTGAAGGCTTCTTGAAGTATCTGGAATATTTCGGGGGCATTCTTTCCAAGCCGCATATAAAAATTAATAGCTGTCGATCCTTCGAACATATTTAATAATTTTAAATGGAAACTTTTTTACTTGATGGAGACCTCATTTTATTAATAGAAACATTAGGTTTGCCCCGATGTGATGGTTGTAATATCGACCCGTTTACATTTTTTCCATTCTTCTATATTTATTTAATTTGTTCATGTGTATTATTCCTAAAAAACATCTTAATTTTCAAACCCATTGTTCATCTAATCTAGAAACAGCGAATATGGGGTGTTGATTAATAAGAAATTGGTAATATATCAGTAATCTGGCTAGAACGTATGGCTATTGGTGTACAGGAACTAAAAGGTGATTTGGTGATAGCTGTCTATTCTTTCAATACTCATAAAGTACTTTTTTTACTGTTTTGTTATTAATAACCAATTTACTATTAGAAATTTATCTCCAACAGAAATTGATTATTTAAATCAATTCTGGTACTCGAAAATTTCTTCCTTGACTTGTAGTTACTAAAAGGTTAGTGTTGTTAGTTATAAATCATTGGCATTGCAAAAAATGTTGTTTTAAAGTAATTTAAAATTTATGTCGGAATTATTTTTGATTGATTTCGATAAGTTATTGCCATTGACATTTCACCCCTGATACGTAAATACTATTTTTTAAGACCTCAGTTGTGTTAGATTGAATTACTAAATTACTTCGCCGTGTGTTGTGATCGTGAATTTGTTTTAAGTCTTTTAGTTGAACCTAATTTTTATGTACTAATAGGCACCGTTCAAAGTTTATTTTATTTTTTATTGTTAATTCTGGGATTAGTTGATATAATTGTTTTGTGGGTATAAATCTGTTCAGGTTATGAACTATTTTTAAAATTTTATTTTGTTGTCTTTGTAATGTGTTAATGTTTTGTTCACTTGTTCCGCCCCATATGCTATAGAGATAATTTATGTTAGATGTAAATAATGTGTTATATAAAAGATGTTTACAATTATTTGATATTAATTAATAATTTAATAATAATAATAACAATAATAATAATAATAATCATCAGCAGCAAAGCAGAGGCTGAAAAAATAACCAAGTATGAGAATCTAGCGATAGAAATAAAGAACATCTGGCAACTAAAAACAGTAGTAACTATCCCAATACTAAAGGAACCGGGGCTGGTATCTATGGAGGCTGCAACCGGAGCAAACAATTCGCGATTGCTCTGGGGAAGCATGCCTCTATCTTCCAGGCCGAAATAGCCGCCATTGACTGGTGTGCTCATCACGTAATGGAGTCGGGACTTAACAAAGGACCAATTACCATTATGACAGATAGTCGGGCTGCCATAAAAGCGCTAGCCTCACCGATAGTGCAGTCCAGGCTGGTCATGACTTGCATAAACACTCTAGATGCACTGGCGATAACAAGAGAAACACAGCTAGTATGGATACCCAAGGACCAAAAAATTATTGGACACTTGGTGGCCGACTTGCTGGCTAAACAAGGAGCAGCAGGTGAATTCATAGGACCTGAATCCGCTTTCGGTATACCCCATGAAACCGGAAAGGAAATAATCCGACGCAACCTAGCAGAGAAGCGCAAAAAGGCATGGCAAAACCAAAATGGAATGAGGCACACGAGGCTCTTCCTAGATGGTCCGGTACCTGACAGCATGCTGAAGCTGTCTAGACAGAGCAGAGTAAAACTAAGAAAAATCACAGGACTAGTCACTGGGCACTGTGACCTGAATAAGCACAAACATAGGATGTGCATTGAGAAAAGCCCCCTATGCCGTGGGTGTCTGGAAGAAGAGGAAACTCCCCAACACCTACTGTGCACTTGCGAAGCATACAAACAAGAACGCAAGGCGAAACTCGGGAAGCCCATGCTTCCTGTAGAACCGCTAAGAAATATTCCCTGACAGAAAAATACAGGAGTTCAAAAGGAGTAAAACAGCCAGAGGCGCACAAAAGGACTACGGAGACCGCAGAGATGGGACGCTAAACGACACCACCTCGTGAGGATTTAAAAAAAATACCGTTACATGAAAATTATTCAAAATACCTAAAATATATACTAATAAAAATCAGTACACTTACATACTTGATTATATCTTAAATATTTTTTAAATTTAGAAATGCTTAGAAAACGTAAAAAATCAAAACGTATTATAGATTAGAAATATTAACAGAAAACACGAAAGTCAACCGTCTATTGAATTATTATTGAATTCAACAAAAAGTATATATAATTATGCCATTCACAGTGTCGATGTTATGCAATATTTTCCAAACGTGTTACGGTGCTTCAGGTATCAAAGGCTTGGACACCCATCACCGAAATGTGAAAATCCAGCAATCTGTATCTGTGGCAAACCCCTACACGAAAGAAGATAATCAGCCGTTTATCTCCGTAAATTGTATTTGTATTTGTTTACTGATGGTAAATACCATAATACATACATAATACATAATATCAGAAATACAAACATACATACAAATGCAAAAAAAACTATACAATTAATACTTGCACTTTAAAATTCATATACTAAACTAAAAACATCATAATATAATAAAATAAAAATATCAAATAAAACTAATAAAAATAAAAAGACAAAACCATTAAATCTTTCGATGGTTCTTGATAAATAAACGCAATGCATTTAAGGTCCATCGGAAATAATAAAAGTCGCAGTTATTACAGTTAATTGCCACCCTGGACATAGCAAAGTATTTGCCATAGTCCATCCGAGTTAAAGAGACATGAAACACGCTTTTAATTCGGGTGACTCTACTAGTAATATAAATATTAAGCAATTGAGTTAGTTTTGGACAGTTCAAAAGGCTATTAATAATCTGATAGCCAAATGTAATGTCAAAGTAACGCCTTCGGAACTTTAACGGACTTAATCCTACATTACGTAAGATGTTTTCGAAGGAACCACTCAAATGAAATTTAAAACACAAATGCCCCATACGTTCTAGCAGATATATATCATTGGCTTTATAAGGTCGCCAAATAAGGGCACAGTACTCCAAGTGAGGACGAACTAAGGATTCGTAAAGGCACATAAAGCTACCGATTTCTTTAAATTGGTTACTATGCCTATGGTTACATTAGCAATATTATGTTTAAATCACACCGCTAATTACTAAATTAGTGGGTGGGATGTTAGGCAATAGAGGCGAAAGAAAACAACATCACAAGAACTACAGTTGTTGCAGTCATATAATATATTTACTTAATTTTCAGACTTCTCCTAAATGAAAATGTCAAAAAAATACAGCATTAGATGGCAATTCTGGATCTACAACTAATTTTAAACCTTTCCCATCGACGAGGGAAGGACGTCCGCTGTTAAACGGCAAAACTCACTCTCAGAATTTGAGAGTCAAAAGAAATGCCTTTCCCAGGAGGCACAAAGACCCGTGGGCTGGCCTAAAGATAAAGCTTGGAAACCAAAGACCGTGCATCCGGTCGATCTAGTCAGTGTAATTTAAATTTTTTTATGTAGTCGTTTCATTTTATATGATCGTGTACTTAGTCTGTATAAACATTATTATTTATTTCTAAAAGAACTAGAACAAATGGCCAATTGGAACTGCAACGAATGCATTACACATTACAAAGAGATCATCCATTTCCAAAAAAAAAAAACGTTCACCCTTCGATGGTAGAGAATCTTGAGAAACAATGTTATATCACATCGTCGTGCCAGTAGTAGAGGGAGTATATCAACGTGAGATGGGACAATTATTAGAGCAATTAGAACTAAACAATATGTGTATGTACAATAATATCAATATTCAGTCAGATGAAGCCACTGTGTTGTGAAACTTGTTGAAGTGTTTAACAATAAATGTAAAACCTTTTCAACGGTGCTGTTTTATTTAAATAATATCTCCAAATCCCATAACAATATGATATGCACATTCACATTAACCACTTCAAAATACGTTTAGGGGCTCGTCTGGGATAGACACTAGAAGACATAGGAGAAAACTCTTCATTATAGTACAACCCATACATTCTAATATACCAAATGGATTATACTCGCCAATAGACTTAGCAATATCAATATCAGAGATCTTTACGAAGGTAATCACTTTCCGATCTTAATTTCGATAAATGTTTCAGAGACTACAGCAAAGAAGATTTAGGCGCTAGAATCTATATCTTGCAGAGTGGAAGAAACTCCATCAGTACGTTATATTTCCAGAAAATTTCCGCTTTTCGAATTATAAATGTCAGCATAATTCAAGCAACAGAAAAGTCTATTCCATAGTACCTATGGCTCGACTAGTAAACATATGTGGATTTTGTGAGGTTGTGCAAGCACTAGCCACGTTTAATACAAGTTAATTTTTATACCTGCAATAAATACAATACAAACAATTAAACTGTAAACGTACTAAACTAATGCACAAGTATATTTTTTTGATCTTATTTACCAAATACCTACTTGAAGCGAACTCGATCTATCAGAGCCAGCTAAGTACTACGACAAGAAGCCATAAAAAACAGATACTTTCTAGCCATAACGCGCAAGACCTCCAACCAAAACCATACGTTCCACACTTGTACTGCCACTTTCTTACTAAAACTATATTTACAAATTTGAAGAAGTAACCATTAAGAAATTCTCAAATCGTATATATTTTAACCTTCACACTTTAACACATTAATCAGAGACCTTAAAAAATCCACTCAAAATAATGAAGAACAAACCATTCAACCAAAAAAAATAAAAGTGCGATAAATACAATCTCACAATATATTAACCCGCAAAAGAAATCACGATTCTTAATAGTCGCTATTACAAGTAGAAATATTTATAACAGAGAATATTTTCCGTAAAGTGGAAAAAGATCCTAGTGAGGAATTTCGAAAACAAATCCAGAGAATATAAATCACTCTTCAAGAATATCAGCAAAAAATTCAAACATAAAAATGAGCTCAACAGCACCAAATCTATATACAGGTTTAATTATAAAAGTAATGTTCATTTTTTGGAATACATATATTTATTGATTGTACCAGTACAAATGCTTTAATACACTATACCCTAGCATCAATACACTTATGTCTGGCATGTCTGGGAGGCATTCAGAAACTCCTTAATGAGAATGTCTCTTTAAAATGTTGTAACATGCTATTACTTATTGGATGTTTTCGAGCTCTCTTTTCAGTCTGGGAAAGAAAACATGTCACACCGAACCAAGTCGAGGCTATATGAGTGCTAGGTACCTCTGGGGTGTTATTTCAGGCCAGAATTGGTAACGATGAAGGCCATCTGCACCTGCAGGTAAAAGCTTAGTTTACAGTTTTACAGTCCATCGCGAGATGTTATAAAGACGAAAACACATTTCACGCGGAGACACATTATTCCACTCTGCTCAGAGTAAAGTGGCCATCGACTGGGTCCCAATAAAATCATGCGCATTACTTTTATTATAGACCGTGTATAATACCAAAGCTTCACAAAGAGAAGACACGGATTCCACCAATGCAGTGCATATTGTTAAGAGCCGACATATAAAGTATGATCGTGTATCAACAGAAATCACACACTTAAATGACCAAAATGGTTATTAACGTAACGATTACAATATAGCCCAAGCGAAAAGATAGACAGAGGCAGCTATACTCTTTGTAAATGACGCCAGCATTCCAACTGAACTTATAATTATATATAAAAAATATTAAAAATTGTAAATTCATGAAAAAAGTACACAACCCTTCCATAGCTTTTAAAATAATCTAAAGCAAAGTAAAACTAGCTTAATAAACATTTGCAATTATTTTAGATTGAAAAAAATAACAATTGTCATAGACGTCAAAGTAAAATACATAATATCGATTCAAAAAAAAAAAAAATTATGCAATACCTTTGTAGATTTTCAAACACGTTTAAAAAGTTCAATAAACTGATTGATACTTATTGCTCTACTCTCTTAATGGAATCAGATATGCATATTTGGTGAAGTAAGACACTTCTTATGTTCGATAGATTCACCAAATTGAATAAACTGAAATCTACCAATATAAATTAATTTTCTAAATTGCTTTCTAAACATTGCCTATAAATAAATGTATCAAATATAAAAATAGATTAGTGGCGGCAATTTAATAAACTGCGAAGATATTTTTATGCGTGTCCTCCGGTGACAGTAATCAGACGAGGGAAACTCGATACCAAATATATTGCGCCATCTCCATTATTCCGATTAATATTGAATACACCTTATTAAAAAGAAATTGGATCCACATTGGGGGATCGTGTTAAGAGAGAAACACAGGCGTTTTAATTATGTAATTGTAGCAAATATGTCTCTGCTGTTATCTGAGCTCTAACGAATGCCTTGTTAAAATGGCTTAAAAGCACTAAAGATTTTGTTAATGCTAATTACAAGTGTTATATGTCTAATATGATGAAAATTACAAACATTAACTAAAGATGAATAATCCGATAAAGATTGTAGTTTAATTCAAACCTTTATAATTATTTAATGGCCAAAGTTTACATATCATATACAAATTTGTTGTTGAGTTAAGTGAAGATATGATTAAAACTTGATTAAAATACTAAGAAGAAAGTGTTAGTGTTTTAATCAAGTTTTACATATCATGCCTATCTTGTTTCATGAATAAATAATGTTAAAAATAAATTTGTTAAATAGAAATCAATAATAATGAAATTATATATCAGTTAAAGCATTTATCAATATGGAAGTTGTTCAATCTATAAAAGTTTACTTTATGGAATATCTTTAGGTATAAAAATAAATAAACCAATGAACTTTTTTATGCCACTTTCAATAAAATTTTATAAATAGTGCTTTAAAAATTATTGCTTTTCTAATAATATTGAATTTAATAAGTGAATCTACAAAAAAATCGTTTTGGTTCGTTGTTGGCTACCCTAGTCATTAAAAACGATTCATATTACTTTAAATATTTAATTAGAATAATTCGAATTAACATAAAATTAAATTATCAATAATGTTCAAACAAACAGATTTTTAACATTTTACTAAATCACTGCTTCGTATAGTTGAAGATTTTCAGTTTTATAATTTAATTGTTAATTCAGTAGCTATCACCGAAATTTAATTTGAGTTATAGCCTTATATAACCAATAATTAACCCGAATAAACATTTTTTTAAAACTAATTAAGTATCTATTAAATGCGATATGATCATGTTTGGCTTCCATTTGAATGTCTAGGGCATTAAACTAGAGACTATTAGTACCAGCATAAACTCGCTTGAATTACCCGTCTTTATTACCGCCGTATTATTGCAAAACAGGCATACGCTGTGAATAATTACCGCAACGTATGAGGTATGTAATATGCTGTAGATAATCCATGCAAATTCAAGTGTAAAATTTATACCGTGCGGATGGATCAAAGCGGCAAAATCAATACGATCCGATGATTTCTAATTCTGTCGTGGTAACTAATTGAAACCAGAGTCGGATTTTGATATTAGGTAAGGTTAATATAAATAGTTTACGTACTGATATGCAAATTGTGTCTTGCCAGCTGTTATTTGAACTGGGTACATAATTCATACATGTTTGCACAGGACTGGGGTTTATAAAGTATACCTTTAAATTAATTGATTTATTTCGTAATACTGGTGTGAAATTTGATGGAACGAAATATCGATTATAATATTGTCAGTAATAATGTTAAATTTGAGTAAAATTTTTAATTTAAAAGTTGTATTTCCATATAGTTTAGAATTAATGAATTCCTTTATTGTATAAAATTACATAATTATTCCCATTGTAATAATACCTTACATATTAAAAAAAAATTATGATAAAATATGATAACATTCCAAACATTTAATCTAATTTTTAGTTAGGTAATTTTTTTACTCAAACTATTTTTAAGAAAATTTAAAAATATACATTTTTTAAGGAAAGTTCATTTGATTTTGATTAAAGTTTAAGTATTTTTACAATTTTTGAACGTTAACAATAGTTTTGTTTTTAATGTTTTAATTAAAATAATTATTTTTAGAAAGATTTGTATTTAAGTATAATATTTTTAATAAATGTTTAATATTTTTTCTGTCGCTAAAATTTCTGACAAAATTAATTTTTTAAATATTTTTAATGTTTGCTTTTTAAAAAATATAAATTTGTTTCGTTATATATAAAATTTAGACTGTTTTGAGTAATTTTAATAAAACATTATCTATTTTGTAGATTTGCAATTCTTATTTTATTATAATTGAAAATTTTTAATGAAAATTATGGTAGCGACCGTTACTATTTGCTAGTTCATTTTAGAAAAGAATTTTTAAACTGTAGTTTAGAAAAATTTTAATTATATAATCAAATATTTAATTGCTTTTCTGATAAAATAACACTTTTTAAGTTTTCAACTGCTTTATTTTTCTTAAATTTATAGTTCTTATTTTTGTAAGAAAATTATCCTCAGCAGTTTTAGACAATTTTTTAAGAAAAGAAATACTAATGCAACCTTACAAGTGCTATTTTAAAGTATTTGCCTTAGAAAAGTTAAAGTTCAATTCAAGCTCTTAAAGATAATATATCATTATAATAACAATAACAATAATTTTTAAGCTTCTTCTTCTTCCTGTTTATCTTCATCTTTCCGCCTGATTATTTTTAACATATGTTGTTGCTGCTTTTAGCTTTGAAAATACTAAACACAAACTAGCAGCATTTAACAGTATGATTTATAAAGCGATAAACTTACCATTATCAAATGAAAACAGGACAAAAGAATTAACATTCATAAAAAAAAACATTGCACAATCACTAGGTTACAATAAAGATACAATAAATAAACTCATCAATAGACACAAAATTATTCACAAAATTCAACAAAGCACAAAACTCAATACGTCAAAAGAAACCAATAACAGAAAATATGCGAAATTTATATACAATCTGACCATTTGCCACAAAATAAATAAAATATTCAATAAATTTAACCTAACAGTCGCGTATTACAGTGAAACAAAATTAAAATATTATTTAAATAACACCTTTACCAAAATCAATAATCCACAAAAATCTGGCATATATTCAATTAATTGTAATAATTGCAATAAATTATACATTGGTCAAACTTAAAGAAATTTAATTAAGGGATTCAAAGAACACAATTATCATCTAAAAAATCAAAATCCAGATAAATCAGCAATAGCTTTCCATAATTTCCAAACCGCACATCAATTCTCACTTCAAAATGTTAGAAACAATAGAAATGTATAAATGTAAAGACAGATTATTAAATTTCGATTGAAGTCCACTAGAAAACCCACTGTTAAGTCCAATAATACTAATCCCCATGCAATAGACCCAACATAATTAAACTTAGGTTTTCCCACTAATCCCTATAACATATATAAATAGATGTAATTAGTTTTAAAGCATTCAGTTATTGAAAATGAGCACATGGTGTTCGAAATGTACATTTAGCGTGTAAAAATAAATTAGTGAAGAAAGGAAATCAAATCGTGTTTTATTAGTGATTATTACTTCACATAACTCAAAACAAATAGTGAAAATAACATATGTCAAATATCAAATATTAAATGCCTTATCTCATGTGAAATGTTAAATATTTAATGTAATATTCCATGTCAAATGTCTAAAATTAATTGACGTATGTGAAATGTTAATTATTAAGTGCCATGTCATTTAAAATAACATATATCAAATGTCAAATATTAAACGTTATATGTCATATCAACTATCATAGGTCAAGTGAAAAATGTCAAATGTTTATTATTAAATTTTATGTTTGTTGTCAAATGCCATAGCTCAAATGAGATATATCAAATGTTAAATATTAAATGTCATATGTCATATCAAATGAAGTATGTCAAATGTAAAAAATGATGTCATGGCAAATGACATATGTCAAATGTATTAATGTTATATGTTATATGTCATGTCAAATGACGTATATCAAATATTAAATGTTAAATGTCATATGAGACACCAAATGTTGAATAATAAATGTCATATGTGATATCAAATGATATATGTCAAATGTTAAATAGTAAATGTCTTATGTTACGTTAAATGTCATAGGTCAAATGACATATGTCAAATGTTAAGTATTAAATGCCAAATCTCATGTCAAATGTTAATTATTATATGTAATATATCATGGCAAATGTCTAAAGTCAATTGACATATATCAAATCTTAAATATTGAATGTCATTTCATTTCAAATGACATTTATCTAATGTTAAATAATTAATGTCTTGTGTTATATGGAATGACATCTGTCAAATGTTGAATATTAAACATAATTTGTCATATCAACTATCATAGTGATAAATGTCAAATGTTTAACATTAAAGTTTATACGTAATGTCAAATTACATAGCTCAAATGATATATATCAAATGTCAAATATTAAATGCCATAAGTCGTATCAAATTACATATGTCAAATGATAAATATTAAATGCCGTAGGTCATAGGTCAAATGAAGTATGTAAAATGTAAAAAATTAAATACCATATGTCATGGCAAATGACATATGTCAATTGTGTTAATATTATATGTTATATGTCATATCAAATGACTAAGGCCTAATGACATATGACATTTAATGTCATGGGTCATATGACATATGTGAAATGTTATATATTATGTGTCATCTGTCATGTCGATTGTTATAAGTAAAATGTTAAATATTAAATGTTATGTGTCGCCACCAAAGTTCAAGAGTCAAATCAATATGTTAAATTATGTTAAAAGTTGAATATGTTAAATATGCCGTGTTAAATATTAAATTCCATATGCCATGTCAAATATCCTAGGTCAAATGATAAATATTAAATGTCATATGTCAAGTCAGATATCATATCTCAAATATAATATATCAAGCTTTAAATTAAGTGTCATTTATTTTGTATTTGGCAATGAACTAAACGATTGTATATCAAATGTTATGTCTAATATCATACGACAGATAATATTATTAATTTTTGCGGCTTTTACTTCGTTATACATGTTTGAGTATAAATAACACACTTTGTAACTTTGTTTGTATAACACTATTTATTTTCTGTTTACTATAGTTTCGGCATCTAAACGTGCTATTATCAAAACATACAATGATTTAAACTACAATTACTGGTATAAATATAGAAACAAAATTTAATAAACAGCTGTATAAGGATTATGAATATGGCAACATTAGACATAAATCAGATCATGAAGCATTTCATAATGAGTCAGTTAAGTATGGAGGGACAAAAACCAAAGTCAAGACGTTTTTCTCTTAAAGATAAGGTTTTGGGTGTAACTTTTTATAAACAAAGCCCAAACATGTATAGGTTGCTTTCAAAAATATTTATTATGCCATACAAATCCACTTTAATTAGGATGCTAAGAAAAGTACCTGTAATGTCAGGGTATAATGATATAATATTTGATAATTTAAAAGGCAAAGTGGACAATTTAGAAGACAATGAGAAAAGATGTTTGTTAGTGTTCGACGAAATGGCAATACAGTCACATCTTCAACTAAATATTCAAACAGGAAGTGTAATAGGATTTCAAACGTTCGGTGACTATTCTAATTTAATTGCAAACAGTGTAATAGTCTTTATGATTAAAGGAATTTAAAAAAATGGAAACAACCTATATTTTACGTTTTTTTTTTTCAAATGGTATAAAAAATTGATTTAGTGCGTGCTTTAAAAGAAATAATTAATAAATGCCATGATTGCGGTTTACATGTAGTTGCAACAATGTGTGATCAAGGATCTGCAAATGTGGCAGCTATTAATTATTTATGTAGAGTATCAGCAGAAGAATCACTGAAAATAGGTGTGACACAAAGAGATTTTGTTTTTAATATAAACGGGAAGAAAGTAATACCTTTGTATGATCCTCCACACTTACTCAAAGGTATTCGTAATAATTTGTTGAAGAAAAATTTAATTTGGGAAAAGAATGAAAATGAAAGATTAAAGTGTATGTGGAAAGATATTGAACATGCATATAATATGGACAACCACAGTGGAGAATTAAGAAAAATGCCAAAATTAAGTGCCAAACATATATATGAGCCCAAAATGTCCAAAATAAAAGTATCTCATGCAGCTCAAGTATTTAGTCATACTGTAGCTGCATCCATAGGCCTTTTTGCAAAATTATCATTTAAAGGTGAAGATGGAGTAAGTCTTGATAAGCGAGCAAAAGAAACTGCAGAGGTCATTCATTTTTTTTGGTCAATTATTTGATAGTTGCAATGGGCAAAGTTTATATCCCAAAAATGGGAAGACATTAAGGTGTGTAGTATCAAAGTCTTCACCTCATCTTAGATTTTGGAAAGAGGCTAGAAGGAATATATCAAATATAAATTTTCAGAGAGAGGGTTCTAATGAAAGGTTTATTCCTCCATCATTAAAGAACTGGATTGTTACTATTAAAGTTTTTGAATTATTGGTGACTGACTTACTGTATCAGAATGTGTCATTTCTAGCACCAAGATCTTTAAATCAAGATTGTTTAGAAAACTTCTTTGGTCAAATTCGCCAACAATGTGGACCAAATCAACATCCTGGTGCCAATTCATTCATCAATTCTTATCGAAGTTTATTAGTTAACAATTTGGTTACAGTTCACTCAATTGGAGCCAACTGTAGAGATGATAATTGTTCCAATTTAATTTCTAGAGTTGAACAGTTTATATCTCAACAATTTAATGAAATACAATTTGATGACTGTCCCGAATACTCGGTTAAAGTAATGAAAAGATTTAGTCATGTTGATAGAAATGCTGTGGGATATATAAGTGGTTTTATTACTAAAAAGTTGGCAAATTATTATAATTGTATAAGATGCAAAAAATCCATATTATGTCAAAATTCAACAGAACGTAATGAATGGCATAATTTTTGTGTAGAAAAAGAATTCAGTGATAGCCTTCCTGCTAAATTAAAATAGTGTACACCCACTTTTATAGAAGGACTGGCATATTGTTACAACATTTTTAAAAATTATTTCCCACTATTTGTCTCCTTAAGAATAGTTTTCATATACTACTACAAACCATAACGAAACGCAAACCTTTCATATTTGAATATTGCGATCATAGAGATCTTATTATTAATAAAATAATTTATAATTTTTCCAAACTTTGTACTTTTAATTGGTGCAATGGGTTGAATAAAACATTGAAAAATATTGATCACCGAATAGTTAAAAGAAAAACAGATCTCATTTTTAATCAGGCATTGCAGTATGCGAAAAGAAGAAAAACTAAATAAAAAGTAAAGTTACAGTATCCACTATAATTTGAAGGAAATCAATGTTTAATTGTTTTTGTTCAATGTGGATTAGACCTACTGGGGAAACCAGAGTAAAAACAATGAACCAAAAAACTCTACCTCCTGGGTGGTTTGGAAAAGAGTTAAAAAACAATTGCAATTTTGCAATTTCTAATATGTTTCTATAGGTATGTAATGAAAAGTAATCACCACCCAAGTTTCATACATTATGAACTGTTGATTGATTAATGAATAATATAGAACATATTAAGTAATGTATTATTATTTTTGACCTTACCAGTCTTCATTTTTTTTCTTTTTACAGTATTAAGGTTAGTATGCTACTTTTGTTTCATTATCATTTTTTTCAATTTTTATTCCAATAATTTTTTTAATGTGCCTGTTTGTTTTCAAATATTTATTTTCAAATTTTTCATTTGAAAATAAATATTTGACTATACATTGTCACATTAAAAAAAAATAATTAGAAAATAAACATTTATTTCAATAATCGTAATTCCCGCATGGCCCATTTAAATAGCATTTAGTTGGCGAATTGCCCCAAGGATGGCGCTGACAGCAGTCACAGACCATAACACGGTAGAGACGCTTCTATAGTATATGTATATTTTCTATGATAACAACTAGACATCATTGATACATGAAGAAACGCCCCACCATATCCAATCTATTGCACTTCACTGAATATATATGAAACGAGTTAGATAATAGAAAGCAAGTCGGTGTAATCTATACAGATTTCTAAAAGGCTTTCAATTCAATGGATCAACGTTTATTAGTACATATGTAATTTTGGACTTAATGCACTGTAATTAATTAATTAATATCTAACAAATAGACGACAATATATCGAACACAAATGTTACTCTTCTAATATTATTTGTCCATCTAGTTGGATGCCGCAAGGATCAAATCTTGGACCTTTATTATTTCTACTCTTCATCAATGATATTGTAGATACTATAGGATCCAATATTTTCATTTATGTTGATGATGTTAAGCTATTTAAGACTATAATAACTCAGACCCATTGCAATATACATCAGAATGATCTCGAACGTATAAATACTCTGTGCAAAACCAACAGTATTTCACTTAACATAAAAAATGCAAATGTCACTTTTGGTAGACTAATTCTATTCTTCACTATTATAACATCGATGATACATCTCTAAAACGATATAAAGTAATTAAAGATATTGAAGGTATAGTTGACAGCAAGCTAAATTTTAATCCCCATATTACACATATCCACAAAAGTAGTCTTCAAATGTTAAGTTTTATTAAAAGAAATTGTCAGCATTTTTTTTAATATTAACGTAATTAAGTAGCTTTACTTTGCCTATTTTTGTTCAAAACTTGAATATGGCGCTGCCGTTTTGTCTACTGCATGCGCAATTCATGTTAAAACTATTAATCTGACACAGAAGATATTTGTTCTATTTTTATACCATAAAAATGTATATGTGCATCCCGATCACATCATTAGCTATAACAATCTTTGGCTTTTATTTTTCGCCACTTAACTTAACTCAATGATGCGCCTGTACAATTCGAAACATCATTCAATTGATTTATTATATTGCACTTGCCCTCATTTGTCACTGCTCTTAGTCATCTCTGTTGATGCTTGATTAATTAATTTACCTTATGTAATCTAATTGTAATTCTTGATTAGTGGGTTTGCACTAACAGGAATATTTAGTTATTTTTAATTATATTTTATTTTTTAATTATGTTTATTTTTCTTTAGCGATATTGTTTATATACAAATTTTTCCTTTAATAAGATGTCAATCTTTTGGGAAATAAATACATTATTATTATTACAATGGCTGGTGATCTAAATTCTAAAAGCCCTAGCTGAAACACTTCGGTAAATCCTTTTTTAATTTCCTCAATGACTCGATACATAACATTTGATCAGAGGGACCTATAAGTTCCACGTTCTATCCCTCTAACGCTCATCACAAACCGCAAGTGCTTGTCATAGCCGTTCTCTCAAATGTGAACTCAGACCACAACATCTGGACGTCCGACGAACTGTCTTCTGATCACAATCCAATCTTTCTGGGCCTTGTGATTGGCCCACAGAGACCGTTAAGAGAGATTAAGGCTAAGAACTGACATAAATATAAAAGGGAGGTTGAATTCTTCACCTCCCCTCTTTAGATCATCAGATCTAAAGCAGACCTCGAAGCATCTGTCGGCAAGCTCTCCTCAGCCAGGCTGTTAACGAGACAACGTCTAGTAGAATCACTCCCAGGTGTATCCTTTTGCCATGCGCTAAAGTCCCTGACCTTAGAAGGCCACCCGCCGCTGATGGTAGAGCACACGCGACCCTTTAGTCAATACACTCGCACTTAAAGTCACAAACAATTTTCCTCAATTAAAGAATAACCGATGGGAATGTCACTATGAATAACATCCACAATCTGTTTGGAAGTTTGTTTAGTAGCTCAACCGTCAAAGTCGTGAAAATGAAGCGTTATTAAGTCCGAATTACTACGTTTACACAAAGCAAAGCTACTCACGAACTCTCTAGAGCATCAGTTTAGAATTAACACTAGCGATAAAGTTGACTTAAGTACCGAAGTCAGCAATACCGCAGGTCAACCTCTCACACGACCACCTCTGGAGAGCTAAACGAGCTCATTAAGCAGATTAAAATCCGCAAAACTCCAGGTAGAGATGGTATTTTTAACGCGATGTTTAAAAACCTAGACAAAAAGGGTAGATGTGCGCTATCGAATATTGCGAATGCCTTTAGGATATTTTCCCTCCGCCTGGAAGCTATCTGCCGTGGTTAGTATCCTCAAGGCGGGAAATTCGTCTCTACTTCATTCAAGCTAACACTTCATCAGCTTGCTATGCGTTGAAGGCAAGTTTGTAGAGAATGTTCTACTGAGTCGTATTTCGGTCTTCATCGAAGATCAGAAAATTATTTTGAACTCTCAGGTCGGTTTTCGGGCCAGCAGGTCAACTATCCATCAGCTTTCGTCTGAATTCATCGCCGAGGCCTTTACGATAAGATGCGACAAATTCTATAGGGTTTGGCTTAATGGACTTATTTTTAAAATTATCAATGTTAATTTCCTCGACTATCTGATCAAAATCGTGCACGACCTTTTTCCAAAATAGAAAGTTTCTCTGCAAAATCAATTCTCTGCTCTGTTCCGATACTGTACAACATCTACACAAGCGAAATTTCGAATATGGCTCCAATAATGGTCGCCCAATACGCGCAGATGACACAGCTCTACTTTATAGAGGAGGTATCACAGTTCTTCTTGAGAGAAGAAAGCTGTTCTAGAGAAGTGGGCGAACAAATGGCTACTTGAGATCAACGCTGATACCTTTCAGGCGACCGCACCTCAATGCTCCTTCAGTAAGGAATTATTTCTAATATTAGAAGAGAGAAAAGGAACAACCTAGCGTCGGGTAGGACGAAAACAACAGACGATGTCTCGACAAGGAAAAGGATTAAGCGAATACGGAAACACAAAGAACTAATAATCGGATGCTGGAACGTGACATCCCTGAGCAACAAATATTAAGAAATCGTTCTAGAAATAAATACAGAAGATCGGCATTTGCACACTCTCGGAAACTAAGAGGAAAGGAAAAGGAAACACTAAGTATGGAAAGTATTTCCTGATATAAAAAAAGCGTCAGGCGTTGGAATAAAAATTGTAATACCTAGGGGCCAACGTAATAAGCAATAGGAACATAATAGAAGAAGTGAAAGCCCAAACAACGAAAGTACATCAAATATCGGGGCATCTGAAAGATATAGTATGGCGAAACCAGTACATGTATGTAGGAAGCAAAGCAAGAATCTACAAAACCTGTGTTAGACCCATTATGATAAATAACATCGAAACCAGGACAGCAATCGTGACAACGAAACGGAGGAGATAAGAACCCTGAGGTGCATGGTAAGATGCAGCCTCCGGGACTATATAAGAAGCGAAGACGTCAGAGCGATGTGCGAAATTCAAGACGTGGTGTGATGGGCCCGAAACAGAAGGTGGGAGTGGAGAGACAATGGGTACAGGATAGATAAAACCATACTGACAAAAAACAAAAAGACCCCCAGGAAGACCACCAATAAGATAGTATGAGAGCTGGAGCTCAGCGTCCCTACTGCATCTATAAATGTTGAAGAAAGAGCAGGATCTAATTCTAGTTATAGAGGAAGAAGAAGACGAAAAGACGAGAGAACGATTAGATCGCCAAAACCTTAGCGATCATTTTGCTTGAAACTTGAATAGAGAAGACCTTTTATCGTGGACTAATCATATCAGCGATAGCGGAGGAGTGGTCTTAATTGGTAGGAGTCCAACATTACCCTATTAAAAGTGTGTCAAAACAAACGTGTAGCTGTCTCCAACTGCGCTATTCAGATGAGATCCAAAATAGATAGAAAACCGATTGGTAGCTGGAAACAATAATTCATGTTCAGATTATTAGTGATATATATGTCGTAGCTGATAGTATGATTTGTTATTAGTTACCCACCCAAACAGGCATCTAGTACAACGCTCAGATAATAAAATGCACGTTTATTGAAATATCTTGACTATTGTTTCATTTCTTTGTCAATTTTAAACAATTTAAACTGCTGAGACTCTGAGTACACCTAATAATAGTTATTATAAGAAATAACCGTTTATATATATTTATATATTCGTCATCTTAATTAAGAAAATGTTCCGTATTTACATATAACGACATAAAACACAAGTTTTGCCATTAGTAATAATTAATTGAAAATCCCCCTTTGTCAGGCGATTAATGTTTGCGCCGAGCAAACTTAGAACGC
This sequence comes from Ontholestes murinus, assembly GCA_963969525.1. Classification (NCBI taxonomy): domain Eukaryota; kingdom Metazoa; phylum Arthropoda; class Insecta; order Coleoptera; family Staphylinidae; genus Ontholestes; species Ontholestes murinus. Next base: position 95,762,760 of record OZ018387.1, read on the forward strand.
GGCGGAATAATATTATTTAGATCAAATTCCTGTATGCAAATGCCAGCTGGAATTAAAATTTAATTCAAACTAGTCACCGTCTTCGCTCAGTCAATATTTCTGTAAGCGTTCCGGGAGGAATTAATCAACGGCGCCTTTCAACTCTTGACAAACGCATTCATTCTAGATAGTGTAGGTTATAAAGTAGCTCAGAATATAGAAAACGATCTTTAAAAATTTAAAAAATGTATTACACAGTGTTTCTAAATAAGAATAATATAAGTATTATTTAAAAAAAAATCATCATAGTACTTTCCTTATATTGTTTGATATATAAATTTTAAAGTTCTATAGTTTATTAGCAATAGACAAAAAAATATTTTTTTAATTTTCTCTTGCACTAAGTAAAATATGTTTTTATAAAACTTATTCAGTTTATCATTCTCTTCAACTTGTGTTTAAAAAGAATTGTAAAATTTGTATATTAGAATGCAATATATAATAATTAATGTAGCATAAAACTTGTAAATATATTAAATGATCAAATGAGATATTAAATATATTTTTTTGTTCATATCCACTAAATATGGAAATAAATTATTCAAATTTCAATATTTCAATAATTAAACCAATAAATTCTGCAACAATTATCATAAACGAAGCGAATATTGATAAATACCATACCACGGTAGGGTATTTATCAAGTTAATTTATGAAATTGTCTTTTATGCATAAACGCCGTCATTCGAATAAATCATTTGAATGCGAAGCGCTCGCTTAATTGATGAAAAAAAAAAACACAACGAAAACGCCGACATGTTTTGCAGCAAATACCAAAGTTTCAATTTAAATCAATAATAAGGGGTGGGTGATGTTACCGCTTATACAGAGTTTGAGTTTGTAAATGTCTCATCAGAAAAAAAAAGTACAGAGAGTTTTATAAATTTGAGACGGAATTTAAAATTTTACGTACATTCCATAAACGTTTAACGTTTAATTCTCTCGAGTAAAACTTTGTTTATAATGTTGTTTAAAATTTGGTAACGTTAATATTATGAATTATTTGCTTCTTTTTTATTCCTTATATACTTACTTAAAAAGGCTTTCATTTATATATTATTTAACGTACAAATTGTATCTACTGAAGAATGTATATATTTTTTATTTGATAAACCTACAACGATGAGTATTTTTACGATTTCGAAAGAAATTACTCATATTTTCAATAATACATTTATCTAGTAAATTGTAATTAAAGTATTATCACTTTCCTCACAAATTGTTTTTATTGACTAGATGCACATTTCGAAACACGAAGTGTTCTTTATCAATACTTTAATTACAATTTACTACATAATAATCTTCACGTAACTAAAAAAAATATATTTCTACAATATATTTATCGTTATAGATTTACGAAATGTTTATTGTAGAATTTTTATAGGAGTAAAAGTGTAAAGTATTTTAATATTTTTACTACTGCCTTCACAATGACTAATTGAGTACGATTATAAAGACCTCTTAAAAAATAATATTTGTTAATTTGATACTGAACAGATATTTCTTTAATCATAAGTCAAGAGTAGTTTTTGAGAAATAATTGAGCAATAAATGTACCAATGTTTTCAGTCTACTGATTTTGAAATTTGCATGCCTCACTCTCTTTTGTCATATGAATAAGCTTCCCAATCAAATTCGCAAGAACAAAATCTAATCATAAAATAAGAAAATGAAAACGATATTTATTGTATACTCGTAAATTAAACTAATTTTGGAAACGTTTAGTGATCTAATACAAGTCAGAAAATTTTTCCTGAGTTATGCAAAATTATTTCTTAAATCTGGTTATTCCTTCCAAACTTCTGTCTTTTGGTTTCTGATTTAATATGCAGAGATCCCTGCATATAGGTGGCATAGCACTTGAAATCTATTCTTCCATACAGAATTTTATTATTTAGCCTTTATAGTCGCAATTTACGTACCAAATGAAGCTGCAGACATATAAAAGATTCACAATTGATGACGTAAGTGTCTATATTTTGTAACAATAAATATTGTAAGTGACTTCTATCAAGACAACACTATAATAGGATTGGTAGGCATGCACGAAGCAATTCCTAGATTCTGGAAACTAGAAAATTACAATAACGAATCTCTTGCGCCCGTTGATATATTATGTGATAATTTCTTCGAAGAAACAACCTCAAGAGATATCACCCGGCGATTCCTGGTAGTACTACCTTTCAAGGATAGTATATCACGGTTGGGAATAAAATTTCAGTCAGCTAAGCAACATTTCTTCTCCTTAGAGTGAAGAGTAATAAAGCAACCTGGTGTGCATATTCATAAATACATCACATTAGGACACATGCATGAATCACAAGGTGACATACATCACAGCTATTATCTACCTCATCATTGTATTCTTAAACAAAGTAGTCTCGGAGCAAAGTTAAGAGTTGTCTTCACTAGGTCTGCTGATACTGTGACGGGGGCCTCCTTAAATGACAGATGCCTATTCAAAATTACCTATTCTCCAGTTTGCTAAAAATAAGATGATGAAATTATGTGATTGCCGCTGATATTGCCAACATGTACCGGCTAGTGTTAGTATGGTCTAAAGAAAGAAAATACCAACGAATCTGGTTGAGAACATCCCTAAAGAAGCGTTAACATCTTACCTACTATCAATTTGAATAGTGCACCCTAGTTAGAGTTAAGAAACAACCGTGAAATTCAAGACTTGGTTTCGAATCAAAGAAAAAAATTAGTCTCGCTTTTCGGAATCGACAAAGATTTTCTGAACATTAATCCTAGTTTGTGTATATAGTAAATCAAAAACATATTTATCACAGTTGCGCGTAGTTAATGACACGACTGATAGGGCCGCAACGTTGACTAAAAAGTTTAACACTTTGATTACGAATTCAGAAGGGCAAAAGCAGTACCTATATAAATATGTGCCTAGTCATCAACAGCAATTCCCAAATGCTAGGAAATCTAATCTTAGAATATTGAAACAGATTTGTGAGAGCACAATAAAATGTAAATACTTGGACTGCCTCTCAAAAATTCAATTGCTTAAACCTGACCTTGGCCACGTTTTGAATTAAAAACATAATTTCCCACATGAGTTATATTATTAGAATGTTAGTACTTAATTTCATAAGTGTTAAATGAATAAAGACTAAAATCTAGAAATCGCTGATCAGAGCACCTGGAGGAAATTCCGGGGTACAGAAAGTGGGAGGTACTAGTAAGTGACGCAAAGTTATTTCACTAAGTCTTACATGTATTCTTTACTGTTTAAGAGGAAAAACAGCGATGAAGTCATCTGTCGACCAAAGTTAGAAAATTTTGACCAAAATTAACATCTAAAAATGCATTCAATGGAAAAGTACGTTACGGCAACTTAGTAATGGGTTTTGGTTTTTTATCCGCCAAAAAAACAGATTTTCAGGTTTTTCTTCATACTTTTGATTTGAGCGACCTTTAAACTTCAATCAAATGACCTGATATTTGGTAACAGGACTTCTCAAGAATCAAAGATCTCAAGGAACTCAGGTAATACAACAAAACCCTCATGGCAAGTCACCAATGAGCTCTCAAATAAAACTACAAAACTGAAAAATATCGTTCTGTATAATGACGGTAACCATGTTAAAAACCCTTACAATATTGCATCCCTTTTCAATACATTTTTTAAAAACGTACCAATCAATATTAACAAAACTCTCACATGACTACTCTGGTCACTCAGATCTATAACTCTCAGCCTCAATCAATTTTTAAGACCCTTTGATGTTGAAATATTGGTTATAATAAAAAATCTATAAAAAAATCATATTCCAAATATTTGCTGCAATTTATATCGTCAAGCCTCTTACACATATAATAAATATATCTCTAGATAAAGAAATTTTTCACGAAATATTAAATGAGTCAATCAGAATTCCAATTTACAAAAAGGGTGATCATTTGGGTAAATTACAGACATCACAACATGGGTTCAGAAAAAAATACGCAACTACCACGGTGTTTCATTCATTTTATTTGAAAATTATTGAACACCTAGAAGCAGTCTTCTTTTATACGTTTTTTAATAATATACATAGGAACTTCATCATAGCCATAACTTTTCTTACCCTCCATGGAATTTACGATTGATAAAAGTTTAGCACTGTCACATGGATTTAGTAATAAAGAAGACGCATTAAAAGGAATATTGCATGTATATTCTATCTCAGGCAAACTAGCAACTAACTCCTGTGCTTTTTCATTGAAAAAGGTATTGAATTTGGTCGAACAATTTAGGATGTTTTCATCATTTTGTAAAGTATTTGAAATTGTTGATGTAATAACATCATTCACAATTTGTCACATTGTTTTTGATTTGCATTGAGATTTATGTAATTTAGATTCATAATAATTACTTCTGCATTGGTTTAATAGTCGATTATATTCGAGTTTTTTCAATTTAAGCTGTTCTCTAAATTCTGGCTTGTATTGTAAAATTAACTTTTGTAACTATTGACATTATGAATATGTGTAGTTGGAATCCTGTAAGTTAACAATTGCGCTGTGTGATCAGAGATACCTGAATGTATAATTTCTGTTTTATATATAGTGTTAAACAACTTACTAAAGGAATTTAAACAAGAAAATGAACTGCTTAAGAAGAAGATAGTTGAGGTGGAAGGTAGATGCAACGAATTAGGACAAGAAAACCTAAAAAACTGCTTAAATTTAAGTGGAATTCCTAACCAAGGAAGTGATGAAGAAGCAGAAGAAATTACTAAAAAAGTACTGAAAGGAATTAATGTTAAAATCAACAATGATGACATAATAGAAGCGTACAGAAAAGGAAAAGACACAGGACCAATTGTAATAAAATTCAAATCACAGGAAATACGAAATAAAGTTTTAAAAATGAGAAAGGATATTGGGTCAATAAAAGTTTTGGAATGTAATCTAAAAGGAGAAAATAAAGTAATATATTTCAATGAACAACTAACTAACTACACCAATAAGTTATTTTATGAAACAAGATTACAGAAACAGAAAGGATATAAATTTGTATGGGTAAAACATGGAAAAATATTTATCAGGAAGAATGAAAAGTCGAAAATAATACAAATAAAAAACTTATCTTATAAACTTACAATAAATGAAAATAAACCCACAATAATAAACTATTCATTTTACATTCATGGAACAAACATATTATCTTTTAAACATCAGAAGTCTGAGAAATAAATTTGATCATATCCAATCCCTACCATCCTTGTATAAGAATTTAGGCGTTATAGCCATAACCGAATCTTGGTTGCATATAGATGAAACTGACTATTTTCATCTAAATAATTTTAAGGCAGTATTTAACTGTAGAAAATCTAGAGGTGGAGGATTGGCGATTTATATTAGAAATGATATTAAATTTAACGTAATACTAAATACGACAATCACAGGTATTGAGATAATTAAATTACACTTAATTTCACATAATCGCCATCTGACACTAATCTATAGACCACCAAATATTGAAAGTACAATTTTATTTAGTGTCCTAGAACAAAAAATACTAATTGATAAATCGAATCATATTCTCGTGGGTGACTTAAATATTGATATAACACAAGATAATACATGCGTAGAGAGGTATAAAAATTTAATAAAAGAACAAGGTTACCACATAATCAATAAACTAAATGATACCACGAGAGGTACTGCAATATTAGACCACGTCTTGACAAATAATCATATGGACAAATTAAGATTAAACACTGAGCCATGCGATATATCAGATCATAACGCTATGAAAAAAATATGTTAAAATACAAAAACATAAAATCAACTATGATAATATAAAACTAAAATTTTCACAAATTGATAAGTCAAAATTACAAACCTTTCAAGATTTGATAAGTACCCTGACGAAAATAATAGACAGCGAAACCAAAACCACAACATACAAGAGGAAAACAGACAATGCTTGGGTCAATAAGGAGATAACACTTAACATTGAAGAAAGAAACAAATGCTACAAGAGATATAAAAATAATCCCCATAATGAATATCTAAAAGAAACATAATACAAACAAAAAAAATCATACCAACCGACTAATACACCAAAGGAAACACATACTATGAAAATAAATTAAAATCAGCAGAAGGCAAGGAAAAGCAAACATGGTTTGAAATCAATAGAATTCTTAATAAAAGCAAGGAAAAATCAGTCAATAACATCTCAGAAATTAGAACATCAGCGGGAGAATTAATTACAAACGAAACTGATATATCAAATGAATTCAACCAATACTTTGCTTCAGTAGGAAAGAAATTAGCTGAGGTACAGCAAACAAAGGCACAAGGAATCTCTATACAAAAAGTAATTTCGGAAAATGCTTGCTTTAATGACACAACAGAAGAAGAACTCCAAACTATTATACAAGGTATGAAGAACTATTCCGCACCAGGCCGAGATTGTATAACCAAAAGAATACTCATGATTCTAGGAAATGATATCATTCCTTTACTTAAAGTGCTTATAAATAAAATTATCACTACTGGTCAATTCCCTGAGATTTTGAAGGAAACTGTTATTACCCCCATATTCAAGAAAGGCAACAAGCTGGACCCAGAAAATTATCGCCCTATAGCAGTATCATCTGTTTTCGCAAAAATAGTAGAAAAGGTAATTTTAAAAAGACTTCAACTACATATAAGGAACAACAATATTATATCAGACCATCAATATGCCTATCAAAAGGGTTCAGGAACATCATCAGCCTGTTTAGATATGGTTTGCAGAGTTCAGGAAGAATTAGATCAACATAGATATGTTGTACTTGTATTTATTGACTTAAAAAAGGCTTTTGATACTATCCCAAAACACTTACTGCTACAAAAACTTGAAAAATATCAACTAATAGATTCCTATTTACAAAATCGAATACAGCAGACAAAAATAGGTAATGTATACAGCGATAAGGCTACCCCAGAATATGGATTACCACAAGGTGGTGTTTTACCACCAACACTCTACATTACATATATTAATGATATAACAGAATTGGACCTAAAAGGATCATTCTTTACATATGCGGACGACACTTGTATTCTATACAGTGGTACAGATCTAAATCAACTTCAAGAACTAATAAATGTAGAAATGAAAATCTTATACAATTGGTACACAAATAATTTACTTACCTTAAATACAAAGAAAACAACATACATGCTATTAACACAAAAAAATAAAAATAAGAAAGACATAAACATAAAAATAAATAACTCATCATTGGAAAAAACAACGGAAACAATTTATCTAGGACTAACAATAACAGATGATTTTAAATGGAATAAACACATTAAAAATATAATGCGAAAGACGAGCTCTGCAATTGGAGCAATATATCGTTCCCGCAAATATCTATCTGCCATATCACAAAAAAGCCTATATAATACATTATTTAATTCTAAAATAAACTATTTATGCAGTATATGGGGAGGGACTACAAAATTCAACTTAAATCTACTACAAAGACAACAAAATAAAATAATTAAGATTATTTACAATCTAAATAGACGAACTCCTACTGAACAACTATATAAATTGGTACCTGAACTAAAAATGGAAACTAAAATTAAAGCTGAAAGGTGTATAATTATATACAAAATAATTAATGGTCACGAAAAAACAACTATAAAACTCAATAAAAATAAGGATACTTATAATTACAACACCAGACGAAAAAGTAACATTAGTATTGTTCACAACACAACAGACGTCTTAAAAAATAGCATTCTTGTATCCGGAACAAAAGAGTACAATAATTTACCAAAAGAAATAAAGTCTGAAAAAGAACTGGTTAAATTTAAAATTGATTGCAAAAAATATTTCTTAAAAACACAATAATTTTACTGTAAACACACTTGTTGTCATCACATTAGCATTAATAAATATCATATACATTTTTCCATCATCTCAGTATATTTAATCCTTAATTTACAATACACACATTAATAATTAATAACATAATCTTCATTATATTAAATCATCCCTAACCACTACTAATTATTAAAAAAGAAAAGAGAAAAAAAATGAATTCTCCAATACCAGGTCTGAAACTTCATATTCAGATTCTGAAGGAGATTGGTTTAAAATTAAAAAGGCAAACGCACGTTAGCATAGATTTTAGCATATCTATGTATGGTGCTTCACCTGACAGTAAAAAAAATATATATATATTCTAAGTGTATATTAGAAATAATATGATCAATACATGTTTCAGATTTCTCAGTAATTCTAGTTAGAATACTTGTTGGATTTTAAGATTATGTGAAAATGTTTATAATTCAATAAAACACTAGCTTGGCACTTTTTTTACCTGGTTTATTAATCGCTAGATGTACATTTCGGTCACTAAGTGACCATTATCAATAGCAAAAAGTTAAAAGAGAGTTTTTATGTCATGCCGCTTTTTTCTGTGTGCTTTCTGATACTCAAGGCCTATTTGGTTAGTGTAACGACCTTCATCTCATCTAGATGATGGTGCATACAGGGCTATTCTTTGAATCGGGGAATTGGTCATATCTGGAAACCACCCTGGATTTTTTATTTAGTATTAGGTAGGGTTGTACAAGTGTAAAGTTAATTGAAAAACCGGTAGTAGCTGCTGTAATATTTGTCCAATATGCAATATGCTGATGATACTGATTTCCTTTATAGTTGAGATACCACTGTTTACATAAAATATGCTCTTCAAGGGCGAGATTAAACATATCCTTATAATTGTCGCAATGACAGTCTAATGACAAATACATTACTATTGTAATGTATTTTGTAACTATTATATTAAATAGTGAAACAAAACCAAGTGTTTAATTAACCTTCGAGTTAAATAGCTCTCCAAAAAAAAAAATATATAAGGTAAATAAAACAGTGGGTTTGTAATTTCACTGATTGTAACGTCACACAGGCAGATAATTCTTGAAGTGAAATTACAAACCGAGTGTTTTATTTACCTTATATACCATAGAATTTCACCAAGTATAAGCCCATAAATTCAATATTTAAAGGACAAAAATAGCATATTTGCTTCAATATACTCCAAATGAAGGATTGAGAAGTTGTCGGCATATGGGTGTGAGTGGAAAAACCTTGAACCAGTGAACTCCGCCCTTCATTCTTGCTGTCTAAGTTTAAGTACATGTTTCATGAATTTATCGTACTCTTTTGTAAATGTATTATATGCAAGAAAAACAAAATTATAAAGAATAAATTTTAATCAAAAACGATTGGATATCAGATAAAATTAGCCTAACTTTAGTTTCTGAAGCTGTGGCTAATCATCAATATAAGATCTAAACCAGAAATGCGTATTAAAAAATACGGAATGCGCGATATAATCGATGCAATGAAATTTTCAGTGTACAAGCAGTGAATGTCTCGTAACATCTGAATTGATAATAAAATAGGCATTAATCCTTGTGTTATCCTAATCTACTCAATGATGTACAAATCATTCGCCGTTTCTCGTTGGATAATTTATCGGATTATCAATTACATGGCTTTTGTGATGATTCATAGACAGACTTTGCAGCTATCATTTATATTCGTGTTGTTTCGGTAGATAAAGCAGACACATCGTTTGTGTGTTCTAAATCAAAGGTAGCTCCATTAAAGAAAATTTCAATTCATTGACTTGAATTGTGTGGTACAGTTATTTTTCCAGTTCTTATTGAATCTATTGAAGATGTCTTTAAAAATATTATAGCATTTAATCAAATTAATGCCTGGTCTGAGGCAACAGTGTCTTTGTCATGGATCAATTTCTTGCCGTACAAATGGAAGACTTTCGTAAACAACCGAGTATCCAGGATATAGTAACTCTTGCTGTGTGGCGCCATGTTCCCACTTTAGACAACCCAGCTGACTAGTTGCTAACTAATACGTTATGATAGACAAGACCTTATCGGCTTTCTTAAACAGAAAATCTCTGGCCAGATGCAGTTTCCTTGCCTGATATATCAGATGTACTGATTGAGGAAACGACTACTTCCTTGTTGGCAACCACTACTACTCAAATATTTGATAATTTATTGAATTTATTGTCGTTTTTAGAGGATTAAGAATATCAGTATCGCATGATGACCCTTAAGTGGTACTTGAATATTAGCTAAACATGTTCAAGCTGCAGTATTCTCGGAGGAAGGTAAACCTTGTACTAGACATCTTCGCGTTCTAGCTCCCTTTATAGATAATAGGGTGGGCGGCAGACTGCACAATTCTGAAATGTCAAACGTTCTTCCTTCTGTCTCAACAATTTTGGCTTCTGTAGTATCGACGTGAAATCAAACATCTCAGCTTTTAATTAATGCATTGTTTTCCAGTAAAACCTAGGATTCAAACCCCAATAATGGGCAGATTGTCCATTCCTTATGTCATGCAGGTCCATCCCTTTTCATGCACTGAAGTTTATTTAGCAGGCCCGCTCAGGATTACTCTGGGTATGCATCGTGGTGAGTAAAACATTTGTAGGTGCGTTTGTTTGTTTTGCTACCAAGGCGATCCATATGGGTCCTTGAGTGTTTTGAATCGTATTCTCAGGAAGAATATCTCAGTGATAATTTTGCAGATTATTATGAATATGTGTAGTTAAAACCCTATAAGTTAACAATTGTGCTGTGTGATCAGAGATACCTGAATGTATAATTTCTGTTTTATATTCTAAGAGTATATTAGAAATAATATGATCAATGCAAGTGATCGGATAAACTGGTGAATCCGTACTAGATTTCCAGATTATTCCGCATTATGGAACAAAACAAGTGTTATTCTCCACTTAATAATAATATCTGTTTAATGGCAAATTTATCATAATCAAATGTATTTGATTTAATTTATCTGAATTAATGGAACGTATATTTAATAATAATAGATCATATTTGGCTTGTTTATTTAATTCGGTATTGTTTGGCTGGGAGATACTTGAAAATTTAAATGTAAATTGCCTTTTTTCATGTAAAATCTATTCACAAATGTATTAGTGTCTTCGTTTTTATATTTAGGTTCCAGTTCTCGAATGATAACTTTACTAATTTGCTAAATTGGCTGGATATTTATTTTTATCTTCTAGGTAAGATTTCGGTTGTTCCGTTGTAATTCCTTTCTTCAATCAGGAGACAAAGATCCATTTGCGTTTTGTGTACGGACATACGTCGAGAGTATTATCAGCAGAATTCCCATTAAATGCGGAGCTTTTTCTAGGCCTAGTATTTTTGCGCGGTTTGATTTATCCAAGTCCTATTATCTTCGTCTGCATATTCATTTTCCATCGAGGTTTTCGCTTGAGATGCCTTAGCGGAATTGATCTCTGCCATCTGTTGGTGATTTGCTGAACGTTTATTCGCAATCGTAGCATAGTCTTGAACTAAATTTTGTATAGATTGTTCACCGTGAGTTATAGTAGGGATACTCTCTTTTACTTAATTTAATTATTTCCTGCGTATTTTGGGAGGTTGTATCGCGGGTTTGTTTACATTGTTTTTTGTTCATTTCATTTGCAGGTTAATTCATCTATGATTAAGTCCTTTGCACGTAATTTCCGCTTGTATAAGTACCTTACTTTTAAGATCCGAGAGTTCCGGCTGCAGATTAAGTAGAATTTGCAGAGCAACACGCTGAACTCCTAGTTTCTCGCAACGTAAACACGCAGCACAACCAAATTTATCCACGGATTTTATACAACCAGAGTGGAATGTTTCTAGCAAATGCAGCACTTAATTTCTTCATCACATACCAAAACATGCTTTTGGCACCTGATGCACTTGTATTCTCCACTTGTATTGATTATTGTTGTATTCAATATATCACTTTCGGAAATCTTTTATTATTTTATATTAAAATTCTTTTGTAAATGTATTATATGCAAGAAGAACCAAGTTATAAAGAATAAAGAATAAATTTTAATCAAAAATAATTGCATCTTAGATCAAAGTGGCCTAACTTTAGTTTCTGAAGCTGTGACTAATCATCAATATAAGATCTAAACCATAAATGCGTATTAAATAATACGGAATGCGCTATCTAATCGATGCAATGAAATTTTCAGTTTACAAACACTGAAGATCTCGCAATATCTGATTTGATAATAAAATAGCTATTAATGCTTAAGTTGTCCTAATCCACTCAATGGTGGACAAATTATTCGTCGTTTCTCGTTTGGATAATTTATCGGACTATCAATTACTTGACTTCTTTGATGCTTCAGAGGAAGGTTTTGCAGCTGCCATTTATGTTTGTGTTGTATGGATAAATAAAGCAGACAAATTTCTTGTCTATCAAAGATAGCTCAATTAAAGAAGATTTCAATTCATTGGCTTGAATTGTTTGCTACAGTTCTTTTGTCAGAACTTATTTAATATGTTGTAGATATTTTTCAAGAAATATAATCGTATTTGTAAATTATAACATTTATTGAAATTCATGCCTGGTTTGATTCAACAGTGGCTTTGTCATGGATCAAATCTTCTCCGCAAAAATGAAATAACACAGTACAGGATAAAGTAACACCTGATGTGTAGCGTTATGTTCCCACTTTAGATGACCAAGCTGGTTGTGCTCCTCCCACTGAGTTGTTAACTAATAGGTTATGGTGGGCTGGACCTGATTGGCTTCTCCAGTGAGCAGATCTCTGGCCAGATATATTAGATGAACTGATTGAGGAAAAGACTAATTCCTTGTTGGCAACCACTACTACTCATATATTTAATAATTTAAACAATATTTCATCGCTTCGCAAAATGGAAGGGATAGCTGCTTGCATGTTACGCTTTATTAACCGTTCTAGAGGATTACAGGATTAGGATATATAAATAAAACAATTTACGCTTGGTTTATTTCACTCTTGAACAGTTTAACAGTGAAATAAACTAAGCGTAAATTGTTTCTATATTACAAAATGTTTCGCCACGAGTTACATGAGAAACTAATTCAAGAGGAGTAGAAACTTTCGTTATCACATGATACGCTTCATGTGGCACTTGAATATTTAGCTAAACATGCTCAAGCTGTAGTATTCTCGGAGAAAACCTTGAAACTTAAAGTAAACCTTGTACTAAACATATTCGCGTTTTAGCTCCATTTATAGATAAAAGGGAGATGTACTGCACAATTATTTCTTGCCTTACGATGCAAAGCATTCCACGCTGCTACCAAGTAAGCATAGGGTTACAACTCTTATCATTTAAAAATATCAGAGAGATAATCTTTATCTGGGTTGTCAAACGTTGCATTACATACTATCATAACAGTTTTGAATTCTGTCGTATCGAGGTGATATAAAAAGTGTCAGCTTTCAATCTATGCATTATTTTCGAGTGAAACCTAAGTTTCTAACCACAATAATAGGTTCGTGTCTCGCAAGTCAAACCCTTTGCACGAACTGGAGTTGATTTTGGAGTCTAGCTTAAGATTACTCTGGGAAAGCATCGTAGTACAAAGTTGTCTAAAGCGTATATATATTAGGTGTGTTCGTCTGTTGTGTTACCAAGGTCATTTGGAACTAGTCCCTAGGTCCTTCGAACCTAATTCTCAGGATGAATACCTCAGTGATAATTTTGCAGATTTTGGAGAGAGAAACAAAGATCACCCCACAGAGATTTCTTTAAGAACTAGTCCAATCCGCACAAATGGAGACATTTAGTCTTAGATTTACTCTAAAAACAAACTCCGTACAGTTCTTTTCTTTTTTCATTTAATTGTTGTTTTAATCTCATTAAAATAATATTTTTCGTTCTAAACTTTTTCTCCTTTTGTTAGTTTTTACTTAATTTTTTCTTTGACTATATTTGTGATTTTCTTTTATTTTTAAATGTTTAAGTATTTTTTGGATTACCTATTTATCTACATTTATCTTTTTTTAGTCTGAATTTTTCTATTAATATTCTATTTATGATCTTTTTATGTTGATTATTTTCGCTATTACTAGTTTTAAATCCTGAGAAATTGTTTCGTTTCTTTTTCGTCATTGCATAGCTGTTTTAAAATTTTTTTTTCACCTTCTCTGCCATGTAATATATTTACTTTCCTAATATGTAAGAATTACTTTTAATTATTTTAGCTATTTTTGTAGATTCTATTTGTAATTAATGGCCCAGCTGGCAGAGCGTTAAACTAGTAATACATAATTCGAATGTTAAAATCCTGTTTTAGGTACATTTTTTTTAATTTAAACCGAATTTTGTACCATTTACACACTACTTTTATAATTTTAGGCGCTCACAGTTTTTATACACTTTCATGCACTAATAATTCTAAATAAAAATCAATACTTGGGCAATTTTGGTTATAAATGAACAAAATATAATTAAATGCTCAAAAATTAAACATTTTATCCAAAGTAGATCTAAAATACTTAATAATAAAATATATTCAAATCCTTTAAGTTGTAGAAAATTAATTAATATCTAGAAAAACACGAAAATACTTATCTGCAATGCTCTAGTTAATTATTTTTCTCATCAAAAGATTAAAAAGAAGACAAATAATAAGAACAGTTTAAAAATTAAATTGTATTGTATGAAGGGTTGTTTGCAATGAAGCAATTAGTTGGTGCGCCATTTTAAACAACCCTTAATATTAAAAAATGTTTCACCAAGTATTAAACGATAACAAAATTCAACAAAAATGTATTGTAAGATGTTATAGCTTATCCTAACAAAGACTATGTAATAAATTACATCTTAGTCAAATGGAAGGAGACATCATCATAAAATCTCGCAATTTTGCTCTATGCCAAATACTCAAGGTCATATGCGTACACATTTTTACAATACATAAATAAGAATGTGTTTGTATTAAAGCCTAAATACATGTGTGTAAGTTGAAATTATCTATAACATGTTATTATACTTAATGCCTTCAAAAACATGTTTTAAAAAGATTATTGCAAACTTACATATCCAAATTTAGTTGAAGTATACTCCTGTGTTAAATAAATTTAGACAAATGCTCTGCGTACGATTGCTTGATGTTATTATCAATTAAGAATACAAAAAATATATAATACTCACCAACAAAAGATTGTTGATCTCCGTTATGTAGACATTTACTCTTGTTCAACTATTTGTACATACAAACACTAATTATTCACGTATTGACATGATTCTGCCAAGCAACCAAAAACCAAATATTTTATCAAGATGTGCTACAACCGACGCGAGAAAGTAACATGTTAATTCTACGTTCATTCTAAAGACGAGATGAAAAGTCAACCTTCCTAGCGAAAGTCCATTGCTACCATTGTAGGTCACCGGATAGCGGCGTTATTACTGCAGCATTACTACCAACAAACGAAAAAAGAATGGTGTTGATCGGCGATATTAAAAAAGAAACATCATTTACTTTTTATTGTAGTACTTAATTTAGTTACCAAATCTTATTTTAAATTGCTCCAGAAAAAAAAACGATTGCATCTTATGTTAATATTGTATTTGTTATATTTGTCTACATTGTTTACAATTTAGTTAGTTTTTGGTTTATATTAACTTCCTAGGCTCGTGATCCATGCATACTAGTTTATATTTAATAAAAAACTAGTTTATTAACTAATTATAGGATGTTGGCAGTAACATAAGCAACCCATTGTACTTACATTACTTATAACTACAACATTTGTAAACGTACACAATGTTCGGTTATACTTTTCCAGTAAGAAATTTTAGTTACCTATAGTACAAGTTATTAGGCATGCACTTGAGCTATATTAATATAATAATAACAATGAAAACAGTGTTATAAAGTTTACATATCTGTTTTTCATTAATATTAAAGCAAGCAATAAAATGGTTATTTTATTGAAAGAGTTTTTCCCGGCACTAAACATTTTTTCTGAAATGCTAATCGACAACATCCTGACTACTTTTCGATGATAGAAATTTCTAATCGCTTTGGCAGAAACCATTCCAACATCAGACGCTGCTATTAGGCATATACTAAGAGACTCATGATCGTCAGAGATGAGCAACCGGGTGACATAAAAGAAAGAAATAGATTCAGGACCGCGATTTCCAATCTATGACCGATTCTTCAGTACTATATTAATTGCAAATCTATTAGCTATTAAAAATCATATTGCAACCTTTCAGATTGCAATCATAACGGCCACATCTTGTTTTACGACATCGACAGCAATTTTTGGAGGGATGTGGGATGCGACTACACTAGAATCTAGAGTGGCATAGGGTAGTGGTTAGTGATGAATATATTAATTATGTTTATGAATACATGATGACCGTATGAAACAAAGGCGTGGAAAAAGTTGCAACATATTTAGATGCATGTGCATCAAATTGTAGGGATTTTATCATAGTATAGGGTGCTATAACTTATAGAAGTAGATCCCATTTGGTATTCATTCGAGTTGACATGATTGCTCAGCGCTAGTAGATTAGGTGAAAGAGCCCCATATTTTTATTACCTTTAAGGTTAATAGTTGGCTAGGGCGATAAATAATTTAATGGGATGGGTTAACAGTGGTTAACTAGCTAATTTATTAGCATATATTCGAATTACGCCAAGACAATGAAAAATTACTTGGGATAATGTTTTTCCTTAACTAAGTTCATTGTTATGTTTTATCAAGCGTCCTACTAAGAAAGAAAATGTAATTTTTAGAGTATACTTTTTTTTCACTTACCATTTTTCTTATAGAAAATTACTTCTAACTTCAGTTCGTTCTTGGACTCCAGGGCCTTGTCTATCTGCGTCTTGTGCTCGTCCATCGTCTCCGGCCCGTGGAGAAATTTGCATGCACAGCCCTTCTGCATAATCTGCGCCCTCGAGAACCCCGTAAGCTCGCAGAATCCATCCGAGCAGTACACGATGGGATAGAGAGTGGCCACTTGGGCATTACCCAGCACGAAATTGCTATCTGTAACGAAATCGAGATCATTTAATTTAATTTTTGCAAATGTCGAGTCATTTAAAACAACTTATTAACCGAACGAAAATAATTTTATGTTAATTTTGATAATCATAAAACCGGGACAATTTTATTTATTTTATTAATATTATTTAATTTATAAATGCATAATATTCTTAATTACTAATAGTTGATCGACGTGCAACTGGAAAGAACACGTAGATAATCTTAGAATATTGGTTTTAATTTAAATAATAATAATTTATTATTTGTCACTGTTGATATGGTTTAAATAAGTCAAAAAATATGACAACAGGATAACAAAAATAACGTTAGTCTAAAAGTCGACCGCTGAGGTGCACCATAATATCTAGGCTGTTGCTCCTATAAGATTTAATTGCAAGATACAACCTGTGTTCTAAATAATTTTGAGTTCTTATTGAACAGCTTAAAATCGCTAAGAACACAAGTTATAAAAAATTGCAACTTTGCAATAAGTAATGTAAAACCCACTTAAATCCTTTACTTAAGTCTGAAAGAGAATTATCGTTTTGCCCGTTTCAAATGATTTAATGATTGAATGGGTTAAGGTGGGCATTAGATTTTTTATAACCAAATCAATAATTTGAGTATTAATTTTACCTCAATCTGAAGTAGTAGTATGGGTTTGTAATTATTCTTTGGGGATCGAAATTACTATAGCTTTTTTACTTTCCCTATATACGAAGTATATAGGGGAAGTATTGTGATCGTGATTTTTTTTTGAAAAATTTTTTTTGCGGAAATATCCGTTTTGAGGTCCCCTGAGTTCATTAAACTAATTTCTGGAAAAAAAATTTTTGTGTCTGTGTGTGTGTCTGTGTGTCTGTCTGTCTGTCTGTCCGTGGGTGCTGTATCTCAAAAACGACTGATCCGATTGAGATGAAACTTTAAACGTAATGTTTTATTGTTAAAAACTGGAACTGAAAAGCTTTTGGTAAACATTCATACACCGGAAGTGGGTGTTTATTCGAGGCGTTTTTTGTTTTTTTCCGATATTTTTTTTAATATGAAAAATATTACAAAACTTTTCAAACAAAAATTAAAGAGAATGAAAAACTGAACAAATTTTGTAAAAATATATTTTTCATAAAACTCTTAACTTTCGAGAAAAAAAATAAAAATTGAAATTTTTGACATTTTTTGCCAATTGCTAATAAACTATTGAAGCAACATGAAAGTTATATAACAAATAATTGTAGAGAATTCAAAATTTAATAAATTATTAAGTATAACCTTTTTGCATAAACCGCATAGTTTTCGAGTAAAATATAGGGAAAGTACTATGATGGCCACATCACCATTTTTATTATTATTTTCATGTCGTTACGTTTATTTGTTTTTCATGAAATACACAAAATTTATTGTCTAAATTATTTATGTTTATATATTATAGTCATAATTACAGAAATAGATCTCATTTAGGGTAGGACTTTTACATTTTTGAAAAACTTTTTTTGAAAATTTGTAATTATTTTACATCCTTAGGGTCGTTTGATTTATTTATTTATTTATTATTGTATTATGTATTTATTATGATGCTTTGGATTACCTGTTAACAAAATACATTAATAGACACAGACATAAACAATACAGTAAATTTTGAGCACAGGAATCACAGGCGGACTTCATTCTTCAGAATGTTTTTCCAGTCAAACCCTAATGATAATGAATGTTTCCATTTTTCCGAGAATTTCTTCTTTAGAGAAGATGATTGGCCTTAACCAATTTTCTCTTAATTATTCACCGTAAAACAATAACAAAATTTAATTTTTCTCAAGGAAAACTAATGAAATACCCAAAAGTTATTGTTAGGATGATATCCCTAGTTTCAATACCATTCTAAGATGGGTTAATGAACTGAAAATAACTAATTTGTTATTAAATAGAAATAATCCTAGTCGCTCTGCTATATAACTCTCTACATAACTATTATTGTATAAAAGGAGTGTTAAGAAAATTTTACATAAAGGCTATCAGTTCACTTGTAAAACATTATGTCCAACTGTTGAATGAGCAGGTTTACCAACAACGTCTCATGTTTTGTTAATTAATGCTTGACATGTTCGATAAAAATGAGGACTAGAATAACATAATTAGCTTCAGAAAAGCCTCTTGGATTACATTAGTAACACAACCAAATTTATTTGGTGTGGGTTGTTAAGAAGGTTTCTGCAATAATTTTATTGACTTAAAGCACTGTTAAGGAAAATTTACATAGAGACTTTAATTCTTGAATGTTTTCGGCGTTAACTTGGTGGTACATTTTAATAAGATAATTAAAAACACTTTAACTTTGTTTTACCATAATGAACAGTAAATGTTCGAAACTATAGTCACAGCAATAAATATTTTTGTGGTAAAACAAAGTTAAAGTGTTTTTAATTATCATAGAGACTTTAATTTCACTAGTACAAAATTATGTCCAATAGTTAAATGAGCGCAGGTTTATCAACAACGTCTCATTTATTTCTTAATGTTTGCTTTACTTGTTGCATAAAAAGGAAGCTTATTATGACGGTCAAGTCCACCATAATAAGATCCAAATGACATTAGTGACACACAATTTATTCCCCATAAATATTTCATAATGGTGTAGTTGTGTTGTTGTTCGTATAGAAATATTCATTTCTTGTAAATAATCTGCAGACATGTGGTTTCCTGAGAATTATACGTTTTTCTTTTCTCTTCTCATCCTGTGTAATACAATTAACGGAAAATATTTTATTGGTTCTCATAACTCTGAAGATATTTAGAAATCCTTGAGATGCTATATATGTTTGATTTCTCTTAGTAGATTGTTTAGTTTTCAAAATGTTCACTAAAGTTTTGGAATTGGAATTAAAACACTGTATTTTAAAATTTTTGTATTGACTATGGCTTCGACTATAAACTAGCCATTATCAAACTAGAAATAACTTTAAATTACGATAAGTTCAGCATTGAATAGGTACGTATACATTAGATCAGTGTAGTTGTTTAATAGAGAAATTTCGGCATTCATTTTCTCTTTGTAAATTTCAACCGCTGCCAGTAAATCCATGTACCAAAAGTACATCCTTTCCAAAAGAATGGCATACTTCTAATAGATGGTTCAAAATATTGACGTATTTCTACCAGACTGCCCGTTGTATACGCTGTGGAAAACTGAACAAATTAACTTGTATATTTCAGATTTATTCATATCTTGGTTTTTCCATTAAATATAATATTATTAAATCGGTGTAAGTGGCTTTCCTATAAATATTTATATTTTAAGGTTATTTGTTTAGTTGTTTAGTTTTCTAAAAGAAAGGTCAAGGAAATTGTTTGAGTTATCCAGGTTGTTTAAAATCGCCAATCTTTATGATTTGCAATTCTTGACCTTCCTATTTTCAAAAAAAATAATAACTCTTAAAAACCTAATACTTAATATTTTTGGAGTAAATAGTTATTATTCCTGTTAAAAAATGGAGCTTTCTGGCGTGTTTCAATCAATGGTTGTATTACTAGTGTATGTCATATTGCCATATTGACAAATATTATATAGCTTAGAAAACACTGATATACAGTAAGGTTTCAAATATTTGTTTCTATTTTTCTACAACAATTATTTCGCCACAGAGAGGCTTCATCGTGTAGATGACAAATATATATAAAACAATTTTTTGAAACCTTACACTCTATCAGTGTTTTACTAAGTGATATAATGGAGTTTACAAATAGCCTCACCTATCCAAAATATTCTATAACGTCAATAAAATTTCAGCACATTAAAATAAAATTTTTAAGTTTACTTGCTGAAATTAAACAAATCACGTAAATTATGAGGTTGCGAATAACTGACGGCCTTTAGGATTATAAACACGTTGTGATAATCAATATGCTCATAATTTCCTCGGTACAAGAATATGTATAATAACTATAATATATAATATAATATTCATTATTTAATTTAAGTAGTAGTAGTAATTGGCTATCGACGGCGAGTACTTTCCGCGGATTTATCTGTGTATATTAATGAGCTCATTACTCTAGAGAATTGTCCCAGTCACTTTAAATCGCCATGAATAATAATAATAATATAATATATGTGTAAATTAATACTAAATACAACGAAATAAAACTAAAAATTACTTTTTATAAATTGACTTAAATTAAGTAAAATAAAGTAAGTAACAAACCAATCAATAGGAACAACTTAACTTGTACCAACAACTTGTTGATTATCTACGTTTTGTTAATTACTCAATGTTATGTCCTCAAAGAGAACAATCATAATCAATACCTCTGATTTAAATGATAAGAATTTTAAACACCTGCATTGTACTTTCTCAAGTAATAGTGCTAGATTTGTATAGTGAAAGTACCAAATTTAACAAGCGTATTCTAGCCGACTACGAACAAACGCATTTAACTACGTCACAATTTAAATATTCACTTGTACGCATAACAAATCCCAACATCTTTGAACCTGATGTACATACCGAATGAATGTGTTGCTTGAAAGTGCAAATTACAAATAATAGATGGCCAAGATTAGAGCCTTGAGGTACCCCAGATGTTGAAATGAATTCATAGGACTTGTTTTTAATATAGTACACATAATTATGCAATCAAAAGCTAAGAAAAAAATTAATTGTATATATTGGTCTGGGTATCAGTCTGGATACGTTTTTCAAGTAACAGAATATCAGTCTCATTAAACGGCGACACAAAAAAATAGTAATTGTTTGAACACGATTGGGAATGACAAACATTAGTGGTTGTTGAATAAATATTAGAGAACGCAGTAGCGAAAGAATTCACAATATTATCTGGTTTGCTATAAGTTGTATAACCGTCGTGAGGTACCACTTTTGGTATGCACAAAGTTTCACCACTTCTGTAACTTCTAATATCTTGTTCAAATTTCTCCATATAAGCCTTTTATGCTTTTGACATCAGATCTGAGACGATTGTATTCTAAACACTAAGAGCGTAGTTTAGTCGAGCGGTATTTATGAAAATAATATTTCTTAAGTCGAATTGTCCTTTTAATTTCACGTGAAAACCATGGTGGGAACTAGGACCGACATATTTTGGAACCGTATCATCAAGAATACTGTATACAAAAGGATAAAATGAATATTCAATTCATCATTAACGTTCGTGTAGGTATATATTTTACAGAGAAAATTAAATTGTACAATTCCGGAAAGTTAGCCTTGCGATAATTGTTATTACTTATCGGGAATGGTATATATTTTGCATTGTCATCAAATTGTATGTTAATTATAAAAGGAGGATGATAGTTATTTTTCGGATCAAAAGGCAATAACTTACGTTCCACAGAAAATTTAGTGGGCATATTGGATAGTATTAAGTCCATTAATTTGTTATTATCTTTAATAACAGGATTGAATTGCTTTAACTCTATTGTAAAATATTGTAGATATATTAAGTTGAAGGGTAAATTAAGCATACTCAAAGATGAATTAAATTGTAATATATTAAAATCACCTAAGATAGAAACATGTTTATCAAATATTAACAGTTCTAACGGTTAGAAAAGAGTAGAAAATGTATCAGATACTATATTTGGAGGAATATTAAGTACTATAATATAGAACTGTCCTTTGTTTAATATATATTTGCATAATACAATATCAACTAGTGGTATAAGATTCGTAACAGAAATGACAGCCATTTGTTCAACATATATTTTATATAAGATAAAACAAAACATCGATCACACCTGAAGACTAATCATTAGAATGTAGTTCATTGTCCCTTATTGAATCATTTAACCAAGTTTCTGTGAGTGCTTTTGACGTCGATTTCAGAGTTAAGCAAAGAAGTATAAAGGTAATATATGTTTAGTGTACAGCTGGTAATGATGTGGTCACGTGATATTTTAATATTATTAATTATTATTATTTAATTGGAGGGCCGTAAATATGAAACGAATTGGGTTGACTTCAGAAACTGCAACATTGACTATAGACAATATTTACAAAATTATGTTCATATCAAACTCAGCCTGCTTAGCCCTAAATTCATGCAAATATTTCTCTAGTCTGTAAATTATTACATTCTTTTTCCGCCTTTCAGTGACCTCTCCAATAGAATAGAATAGAATAGGTCTTTATTTTTCAAAGTGACAAGTACATACATGATCAGATTGAAAATGCGTCAGGCTACTACAAACTAAGTTACTTATGCTAAATTATGGATACAATACCTAAGTTAATTTACATATCTATTATTCTAATTTAATTTCTATTTACAAATTCGTCAATTGAATAAAGCTCTAATTCAACTAGACATTTAGTGACATCCTCAGTTTTTTAATGTCATTTTTTAGTCTTTTTGTGTTCTCTGGAAGTGCATTGAATAATTTTATTGCCGAATAATGTACTCCAGATTCAGTTGTTTTTAATGTGTGTTGTGAAACAATATAATTATTTGTTCGTGTTGGGTAATTTCCCAATTTATTATCTTTACCTTTTAAATGCTTGTGGTAAAATGTTATTGTTTCAAATATATACAAGCCGTAGAATGTCAGAATATTCAATGTCTTGAAACATCCACGACACGATTGTTTGTATTGCATTCCACAAGTGATGCGAACAGCTGTCTAAATATATTAATACTTTCGTGGTATATGCTTTACATCCCAAAAATATAATTCCATATCGCATGATGTTTTCAAAATTTGCCACATATGCAGTTTTTACAACCGAATCGTTAAGATATCTCACGCAAACTATATATTACCGAGTTAAGTTTGCTTTCAGTTGCATTGATTTGTTCAGTCCAATTCATTTTATTATCAATTCGAATACCTAGAAATTTAGTACTTTTTTTCTGGTGTAATAGGAGTATTGCCAAGATAGATTAATTCCCCATCGTTGTTTCACTTGACACTTTCAAATCATTTTTGAGAAAACCGATAGTATGCTAATGGGTCTGTAATTCTCAACGTTTGATGTGCTACTTTTTTATGAGCTCGTTTAATTAGAGCCGTTTTTAAATTTTCTAAAAAATTCCAACGCCGCCATATTAATTCTTTTTTCTGCAAAAATCCGATGCTAGCGTAAAGTTGTCAATGGTGATACTTTGTAGTTGTTCTTCACATTTCCAATGTTCAGTGACGCACAGCATATCACAGTTGTTTAATTTCAGTTCCTCACTTAAAATGTCATTGCAGTTACCAATGGATTGCATATTTTGGTGGATGATTGTTATGTTACTTTTTGGTTCCTCATTTGATTGAGAGGGTGAGTTCGGTTTTGTTTTGGTCTCAGTCGGAATAAAAAATGATCGATAAAAACATCTTTGGGCCATAAGCCTGGTTCAAGTAAGTCATCTGCCTTATTCAGAGGAACAGATACTTTAAATGACGAATTGCCATCAGAGTATTTTGATTTCATTATTTCACATTTAATATTACTAAAGTCCTTGCTCTTCAGGTATTTCGTTAAGTCCTCTTCTTTTAATCCAGTCGACACACATGAAAATGTACAAATTTGATTCCACTTTTTATTTCAATAATATTTTCATTATTTCCATGCACTCGTTGGTTTGATTTTGGTGTTTTATTCTTCCGTGTATTTGTTGGCCACTTGCTACTTTTAGTATCTTCGGACTTCTCGGACGCGGTTTCTTCTTTTTTTTGGTGTTGTATCATTTGTTTTATTGGCGGGTTTGCTTTTATGTTTTTTGCTTACACCCGTTATTTCATTGGTGTGAGTTATCGATATTATTTTGGATTTCAATTAACTCATCTCAGTTTTTAATTTGCAGATCTCGCTATAAAGTTTTTTTGTTTGGTTTTTCAAAGTTTTGTTTAAAATACTTTCAAACTCTGCACTTTTCAGAAACTAAATTATATCTTCGCTTTTTGAGCGACTGCAATAATCTCTTCTCTAGTTGTAGAAGTTAAGGATATGATAGATGGAGAATTATATTTCATTAATTTTATCTGTTCCAGTAAGGTAACTATGGCTGACTTAAGACCATCAATGTAATCACTCGGTCCTTTACAGTATTTGCAGGCCGAAGTCAGGCTACTTTTTAAATTAATTTTCCTAGCTTCAGCTTTTGAAATGCAACCGCTTACACACATATGTGCTTCTGCAGCTAAATTATAACAATGCCACTTATTCATATTGATTTGCAGTACTGGTTTTATTATAACAGTTTAAAGAACTAATTTGAAACGAATATACAGGAAAAGAAAATTTTACACACTTCACACAAAGGGGTCAATCATGGTTCAGAGTTCTTACCAGTCGATGATGACCATAATAACTTAAATAATAAATTTCAGCCAGATAGAATAAAGCGTTCAATTGTTATAAATATTTAATATAGCTTCTAGCACGAAAAATCTTTAACATTTTTATTGCTGTTGATAAATGGTAAAATTAATTGCTCATTCTTGCTGCGAAGTCTTAAGAGTACTGATGAGGTCACCAATAAACATAATGTTTCGCAACTTTAACAAAATCTTTTCGAATTGTGATATCAGCTTTCCCTCCCAGCACGAGTTGATAAATATTATTAAAATGTTAAGTATAGATATTCTAACTTAGAAAGTGTATGTTCAGTTAACCTATTATTATCTCTTTTAATTATTTAATTTGTGTAATTATGTAGTTATTACTTATGCCTTACTTTAATGAATTCATAAACTAGATTATAAGGTAACTTTAAATTTATACTAATATGTACACTAACTACAACAAACTTATTTTTTACGCAAAAATGTTAATTTAGGTAAGTTAAATAAATAAAATTAATTATATGTTTTGACAATTTAAATACTAATTCTGGTTTAACTTGATTGATTGATTGATCCCAGCAATCTAAAATCCAGCCATTTTCCCACATTATCGGGGCACCCTGTATAGATTTATAATTTACATTTATTATATTTTTAATATAAAATTATAGCCAGTATAATTGAAAGCAATCATAATTAAAACTATATTCTTTTAAAAACTAACGTATGACTAAAGAACAAGAAAATATTTAATTGGTTTACTTCGTGATAGACAATAAAAATTATAAATAATACACTCTTTTTGTTGAAATATAATTAATAAAAAAGTCTTATTCGTAATGAAGCCATTTTTAATGGAAATCAGTTTATATTAACGTATGAACAGAATTATTAAATTAACATTATTAATGCCATAAATTATGAATTTAATGATGATGAGTAGACACAGTTATTATTGATTGATTGATTAAATGTTAAAATTAGCGTTAACTATTCCATCTAATACTTGCTACATAATTCTACTTGTTTTACAATGTCTATAAGCACACACATAGTTACATAAACTAAAAACACGAGTAACTTTGTTAATATCACAAAGTGAAAGCCCCAACAATCACTTATTTACATACATATAACTCCCTTTAAGAATCTAACTATTAACTTTTAATAACTAATTCATCTTATTTAGTGTAAATTTGAGTTACATAAAGCTACATCTATACTAATAAGAAACACTTTTTGGGATAAATCGGTTTTCCCACAGATATATGTCAAGCAGCTCAATGGAATTGGGAGTAAAAGGTCCGCCGTCAGATAGTAAAGTGTACATCAATGATTTTCAATTCATCTCTTGGTGTCAAGGTTAGTGATTTTTTATTCAATTCTTATTTCGGTGTTATTCAAAGTAAATCTAGATAGGATTTTCCCCGCGTCGAAAACGTACGATTCATATTTTCTTAAATAGATCATAGCTTATAATTTATCTTCCATTGATAGCATAACATGAAGCAAATAATATTTCTGTGACTATTAATAAAAATACAACATTAATTCATCCTTTTAATAAATTATACTATTTTAATGTAATCTAGTGCATTAAATTAATATTTCGTTAATGTTGATTGATGAGTTACGTGAATATATAATAATATTTTAAAAAATACTACTAATAACTTTCTCCAAAGTCTATTATTATAAACTGTTGAGAAAGTCACCTCTTGTTAGTAATGTATTACAGTCATTTTGATGGATTTCTGAGCCTTTTATATGTTTATTTCTTTTCGATAATTATGTATGTTTTTATAAAATATTTTCGTCATATATTACATAACATATAATTAGTTCTTGAATTTTGGAGGCGTTCACTTCGTAGTACATTTTTAATGAATAACAGAAAAAAGTTAAAGTTTCTGTTATTCATATAATTAGTTTCTGTAAAATGTATTTAACCTAAGGTGTAGGTGAAACAATATCAATTATATACCACATTCTTCATACAAGTATCAACATAAATTTATAATAAAATAATTACTTGATTTATGGAATTCATACATATATTAAATAAGTAATTTTTGAGCCTTCTACATTGTGTTTTTAATAACATACATATAATACCCAGTTTATGTCGTGTAGTAGAGTATTGGAGGGGTTAAATAATTGGTATAAAAGAGATGCGAATTTTTGTTCATACGCAATGTGCTGTCCTAATAGATTCTGCTTTCTGTCATTAATTTTCTATTTTATAAATGGTAATATTAAAGAAATAAATTTTGCCCTCAACGTTAACCAGTGGAAGCCAAAGTCTTTTTCTGGCAAGCCTTAATCACCTTGACGTGTCGGTTTGCGCACGCCAATCACTCGCACGGTCTTAAAACAATGTTTACATCATATGATTTATTAGCCCTGGTTTCTCAATTGACGGGCCAATTTAAACAATTTGCTTTTCGTCCCGAAGGTGTTATTTCATTTTTACGATTTTATGTAGACAATGGTAAACTCGTCTATTTTAAGCCACACCAGAAATAACGCAATCATTCACATCACACACTTTGGAAATTTCGTGAATTAATATAAAAATAATTGAATAGATTGAAACAAATTATATAAATTAAAATATATTTAAGGAGCAGACATGATAACTTATTTTATCACATTATTTAAAATTACACGTGACTATAAATTAAAGTCATCATGTCTCCTTTTTCATTATATTCCAGATGTACTAGAAATTAAACGCTTCTGCAATTAAACATTTAAAAGATATATAAATTAAATACTAATTTACAGGTGCATTTTTGTCCCCAATCTGGGAATTAAATTTCAACTTGACTGACTTTTATTATTTACTTATTATAAATACCATATAGTATACAGAATTATTCAGACAAAATAAAACTTGTTTGATAATGATAACCTTGTAATCGAAACTAGCCACGAAAATTGTAATAAAAAAGTTTTCTAATAATTTCTATTTATTAGTGGATTTTCTACAACGTAAAGGACTTTATATTTTATTATAAGTTTTCTTTATTTTAAAAGAGTTGAAAATGTACCACGAAGTTAACGCCGAGAAGATTCAAGCAAATAAAACTAATTTACTTACTTTTAGTAAACTTCTTGAAGTATATTTTCATACAATTTTTAGTGTCATAAATGCCAATTCTGTATAGACTGCATCCGTTATTTATTAATCCCGAAGCCTTGCACTAGACAAAAACACGTAAAATATATTTTGATAATAAATCATCGCGTTTATTAATAATTCAGGGAAATAATTTACGATAAGGCCAGAATCCGAAAATACCTCGAACGAGGATAATCTCCACGCCGAGGCGTCTTTCATGGCAGGCCGTGAAATTTGCGGCAAATCCGGCGATTACTTCCACTAAATAATAACGACGTTATCGACGGATAAGTAAATAGACGATGTTTAAATATATAGCCGAACAAAAACCAATTGTGCTTTCCGCAGGAAGAGGAATTTGTAACTCGACAATATAGAGTTTGTGTTGTTCGTTTACGGTATTACGATAGGTCAAAAACCTGACAAATGAGTTTTGTACAATGCAATGTAAAGTTAAAGTACAAATAAATTTATTGTAGGGATAGTTACTCATCTACTAAAGTGCTAAATATTCTATTGGCTTCTTGCTCGTTTTCTTAGCTCCAATTTTTTCTTTTAAATATAGGTTTGTTTCCATTGAAAACTATTGGGTGAAATATGATCGTCTTTTAAGAGTTATACTTTTAATAGGTTGTTAAAAAATTCACTTGGTTTGTTTCACTAAATTGTTTATTTTCGACTAGTTTCGGCACTGGGCCATTATCAAGAATTCTTGATAATGGCCCAGTGCCGAAACTAGTCGAAAATAAACAATTTAGTGAAACAAACCAAGTGAATTTTTTAACAACCTATTATTAACATAATGTTTCACCAAGTGAGAAATGAGAATAAAATACAAGATATGTTATACTTTTATTAAAAATACTATAGAAGTTTGTCTTTTCTTCAGATAATAATTGTTAAATTTCTAGTTCTCCTTCATATTGGATTAATTGTTAAATTCCATTATGAAGGTGATAAATTAAACTCTTTGATTTTAGAACTTACACAGTTTAATGTCGATGCATTGCGGCAAATGTTTCACAACACAGCGTATCGACATTAAACTGTGTAAATTGTTAAAACCAACGAGTTTAATTTATCACGTATTTATTTCATATATTTTACTTGAGTTATACCTTAAAATCTCTTATATTATCTGTCATCGATTGATTTTAAGTTTTTGTCCTCTCTCATTCACCAATTGTCTCCTCTCATGTTATTTTTTTAACCTTGGCGATACAATCCCCATTAGACTTTCAGATGTCAAACTTTTATCATACGGATTGATGGGATAACAAAATGTTATCTCCTTTTTGGATAATTTAGGTTATCAAAGAGATTTTTAATTTCTAATACTTTATTTGGATTCCTTTCCTGCATTTCTTATTATATCTTCTCAATTTTTTTTCCTTTGCAGAATCTTCTTTGTTTTCTTACGAAAAAAAACATAATTGTCTTGCAATTAAACTTATATTTAACCCAACCTACACGATTAAGAGATTAAATAGTTTATATAATTAATGATTATCTCTTAGAGTGATTCAACATTTTTGCTTGCTAAGAATGAAGTAAAATAACATGTTTTGTAGCAAAGAGTTTCTTTTGAGTTTAGCTTCTAGAAAGTTAGATCAACTTTCTACAAGCTAAACTCAAAAGAAACTCTTTGCTACAAAACATGTTATTTTACTTCATTCTTAGCATGTAGGTTCGGAAAAACGTATTCCCTGGAAATATCTGCGCTAGGAAGTAGGTACGTTAGATCAAATGTTGCAGATCCGGGATCATCCTGCACTTTTGGGCACCCTTGTCTCCGCTACTCCAGCGCTCTATTTGGTGGTCCCGCTTGACTTCCTTGACTGCTCTCTTATTTCCTCCTGCCTGAATCTGATTCTTAACATTCTGGGGCGTTGCATGCTTTTCATGTCCCTCCTGTATGTCCCTATAAGCTTAGTTTTTCCCACTAGGAGGCCGCGTATTACATCTCCAGTCGCCCCGGCACTATGCTTCAGTTATGGTACTGCCCTTACTGACCTTGCTGCTCCCACTGTCCCCTCTAGCACCAACGAGCTACGCTGCTTAGGCGCCGAGGTACTTCATTTAAAGTTCTATATGGCGGGCTACTTACCCTTTTTCTTAAAAGCCATGTTGCCCTGATCTTCGGTCCGGTGATTTCCAGCCCAGCCTCGATAATCAAAACCTCAACCATAAATGCGGCCTTGCTCGACATCCACTTGGTGACCTCGATGCTCCTGTTTCTGGCCACTAGGAGTAGGTCGTCCGCGAATACAACTATGTCCACACCAAAGCGAAGAAGCTGCTCTAGTACCTTATCGTATTTTATGTCCTTTCCCATAAATCAAATGCCTGCTATCCAGATAACTCAGAATCATTTCCTCGAGGTAAGATGGAAGTGAGTTATGGGCAAAGAATTGGGTCGTTTTGCTGATTTTATATATTTACTCAATTAGTTTTGTTTGTTTCGGCATTATCAAGAGTGATTATAAAAGACAACCTGCTGATTTTATAAATTCAGGTAATAAGCGAAACTGGTTAAGTAAATATACAAAACCAGTGAATCAAGCCAAGTGTTTAACAATTCTTTGCCTATTATTCTATAATTTTTCACCAAGAGATAAGTGTAGCTTCGTTTACAAATCTTTTACTTCCTTGAGGGCATTCACTGTTACTCTACCCTTCCGAAAGCCGAATTGCTGATCTGAAATGCTTCTAGTTTCTTCTACATGAGCTTTGATCTTCTCCGCTATAAGTGTGTCTAAGATCGTAAAAGCCTATTTGTCTCCTAGACAGGGGTATAGTAGATAAATGGGCCTTTACGATCGCAGGTTCACTACCGACTTCCCCTGCTTGGGGATGAGAAAGTAACCCCAGGGTCCTCGGATAGAATCCGAGCTCGGGCATGGATGTTTTGAGCGTTCATACATTCAAATATAATTATATTTGAAAAATATTACAACTGAGCTGGCCATATGATTTTGTTTCCGAGGCCACAAAAAGCACTTTAACGACTATTTCCACAATATGATAATGTTGTTTGTCTGGGAGACATCAATATTAATAAGCTAACATCATTCAAAACCGATACTCTCTATCTAAATGGCATGTTGAATTCCATTAATTTCTCACAAATTATTACAAATCCAACTCGCATTTCATAAAATAGTCAGTCGCAAATTGACGTAGTTATTATTCCTAATAAAACTAAAGTAAACAAAGCGGTAGATGATCATTCAAATAAATTTTTATATCATGAAACAATAACATTCGAACTAAAACTTAAATTCGAATACAAAATTATTTAATAGGTTGTTGAAAAAATTCACTTATTATTAACATAATGTTTCACCAAGTGAAAAATGAGAATCAACAAGATATACAAAATTATTTATAAAATAATTAGATCGTTAAAAATTTTAATTAAGAATATTTTGATAGGGACATGCACGCAGTACATTGACAAACTATTATTTATATTGAAGATGTTAATGACAAAATAGATTTTTTTCAAATAAAAGTATCTTGTCGGTATTAAAAACTTTAGAAATAAATCTAAATCTTTTGCGACAACACTAAATTCCTAATGCATTTGAGAGATGAAACTTTGCAATGATACAATATTTCAAAAAGCGAGAGTCACAAAACTTGTAATAATAAATAAATCCCTTACAAATTTGGTAACAAATTCGATCCGTTTAGAAAAAAAGGCCTATTTTCAGTATGTACTTAAACAAGAAAATCGGAAAATATAGTAGAAAATTTTAAATCAATTAAATATAAAAAGCAAGAGAAATGTTAATATACCAGTAAAACTACGTGATGTTAATAAATTAAATAATTTTTTTATTGATTCTATTTCTAACACATCAAATAATTGTAGTACCATGATAAGTTTTTATAATAATGAAAATCATAGTTCAATTTACCTTAAATTAAGGTTTCACCTACCAGATGAAGCAGATGAATAAACTAAAGATTTATTTACCTTATATTTTACCTTACAAAACCCATATAATAAATAAATACATGTATTACACTTCATATTTTTCCTGATGCTCGGAATTATGTTATTATCTGCCTCTTGCCAAGTATTCAAATCCCACAAATTACAACGAATTACGCCCTATCAGCATACTTCCAATAATTACAAAAATTTTGGAAAAAGTTTTATGCACTCAGTTACGAGAATTTTTATAAATAACACCATTCCTGAAAATCAGTCAGGATTTAGGCCTGGTTATAGCTGTGCAAGCGCTTTACTAAAGGTAACAAGTGACATAATTTCAGCATACGATCAAAGTATATATATATAACATTACTAGATTTTAGCAAGGCGTTTGACTTAATTGATCACAATTTATTGTTAGCGATATTAAAATTTATCGGCCTGAAATGCTTTGCAACTAATAAGTAGTTACTTAGGTAGCAGGTAGTACAGCTAGACAATACTACATCAAAGAGAGGGTTTATTCATAAAGGTGTACCTCAATGATCCGCACTTGGGCCTTTAATGAAACCATCAAAAATTATAAGAGTATAATGTACGCAGACGATTTTCAAATATATTTCTCATTTTCTCATTTAAAGCTGAAGATACACTGCAGTCATTAAATATAATTCAAACGGACCTTGACGCCATTGCTGAAGTTTCTTTAAATCTTTGGCTTATACTTAACCCAACAAAGTCTATTATTACATTTCATACGCTACTTATCTTCATAAGGTTCATAAGGCACGAGCAACCATGATCTTGTTAAACTCATCTCTTTTAGAAGTGAAGTGAATCATCTGAATTTAAGATAATAGTTGTATTGTATATTTTCTTATACATTGATTATGTCCCAGTGGAAAAACAGGGCGATTTTATAGTTCATATTGTGAACTGACACCTTGTGATTTTCATAACTTGTAAGCCTCTATTTATGTTTATTTTGATATATTTTATATATCGAAGTCGGTATTAAACTGGTTATGGGCCTATTATTATTAGCTCGTCGTGCTGGATTCAGCTTAATGCTACTCTTCTGCTCGACGGAATAATCTCTGCTACTATACAGTTAGTGCTTCTCCCAATTTCTTCACCATTATTTTGTTTATTCTGTATAGTGGTTCTCTATCTCCTCGCAGAGTTCCTTCCACTGGCTCTCCTTGCTACTTCAGATTATCCCTATTAGCGCCTTAGCTTTGGAAGAGGCTTCTTTAAGTCTTCTTCTTTGTCTAGGCCGGCATTACATCACAGGTTACTTCCGACATAATTAGCTTTCCAAATCTCACTCGACCGTCCAGACAGATACTCTAGCAAACAACGCAGGGTTAACTAGCATTGTGTCAATTATCGTCATACTGTCAGCAAGTACAAAACTAACGGGTGTCCAACAATTATTGCAGTCCCGGGTGGCGTTGGAATCAAAAAGGTAGGTCAATTCTTTAATGTGCCAAATAAATGAACTGACATGTTAATTGTCAAACATAATCTAAATGTGCATTAAAAATGTCAGTTCATTTATTTGCAACATGTAAGAACCGACCTACGTTTTTTATTCCAACGCCACCCGGGACTGCAATAATTGTTGGACACCCGTTATTAATAGAGAATATTAAGCGAGTGAGAGAGTCTGTCGCGAATAGCAAGTACAATCAGTTCGGAAGGCTAGTCGTGAATTAGCAATTCCAATGGCGACTGTTTAGAAACCTAAAACATGGGATTGAGGCAACTGTTCCAACAATTACACCACAAACACTAACCAAAGTTTGGATAGAAGTAGACTATCGACTTGACATGTGCCGTGTGCTCATATTGTAAGCTTATATGTGTAACTATTTGAGTTACACTTTCATTTCATGTAATAATTATGACTTTGTTTTACGTAATAAATATTGAAAAGCGTTAAAACTCGGATATTCATTTAGAAATACTTACTATATCCTAACGAATAGCGTCACTACCTTCCTTTTGCCCCGCCTATCGAGCATAAAGCTGACTAATGTATTGACCGACTTAACTGCGTTCGCTAAGTCGTCTCTCCTTGCCAAAGACTGTTGTCTGTACCTTATGGCAGCCTAACTAATACTTTGCATGTATGGTTAAAAACACTTATTCTCTGTAAGTATCTACGTCAGTAAGTCGCCCATCTCACTGCGGGTACGTTAAATCCAAGGCTGCAGCTCGGGGATCATCTTGTGCTTTAAGGCATCCTTGCCTCGGCTACTCTATCTCTGCTGCCAAAGCTCTATCTGGCAGTTACACGTTATTGCCTTGACTGCTCTCCTATCTATAGGAAAGCCCACTTATCTCTGCCACGTCCATAGACTCACTCTGATATCTCCTGATAATCCTTAGCACTTTGGAGATACTGCATGCCACGGATCACATTTTGTCACAACGTACAAAAGTATATACTTTATTACTTTATCACTTCCCCAGAACCTCAACATTATTAATCAGGCATGCAACGGCTGTCGCCTCCACAGATTACAGGTGAAGTTAGCGTTAAGAGTAAATCGTCCGCGAAATCTACTGCGTACGTGTCTGAAGAAAGAAGCAACCCTAATACTTTACCGTACGCTATGTTGTAGAGGAGCGGCTCCAGGACACAACGATAGAGTAACTTTCTTCCCATAAGCACCCTTGTATTTATAAATCATCTACCTGTCATCCATTCTTCGAGGTAAGATGGGACCCGCTTCGTTCATAACTCGTCATAGAATTGAGTTGAAGGCGTTTTCTAAAATCCAAGAAGATTGCAAAGCAATGTCCTCATATCCACAGTGGTGCACTGTTAAATTCTTCTACAAGTCTCTTGGTTTCTATAAGGGCATTGACAATTACTCTACCCTTCAGATAACCTCCATAACCTTCTTTTCTCTGTCTAGTAGGCAAATGGGCTTGTACAATCTCAGGTGATTCACCGACTTCTCCTGCTTTAAGGATGAGGAGCCCCTTTCGCAATGGGAGGGCTGTTTTCGCAACCTTATTAGACGAGAAGGGCATAACGTCTCGTAGCTTTTCGTCCTGAACTCTGCTTAATGCTATTCTTTGCTACTATGCGATTAGTGCCATCCAATTTCCTCACCACTCTTTTGTTTATTTTGTATAGTTGACCATAGGTTGGCCTATACCTCCTTGCAGAGTAACGTCCACTGGGTCTCTTTGCTCTTCCAGATTGTCGTCCGCAGCACCATCTTGACTTCGGATGAGGGTGCTTTCCTAATTTTTGGCCTAGTTTACCGTAACACTGGATATCTTCCTTCGTCAGTACAAAGGCTTTTATTTGTTGGCTCCCTTCATCTTGGGGATCACTACCTCGTACGCGAATCTCAGGCGACTAGAAAGTGCAGTGCATGTTTCCTCTGTTGAGCTTCAGAAGATGCTTCTGGATGCATTGCTATCGGAGCAGTTTGGCATAGGTAAGACCAGAATCTCCAGAATCTCATCGGTGAATATGAAGCCATAGTACTTGATGGTGTGGTGGTTACTTCCAACATAATTATCTTTCTAAATCTGACTCGACTTTCAAGTTGGATACCCTCGTAAGCATCTCTGGGTTGGCTAGGGTGAAGCCGATAATAGCTGTCCCCTTAATAAGGTGCATTATTGGTAGCATTGGCAATCTCCAGGTCCACTATCGTCATACTAACAGTAAGTACTAAACCAATACGGTCGGCCCTGGTCTCGCCCCAGAGGTGAGCTTTATCATTTAAGTTACACCTCTACGAAAATCCTAGCCTGAATGGGGATGGTATACCTTTCTAGTACATATCTATTGCCTTGTTGGGCGATGTGTACAAGGCCATAACTTTTAGTACGGACAAATTTTTAACTACTGTATTGACTTGTTGGATAATGCGTACCAGAACACGACTTATCGCCAATATCAAACCATAGTATGCATCTTAATGGGCTACCAGAGGTCGTCTCATCACCTCTTGGCGCTCTCTAGCATCAAAGTTCTTATATCTTCCTGGATGGTTATAATAATCGGGACCCCTTTTTCTCCAGCCGTGATCTCCAGCATGCCTTAGACAACGTGACACCTGTTTAGGTTGATCTGTATTGCACCTAGCATCTGGAGCGAAGTACAGACTGCCTGTGCGGTTTCTTCAGACCCAAAGCAGGCATTGGCAGCGTAACATCTATGCCTATGTGATTGCTCTGGGCCCAATCCCTAGACATATCTTCCCGTTGTCATTGGTTGTCTAAGTTTCCTAGGTGACCGTCAATATTGAGACTGCGCTAAGATTCCTGTACGCTTCGGGTTTACTCATCTTGGCTTGAGCCTCTTACAGTGCAATCACAAAGGCCTAACAGGCCTTACTCCCTATGAAGTGGTCGACCCTTCACCTAGATCAGAACAAAGGGCGTACTGTTGATATACTTTCTCTATTTGACCTTCCTCACCACACCTCCTTTATCTGCTTGACCGGTCGGTGTTTTGCCACCAGATGCTGATACTATCTGCATTTGAAACATGCCAGCAGCTTGACCAGTCGCTTTTATACGCTGCAATGGAACCATGGAACCAACAAATAGTTTTTTTTTTCTTTGCTAGGAGTCGGTTAATTGCTACCATTGAGCTCTTAATCAATGCAATCCTGAGGTTAGGTCCATACTGTCTGATTCTAACATCCCCTACCTGCTGGGTTTGAACCCATGTGACCTTGGCCACTTCCTGCTGTTTTTCCTTCGTTATGTTGCCGGCCTTCAAATCCCTTGATTTCTACGGCATCCGTAATTATCCGCTTGCTTTCTCCTAGGACGCCAGCGATGTCTTTAAGGATGTCATCGATGTAAGTCCCCTTCCTGAGCTCCAGAACCAGATTACCTGCTATGCTGTGCTTCGTGAACGAGACCAGCTTTGCCTTTTTGGCTTTAGTGACGCCCTTCATAATAGTTTTCAGCTCGGGGTCATCACGACCCTCATCAGTCAAGTGGGCTGGCTATCTTAAGGTCTGGTAGAGGCCATCACCTACAGCACGTCTTTCAGCGGCTGTTTTCCTGTCATGTCTTTCAGCGGCCAACGACTGTGCTCTATTTCCTTGTCTCAACGACACTATCTCTGCTGCCGAAGCCCTATCTGTCAGTCCCGCTTCTCTGTTTTGGCTGCTCTCCTATCTGGAAGAAAGCCTACTTACGTCCACGTGCCACGTCTATAGACTCAGTCCGATATCCCCTGATTATCCTTAAAACTCCACGTTCCTTAAATTGTAGTTAGAACCAAAACAATTATTGTAGGAGGTGTTTACCACTGGATTTTGTCCATGCTGCAACAGCGTACAAAAACTTTTGTTACTTTATTACTTCCCTAGAACTCCAACATTATTAATCAGCCATGCAACTAACTTCGCTGCTCATTCCGCATCCACTATCTCCTCCACAGCTTACAGGTGTACTTAAGGTTAAATACTATAGAGACGCCGAAGTACTTTATTTCAAGCTCTATTGGAACTTCGTATCTTATTAGAGTGATCTGCTCTCTCTTTTCCTCTCCATTCTACCTGCCTTTATCCTAGAAGGCTAGGCCAACCTGGATTTCTGTCGGGAAATTTTCGGCCCGGCTTTAGTAATCCAATCCGCAATAATACATGCCACCCACTAGTTGTCCTCGATGACCCTGCTCCTGACTCTAGGACTAAATCTCCCGCAAAATCTATTGGGCACAGGCCTGACGAAAGAAGCGACCCTGGTACTTTATCGTACGCTAAGTTGTAGAGGAGTGGCTCCAGGACAAAACGATGGGATAACTTTCTTATTTCAGAATCATGTCTTCGACTTAAGATGGGATCCGCCTCGTTCATGATTCGTCATGGAATTGAGCTGAAGGTGTTGCTCAAATCCAAGGAGATTGCAAAGCAATGTCAGCATATCCTTATTTTCGTCTACAAGTCTCTTGGCTTCTATGAGGGCATTTTTAATTACTCTAACCTTCAGAAAGCCTCTATAATCCTTTCCCCGACTAGTATGCAAATGGGCTTGTACGATTTCAAGTGGTCTACTGCCTTCACCTGCTTCTAGGATTAGGCGTATCTTTTTGTTATGGGATGGCCGTCCTCGCTACCTAATTCGACGGGAAGGGCATAACGTCTGATAGGTCTTTGTCCTGAAGTCTACCGAATGCTATTTTTCTGCGCGACGGAAAGACGGACAAATCTCTGCTACTATGCGATTAGTGCCTCCCAATTTTCTCACCACTCTTTTGTATATTTTGTTAGTCGGTCTCTACCTCCTTCTACCTACCTCTACCCTCTACTGGATCTCTTTGCTCTTCCAGATTGTCGTGCGCAGCACCATCTTGGATTGGGAAGAGGCTACCTCCATAATTTTTGGCCTAGTATGCCGTAACACTGGACATCGTCATTCATCAGTACACAGACTTTAATTTGTTAGCTCTCTTCATCTTGGGGATCACTACGTCGTACGCTGAATCTGAAGCGACTAGAAAGTGCAGTGCATGTTTCCTCTGCTGAGCTTTAGAAGATTATTCTGGATGCATTGCTATCGGAGCAATTTGGCATAGGTAAGACCAGAATCTCCAGAATCTCATCAATGAGTATGAAGCCTTAGCACTTGGTTGGCTAGGGTGAAGCCGATAATAGCTGTAACCTTGATAAGGTGCATTATTGATAGCATTAGCAACTTCCAGGTCCACTATCGTCATACCAACAGTAAATACAAAACCAATACGGTCGGCCCTGGTCTCGCCCCAGAGGTGAGCTTTATCGTTTAAATTGCACCTCTACGAAAAGCCTACCCTGAATGGGGATAGCATACATTTCTAGTATAGATCTATTGCCTTGTTGGGGGACGCATACAAGGCCACTACTTCTAGTACAGACATACATTTTTAACCCCTCTATTGATTTGTTGGGTGCCGTTTCCGAGCCACTACTTAACGCTAATCTCAAACCAAACTATGCACCCTAATGGGTTACCAGAGATCGTGATGAGCCTCTTAGCGCTCCCTAGCATCAAAGTTTATATGTTTTCCTTGGTGGATATAATGATCTATGCCTCCTTTTCTCTGGCCGTAAATCTCCAGCATACCTTAAACAATGTGACACCTGTTCAGATTGATCTGTATCGCCCCTGTCACCTAGAACGAAGCACAGACTGCCTATGATTTCTCCAGGCCCAATGCAGCTATTGGCAGCATAACATCTGTTCCAGTTAATCTGTATCACTCCTAATAATACCTGGATCGGAGTACAGCATGCCTGTGTGATTGTTCTGGAGCCAATCCCTAGACATATCTTACTTTCCTAGGTGACCGCCAATATTAAGACTGCGCTCAAATTCCTGTACGCTTCAAGTTTACTCTTCTTGGCCTATGCGTCCTACAGTGCAACCCCAAAGGCCTTACAGGCCCTAATCCCTATGAAGTGGTTGGCCTTTTCGCCTAAATCAGAGGACAGGACGTACTGATAACAGACTTTCTCTGTTTGAGCATCACACACCACACCTTCTTTATATACTTGTTCTATTGGTGTTTTTGCATGCTGCTACTAGGTGCTCATAACCTCTGCGTCTGAAGCATGTCAACAGCTTGACTAGTCGCTTTTGTACGCTGCAATGGAACCATGGAACCAACGAATAGTATTTTTTTCCTTTGCTGGGTGTCGGTTGATCACTTCCACTGAGCTCTTAATCAATGCAATCCTCAGGTTAGGTCCATTCTGTATAATTCTTACATCTCCTACCTGCTGAGCTTGAACCCTAGTGATCTTGGCAACTTCCTGGTGTATTTCCTTCGTTGTAGTGCCAGCCTACAAATCCCTTAATTTTACGGCAGTCGTAATTATCCGCTTGCTTTCTCCTAGGACGCCAGCGATGTCTTTAAAGATGTCAGCGCTGTTAGTCCCTTTCATGAGCTCCAGAAACAGATTACCTGTCATAAAGCGCTTCGTAAACGAACCAGCTTAGCCCTTTTGGCTTTAGTGACTATTACGGTGGGCTGGCTGTCTTAAGGTCTGGTGGAGGCCATCACCTGCAGCACGTCGTTCAGCGGCTGTTTTCCTGTCATGTCTTCCCCTTCTACTATTCTGGCTCATTGCGACGCTCAGTCTTGTTTGAGCATCCGTTTAGCAGGGTGTTCGCAGGGGGTTGTATAAACTTTCACAACGAGGCCGGCCCGGCCGTTCACCAGTTTTAGATGAGACAGTGACGAAAGTTGAGAAACTTCTGCTTGAGGATCGGCGTGTGACTGTGCGAGAGATTGCCTAACTGATAGAGCACATCTCTAAGAGTACCGTGGACAAGATTTTGACACAAAAACACAAAACACGCGCAACGAAAGTACTCGCGAGTTTCTGCGTCGTTACCGGGAAGAGGGTGACGAATTTTTGGATTCAATTGTAACAGGGGACGAGACTTGGGTCCACTACTTTACACCAGAGTCTAAGGAACAATCAAAACAATGGCGGCATTCCGGTTCTCCACGTGTCAAGATGTTCAAACAAACGCTGTGAGCAGAGAAGGCGATGGCTTCGGTATTTTGGGGCAGAAAAGACGTTCTGTTGGCCGACTACCTGGAAAGAGGTACAACAATCAACGCGACAAGATTCTGCGAAACATTAAAAAAGCTATGCCGAGCTGTACAGAACAAAATGAGGGGTCGGCTGACAAAGGGAGTTTGTTTACACCATAACTCCATAACCGCTCTCACGTCGTCCGCACCACGACGGATCACCAAATTTAGGTGTGAAATCCTAAACCATCCTCTATACAACCCTGATTTGGCTCCCAGTGACTATCATTTGTTCCCCAACTTGAAACAACACTTGGGGGGAATGAAATTCTCAGGAGAAGAAGAGCTGAAGGCAGCTGTCGATATCTTCTTGCGCGAGTCAGCGGGAAACCCTCGTAGTAAAGGTGTTTATTTCGTGATACATCTTGAATGAGTTGTAATTAAAACTGGAAAACTTTGTTTTACCACTTAATTAAAATTATGAATGTAGAGAGGAATAACATTTCGCGGAGTTTTTTTATAAATTACAATCAATTTGATTGCTCTTTCAATGAAAATCTTTATTAATTAGACCGATATTTATTAATCTTATTGATTTATATTACACGCTATGAAAGAACGTTTTTGAATGTAATACTAATTTCTCATTACAGCCCACTCATTATTCACAATAACGGTCGTTAGCGAGCACTTCGTGGGGTTCCCGAAAATTGAATAATGCGTAAGAATACAAATCAATGCGACGTTAATATTAATTGGGCCGTTCAATTCGAATTTTCGAAGGGACTTTCGACCCTCCGCTCCCTTTCACATATTTCATTCGTAGACTCTTGACGTTCGCGCGGGAACAACGAAACAATTGTATTTGATTAAACAACGAGTTTGCTCTCCGCCGTGGCCCCGGATCACTTTTCTCGCCGCCGCCCCCGAGGTAGTTCGTAATTGAGTCGAGGTTCACAGCTTAATTAAAATTACTATAAATATAAGATTCTTGCAGAAGCCGGATTATAATCGGATTCCTCTGTTACTTCGTAACTCTAGTTTAATGTGTACTTCTGTTTAAGACAGCCACTTTGTGTTGGAATCAAATTCAAAGACGACGTCGACGTAATTAGTTGTTCGTTAATAGTATCTTCTCTATGTTGCTCTAAAAGCTGAGTTGTTTATTAATTTTCTTGTGTATGATAAATTTTTTAATAAAGATTATATTGTCTTGTGTATTTTCTGTTATGAAAAATGTATTTTAAAGGTATTTTTAAGTATTAAGCAACGAAGCTGATCAGTTGGAATTAATAACAACGTACCACACTGGCAAAAGAAATCACCGAGGAATAGTAGAAACACTAATTCAACTAAAACGACAATGTTATTGGAAAAATGTGAAACAAATGGTAACAGATTATATTAATAGCTGTATGATTTGTAACAAAAACAAATACGACCGGCATTCAACCTTGCCACCACTCCAACTTACAAAAACTCCGGATAAACCATTTCAAAAATTGTTCATGGATACATTTACAATTGCGAATTCAAAATTCTTAACGATAATAGATACCTTTTCTCGATTAGGTCAAGCAATACCTCTAGCATCCACAAATTCTGTCGAAGTAGCTAACGGACTATTGGAATATTTTAAATATTGCGGAACACCATTAGAAATAAGTTGTCACAGCGGAAAAGAATTCAAGAATGACCTCATCATGAAATTACTTGAAGCACATAAAATAAAAATACATTTTGGAACACCTGCAAATCCTAGTCCACAAGGGAACATCGAGCGATTCCACTCAACAATACTTGATCAAATCAGATGTCTCGAAGAAAGAAATAAACAACCTATCGAACAGCAAATGAAGTTAGCCGTCATAGCGTACAACAACACCATATCAAAACCAACTGGCTTTACACCACTGGAACTAGTTTTTGGTCACACTTCGCTAAGAGACCCCATGGATCTGCTTTACTCCGAAGAATATTATCATCAATAAAGAACGACTTCAACATCTTTACAAATCCATCAAGGAGAAAAACATCGAACAAAAAGAAAAATATGTACAAAAAAAAGAAAGCGCTAAGACAAAACCTTTCAAAATTAACGAATTAGTATATGTTAAAAATAATGGTAGAAACAAATTAGTTAACCTCCATATTGGCCCTTATAAAATAATAAAATTTAATAACGATTCGACTGTAGAAGTTAAAACAAAAACAAGAACCAGAAAATTTCACACAAGAAACTTGAAACATTCTGTTGTTTCAGATGTATCGGATATTATATCACTAACATCAGATGCGACGTTACCCTAGAAGCCATCAATGACGATACAGGTCTTTTCCCAGTAAAATTAGGAAAAGCCCAAATCAAAACCAACCAATGGAAAATTACAACAATATATCATCTCGACCATTTGGCACAAGAAATTGAAACTCTCAATAATAATTGCGATAATTAGATAACTACTTTTAAAAATGGAACTGACAGCAATCTTTACAGCAGAGAAATGACAAATTATATATCCATACTATCCACGAAGAGAAGTAAAATGTTACAGCAACTTAAACAACTATTACCCAAAAAGGAACCTCGTAGAACGAA
Organism: Ontholestes murinus; assembly: GCA_963969525.1. NCBI lineage: Eukaryota > Metazoa > Arthropoda > Insecta > Coleoptera > Staphylinidae > Ontholestes > Ontholestes murinus. Next base: position 95,806,135 of record OZ018387.1, read on the forward strand.
AAGAAGAGCCATTAATATTTTAGGACAAATAATTAATAGGATTTCCGGAAATTTAGATATCGAAGATGCCAAAAGGTACGACAAAGAAATTCAGAATATAATTCAGTTATAATGGAAAAACAGCTCTCTGTGTCAATCAAAACAATTAATGAATTTAATAAAACAATAGCAGATCTAAGGAGCAATCAGTTAGTGCTAACCTCAAGAATGATGCAACTAAATCAATCTATTAAAAATGTTACATTTTATCAATTGGAGGAATCTCAACGAATAACTCTCTTTGCTATTTTTAATCAACTGAATTTTCTAATAGATAACACAAACGACATCTTATCTTCACTCGTTAACGCTGTTACATTCGCCAAATTAAATACACATCATCCCTCGATGATGGACACTAAAAAGCTTCTCCACAACGAAAAATTACCACGAGAACCCACGACAGAAAACATTCATATTATTGAACAAATTATTACGGTTAGAGCTTACGTCAAAAGAAATTCCATTATATTTCTCCTAGAGATCCCTCTGACAGAAATCTCCCAATACGTCTACTACCATTTACATCCCTTACCAATCCGAGGAAACAATAACACATTCCACTATATAATACCAAATCATAACCTACTGGCAATCAATAGTGAACGATTTGTACCAATCAGCAAACCATGCGAGGAAACAGAAGCAATGAAGTTTTTATGTCAAGCTACCAACAGTCTGCGGATCACCCAGGATTCACCATGCAAAGTTCAGCTATTATCCTACACTCTACATTACGAAAAATGCGTACACAGTTTTGAAACACTCGATACAACTTGGATCAAGCAAATTCATAAAAACCTTTGGATCATCGTTTTGCCCTCTACTCAGAAAATCGAGAAGAAGTGCAACAAACAGACCGAATTAGATGCAATCAACGGAACCTACATCGCAAGAGTAACCCCAGGATGCTCTCTGCACATACAAAATTATTCATTGACCAGTTTCCAAGAAAGAAAGATTTGAAGAAGACCGAACTTTCCTCAATTAACATTCTCCAAAGAAAAAGCTGTACTCGCAAAATGGAAAATGCAGTTTGCAAAATTAAACGAAATCCATGCTGGACTCAACGACGACTTAGTCAAGCTTCAAGAGGACCTTAAAACTCTGAAGAAATCAAACACAATCCATGGTCAACCTCCTTCTATTTGGACCATAATTATTTATGTATTATCATTCGTAAGCCTCTTCGCACTCATCACGAGATACCTTCGGAACAAGAAATCCTTCTCTATCTGGAGGAAGAAATCTTCAACCACGGACCAACCCAATCAAGCACCAACGACTTGTGGAAAACAACCCTGGATTCCACGAGTCATGCCAGAGGATATTTCCGCACTTATGCTGGGGAAAACTCATATTCCATAATCCGGAATTTAACGCGCCCTATAAAACCAAACATCATCTGACTTTTACTAATGCGTGATGAGCGGCTGCTCCGGATAAATCCAGAAACCGCGCGAGTGATCCATTCCGAACCTACTGGAATACGAATTATTATATGGTAGGAAAAAAGATGATGCAACACTTCGTGTCTTGTTTAGGCAGATTGTACCGAATTGATATAACACATTAATATATCTATCGATATGACATTCAATTTTGTATATAATGCTATATAATTATGACTATCTAAAAAACATATAAATAATCAATTGTGAATATTCATAATTATCAATAAAGGATGTTAAAGAATAAAAAAATGTTAAAATGTATAGATTATAAAATAAATTAATAACGTAATGGGTGTCTATATTAATTGGAAATGTAAACTAAACTTACAATAACAAATAACAATTATGTGATTTTGAACTTGCATCTAGATAAGTTGCGTTTCTATATAATCATTGGACCATGTACTAATTACGACTCGTATCCAATTAACGTAATACGGTCGGAAGCACCGAGCATTCGTTAGGATGAAATAATAGGAAATTTATTTAATTTTAGTTCTGCAACTTTATATTTTATACAAAAATGTTTCCTCTAAACGAAAATATATTAAAATCCTAACAATATATGTCCGTATGAAATATATTAGTCTCAAATTATAGAAAAAATCTACTGTCTAATTAGTCAACTTCCTAATTGTATAATTTTTAAAATTTAATAAACTACAGCATCCCCTGTAAATGTTTTTGCAGCAATATTTAGTTTCTCCTAGATCAAAATAAATCACCCTCGTACTTTATTCACACACCGGTGATACGTTTTCATCGCGTTGTTTTTTCTGAAAAAGCCGAAATAAATCGCGTATATGTAGAGACAAGTAGTTTTAAAAGCAGTATAAACTATTCGGTATATGGATATAGGGTCGTGAGTAAAAGCTTTTTAGAATATTGTGCCGCCGCCGTACGACTGTAAATGATGAATGCCGAGTGCTCGACTTGTTTTTGATGAGGGCGGGATATTCCGCCGTGGGATTAATAACGATTCGTTACAGCGAGTGGAAAATGTTAAAAAGGTGGGGGCGATGTTAAATCAAGTCAAATTGTATATGCGTTACAAGCCAGTGCTGTTAAACGGCATATTCTAAACGTAAATGATATGTTTATTTAATTTTTATGTGCCATTTACTTTTTATTTGTGAATAAATTCAAATTATAATTGAAAATTTTATTTACAATATACCATGATAATTATCTGTCCCACCTGAATCCAAACTGCAGTTCCAAAATTTATCTAACCTCTTCTAGATGGCGCTGAAGCCTTCCAACTATGATACAAACCAGTATTTACCAATTATCGACAGCAGTTAGAATAGGACTTTCAAACATACTCTTTTAAAAATACACTAGTTTTCCAACATGCGTTTAGTATGAAGATCAGTATACTCGTATTGCCGCCCGCATCTTTTGGAATACCATTTGTTTTTTGGATGAAGGCCTTGACCTTTTCGATGGTAATTTCTGGTTTATTCCTATCTCGTATTCTGTATTGCACCTCTTCTACTATTTTCTCAATTTATCCGAGTGGAAATTGACTAAAAGAAGTTCAGGAACTTCTGAATCTCATTTTTTGTCCTTGCCCAACTACCATCATATTCAATTACTCAATTTATAACCATCTGCAGACACGTGTTTCGATCTCTCGATCTCTTCAGTACAGCTTTATTATAAAATTGATTTCAAATATAAATAAAAACGTTTACTAAAATATATTATAATTATTTTAGTAAACGTTTTTATTTATATTTGAAATCAATTTTATAATACCATCATATTTTTGCTGTTAGCTTTTGCTTCTTCCTTTTCCCTGCATGAATGATTTTGTAGTTCATTTCACATGAGTTTCAATGTCTTGCCTTGCTGCATATCTAATGGTTATGTTTTTTTTTCTTGGCAGTCGTCTTTAGCTCTCTTTTAACTGTTAGTAAACTTTATTTTCAGATTTCTTACGCCCGTTTCAGCACAGTTTTCTTTTTGTCCACCAGTCAGTTTAAGTTATCTTTAACTGCAACCATTCCTTGCATTCATACACGTCTCGTACGTTTCTCTGTGCGCCTCCTAAAAGTAGACTTATTTCTCAACCTACTTTTATTATTGAATGCCTTCCTAATCTTAGTCCATCAATTCGTTTTCGAGCACCTTTTCAAAATTAAACGTTAATGTCTATCTATTCTCAGTAAAGGCTTAAGATTTTAATCCTCCAGAACATCGCAGGTAAGGTCTAGTCCAATCTAAGCTCTAATTTGTCGCGAACATAGGATATTTGAGACAGGAAGCTAGTATGTACGCCCGTGCTCAGCGGAATTCAAGGACTTCCTCGATAATTGTTAAAAAGTAGATTTTATGCTGATTAGGGAAATCGAGGAAGATCCGTGGGACCGCCGGGACGGGGCAGTCGAGATTTAGCTGGTAATCAAAGAGGTTGTCCCAACATCTAGGTAGTTAAGTGTAGTAATAAATAGTTCAGTTGAAAGTTCTTCTCGTTCTTCGCCAAGTAAGTAATCTTCCATTCCCTATTAATAATTAGCCAGTAACCCTACCCTTTGCCTTTGATCTCGAAGTTGCGACGACCTCCACGCGGCAATATCTATACCCTTTTAATGATCAAGAGAATTAAATCAGAAAAATCTATATTTCCTAACCCAACCTCAGTAGATTTGAGCAATCAGGAACGAATGTTAATCTAATGCTAATTTTTCTTTAACTTTCTTGATACCTGTATCACTACCCCTTAAGACTAACAAAAATGAATCTAGCAAAATTTATAAAGTTCAACCCTAGTGGTAAAGAGTGTTTGATGATTTTATCGTCAGTAGAGGCCCGAGATTTGAACCCTTACGAACTTATGATTTGATACCAACTTGCCATGATTATATGAAATATTGACTATTTTCTACTTATATGATAACTTATTTATTATACGCAATGTAAAAACGATATGGTACATACTAGGTGTACTTTATTCAGGTTTGCTTGGGAAACCTGAAGGGTCAAAGTCCAAAGCGGGTCGATCGATTTTGATCGATCCATTATTTACCTTCTACAACTGGGTGGCAGTATATTAGATTATAATTATTTTTATTGAAGTCTTGTTTTATTCTATAATTGCTTTATCAGTTTCCTGACATATGTTTCGACAATTACTTGTCATTTTCAAAGGTGTACTATCATTACTGAAGGGGTGAATTTTTATCTGTCAGTTTATATAAACTAGGGTAATAATATAATTTTGTTAAATAAGACAATCCGCTAAAATGATGTTTTGGCTGAAATGACCTCCTGTTGGTTGTTTACTATATTTTTGCCCTCCTTAATTGACAGATAAAAATTCACCCCTTCAGTAATCATAGCACACCTTTGAAAATGACAAGTAATTATCGAAACATATGTCAGGAAACTGATAAAGCAATTATGGAACAAAACAAGACTTTAATCAATAAAAATAATTATGAAATTATGTTCTATCAAGAATGCTGCAACGACAGTATTAATTTTATTGTATATTAGATCGTTGACTTTATTAGTAAAGTCACCTGGTAAAATTTTCTTCAATCAGTATCTCCAGAACCTTGAATTGTTGATGTTAAAGGCTTCTACTGTGTTATACATGTTGAATAAAAATGAAACACAGTTATAACTTTGTTTGTATAATACGTTTTTCATTTCTACAGAATTTTGCTCTTTACAACTAGGAGTTGAAAAAATACAACAGGGGTGTGATATATCCACATCCTAAAATTTTACGGCTTTGTTAGAAATTCCACCCAAAATATTTTAAAGTTAGAAAGGCTTCGGATGAATATTCTTATTTCCTCTTGTATAAACGATTTGAGTCCAAATCAAAGACTAGAGCAGTGGTTATAATATCCGCTCGAGAAGTAAAAGGTTCCCGAATTTCTGTCTATATCGCAACTTGTTGACTGTAGGACCAGTAACGTTTCAAGGACTTTTCAAAGGGAAATTTTACAAATTAAACATTCTAAATGATTGTCGCAACTTTCAAGTACATGGAAACAATGTAATACCATTTTTGTAAAAATTCTATCGTGATAAATCACAACTCCTATAATTTTAATTTTAATAGTAATTTACTAATGCACCATCGAGTTTATTGAACCTGCATTCGAGTTCAGTTACGAGTTACCAGTTAAACAGCTTCGATGGGCAGTCATCAGTAAATTCCAATCTAACATTAGAGTATCGTAATATTATTGTACATCGTTAAATTGTATTGATATCCATTATTATTCTGTTTCTTTTGTTATTCAAATATATTTATCGTTAAGGTAATATTTATTTCATATCTGAGTATTATTCAAAAAGGAAAGAGTGCAAAAAGCGAAACCCGAGTGGTTCCTGAGTTTGCAGTTTGCGAAGAAGTGAATTAGAATTGCTTTTATCCATTTAGTTTGTGTGATATTCGTTCTCTGTAAGCTAGAGGAAATCAAGAGGATCAGATTTTAAACAACAGGCATACGATTTATTCATAATCGGGGTAGTTAACTCCGAGTTCTCAACTCCTTAAAAGTGTTTTTTATCATTGTTGATGATTAATACCGTTGTATTTTTTTCAAATCACATGTAAACCTGGATGCCATCCTCATCGGAACCGCGGTCCATGATCCAACAAACCAAACACACGGATAGCGTTGTACAAATCCCGATCAACTCATGACTGCACCATCAAAAGCCCTTTTTCTTGATTGTCTACGCGGGGTTCCAAAGCTGTTGAGGAAATCGACGATCTCTTGGAGAAGGCCGCCAGGGAGTACGAGGCCACAAAATTGTGTATTCGGTAACAAAAGGACATCCTATTATAGCAACACAGAGAGGAAGAAGGACACAATGTAAAATTTTGGAAGGAAAAGCTGCACGAAGCCTAATATAATTTGGCAAAGGAAATAGCTGCGTAACTGTTGAAAATCGCTCAAGCTGAAAAGGACAATGCTTGGGAGGAATCAAAAGTTTAATTCATCAAATCAACTAACCCTGCCATCGTCGCCTATGAAAAACCCTAAGGAAACTCGTCACCTGGTGCATTCGTCCTACAAAAACAGGCCCCCTTCAATAGAAATTTGTTATCGTCGAGTAAAGAGCTCAAAACAAGGATAATATGGCGAATGGCATCGCCATCACTACGACAGGCTGACAGGCGTTGTTTTTCAAATCGACTACTCTATCGGACTCTGTGAACCAAGCTGCTGCAATAGCCTTTTAGCAGCTCGACATCATGCTCGTTACGTTTTCTCAGAGTAGATCTTTGCCGTATTACACACCTAGTGCTCCGCATAGTTCAAAGAAGAAGCCGCATATGGAAACGATTAAAAAAAATCGTCACCGTTCTGGGAAAATTTTCGACAACCATCCACGATCGCCCCCATATAATGAAAAGCGAGGGAAGCGTTCTGTAAAGAGAACGTATCAAGAGCAGGATACAACGAAGCCATCAAAGCCGAATACTTTACGAAACCGCCTCCAGGTACCACCTTTTTGCCTGAAATGCAAGAATTACAATCATTGGCACAGTGACTGTCCACAGCCGTTGAGAAACGCTCAACAGCAGCAGGAGCAGAGCTGAACAATTTACTAAGCTCACATGCCGCCACCGGAAATAACCACTGCAAATTGAATTCCTTAATTAGTCATAAGAAATCAAACCAGCCGCATTCACAAGAATACCGACAAAACAAGTCGTCAACACCAGGATAGGAGGAAATCGTAGACAGTTCACCAACACGTCACAGAATCCAGTCAGCTCCACAATGATGCTAGTGAAATTTACAGGCTACAATGATAATGATCAAGAAAACCTTCAGTGAAAGCCATCACTTCGCTGCTATCACTTGAACGAGCGCAAGAGTTTTTATGACCATAGCTATCAGATTCAGCATTAAATGCCCCAATCCCATCACACCACAAGTTGTAAAGGATCAGCTTCTGCCGACTCGACCAACTTCCGGTTAGAATTTTTAAACATGGTAACAAAACACATCCATATGTACTTATTTTTCACTGCATATATCATTTAACAATTATTTCTTACGCTTTATTCATAGACGTTAATGTATGCGTTGGACATATTTTCAAGTTGTAGATGGAAACGAGTATCATTCATTTTTACGGGACCGAACGGCATTCTATCGTGAATGTCGGATAACGTACTTATTTTATCAAAACCATTTAATTTTCATTTTGATAGGTGCTTTTGGGTTCACTTCTCAGTTAAAAGAGTTTATATCATCTTATCTTGAAAACAGGACTAATTATGTTCACTATAATACTTTTACGTTGTGTTTGTTTCATAGTCAGTCTGGTGTTTCTCAGGGGTCAAATTTAGTACCGTTGCTTTTTATTTTAATTACTAATGATTATAAGATCCATTTCTTGACCCATACCGTGCATGATGACCTAAAAATTTACAACACAATTTATTATCTCCAACAAAACTAGGATATTTTAACTAATAACATTAGCTTAAATATCTACAAATGCTGCGTAGTTTCAAATTATCCCAAACGCTCTTCCATGTTATTCAATTATAATATTGACGGAAGCGTTCTTGAGATTAAAACGTATATCCAAGAACTTGAAGTCTTATTTAGCTGTATAGTTAATTTTGTAATTCCTTTGAGAATGGTCGTCATTGACCGAAACACGTGTCAGGAAACTGAATATACTAATATGAAACCAAACAAGTGTCTTATTTTAAAATGAAAATGTACGCAAGTCCAAAACAAAAAAATACATAACATAAATTTACATAAACCAATCAAAAAAGGTATTTAGAAAACTAAAATAAATCATTAAAGAATTCGTCAAAACTATAATTAATAAGTTTTTTAAACAAAATAATTTTTAAATTTATTTTAAGCCCTGGATAATCAATCGATTTTAGCTATGTAGATAATTTGTTGTAAAATAGTGGACCGTAATAATTGATTCGACTCCTAGATTTGTATATCCTTATATACTGTTCAGATATATTATCTACTGACCTAGTATTATAATGGCGGTAAAATGTTAAATAATTTTTAATATACTCTTTAACATAAAGAATACAGTTCAATATGTACATGTCAGGAACAGTTAATATGTTATACTTTTTGAAATATTTCTTGACATCTGATTGATAATCTAGTTTGAACATAAATCTCACACATCTGCGTTGGAGTTTAAACACACGAATAATATGTGGCGAGTGTCCCCAAGATATGCTAGTATAGTTAATATGTGTAGCAATTAATGCATAATGAGGTTATTACAGTATTAATAGAACAGAAGTTTGACAAGGTTTTTCATTAAAAATATTTTCTTGGACATATTTAGACACACCCTATTGATGTGTTCATACCAAGTTAAATCAGGATCTAGCATAACACCAAGAAATTTTATTGCCTGTGATTTATTTATTGAATGTAGGTTTCTTAGTAAAAATACATTAAAGCATTTTTATCTTCATTAAGTGTAAGGAAATTTGATTTGCAGAAAACAATCCTTAATATAAATTTCAGATTCTTCTAATGACTTCGTTAATACTTGTAGATTATTATTACTTAGACTACAAGTAGTATCATCTGCATATAGAGTGAAGTGTACAGAGTTATCACAAGTCAGAATGTTATTAATAAAAATTAGGAATAAGAAGGGTCCGAGGACAGATCCCTGTGAAACACCAGTTGTTATTAAATCTGGTTGAGAAAAATATCTATTAAAATAAATTATTTTTGACCTATTAGTTAAATAAGAGTTGTAAGTTCGTAATATTATAATTTATTTAATAGAATATTAAATGAAACGTAATCAAAAGCCTATGACAAATCGAAGAAAATACTGGAAGTATAATTGTTATCCTCAAAAGCCTTAACAACAAATTGTGTTAAGTTATTAATTGCATCAATAGTAGAAGAATTTTATCTAAAACCAAATTGGAAATTATTAAAAAGATTGTTTGATTGAAAAAATGCTGTAATTGATTTTTAAGAATAATTTCAAAATACCTTCCAATGAAAGGTATAATGATACTTATAGGTCTAAAGTATACTGGGTAATTAATATCACATTTCTTAAATAAACTATAACTGACTCATTAATTAATCAAATAAGTCAGCGGAATTAATACAATATTTAGAACTGATATAATTATTTTCTTATTAATATCATAAATGTCTTTACTGTTTTTGTTCTTAAGTTTAGTGGCGGACATGAATATAAGTTATTTGTATAAATTGAAAGGTGTTGTAAATAATCTAAATAATTATTTTATCACAAGCAAAGTAGTTATTCAGATCATTTGAAGTTAACAATGAAATAAGCAAGGGCGATTTAATTATATTATGATTTAGTACATCCCACATTGCTTTGAGGTAATTATTTGTATTAAATCGTTGATGGATTTCTTTTTTAAGTTAATGGTTGATTTGTATGTTTTTCTAAATTCATTTCTTATTTGTTTCTTATCAGTAGATGGATATATTTTAAACCAACTATTAAGAAATATTAAGTGTTCCCCTACAGTTCTCAATTCAGTATCAAACCAATTGGGAGTAAATGAGCTATTCTTTTTAAATCTCTTATATTTCATTGGGAAAGCTAATTTTGTTATTATATCAATTAATTTTTGACATTTGAGATTTATGTTAATGTTATGGTTTGTAAACAACCTAGATTATTCAAAGAAGATGTTATGAAATTGAAATAAACCACAGGATGTTATAGACCGATATTGAGCAAACTTAATCTAATGTACCGGAGTAGTGCATTTATTTTCAACTGCATATTGGTTAATATATTATCAATGCATCTAGGAACGCGGGTATTTTCTGAGACTAGTGATTTAAAACCATTACATGAATAGACGTATTCAAAATTTAAATCAAGTGAAATCAAATTATTAAAATTAATATTAAAATCACCAGTTAGAATTCCCTGGGAATTGTTAGAAGCAAGGGGTTTTTCCATTGCACAGAATAATGCTCTACAGAAATGTTTACTGTCTTCTATATTAAAGCAAGGAATGTAATTATGAATATAGATCGCTGTTCCACCATATTGGAACTACAATGAAAGGTAACATAATAATTTACAATCTGAACACATTTTATGTTAACGGAGTTCAAAATGTGTTCGGTAAAATAGAGAAAATGATGAAAATAATTTCTTTCTGCAACTAAAAATGATTCGATTTCCCCAATTGTATTATTAAGTGATTGGATAATGATGTAAAGTAAGCTGATAATCGTATTTTTATCATTTACTCTTGTTATATTCGAATTTAATTGCTGAGAATTAGTATTATGAATTACGTTTCCGACTTTTTATTCATCAAACATAGAAAATATGTTAGATGCTTGAAGCCATAACTTTGTGATACATATTGAATAAGGAACTTTATTTCGTAATTTTAACCTTACAAGGCCATTATCAAACATACAGTCTACTATAAATAAATTCCATGTGTGATATTAACAAAGTAAGTTTTATTTATCATTTGATAAAGTTCCTGAAACATGGAAAAAAATGGTGATGTGACCATCATAATACTTTCCCTATTTTTATTCTCAAAAACCATGAGGTTATTCTTAATAATTTGTTCAATTTTGAATTCTTCACAATTACTTGTTATATAAATTTCACTTAGTTCCTATAGTTTATTAGCAATAATCAAAAAATAGTAAAAAATTTTAAATTAAGAACTTTACAAAAAAATGTTTCAATGTAACTTTTTCAGTTTTTCATTCATTCATACTTTTGTTTGAAAAGTTATGTCTTATTTTTCAAAAAAATTTAAATTTCAAAATTTGTTTCAATAAATCTATTAAATTTTGCAAAAATGTTAAGTTTATTTACGTTTTACAACTTTTAATTAAAACTCTCGCTTATGTTTTACTGATTGGAGGGTGAGTTAGAGGCCACCCACCCACCCTACATATACATATTAACTTTAATTACTGATCGGCTCGCGGTTTGCAATAACTTTAATTACAAAATTGGAATAAAAAAAATTATCAGAAGTAAAATTTTTGATAAAGAAAATGGTTGCGACCGTTACTACGTGGTAATCCATACAAATTATTAAAATTATAGAGCTTCCAATAAAATCTTCACAATTTAGAAAGCGGGTTGAATTAAAAAATCGTGAAACCTAGAGAAGAAATTAGTGGAAATTTCTATAATTCTTGAAAAAGTAAGTCTAGATTTTAGAAAAAAAATTCTAAAAAATCCTAGGTCTTCAAGAAAAATTTAGATTTCTACAAACAATTTTTTTTTAAAGTTCTAGAGCCTCCAAGAAAATCTTTGCAATTTATGAGAAGATAACCTTGAAATCTGGAGGAGAAATTTCTGGAAATTTTCTAAAAAATTCTAGTACCTCCTAGAAATTTAGAAGACCAGTTGAAAAAATATCTTGAAATCGGGAAGAGAAATAACGGAAAATATCTTAAAGTTTCTCGAAAATTAGAAAAGATTTATAGGGGAAAATTTTCAAAAAAATTCTAGACCCTCTAAGAAAAATTCCGCAGTTTAGAACTTTCCAAATAATTTTATAGCCTCTAGTTGAAACAAAATGTTGAACTCTAGAGAAGCAATTACTGAAATTCACCTGAATTCTCCAAAAGAAGAGGAATTAAAAAAACATTTAGAGGCTGAAAGAAAATCTTCGCAATTTATAAGAAAAGTTGAAAAAAAAATTAATTTGGGGAAGAAGTTATTGGCCATTTTCTAAACTCTAAACTTATAGAAAAAAGATCTAGAATTCCTCAAGGAAAATCTTTAAATTTAAAAGAAAAAAAAAACTTGAACTCTGGAGAATAAATTGCTAGAAATTTCATGAACCCTCGAGATAATAATCCAGATTTCTAGAAGTAAATTCTAAAAATTCTAGAGCCTCAAAGAAAATATTTGCGATTTAGAAGACAAGTTGAAAAAATCTTGAAATGTGGAGAAGAAATTACCAGAAATTTCCTGAGTCTAGATTTTTAAAAACAAATTTTCTAAAAAGTCTTGATTTAAATCTTAGCAATTTACTAGAAATTTCATAAATTTTACACATCAAATTCAAATTGATACAATAAAAATCAAAAATTAATTATTATTTTTTTTTACTATTTTAGCTATAATTTAACAATTTTCAATTGTTTTTCAAATTGCTCAAAAATACTAGAATTTACAGACCTTTTTGAGAAAAAAAACAACAAAATAAGGAAATAAATCTAAATAATTAACGGAAGATACTAAAATTTTTGAAAAGATATTTATAGCAAATTCTAAAATCATTAATGAAATGCTACAACCTAAATATACAACAAATAATAACATTTAAGAAAAAAAAATAGTAGACTTCTTGGAGAAATTTCTAGAACTCTACAAAAAAAATGTTAGAAATTTCTAGAAACCTTTAAAAAAATCTACATTTCTAGAAAAAAAAAATCTTGAAATTCTAAAAACTTCGCAATTTAAAAGATAGCTTGAAAAAAATAATCTTGATATCTGGAGGAGAAATGACTGAAAAGAGTCTAGATTTCTAGGAACAGATTTTCTAGAAAAATCTATAGTCTCCAAATCTGAATATGAGTTATTGGAAATTTCTGAACTCTCAAAAAAAAGTGTAAAATTCTGGATTTTTTTAAAATTTTTGAGCCCTGAAGAAAATCTTTGCAATTTATAAGACAATATTAAAATCTTGAAGAGAAATTACTGAAAACAGCCTCAAAGAAAATTCTAAAAATATTGAAACGAACGAAAAACCTAGAACTCCCGAATAAGACTAAGCTAAAATCAAAATTCTTTGGAAAGGAAGATGCAAAAAAGAAATTCCTGAAACTTTTAGAAGCCTCTAAGTAAGTTCTAGAAAATTACATGAAAATTTCTTAATAAATTGTAAAGCTAAACAAAATCTTGAAAGAACTTTCTGAAAAATCTAGAACTCTCGAATAAAATCTTTGCTAAAATTCTGGAAATAACTATTTATTTATTAGATAAGAAAACAGAAATTACTGTCCACTTTTAGATCCTTTAAAAAAGTTTTATAAACCTAAAATGAAATCTTGTGAAAAATTCTAGAAACTTCAATGTAATAGAAAAACTAAAAGTATGGATCATCTAAGAAAATTATAGAAATTTAGAAAATTTTCTAACAGAAAAAGTTCAACAAAATCTTGTATAGAAACCACAAAGAAATGTTTATAAATCAATATAAATAATGACTTTTTGAAATTTTTGAATAAAATCTTTGCTAAACATGTAAAAATTTTTAGAATTCTCGATGAAAATTCTTTGGAAAAGAAGTTGCAATAAAAACTAAAAGTATGGAGGAGAAATTACTGAAATTTCAAGAATCTTTAAAGAAAAATATAAAAAGTTTAATATTTCTCTCACAAATTAAGAATTTTACGAAAACCATGCCTTTATAAAACTTGTACAGTTTCTCATTCCCCTTAAACTTTTGTTTGAAAAGTTATGTAATATTTTTTAAATTTAGATTTTAAATATTGAGAAAAAACAAATAAAACGCCTCGAGTAAACATCCACTTCTGGTTTATGAATGTTCATCAAAAGCTTTTCAGTTCCAGTTTTAAAGTTTCATCTCAAACAGATCATTCGTTTTTGAGTACAGAGTCACAGACATTCTCATTCACGAAAACATTACTTTCCTAAATGGTGATGTGGCCATCATAGTAATTTCCTTATATTTTACTCGAAAACTATGAGGTTTATGCAAAAAAAAACTATTCATAATAAATTGGTCACTTTTGAATTCTCTACAATTATTTCTGATATAAATTTCATGTAACTCCAATATCTACTTAGCAATTGGCAAAAAATGTCAACAGTTTTAATTTTTATTTTTTTCTCTCAAAAGTTAAGAATTTTATGAAAAAAATGTTTTAATAAAACTTGTTCATTATCTCATTCTCTCTAACTTTTGTTTGAAAAATTTTGGAATATTTTTCATATTTAGAAAAATATCGGAAAAAAACAAAAAAGCTCCTCGAGTAAACATCCACTTCCGGTTTATGAATGTTTACCAAAAGCTTTTCAGTTCCAGATTTTAATGATAAAACCTTAATTTTAAAGTATCATCTCAATCAGATCATTCGTTTTTGAGATACAACGCCCACAGACATTTTCACGCACGAAAACAATACTTCCCCTATATATAGTATATATACTATATAGGGAAAGTAAAAATTATTTACACATATCTCTGTTAGCCAAAGAGATGAGTCTTTTAAATTTGAAACAATATTTATCGGAGCTGAAACTTTGTAAGAGCTACAGTCTTGAGGATATTTAGATATTAATTTTTCGACATAAATATTACTAAAGTTATTTTTCTGTATATGTTCTTCGATTTCTTTTATTAATAACGTTGGATCGACTCTGCTCACGTGGATGTGTTCCATTTTGCATACACCTCGAAATGAGAAATTTTCTTTATTGCCGCGTATAGTGTTGACTTCTTTTTTCTTATGATTCTTTCTCTTGATACTAGTTTAAGATCATGTTCTGTTTCCTTTACTCTATCATTATTTCCATTTGTAGAATTATCCTTCATTTCGTTCTTCTTATTTATTTTAGTCACATGCGAAAACGTATATTGGATTTGAATTGGCTGCAAGTCATCAGCACTATCTTCAGATGTATTGGGTGTTGCTGGACTAGCAGATTTTACTGCCCTCGGTTGATTAGTAGAGGAATTCAATGACTTTCCCATTGAACATTACAGCGTCCTGTTTAGGAACCGGATTGTTTATATTGATTTCCTTTCAGGTTAAAATCTTATTTTCAAAATTTTTCACCATATTAAATAACGTGTTCAATTTTATTGAGGGTTGTTGATTTTACCAAACAAATGCCTTTCTATAAACAACCTTTAATATTAGAAATGTTTCACCACATGATAAACGAGAATCAAATTCAACAAATGTTCAATATTTTTTTTTTATTTCTGCATTATGATCAGAACATTTTCCACAGTCTAGATATAACTGCCGGTTTCTATGAAACTCAGTAATACATATTTACCTCTGCCTTTAAAATATTAGGTTTTTTAATGCGAACCTCAAAGTACCTCGTTGATATAGCTGTATTGAAAACATTATATTATGCTCGTATTCGAACTAGAATACGAGAATATGCGTCCATTAAATAGTAATCCTACTATAACTGTGCATCCCTTAGGATTGAATGCGTACAGAGACGTTTTTTGAAATTCCTTTCATTCAAAATGGATGGTGCATATCCGGCTAGATTTTGTGATTATAATACCTTGTAGTGTAAACATAACTTTACGTTATTGTGTACAGTGCCTTATTTAACTTAAGTGTCCGCAGTTGCTCTCCCAAATCAATTTGTCCGTACCTCGTCTATCCTCACACCATTCAAATACTTTTTACATACCTATTTCAAGAACGAACATTTTGTGAAAATCGCCCATTGTTCTTGTGAGTATGAATGAGAACAAGCATTTTAATGAAATTTTTGTGGGTGGTCATGCTTAATCAATCAAGGCTATAATTTCCGTTTAATTAGTATATTAATTGATTATTATGCATTTAAAGTATTTAATTTTAATTTTTTAATTTTTTTTTTAGTTTTTAATTTCGATAAAATCGGTTGCAACTATATGCTTTAATACCATCTGAAAAACATACTACTTCTGCCTTACTGTTTAATAAAAAAAGGCTATCCAAGTATATACTGAATAATAAAGGTCGTAATACTATGCCCTGCGGCATCCCGCATTTTAAATATTGTGAGATGCTAACGATATTACCTATTTTCACTGATTGAGTTCTGTCTGTCAAGTAACTTTTAAATAAGGCATACGGGGTTCCTCTTATACAATAGTTATATAAGGTAGTATTTGTGGCTTACTGTGTCAAAGGCCTTAGCTAAATCTACAAATATATCTATGGTTGGTCTACCCCATCAAACGATACTTTACTATAATAAATCAGGTTCATCCGCTGTTTTGTAAATAGGTAAAATAAGTGCTATTATTAGTGCTGCTGGCACAATGCCCGATGTGAAGATGTAATTTATAATAAATGATAGTGGTTTAGAGATATTTTCAACAATGACCTTTATAGTTTCGGTCTTTAAACTGTTAACTCCGACCGACTTTTTATTTTTTAGCTTATTTATTATTTTTTAAACTTCCACTTTATTAGTTTCTACTAGGTGATATGAATTCAAGATGTTTTTTTCGGTGGATTATATTCTGGATCATTGAAGCTAAATCAATACCTACGTTTATAAATTTATCATTGAAAATTTCAACGATCTTACTTCTATCTAGTTGAATTTAAAAAAAGTTATAATCAATGTTTTTCATGACTCTTCGTGTTATATTCACTTTCAAATAGTTTAAAGGGCATTTTATCATTAATTAGTACACAATAAATCAAAGGAAATATTTATATTACGTATTTTGTGCATTATTAAAAAACACATATAACTGAAAAGGAAAAAAATAAGAAAAGAAAATGAAAGATTTAAAAGGGCGTTTTATGAGAATTTAACTCCTCTCTGTATAAGGCGGTGCAGTGGTTTGGCTGGATACTTCAATTCAGCCACCTATGTGTTATATTTTTCAACTTAATCCGAGTATATTAACTCTATTTATAATCAACATTTGCACTCTTGTTTACTTTTCAGGTAAGATTATTTAATAAATACGATCTAACTGAATTAAAAGTTTTTTCAATATATTTTGAAGAAAACAATTACTTGAACGGGTAGCAGAGCTACTTACTGCTTCCTTGGTATAGAATAGAACACAGTTAAGGCACTATTATAGGCATAAATTACTATTTACTGCTGATGCTAACTGACACTTCTAATACTTCTAGTTATAAATCTTTGACGTAGATATGGAATCGTTACAACAACAGCTTTGTGGTGGAATTCAATTTCCAGCCCCACCTCTTAATTGTAGTAGTACTAAGGAATGTATCGAAGTTTCAACTTTTTTTATTACCATTTTGAAACGCTACAACACGCAAGTGGCTTTAACAAAAACTAAACTGACAAGAAACTCTATTAAATCACTTTGCAAGATGACTAATGCAACGAATATATAGTGAAACTCGATCAGTAAAGACATCTAGGGAAATACGCTGACATCTATTTACTGTACCCAATATTATTTCTAGATAAATAGAATTAAAGATGCAATTGCCTTTAAAATAATCTTTTATTCTCTGAATTAATTTTATGTTCAATAAAGAGGCTTCAAAATAGTGTGAATTCCGACTAACATTTTGTTTACTTTATTTGGTGTTTTATTAATCGTTTTTGTAATTCTAAATTTTAACGAAAATATGCTTTGTATATCTGGACATAATTATCAACTATATTAAATGGAGAAATTATAAAGAATATTATTTCTGTCTAAAAGTACAAGGAAAGTTCTTTCGGCATTTTATTCATTAATGATTATAATTCACAGTAGTTCTAACTATAATAGTTTATAGCTTTAGCACCGTAACTTATATAATATTTTTCTTGTGAGCGCGCGCTTATTTTTATATAATCCGCAAAACTTTCCCACTCAAAACTTTTCTACATTTCGTAAACAGTTATCTATAATATAGATTAAAGTTTTGCTATA
Organism: Ontholestes murinus; assembly: GCA_963969525.1. Classification (NCBI taxonomy): domain Eukaryota; kingdom Metazoa; phylum Arthropoda; class Insecta; order Coleoptera; family Staphylinidae; genus Ontholestes; species Ontholestes murinus. The sequence continues at coordinate 95,824,234 of OZ018387.1, forward strand.
TAAGACTTCATAACACATTAAGAAATAAGTGTCTTAATTTCTCCCATTAATTTTAGTTTAAAAAAAATCAATAAAAACTTTCCCCCATAAAAACCCTTTACATAAAATACAAATGTGATCGCGTTTATCGATTCTGCAAGGTATAAAAATACTAGACACATCCTATAAATATCTAGGGGGTTTACTATTTACAATTTTCCAGCGACATTGTGTGAGGCGACGTAAAGCGGAAAATTGTAACGCTGCAGTTGCTCTCATCATAACGAGCGAATAATTTTTACACGAGAGTTTCAGGACTCTTTCATGCTGCCTCCTCCGTACATATTAAACCCGATGTAATTGCGTGCTGAAAAAACGGGCACTTGCCACGACTGGATTTCATGTATGTGTATGCGAGACATTTGGCCGGTTTAAATTGGAGTTTTTATGCTAAAATACAATTTTACCATTTCGTTTTATCGTGGGGAATAAAAATGGTCCTTTGTGTGACCTATGAGAATGGTCTTATTAAAATTCCGCGACTAAGTCTGACGTTTCTTATTCAGTTTGCGACACCCTTATTCAGAAGATTGGATTAATGCTAAATGTTAATATTTGTACAAGAAGAGAAATGATATTTATTTTTTACCTTTACAAATTTATGTAAAATGTAATATCTAGCTTAAGGCTTCAGAGATATTTTCTTAATGTTTAATAGCAATAAATAATGCGAAGCCAAACTTATAGGAACTGCAGTCACATAAATAAACATTTTTATGTTATTGGAACGTTAAATTTTAAAAGTTTTTAAGATAATAATTAATCTTGTTTATAAATTTATTAACACACTTAAACAATTATTTAAATATATTATATATACACTATTTAATATTAAAAATTAGACTTCTTAAGAAATCATAACGTTTATTTCATAATATCTGAATACAATCATTAAGAAAAGCAAAGACAATTATTAATTTAAATCTTAATAAAACACAAAAATGTTATACTGTATGATTATTGAGTGATATGGAATTTTAACAAGTAAAAGCCTCATCAATGCAGTCATTATTTAAATATAAAAATTATTCTCTTAAATTTACTTATACTCAAAACTGTTTTGCTTATAAGTTTAAATTATTTCTACACAAGTTTCTTATCCAAGAAGGAATTTTAAGTATGGAATTGATATATGTAAGCCATATAAAGCGGAAATCTTGCCCCAGAATAGCTCTGATGCTCTACTTTGAAACAAACTATTAATAATAGGAAACTTCTACAGCGGGAGAACGATTCGAAATGTTACAAACTAGAAACAAGTCACTTATTGTGCTAAAGAGGGCACCTTCCGGACCCCTCTTAAGAATAATTATTTTCACTTAGGTCTACTAACGACCCTACAGAATTGAGGGTTGCAATAAATTCATTCCTTTTTTATCGAGAAATGTATTTTTTCTCAATTAATAATAGTGACTAAATTTCGGGTTGAGTAATGTGAAGTTATATATTATAATCATAATAATAGTGATTTTAAAGTGAATTAAAATAATAAAATAACTATTTATAGCAGCTCTATAATAGCTAAAAATAATACAGGTTTTCAGTAATTAAATTTATCACCTATATACAAAATTTTAAAAATATATCATAATCAAAGAAGATACATATTATGGATAAATACGTTAAAGAGGCTAAATCATATGTTTAATTATTAATAATGAACAGATAGTGTTTGAAATGTAAATATAGTGGCGAAAATAAGAATAATAAAACAAGAAATATAAGTTCTTAATTATTGAATAATGTGCACATAATTATATTCCGTTATCAGTTTGAAACTATATCAAGTTCCTAGATAGTAGGTGAAGTTTCTTACTTTTCCACGAATCTAAAGTATTGAATTTCAGGAAAGTTTCCAGGAACTTTTTCAATTCTATACTCCTTTAAACCGTACGATGGATGTCATCCTGTTTGCAACAAAGTATATTTATTTATGTTTTAAATACACAAAAAATATATACGAAATATCTCTTTACGTATTAAGAAGGAAAATAATTAGGACAATTAAAATCTAGGCTGTTTTAAATATCTTGTGTAGGAAATAATGTGATCTTATCATTTAAAATATGTATTTATACTTCTTCGAAGCCCAAACTTGTCTAATTAAAAAACTCAAATCGAGCAATCCACAAAATACTAAATTGTATTGTTTTATAGAAAATTTACTAACGTAGTAACAAATATAGACCAATAGTATTTAATATACAGGGTCTTTCATTAACTTCTTCATATCTTTAAATTGTAATTATAAAAAGTGTATGAAATTTTCTATTTGCTTGAAAGGCAATTATCAAATTTGATTAATGACATGGTTTATACGATAATTAAGACCAAGAATATGAGCATAGAAGGAACACTGAGAGATAGATAAAACTGAAAGATTGCTCTACAATCTGATGCAATCTGTGAAAATTAAAGTGGGGACGGTGCAGTTGAACTCAGGGAAAGAGATAGGGATTATGAGTGTGGCCAAGAGGAGAATGTGTGCGGAATATGTTTAGTACCAGTGTAAGTTGAAAAACCGGAGGTTGAAAAAAAAAGAAGCTTTAATGGGATGTTCAATTTCTCCTATCGTACAGTCAGAACCAACGATTATTATCTTTTTAACGTTTTGAAAAATTTTCTTGGTGATACAAAACTGATCTTAGGAGAGGTTTATATAAATATTGTAAAAATGACGTCGCTCTCTCTCCGAAAATGATCTGCTAAACATTACCATTATTAATACCAGTGAGGATACTCTCTGCTCAGGATGTAGTAGGCAAGTAGAAACGCATAATATAATGAAGTGTAACATTAGCTTAAGCAATTACCAAGACCACTGTGAGAAACAAGGAGTACAGCAGATCACCTTACAACTTCTGTTGAATCTTCGGAAGGAAATCAGCGATCTAACAGTACACAATATTACTCACAATGTAACCTACAAACTCTGGTGGGAACAATAATGGACCACCAAAAAAACACAAAAACAAAAACCACCATAGGGGGCTCTTCGGAGAACCCTACCTCCCCTGGTGCCGCCACGGCTGAACCTGAACGACCTAAGCAGCGTTCAGGGGCGGCCAGACGACGCCAGAGGAGAGAGAAACTCGACCAGAGGGCAGGGACGCCTAAGCGCAACCTACCTCAGGGAGAGCAAGCGTCAGGGGAGGGGTCGCACCCGCGACGCCCTGCACCAGCGTCAGCACCCGGCTCGTCAGGGACGCAGAAGCGAAACCTGTCGAGCGACAGCACACCTCCGGGACTCCAAAAGAGACCGACAAAAACCCCGAGAGGGGGCGAAGGGCCTCCGGCAAAGAGAACCTTCAGTGACATACTGACGGGAATAGCGCTCGCTATAATACCGAAAGGATACCCAGAGACGAGCATAAATGCAGAGGAAGCCGAGGCTATCAAAGTCTCGATAATCCAAAGCATTGATGCTACGGTGAAAGGACAAGCCTCACCGAAATTTCAGGAATGTACCCATAAAGGGGGATTCCTGAGAATAGTATGCTCCGACCTTCCAACCAGGACATGGCTCGAGAGCATAGCCAAGGAGAAGAATTTCCTGGGGAACGAAAAGGAACTTCAGATCATTGATTTGAAGGACCTACCGGAACCCAGGAGAGTACTAACGTGGGCTCCAGGACCACCAATAGAGGCCACCACAAACCGGACCCCAAGGGAACTCAGTACATCATACTGATGGACAAAGTCTCTTGGGGGAAGGTGAGCGAAGGGCGCTGGCGGAAAAAACCGTCGGCAGACCTGAGGAGACCGAAGAGGTAGCAATGGAAGGAATTCCAGTGCCCGGAGAGGGAGCAATGGACGACAGTCCGTTGCCCGAATCGCCGAAGGGTAAGTAATGTTCAAATTACTACAGATTAATATACACCACTGTAAGGCGGCATCTGCTGCCCTCAGTGCATATATCCTAAGAGAAAATATTGACATTGCACTTGTACAAGAGCCATGGCTTCACAAGGGAATAGTAAAGGGGTTAAACATACAGGGCAGGCGACTGATTGTCGCCGAACCAATGTGTAACCCACGCACATGTATAATAGCAAAACATGGACTGAATTTAATGCCATTATGGGACTTATGTTGCAGAGACCTAGTGGCAGCACGGCTGGAAGTAGTGGAAAGGGGAACGCGGAGGGAGTTTATACTCGGATCCGGTTACCTTCCCTACGACCAACCAGGACCACCGCCGCCAGACGAGATTCAGCGGCTGATACACAGCGGGAGCCACAAGGGAATGCCGCTGATCCTTGGATGCGATGCCAACGCGCACCACATTATATGGGGGAGCACGGACATCAATCCAAGAGGTGAGAAACTATTAGATTTTATCTTAGAGAATCACATTGAAATAGTAAATATTGGAAATGTACCCACGTTCGTAAACGCGGTGCGAAGCGAAGTAATTGACATAACACTTGCCTCTCGCAAGGCAAGTGAAATGGTAAAACACTGGCATGTATCTGAGGAACCATCACTCTCAGATCATCGATATATACGATTCGATATCGAATCAGAAGAAGCATCTGAAATCCAAAACAGAAACCCGAGGAGAACTGACTGGGACCTATACAAAGAGGTACTAGCCAGCCGAATCGGGGACTGTCTAACAGTAGCGAGAACAACGCATGAGTTAGAGCTCATGGTGCAAAGCATCACAGACTCTATCAATACTGCGTTTGAAGCAAGCTGCCCAAGAACTACCAAACCTACCTCAACCAGGGTCACCTGGTGGAACAAGGATCTTGATAGGGCTAAGGCACGCACCAGAAGACTGTTTAATACAGCCAAGAGAAACGGTGAATGGGCGCAGTACAAAACGGCCCTCACGGCATATAACAATGCCATTAAAAAAGCCAAGAGGGAATCTTGGCAAAAATTCTGTGGGGACATAGAAAGTGAACCCACAAGCTCCCGTCTACTCAAGACGCTCAGCAAAGATCATGCTGGGAACATCGGCTCACTGCAGACCAAAAATGGAAAGTACACAGACTCGGTAGAAGAGACCCTGCAGGTATTACTGCAGACGCACTTCCCGAGTTCTGCAATACTTGACAATCCTGTTTCCGAGGACCTAAGCGAGCCCAACGAAGGGGCTCCAAAACGGGACTGGGAAACAGCGAAAATGATAATTAGACCAGGTGACGTTGAGTGGGGAATTAACACGTTCAAACCATTCAAATCACCAGGTCCTGACAGGATATATCCTATCATGCTACAAAAGGGGATAGCAACGCTGAGAAAACCACTATGTGAAATCCTCAGAGCAAGCCTTGCCCTTTCATACATCCCAAGCAGCTGGCGGACTGTAAAGGTGGTATTCATACCTAAGCCAGGGCGTGATTCATATGCCCAGGCTAAATCTTACAGACCGATCAGCTTGTCATCATTTATGTTAAAACTACTAGAAAAACTAGTAGACAGGCACAACGGGAAGGAGTTTTAAAGGACTCGCCACTACACCGTCAACAACATGCCTACCAAGCGGGAAAGTCATGCGAGCTAGCAATCCACTAGCTAGTGAGCAGATGCGAAAGGACCCTACAATGCAAAGACGTTGCGTTAGGGGCCTTTCTGGATATTGAAGGGGCGTTTGACAACACAACCTTCAACTCCATAGCAACAGCAATGGAGAAAAGAGGAATTAACCCGCAAGTCCGACAATGGGTAAACAAGATGCTCAGAAGTCGGACTGTGACGACTACCCTATATGGAAAAACAGCAGAAGCGTTAGTCGCTGGCGGGTGCCCGCAGGGAGGTGGTCTCTCGCCGCTCCTATGGTGCCTCGTCATGGACGACCTTCTGTTGCTACTCGAAAGCCAGGGCATATATGCACTGGGGTATGCAGATGATCTGACCATTCTAGTAAGCGGGAAGTTTGGGACCACTGTATCAAACTTGATGCAGAAGGCACTAAATACCGTAGAAAGATGGTGCAGGAATGAAGGGTTAACTGTAAACCCGGTCAAAACGGCGATAGTCCCTTTTACTAGGCGACGAAAAACCAATGACATAAAATCACTACGTATGTATGAAATGGAAGTTCCAATCAAAAATAAAGTAAAATATTTAGGGGTCATACTTGATACCAGATTGAACTTCAACTTCCACCTAGAGAGCATCAGCAAAAAGGCCATGAGAGGACTTTTTGCGACCCGAAAAATGGTAGGACGCACATGGGGACTGAGACCCAGTATGACCAAATGGCTATACACTGTGGTCATAAGACCTATAGTGACATACGCGGCGCTCGTTTGGGGAGAAAAGACCCAAACCAAAAGTGCAGCAGTAAAACTCGAAAGAGTGCAAAGACAGGCGTGTCTGCTAATCACTGGGGCAATGAGGACAACGCCCACGGCAGCATGGAACACATATTATCGCTACCACCACTACATTTATTTGTAATGATGGAAGCTAGACAGGCAGCCTATAGGATGCACATAAATGGACATACTTTAAATATGGGGCCTTCAAGACCGGCAACATTTAAAGTACTACAAGAAGAAGAGACACTAACAATGAGGTCCGATTTCACCAAACTCGTACACCCATCCCGCAGATTCAAAACGATCATACCACAGCGGAGTGAATGGACAAATGGAACATACCTGGGAACGAGTAAAGGAACCATCTGGTACACAGACGGGGCCAAAAATACTAAAGGAACCGGGGCTGGTATCTATGGAGGCTGCAACCGGAGCAAACAATTCGCGATTGCTCTGGGGAAGCATGCCTCTATCTTCCAGGCCGAAATAGCCGCCATTGACTTAATGGAATCGGGACTTAAAAAAGGACCAATTACCATTATGACAGATAGCTAGGCAGCCATAAAAGCGCTAGCCTCACCGATAGTGCAGTCCAGGCTGGTCATGACTTGCATAAACAGACTGGACGCACTGGCGACAACAAGAGAAACACAGCTAGTATGGGTACCCAAGGACCAAAAAATTATTGGACACTTGGGGGCCGACTTGCTGGCTAAACAAGGAGCAACAGGTGAATTCATAGGACCTGAACCCGCTTTCGGTATACCCCATGAAACCGGAAAGGAAATAATCCGACGCAAGTTAGCAGAGGAGCACAAAAAGGCATGGCAAAACCAAAATGGAATGAGGCATACAAGATTCTTCCTAGATGGTCCGGTACCTGACAGCATGTTGAAGCTGTCTAGACTGAGCAGACTGAAACTAAGAAAAATCACAGGACTAGTCACTGGACACTGTGACCTGAACAAGCACAAACATAGGATGGGCATTGAGAAAAGCCCCCTATGCCGTGGGTGTCTGGGCCGTAGGTGTCTGGAAGAAGAGGAAACTCCCGAACACCTACTGTGCACTTGCGAAGCATACAAACAAGAACGCAAGGCGAAACTCGGGAAGCCCATGCTTCCTGCAGAACAGCTAAAGAATATCCCCTGGCAGAAACTCCTGGACTTCTTAGAAGATACAGGAGTTCAAAAGGAGTAAAACAGCCAGAGGCGCACAAAAGGACAACGGAGACCGCAGTGCAGGGACGCTAAGCGACACCACCTCGTGAGGATAAAAAAAAAAAAAGTGGTGCAAGTGGCATAGACTGAGCGTCCATTCCCTCTATGGCAGCTCTTCTGGCTAACCTGTTAACCCAATGACACCCCTCCATTGTTTTATTGTCTCTTAATCCAGGATATTGTAATTCTGTAGGTTGCTAGAACTTGCCTGCACTCGAGTATTATACTTCTGGCCACCCTTATTAATATATATATATGACAAATATTTTTGTCTGAATAATCGTTTTATTTCGATTCCGCCTCTTTCAGTATTCTTCCATGTCTCAATACCATTTTACTATTGAGCTCGATGTGTATTTACCTTTAGTTTTATAACTATGCTTACTGCCGCCGCCCTTACATGTATATAAAAGGGTCAGGTTTAGTAGTTTCGATTGCAGCCATGGGTGTTGTGCGCTTGGCGTCTGTCAACTCAAGG